>OY288288.1:39771941-41226941 GCA_958450335.1 Hibiscus tridactylites
TTGTGTTGGTGAAGCATCGAGAGTGAATCCGGAAGCTTGTAGGTCTTGGTTGCTTGGTTGTTGAGCTTGGAAGTAAATGTGAGTGGTTTAATGCTTTTAAATGGTTTTCAAAGGTTGGTTCAAGCATGTGGACTAGGTTGGGCTTGGTAGACCCACCTAGAGTTGGGATTAGATTGGTAGTCTAATCCTAAGCTTTATTTAGAGACTATGGTTGATCTTTAAATGTTGTGTATGCCTCATGTTTAATTGTGATTATGGTGGCTATGTATATTGTGTTAACATGTATGTTGAGGCATGGTTTTGATGCATTGATATATGCAAGTGGTTTGTGTATGACGGTGAGTCATGGTGAGTACGTGCTAAGCACGGAAGTTGATATGAAATGATGTTGTGAAAGGTTATTAAATGTTTTAGTATTGGCATTAGTATGCTTGGGTACAATGATCGATCATTAGGATGTTAGTGTGCACACGTGAGTCAAATGCGCACGTGGTCTTGATGATGGTAGTCATCAAGATGGAGTACGAGTTCGCCCGGAAAACCTTTTTATACATATGTTAGTCGATGATGAGTGTAACCCCATCGACGGGGCGTGAGGATGAGTGGAATCCCCTCTGCATAAACGGTGATGAGTGTAATCCCACCGTAAGGTAATGGTTTTGTTGGATGTGAGTTCCAACGTGTTTATCCACGTATTCGAGTCATAGCTAGGTGCCAATATGAGTTGATATGTGCCAATATGATATGAAATGTGATTCCTATACGGATTATTATATGTGTCTACATATGATGTGGATTTGAGCTTGTTGAGCATGGCATAATATTGGATATTTGTTCATGCATCATTTGTAACACCCCAATTTTGGGCTTGGAAGTTTAGGGTCTGAACCGGACCGGTTTAAATTGCGATTCGAATATAAAAGGTGGTTTTTAGGGAAAGCTTAGTTCGGGATGCATTAAAAATATGGAAAAATATCTAAAAATCCTCTTTTGTTATATATAAGAGAGTGGTGAAATCAATTTTACAAAATGGGGTTTGGAACTATGACATTTCAAGTTAGTGACTAAAATGTAATTTTTGAAAAGTTGGTGACTGTTTTAAAAGGATTGAAACTTTGAATCTTTAAGGAGCTAATTTACCCAAGGGAGGGTTTCTCCAGATTTTTCTTAAATTTTAAAGACTCATTTAATGTTATTTAATAAAAAGAAAAGAGGGAAAAGAGATATTTTGGTTTCATAACTAACTTTTGCCAAAATTTTCCCATTTCATTTTCTCTCAATTTCCCCTCAGCCAAACACATTTCCACAGCCACTTTTCCTTTTATTTTCACACCTAAAGTTGAGATTTCAATCTCTAAATGATTTCTAATCATTTCTACACCAAATCCTCATCATTTGCTTATTGAATTTTCAAGAATTTTGGCTCTAAACAAGGAGAAATCCACATTTAGAGGTATGAACGTCCTTCTCCTATAAATACTCAGTTCTTTACTGAAATTCCCAAGTTCTCAATCCTTAAATTGAGTTTTATTAAAGGTTTTGATGTTGTGATCTTGATTTTGGCTTAAAATGCAAGATTTGGATTTAATTTTGAAGAAATTCGTATTAAATGATTGGGCTCTGTTTTGAGATGTCTTTTTGATGTATTTTGGATGTCTAAATGATGTGTAATTGAGGTTTAATCAATGCAATCCCGAATAGGTTGATTTTCCTAAGTTTTTACTTGAGTTAATGGTGATTTTTGGGGTGATTTTGATGTTCTGCTATAGCTGGAGGTATAAGGACGTGATTAGGTCCTTTTTGGATGTTAATTGATGTCTAAGAATGATTGGAATTGATGGATCTTGGCTGGGTAATGTTGTAGAGGTGTTTGGATGTGATTTCGGTTGTGTTTGGTAGCCGAAATGTGAGTTTTGATGAGAGCAGCGAGTTTAGGTGTTTTGGCTGAAGATTTTAATGCATGATGATGCATTAATCCTCTGCTTTGATGTGTTTAAAACATGGGAGACACCTTCGGATCCTTGTGGTGTTGATCCGGAGGCTTGATCGGCGTTTCGGCAAGCTTGTGAAACGGAATCGGTGAGTGAAGTTTGGTTTTCAGCTTTGAAACCAATGTTTGAAGGTTGTGGGAGCTTAGTTTAAGTCTAAACAACTTAGCTAAGCTCAAGAGTAAGTTTTCGGAGAAACTCTCTTTTTGAAGAACCATGAGATGGTTGAATGCAATGTGTTTATTTTGCATGTTTAAATTCTATTTTGAAAGCATATTTTAGCATGTTTAATGCTGGTTTTATAAGCCATGTGTTGAAGGATGCTCAAGGTAAGAGATCCTTGTTTTGAACATTGATAAATGTGGTTTGATGCATGGTGATGCATGATTATTTAATGGCTTTGTTAAATGCTTAAAAACAGTGGATTGATGATGGTAAATGATGTATATTGGCAAGTGATGTGTTGGTTTAAAAGTACTTGAATCGGATATAGTTAGCCGGCTATAGGATTGGGTGCACCGTGAATAAAGTCGCCTTGGATGTTGAGGGGTTGTAATGGTACCATAAACTCCATCCAAGAACACTAACGAGATGTCTAAGATCATAATGGTGGTTAAAATGCCATGTGAGGATCTTGTGTTGTGTGTCCCGTGTTCTCGTTAGTGATGTTATACAACTACCAATGAGTGATGTGGAGGGGTTGTAATTGTACCGTAGAATCCATCACGGGTGTTGAGGGGTTGTGATTGTACCGGTAAACTCCACCTTGAGTGTTTTGTAGTGTGTATGGAGCGTATGGGACAGCGCTTGTAATCCGCGTATCCGATTGTGTTTTGAGTTGAAAAATGGTTATGATTATCACTTGAAAGCCAATATGACATGTTGATGTATTGAAGCATGAGATGCTTGGTTTGTATGCATAAATGCATGATAAATGATGTTTTGAAATTAAAGGCCTTGGAAAGGTGTTTTTACAAAGTGCATTATTGTGTTGTTTTATTAGAGCATTTCTCACTAAGCATACATGCTTACGATCTCTCTTTCTTGAACCAATAATGCAGAGCATTGAAGTGCTTTAAGGGCAGCAAGGAGGTCAAGGATCCAAGTGAAAGTCTAAGCTCATGTATGGTGACTATTTTCACAACACTATTAGCTTTTGGTATTTGGAAATGGGAACCTAGATTGTGTTTTTGGGAGATGTTTTGGACTCCCTAAGTTTGGTTTAATGCCTATGGTGTTTGGAACATGTAAATGGCCATTTGGTATTTTGTTTTGGAGATTTGATGATTGCTTGCTTTTCATTATAGGATGCATGCCTTTAGACTTGTAGCTTTTCTTGTTTGAGACCGTGGTTGAGCTTTGATGATGCAAATATGTTCCTTTAATGTTTGATGACTTGTTGGAATGTTATAGAGGTCATACGAACATGTTTGGTGGGTCGAAAGAGTGAAAAACAGACTTTTCTGCTGTTTCTGGGCAGGGTGTTTCGAAACACCCTTGCCTGTTTCGAAACAGGTGCATATTTTGGCCTGGGTGTTTCGAAACGGGCAAAGGTTTTTCGAAACACTTTGGCTACTAACAAGGGGTGTTTCTGAACGGCCTAGACCCGTTTCGAAATACGTGACCGTTGGGCACTGATTTGAATGGTTTTGAGGTTTGCAAGCTTTACGTTTTAGTCCTGATTTTTGTATATGCAATTGATTGAGTTTGAGATGTCCGTTTGAGATGAAATTTGACAGAGAAGCATGAAACATGACTAATTTCATAATGGTAACTTAAAAATTGGTAAAGTCCTCTTAATTTCCAGAATTTACAAATTGGTCCCTAAATTTGTATGTTGTGCAATTGAGTCCTTTATTGTTTTCCGATTGCTGTGATTTTTGAGTATGTTTATCTCAAGAGTACACCTAGGGTTAATATGCATTTAGACAAGGTTAAAAAGAAAAAAAGGGTTGTTAATCAAGGTTGACTTTTGGGTTGACTTTGGTTTTTCCCGTGTAATCTTCGTAGTTCGGGTCAACCGTCTAGGCCGGGCTAAAGGGGTTACATCATTTGTATTTTGGCTCATGTGGATCAAAGGTAAGATCATGCATTCTACCTTGGTTGTGCTCGTGCTTGGACCCTGCATTGTCGAGGTTTGTTTTACGAGCTTACCCTCACTAAGCTTTATGCTTACGCTCTCTTTTGTTCGACAATGCAGATCCGTAGTTCGTAGGTTGCTAGTGCAAGAAGGGGCCTCCAAGTGTGCTAGTTGGGCTTTTGAATCTTTCAAGTATGGATTTTATATTAAATGATGTAATGGTCAAGCAATGGGACATGTATATGTTGTTTGAGCCTTTTAAGTATGTTGGTGTTGGTTGTTTAGGAGCATATTAGACTCCTTTAAATGCTTATGATGTTTCACTTTGGTTGCCTTGGATGCTTGTAAACCATGTTGAATTGCCTTCTTGAATGCTTAAGTGTATGTCTTGTGATGTATGAATCTTGAATGTCATGTATGATCTTTTATATGGATGCCCTTATCTTGTAGCCTTACGTGTTTGTTTATGTTTGCAATAGGGTGCATGCCTCTAGAGTGTGTTTGTATGTTGTGTATGCTTCTTGGGGTCGTTAAGGGCGTTTGGGATCGTTTAGAGATGTTTAAAACTGATTTTTGGGAATTCACAGACAGCAGGTGTTTCGAAACGGGTTGTGCTGTTTCGGAACGGGTGTGGTTCCAGGCCCCCCGTATCGAAACACGTTTCGGTACGGTTTGGCTACTGTGAGCCCCTGTTCCGATACGAGTTTCGAAACACTTTGGCTACTCGAATTGCCTGTTCCGAAACGAGTATCGGAATGCCTAGGAAAAATGGGACCCTTTTCCGAAATGGGGTGGATGCATTTCGGTACGGGTGCCTGGATTTTTAAACTGGAGCCCGTGTTTCGAAAAGGGCTATGTCTGTTCCGAAACACATGCCTGTAAATGGGCTTTTTGTCATCTCTAAGGGGTCTCAAGGGTTGGGCTTAGGCCCTGTTTGTTGTTAGGCTTCTCGTGAGCCTCGTTTCCGCTATCGTTTCACGCATATGTTTATTTAACGCATCTAGACAAGATAATATATGAAAAGTTTTTTCTTGGGTCGGTAACCGAAGTGGAGCCTTAACGGGTTTTACCTCGGTTATCCCCGGTGTAGCCCACTCGGATCGGTCAAGCGTTCGGATCGGGACGAGGGGGTTACACACTCCAAGTAGCCATATATGCTTCTTCTTATGGCTTGAAGTGCTTGCCCTCTTCTTTTTCATGGATTCTCGTTCAAGCTCTCTCAAGGCTTTCTTCGTGAACAGGGGACACTTCTTGAAGAGATGAACTATCTCTTCTTCTCCATCGTCCTCTTCACTTGAATCAACATGATGGCATGTGGAGGATTTGAGAGCAATAGCATTAGTGTTGATGACAAGCCCTTTGAGCTTCTTCTCCCCCATTGCTCTAATTTCTTCCATCCTCTTCTCATCTTCTTTGTTTTTCTTCATTATTTGATGAGTGAGAAGTGACCCCATGAGTTCATCAAGCTTCAAGGTTTTCAAATTCTTAGCTTTGATGATGGCGGTCCTCTTTGAGTCCCATGACTCGGGAAGTGAGTAGATAAGCTTTCGGACAAGCTTCTCTTCCGGGATGACTTCTTCATAGCCTTTGAGACCATTGGTGATAGTGGAGAACTTATTAAACATCTTCTCGATGTTCTCTTCCAGATCCATCTTGAAGTTCTCATACGCTAGGTTGAGGAGGCCGATCTTGGTCTCCTTTACTTCGTCGGTTTCTTCGTTTGTGACTTCAAGCTTGTCCTATACCTCCTTTACACTCTCACAAGAAGACATATTCTCATAGATGGTTGGGCCAAAAGCACAAAAGAGGATGTGCAAGGCTTTGCAATTAGGCTCCATCTTCTTGCAATCTTCGGCACTCCATTCCGCTTTACTTTGTTAAGGCACGAACGAATCATCTTCTACTAAGTCCCATAGGTTGTAGTCCCTTGACTTTATGAAGAACTTCATCTTTGTCTTCCAATGGGCATAGTGAGTTTTGTCGAAGAAGGGCGGTTTGTCGATGGATTACGCCATTGAGCCGGTTGATTTAAATGATGATCGAGCTTGCCGGATCTACTCAATAGGATGTTAATCCTCTTCAATTGAGCCAAACTCTGATACCAATTGTTGGGTTTTTTCGGTGCTCGATTTCTTCAACCGTTTTTGCTTGTCAAGTGGTGGAGAAGTGGAATTTTGGGTGTAAGTGGTGTGGAAGCTAAAAAGGTTAAGAACACAATGATTTACTAGATGCTTGGAGGTCCCTTTTATACTCCTCTTTGAGTTTTTAGCCGTTACTAGTCGTTGGGGATGAGTTGGAGTCGTTAGAGACTTTATTTCCCATCTTTAATGTTGTTCTGCAGCCTTCCGTATCGATACGCGTGGACCCGTATCAGTACGACCTTCATCAGAAACTAGTTGTTGGGCTCTTGCCAGCCTAGGCGTATCGATACACGGATGCGTCACTATACACCACAAACACTTTCCCTGATTCAGGTTGAACCAAGATAGGAGCTTGCGTCAAAGTTGCCTTTAGCTTCTCAAAAGCTTGTTGTCTCACTTCCGTCCATTCATACTTAACATCCTTTTGTAACAACTTCGTCAAAGGGGCAACAATCTTAGAAAATCCCTCCACGAATCACCGATAGTAACCTACCAACCCAAGGAAACTATGAACTTCATGAACAGACTTAGGAGGCTTCCAATTCACCACCGCCTCAATCTTCTGAGGATCAACTTGAATCCCTTCAGCCGAAACCACATGGCCAAGAAAAACAACTTCCCTTAGCCAAAACTCACATTTGCTCAGCTTAGCATAAAGCTGATTCTCTAACAGTGCTTGCAAAGCGATCCTCAAATGACCCTCATGCTCCTCCTAAGTACGAGAGTACATAAGGATACCATCGATGAACACCACAACGAACTTATCTAAGAATTCATGGAACACCTTGTTCATCATATCCATGAAAGCAGCAGGAGCATTCGTCAGTCCGAACGGCATCACCAGAAATTCATAATGCCCATATCTCGTTCGAAAGGTTGTTTTTGACACATCCACATCCTTCACCTTTAATTGATAATACCCTGACCTCAAATCTATCTTTGAAAACACAGCCGCTCCTCGAAACTAATGAAAAAGATCATCAATCCTCGGCAAAGGATACTTGTTCTTGATGGTCAACTTATTCAGTTGACGATAATCAATGCACATCCTCATCGTGCCATCTTTCTTTTTAACAAACAAAACCGGTGAACCCCAAGGTGACACACTAGGCCGAATAAAGCCTCGATCAAGCAACTCTTGAAGTTTCGTTTTCAACTCCTTCAACTCTTTGGGTGCCATACGATAGGGAGCAATGGACACTGGAGTTGTGTTCTCATACACCTCAATTCCAAATTCAACCTCCCGACTAGGCGAGAAACCAGGTAATTCCTCCGGAAACACTCTAGGGAACTCACACACAGTCCTTATATCATGTACACGAACCTCCTTTGTACTAGGATTCATAACAAAGGCTAGATAAGCCTCACATCCTTGACGCAACATCCGTCTTGCTTCAAGCGTCGATACCACATTAGATAGAAACTTCACATTTTCTCCCACCACCACAACCTCATAATCATCCGCAAGTTTCAGCGAAACTCGCTTGCTTTCAAAATCCACAACGGCTCTATGCTCAACAAGCCAATCCATACCAAGAATTACATCAAATCCATAGAATGGTAACTCCATAAGATCAACAAGAAACACATGATCTTGCACCTTTAAAAGGCATATCCTATACAATCTTCTTGTTACAACCGTCTCACCAAAGGAACGAGTCACACGCATACCCACATCCAAAGACTCAACAGGCAAACCAAGCATTTGAGCATGTTCACGCAGTATGTATGAGTGTGTAGATCCATAATCAATCAAAGAAAGTAATGACAAGGATTGCAAAGTAAAGGTACACGCGATCACGTCTGTGTCATTCCTCCATTCTCGATTGGCATACACTCTAGCCTGCCCACCACCTTCAGGCTAAACAGCCACCACATGTGCTACATTCCTTCCACCTTCATCTCTGCGCTGGAAGTTACCACGGCCGCGCCCACGACCTCTCTGTGGCTCAGCTGCTCTCACCTGAGCCTGACCCTCTCTCAACGGCCGCGGACAATCCTTCTTCATGTGCCCCCGATTACCACAGTTCCAGCATGTACCAAGATTTCCCCAACACTCACCAGTGTGCCTCCTACCACACCGATTGCACTCAGGAGTCCTCATGAAAGCATTTGGTCCTTGCTGACCTCTCCCAGGGTTACCACCCCCACATCTAGCATCGACATGTGACCTTCTATCCTTATGCCTCTTGTAATGATCTCTACCAAGATCACGCTCCACGGCTCGCTTCCCTGAGCTAGATCCTCCTACTCGACTTGTTAGACCAAGATTTAACTCAATGTCCTTGGCTCTAGTGACCAAGACATCAAAATCAGTATAGTCTGCTGCGAGCATATAGGTTTTCACATCAGCCACCAGCCCATAACGGAATCGTTCACACCTTTCCCGCTCGCTAGGAATCATCTCAGGTGCATATTGGCTAAGGCGTACAAATTGCACCTCATATTCCGCCACCGTCATACTCCCTTGCACAAGAGACATGAATTCCCTCTTTTCTCATCGAGGTAACGAACTCCAAAGTACTTTCGCTTGAATGCACTCAAGAAGAATGTCCAAGTCACATCATCGTCATCCATCCCCGCTATTGTGATTGTCCACCACGTATATGCATCACCATGCAACAAGGATACAATACATCCCAACTTCTGAACATTATTGCAGTTCAACTGTCCAAGTTTCCTCTTGGTACTCTCAAGCCAAGACTCAGAACCTTCTGGGTCAACCCTCTGAACTCAGTCCCTCCCAGACTGTGGAGTCGCTCCAACGACAACCTCACATTAGCACCATCATGTGGTACAGCTCCATGAGCTCCAGCTATTGTTGCCTGAAAAGCTCCAACAATAGCTTGTATCAACACAGACATATCAAGAGCAGCTTGCCCCTGAACTCCCTCGGGTCCAGCAGCCCCAGCACCAGCTCCCGCAGCACCAACCCTAGCTCCACATCCACCGGGTGGTCCACCAGGGTAGGAGGAGGTAGATCCTCTGCATTCTCAACATTCTCATTCTCGGTCGTAGCACGAGTATTAATTCTAAGCTCTCTACGTGGCCCCATAAGAAAATAATGCAAATGGCAAAATGCAATAAATTCAATTAGGCACAATAAGGCAAGTAATCCAAGTACTCAAGCTCATTTTTGAAAACAATTCTTCTCAATAGTAATGATATGGCAATGGGATCCCCAACTATACCCCAAACACAGCATAGCATCACAAATTCATCTTATTAGAACCAAATGTCAACAATCATACATCATACTTTCACCAAAAAGTCACAATCATCCTTAATCACACACATTAACCACTTACCACGCCCCAAATATTCGCAAACCTGGCTCAAATACCAACAAATGTAACCCCTTAGCCTGGCCTAGACGCTTGACCTGAACTACGAAGATTACACGGGGAAAACCAAAGTCAACCCGAAAGTCAACCTTGATTAACGACCCTTTTTTTCTTTTTATCTTTTCTAAATGCACATTAAGCCTATGTGATTACTCAAGAATCATAGGAGAGAAAGGCACATTGATCGGAAATCAATTAGGGATCCAATTGTAAGAATTACACTTTTAGGGACCAAATTGTAATTTTTGGAAAATATAAGGACTTTGTAGATTTTAAACTTACCATTATGTAGTTAGTCATTTTACATACATTTCTGTCAAATATCAGCTTAAAAGAACGTTCCAAGCTCAATTAATTACATCCACAACAATAAGGACTAAAATGTAAGACATGAGAACTTGAAACAATTCGAAAACACAAACCAATGATCATCCGTTCCGAAACGCTGACCATGGTATCGAAACGGTCGTATCGAAATGGAGTTGACAATTTGGTACTCGGGTGCGTTCCGAGACCAATATCGAAACATGCCTCTTCAGTAGCTAAAGTGTTCCGAAACACCTTCACACGTTCCGAAACACTATGGCCATTTCGGGCCCCTGTTTCGAAACAGTTAAGGGTGTTTCGATACACCCTACCCTGCAACTGCATAATTTACTGGTTTTTCACATCTTTTCACATTCAAACATATTCCAAAACATACTATAACGTACCCGCAACATGATTAAACATTATAGGACATATCTAAGAGGCTTAAGCTAAAGCGTGACATCAATTACATGAACATTTAGTCTATAGGCATGCTTCCTAACCACAACACCAAATAAAGACCTCAAACCTCAAACCAAACCATATAGGCTATTTAAAAACTTCAAAAGCCATAACAAACTTGCTATAAACATAGGGAGTTCAAACCACATCTCCCAAAAACAATCTTGAAGCCCCATTGCCAAATATCAATACTAAAGTATGTAAAAACATCACCATACATGAGCTTTTCACTTCCTTGGATGTTCTTAACCTTCTCGCTGCCCAAATTCATCTCAATTATCTGCATTGTTGGTAAAAGAGAGCGTAAGCATATTTGCTTAGTGAGGCAAGCTCTAAAGAACACCAACACAACAATGCATCATTCAAAACTCTTTCTCAAAAGCCATTTTCAACAACATGCTCTTTCTATCTCATGCTTGAAAACCATCTCAAAGCAAATCTCCATTTGAAAATACATGTACCTCTATTCTGTCTCATGCATTTAAACCAATGCAAATCTCATGGCAAAGCCATACACATGCTTGTGAAAACTAAAGCATTTCATATACAAATCTCATATGCATTTCTCATAGCATAAATCATCTCAATATTTGGTACATGTGAATCAAATACATTTTCATATTATACTGGCATTTCACATTTCATCTTTACTCGGATATGCGGATTAGCTTGACTCAAGGTCAAGTCCTACCCCGGTGGAATCTCTCATCACCGGACTCTCATGGCGGTATCTCTCATCGCCACCACGCTTGGGTATTTCACCAAGTCCTACCCCGATGGTATCTCTCATAATCGGATTCTCGCTTTGGATCGGGATGGCACTACCCCCATTGTCCGACTCCAAAGAGCACATACGAATTTTTAGATTATAGTGCACTCTCAACCTATTGATTGATCAATTATATCCGGTAAGTATCTCATCTTCTATGCCAATATATTATGTCAAAACATCATTGTTGAGTGTGTAAAAGTTCTATATTTTACCCCCTATTTAACCCATATTTCTGCTGCATTCAAGAATAATTCATTGCATTTAGGATAGATTTCATGTATACATCACAATTATATCAAATGGCACAGTTTCTACTGAAATTGGCTGCTTTTTCAGGTAGCTACTGTAACAGATGGAGGGCAGTGGAGAAGCAGACACTGGGTAGTGAGGAAGCAGAGCTGGAACTAGATTTATAGACGAGAAGGACGATGCTGCCATGGCCGCTGCCGTGGCAGCTATGGACGACAGTAATGGTAAAGAGAAGAAGTGAAGTGGGCCTTGACAGAAAGAGAAAATTAACCCGGTCTATTGTAGAGCACCCTTATATTTTTCCAAGCCCTAGATCAGAATGAAGGCCAAGCCCAAAGTTCAAGGAAGAAACTCCAAGCAAGAAGGAAGGACGAATTGAAGATATATGCTCTAAAGATTTAGTCTTTAATAGAGTTGTAGTTTAAATTAAACTTGTATTCTTACCATATTAGAAAACTTGAACCCAAGGCCTATATAAAGGCATGTAATTCAACCTAGGGAAGGATATCTTACTCTCTAGCCTTCTTCCCAAAACCATAGTCATTTTCCCCTTCTCATCATGTTCTAAACTTCCCCTAGAGCTAAGGGTTGATTCTGTAAAGTAGTTTCAAGGATTGCATTTGTTTTAGGAATTTTTCTGTTCAATAAAATAGACTTCAAGTTTGCTTATTCTGGTTTTCAACATCTTACAAGAGTATCGGGAGAGCATTGTGAGATTACACATTTACTTAATATCGGGAGAGTTAAGTATACGAAAGGAATAAGTACGAGTTCTCCAGTTTATGGTTGAACTATCTCGGACCTAGGGATAGGACGAGGTTAAGTGGCTAAGGAAGAATTCAACAACATCGGTGTTCATCATTCGATTCACGCCGGGAGGTATCATCAAAGACGTGTTCATTGACAGACTTGGACCTAGGGATAGGCCAAGGCATAGTAGGGACTCTTGTCAAGCTTGAAGTACAGAGTTGTGTGATCGCTGCTGCAACAAACAACAGTCCCTGAATTCTTTACTCTTTTATTTTCAGTATTCTTTATTATCTCGTGACAAACATTTAAACTATTTCTTTTCCCCTTCGTACAATAATTCCAGGTTAAAGCTATTGGCCCAGTCCCTGTAGAGACGATATCCGATACTTACGTATCACTTTACTACTTGCGTCGTGTACACTTGCACTACATTGCGATAGTCACTTTTACATGCAACAAGTTTTTTGGCGCCATTGCCGGGGACTGGCAACATATCTTTACCCTATCTTTTACTGCACTTCTTTTTTTCTTGGATTGTTCAAATTGTACCTTTCACAAGGTCTTTTGTACGCTTATGCGCAGATCTCAACGAGGAAAAGAACCTGAGCACCAGTTAGATCCTGAAATCGAACAAACGTGAAATCTCAAGAAAAGAGTCCGCCTCCTCGTAGAAAGAAACGAATACTTGGAGGAACAATTAGAAGCAATGGTGAACGAAAGGCACGAAGAAAGAAGGAACAACCAAGGGAATCCCCAGGGTCCTGAAGATCCTGCTGGAGATGGAAGGAACGGACAACCTGCCGATCCTCTTGCCACTTCCGCACGCCGGTCATGCCGAGACTACATGATCAATGGTCATGTGGAACTAGAAACCACCCTGCCAGACGTAGAAGCTGAAAATTTCGAGCTGAAACCTGTCATGTTTTGCAAGATTAATAACGCTGGCCAATTTAGTGGTGCTACTATAGAGGATGCTAGGGAGCATCTGAAGACGTTCCAGGAAATATGTGGTTCGTTTAGACTACCAGGAGTTAATCCAGAGATATTGAGGCTTCGGTTATTTCCTCATTCATTGAGGGACAGGGCGAAAACTTGGTGGAATAAACTAACGACGAGTTCAATACGAACTTGGGCATATTTAACTCGTGAATTTTTTTCTCGTTTTAATCCTTCACATTTATTTGAGCGATTACGTAACGAAATTGCTACTTTTCAACAGGAAGATGACGAGCCAATGCACGAGGCATGGGACAAATTTACCACCCTACTCAGGAACTTCCCAATGCATGGATTCCCCGTGTGGAACTAGGTAATTAAGTTTTATAATGCTGCCAATTTACAGACTCGTATGAGAATTGATTCAGCAACAAATGGATTGTTGTTGGAAAAAAGATCCAGAAGACGCAATGGTAGTATTGAAAAACCTGGCGAAGAATGAGGAACAGTTTCCTACAACAAGAAGAGGGGGTAAACGAGTACGAGCTGTGAAAGATTACGAGGCCGACAATTTTCTAAAAACACATGTGGCATATCTCACAAAGGCAGTGAAGAAACTCTTGAATGAAGATTCACAATCTGTCTACTCTGCTGAGGAGGTATGCGAAACTTGTGATGGAAATCATAGTTCGGAAGATTGTCCATTACAGTTAGAGGAAGGGATGTATGTTGGGAACTACAACAAACAAAACTATAATTCCAGCAACTACAATCCCAACTAGAGAAAGGATCCCAAGTTCTCTTGGAGCAACCCTAACAATGCCCTAAATCCTCAAGCATAGAACACTCAGAATCAGGGGGACCTAGATTACTGACCCGGCAGCAGCCGCAACAGCAGCAACAACAGCCACCAGCTACCACGACTAGTATACTGGAGCAGACCTTGGCTACGTTTATGTCTCATAGAAGAACTTACATTGAAAACATGAATCACTTCGTCAAGAAGACTAAGTCATTCATGGATAAAACAGAGATGCAGATGACTAACCATGAAGCTACTCTAAAATCACTGGAGACACAGATGGGTCAGGTTTCCCAGCATATTAAACCGAGGCAGAATGGAAGATTTCCTAGCGATACAGAAAACGCTAGACAACCCACACATGAGCAGTGTAAAGCCATCACGACAAGGAGTTGGAAGAATTTACCAGGGCCAGAGAAGGAAGCTGAATCAGTTAAGGAACCAGCCTTGGAGTCAACTGCCGAGAACGCTGCCCCAACAGACGACAAACAACCTGCTACCGATGAACTTGTCACGACAACAGAAGGGACAGAGGAGAAAGATGAAGAACCTAAGCCTCCTTAGATCCGAATGCAGTGGGAAAGACGTATTGTTGATTATCGTCCTCAACCTCCTTTTCCTCAGCGGTTACAGAAATTGAAATAGGAGTCCCAGCTTAAGAAGATCTACGATATTTTTAAGCAGGTTCACATCAACATTCTGCTGTTGGATGCTATCAAGGAAATGACTGGTTATGCCAAATTTCTCAAAGATGCCATGTCGAAGAAGTCCAGACTTGGGGAATTTGAAACGGTTAAAATGACATAGGGAATGCATGAGTATTCTGCACAAGCATCCACCCTAGAAGAAGAAGGATCATGGGAGCTTCATCATACCATGCATAATCAGAGATAAATTTGTGGGTAAGGAACTTTGTGATCTTGGTGCTAGAATAAATTTAATGCCCAAATATGTTTTTCAAAAATTAGGTATAGGAAAAGCTCAGCCCATAACAGTCGTACTATAGCTGGCAGACCGCTCTTACGTTCATCCCGAAGGGAAAATTGAAGATATCTTGGTAAGAGTGGATAAATTTATTTTTCCTGCTGACTTTCTTGTTTTAGATTGTGAAACAGATGAGAATGCACCAATCATCCTGGGGTGACCCTTCTTAGCCACACGAAGATCACTGATTGATGTGGAAAAAAGGAGAACTCACTATGAGAGTGAACGATCAAGAGATCAAGTTGAATGTTCTCCAGGCAATAAAACATGCTGATGCAGAAGAAGAATGCAAGGCGATCACTGAAGTTATCCTTGACCAACCCTGCATCAGGTCGGGCTGCCATGACATCAAAATTGGCCACTACCCTAGCAGCCATTTAGAAGACTGTCACGGCAGCGACGGCGATAACAGCTCCTCAGAATCTGACATAACTGATACTGAAGATCAAGAGGAGGTAAACTGGATATGCAATCGTCCAGGTAAGTTATTCGAGCCCCTAAACTATACCTCGAATGAACATATAGTCCAAAATCTATCAACTGTAGAGCCACCTGTTCTAGATCTTAAGCCCCTGCCAGGGCAGCTTAAATATATTTTCCTTGGTTTAAATGATATGTTGCCCATAATCATCTCTTCCAAGTTGATGTAGGAACAGGAACAACATCTGATAGGGATGTTGCAGCAGCACAAAAAGGGTATTGGATGGACGATAGTTGATATCCAAGGCATCAGTCTGGCACTATGCATGCATAAAATCCTCTTAGAGGATGATCAAAAGCCGACCATAGATGCCCAGAGACGTCTAAACGATGTTATGCGAGTGGTGGTTCGTAAGGAGATCATCAAATGGCTAGATGCTGGAATAATTTATGCCATCTCGGATAGCAAGTGGGTGAGCCCGGTGCAGTGCGTTCCTAATAAAGGAGGAATAACCGTGGTAACCAACGAAGAAAACGAGTTAATCCCAACCAGGACTGTGACCGGTTGGAGTGTTTGTATGGACTACCGGAAGCTTAACAAAGCTACCTGGAAGGACCACTTTCCCCTGCCTTTTATTGATCAAATGCTTGATAGATTAGCGGGAAAGCCTTACAACTGTTTTCTTGATGGATACTCAGCTTACAACCAAATAGCCATTGCACCGAAGGATCAAGAGAAGACTATATTCACTTGCCCATACGGTACTTACGCTTTCGGAGGATTCCATTTGGACTTTGTAATGCACCATCAACCTTTCAAAGGTGTATGATGGCAATATTCTCCGATATGGTGGAGGATTTCCTGGAGATATACATGGATGATTTCTCGGTCTTTGGAGACAATTTTGAAAAGATGCCTAGGCAACCTACAGAAAGTGCTCGAGAGATGTGAGAAAGCAAACTTGGTATTGAACAGGGAGAAATGTCACTTCATGGTGTATGAAGGGATAGTCCTAGGCCATAAAGTAAGCTGTCGCGGCATAGAAGTCGATAGAGTTAAGATCGAGGTAATTGAAAAGCTGCCGCCACCCACCACAGTCAAGGGAATCAGGAGTTTCTTAGGGCATGCTGGTTTTTATCGGAGGTTTATCGCAAACTTTTCAAAGATCACCAAACCCTTGTGCCATCTTCTGGAGCAGAACCGTCCCTTCGACTTCAACACTAAATGTACTGAGGCATTCAAGGTTCTGAAAGAAAAGCTTGTAACAGCCCCAATAGTACAACCACTAGATTGGAAACTGCCATTTGACATCATGTGTGATGCTAGTGACTATGTTGTCGGGGCAACACTTGGGCAGAGGAAAGACAAGCTCTTTCATGTTCTCGATTGACAAGTTTCGTTCATATATACTTGGAATGAAGGTCATAGTCCACACATACCACTCTGCATTAAAGTATCTATTAGCCAAAAAGGATGCGAAGCCTAGACTGATACGTTGTATTCTGCTACTGCAAGAGTTCGACCTTGAGATCAAGGACAAAAAGGGGACAGAACCAAGTTGAAGATCACTTGTCAAGGTTAGAGAAGGGAAAGAGTCTCCCAACAGATGAGACACACATACTGGAGACCTTCCCTGACGAGCAGTTGTTCGCTACCACAAGCACTGCCGCGACAGCCATAGCGGCAGGTAAGTTTTCTGAACTCCCCTGGTATGCTGATTTCGTTAATTATTTAGTTAGCGGAATAACTCCTCCTGACCTTAACTATCAAGGTACGAAGAGGTTCCAAAATGATGTTAAGCATTATTATTGGGACGAACCTCTTCTTTTCAAATATTGTGCAGATCAAGTTATCAGGAGATGTGTACCACAGGATGAACAGGAAGCTGTGCTTCATCACTGCCTTGCTTCACAATATGGAGGACACTTAGGCGGTAACAAACCTGTTGCCAAAGTTTTGCAGTCTGGATTTTATTGGTCGTCACTATTCAAGGATGCCCAGACATTCTACAAAAACTGTGACAAATGTCAACGGACTGGAAATATCTCAAAAAGACATGGGATGCCGCTGCAAAACATTCTTGAAGTCGAGATCTTCGATGTTTGGGGGATTGATTTTATGGGACCATTCCCAGCTTCATGTGGGAACTTATACATCCTCCTGGCAGTGGACTATGTGTCCAAATGGGTTGAAGCGATCGCTACTCAGAAAAACGATGCCAAGATGGTTCAGAGGTTTTCGCATAAAAACATATTTTCTAGATTCAGCATCCCCAAGGCGATCATCAGTGATGAAGGGAGGCATTTTGACAATAGGGTTATAGTTGTTGCCTTAAAAGAGTATGGTGTCAAACATCGGATCGCAACAACATACCGCCCTCATACCAATGTACAGGATGAAATATCCAACAAAGAGGTTAAGAACATTTTTGAAAAGATGGTTAAGCCAACTCGGAAGGACTGGTCTCTACACCTCAATGATGTATTATGGGCCTACAGAACAACATTCAAAACTCCATTGGGAATGTCACCCTACCGACTGATTTATGGGAAAACATGCAATCTACCTGTCGATATTGAGCACAGAGCCTACTGCGCAATCAAGGGAGTGAATTTGGACATGGAGAAGGCAGGACAGAGAAGGCTACTTTATTTGAATGAGATAGAAGAAATCCGAGCAATGGCCTATGACAATGCAATGATTTACAAAGACAAGACAAAGAAGTGGCATGATAAGAAGTTGCTGCCAGGACAGTTCTGCCCAAGGCAGCTTGTCTTGTTGTTCAACTCTAGGTTGAAATTCTTCCCAAAAAGCCCAACTTAAGAGCCTGCCGTTTCAGCTGCCGCGACAGACGCAGAAGATCCAGCCTGTCAACATGTTGTCGCGGCAGACACGCAAATGCGTAACAAACGCGCAGCAGACACAGAAACGCGTGACAGACGCGTCAGAAACCGCATAAGAGCTGGCCCCATTATTCGCGCCTGCCGTTACAGCTCCAACGGGCAGCAAACTCCCCCTCTAAATAAACCACGTTTTACTATTCATTTTTCACTCACTTTTACTTTCTCTACTTGTTTCCTCTAGAATTTCATTTGCTTCATTTTCTTTTCTATAGTCCTTGCAATATGAGTACCAGAAATACCCGCCGAAGTGCTGCCTCAGGATCTACCTCAGCAGCATCCACTACCAGCTCCTTCCAGGTCCGATATATGTGGGAGGAGAAAGGCTTCATTTACACCACCAGAACGGAGAACCTTGGGCTACAACCGTTCATAGCCCGCAAAATCAGATCCCTGCAATGGCAGATGTTTGCCGAGCAGCCAGAAGAAATGAACGTAACTCTCGTCCGAGAATTTTATGCTGCCATCGACAGCAGGGAAGTGACATCAGTAACGGTCCGAGGAAAAGAGATACCATTTGAGCTCGAATACATCAACACCCTCGATGGGTTCTATGTTGGGAGAAAGGAAGACGACCACAAGAGATTTGTGGAGAGCTTGGAACCGGCAGATTACGATGCTGTTATGGCAGAACTCACAGACGAAGGAACCGAGTGGAATACTGATCCTAAACATCCAAGGACGGTTAAAAGAGTTCAACTCATTCCGGAAGCCAAGCTTTAGAACGCTTTCATCAAGAAGAGGATTCTGCCCTCCTCGCACAACACAACGGTAGACCAACAAAGGTTAGCCCTCATCCATTCAATTCTAAATGAGAGGCCAATTAACGTTGGCAGATACGTTCGAGAGGGAATATTGGATTGTGCGTACCGGCCGTCAGGACCACTCTTTTTCCCATACCTCATAACTGCCCTCTGTCGCGGCCACAACGTACCTAAAGCTGCCGAAGATTTGAGAGTCCAAGGGAAAGGGTGGACGGAAAGGAACATCTTCAGCCTGATAGAGCTGAAAGCTACCACGCCCCTGTCGTCCTTCGACCCCACTACCACGACAGGTGAGCCGATAGAGCCCACCATAACCGAACCTGTCGCCACAGAACCCAGGCAGCCCATCGTAGCAGCTCCCCCAGCAGACTTCTCAACACAAATACTTACTGCTCTACAGAAAATGGAAGAATGGTAGCTGGGCCTAATGAGTTTCATCCGAGACTTCACCACAACAACGGTACACTTCATTAAAACTACTCTTAATTTTCCTGATGTATTGTTCCCTGTCTTCCCCGACCATTATTTTGCTGCCCCAACACTTGCCCTACCCCTACCCCTGCTGCCACACCAAGAACGCCATATGCCGCGTCAACTCTGACCCCGGCCACAACAGTTGCAGGCGGTAGCCGCACAGGCGAAACATCTGCCAAGGGAGCCAAGAGAAAAGAGCTCATGTCCGACTTTGAAAGGTATATAGCTGGCTTCTCTTTCTCGGAAAATTGGACAGCATCCGATGCCGAGCCCTTTGTCAAGAGGAATCTGTCCAATAAGTTCACCCCGGTGAAACGGCAGAGACCAGGCCCCGGAGTCGAACCAGCAGACAAAGAAAAATCTGACGGCGGCAGCAGCAGCAGTAGCAGCTCCGACAGCAGCAATAGCAGCAGCTCTGGGGAGGTTCAGGTATTGGAGAAACAACCCCATACCTCCCTTACCCGCATCCAACATCCACGGGAAGCCAAGACCAAGACCACCTCTGCCTCTGCCATCCATCTGCTGGCACCGCAAGGAAAGTCACTGCCCACCGGCAGATTCGTATCAACAGCAGCAGCAGCAGCGGCGGCGACGACAACACTTGAAAATTTAAGTTTCTTCTCTTATTTTTGATGTATGCCATTTTGTTATATTTTGTGATGTTGTTTTTATTTTTCTTTTTCATTTCTGTCATTTGCATTGTGGGCAATGCAACCCTTGAGTTTGGGGGTGGCATCCCTCTATTAATGAAGTGTCTTTAAGTTTAAAAGTTGTGTCTTTTACTTAGTTTATTTTTGCTTACCAAAAAAAATGAAAATTTGGCTTAAGTATTTGAACTGAACTTACCTGCCGTGACAACCTCTATCGTGGCAGTGCCTTTAGGATAGTTTTAGGAGCAGTTTAGAGCCTTACTATAGTCCTGATTCTTAAACACCCTTGTGACTTTTATATTGTCTAGAACTCTGCTAGTGAATTAGAATAGAAAAGCTTAACACTTGAGTTGCCCCTAGAGGTGCCTAACACTGGCTCTAGGAAAACAAAGTTAAGAAAAATAGACTTAATACACCTAGAGGTGCCCAGACCGGCTCTAGGAAGTTAGCTAGAGGTGCCCGAAACCGGCTCTAGTCAAACTTAAGTTTGAGAAAATAGAATCGAGTCTAAATAAAAACTAAAGGAACCTAAGAATTGCCTCCAAGAAGATGAAAATTGGCATAAAAATTCAAGTTAGAGGCTTAGCTACTCTAGTAAACTAAGGGAGTCTTGGCATATAATTGTTCACAAGCATGCACACACTACACGAGAATTATAACAAGGATCCGGATGAATCCTGAATTATCCAACAAGGTGTAGCTCACAATAGGGAATGAATGGTAGGTAAGGAAAAGTTCATTGTTTTAAGCCAAACAATTTTTTTTATTTCTTTTTTAGGTTTGAATTGCTTGAGGGCAAGCAAAAACTTGAGTTTGGGGGTGTGTTGAGTGTGTAAAAGTTCTATATTTTACCCCTATTTAACTCATATTTCTGCTGCATTCAAGAATAATTTATTGCATTTAGGATAGATTTCATGTATACATCACAATTATATCAAATGATACAGTTTCTACTGAAATTGGCTGTTTTGCAGGTAGTTGCAGTAACAGATGGATGGCAGTGGAGAAGCAAACGCTGGGCAGTGAGGAAGCAGAGCTGGAACTAGATTTACAGACGAGAAGGACGATGCTGCCATGGCCGCTGCCGTGGCAGCCAAGGACGACAGTAATGGTGAAGAGAAGAAGTGAAGTGGGCCTCGACAGAAAGAGAAAATTAAGCCGGTCTGTCGTTGAACACCCCTATATTTTTCCAAGCCCTAGATCAGAATGAAGGCCAAGCCCAAAGTTCAAGGAAGAAACTCCAAGCAAGAAGGAAGGACGAATTGAAGATATATGCTCTGAAGATTTAGTCTATAATAGAGTTGTTCTTTAAATTAAACTTGTATTCTTTCCATATTAGAAAACTTGAACCCAAGGCCTATATAAAGGCATGTAATTCGACCTAGGGAAGGATATCTTATTCTCTAGCCTTCTTCCCAAAACCCTAGTTGTTTCCCCCTTCTCATCATGTTCTAAACTTACCCTAGGGCTAAGGGTTGATTCTGTAAAGTAGTTGCAAGGATTGCATTTGTTTTAGGAATTTTTTTGTTCAATAAAATAGACTTCAAGTTTGCTTATTCTGGTTTTCAACATCTTACAAGAGTATCGGGAGAGCATTGTGATATTACACATTTACTTATTATCGGGAGAGTTAAGTATACGAAAGGAATAAGTACGGGTTCTCCAGTTTATGGTTGAACTATCTCAGACCTAGGGATAGGACGAGGTTAAGTGGCTAAGGAAGAATTCAACAACATCGGTGCTCATCCTTCGATTCACGCCGTGAGGTATCATCAAAGACGTGTTCATCGACAGACTTGGACCTAGGGATAGGCCAAGGCATAGTAGGGATTCTTGCCAAGCTTGAAGTACAGAGTTGTGTGATCGCTGTCGCGACAAACAACAGACCGCTGCCGCGATAGGTGCTACCGCGACAGGCGCAACGACAGAACAGAGGTTCCTAGACTTTGCAACACCTACACTACTGAGCAAATCAATACCGGCCCTTTCTCTCTATCCTGAATTATTTACTCTTTTATTTTCAGTATTCTTTATTATCTCGTGATAAACATTTAAACTATTTCTTTTTCCTCTTCGTGCAGTAATTCCAGGTTAAAGCTATTAGCCTAGTCCCTGTGGAGACGATATCCGATACATACGTATCACTTTACTACTTGCGTCGTGTACACTTGCACTACATTGCGATAGACACTTTTACATCTCATTTTAAAATCACAACTCATTTCAAAATCACAACTCATGCTTTGCATTAAATAAAAATCTTAAAACCCTTTAATGCAACATGATATCTCATGAAATCTGTACATAGCATCATCTCTTGCTACAAATCATGCATAAAACAGTAGGAATTTGTCTATCTCAAAACAAGAGCATGTAAAAGCATTTTAGGGGCAACAACCACATATTTGAGAGCAAATCTAACCATACTTACTTCTGAACTTAGGATGGTGTTTCAAACCAATCCTAAATCCCCAAACCTTGTTTCATTGTCCCTCAAGGACTTCTAAAACCATTCGCACTCACCGATTACGTTTCGCTTGCTTGCCGAAACGATATCTAAGCTCCTGGCACTTCCGGATCAACACCAAAAGCGTCTGAAGATGTCTCCCATGTTTATTACACATAAGATCAGAGGATTAATGCATCATCATGCATTGAAATCACCAGCCAACTAAACAAACTCGTTGCTCTACTCAAAAGCACCATTTCTGCTACCCAAAACAACTGAAATCATCTCCAAACTCTTCCAAAACAAAGCCCAACCAAGATCTATCACTTCTAATCATTTCTGAACCTCAATCAACACCAAAAATCACCATAAACTCGTCCTTATAACTCCAGCAACAACATAACAGCAAAACCACCCCAAAAACCACCAATCTAGCATGTAAAACTTAGGAATCCAAGCCTATTCGGGATTTGTTTGATAAAACCTCATTTATAAGATCAATTACCATATAAAATACATTAGAAATCAACCTCAAAACAGAGCCTAACCAATAGTTACGAAAATCATCAAGATCTCTCCAAGAATCTTGAGTTTTACCTCAATTTCATGTTTCTAACATTAAAGCAACACAAAAATCATTAACAAAGGATTAATAACTTGGGAATTTCAGTAAAGAACTGATCATTAGAGGAGAAGGACAAAACTTACCTCTAATGACTGGTTTCTCCTTAATTTGGGCAAGTTTTCTTGAAAATCCAAAGTGAAAACAAAAGAATTTGATGAGGAAAAGATTAGGAATCCATGGGAGAATGAAATCTCATCAAAAGGGATGAAAATTAGAGGTTAATTGATGAAGGAAATGTGTTTGGCTGAGTGGAAGTTGAGAGAAATGAAAAGAGGGAAAAAGATCGTAAAGTAGTTATGAAAGTCAAAATAGTATTTTCTCTTTTAATTCCCTTTATTAAATCATTATTAAAACATCCGAAATTCGAGAGAAATCTGATAAAAACATTTTAGTAAAATTAGCTCCTTTAAGATTCAAAGTTTCAATCCTTTACAAAACAATCACTAGTCAACTTTTGCAAAAGTTGTGATTTAGTCACTACACCGAAATGTAGTATTTCCAAATCATATTTTGTAAAATTGTTTTCACCATAATCATTTATATAATAAATGAGGATTTTTATATATTTTTTCATATTTTTAAAATATCCCAAACTAGGCGTTCCCTAAATTTCCCTTAAAGATTCGAACCGTTCTCGACCGGCCCGATTCAAACTCTAAAACATCTAGGCCCAAAATCAGGGCGTTACATGACCAACTTGTATCCCAATTGGATATTGACGTTCGCTTTCTATTCAAAGCTGATCATCCTCCATGGCTCTTCAAAACTGATTTACTTGAACGAAAGATTACAAAGAAGTCTCTTAATCATTTCTTCAAGTTAAAGCTACATTCTTGTATTGTTTGATCTGGTTGTGCTCCTATAAATCATTCTTTTCTCTTTTATTCTTTACTTTTCTTTTCTTTTATTAGTTTTCCGTTTTTCATTTTCTCTTTTCTGTTTTCCTATTTTTAGACTGCCCCTTTCAGGGTTTTAGCATAGTGTTCAGTTCCTTCTCTATAATGTGTATCTATAGCCTATATTGTATTCTGACTAGTATTGATGCGTGTTTCTGCTCAAAATTTATCAGTTCTCTGCAGATGTTTTGGATAAATGATAAATTCCTCATATATTTTTCGTTTTTATTGCACTGTTCAATTTAGTGCTCCCATTCTTGAATGCTTCGGCCTTCTGGTTGGCATTTTTCAACTTTGTTTGGGTTGGCTCTTTGAGCAAAAAAATTCCTTTAATAGTTTCCTTCTGGTGATTCTCCGGTCTTTGTACTCTATTTATATGGTGTTATTTCTTCCTCCTTGGAAAATGGAAGGATCCCATTCATCGCCCCATTCATAGACACCAAGAGAAAGTCTTAGGGGGTCGAAGTTTAGGGTTAACGATTGACTCAAGAATCTTAAATGACAAAATCTTGAGAAATAAATTCACTAAATGGGTCTGCCCATTACCTTAACATTCGTTTCGTTCCCTCGTTGGCCTAAATAGACCATCAGATGCTCGTGTGTGCAATATCCTTGCAACATTCAATTCCTTCTAAACATAAGCAACTTGGAATTGATATGTAGATTTGTATCAAATGTAATCTTGCAATTGAAATTCAAGGTCACGATGAAATTATATATACATATACATGTCCTTAAAAAATATATATGTGTATGGAAGAACAAAAACTACCCCATAATAATGAATGAAATGTTTAAAGAATCAAAGAATGCAAAAATGTTTTCTAAATAAGTACAAAGAAGAAATGATTTTCATTCTAACAAAAATATATATATGTCTTTACAAAATATTCCTACTACTTTAGAGCTTAAGCCGTAGTGTTTGTTCTGTGGATTGTTCCCACAAGGGGAAACCAAAATGTTGGAAAATCGAACTAGCATCTTTGCGAAATGTAAGAAATTCAAGCATAGGGACCATCTTATTCTGGCCTTCTTGGCGTGATGTAAACTTTCCCCAATTCTTTTATTTTCCACTATTGGATTAATTCTTGGGATAGGACCCCTCTGTATCATCCAACGCCTATTGCCATCGGTAGCCGTTCACTGGCACCGACGAACACAAAAAACCAAACCCAAAACCACCTTTCGAATCCTTTTTTTTCTTTTTTAAACCCCAAATCAACCCTTATTTTGATAAATAAGCACCAAAAACCCTAGTTTTTCTTTAAAACAATAACAATCTTGGACCCCTAACCTTCCGATTCACCCTTTATCGGCCCTAGAGACTGAGGGATTATCATCGGGAGGTGGCTCATCCATCATTGAAAGCCCTAGGACAATCGGTAGTCAAAGTGGCGGAATGGTAAAGGCCCTAACTCTATTAGTTTTATTTATTTTTTGCTTATATCTAACATGAAAAAGAAAAAGAGAGAGTTTTGAATACCTTCTAAAATCATTTCCTATTTTTGATTGATAATATGAACTCTCTCTACAAATGGTTTCTTTACATCATATATATTTGATTTCTTTGTTTACAAGCATAAGCAAAAAAAATGCATCTATTGTTGATGATTTGAATTCTATTATCCACTTTATTTTTTTTTCTATCGACTGGATGAGATTTGGGCCATTAGATGAGATTTCATCCAACGGCCGAGATCCCGCATAAAATGAACGGTCGTCATGAAGCCTGAAAGATGACGTAGTAGCACCGGATGGAACCATGTGGCGTGTGAAAGCTAAAGAGACCGCGCGTGGGCTTCACGTGCGTGTGGAAGGCGATGAGTCTCGAACGTGCATCTATTGCGACAACCGAGGGGTTTCTTTGAGTTGATCGTAGTTGTTGGATTCGGCTCGATCCAAGGGTCCAGATCAGGTGGCTGAAATTAAGGGTGGGCATTTTCAGGTACTCGGTTCATCCGGGTACCTCATTAAGCTGCTCGTGTCCCGGCCCATTATATTCGGGTACCCGAGATTTGGGTGCCTGTAAAATTTGGGTACCCGGTTCCTATTTTTATTTTTTAATTCTAAAATTTAAAAAAAAAATCACATGTTAAACACAAAAATATTATAAAAATTTAAATTTAAAACTTAAAAGAATATAATACAAACATAGAAAAAATTAGGGATTTAAACTTAATTTTAGAGTGAAAATATTAAGAAACATAAAATAAAAATATAATTTTAAATATAAAATATATAGATTAATTTTTATCGGGTCGGGTCGAGTACTCGGTAAAGGGAAACTTCCGGCCCGAGTCCCGCATGTCCCGGTAAATTTGTCGGGTCGGGTAATTTTTTTCAGGAATTACCCAACATTTTAGGTTCGGGTCGTCGGGTTTTCGGGTTGGGTCAATCGGGTCGGGTATTTTTACCCACCCCTAGCTAAAATATAAATAAGGGATATGGCATTACTTTTTATAGGGTTTTTAAAATTGAGCTGGCCCCAAAATGGGCCACTTGTATTATTCATTATGTAATGGACTAAACTATTAAATTAATTGGGTTTCATTGTTATTATTTTTGATCTATTTTTCTTTATTTTCATTTTCAGATCAATGATAATAAGCAACAACAATAGTAGTATTAATCCTTAATAATGATAATAATAATTAAAATTAAACTAAATTATAATTATATATATATATATATATATATATATATAAAGTCGGATAAAAATTAGTGATTACATGTAGTATCCCCATTTTATTGAAACACTTTTGTCGTACAGTCGCCACCCCAGACCAATTGTACATAAGAAAAATTGTATTGTACAAAACTTTCAAACTCTTGACGTAAATGTTCGATACTAGTCGAGTTTCTAAACCTAGCACAGTGAACATTGATGGCACATTTATTATTTATTTATTTATTTATTTATTTTAACTTCTGTTATTGCTGAAAGCAAAATTTTGAAAATATGTTCGCAACTATAGATGCGGTTTGCAAAATTGTAAAGAAAAACTTAACGAAATAGTTAGGAAACCATGTTACATGTGAGTTTTCACGTGATCAATTCCATGCAACATTTGTAAACTTTCCATACTCGTATTAAATGGATATGTCAATTTTTGCGAGTTAAATGCCATTTAAAGGAAAACGACAGTGCTTTATTATTTGTCTTCTTCAACCTTCTAAAAACCAATTCCTGAATATCAACCTTAATCTCCTACCCTTGAGAAAACCAAGTCAATACAACAAAACCTATCAAAGTAAGAACCCAAGCAATCCTTTTGTTTCTTCTTCCCCTATCATTCGCCCGAACTTTCCTTAAGAGTCCAAGAATAAGTGCCTTTGCACGCGGACTCATTGGTGTTTCATACCATTGGAAAAAAGTAAATGATTTACAAAATCTATTTCAATGTTTAGAACACCCAACAAATGTAACCCCTTGACCTGACCTAAACGTTAGACCCGAACCAAAAAAAATCACATTGGGTTTGCCGAAAGAAACCTAATATGACTTACTCGAATTACGGTCCATTTTTTCTCTTTGTTATATAGATGCATTAGTAAGTCCTATGGTGTTCATACACGCAGCGATTTGATTTTCATTCGATACGAACATCGATAACAAACAAGCATCCAAGGACTAACATAATGTAAATTCGAATAATTACAGGGACTTATTCAAGTTGTAGCTTACCAATACTTAATTAATCATATTTCATGCCAACGTGTCAAATTTAGCTCAAACGAATAACAAACAAGCATCTAATTTAGAAAAATACGAAATTAAGGACGAAATCGTAAAACAACAAAAAATACAAGGACTAACATCTTTATAAAAGCTTCATACAACAATTAGATATAATAAAGGCATGCTTGCAAAAATTTTAGGTCAAACAAACATCATTTACCTATTCAATTGATGCAACAACATACGGTGACCTTAATGCAAAGATAATGAGAGTGGCAATCGATCGAACAAAACCAAAAGGAGGTGAATTGGATTTTTGAAGGAATGGTGGACACTAATTGCAAATGTAAAAATTGGAAGGAGATTTAGAGTGGTTCAACTCCCCTAATTGGAGTCTACATCCACTACCTTAGTGACCACACTAAGGATTTTCCACAAATTCACTAATTTGTCTTTCATTTAAGGTTAAGGAGTAACCTTACACAATTCAATAGACTTATACCCCAACGTTTATTGAATCCTATCCCCAAAAATGAATACAAATAAGCAAACTAGGAAATCCTCACTAGGAATGTGTTTGCAAAGTTTAAGCTCTCTCACACACCCAAAGAAACACTAGGAAAATAAAATACAATGAAGAACTCTCTAGTGTTTACAAGAAAGATGGGAAATTGAGTACAAATTGGAATTTGATTGCTTGGAAGTTTGGATTGACTTTCTTGTTCCTTCATTACTATATGGAGACCCCTTTTATATGCTCTTGATCTTTTCTAACCGTTGGGAGACTTTGGAGGGAGTTTGGAGCCGTTCGAAGCCATTAAAACCAAGCATTAAATGCTCAACTGCACAGAGGTTTCGAAACCTTTACCAGAAGTTTCGAAACCTTAAGAAGGGATTTGTAAAAACTAGCCGTTACAGGGCCAAGGTTTCGAAACCTTAGAGGTTTCGAAACCTTTATTGAGGTTTCAAAAATAGTGGCATTCTGCCCAGAAAGGTTTCGAAACCTTAATGAAGGTTTCGAAACTTTTCCTTAAATATTCAATTTTTGGCCATTTATTGACTTTTAAAAATATAATTCGATATGGATACAAAGTCAAACTTTTTCAAAACATTTTAACAAGATTAAATCAAGTTTTTGACAAAATTATTTCTTGAACTTTACTTTACAAATTTTTACAAATTTTTACAAATTAGTCCTTGAAAATTAATTTTACGTTATATCAAAATCAAAATAAGTCTAACAATCTCCCCCTTTTTGATATAACAAAACCTTTTGTAAAAAATTGTTTTTGAATAATTTGTCAAACTTACAAATCTCCTACATAGGCTCCCCCTAAAATAAATGTCTTTGTGTAATTTTTGAAAAACATAAGTTTTAAAGACATGATTAAAAATTTGAGAAAACAAATTGTTTAATGTTAATTTTCACCCCTTTTTTGTTATAGCAAAAAGGATAAATAGCTACAAAAGGAACAAACGTTAATAGAGCAATAGTGTATAATCCAAAACGCAATAGCAAGATAACCACTATATCCATATTAAGCATAACATCCATACAATAAATGGATAAAAGATATAAAATCCAACAATAAAATCCATAGGCAAAAGATATCCAACAAAGAACATAACAAAAGTCTAAAACAAAAACCGAAGCCGAAATCAAAATAAGTCCAAAAATGCTATAATAAAACCATAAAGTTATACTAGAATGCACACAAAACTATGTATCTGGTGCATCATGAGGCGATGAAGGAGGGAAAATATGTCTGCGAACAAGATGCATATCGTGCTCAAGAGATGTCACACGACCATCCAACCTACGAAGAAACTCATGAGAAGTACGAAGATGTGCATCTATGTTGTCAAAACGAGTGACTATGGTCGCAAGCATGGTTTCCATAGTCAAAGGAGCTGGCGCATCCTCATCTACCGGAGCCTCGGGACCCTCCATGTCGACCTCTTCTACTCCTCCTTGGTGAATCCAACCATAAACCCCATGATACCATTGAGGTTTGTGACAAGATTTGATATCAATGTAGGTTTTGTTCTTAACTTGAGGATCAAGGGAAGTATCAATGTTAAGCATCCTAAAGATGTGGCTAAGCACATTTCCTAAGGAGAGGGAAAACGAGGTGGGGTTTGAGAAGACTTTTATAAGGTTGAGAAAGATGATGGTAGCGATATCGGGACGAGACCTCTCACGATATTGGAAAAGCCACCAGTAGTCAATCACTCTCATACTAGCGGCCTTTCCGCCTGAAGGATGAAAAAACCAAGTAGTGAGGAGGTGGAAAAGACGCTCCTCAAGAGGAAGATGAGTGGGGCGATCATCCGGGAAAACACGAATGTTATTAGTCTCATACTCATCGGATTTTCCACCAAGTGGAACACCTAAATGATCGGCAATGGTTTGAGGTGCTAAAACAAATCCGGTACCCATGAGGTAGGATCGAATACCAACGATAGAAGTAGACTCACTAGGAGACCGAATAAATTCGGCATTTGCATGAAATGCAAGAACTAACCTACGACGGGTATATGGTGGGATATTCAAATAATCAAGTCATTCCCATTCGACAAAAAGCTCAAAGAGATCAAAGTTATACTCGAGAGACATAAGGAAGTTGAAGTCTATAGTTCGCTCTTCTCTAACCCTTTTAGGTTCATAAATGTTAAGGTATCTATTTCGGTTTTCGACATCTCTAAAACAAACATCCTCAAATTGAGGATTATGATTAGGATTAGAACTGAAATGTTGACCACTTTTAACACGAGTACATTTGGCTCTAGGAGGGATGGTTCTAGGAGGCATGATTAAGGTAAAGAAAAGAGTTTTGGCATAAAAAAATTGGATGAGGAATTTTATCGAACACTTTGTGGGAAAGACTTTAAACTAATTTTGACAAGAGTTCTAGATGGATTGGGTGATACCTCCTACAAAAACATGATATGTAGCATAAATAAAGCAACCCACAATATTGAAATTAGCATTAAAAATTGATTTTCAAAAAGTAACTCGAATTACCCAAAAGATTTAAAATTTTTGGAATACATAAAAAGTAAAAAAAAAAACAAGTTTTTAAAGTGAGATTACCTCAAAAGATTGATGAAGATGATGATGTAAACCCAAAAGCTTGATTGAACTTGCAAGAGAGAGTAAAAAATTTTGAGGATTTTGAGAGGGTAATGAGTTGTGGTCGTTTGGTATGTAAAATAATAAGTTAGGGTTTGAATTTTTTGGAATTTTTGCTTAAAAACGCGACTGATTTCAGCCAAGTTTAATGAAGGTTTCAAAACTTTTGAGCACAAGGTTTCAGAACCTTAATGAAAGGTTTCGAAACTTTATATTCCAGTAAGCTCCTAAAACCGAAAAACCCAGAAGGTTTCGAAACCTTTAATAAGGTTTCGAAACTTAGGTCCTGAATTGACAAAATTTGTCAAATTTTTGCCTCAATTAAGTCCGGAAAAGCATTCTAATAAATTTATGATTATTATTGGTATTAAAGACCCTTTTGAACTAAGATCAAACATATATGACAAAAAAAATCACAAGCTAAAGATACAGATTTTAAAACTAAAGAGCTTATGCTAAGAGTTGGATCCTAAAAGGTTCAAATTGAGCCAAAAGTGACTAACTTAACTAAGGTCACTAAAACAAACAAATGATTAAAACAAACATGTAAGCACACAATATTGCTAATTTTAAGGCCAAAAGACATACAAAAACACATAGGGCCATAAATTAAGCAAACATGCAACACATGACACCCACTTACTAAAAGCATTTAAACAACATATGGGGAACCTCAAACATGCTTTAAAACAAATAAAAATATATAAATCAACATGAAAGAGTAAATATTGCATGTAAAGGAAAAGGTTACCACTTGAGCCAAGATAGATTGATTAGGCTTTATCCTCTTCAAGTGTCCTTCCTTTTAGTGTTTCTAGAGCTTTCAAGTTTTTTCAATTTGCTTACTATGAATCCAACACTCCTACACAAATGGAACTATGCATGTTTTGGTACCCAAACTCTTTTGGGTCCATAAGAGTTAGTTCCTACAATTTTAGTCCCTTTTGGTATCCACTTAGACAATAGATCATATTCTTTGTTAGCAATGAGTCCTTTTGGAACCCAAATGCTTCTAATTACCTTTCTATTAAATGATCTTTGATGGCCTCCTTGTCTATACCCATTAAAGTTCTTCCTAACATAGTTGGGTCTTGAATTTTCACATTTTTCAAAAAAAATTTGTCCCAAATTTATTGAAAGAAACTTTAAGATCATGAAGTTCCTTTTGATGATCATCATGGACTTTTGAAAGTAAGTTGTGCAAGTCTTGATTTTTCTTTTCAAATTCTTTTATTTTAACTTGCATTTCCTCAACTTTACTTTCAAATTCCTTATTAGATTTGGAAAGAGAGTCATTTTCATTTTTCAATTTTAAAATGATTTTCCTATTTTTCAAGACTGACTCTTCAAATTCCAAAGCTAATTCATCATAAGCCTCTTGCAATTCATCAAAAGTATAATCAATTGAAGAAGATGAATTAGAGGTTACCATAGAGTCATCATCGATAGCCATGAGACAAAAGTTGGCTACTTCATTTTCGTCCTCATCGCATGACTCATCGTCGCTCCAAGTAGTTACATGAGCCTTGTGCTTCTTTTTCTCATAGCTCTTTTTCTTAAATTGAGGACAATTGAACTTGATATGTCCCGGTTTATTGCACTCATAGAAAATAATTTGATCTTTCACTTTGTTGTCATTCTTGAAGCCCTCTTCTCTTTGAAATCTTCTCCCTTTGTTGGACCTCATGAATCTTTTGAATCTCTTGGCAAACATAGCCATCTCTTTATCTTCATCATCTCCACTAGAATCATTATCTTCTTTAGATGTTTTGAGAGCAACACCAAATTTCTTCTTTTCAACTTCCTTCTTCTTTTCTTCCTTACCCTTTAACATCATCTCGTGTGTAAGCAAGGAACCAATGAGCTCATCCAACTTGAGAGTCTTGAGGTCCTTTGCTTCTATAATCGTCGTTTTCTTTGAATCCCATGAATCGGGAAGAGAGTAGATCATCTTCCTCACAAGTTTATCTTCCGGGATCACTTCTCCATAGCCCTTCAAACCATTAACAATCACGGAGAATTGATCGGACATGGTTTTGATGTCTTCCTTGGGGTCCATCTTGAAGTTTTCATAATTAAGATTGAGAAGCCCGATTTTGGTCTCCTTCACTTGATTGTTCCTTCATGTGTAACTTCAAGTTTGTCCCGAATCTCTTTAGCATTGGAACAAGATGACACCCTTCCATACTCATCCGGGCCAAGGGCACAAAATATGAGATGCATTGCCTTAGCATTTGTGGAGAATCTCTTGTTTTCTTCATTGCTCCATGTCTCCATATTACTAGTTGGTGCGGTGTAACCACTCATGATGATCTTTCAAGCTTCAAGATCAAAAGCTTGAATGAATAGCTTCATGTGGTTCTTCCAATAAGCATAATTAACTCCATTGATGAAGGGAGGCTTGTTGGTGGGTTGAGAATTGCCCCAAGCTTCAACGGTGGAGGTGGAAGCCATGGATGACCTTGTAGATGATTGCACACTTCTTGGATCTTGTCAAGAGTTTGTAAGACCTTCCAATGAGCCAAGCTCTGATGCAAAGATGATGAGAGTGGCAATCGATCGAACAAAACCATGAGGGGGTGAATTGGATTTTTGAAGGAATGGTGGACACTAATTGCAAAGGTAAAAATTGCAAGGAGATTTAGAGTGGTTCAACTCCCCTAATTGGAGTCTACATCCACTACCTTAGTGACCACACTAAGGATTTTCCACAAATTCACTAAATTGTCTTTCCTTTAAGGATAAGGAGTAACCTTACACAATTTAATAGACTTATACCCCAAAGATTATTGAATCCTATCCCAAAAATGAATACAAATAAGCAAACTAGGAAATCCTCACTAGGAATGTGTTTGCAAAGTTTAAACTCTCTCACACACCCAAAGTCAAGGGAGTCGAAAACCTCCAAGTCAATGTAGACGGCATCCTTGGCAGCAGTCATATTGGCTACTAGGAGGCATCAGTTGTTGTCTCTTCCTTCTCTAATTCTGAGGAAGTGGTGAGGTTATATGGCTGGATGGGGGTCGGGAAGGTTCTTCTTTTGGGGCGGTAGTGTGGCCCCTCGCTGTCGTCGTCGGCAGGAGCAGCAGGTCTTGGGGAAATGTGGACTGGTTTAGATGCTGCTAGCTCCGTTAGAAAGGGGGGCAACTGTGGTCCAGCGTCCTGGTATTTGTCCAGTAGGTAGGCCACAAAGGCCTCCTGCACGTCTGCTACATATTTGTTGAAGATCGCCTGCTTGTGCTCGACTCGCTGGCAACTTTCCACTAAGCTGCGCAGTAAGGGAATTGCGGTAGACGTAAGGGCAGCATTTGGCGGCAGCTTGGGACAGTGGCTGGGCGGTGAAAGGTATGTCTGGCTCTGCGCTATGCGTCATTTGTTGGCGTGCTCTTCTTGTCCATCCTTCCTTAGCTTGAAGATTTTTATCTTTTGGGTGCAACGACACGACAAAATTGGCACATAGGCCTTTGATGAGTGCAAGAAAGAAGAATGGGCCTTTGACAGTTGGCTTTTCTGCGTGGGCGTAAATCTCCTTTAGTATTATATCGCCAACGTTGATCTACCGTCCCTTCATAATGCTGCTGATAAAGGCGAGCCGCGGCCTGTTTACGGTCGATCCGTGCGAAGTTGGCATTAGGCGGCGCTGGACAAAGTAGCTCAAAAGGGCGGCCTCTGGCAGCAAGTCTCCGTGGTTGACTGACACGTTATTTTTGCCCGTCAGCCATTTGGTGTTTGGACGGAACAACTCCCTCTTGATTTTGTTGTAGTCAGCCACTGTCAGATAAGACTCCCACTCTCCATGCTGGTCGCCGCTGACTTCTATACTGTAGAAGTTGTTCATCATGTCAGTAGCAAACTTAACACCTTCTCCCCGGATATAGACGAAAGGGCTCTCTGGGTTGGGCCGGTGGGCGTAGAACTCTCACACATGGTTGCTGTTGATCCCTTCTGGCTACCGTGCGAATTGGTCCCAGCCCAAATTATGGATCGTCTCCAATAAGGAAGGTTCCAACCCGAAATTATCATCTGGATGGGTGTAGTGGAAGCCTATCTATTCCCATTGTTGCCTAACTTTGTAGAACTGGTTGTAGGTCTCATCGACAGCAAGTTTCAAGAACCACTTGTATTGGGTTTTGAAGGTGGCGGCGGGTTTCTTTGATGAAGCCATTATTTTTGGAATGGTTTTTTCCCTTAAGAAAGTAAAAAGAAAGTGAAGGAAAATAAAGCAAAGAAATCTTGGAAGCAAAGAATGTAGAAAGAATTCAAAGAAAAGAGAGAGCAAAGTGAAGAACGGGTGGTAGAATAGTTGGCCTTATATAGAAGTTTCTCTCCACTGCCTTGGCAGGCGCCCTGTCAACGGGCGACAATTATTGCGGTGCAAATAACGGGATTCTAGTTGTTACGCAGATATTCGTTCCGCTCGCTGAGGCAAATATAGCCGTTGCGGCTAGCCGTTATGGAGCCACTAGCCGTTATGCTCATCTGCCTTGGGCTGCTAGTTGGGCCTCTTCTTTATTCTTTCATCTTTCTTAGTATGCGCTTTTCCCAAGCATAACCTCTTCCTGAGGGTCTTTGTGTTTGGCTATTCGTCTGGGCATGTCCTTCCCCTCCTTAGGTGGATGTTGCAGCCAATCTTGCTGCCTTGGCGGGACATACACAAAGAAAGCAAAGAGGCTATATATATATATTCTTTTTTGTTTGAACAAATAAATAAAAAGAGATTTAATGTGCAAAAACTAAATAGAAGTGTAGAAATTCAAACGTAGTTGTTGTTGCCAATCCCCGGTAATGGCGCCAAAAACTTGTAGGGCGTTTAGGTGTTCTCCTTTTATGAGCGCAAGTGCACACTCTTGTCAAGTTATAGTATAAAAGATATTGTCTCCCATAGGGATTGGAATAGCTCCTATGAATGGTTTCCAACACAAAGATTTAATAAATGCGCCATTAAATATCAAGTGCACCTTAGTAGCCTATGGACTGCATTGCAAGGTCTTGAGTATGTTCTGCGCTGCCATGAATTGCTAATACATGCATGAGAGGGGTGAAACTAATCATCATAGAAAAGAAGTTAAAACTGTTTTATAGGTCAGAAACGTTAGTCAACTTGAGACCCTTTTTTGCATGAGCCGAACAATTTATCGATTTATCTTTCATCTCAATCACCATCGCCTATCTTCATCCATCTTTTCACCGATCCAACATTCGCGCCAACATCCTTATCCGCTTCCGCAAGCTCAACGTTCGCGTATACGAGGCTGAGTCCGTATCAATTGTTGCCTCGGCAGGTAAGGTCGGTGGCAAAATACGACCTTGTCACACGATCGCAGCAGGTCACTGCCATAACAAAGGTGTGTACAGCCTCAACAGGTGGATCGAAAAGAAGTCCTGGGGGCAAGTCTGGCAGACATTCCAAGTTCGGTAGGATAGTCGATAATGATCCCTCATATTTCTAGGTTAGGATGCTCGAGATTGCTTAACTTGAGGACTAGTGTGGAACCAAATTAGACAACTTAGTTGGTAATCCCTTTTAGCCGCTGAAACTTGTGGACTAGTGTAGATCCAAGTTAGTCTCGCCTTTGTGATTTGTGACCGTGCTTAACCCTTTCGTGAGCCTTCACTTTCGTGCCCGACAAATGGATTTTCTCTTCAACGGACTGGTATGGACTAATTGAACGAATAAGAAACATAGATTAAGCAAACTCAGAATTTCATTGAAAACAACTCAAAACTATACAACCGTTTCCAAAATTACTTTACATACACGCGCCTAAACCCTAGGAGAGTTGGGCCGCGACCCCCATTACTCCAACTTATCTAGCTAACTCCCCATCCTCACTCTCATCGGCAGATGCCGTCAATTCCTCACGACATGCCCCTATACCCTTACATACATTGGGTATATATAGGGCTCTTGACCTAAGTTGAGTCCTTGAAGTAGGAGTTCTAAAAGTAAATTACATTAAATACAGAATCCTTTATGCTTTAAATACAATCTCTTTGGACATTGCCTTCTTCAGCAAGTAAGGATAAGTGCTCCTACTTATTGATCTTGAATTAACTCTATCGACCGCTACAGGCTTCAGGAAGTTGCAAGACTGGGCTCATTGCGCTTAGGAAATTATCCTCTGAATTCACAACCCATCTTGGCTAAGTCTGTGCAACTCCTGCCCGGGCGGCTCATGGCGGCAATGCTGCTTCGGCAGTGTCCTTGGCGGCAACTTGAGCTGCTTCAGTACAGCTTCTTTGGTTCTAGCTTTCTTGCCTTGTCATGTCCTGTCCTGTCCTCTACTTTCCTAGCTATAGCATTTGAAAATATAAACTAAAACAATAACTTTTACCAACCAAATATGAAATATTCAGTAAAAGCATGGTGTAAGAGAAGGTACTATTATAATGCATGCAATGCACCTAAATATGCCTTAATGAGCTCAAGAACAACACTAATAAGGGTAGGAATGTGTACAAAATGTAGGACCCATGGACACTCTACAGAAACTAACCACTCACACTCCCACATCTAGCACTTTCGAAACGAAAGTTCAAGCCTCAACTTCCAAAGCAATTTGCAACAATATGCGAAAAAAGCTATACCCCACCAATCAAACGTGGAAAAGCTTGCCTCACATGGTCATATGATCCACCAACTTAATAGGTATCAAACACTACTCAAGCCTTGACACACTGACCCCACAATCTTTGTCCAAATTTACTTCAACCTCGCCTCAAACTAGGCGATACCCCTTTAAGCATGACCATTCCTACACTGGCTACACTTAAACTAGAGTTCACAACTCACTTTCTAGAGCTAGAACCTCTCGCACGAACTATTACACCGATCTTCTTCTCAAATACCTCGCTCATGTTACCCACGCGTCGAAAACAATGTATACAATAAATCAACCGATATGGTTTAACATCATGCACCAATCCATAAAAGTGCCAGCACATCGATGTCTCACATCCAATTCCAATCCAGGAGCACACATGCTCAACAAAACAATCTGTATCTTAACTCAACTACAACTTACGATTTCGAACCAAAACCACAAATTCACATTCCTCGTCACCCAAGTATCTAACCCCCAGATACTTCTCCTTTAAAATAGTTCAAAAGAACTCTAAAAAACACAACATCAGGTTCTATGCCCACAACCACAGTTGTCCACCAACTATACACATCTTTATATAACCGAGATACAACTCATCTTTACACTATGGGCATCACTACACTCCATTTATTCCATAATATTATTCATACATGTCATCCACTCCATGGATATGTAACCCCCTTAGCCCGGCCTAGACGGTTAACCCGAACTACGAAGATTACACGGGGAAAACCAAAGACAACCCGGAAGTTAACCTTGATTAACGACCCTTTTTTTCTTTTTAAATTTGTCTAGATGCACATTAACCTCAGGTGTACTCTTGAGATAAGCATACTCAAAAATCACAGCAATCGGAAAACAATAAGGGACCCAATTGCACAATATACGAATTTAGGGACCAACTTGTAAATTCTAGAAATTAAGAGGACTTTACCAATTTTTAAGGTACCATTATGAAATTAGTCATGTTTAATGCATCTCTGCCAAATTTCACCTTAAACCGACATCTCGAACTCAAGCAATTGCACATACAAAAATCAGGACTAAAACGTAAAGCTTACAAACTTCAAAACCATTCAAATCAGTGCCCAACGGTCAAGTGTTTCGAAACGGGAATAGAGCATTCAGAAACGGGGCTTGGCAGTAGCCAAAGTGTTTCGAAACACCTCTACCCGTTTTGAAACGCCCAGGCCAAAACATGCCCCTGTTTCGAAACAGGCAAGGGTGTTTCGAAACACCCTGCCCAGAAACAGCAGGAAAGCCTGTTTTTACACATCCGAACACCAACAACTTTACTTTAAACCATTCCACAACAAATCAACAACATGACAAGCAACGAGACTATCAGATTGCATCAAAATCTAGATACAAAACAACCTTAGGTGCACCGACTCTTTCAACACATCCAACACTTGTTCATGCTTTTAAAACAAGAAGCATAAAGTAACAACTCATGAAAAAGAAGATACAAATGTTGCAAAGCGATAACAACAAGATTCAAACCACGAATCAAATCCGGTCAACATACTCAAACTCATTACACATCAAAATAAAAGACTCTTCCCCTATTGCCTTTATTATCTATAGCTATTAACCGAGACATACTTCTCAAGTGGAGCTCTCCTTGAATCCCTTGCTTCTTGCCACCCCAACTTCAATTATCTGCATTGATGGACACAAAGGAGCGTAAGCACATAATGCTTAGTGAGGGATGCTCAAAACCAAAACACCATCAATGCAGCAAAACATAAAACCTCTTTAAAAAGTAAATACATTTCAATAAACCAAAGCATTGTTTGAAAACCCCTTTTTAAACAACATGCTTTAAATCATGCATTGCTCAATCATGAAAACCAACCCTTAGCTTAGAAAAGCTAAATAACTCACTTCAAAGCACATTCTTGCAAAACCATCAATTTAACCTTTTCATGCATGAACATCATATGCCAAGTTAAACACAAATTCCTTGGAAAACACTTCCACTTCACAATATACTTTTCTCATTCATGAAAATCATCTCAAAGCAAGAAACCTTTTGAAAACCACTTACTCCTTCAATCTATCTCATGCATTAAACAAATGCAACACATAAACCACAAAAGCAACATTTGCATTACATGCCTTTTAAAACAAGCCTTTACAAGACTTCAATGCATTTATGAAATTCTATGCACATATGCACCATTCACAATAACAATCACACTTATGGTCAAGCCTTAACAAGTGTGACATGCATTCTTGCATCATTTACAAATTACCCATGCACCTTGCATCATTTCCAAGAAACTCTTGCTTCATTGCATTCAAACACATTATGTTAACTTTCAAGTGATAACTCACAACCCATCACAACACAAGATACAATCGGATACGCTGATTACAAGCGTTGTCCCACCTGCTTCATACACACTACTGAACAACACAAGGTGGAGTTTACCGGTACAATCTCAACCCCTCAGAACCCGTGATGGAGTTTAGCGGTACAATCGCAACCCCTCAACATCACTCATCGGAAGTTGTATAACTCACTAGCGAGAGCCGGGACACATCACAAGGCATACATATGGAAGCTACCTCAACCATTGTAATCACCTTAACCAAGCTCACACACGGGAGCCACCCTCCACCGTTGTGACGCTTAACAAGGTCCACCAACGAGAGCCATCCTCCATCGTGGTGACGCTTAACAAGCCCACCCACGAGAGCCATCCTCCATCGTGGTGATGATTAACAAGCCCACCCACGAGAGCCATCAATAATCCTATAGCGACTCAATTCACGGTGCACCCAATCCTATAGCCGGATAACTATATCCGATTAAAGTAACCAACAACCACTTACTTCACTTGCCAATACACATCAATTTCCATCAATAATCCACTGTTTTAAAGCATTAAACAAAGCCATTAAACCAACATGCATCACAATGTATCAAACAACAATTATCAACATCAAATTCTAGGATCTCTTACCTTGAGCATCCTTTAACACATGGCTTACAAAACTAGCATTAATCATGCTAAAACATGCTTTCAAAACAGAATTTAAACATGCAAATCACATACATTGCATCCAACCATCTCAAGTGCATTAAAACCAATTCATAACACAAACCAAGAGAGAAATTCCATTTAATTACTCTTGAGCTTAGCTAAGTTGTTTAGACTTAAACTAAGCTCCCAAAGCCTCATCCAAAATGCTTCAAAGCTGGAAAACTCTTTACCACTCACCGATACACAAAACTATGCTAGCCAACATGCCTTCCAAGCATCCGAAGCCTCCAACGCCACCTCTATTGCCTCCGGATCATTCTCCCCTGTTTTAAACACAAAAAAACAGAGGATTAATGCATCATCATGCATTAAAACCACCAGCAACACACCTAAACTCGCTTCTCTACAAAAATCCAACATTTCGGCTACCAAACACAACCGAAAACACCTCCAAACTCTTCCAAAACTTAACCCAGCCAAGATCCATCACTTCTAACCCTTTTTAAACATCAATTAACATCCAAAATGAACCCAAACTCGTCCTTATGCCTCCAGCATTAACAAAACACCAAGATCACCCCAAAAACCACCATTTTCACAAGTAAAAACTTAGGAAAATCAACCTATTCAGGATTGCATTGATTAAACCTCCATTTCACATCTTTTAAACATCCAAAATACATCAAAAAGACATCTCAAAACAGAGCCCAATCATCTATTACGAATTTCTTCAAAATTAAATCCAAATCTTGCATTTTAAGCCAAAATCAAGATCACAACATTAAAACCTTTAATAAATCTCAATTTAAGGATTGAGAACTTGGGAATTTCAGTAAAGAACTGAGTATTTAGAGGAGAAGGACGTTCATACCTCTAAATGTGGATTTCTCCTTGTTTAGAGCCAAAATCCTTGAAAATTCATTAAGTAAATGATGAGGATTTGGTGTAGAAATGATTAGGAATCATTTAGGGATTGAAATCTCAACTTTAGGTGTGAAAATCAAAGGAAAAGTTGCTGTGGAAATGTGTTTGGCTGAGGGAATTTTGAGAGAAAATGAAATAGGAAAATTTTAGTAAAAGTTAGTTATGAATCTAAAATATCACTTTTCCCTCTTTTCTTTTTACTAATTAACATCAAATGAGTCTTTAAAATTTAAGAAAAATCTGGAGAAATCCTCCCTTGGGTAAATTAGCTCCTTAAAGATTCAAAGTTTCAATCCTTTTAAAACAGTCACGAACTTTTCAAAAATTACATTTAGTCACTAACTCGAAATGTCATATTTCCAAACCTCATTTTGTAAACTTGATTTCACCACTCTCTTATATATATTCAAAGAGGATTTTTAGATATTTTTCCATATTTTAATGCATCCCGAACTAGGCTTTCCTTAAAACCACCTTATATATTCGAACCGAAAATTCGACCGGTCCGGTTCAACCCAAAACTTCTAAGCCCAAAATTGGGGTGTTACAACTCTCCCCTGTTAGGAAATTTCGTCCTCGAAATTTCAACTGGCGAAAAGATCACAACCAAACTTCTCAAGGCCCACAAGGAAACACAAGAGACTTAACCACCACGGAATACTCTCGACACAAAACACCACAAAAACCAACTCTTCCAAAAATCAACTTACACTATAACCAAACCCAACACCACCGCATACTGTTCACAAATTCCAGAACACTCAGATGTTAACCACAACTTAACCTTTCACACTTCAGAACTGCGCACAGCCCCAACAACAGCCCGAAGAACCCCCAAAAGTTTACAGCATACACCACCTTAACTCATAACTCCCAAAACTCGTACACACGGTGCCACCAACCCATCCAATTCCAGTCACCATGTGACCCACAACCTCCACTGCTTCTAAAACCCCTTGCAAAATTGCTCAACCTCTTCCAAAGATTACCACATCAAGTAAAATTTTAATCAACAACTGCTTACTCAAACTTCTCAACGTATTGACGACATTCCTCCACATCCGCCACCATCATTACCATAATGACTCACCAAAACTTACTCACCCATCACTCGAAAACCACACCGCAAAACTCCAACCTTAACTCTGTCAGCTGTTCCACGTACCCCTAGCTGACTTTAGGAAGGATTTACTTCTACATGATAAACAAACCACTTCTCACTAGAACCCGTCCAACCAAATATGGCCCGTGAACTTACATTGCCTTTCCACTTCAAGCTTTGACTACAACACTAGCCTTACCAGGACACCGCCCATTCTATACATACATATTAAGATTACAAAACTTCTATTCTCCCAGGCCAAACCTTTTCTACAACCCTCAACACATCCTCTTCTCAACTCCTCAATGGTTGCTACGAGCCATCACCTACATAAACACCCTCCTATTACCACATCAATGCCAAGTCACCTCAGCAATCAAGAGACACATCCACTAACCTACTACATCACTTAACACAGAGAACCACCACATCTATCAGCTATTCAAAACCACCTGACCGGTTCTAACTCCAACCGGAAATCTCCCCACCACCATACCGCTAAACTCTTTAAGCACCAAAATACTTCCCTTCTGCCAACATGCTATACCACACTCACTATTACTGACAGCTCGCTTATCATCCTCCACTACTTCTAACATTCTCTTAACACCAAACAACTCTTAAAACCCATCATCCAACCTAATCCTATCACAACACTAGCGGACCCAACTAGCTATTAGCAAGTGCGAACGTTCGTATGCATGGTCACCAATATGCCCTATCAATGCTTGTGTACATGTATGCAAAACCTCTAATGTCATGTCACATGTATGCATGGACCAACACATATATATAATATATTATATAACAAATGGTTTTAACTGTGCATGTATGTCAGTTCACACCCACCAATAACATCCTCAGAGTCCGTCTAAGAACAACCTCCTACCTCACTTCTAACTTGTCCAACTCTACCATTCTAACTACCCACTAACGCCCTCTTCACACTAAAGTTGTTTTCAAAACAACACCAACCACTACCCCAAACCTGCTAGCTATAAGACCATACCCACTACGCAAGGGAAAACCAAACCGAAACCAAACAAAGATAACTAGGGTAAATGTTACTTAACAAGGTTACCTGCAATCACCTCGCTGCCTCCAAGCTCCGACAGACAAACTCTTTCCCTCGCAGAACCATCATTCTCTTGCCACACCGCCGTAGCATCAGCCAACACCTTATGGTCACCATCATCTCCCTGCGGTAAAGAACCCTGACTACCCCGAGCCAACTTCAAACAATTACGTCTCAAATGTCCAACAGACCTACAATTCCAACAAGATTCTTTCCCCAAGCTCCTCACACCTTTCCGCCCTTCCTGCCACCTTCGAACTTTGTCTCAGCCGCGCCCACGACCCTTCAGAGACCCTTTTTCTACCACTGAAGCTGATCTCACCACTTGAGAACAATTTCGCTTCACATGCTCCTTAGAACCACAGTTCCAACAAACTCCCACGCCCCAACAACCTCCAACATGACACCTTCCACAACGGTCACACATCAGCAACCGAGCTACTCCTCCTTGATCATGTAGCACTTGCCCCACATCTGCACTACCACCCTGGCTTCGATTTAAGCAAAACCTTCTTTCACGTAACCTCTTACGCTGACCGCTCCCGAAATCAGTACTCACAGCTCTCTTGTTAAAACTTTTCTCACCTTCATAATCTGAAGCCACACCCCCACGTTGCTTAACCCTTGGGAATTTCTTTCCAAAGTACCTTTCATAAAAGGCAGACACAAAGAAGTCCCAATCTATATCGTGGATATGCGCTGCCACCGCCACAGATGTCCACCAGGCACAAGCGTCCTCCAACATCAATGAGACAACACTTCCCAGCTTACAGGCGTAGTCAAACCCTTCCTGATCCAAAATCAGAATTACACTGGCCAACCAGGCCTCGAATGCCTCAGGTGTCGAACCATGATACTCCACAACTCCCAAATCATATAGGTGTTATTTGGACAAACTCGCGTGTCCCACAGTCGGCACGTCTACAGGCCTCACCTTCACCATGGCCTGAGATGTTCTCGACATCTCTTGAACTATAGGTGATGAACTCTTCATCATAGAACCAACTTCCTCCTCCCGCCTTAATACCTCAACTCCAGACATTGCAGGCTGAAACGAAACACCTCCACCAAAAGGTGAATTCCAAGACTTAACAACCTGCTCTAAAGCAGCAACCATCTCGCCTAACTGCCATTCTCTCATCGATTCCATCGTGCTAAAAAAAACAAGCAATCATAACAAAACAAACAAAATGATCAGGCCAGCTCCAAGCAAGGATTCAAGACTCCAACTCCAACATAACACAATAGCTATAATAATAAGGCAATGGGTATCCCGAATTCTCCCCTTTTACATGACATAACAGTCAATAAAAACATGGATATCACAACATCGAGCATATCAATCATAATACTTCCATCATGCTCTCATCAAACAACATTCACCCGCAACAGCAAAACATCAACATATCATACCCATCACACTTCCATCATTCATAAAATCAGCTCACAACACCAACATATCATCAGTACAAATTCACATTAGCTCAATGAAGATTCATAACCAAAAAGCATGATAAAAACATCAGCAATTCGCTCAAAGACACACATTTCAACCGACTTTCAACCACACATCAGAATAAACATCAAACACTTATTACAACACTTTAACATTCCCCCGAGCATTCGCAACTCAGCTCTGATACCACCAAATGTAACCCCCTTAGCCCGGCCTAGACGGTTGACCCGAACTACGAAGATTACACGGGGAATACCAAAGTCAACCTTGATTAACGACCTTTTTTTCTTTTTAAACTTGTCTAGATGCACATTAACCATAGGTGTACTCTTGAGATAAGCATACTCAAAATCACAGCAATCAGAAAACAATAAGGGACCCAATTGCACAACATACGAATTTATGGACCAATTTGTAATTTCTATAAATTAAGAGGACTTTACCAATTTTTAAGTTACCATTATGAAATTAGTCATGTTTCATGCATCTCTGCCAAATTTCATCTTAAGCGGACATCTCGAACTCAAGCAATTGCACATACAAAAATCAGGACTAAAACGTAAAGCTTGCAAACTTCAAAACCATTCAAATCAGTGCCCAACGGTCAAGTGTTTCGAAACGGGAATAGACCGTTCAGAAACGGGGCTTGGCAGTAGCCAAAGTGTTTCGAAACACCTCTACCCGTTTCGAAACGCCCAGGCCAAAACATGCCCCTGTTTCGAAACAGGCAAGGGTGTTTCGAAACACCCTGCCCAGAAACAGCAGGAAAGCCTATTTTTACAAATCCGAACACCAACAACTTTACTTTAAACCATTCCACAACAAATCAACAACATGCCAAGCAATGAGACTATCAGATTGCATCAAAATCTAGATACAAAACAACCTTAGGTGCACCGACTCTTTCAACACATCCAACACTTGTTCATGCTTTTAAAACAAGAAGCATAAAGTAACAACTCATGAAAAAGAAGATTCAAATGTTGCAAAGCGATAACAACAAGATTCAAACCACGAATCAAATCCGGTCAACATACTCAAACTCATTACACATCAAAATAAAAGACTCTTCCCCCATTGCCTTTATTATCTATAGCTATTAACCGAGACATACTTCTCAAGTGGAGCTCTCCTTGAATCCTTTGCTTCTTGCCGCCCCAACTTCAATTATCTGCATTGATGGACACAAAGGAGCGTAAGCACATAATGCTTAGTGAGGGATGCACAAAACCAAAACACCATCAATGCAGCAAAACATAAAACCTCTTTAAAAAGTAAATACATTTCAATAAACCAAAGCATTGTTTGAAAACCCCTTTTTAAACAACATGCTTTAAATCATGCATTGCTCAATCATGAAAACCAACCCTTAGCTTAGAAAAGCTAAATAACTCACTTCAAAGCACATTCTTGCAAAACCATCAATTTAACCTTTCCATGCATGAACATCATATGCCAACTTAAACACAAATTCCTTGGAAAACACTTCCACTTCACAATATACTTTTCTCATTCTTGAAAATCATCTCAAAGCAAGAAACCTTTTGAAAACCACTTACTCCTTCAATCTATCTCATGCATTAAACAAATGCAACACATAAACAACAAAAGCAACATTTGCATTACATGCCTTTTAAAACAAGCCTTCACAAGACTTCAATGCATTTATGAAATTCTATGCACATATGCACCATTCACAATAACAAACACACTTATGGTCAAGCCTTAACAAGTGTCAGATGCATTCTTGCATCATTTACAAATTACCCATGCACCTTGCATCATTTCCAAGCAACTCTTGCTTCATTGCATTCAAACACATTATGTTAACTTTCAAGTGATAACTCACAACCCATCACAACGCAAGACACAATCGGATACGCGGATTACAAGCGTTGTCCCACACGCTTCATACACACTACCGAACAACACAAGGTGGAGTTTACTGGTACAATCTCAACCCCTCAACACCCGTGATGGAGTTTAGCGGTACAATCTCAACCCCTCAACATCACTCATCGGAAGTTGTAAAACTCACTAGCGAGAGCCAGGACACATCACAAGGCATACACATGGAAGCTACCTCAACCATTGTAATCACCTTAACCATTGTAATCACCTTAACCAAGCTCACACACGGGAGCCACTCTCCACCATTGTGACGCTTAACAAAGTCCACCCACGAGAGCCATCCTCCATCGTGGTGACGCTTAACAAGCCCACCCACGAGAGCCATCCTCCATCGTGGTGATGCTTAACAAGCCCACCCACGAGAGCCATCCTCCATCGCGGTGACACTAATTTCTTCGATCGCTAGGGTACTTGGATGGAGTCTACGGTACAATCGAACCCCTCAACATCCAAGGCGACTCAATTCACGGTGCACCCAATCTTATAGCCGGCTAACTATATCCGATTAAAGTAACCAACAACCACTTACATCACTTGCCAATACACGTCAATTTCCATCAATAATCCATTGTTTTAAAGCATTAAACAAAGCTATTAAACCAACATGCATCACAATGCATCAAACCACAATTATCAACATCAAATTCTAGGATCTCTTACCTTGAGCATCCTTTAACACATGGCTTACAAAACCAACATTAATCATGCTAAAACATGCTTTCAAAACATAATTTAAACATGCAAATCACATACATTGCATCCAACAATCGCAAGTGCATTAAAAACCAATTCATAATACAAACCAAGAGAGAAATTTCATTTACTTACTCTTGAGCTTAGCTAAGTTGTTTAGACTTAAACTAAGCTCCCAAAGCCTCATCCAAAATGTTTCAAAGCTGGAAAACTCTTTACCACTCACCGATACACAAAACTATGCTAGCCAACAAGCCTTCCAAGCATCCGAAGCCTCCAACGCCACCTCTATTGCCTCCGGACCATTCTCCCCTGTTTTAAACACATACCAACAGAGGATTGATGCATCAACATGCATTAAAACCACCAACAACACACCTAAACTCGCTTCTCTACAAAAATCCAACATTTCGGCTACCAAACACAACCGAAAACACCTCCAAACTCTTCCAAAACTTAACCCAGCCAAGATCCATCACTTCTATCCATTTTTAAACATCAATTAACATCCAAAATGAACCCAAACTCGTCCTTATGCCTCCAGCATTAACAAAACACCAAGATCACCCCAAAACCACCATTTTCACAAGTAAAAACTTAGGAAAATCAGCCTATTCGAGATTGCATTGATTAAACCTCCATTTCACATCTTTTAAACATCCAAAATACATCAAAAAGACATCTCAAAACAGAGCCTAATCATCTATTACGAATTTCTTCAAAATTAAATCCAAATCTTGCATTTTAAGCCAAAATCAAGATCACAACATTAAAACCTTTAATAAAACTCAATTTAAGGATTGAGAACTTGGGAATTTCAGTAAAGAACTGAGTATTTAGAGGAGAAGGACGTTCATACCTCTAAATGTGGATTTCTCCTTGTTTAGAGCCAAAATCCTTGAAAATTCATTAAGCAAATGATGAGGATTTGGTGTAAAAATGATTAGGAATCATTTAGGGATTGAAATCTCAACTTTAGGTGTGAAAATCAAAGGAAAAGTTGATGTGGAAATGTGTTTGGCTGAGGGAATTTTGAGAGAAAATGAAATAGGAAAATTTTAGTAAAAGTTAGTTAGGAAACTAAAATATCACTTTTCTCTCTTTTCTTTTTACTAATTAACATTAAATGAGTCTTTAAAATTAAAGAAAAATCTGGAGAAATCCTCCCTTGGGTAAATTAGCTCCTTAAAGATTCAAAGTTTCAATCCTTTTAAAACAGTCACGAACTTTTCAAAAATTACATTTAGTCACTAACTCGAAATGTCATATTTCCAAACCTGATTTTGTAAAATTGATTTCACCACTCTCTTATATATATTAAAAGAGGATTTTTAGATATTTTTCCATATTTTTAATGCATCCCGAACTAGGCTTTCCTTAAAACCACCTTTTATATTCGAACCAATAATCCGACCGATCCGGTTCAACCCAAAACTTCTAAGCCCAAAATTGGGGTGTTACAGGATACCTCCGGTGACAACCCTCGAGTTCATCTTCTACTCAAATTATATCGAGGCACCATGCCATCCAACACTTACCCAACCGACACAGGTTGTAATTATATCGAGGCACATCGAGGCGTTTAGCCCCCAAGAGACTTTACACACTCCTTTATTTCTTGCCCAATGGCAACAACAATCATACCAGATCGCTACTTTCTCCTCGGTTTATTATGCTATTGTTAGTAAGGTATGATAACAACTAACAAGACACAACAAAACAAAATGCTCGGGCTAGCTCCAAGCAAGGATCCAAGACTTGGATTTCAACTTAAAACTTTTCACTAGGTAATAAGGCAATGGGCAATCCAATTTCCCCCCAGGCCACATTCATATAACAGCTTACCATCATGCAACTCAAGCATCAAGATTCAGCCCAACCTAACATCATATAACAGCTCACATTCATAATCAATCACCTTATATAACATCACCATCACATACTTAACATTTACATGCTTAAAACATTCACCGGGCAAAGCTAGCATTAGCAATAACAGACTTTCACATCAAAATCACTTACCAACAACTTACCATCATCCCAACCTTTCGTAACCTAGCTCTGATATCACCAAATGTAACACCCTCGACCCGACCTAACTGTTAGACCGAACCGAATGGGTCACACGGGGAATATTGAGGGTTTACCTCAATAAACGACCCTATTTTTTTGTCTAGATACACGTTAAATTCCTATGTGTTCAACAAAACAATAGATCAAACAACAACTCAAGCGGTCATCGATTTCATCTAATATCAGATTTATGGATCATTTTGTAAGTTGAACAAATTATAAGTGCTTTTCCCAAATTCAGATTATCAACCTTTAATTAAGTTCATTACAAGCATCTCTGCCAAAGCTCAACTCAAATTAACCATTAAAACACCTTTAATTGCATCCAAAAGAAATAGGGACAAAAACGTAATAATTCAGAACATTTAAAGATGTCAAACAACAAAATTAACTAACACTGTATCTACACCCTTAGAGAGGGTATCGACACTCCCACGACGAGGAGCCCACCAAACTCAGTAATTCAAATGTCGAATCGATACACTTGAGGCCCGTATCGATACACCCAAAACCAGTGGCAAAAATGGGTATCGATATACCCCCGAGTATCAGTACACCCCTCCAAAATTTGCACAGACAATATCGATACCCTTACGAGGATATCGATACCCTCAGGCCTGTAATGTCAATTTTGGCTGTCTTAGACATTTTAGTCCATTGTATACAAACCAACTTACCTCTAATATGCATACAACTCAAGTAAACATCAATTCTCAAGTATACATGGCATCAACAACATCATTCTCGAATCCAAGCACAAACCAACATCTAAAAGGCCATTTACATAATCAAATATGCATATCAAACTTGCACCAAAACATAAAAGACTAGAGCAACCAACATTCATAGTATTGGACACCCCCATTGCCTTCATTACACTAGTTCAAAATCTCAACATTCCTTGAACCAAAGTCTTTCATCGATCCCTTGCAAGTGCTGCCTCTAAAGCTTAAATTGATTGCATTGATGAACAAAGAGAGCATAAGCATACAAGCTTAGTGAGAATTGCTCAAAACCAAAATCATCATCAATGTGCAAAACCATTTTTCATTATTTTCAAAACCATCATGCCTCATTTGAAAAACCATGCACTTTTTCCTTAAAATCAGCATGCTAAAAAACCATGCAACATGAATCACATAACTCCCAGAAATTTAACCATTGCTACACAAACATCAAGCCTTCCAAGCATAATCACCATTATGCTAAGCTTACGATAAAACATGCATTTCTCACATTATGCATCAACAACATTTCCATAACATTAGAATCCATTATATTGGCTTTCAAGTGATTAACAACAATCTCATTTCTCAAAACAAATCGAATACATGGATTCCAAGGGTTGTCCCAAACCCTTCATACACCCTACCGCCATCACAAGGCTCACACACGGGAGAAACCCTCCATCGTTGTGACACTCATGGTGGAGTATTCGGTACAATCACAACCCCTCAACACCACTCATCGGTCGTTGTATAGCCCACTAACGAGAGACGAGACACCCACAAGGGTCGCACCTGAGAGCTACCCTCAACCGTTGCAACCTTAAACAATCCTCAATCGATAGGGTACTTGGATGGTGTTTTAAGTACAATTACAACCCCTCAACATCCAAGGCGACTTGTTTATAGTGCACTCAATCAATTGATCTACAAACTCAGCCCAGCCATCAACCAACACATCCCACAGATTTTAAGCATAAATAAACATCAAAAAACAACCTAAAACCACCCTTATACCTCCAGGAACTCAGTTTCAACATTACACCCCAAAAACCCAACTATAAACACCTTAAAAACCAAGGATCTCAAGGATTTCGGGATTAACATGAATAAGACTCTATCTCAACATCATAAACCTTTCAATACCCATTTAGAAACCATCACAAATAAATCAAAACAAGAATCCTCTGAAAATCTCATTAAAACCATATTTTCTAACAAGATTTCACCATTTTATCAAACAAATAACAAAACCTCAATTAAAAACATGAATAAAGAGTCAAATATCTTTGGAATTCCATTAAAGAACCTAGATTAGAGGGTTTGCACGAATTTTACCTCCAATCCTTGCTTCTCTTTTAATTTGTCAAGTTTAGCTTCAAAGAAACTTGAAGGAAAATGAGAGAAATCACCAAGGAGAAGTTGAAAGTCAAGAGAGGAAAAGAAAGTGAATGAAATCTAAAAATTGAGAGAAAATGGAAAGTGTTTGGCTGAAGAGAAATGAAAAAATGAAATGATCGTGAATTTTCTCTTAACCAACTTAACCACCTTTTTAATTAAATCAATTAAAGCCATTTTAATATTTAATAAAACATTTAAAACACATGCCAAATTAGAGAAAAGGGTTAATTGCCAATTAACTCCCTAAAGATTCTAAGATTTTGACTCTTCTAGAAAAACACACCTTTTCTCAACTTTAAAACTTTACATTTTGGTCACTGCCCAAAATGTATACTTTCAAAAACCCATATTGCAAAATTGATTGAACCAACCTCTTAAATATCCTTTTAGATGATTTTAGGAATTTTTATCATATTTTAATCCCATCCCAAACCTTGATTTCCCTAAACCACCTCTTAATGATTCGAACAACCGATTACAGGTTCCACCGGTCCAACCCGACTCGCAAAACACCTAGGCCCAAAATTGGGGCGTTACAATACAAATCATATATAGAAAGACAAACATGTCTAGAATCATATATAGAAAGACAATCATCTCAAGAATCACACAAATCGTCTACACAATTGGCCTTATCTCACATAAGTTACTATTCATATAATTATTTAAATATTGCTTTAAAATTTGAGGAGTATATTCGAAATATGATAAGTATAATGATATGAACCCTTTATGAAATAATTTTAAATTGATACTTAAAGTTTAACTTGGTACAACAAATACATATAACATGTACAATATACGCAAATTGACCTCAAAGTAATCGATTCATTCGCACAGTTGACGATTGTGTAATGTCATAATATGTGTTTTGTTTACTTTGTTAAAATGTTGTGTTCATAAATACTTTATTTATATTATATATAAAGTAAGTTGAATTGGGTTCCTTCGACTAAGGAAGATTTTTTAAAATTAATGTTGTCATTCTTATCATGTATTGAACATGAATTTTAATTTAATTGTAACACCCCGAAAACCAGTCTAGTTGGAATTAGGTTCCGACGATCTAAAATCCTACACCGAAAAGCTTAAGTGTTGCATTTACATTAAGTTTTATGATCTCTTTTATTGATGAGGGATTTGGAACCCTTTTGAATGCCTAAAATGATGTTTTTGAGCTAGGCGTTTTGATACAGTAAGATATGTACCGAAACGGCCTACGTAAGGTGTTTTGGAACAACTATAGAGTGTTTCTGATATGATCTCAGTTGTGGATTCCGAGTCATATACGAAGTTGCCCGATCGTGATTCTAGTAAGAACTTAATTCTCGAAAGCTTGAACTCTGAAATTGCAAAATAAAGATGTAAGAAGGATAAATATGATAATAATGATAAATGAAGGGTGGAATAAGGGATTGAAGATGTTGTTTGATGGTTATGGAAGAGTGATGGATTTGGGGTAAAATGAAGGAAAGGAAAATTGATGGTGAAGATGGTGAAGGTGGTGAAGGTGGCGTGGACTATATAGATATGTAAGGATGACGGATTGTGACCCGTTAGCTATAGAAAGCTAAGAACCAACAATATAAAAGTATGGAATCGAAGTGGTAGGAGTATAGAACGAGACCCACTAGCTATAAAGGAGCTAGGAACCAACGTTATAAACAAGTGGAATGGATGAAGACTACAAGCACAACTTGAAGCCGATAGAGTTCTCGCAAGAACTAAAATGAAAGCAACCTTTCAAAGGAGTTTTTATAAAATCAAAATCTATCTTTACAATGAACCTAAGCTACCTATTTATAGTATTTTGGGCAGCATATGAAAAGGTTTACAAAAGATGAAAACAAATGCACTTGAATGCTTTGTCATGCACTTGAATGCATTGTAATGCTCTTGAATGCTTTGTCTTTCTTATCTCCAAGCTTTGGCTGAATATTCCAGATCAAATGGTGATGAATCTAGATATTTTTAAGATGAATGTGGCCTCAATTTCGTCCAAAAGGAGGAGTGACTCTTGGGCTACCTTGCTTTGCTTGATTAGGAGATAAAATGACTTGAATGGAGGCCTTGAATGGTTGTAATGATCTTGCTGTCCACTTTGGAGTGTCTCTTCCCATTCTATACTGATTTATATCACTAAATTATAGTATTAAGTGAAATAATTCAGCCTTCAATGCATGTCACCTTGCTAGAACGTGAACAGCATCCAAAGGTGATGAATTCAGCCTTAAAAAGGTGAATTAATAAGATTTGAATGCATTGTTCTTGGTGGAATATAAACAGCCTTGAAAAGATGATAAGAATTCAGCCTTGAATTGGTTTGAATATGAGCATTAAGATAGCCTTCAATTGCATGTCTCATGGATGAAGATGAAAGGACTCTTCCTTGGCTCAAACTCATCCAAATCATCCTTGTACAAAATTCCCGTAATGAAAATTCCAGCCTGCATTGTCTTCAGCAAATCGATCATATCTCAAGCTCCCGATATCGGATTGAGGTGATTCAAAATGCGTTGGAAAGCTAAGAGATAGAGGAATAATTTCCAAGTGATCTCAAGACCCTAACATGTCTTTATCGCATCCAGAAGTTGAAAACATTCTGACTGAAATTCTTGCATTTATTGTGACTGTTCGTCTCCCTTCATGCACCTAGACACAAAACAAGCAAATGTTCATGCTAAATTGAAAAGATAATTAAATATGTCATGCAAAAAAATTAAAGGAACTAGCTTTATTGAATGAACTACATGTATTAATGAACTAAATGCTTTAAATGAAATGCATGCCTTTAATGGGCAGCATGTTTATTAATGCAAATGGATGTTATGCCACTATGAATTGCTCATGCAAATTCATGCAAATAAATTATATCATATGATAAGACATAATGCATAAATGAGCAAATAGAGGATGAAGTAAGGTAAAACTCCCTTCGATTGAGCTTGATAGTTTGTCAAAGATGTGAGCACGTCATGAAGAAAATTGGTGCTGGTCAAGATCACATCAGTTTCGACACAGTTCTAACGATTTTAACTAACTTTTGGACTTTTTCTTAGCCGTTTCGATACAACTTCACGCGTTTCGAAACGGGTCCTCTGATTCAAATATGTTCAAAGGTCAAATTAAAGGAAATGAAGTGATGATGACTTATCTATTTTCTTGCCACCCCTCTACGTGAATATGATCAGAAAAGATGACAAATGTTCATCTATATGTCTAATATTGGATAGGATAAAGAAATGATAGAATTATTATTTTAATCTTACCCTTGGTTGAGGGAAACCTTTTCATTGGTCCTTGGTGAGGTGGGAAAATGATTAGGGTCGTAGTTGTTTTAAAATAGGAGAAAGGGTTTCTCATCCTTGGTTTGCTTTCACTGAGACTAATTCCATCTCCTTGCTTTGAATGAATAAGTACACACCTCCATTGTCTTCAACCTTGAACTTCTAAGCATACACCTCTCAATTTGTGATCCATAAGCTTAGGCTTTCTTTAATTTAAGAACATCAATTCATAGCTACCAAATGGGTAAGTGAAAACCCTAAATCAATTATCGACTCTATTGATCATTGAATGCCCAATTTCAAGTTAAAAGCTTTAAGATAAGCTTTTGACCCTTAAGCTCCAAACTATGAATTTGTCTAATAGTTAGTAGTTATTCCAAGTATCGATATTATCATATTGATTCTAATAATCTTTATCGTCTTTCATAGCTCAAGAAATGAAGTTAATCTGAAACCTACAACAAAGTCTGGGAATAAAGGGGTTGTCATCTGAGATTCGTAGGAGCTTTGGAGTATCAAGGTGAGTGTAGCCGGAGTCTCGAGAGTGGCTAGGTGCTATCTCGAATTATTGATTATTGATTTACTAACCATTGAATTGAAGGGTTTTGCATAAAATATTATTGAAAGCTATATTGGTAAGTCTTGGTAAGTATTACATCGAATTATTGTCCGTAGCATGGTTATTGTGGTCATTGAAATCATTGAAGCATTAACATATAGAATCATTGATTATTGAATATTGAAGAGGGCATTGGAACATCGATTATGAATTGTGGTCATTAGATATTATGTTGAATCATTGCTATTGTTATTGATATATTCTTATTGAAATATTGTAATTGGACTATTGATTATTGAACGTTGGATTCAAGAGTATTGGATACAATTGGCATGCCATAGAATTCATGAGCTCATTGGTACGGGTATTGGGCTTTGGCCATGGTACATCGGAGGGATGTGTTGTGTATTGGTCAATTGGTGCAATGGAGAGAACATGATACGACCATTATTGCTATTGTTGGTGTTGTGGTGGAATTCGTGTATCCATATACGGTTGAATCGATCCAAGGAAAATATTGATCATTGCTATTGACCATTATTTCTATGACATTGAATATTAATGACATGACATTTATTGTTGTTATTGAGCATCGAAATGATGTTTATGTTCATGACATAGTGTTCTTGATGATATTGAGAGATGTTGCATTACATGATATGTTCATCTATTGTTCATGGCTACCTCACTTAGACTATAAAAGTTTAATGCATTCATTGTCCATACATTACAGGTTGATAAGATTAACAGATCGAGATCGAGACTGTTTGGTGTTTTGGCAAGTCACGTCCGAGCTAAGAGTAATGTACATTAACCTTTGAACTCGTAGAATGGTGGCAAAGTAGCTTGAAATTTTTTTTAGCCCTTTTGTGATGTATAAGTGGATTGTGGTTTGTAATTGAGTTAAATGCCCTAAATGACTTGTTAAAGGTTGCTTAAAATGGTCTAATATGCATGTTTGGCTTTAAAAGGTGAAGACATAGTAAATGTGTTCGAATCATAATGAAATTTGGCATGGTAGTAGATTAAATGGTTATAAACTTTTTGGTAAACTATCATTGCATTTGAACACTATTAGATAAGTCAATTCAATTAAAAACAAGCAAAAATCTGTCATTATAGATCATGTTGTATCGATACGGGGTAATGGCGTATCGATACGGTTAAGCATAATTGAACCTATGGAACAGGGCGTATCGATACAGTTTGGAGCTGTATCGAAACATTTTGCCACTAGATTCCTTGTTTCGATACGGGCCTAACCTGTATCAAAATGGGTCAAAAGTCAAAGTTAATGAAAGTCAACCTGTACCGAAACAGGGCTTACCTGTATCGATACGGGTAATAGGAAAAGTCAACCTAGGTTTACCATCACCCACCTATATCAAAATGACATCAAGGTGTTTCGATATAGGGTTAGTTAAATTGGTTAAAAGACATAGGCTGAAGGTTTGCGTTGATCACAAATTAGCCACTAAATTTAGAACGATTTAATTGGATGAGTAAATGAACTATGAATAGTATGAAAATTCACAAACTTGCTATTATTGTATTAAATTTCATTGTAGTATAATCAATTGCATCAAAGGACCTCTAATTTATCAAACTTATAGTTTAGTCCCTAAAACTTATATTATTTAAGAATTGGCCCTAAATGATTAATTATTGATTCACAATGGATAAATGGGACTAATATGTAAATTCGGTGATGTTTTATAGTATAACGTTGATCATTGGTTGTTTATGGAATGAAATTTTATCGCACCGACTATTGTTCTGTTCATCGGTAGCACACTCTGATCGGTTCTCGACCAGCCCGGGAAGGGGGTGTTACATTAATAATTTCGCGAAATTTAAGGTCAGATAGATAAGAAGAGAGTGAAAATTGAAAAAACTGTTCAAATTACTTTAAATAACATAACTTAATTCTAATTACTTTTAAAAGATGTCCATATTATTGGGAATATGCATCTTTTGAAATTTTATGTACATTGAACCCGCTAATTTACTCTATTTACGCGTTCCAAGGAGGTTGGTGATGACTTATTGGGTTACATTAAATGACACGTTTTAATTTAAGAACTGAAAAGACAGTTTGGACAGGCTCCAAAATTTTTTAACAGGTTCGAAACTTCTGACGCGTATGTGAAACTGAAATGGTAAGGAACAATGTAATGTTTTGGATTTTTAGTGAAACGTTCGATACACGTCGTTTCACTAAAAAGACACTTTGTTGTCAAATTGTTTTTCGCTATAAAAGAAGAGGGGCAGTCTCAGGAATGTGGAGTTATCGGAAACATTTTTAAGAGGTTAAGAGTAGGCAGTTGTGTTCTAGACATCCCCGATTCCATTTTCTACAAGGCATCCATGCCATCTTCTGGTCTCACCATTAATGATTTGTCTGAAATATTTTCAAGAACTGATTTAAAGACAATGAAGAAATGTCAATTGCTGTCAAAACGGTTTAATGCTCTAACATACGAATCCATCTTTGTGGAATCTTTTACTAGAAGAACAAAATCAATATGTGGGTACTTAATTGCAAGCAACTATGAGAAAGTCGTTCTTATAGTTTTGTGAGCGAAGACAAATCAGGTCGTGATGATGGGAAACTCATGTTCTACTTTGTGCCTCATTGTGTCGTCGAGATCTTAGACGTTGTGGATACATGTGTAGTGTTTTGTAGAGGTCTTCCAGGAAAAAACGACTATTATATTTGTAAACTCACGACAAGGCAATTTAATTTTCTTCCAAGTCCACATCCTAAACCTCCACAGCCTGAATATGGATGATTGTTCTCAGATCAAGGCCCTTGGAGAACACAATCCTTTGGGTTTCTAATTAGTGCAATTATGATTACGTTAAAGGTGTTAAAGCTATCTGTTGCAAAGTCTATGATTCCAATGGTTGGATTTGGCATCGCACATGTTATTTGAAGTTACCAGCCGATGAGTATTTCGAGCAGAATTCATGCAAAATATCTCTGTGTGGTAGGGTGCATTGGTTGACACAAATGGATGAAAAGTATAGAGTACTTTCATTTGACCTTGTAACTGTGAGTTGGGAATCGATAAAGGCAGCTGACTCATGCCATTCTAGAATTTATAGGTCATTAAATCTCGACAAGCATGGAGGGAAGCTGAAAATAATATCAATGAGACGAGATGTGCCTCTGTTGGAGATTTGGACAATGGGAAACTACACACAAAAGTTATGGAACAAAAAAATATAGTATTGATCTTGTAGGTTGTATTGATGAAATCGGCTATGGCAGGCATATGGCATTTCACAACACCAATACTATTTTGATGCTTGCTGCCGATAGAGCAATGTTGTATAATGTGCAACATGGAAGCATTTCTCGATCTTTTTATGCTCACCACCCCACGTTTGTATCATTTATTCTATTGGATTATGATCTGATTATGTAATGTGATCATGTTCGTTTTGTTTACTTCGTTATATGTTGTGTTCTTAAATTTCCTTGGGTTATGTTTACAGTTGTAAATGTATAAGTAAAGGAGTTATGAACATCGGTTTCGAAACTCATACATATAAGTTCAGTACTAGTCCAATTAAATTCCAACTGAGAATGTCAGAACAATAGCTAACATTTTATATTTTTTGTTTAAAGAGTTTAGAACCAAGTACAAGCTGTTTGGATACTTTTTTGTATTTACTATTTATGGTGTTTCCGTTGATTTTGCACACTTAGACTGCATATTTCTTGTGAGTGAATGCGTTAAGAGTTAGTTTTATTTATTTTATTATTTGATTTATAAGATATTTTGTGTTTTAAAAAAATAGCAGGATAATTTATTTTTATCATTTTGACTACATTTAGATGTTAGTTTATTAGTTTGTTACGTTAGTTTATAGGATAAATGGACACAAGTAATAAAAATTAAATACCTAAACATGTTAATCATTTATTTCTTACCGTACTAACAAACACTAAAAGGAAATAAGGGTTTATAAATCAACGTGATAGGCCATAACCCTTTAATATTAATCCATAAATCATAAACCATACACTCTACAGCCATAAAAATTCATTTCATAAAGTAGTAACCATAAAGTACACCATAAACCCCAAACCACGACCATTAAGACCTAAATCCTACACCAAAAATCATAAAGCCCTAAAAATTAATCTCATGAAATTGTAAATTACATCATTATTGTTACTCTAACCGATTTTTGTTTTGCTACTATACGGTTTAGGGTAAAAAATTAAATATTATGAAATGATATGAACAAAAATAGCACCATATTGAGTCTATTAGGCTAAAAATTAAATCTTAGGAAATAAATAATATTTTAAGAATGCTAATGTTTGTGAGAATTAACAAGTATAACGTGTGCTAAAGGAATATTTGGGGTTGAAATAGAGTATAATAAAATGATGAATATCGCACATTAACATATATAGTGTAAAACCTATGTTTGATTTTGATATAACAAAGTGCTTTAAGGACTAAATTGAAAAACTTGAAATAAAATTTTAACTCCCTCAAAAGGTTTCAAATCAACAAGGCTTTCCTCTAGTTTGAAAAACTAAAACTCCAAAATAGTTTCTAAGTGTTCTAAGGCCAAATTACTCAAAAACGTAAATGCGTATCGATACACCTCTTACTATATCGATACCTTCTTTTTTACAAATTTGGCCACTAGAGAAATATGTTTCGATACGCCCCTTACCGTATCGAAACAGGGTATCGAAATAGATTGCATTTGTATCGATAGGCTCTCACTATAAAATCAGAAGGAGTTTGAATGTCGTACCGATACGGTATCACCCGTATCAATACGGTTTTTAAGGAATTTTAAATTCAGAAACCTTAAATGTTTTTTACTATTGGACATCAGTTGGTAGGTAACAAATTTTTAAGGAGTTGGTTAACCCGTACCGATACGCTCTTACCTATATCGATACAAAATCCTCTAGTGAGCTTTGCAAAAAATATTGCATCGATATGGTCTTGCCCGTATCGAAATAGATCCCTAACTCGTACTGATACGCCTACACCCGTATCGAGACGCCCCTCTTGTAATTGTGCAATGACTCTTTCTTTTTTGAGATAGGTATCGATACGGCTCCCCGCATACCGATACGATAGGCTGCAGAAGTGCATTTATGGTGGAAAGAGAGAGTTCCAACGGCTATAATCAATTCCCTAACCATCCAAAGGGCTAGAATTAATTGTACAACTATTGCATCCAAGAGAAACATATATACAAAAATCCAAGCTCAAAGTGCCTAATTTCTTATTCTTGTAAAATCCCAAATTATGTTATGTGAAAAATCTTATCTTTTATTCCAATTTGGGTTGAGTGCCTATATCAAAAGGGGCAAATTTTTATTGTGAGATATTTCTATTACCTTCAAATTCTTCTTTGTATCCTTGTGAGGGTTTGGTCAATTTTGGGTAGAAAATTGATCGGTATTGTAAAGGTTATCTCATAAGCCTAGAAAAGGGGAAGAGCAATTAGAGGAATTGTTGAGAAATCCTTAGTGGGAGCTAAGGTAGTGGATGTAGAGTTCATTTGGAACTTGAACCACTCTAAATTGCCTTGTTCTTCAATTTTATTCATTCCACTTATTCACCAAAATTTTAAAAACCCAATTCACCCCCCTCTTGGCTTTGATCAATCGTAAGAGATAAAGAAGTGTGGGATACACTTGAGACAACCTATGAAGGGACAAGCGATGTGAAGGAAACAAAGATTGGAATTCTTAATCTTAGTTATGAGAATTTCAAGATGGAGCCCGACGAAACCGTATCAAAGATGTTTGATCGCTTTTCAACCATCGTCAATGGGCTAAAGGGTTTTGGAGAGATCACTCTGGAGGACAAGCTAGTCCAGAAGCTACTCTACTCTATTCCCGAGTCTTAGGACAAGAAAAGAACCGCTATCATCAAGGCAAAGAACTTGAAGACATTAAAGCTTGAAGAGCTAGTTGGTTCTCCCCTAACTCATGAAATCATGGAGCAAGGAAGGGAAGATGAAAAGAAGAAAGAAGAAAGAAGAGTGGAGAAGCTTGAGGTAGACAAAAAGAAGAAGCTAGGAGTGGCTCTCAAAGCTTCTCTACATGAGGAGAGCACTTCTAGTGAGGAGAAAATTCTTGAAGAATTGGCTATGATAGTCAAAAGATTCTCACGGTTTACGAGGTCAAACCGAGGTAGAAAATTTCAAAGAAAGATGGACTTCAAGACCAAGAACGAAAAAGAAGAAAAGGATCTGATTATATGCTATGAGTGCAAGGAACCGGGTCATATTCGTTCCGAGTGTCCTCAACTCAAGAAGAAGGGCTTTGAGAAGAAGAAGAAGTTCAAAGCAAAGCTTGCTACTTGGAGTGATGAGGAATCATTCGAGGATGAGGAACAAGAAGTGTCCAACCTTTGCCTCATGGCTCTTGAGGAAGATTCTTCTATGGTTACTTGTAACTCATCTAATCTTGATTCTACATATGATGAATTGCATGAAGCATATGATGAATTACAAGAGGTGTATGACAAGTTAGTTGAGAAGTATAAGAGTCTGTTTTGAAAAATAAAAAGGTCATTTCAGATTTGCATGCTAAAAATGATTTAATTTGTCAAGCTAACTTGGAATTTGAGAAAAAGATTTTAGGTTTACAAGATGAACTTGAATTATTTCAAAATGAAAATGTAGATTTAAATAATCTTATTTCTCAATGTAACATTGAACACCAAAAGGTGTTAGATGAGATCAATGAGGTCAAAAAGTCTTTCAAAAGTGTTGGTACCTTGAAAAATGAAATAGGTGAATCATCTAGAACAAACCAACCTAAGAGAAAGAACTTAAACTACAAACAAAGTGGCTCCTATAGGCATTATAAAACTAAAAGAATTAGAAGTGTATGGGTTCCTAAATAACTTGTAAAATCTAATAATGTTGATGCCATTTCACCTTGGATTCCTTAGGGAACGAAGCTTTTGGGAGCTAACACTCGTGGATCCAAAATGATTAGGGTACCAAAAATCAAAGCTTAATCTATTTTTTGCAGGGTGAGCATTGCTACAAGGCCAAAGCACAAAGTCAAAACTCATGGTACCTTGATAGTGGATGCTCGAGGCACATGACTAGAGACAAGAGTCGATTCATGGACTTAAAGCCAAAAAGTGGAGGAGTAGTGACATTTGGTGACAACTCCAAAGGCCACATTGAAGGTATTGGCTTCATAGGTAATCACTCTACTATACTCATTGAAAATGTATTGTATGTCAATGGTCTAAAACACAATTTATTGAGCATTAGTCAAGTGTGTGATAAAGGGTTTAATGTCTTATTTGATAAAAATGGTTGTAAAATTGTTGAAATTAAATCTAATAAAATAATATCATTGGTCATCACATAGGTAATATATATATGGTGCATCTAGATGACATTCATTCATCCCATGCATGTTTTGTTGCACAAAATGAAAATGATGCATGGTTATGGCATAGGAAACTAGAACATGCTAGCATTAGTGTTTTAGAAAAATTAGTTTCACTAAATCTAGTTAGAGGTTTACCCAAGATTAAGTTCTCAAATGATAAAATATGTGGTGCATGCTCTAAGGGTAAACAACATAAATCATCCTTTAAATTCATTAATGATATCTCTACTATTAGATGTTTACAATTAATTCATTTCGATCTATTTGGGCCAATTAGGACTACTAGCTTGGGTGGAAAATCATATGCCTTTGTGCTTGTTGATGATTACTCTAGATATACTTGGATTATCTTTTTAATCACCAAGGATGAGTCTTTAGAAAAACTTTATCACATTTTCAAAAATAACTCAAAATGATCTTGAGCTTAAGATTTCTCACATTAGAAGTGATCATGGAACCGAGTTTCAAAATCTAGGTTTTGAAGAGTTCTTAAATGAAAATGGTATTAGCCACAATTTTTCGGCATCTCGAACTCCTCAACAAAATAGGGTAGCTGAGAGGAAAAATAGGACTTTACAAGAAATGGCTAGAACCATGCTTTATGAAAACAATTTACCTAAATATTTTTGGGCGGAAGCCACTAACACCCTTGCTATATTATTAACCAGTAATAATTAGGCCTATTTTAAAGAAAACTCCCTATGAGATTTTAAAATCGAAAAAGCCTAACATTGGCTATTTTCATCCTTTTGGTTGCAAGTGTTTTGTTTTAAATAATGGAAAAGACAATTTAGGTAAATTTGATACAAAAATTGATGAAGCTATTTTTCTAGGTTACTCTTTAAACTCTAAAGCTTATCGTGTGTTTAACAAAAGAACTTTAGTTGTAGAGGAATCTATACATGTTGTTTTCGATGATAACCTCCTTCCGAGGAAGGAATCTTTTGATGATGATTATATAGGAATCCTTGATTCCTTTGATGGAGAACAAACTCAAAGGAGGATGAGATTCCAACTAAAGAAGAAGATGCACAAGATCCACCTCTTGAAGCCTTGAAGGACTTGGCTCCTGAGGAAAGGGAAGTGAGCTACCCAAGGGAGTACAACTATGTCAAAGGTGGTGAAATCTTGGGTGATCCATCCATGGGAGTAACTACTAGATCTTCTTTCAAACTCATGAATCATGTTGCTTTTATTTCATGCATAGAGCCTAAAAACATCAAAAAGCTTTAAAAGATGATTTTTGGATTATGGCTATGCAAGAAGAATTAAACCAATTTGAGAGGAGTAATGTATTGACTTTAATTGAATGGTCTAGTAATCAATCTAATATAGGAACTAAATGGGTATTTAGGAATAAACTAGACGAGAGTGGTAACATTGTGAGAAACAAAGCTAGACTAGTTGCTCAAGGTTACACTCAAGAAGAGGGAATAGATTTTGATGAAACCTCTGCACTCGTAGCTAGAATGTAAGCTATTAGGATGTTTCTTTCATATACGTGTTATCGTGATTTCAAGCTTTTCAAATGGATGTGAAAAGTGCATATTTAAATGGTTTTATAAATGAAGAAGTTTATGTGGAACAACCACATGGTTTTGAGGATTCAAAATTACCAAATCATGTTTTAAGCTAACCAAAGCATTTTATGGTTTAAAACAAGCTCCTAGAGCTTGGTATGAAAGGCTTTCAAACTTTTTAATTGAAAAAGGTTTTGAAAAAAGGTAAGGTGGACACTACACTTTTCATAAAAAGATATAAAAATGAATGTCATTGCAAAGAGTTTGCTAAGTTGATGCAAGGTGAGTTGGAATGAGCATGATGGGGGAACTCTCATACTTTTTGGGACTCCAAATAAAACAAATAAGGGATGACACCTTCATAAATCAAGAAAAGTACGTGAAAGATATGCTCAAGAAGTTTGGCTTGGGGTAAGCAAAGCCTCAAGCTACACCAATGAGCTCATCTACAAAGCTTGAAAAAGATGAAGGAGGTAGGTGTGTTGACTCTAAGCTTTATCGCTCTATGAATGGATCTTTGCTTTACATTACCGCAAGTAGACCATATATATTGTTTAGTGTTTGCTTGTATGCTAGGTTTCAAGCTAGGCCTAAAGAGTCTCACCTTATTGCCGTTAAAAGGATATTTAGGTACCTTAGAGATACTCTTTGTTTAGATCTTTGGTACCCTAGAGACTCAACCTTTAACCTTCATGGTTATTCGGATGCGGATTATGAGGGTTGTAAAATTGATAGGAAAAGTACTCCCGGCGCTTGCCAATTCTTAGGTAGTATGCTCATATCTTAGTTCTCTAAGAAACAAAATAATGTAGCTCTATCTACCACTGAAGCCGAGTACATATCCTTAGGGAGTTGTTGTGCTCAAGTCCTTTGGATGAAGCAACAACTCTTAGATTATGGAGTTAAAGTAGAAACCATACCCCTTAAGTGTGATAACACTAGTGCAATTTGTCTCACCAAAAATCCCATACAACACTCTAGAACCAAACATATAGAAATATGACATCATTTCATTAGAGATCATGTCCTTAAGCAAGATGTTGTTATAGAGTATGTTGACACCATGAACCAAATAACGGACATTTTTACCAAACCTCTAGACAAAGAGCATTTTTGGTCCCTTAGGAGAGAGCTAGGTCTAACTAGCCTTTCTTGACCCTTTGGGACTCTTTTGAGGTTAAAATTGTTTGAATTTGTGAAAATGCATGTTTATGTGTTGTTGATCTTGATAGAAACCATGCCTATAGCTAGGGGAGTATGCTTCTATTAGTATATGCTTAGACTTGCTCACTCATCTATTGTATACATTTAAGAGATGTTAAAGTTGAGCTTTTGGTTGTTCTAAACGCCAAAAATGCATTTCTGGGCATAGGGTATCGATATGGCCTTAGGCGGATCGATACAAGTACTTCATTAGTTGACCAGACTGCATTTTCTCTCTTACGGGTATCGATACAGTTAAACCCGTTTTGATACGATTTGTGAACGTTTTGATACGGATGCCATCCGTTTTGATATGGTCCCTTGACACGCGGTTCTAGGGAATTACCATCTTACCCCCGTATCGATACACCCTTTGGCATATCGATACTCAATCGCGCAGACAGCTACTTAATGGCAGTAAAAGAGTTTCATTTTTACCAAAACTAATATTTCAAAACCCTAGCCGATTTTCATCTAAAAAGAGCCTCTCAATCCCTTATATTTTAACCACAAAACTTAAAATATGTTGAGGGTTTTTCAAAATCAAGCCTAAGTCTTAAGGCTCTCCATCAATTGGTGCTCAATCTTCATCCATTCCTCTATATCTCAATATCAAGGTATACAAATTCTTTTTCTTTTCTTCACAATTTTCGTTTTTACATCCTTTTTATTTTGTTTTGTTTCTTCAAAAACAAACTTTATCAAACCTTTTTGTTTTGTTTTGTCTTTCAATTTTTTTAACATTGATTATTGTTTTATCCGTGGGTTGAATGAGAAAAATAATGCATACACATTGTTTTAATCGATTTTCTAGACAATGGCACCCAAAAAGAGAGCGCGTACTACAAGCGAAGTCAGTGAAGGATCCAATCCCAGCGATGGTACTCGCCCGAATTTGACTCTTATCTATCAAAGGTGTTTTAGAACTCCTAGAGAACTCACATACTTCCGATCTATTCAAAGTTATAAGATTCGTCCGGAGAGGGTAATTTTCGTTCCTTTTCTCAATTCGGAGCGCTTTAAGTTTGTCTATTTATCTTTGCTCCAATAATGGAAGTTCATGAATTTTCTACAAATACCGGGATTTTTCTTTCGCAATTTGGTTTTGATCTTCTATGTTAATGCTATGTGTGTTGCCGATGCCTCGGGTATTATCGTTGTTGTTAACTCTTATCTCATGGGCAAAAAGATTACCGTTGATGTTCTATCTCTTTGTGTTGTTTTTAAGTTTGAGGATGAGAGTATCGAAGATGAAAATTCTTTTGGACATGTTTTGGGGGGTTCCGTAACTGTTCTAAATGCTCAAGACCGCATCCTACACTTGATGATCACTTGGTGGTTCAGGCCTTCGGGAGGAAAATACTCAACCATCCGCCAAGTTGATGACTTTTGGATTCGGTGCTTTCGCCAGGGACAACAACCTAACCTTGCTCGCATCATGTTTGCAGAGATTTTCTTTCTCATGCAACACCGTCACACAACTCTTGTCACTTCATTCACCTATGGCACCGTCTTGAACTATTTCTTCACTCAAAAGGAGATTGATTGCTCTCACAACTATCTTACACCCCTTACTAATCCCATTGATGAGAGATCTCTTTCTAGGGAGAAATTTCACTACTTCAATATTAGTTACCTTCGCATCTCCAAGCTTCCTAGTGATGCGATTCCGGAAGAGATTGCCAATCCTCAAGCTACTCAAGCTCCTCCTCCTCTATCCATGGATGATCTCATGATATTCCTCAATGAACAATTCACAAGCCTACGCACGGGGATTGCTTCTATGGACAACGTCCTGAATTCGGGGTTTGCCGCCATAGACACACGCTTCACAAGCCTAGAAGGTCGTATGACAAATGCGGAGAAGTGTATCTCATCCATTAAGGCCGAGCACAATTCGATGAACATCTCTCTCACGGCCTTCCTTGATGAGTGGCATTAATCTAGGAGGAATGATGATGCCAACGAAGATGACGATTAAGATGGTGATGGATAAGAGTAGTATATTGTTTTTGCATTCCATTCATGTCATTTAGGATTTCTAGTTATGCACTTTGAATTATGTTCTTAGGATTAAGTTTACCTTTTAAAGCCTATGCTTTGAATATTGTTTGGATTTTATTTTGATGTTTCTTTATTTATGAACTTGATGTTTATCTATTATATGTTGCTTGGTTATTGATTATGCCTTTAGCCTATGTCTCTTATTTTTGATCTAACAAAAAGGGGGAGAGGGAACAAGCTCACTTAAAATTTAAAATTAAAATTTACCTAGCCTATATTAAGGGGGAGTTGTTTTTCCGCAAGTTTTTCAAAAGACTTAAAAAGTTTAAGCTTTGGTTTTGTTTTATCAAAAAGTGGTAGATTGTAAAACCTATGTTTGATTTTGATATAACAAAGTGCTTTAACGACTGAAAAACTTGAAATAAATTTTTAAGTCTCTCAAAAGGTTTCAAATCAACAAGCCTTTGCTCTAGTTTGAAAAACTCAAACTCCAAAATATTTTCTAAGTGTTCCAAGGCAAAATTTCTTAAAAACGTCAGTGTGTATAGATGCACCTCTTACAGTATCGATACCTTTTTTTACAAACTTGGCCACTGGAGAAATCTGTTTCGATACGGCCCTTACTGTATCGAAACAGATTGTATATTTATCGATACGCTCTCTCTATAAAATTAGAAGGAGTTTGAATGTCGTACCGATACGGTATCACCCGTATCAATAAGGTTTTTAAGGAAATTTTAAATTTAGAAGCCTTAAATGTTTATGACCGTTGGACGTCAGTTGGTAGGTAACAAATTTTTAAGGAGTTGGTTAACCCGTACCAATACGCTCTTACCTGTATCGATATAGAATCATCTAGTGTGCTTTGTAGGAAAAATTGCATCGATACGGTCTTTCCCGTATCAAAATAGATCCCTAACCCATACCAATACGCCTACACGCGTATCGATACACCCCTCTTGTAATTGTGCAATGGCTCTTTCTTTTTTGAGACATATATCGATACAGCTCCCCGCGTACCGATACGGTAGGCTACAGAAATGCATTTATGGTGGAAAGAGAGGGTTCCAACGGCTATAATCAATTCCCTAACCACCCAAACGGCTAGAATTAATGGAGAAGGTATAAAATCAAGCCTATTGAAGACCAACAACAACTATAGCATCCATGAGAAACATATATACAAAAATCCAAGCTCAAAGTGTCTAATTTCTTATTCTTGTAAAATCCCAAATTGTGTTGTGTGAAAATCTTATCTTGTATTCCAATTTGGCTTGAGTTCTTGTATCAAAACGGGCAAATTTGTATTGTGAGATATTTCTATTGCCTTCAAATTCTTCTTTGTATCCTTGTGAGGGTTTGGTCAATTTTGGGTAGAAAATTGACCGGTATTGTAAAGGTTATCTCCTAAGCCTAGATAAGGGGAAGATCAATTAGTGGAATTGTTGAGAAATCCTTAGTGAGAGCTAAGGTAGTGGATGTAGAGTTCATTTGGAACTTGAACCACTTTTAATTGTCTTGTTCTTCAATTTTATTCATTCCACTTATTCACTCCACTTATTTACCAAAATTTTAAAAACTCAATTCACCCCCTCTTGGCTTTGATCAATCCATTGATCAACTCAACATATAGCCTCCAACGTTTTCGGACAAACCTAAAATATTACATATTTTAGTAATGATTTCAGTTAAATTTTGTTATATAGATAGCCAAACCCATATTCCTAGGTTTGAAATTGTTTAAAACTTGTCTATCTCGTTCCGAACTTTCCATCACAAACCTTTAAATAAAATGTTCAATGGATTTTGGATTTCGAAAGACGCATGTTCCCAATATAAACGTGTCTTTTCAATGTCAGTTTCGAATCTCCGTAACGCATTCCGATACGCCATCAACATATTGATCTTTTCAATTGTTGCATTGGGCAGAACACTTTGCAGATAATTGAATTAATTAAGCAATTCCTCAACTGGTTATCAAATTCCAAAACCAAGCATAGCAACCGAAAATTTTTATTAAACTTTCACGATTTTGTGTTTATTTAACATGAACATTGTTCCGAAACATTTTATACAGTGCCGAAACAGGTTTCGCTATAGGAATTGTAAAAGTAGGACCATATCCCATTTGAAATATTTTTTCCATTATAAAAAATCTTAAACGTCGGGTTTGATATTATGTTTTCTACTATAAATAGTGTAACCCCCGTAGCCCGGCCTAGACGGTTGACCCGAACTACGAAGATTACACGGGGAAAACCAAAGTCAACCCGAAAGTCAACCTTGATTAACGACCCTTTTTTTTTCTTTTTAATCTTATCTAGATGCACATTAACCTTATATGTGATCACACAAATACCATGCTCAAAGATCACAAACATCAGAGATCAAACAGGGACCCAATTGAACAAATTACAACTTTAGGGACCAAATTGTAATTTCTGAAAACTTTAAGGACTTAACCAGATTTTAAGTTACCAACTTGAAATTAATCATGTTTCATGCTTCTCTGCCAAATTTCAGCTCAAACGGACATCCCGAACTCATACAATTGCACAAACAAGATTCAGGACCAAAATGCAAACATTTTGAAACATTTAACCGCCCATGTCAGCCCCCAACGGTCACCCGTTCCGAAACAGGCCAAGGCCGTTCCGAAACACGGGCCGTTCCGCAACGCGTTCCGCAACGGGGGTCTGGCAGAATGCCTTCCGTTTCGGAACGGTGACACCCGTTTCGGACGCCTGGGTTTATGCAGGGCACCCGTTCCGAAACGGTATTGCCTGTTCCGAAACACCTAGCCCAGAATGTTGCATTTTGCTCACTCAAACACACAATTGATCATTCAAACATGCTCCAAAAGCCACCAAACTTTGCCAACATGCAATTCAACGTAAAAGAGACATACTTGCATCAACAATTCAACATATGATCAACACATATGAAAAGCCCCAATTCTATAGGCATGCTTCCTACTCAAGCAACCATTTAAGCACAAACCTTTCAATTCAAACACAATCAAACCAATTCATGATTCAACATCATTAACAACAGTACTTAAACATTCTTGATCAACACATACGATCACAATAACAACAATCTGAGAGATTCTACCCCATTGCCCTTATTAACTATAGCTATTCACCGAGACATACATCTCCATTGGAGTCCACCTTGAATCCCTTGCTCCTTGCTGCCCAACACTTCAAGAATCTGCATTGATGGACAAAAAGGAGCGTAAGCACATAATGCTTAGTGAGGAATGCTCGAAACCAAAACACCATCAATGCAGCGGGTCTTTAAAACACATTAAAACCAACCCGATTTGCTTTCCAAAACCACGTTTGAAAACTCTTTTCAACATCAAGCTCAAATCATGCATAAACACCATATGCCAAGCTTAAACAAAACCATGGAAAACACTTCCCTTTAGCAACATACCTTTCTTAAACTTGGAAACCACATCAAGCAAGAAACCACTTAAAACCATAATTCAATCAAACCATTTCATGCATTTAAACAAGGCCACATAAAACCATAACATCATCATCACATGCCTTTAACAACAAGTCATACATGACTCCAATGCAACATAGGTAATCCATGCTCTCATGCATCATTTATCAAATGACAACCAACACTTGTTCAACATACAAGTAACATGCTTTCACTAGCATTATACACATTTCATGCAACAATGCATCTTACCAAGCATCTCATGCTTCTCATGCAAACATGCATCAACTCAAGCATCTCATGCTTCACATGCAACCATGCATCATTTCAAGCAATCTCATGCTTCACATGCAACCATGCATCATTTCAAGCAATCCCATGCTTAACATGATCAAGAACATTATATTGGCTTCCAAGAGATCAACCATATTCACTTTCCAACTTTCAACCCGATCGGATACGCGGATCACAAGCGTGTCCCAACGCTTCCTACACACTACCCAATCCAAGGTCTTCCCGTGGGCAACAACCTCCACTGACCTCAATCTCCTAAGGTTCCCATGTATGGACTTTTAAACACCATACAACCTTAGCTTTTCCTCAAGGTTACCATGTATAGACATACACCCTTGACATGCACAAGGTCTTCCCGTATGGACTTTCAACCACCATACAACCTTTGCATAACCGATTGGTAGTTGTAGACATCATCTAACGAGATCCGGGACATCACACACAAGATCCACACATGGACTTAACCATTGCCATTGTGATCTTAACAAGTACAAGGTTCTCACATAAGGACTTTTAACCACCTTATAACCTTTACTTAACCAAGGTCTACCGTGGGCAACAACCTCCACTACGACCTTAAGCAACCGAGGTCCTCCCGTGGGCACACCCTCCACTGACCTCATCTCGTTAGGAATACTTGAGGGGAGTTTATCCGGTCCACACTTGACCACTCCACCATCAAGGCGACTTTATTCACGGTGCACCCAATCCTATAGCCGGCTAATTATACCCGATCAACGAACCAAGAACCATTCACATCTCTTGCCAACATAACCATCTTACCATAATATCCAATGTTCCACATGCATAAACATAATGCAAGCCATCACAACATTAGCTCAATGATCCACATGCATACACATAATGCAAAACCATCACATCATTAGCTCAATGATTCACATGCATAAACAATATGCAAAAGGGTACAATTATCATCATTAATCATCATCAACTCACTGTTTTTAAGCATCATACTAAGCCAATGAACAACATGCATCACTATGCATCAAAATCACAATTTCCATAAACATAACCAAGGATCTCTTACCTTGAGCATCCTTCTCACTTGACTTTCAAAACCAGCATTAAACCATGCTAAACATACTTACAAAACAGAATTTAACCATGCAATAACACATGCAAATCAATCATCAACCACAATTGATTTTAAAGCCAAAACATACACAATCCAAGAGCAAAAACCTCTTCACTTACTCTTGAGCTTAGCAAAGTTGTTTAGACTTAACTAAGCTCCCAAAAACCTTCAAACCATGTTTCAAAAGCTGAAATCCCAACTTCACTCACCGATAACCAAACAAAGCTAGCCAACAAGCCTTCCAAGCTTCCGAAACCTTCCGCAAACACCTCCAAAGCTCACGGATCAAACTCCCCTGTTTCAAGCACACAAAAACAGAACATTAATGCATCCTTATGCATTAAAACACCAGCAACATCAACACAACCCGCTGCTCATCACAAAACTAGCAATTTGGCTACCAAACACAACCGAAATCATCTCCAAACACTTCCAAAACTTAACCCAGCCAAGATCCATCACTTCTAACCATTTTTATACATCAAATAACATACAAAATGATCACAACCACGTCCTTATACCTCCAGGTATAACAGATCACGAAAAACACTCCAAAAACAACCAAAAACTCAAGCCAAACTTAGGAAATTCAACCTATCCGGGATTGCATTGATTAAACCTCAACTTCTAATCAATTTAACATTCATTTAACATCATTTTAACACCTCAAAACCCTGCTTAAACAGATCACACGAAATTTTCACCAAAATCACCAAATCTTGCATTTTAGCCAAAAATCAAGATCTCAATTGAAAAGCCTTTAATAAAACATGAATCAGGGATTGAGAACTTAGGAATTTCAGTAAAGAACTGATAGTTTAGAGGAGAAGGACGTTCTTACCTCCAAACTTGAATTTCTCCATTTTAGAGCCAAAATGCTTGATGAAACAATTTGCAATTTGAGAGGTTTTGATGATGAGATGATTAGGAATCAAATGAGAGTTGAAATGAGAGATTAAGAAGTCAAAATCAGAGAAAGAAATCTGAGGAAATCTTGTTTGGGTAGAGAGAAAATGAGAGAAAAGAGAATTTGAGAGAAAGTGGAAAATTAGTTGGAATTAGTTAAAATGATTTTTCCCTCTCTTTTCTTAATCTTTAAAATCAGATTTTAGACTTAAAATATCTTAGAAAAATCTGGAGAAATCCTTTTTGGAATAATAGCTCCTTAAAGATTCAAAGTTTCAATCCTTTATAAAACTGTCCCGCAACTTTCAAAAATTACACTTTGGTCACCAGCCAAAATGTCAACCTTCCGAACCTCATTTTCCAAAATTGATTTCACAGTTCACCTTTATATATTAAAATATGATTTTAGAACATTTTTCCATATTTTTAATGCAACCCGAACTAGGCTTTCCTAAATTCCCTCTTATATATTCGATCAACACTTTGACCGAACCGGTCAACGCCAAAACTTCTGAGTCCAAAACCGGGGCGTTACAAATAGGCTATAGTTTCATACCCTAATAAACTATTGTTTCCTCCCCACTTTTCGTCTCCCGTAGACAAAATTATATGTGTGGTTTATGTTTTTTACTAGTGGCGGTGGCTACTGTGCAGAGATTTCATTTTATAGATCCTGGAGGAGTGCTGATTGTTTCTAGGTTCTTCTTGTCGACAAACAATGGTATTTGAGAGGCTATAAGAGTATGAGTAGCCATTTGTGGGATGGAAATTAACAGACAGAGTATTTGAAAAAACCTTGGTCTCAAGATTTTTCAAATACTATTGTTTGTTGTTATTTTGAACAACATCAGGAGGCATCCAATGCAAAACGGAGTCTCGAAGAATTTGCAATCATTAGACAAAGATATATTATACCATATGGTCTCCAAGAAATGCATTGCAAACTCATAAGACGAAGGTGAATGCAAATCACATTGTCGAAGCTGTTAATGTGTGTTGGAAACTAACCGTTTTCCCCGTATATATATATATATATATATATCAAGAACGCTTTCCCCATTTATAATTATTTTGTACGTAGGATAAAAAACAAAAACTCATTACTTCAAGACTTAATTTTTCTAAACACTTTAAATATGAACAAGTTGATCTGAAGTTTATGAGTTTTGTATACCGGCTAAACCCTACACCCTACCTTATATAACCTAAAAACTAAATAGTAGACCGTACGTCAAACCAACAACCCTAAAATATTAACCAAAACCCTAAACAATAAACCCTCAACGATAACACCCATTTCATAAAACCTTTTTTATATTTTAATAAATTTTCACTTGTGTTTTTGTTTACCTTAAATGTTGTCAAAGTACAATTTCTTATGCATAATTAATACTCCTTTGATAAACATAAGTGAGTTAATGAAAAATATTTTTCTCCTTAATTGATGGAACCCAATTAAACATAAATATTTTATAAAAATAGTATTTTACTTAACATTCATATTTCTAAATTTAAGAACACAACATTTAACTAAGTAAACAATATGTTTATATATAATTTTTAAATTTATGAATATTAAACTGCAAATTGTCTTGTGAACGAGGAATTATATCATGGGTCCTTCCCAACACGTGAAACACACGACGAGTAGCGAACGTTTGCAAAATCGTTTCCACATGATCGACCTTACCACTTCAAACCATAAATGTTACATGTTTTCACAATGATTTAAGTTTATGTTTTCTTTTACTTGTATACGATAGTCCAAATTGAACCTTCAACTTTTCATGTTCCATTTTATGTTCATTAATTAGGTATTTAATCATATAAAAAGATTTTATGCAGCTTTAAACCTACAATTTAACATATATTTGCCACTTTATGTATTTAGACATATAAAAAGATTTTATGTTCATTAATTAACGAGTTAATTCAGGTTCGATTGAACTTTTGGACAAAATTAGAAAAGCTAGAAAAAAATGGGTCAATTTTGGATGAAATTATAATTTTATGGTAAAAATGAATAAAAACTACACCATCTTTACTTGATTAGACATATTTATATAAATGAAAAATACAAGTAAAACGTCTTCAAAAGGATTATTTTCCTTTTTAAAAGATTATAATAATACGACGAGTATCGAACATTTGCATTTACAATGTCAAACTTTTCATGTCGTATCTAAAATATTACATGTTTTACTAATGGTTTTGGTTAATGTTTCACTTTATACATATCGAAACAAATATTAATAGGTTCAAAACTAGTTAAAATTTCTATTTTCCGCTCTGAACTACCTTTTTCGTTGTAATGCTCTATTGTACTTAATAGTGTAACACCCCTCGCCCGAGTTAGGAGCGAGGAGCCTTGCGATGAGAAAATTGGATGAGTTAACAAGAAAAAATATGGGTCAATTAGATTTTTTCTCTTTTCGTTTAGAACTCATCTTCTAACAAATGAGTTGCTTATCTAGAAAGCTACCAAGTTACCATCTACTTTCATTAACTTCATGATGAAGACATCATTCAATTAAGCTAGAAAATAAGATTAACCATCCACTTAACTTAGCTTCATTCAAAATCTATAAGCAATTTAGCTCGTTCAACCACTAGAATCAAATTCACCCAATTACTTAAGGAACAAGCCAATATTCGAACATTACCCATTAATTAATTCATCCATATAGCTAGCTACATTCTTTACCTATTAGCATTCTATTTCATTCATTATCTAGAATCAAGTTCTCAATATAATCTTACCTCTATGCGCAACATTCATACCATTTAGATTCATTGTAGTAACATCATCTATCCATTTGCTTAGTCTAGACTTCAAGACATATAATGAATCAAGAACCAACTTAAACATTCAAATTCCATTCGATTAGGGCATTATACACTCGACATTTCTAGGTTCATTTTATCAAGTTCCCTTCATTAAACCACCTACATCATTCTAATACATTAGTTAGGACAAGTTCAAAACTATTCATTCATTAAATATAACCACAATATTTAGACAAGGATCATAACTTAATCATACTTATACACATCAAGTACCATTAAGGTCAATACAACATGGTCAAGTTTATATTTGCGTATACTTTAGCAAAATGAAAATGCATGACAAGCTATGTTCCACCAAACTAGGAGTATACAATTAAATACACAATCATACTTCGAGTCTCACTTATCTTGCTTCAGGTCCAAGAAAGATAGCTTCAATATCAAGCTACTGATGGGTTTTACACGAGGTTTGGGAAGAATACAAACAAGACTCATAAGTACAAGATTGTACTTAGTGAGGTAGCATCTAGAATCTATCAAGATTATTAGGTTTCAAGGGTCTTTAATCCAATTATAACATGTTCAAGCCTTAGACATGTTAGGTCAAACCTTAGCCAAGTATTTCAATTAACATCCAACTGTTTTAGCACGCAATGAACAAAGGGGTTCAATTCAAGGATATACATTACACATTCAACAAGCATCTCATTTAACTTCATTCGAATTAGGCATCCAAACTGGATAGTCATACCTTTCTATCCACAATAGATTCATTTATGTTTTAACCTATATTTCAGGTAAATATTAATCTTGACATCCCCTTTACAAGTTTCTTAATTGATCTTATACATTACTTCACTAGTGTTGCGTGTAAAAATGTCTATCGCAATGTAGTGCAAGTGTACACGACGCAAGTAGTAAAGTGATACGGAAGTATCAGATATCGTCTCCATAGGTACTGAGCTAATAGCTTCACCTTGGATTACTGCACGAGAGAGAAAAGAATTATTTAAGTTGTTGTCACGAGATAATAAGAAGTACTTAAATAAAAGAGTAATGGGATCAAGATAGAGAGAATGGGCTGGTATTGAATTGCTCAGTAGTGTAGGTGTTGCAACGTCTGGGAATATATGTTCTGACGCCGTCCCTGTTGCGGCAGCACCTGTCATGGCAGCGGTCTGTCGATAGTCGCGGCAGCGATCACACAACTCTGTACTTCAAGCTTGGAAAAAATCCCTGTGATGCATTGGCCTATCCCTTGGTCAAAGTCTGTCGATGAACACGTCTTTGATGATACCTCCCGGCGTGAATCGAAGGATGAACACCGATGTTGTTGAATTCTTCCTTAGCCACTTAACCTCGTACCCCTAGGTCCGAGATAGTTCAACTATAAACTAGAGAACCCGCACTTATTCCTTTCGTATACTTAACTCTCCCGATATTAAGTAAATAACTAATCTCACAATGCTCTCCCGATACTCTTGCAAGTTGTTGAAAACCAGAATAAGCGAACTTGAAGTTTATTTTATTGAACAGAAAATTCCTAAAACAAAAGCAATCCTTGCAACTACTTTACAAATCAACCCGTGACCCTAGGGGAAGTTTAGAACATATTGAGAAGGGGAAAATAGCTAGGGTTTTGGGAAGAAGGCTAGAGATGAAGATGATGTCCTCTCCTAGGTCGAATTATATGCCTTTATATAGGCCTTGGGTTCAAGTTTTCTAATATGGCAAGAATACAAGTTTAAACTAAAGTACAACTCTATTTAAGACTAAATCTTCAGAGCATAAGTCTTTAATTCTTCCTTCCTTCTTGCTTGGAGTTTCTTCCTTGAACTTTGGGCTTGGCCTTCATTCTGATCTAGGGCATGGAAAAATATATGGGTGCTCTACGATAGATGGGCTTAATTTTCTCTTTCTCTCGAGGCCCACTTTGCTTCTTCTTCTCAATACTGATGTCGTCCTTGGCTGCCACGGCTACTGTTGTGGCAGCATCGTCCTCCTCGTCTACACATCCGGTTCCAGCTCTGCTGCATCACTGCTCAGCATCTGCTTCTCCATCTGCTACAGCAGCTATCTGCAAAAGAAACCAATTTCAGTAGAAACTGTGCCATTTAATATATTTGTGATGTATAACTGAAATCTAACCTAAATGAAATGAATTATGCTTGAATGCAGCGGAAATATGGGTTAAATAGGGGGTAAATTATAGATTTTTTACACACTCAACACACCCCCAAACTCAAGTTTTTGCTTGCCCTCAAGCAATTCAGGCCTAAAAAAGAAAAACAGAATTTTTATTTGGCTTTAAACAGTGAACTTTTCCTTACCTACCTTTCATTCCCTATTGTGAGCAACACTTTGTCGGATAGTTCAGGATTCATCCGGAACCTTGCTATAATCCTCGTGCACTATGTGCATGCTTGTGAACAATTATATGCCAAGACTCCCTTAGTTTCACTAGAATAGTTAAGCCCTTAACTTGAATTTTTATGCCAAATTTCATCTTTTTGGAGGCAATTCTTAGGCTCCTTTAGTTTTTATTAAGACTCGATTTTATTTTCTCAAGCTTAAGTTTGACTAGAGCCGGTTTCGGGCACCTCTAGCTAACTTCCTAGAGCCTGTTTCGGGCACCTCTGGGTGTATTGAGTCTATTTTTGTTAACTTCTTTTCCTAGAGCCAGTGTTAGGCACCTCTAAGGGCAACTCAAGTGCTAAGCTTCCTATTCTAGTTTACTAGTAGAGTTCTAGGCAGTATAAAAGTCACAAATGGTGTTTAAGTTTCAGAACTATAGTAAGGCTCTAAACTGCTCCTAAAACTATCCTAAAGGTACTGCCACGACAGAGGCTGTCACGGCAGGTAAGTTTAGTTCAAAGACTTAAGCCAAAATTTTCATTTTTTGAGCAAAAATAAACTAAGTAAAAGACACAATTTTTAAACTTAATAAGACTCCATTAATTGTTGAGTGGATCGAATGATCGAAATGAACCAAGAGGGGGTGAATTGGATTTTTAAAGGTTTAGGTGGTGGAAATTCCAAATTGAAAAGATAAACAAGGAATTTTAGAGTGGTTCAAGTTCCAAATGAACTCTACATCCACTACCTTAGCTTCACTAAGGATTTGCAACAATTCCACTAATTGCTCTTCCCCTTTTCTAGGCTAAGGAGGTAACCCTTACAATTTTCGGTTAATTTTTCTACCCAAAATTTAAGCTAATCCTCACACAAATAGAACAAAGATTTTGATGGCTAAGAAAGTATCTCTCCATACAAATTGTAGCTCAATTACAAGCATTCAACCCAATTGAAATGATAAGAATGAAAAATACAATTGGGGTTTCTAGATAATATTGGGATTTAGGCACAAATGCTTGGATTTGATGTTTGGATGTTTGCTTTTGAATCAATAGTTGTTGCTGGAGCTTTTAGAGGTCCCTTTTATACCTTCTCATTGATTTCTAGCCGTTGTGGTTGTTTCATTCATCAATAGAGCCGTTGGGAGTGTTATCTCACCTCCATAAATGCAGTCTGCAACCACCCGTTTCGAAACGCACGACCCTGTTTCGAAACAGATCGAAATAGAAAGAGTCGTTGGGGTGCATTTAATAGCCCGTATCAAAACGGTCTTACCCGTTTCGAAACACTTTTGCCACTGTCAAGGGTCGTTTCGAAACGGCTTGAACTCGTTTCGAAACGCCTCAACGTTTTGAAACACTTGATATCGTTTTGATACGGGTTCTCTATGTTCTAAATCCATTTCGATACTGGTTTCGAAACATGGGTTGGCAGTGTTAAAAATGTTTCGATACCCGTTTCGAAACATTGGTTGACAGTTTCAAAACCGTTTCGAAACGCCTTAGGCCATTTTGAAACAGGGACTCAAAAAACACTGTTTCGGCTTTAAAAACACTTAGAAAATATTTGGAAAGCTTAGTTTTTAACTTAGGCATATTCTTTAAATCATATTGGGATGTTTGAGGACTTAAAAATTTGTTTTGACATTTTCAATTTAGTCCTTAGGTTCTTTAGTTATATCAAAATTAAAATATCGGTTTCACATTGAGGGGTGCCACCCCCAAACTCGAGGGTTGTATTGCCCTCAATGGAAATGACAGTTAAAAGAAAATAAAAAGTGCATCACAAAATATCAAAAGGCAGATAGTAATATAAGGTGAGAAACTTAAAATTTAGGCACTGTCGTCGCCGCTGCTGCTGCTATTGAGCTGGATCTGTCGACGGGCAGGGACCTTCTTGGCTGGTGGTAGTTGGCGGATGGGGGAGGCAGAGGTATTCTTCATTTTGGCCTCCCTTGGAGGTTGAATACGGGTAGAGGAGATGTGAGGAGGTTTCTCCATTTCCTGAACCTCGGAGCTGCTACTGCCACTGCCGCTTTCGCTATCTTTCTTTCCTTTGTTTGCTACTGTTTTCTTCTGCTTTACTGGTGTGAACTCCTTGGATAAATTCCTCTTGACAGAGGGTTCGCCGTCGGATTCCTCCCAAATTGAGGAAGAGGAGAAACCTGCTATATAGGTGTCGATTTCAGCTGAAGGCATCCTTCTCTTGGTTCCTCGGGTAGAGGTGTCAGCTGTGCGGCTGCCGCCTGTAGCTGTTGTGGCAGGGGTCGGTGTGGACGCGGCAGATGGTGTTTTGGGCGTAGCAGCAGGTGTAGGGGTGTGTTTAGGGGCAGTGGCAGTAAAGTACTGATTGGGGAAAGTAGGGAACACAGTATCCGGGTAATTTAAAGAATTATGGATAAAATGTACCTTGGCAGATGTGAAGTCGCGGATGAAACTCATGAGGCCTAGCTGTCGTTCCTCCAGTTTTTGTATAGCAGCAAGGATCTGGGAGGAGGTGTTGGCTGGAGCTACTGCTGCTGTAGGCTGCCTGGGTTCTATGGCAGCAGGCTTGTGTCGGTGGGTTCTGTCGGCTCTGCTGCTGTGGCAGTAGGGTTGAAAGACGACAGTGGGGTGGTAGCAATGAGTTCCATCAGGCTGAGTATATTTCTCTCTGTCCAGCCCTTCCCTTGGACTCGTAAATCTGTGGCAGTTTCTGGTACTTGGTGGCCGCGACAGAGGGCGGTGATGAAATAAGGGAAAAAGAGTGGTCCTGTCGACTGGTATGCACATTCCAATATACTCTCCCGGATGTATCTACCAACGTTAATTGGCCTCTCATTTAATATAGAATGAATGAGGGCTAACCTGGGTTGGTCTACGGTTGTGTTGTGCGAGGAGGGCATAATTCGCTTTTTGATGAAGGCGTTCCACAGTTTGGCCTCCGAGGTGAGTTGGACTCTCTTCTCCGTCCTTGGGTTTTTCGGATTAGTGTTCCACTGGGTACCCTCGTCCTTGAGTTCTACCATCATAGCATCGTAGGCGGCAGGTTCTAGACTCTCAAGAAATTGTTGGTGGCCATCTTTGTTTCTGCCCACATAGAATCCGTAGAGATTGTTGATATACTCTGGCTCAAAGGGTACCTCTCTTCCGCTTACTGTGACTGCTACCGCGTTCCTGCTACCGATGGCAGCATAAAAATCGCGGACAAGAGACACATTCATCTCCTCTAGCTGTTCTGTGAATATCTTCCACTGCAGGGCTCTGATTTTCCTAGCTATGAATGGCTGCAGTCCCAGGTTCCCCGTCTTCGAAGTGTAAATAAAGCCCTTTTTCCTCCCACATGTCACGGATCCGGAAGGATTGTGGGGTTGATGCTGCCGGGGTAGAGCCTGAAGCATCACTTCTGTAGGTGTTTCTAGAAGACATGTTGCAAGGATTGTGTAAGAAAAATGAAAGCAAGTAAAAATTCCAGAGAAAACAAGTAGGAAGAGTAGAAGTGAGTGAAAAAATGAATAGTAAACGGGGTTTATATAGGGAAGAGTTTGCTGCCCGTTGGAGCTGTAACGGTAGGCGCGAATAATGGGGCCAGTTGTTACGCGGTTTCTGATGCGTCTGTCACGCATTTCCTTGTCTGTTGCGCGTCTGTTACGCGTTTGCGTGTCTGCCGCGACAGCGTGTCGACAGGCTAGATTTTCCGCGTCTGTCGCGGAAGCTGTAACGACAGGCTCAAAAGTTGGGCTTTTGGGCTGATAGAAAGATGGTGGGCTGAATTCACTTCTCCTCTTCTCCTTGTCTCCATTATTTCCTAAAAATAATAAAAATAAGAACGTTATTTCCTAAAAATTGAATTATTCTAATTACCTAATATATAAATAATAAATAATAAAAATAAATAAAAATAAAATTTAGGTTAAATTAGGGATGCTAGGTGGGGAATCTCCTAAGGTAACCACTTCCTGCATTCTTGGGGCTTCAGTCCCCTGATAATGCTTCAATCTTTGTCCATTCACTTGAATTGGTGTTCGTCTTTTAATGATCTGATCGTGATGGCACCATGGGGAAAAACTGCACCACTTGGAATGGGCCAGACCATCTAGATTTCAGCTTCCCTGGGAAGAGTTTCAACCTAGAGTTAAATAACAACATAAGCTGCCCTGGGCAGAACTGTCGTGGCAGCAACTTCTTGTCACGCCACTTCTTGGTCTTGTCCTTGTAGATTCTTGCGTGGTTATAGGCCATTGTTCGAATTTCTTCATTTTCGTTCAGATCAAGTAGCCTTTTATGCCCTGCTTTTTCCAAGTTCATATTAACTGCCTTGATGGCCCAGTATGCTCTGTGCTCAATCTCAACAGGTAAATGGAATGTTTTCCCATAAATCAGTCGATAGGGTGGCATTCCCAATGGAGTTTTGAACGTTATCCTATAGGCCCATAATGCATCATTGAGGTGTAGAGACCAGTCTTTCCGAGTTGGATTAACCATCTTTTCAAGAATGTTCTTGACCTCTCTGTTCGATATTCCAGCCTGTCCATTAGTCTGAGTGTGGTATGTTGTTGCAATCTGATGTTTTACACCATACTTTTTCAAAGAAGCAGCTATAACCCTATTGTCGAAGTGCCTCCCTTCATCACTGATTATTGCCTTAGGGATGCCAAATCTGGAAAAAAATGTTTTTATGCAAAAACCTCTAAACCGTCTTGGCATCATTTTTCTGAGTGGCGATTGCTTCAACCCATTTGGACACATAGTCCACTGCCAGGAGGATATATAAGTTCCCACATGAAGTTGGGAATGGTCCCATAAATCTATCCCCCAAACGTCGAAGATCTCGACTTCCAGAATATTTTGCAGCGGCATCTCGTGTCTCCTTGAGATGTTTCCAGTCCGTTGACACTTGTCACAGTTCTTGTAGAATGTTTGGGCATCCTTGAACAGTGACGGCCAATAAAATCCCGACTGCAAAACCTTGGCAGTAGTTTTGTTACCTCCTAAGTGTCCTCCATACTGTGAAGCATGACAGTGATGTAGTATAGCTTCCTCTTCATCCTGTGGTACACATCTCCTTATAACCTGATCTACACAAATTTTGAAAAGAAGAGGTTCGTCCCAATAATAATGCTTAACATTATTTTGGAACCTCTTCCTAGCTTGATAATTAAGGTCAAGAGGAGTTTTTCCGCTAACTAAATAATTAACGAAATCAGCATACCAGGGGAGTTCATAAAACTTACCTGCCACCATGGCCGTCGCGGCAGTACTTGTGGCAGCGAACAACTGCTCATCAGGGAAGGTCTCCAATATGTGTGTCTCGTCTGTCGGTAGACTCTTTCCCTTCTCTAACCTTGACAAGTAATCTGCAACTTGATTCTCTGTCCCCTTTTTGTCCTTGATTTCAAGGTCGAACTCTTGCACTAGCAGAATCCAACGTATCAGTCGCGGGAGTTCATAAAACTTACCTGCCACCATGGCCGTCGCGGCAGTACTTGTGGCAGCGAACAACTGCTCATCAGGGAAGGTCTCCAATATGTGTGTCTCGTCTGTCGGTAGACTCTTTCCCTTCTCTAACCTTGACAAGTAATCTGCAACTTGATTCTCTGTCCCCTTTTTGTCCTTGATTTCAAGGTCGAACTCTTGCACTAGCAGAATCCAACGTATCAGTCGAGGCTTTGCATCCTTTTTCGTGAACAGATACTTCAATGTAGAGTGGTCTGTATGGACTATGACCTTCGTTCCAAGTATATAAGAACGAAAATTGTCAATGGAGAATACCACAGCTAATAGTTCTTTCTCTGTGGTGGTGTAGTTCACTTGGGCGTCGTTCAGTGTTTTGCTGGCATAATATATGACATGAAAGAGCTTATCTTTCCTCTTCCCAAGTACTGCCCCGACAGCATAGTCACTAGCATCGCACATGATCTCAAACGGTAGTTTCCAATCTAGTGGATGTACTATTGGGACTGTTACCAGCTTTTCTTTCAGAACCTTGAATGCTTTAGTACATTCAGCGTTGATGTCAAAGGGACGGTTCTGCTCCAGAAGATGGCATAAGGGCTTGGTGATCTTCGAAAAGTTTGCAATAAACCTCCGATAAAAACCAGCATGCACTAAGAAATTTTTGATTCCCTTGACTGTGGTGGGTGGTGGCAGCTTTTCAATTACTTCTATTTTAGCCCTATCGACTTCTATGCCACGGCAGCTAATTTTATGGCCAAGGACTATCCCTTCATCCACCATGAATTGACACTTTTCCCAGTTCAATACCAAGTTTTCTATTTCACATCTCTCGAGCACATTCTATAGGTTGCCTAGGTAGCTTTCAAAGTTGTCTCCAAAGACTGAAAAATCATCCATAAATATTTCTAGGAAATCCTCCACCATATCAGAGAATATTGCCATCATGCACCTTTGAAAGGTGGTTGGTGCATTACAAAGTCCAAATGGCATCCTCCGAAAAGCATAAGTATCGTAAGAGCATGTGAACGTCGTCTTTTCTTGATCTTCCGGTGCGATGGCTATTTGATTATAACCTGAGTAACCATCAAGAAAACAATAGTAAGGCTTACCCGCTAATCTATCAAGCATTTGATCAATAAAGGGTAAGGGAAAATGGTCCTTCCGGGTAGCTTTGTTAAGCTTCCGGTAGTCCATACAAACCCTCCAACCGGTCACAGTCCTTGTTGGGATTAGCTCGTTTTCTTTGTTGGTTACCACGGTTATTCCTCATTTCTTGGGAAGGCACTGTACCGGGCTCACCCACTTGCTATCTGAGATGGCGTAGATTATTCCAGCATCTAGCCATTTTATGATCTCCTTACGAACCACCTCTCGCATAGCATCGTTTAGACGTCTTTGTGCATCAATGGTCGGCTTATGATCATCCTCTAAGAGGATTTTATGCATGCATAGTGCCGGACTGATGCCTTGGATATCAGCTATCGTCCATCCAATAGCCTTTTTGTACTGCTGCTGCATCCCTATTAGTTGTTGTTCCTATTCTTGCATCAACTTGAAAGAGATGATTACGGGCAACGTATCATTTAAACCAAGGAAAACATATTTTAGTTACCCTAGTAGGGGCTTAAGATCTAGAACAAGGGGCTCAACAGTTGATGGCTTTTGAATTATATGGTTATCCGAGGTGTAGTTTAAGGGCTCGAATAACTTACCTGGACGAATGACTATCCAATTTACCTCCTCTTGATCTTCAGTATCAGATTCTGAGGAGCTGCTGTCGTCGGTGCTATCGTGACAGTCTTCTAAATGGCTGATGAGGCAGTGACCAATCTTGATGTCGTGGCAGCCCGAACTGATACAGGGTTGGTCAAGGGTAACTTCAGTGATAACCTTGCATTATTCTTCTGCATCAACATGTTTCATTGCTTGGAGAACATTCAACTTGATTTCTTGATCGTTCACTCTCATGGTGAGTTCTCCTTTTTCCACATCAATCAGTGATCTTCCTGTGGTAAGAAGGGTCGCCCCAGGATGATTGGTGCGTTTTCATCTGATCACAATCCAAGACAAGGAAGTCAGCAGGAAAAAAAATTATCCACCCTTACCAGAATATCTTCAATTTTTCCTTCTGGATGAACGTAAGAGCGGTCTGCCAGCTGCAGTAATACTGTTGTGGGCTGAGCTTTTCCAATACCTAATTTCTGAAAAACAGATTTGGGCATTAAATTTATACTAGCACCAAGATCACAAAGTGCATTACCCACAAATTTTTCTCTGATTATGCATGGTATGATGAAACTCCCAGGATCCTTCTTCTGGGGTGGATGCTTGTGCAGAATACTCATGCATCCTTCTGTCATCTTAACCGTTTCAAATTCCCCAAGTATGGATTTCTTCGACATGGCATCCTTGAGAAATTTGGCATAACCAGGCATCTTGTTTATAGCATCTAACAGCGAAATGTTGATGTGGACCTGCTTAAAAATATCATAAATTTTCTTAAGCTGGGATTCCTGTTTTAATTTCTGTAACCGCTGAGGAAAAGGAGGTGGAGGACGATAATCAACAATACGTCCTTCTCACTGCATTCAGATCTGAGGAGGTTTTGGATCATCATCTTTCTCCTCTGTCCCTACTACTGTCGTGACAGGCTCATCAGCAGCAGGTTGTTTGTTACCTGTCGGGGCAGCGTCCTCGACAGCCGACTCCAAGGCTGGTTTCTTAACTAATTCAACTTTCTTCTCTGGCCCTGGTAATGTCTTCCCACTCCTAGTAGTGATGGCTTTGCACTGCTCATGTGTGGGCTGTCTAGCTTTTTCAGTATCGCTAGGAAATCCTCTATTCTGCCTCGGTTTAATATGCTGGGAAACCTGACCCATTTGTGTCTCCAATGATTTCAGAGTAGCTTCATGATTGGTCATCCGCATCTCTGTTTTATCCATGAATGTTTCTGTCTTCTTGACAAAGTGATTCATGTTCTCAATGTAGTTTCTTGTTTAAGACATAAATGTAGCCAAAGTATGTTCCAGTATACTAGTTGTGGCAGCTGGTGGCTGTTGTTGCTGCTGCTGCGGTTGCTGCCGAGACAATAACCTAGGTCCTCCCTGGTTCCAATTATTTTGTGCTTGAGGATTCAAAGCATTGTTAGGATTGCTCCAAGAGAACTTGGGATCCTTTCTCCAGTTGGGATTGTAGTTGTTGGAGTTATAATTCTGCTTATTGTAGTTCCCGACATACATCCCTTCTTCTAACTGTAATGGACATTCCTCTGAACTGTGATTTCCATCGCAAGTTTCGCATACCTCTTCAGAAGAGTAGACAGACTGTGAATCTTCTTTCAAGAGCTTTTTCATTGCCTTAGTGAGATATGCCACATGTGATTTTAACGAACTGTCGACCTCATAATGTTTTATAGCTAGAACTCGTTTACCCCCTCTTCTTGCTGTAGGAAACTGTTCCTCATTCTTCGCCAGATTTTTCAATACTACCATTGCCTCATCTGGGTCTTTCTCCAGCAGTAATCCATTTGCTACTGAATCAATTCTGAAATGAGTTTGTAAATTGGCAGCATTATAGAATTTAGTTACCTGGTTCCAAACGGGGAATCCATGCATCGGGCAGTTCCTTAGAAGAGTGGTAAATCTGTCCCAGGCTTCGTGCATTGGCTCGTCGTCTTCCTGTTGAAAAGTAGCAATTTCGTTACGTAATCACTCAGATAAGTGTGAAGGATTAAAACGAGACAAAAATTCACGAGTTAAATCTACCCAAGTTCGAATTGAACACGGTGTTAGTTTATTCCACCGAGTCTTTGCCCTGTCCCTCAATGAATGAGGAAATAACCGAAGCCTCAGTATCTCTGGATTAACTCCTGGTAGTCTAAACGAACCACAGATTTCCTGGAACGTTTTTAGATGCTCCCTAGCATCCTCTGTAGCAGCACCACTAAATTTTCCAGCGTTGTTGATCATGCTAAACATAACATGTTTCAGCTCAAAGTTGTCAACATCTACATCTGGCAGGGTGGTTTCTAGTTCTACATGATCATTGAGCATGTAGTCTCGGCATGACCGGCGTGCGCAGCGGCAGGAGGGTCGACAGGCGGATCGTTCCCTCCATCTCCGGCAGGATTGTTATTATCCTAGGGATTCCTTTGGTCGTTCCTTCTTTCTTCGCGTCTTTCGTTCACCATTGCTTCGAGTTGTTCCTCCAGGTATCTGTTCCTTTCAACGAGGTAACAAACTATTTTCTTGAGATTGAACGTTCGTTCGGGTTCAGGATCTAACTGGTACTCAAGTTCCTTCCCCCGTTGAGATCTGCGCATACGCAAACAAAAGTCCTTTTGAAAGGTATAGGTTGAACAATCCAAATAAAAATAGAAAAGTAAAGAAAATGCAGTAAAAGGTAGGGTAAAGGTATGTTGCCAGTCCCCGGCAACGGCGCCAAAAACTTGTTGCGTGTAAAAGTGTCTATCGCAATGTAGTGCAAGTGTACACGGCGCAAGTAGTAAAGTGATACGGAAGTATCGGATATCGTCTCCATAGGGACTGGGCTAATAGCTTCACCTTTGATTACTGCACGAGAGAGAAAAGAATTATTTAAGTTGTTGTCACGAGATAATAAAAAGTACTTAAATAAAAGAGTAATGGAATCAAGATAGAGAGAATGGTCTGGTATTGAATTGCTCAGTAGTGTAGGTGTTGCAACGTCTAGGAATATTTGTTCTGTCGTCGCCCCTATCACAACAGCACCTGTCGCGGCAGCGGTCTGTCGATAGTCGCGGCAGCGATCACACAACTCTGATCTTCAAGCTTGGCAAGAATCCCTGTGATGGCTTGGCCTATCCCGAGGTCCAAGTCTGTCGATGAACACGTCATTGATGATACCTCCCGGCGTGAATCGAAGGATGAACACCGATGTTGTTGAATGTTTCCTTAGCCACATAACCTCGTCCTATCCCTAGGTCCGAGATAGTTCAACTATAAACTAGAGAACCCGTACTTATTCCTTTCGTATACTTAACTCTCCCGATATTAAGTAAATAGTTAATCGCACAATGCTCTCCCGATACTCTTGCAAGATGTTGAAAACCAGAATAAGCGAACTTGAAGTTTATTTTATTGAACAGAAAATTCCTAAAACAAAAGCAATCCTTGCAACTACTTTACAAATCAACCCGTGGCCCTAGGGGAACTTTAGAACATGTTGAGAAGGGGAAAATGGCTAGGGTTTTGGGAAGAAGGCTAGAGATGAAGATGATGTCCTCTCCTAGGTCGAATTACATGCCTTTATATAGGCCTTGGGTTCAAGTTTTCTAATATGGCAAGAATACAAGTTTAAATTAAAGTACAACTCTATTTAAGACTAAATCTTCAGAGCATAAGTCTTTAATTCGTCCTTCCTTCTTGCTTGGAGTTTCTTCCTTGAACTTTGGGCTTGGCCTTCATTCTGATCTAGGGCTTGGAAATATATAAGGGTGCTCTACGACAGATGGGCTTAATTTTCTCTTTCTGTCAAGGCCCACTTTGCTTCTTCTCCTCAATACTGTTGTCGTCCTTGGCTGCCACGGCAGCGGCCATGGCAACATCGTCCTCCTCGTCTGGTTCCAGCTCTGCTGCATCACTGCCCAGCCTCTGCTTCTCCATCTTCTACAGGAGCTATCTGCAAAAGCAACCAATTTCAGTAGAAACCGTGCCATTTAATATATTTGTGATGTATAACTGAAATCTAACCTAAATGCAATGAATTATGCTTGAATGCAGCATAAATATGGGTTAAATAGGGGAAAATTATAGAACTTTTACACACTCAACAACTAGCATACAAACTAATTAGACTATTTGATTATGCTTAATATCCCATTTTAGTTAACTCTTGACTTGGTTTCAAGTATAATTACCTAAGGTGTTTCATTATTCAAGGTCAAGACTTCATTTAGGGCAGTACCAAACTGTCCAAACTGTTCACAAATCAGTTTACAAATTATCCAAATTACCTGGACTGTTGCTGCAAGGCAGCTTGCGCATTGTTTACTTAAACCTACATAATTTTCATTTCGTACGTTGATCTTTCAATTAGTTTATACCGTTTTAAAGCTTACTTAACCCTTTTTACAACCATTTAAACCTTCCATTTTAATGTCTATCCAATTAATACGGTTTTTAGTTCAAAGACAGGGCATTTACATATATGGACAGTTTGCACTATCTAGAGGTTTTCATCTCCATATTCTAGCTCACAAATCAAAATCAAGATCTAATTTCTCCTAATAAAAATAGACATACTAAGGTTCATTCCATATAAATTTCAGCCTTTAATTCAATCTACACAATTTATGGTGAATTTTCAAAGTTGTTGCTCAGAACAGAATTTTCTGGGCAGATTTCATTAGGCTAGGTTTTAACTTCATTATTCATCTAGGCCATACTTCTAACATTTTATTCAGCATATACCCATATTTCTATTAGTATAGGTCATTTTAATTTACTTATTAATGTGATTAAGACAAGACAATATAGTGCTATATTCAAATTAATCCATTTAACCATTAACATTCCTTTAGTTCATAATTTGAATAGTCCGTCATCCATTATTAGCCAATTCAATTACATGTAATTATGGTTAATTTTAATCCATTAACTAGCACAAATAATCCCTTATACTAATTCAAGGCTTCAAATTCGTTTTAGGTTGAACTAGACCTCTTATAAAACTCATCACTACTCGATGAGTTTCTTAGATGTCAAGCTATTATTAGACTCGTATCAGGTTAAGTTTGTTTTAATTACTACTTATCCAAGTTATCAATCAAGCTAAGTATTCAACCTAATTTACTCTAGGTCATTCAAACACGATCATAATTATAAGACCAATCTTATTTCAAGTTGATTTAAACTATCCCATTAAGATCATAAAGCCATTCGACGGATTTACTACCTAGACAAGAAATCCTTTTAAATAACTAATTTGCATATAACAAGGCAAGACTCCATTTCATTAGATTCCTAGTCTTGTATATTTAATTTGCCCATTCATGCAAGAGACATTCAAATAGTTTACTTGCTAGACAAGAAACATTACAAGTATTCACATTGTATTTAACCAACTCTATGTCATTCGAATAGTGGTTTAGGTTCAAAACACCTAATTTTTCATTAACAAGCAAGGCTAGCAAGCATTATCCGAGCACAACAAGATCATGTTTACATTTGAAGGTATCATTCGAATACATCAGACAATTTTCCACACGCAAACTCAAGCAATCAAACAAGCAAGATCATATCAAGAAGTTTACAATGAACACAATAGTCACAAATCCTCTATTCGAATAAGGTCATTTCCAATACAGATTATCTTTCAAACAATGGGCCAAACAAGTTAGCATTTACCTTATTTTGTTCATATAATTTCTTTTCACAAGTAGCTCAATAGAATGTATCAATTTGAACATTCATTAACCATGTATCATGTCTTATTACAAGTTTAACCATTCGTTTTGCCTTGGTAGGTAGTAGGACTAGGTAATCGAGTCACAAGACGGCACACACAGTACCTACAAGATGATACACAAAGTATCTAACAAGAAGGTGTCCACTACACCACACAAGATGGTACACAAAGTACCTAGCAAGATGATACTCAAGGTATCGAACAAGAAGGTGACTAACCACCCAACAAGATGGTACACAAAGTACCTAACAAGACGATCTCTAGACTCTAAGGCATGTCGTTCTACCTATGACCAACCAACAACCAAGGGCTTATTGAGTTTTAATTTCAAGCAATCACACAACGAGTGATTAAGCATCAAACATGACAAGGAAAAGTTCATTTCAAGTCTCTAGGTTATATGAATCCTAGATCATTTTACAAGGTTTCATGACATGAATTTTCATCATACTCTCATTCAACATCAACAAGCATCAATAAGCATTAAGGATCATACCAATCCATTTGAACAACAACAAACACAAGGCATATTGTTCAAGCAAAAATTATCATGCTTCTAATTCATTAGTTATCATGTATCAATTTCAATCCAGTTACCAATTTTCCCTTTAATTCATTCTTCCCTTAAGTTAGCTTACCAAATATAGATTAAATACATTTACTGGCATAGTCAATAAACAATAAGGTAGACAATCATGGGTGGTTCGGACCTAAGTCCCAACCCTAAAGGAAACACTCCAAGCTTGGTCTTGAATGATTATCCCTTTTTTCCTATCTTTAGAGTGCCCAGCTCTATTGCCTTCGTCCACTTCCTCTATGCTTTGGTATATTAAACTATATACACAAAATCATGAAAATAGGGTTAGAACCAATTCGTGCATATACCCAAACAACCAAACCCAATTTACACTATAACACAAAATTGTTTTCTTCTTTTGGCAGTTTGTATACCCTTCACTAATTCAATTATCTATCCAACCATATAAGGCTTACAATTTAATTCTTAGCCAGTTAATACAGTTTATTACTTAAAGTTTGGGCAGATTTTATTTCTGGACAGTTTGCATTGTCCAGATGTTTCCATTTATATTTTTAGTACACTATCTAGAATTCAATTTCGTTTTCTCCTAATGAGATTAGACATATCAAAGTATCATACATTAAAATTTCAGCTTTAAATTCCATGTATACAATTTATGCTGAATTTTTAAATTTACTGCCCAGAACAGAGCATTCTGGGCAGATTTGCACTAGATCATATTTAATCTCTTAGATTCATTAAATTCAAGTCCTAGTATAAATTTCTAGCTTCCATACATGTCTATACACATTTTAGTCAGTCCATATAGATTTATCAAAGTGATCTAAACATGGCATGTTGTTCACTTAACTCAATTAGCATGTTTACACAATTTCAATTCAACAAAACAATTTCAAGCTAGACTATCCTAGTTTCATGCTTTTAATTCATCATTTCCAGCATCTAACACAACCATTTGAACATACATTTCAACCTAATCATGTCATCTAACAACTTTAAGATCAATTTAATCAATTACACATGGGACAATTTCATGTTCATACAATATCCAGCATTCTATATACTCAAATCACAATTCTACTTCAAATCAAAAAACACAAACATGATATTCACAAGAGAATCAAGAAATTACCTTACTCACTAAGTTGGCTAGACTTAAATTTTAAGCTAAATCAAGTTGAATGGCATAGATTCAAGCTTCCCCCCTCAAGCTCTCTTTTCTTTCCTTTTCTTCTAGTTAGAATCAAGTAAACGATTTGAGAGAGGGGATGGCTGATCACTATCTAAATTTCCCCTAATAAATGTACCAAATTATCGCTGAATTATTCCACTAATCAAGATTAATCAAGGGCATTTGTAGGATATTGGAAATTTGGCATGCATTCCTTATATTTACTAGAGTTTACAAGTTAGTCACTTTAATTTGGTCACTTGTTCTTTTAGTCTTCCAATTAAGTACTTACTTCAATTATCTTTTAATTCCTTTGAGATTCGGCACTTAGGTTTCATTGATCTTACATTTTGGTCCTTGAATAAATCCTATTCATTATAACATGTTCCACTATTTAGGGATTCGAATTAGATAGCAATAATCCTAGGCCCGGTTTAGGGTGTTACAAATAGGTTGTTTCCTGGATTTTATAATTCAAAAAAATGCCAAATATAAAAGTGTCATTTCACTGTCAGTTTCAAATCTCAGTTTCAAATCTTTGTAACCCGTTAAGATATGTCGATGTCATATATGTCTTTTCATTTGTTGCCTTGAGTAGAATAATATTCAAATAAGTCTTAATAAGCAGTTCTTAAACGGTAATAAAATTCCGCTACCCCGACTACCAACCGACAATTGCAACTAGACTTTACATATTTTTAGATTACTTATCATGCACAATGTTGTGAAACATTTTAAATAGTACCAAAACCGGTCTACATTTAGGAAGTATGAACACTACAGACTAAAAGTAATGAACCCTACCATGCCATTTTGCGGCCTAAGTGGAAAATATTTTTTCTGCTGTAAAATACGGACTATATAATGCTTGAAATTTATCTCATACACTAAGCTAAACACTAAACCCTAAACAATACAAAAATAATCTCGTCAGCCACTAACTAATAACTACACCATAAACATAAATCCTAACACGATTATTGTAAACCCCAAAATCATAAATCTTAAACCCTAAACCAATAAAAAGTCATCTCGTACAGTAATAACCATGAAAAACACCATAAACCCTAAACCAGTAACAAGACCTAAATCCTAAACAAACAAAAACCTTAAAGCCATTAAATTTAATCTCATAAACCATCAACTCAACAAACAGAGAATTTGAGGCAGCCAATGCTAGTCGGACTCTGGCAGATTTTTGAAAACCTAAATCGTAGAAGCCCCTACATCCTAAATCATAAACCTTAACCTGTAAACCCTTTTAGGAAAACAATGGCATTTCAGATATAGCAATTCCTTGTTTTTGTAAGATTTGATTGGTTAGTTTAAAAAGTGAATAAAACAGTGTATAAAATTTTTGTAAAAATATAAGTTCTTATTCCTAATTAATATTCCCTCATAAGAATAACGCATTTATGAAAATTATTTATTGCCTTAAACTTAAAATTATTTTATATTAATATTTCTAAATTTATGAACACAACATATAACAAAGTAAACAAAATCTTTATATATAAATTTTCATATTTACAAATTTATTCTTTTTAACCCCCAAAACCCGACCCAGAAGAATTGGGTTGAATGTAGGAAGGTCGGTTTGAAACTTGACCCTCAAGTAAAGTAATTAGATTAAAAACATTACATCCATATTAAATAGTAATATCACATAAAACATAATCATATAGTAATATCCTGGAAAGTGATAAAATATCCAGAAATAAACGTGCATGATAAAAACAGTAAATTCCCAAATAAAATGTCCAAGTCTGAATTTATACATAAATTCAATAATAATAAATAAATTTCATAAGTCAAATAATACATACTGATAATACGTAATATATCTGATAAACGAGGTCCTCCAAGTACCGTAGACATTTCACATAAACAGGTATGCATGAAAATAATATATGAGACATTAAACGTAATATATCTGATAAAGTTCATAAGTTAATAATAATATATCTGATAGAAACTAAGGGGCAGCTAGCTATAACGCTCAGTGTGTCGCTACAGTGCAAACAAAGTCAAACAACATAACATCTGAATACTATTCTCAACCAAATAGACATTTCACATAAACAGATATGTATGAAAATAATATATGAGAAAACATGAAATCCATCCAACTACATCACCGTCCGAAGAGTAAGGTTCCCCAGAACCACTCTCTACATCGTCACCATCCGAAGTGGAACTCAGCCCAGAGGGTGGAACAACTGAGCCAAAGTAGGCTTCAACCCAAAGGAAGAAACTGCTAAACTTCCCCGTACAAAATTCCAACTGAATGAGATGACATAGATATCCGATTTTCTGAATCCGAATGCATTCTTATTTATTAAAGAAAATGCATGTTCACATAGTCTGATATTAAACAATTTGATTCCGGTACATGTTGCATGGCATACTAACATACTAGACATGTCATGCACAACATTTCATAACCATACAACAAACAGATCATGCCATAATCACAAATCATTCCATCAATCATGTATACATACACAACACTGTAAATCTGATTGCATAGTACAGAACACACCTCAGACAGCTAAAAACTCAACATCGATGATGACGTCTCCCACGCTCAGCTCTAGCACTAGGTCGGACAGAGTCAGCACCTATGATAGTAAGCACTACATAAATTCACTACTACTATGCCATGTCACTAATATAGTAATACCAGACAATATCAACTAAACTCGCGATCAGATCTAGAAGATTGAGAAACAGGAGGTCCCCTGGTGGAGGAGGAGGAAGTATCGCAGTGTCTGAATCAACGTCGCCTGAACACAAGAATAATTCGAATTAATTTCTGATATGTTTAATTTTTAATATACTAAAAACAATTGAACAAAATTAGAAAAACTATCTTTCGGGTTCGAATTTGGGGAAACAGACAGCGAATATGGAATCAAAACGTTAAAAAATGTAAAGTTGACTTTGACTGAAAAATTCAACGGTTAACGGGTCAAGGGTCAATAGGTCAACGGTCAACGGGCCAACACTAGCGTCATCGCTGACGTCAACATTGACGTCATCTGGTTTGGTCAAGCACGGGTCAACATGTCAGTTCGGTTCGCTGGACCGGTTCGGTTCGGCCCACTCTCTCTCACACACACACAACCCAATCCCGATTCCCCTTCCCCTTCTCAATCGAACCCTAAGGGTTTCCTACCCCTAACAGCACCGTCGCCGGCGACCCCAAATGCACCGATTCTAGCCAACCTCACACAACAACACACACTCACTTATAGATTTACCCCAAAAATCGACCAGAACCTTACCCTCGACACCACACTCGAACGGAAACAAGCGAACGACGAGCGAGGTAAACGAACAGTTCTAAACCATTTCTGAACGAACAACGACAGGAGAAGGAAAACGGAGGAGGAGTTTTGGTTGCGCGGCCATGGGGAGTCGATTGCCAACATCAGACAGAAGAACGACCACCGATAAGGCCTTGGCCGGAGCTAAATCGGAAAAAGCGGGTTTGGGGTTTGTTATCGTATGATAGAGAGAAAGAAAAGAGAAGGGAATTTGAAACGGCACAAAACTGATTCTCAAAAGCCAAAGAATCCGATTTTGCCCTATGTTTAGGATAAATCACACAATAAGGGCTCCAACTTAGCCCGCCTTTCAGAATAGCAACAATAATTAAGGTTTTACTCAATTAGGTCACCAAAATTCAAAAAATTCTCAATTTAGCCACTGAATCAATAAGGTTTTCAAAATAAAAATTTCCCAAATTATTAGGGTTCCAATTTTGGGATTTTAATCAATTTAGAGTTTTAATTTAGGGTCAAAATTTGGGGTGTTACAACTCTCCCCCCATTGAAAGAAATTTCGACCTCGAAATTTACCTGGAGTAAAAAGATTCGGATACTGAGATCTGACGACAACCTTGGGCTCCCATGTAGCCCTATCATGACTACGACCTCGCCACAAGACTTTGACCATCTTAATGGTCTTATTTTTTAGAACCTTCGTGTCTTGAGCAAGAATCTCAATAGGCTCCTCCTCAAAACAAAAATTAGGATGGATCTCAATCTCCTCCACGAGCATAATATGGGACGAATCAACATGGAAGACATCATGAATACAGTGAAGCTGTGGTGGTAACTCAAGCTGATAGGCAACTGGTCTAACCCGATGAATAATCTGATAAGGGTCAACTTAACGAGGACTTAGCTTGCCTTTCTGACCAAAACGAATTACCTTCCTCCACAGAGATACTTTCAAGAAAACCTCATCCCCCACATCATATTCAATATCTTGACGTCTCAAATCAGCATACGACTTCTGTCAATCAAAAGCAGCCTTAAGCATATCCCTAATCTATCTGACAGTGTGCTCGACCTCATGAACAATATCAGGTCACAACAATATGTGCTCATTAAGCTCAGTCCAGCCAATAGGTTTATGATACTTACGCCCATACAGAGCCTCAAACAATGCCATCTTGATATTGGCCTGATAACTGTTATTGTAGGAAAACTCTGCAACCGGCAAGAAATCCTCCCAACTGCCTTTGTAATCAAGAATACAACCTCTCAACATATCCTCAAGAATTTGAATCACACGCTCGGACTGACCATCATCCTGTGGATGATAAGATGTACTGAAGTTCAACCGAGTACCCAGAGCAGTATGGAGAGAATTCTAAAATTTCACTGTAAACCTCATATCACTGTTAGAAATAATAGACAATGGTACCCCATGAAGTCGAACAATCTCAAAAATATAGAGTCGAGCCAACTTGTTCAAAGAATAATTAACTCGAACAGGAATGAAGTGCGCGGACTTAGTCAGACGATCAACAATAACCCAAATGGATTCCTTCTTAGATAGAGTCAAAGGAAGTCCACTAACAAAGTCCATAGTCACACGCTCCCACTTCTACTAAGGAATCTCAATATGCTGAACTAACCCAGATGGACGCTGATGCTCTGCCTTGACTTTCTCACAAGTCAAAAACTTCAATACAAATCTGACGACATCACGCTTGAGACCTTTCAACCAGTACCTCTCACGAAGATTCGTATACATCTTGTCCCCACCAGTATTCATAGAATAAGGACTGTCATGCGCCTTACAGAGAATAACCTGTTTCAACCTAAATTTCCTTAGAATGCAATACCGACCTTAGAAACATAGAACACCATCTTGATCAATAGAAAAATTCTGAGATGTACCATCTTCAACCTCTATCATACAGTGTGATCAGTGCTTAAAAGTTCTATATTTTACCCATCATTTATCCTTATTTTTGCTGCACTCAAGCATGTTTAACTGCATTTTAGGTTAAGTTTTGCATAAACATCACATTTAGATAAAACTGCACAGATACTGCTAAATTTGGTTACTTTTGCAGGTATCTGCCATGGCAGCAGTCGTGACAGCACCCAGGGCAGCAGCCGTGACAGCACCCAGGGCAGCAGCCGTGGCAGCAACCAGGGCAGCAATCGTGGCAGGCGCTGGGCAGCGATGCAGAAAATCTGGAATGAGCAGTCAAGGAGGACGTTGCTGCCATGGTTGCCGCCGTGACAACAAAGGATGACAGCAGTTTTTTGGAGAAGATGCAAAGTGGACCTCGACAGATAGAGAAAATTCAGCCCGTCTGTCGTGTGAAATCACCATATTTTTCCAAGCCCTAGATCAGAAGATATTCCAAGCCCAAAGTTCAAGGAGAGATAATCCCAAGAAACAAGGAGGACGGCTGGAAAGTAGATTCCTTGAAGATTTAGTCTTTATTAGAATCATACTTTAATTTAAAGTTGTAATCCTTGTTAAATTAGAAAACTTGAGCCCAAAGCTTATATAAAGGCATGTATTTTAACCTAGGGCATAAACCAATACCCCATAACCGACAACCACAAAACCCCTAGTCGTTTACCCGCCGCTGATATATTCTAAAATTCCCTTTAGGGCCACAGGTTGATTTGTAAAGTAGTTGCAAGGGTTGTTTTGTTTTAGGAATTTTCAGTTCAATAAAATAAACTTCAAGTTCTCTTATTTTGGTTATTAACATCTTGCAAGAGCATCGGGAGAGCATTGTGAGGTTATCTATTTACTTAGAATCGGGAGAGTTAAGTATACGAAAGAAATAAGAGCAAGTTCTCTAGTTTATAGTTGAACTATCTCGTGCCTAGGGATAGGGCGAGGTTAAGTGGCTAAAGAAGAATTCATACACATCGGTGTTCATCCTTCGATTCACGCTAGGATGTATCATCAAGACCTGATCATCGACAGACTTGGACCTAGGGATAGGCTAAGGCAGATATGAGATTCTTGCCAAACTTGAAAGTACTGAGTTGAGTGTTTGCTGCCGTGACAATCAACGGACTGCTGCCGCAACAGGTGCTGTCCGCGACGGGCGCGACGACAGAATTGGATTTCCTAAAATCTGCAATACCTGCACTACTGAGCAATTCAATACCAGCCCATTCTCTCTATCTTGATATCTTTATTCTTTTACTTACGTTTACTTCATTATTTTCGTGACAAATATCTTAATCTATTCTTTTTCCCTTGTGCAGATAGCGAAGGAAAGGGTTAGCCAGTCCCTGTGGAGACGATATCCGATAATCTAGTATCACTTTATTACTTGCGACGTGTACACTTGCACTCAATTGCAATAGACACTTTTACACGCAACACAGTGCATCAAAAACATATCATTAGGTTGTTCAACTCGAATATATAAAATCAGAGTAGGAATAACCCAAAGTTCTGCCAAAAGACTACCATCATCACACAAACTCATCTGGGCAAACAGAACTCTCAAATCTGATATGGCGTTACAACTCAAGGTGTCAACAACAACATTAGCCTTGCCCGGATGATACTCAATCTCGCAGTCATAATCCTTGAGAAGTTCTACCCAACGACATTGTCTTAGATTAAGATTCTTCTGGGTGAGGATATATTTCAAACTCTTATGGTTTCTGAAGATATAACACTTCTCTCCATAGAGATAGTGTCTCCAAATTTTAAGAGCAAAGATCACGACAGCAAGCTCAAGATCATGGGTAGGATAGTTACACTCATGCGGTTTCAACTAAGGGGACGCATCCCAATCTGGTGTAAGAAGCATCATTGTAAATAGTATAAGCCTTACCAGGCTCAGGCTGAATCAAAATTGGTGCTTCAGTCAACACGGTCTTAAGCTTCTCAAAACTAAAATGCTGAGCCTCAGTCCAGACAGAGGGAACATCCTTCCTAAGAAGCTTACTCAACAGAGCTGCAATAAAAGAGAAATCCTCAACAAACCTTCGATAATAGCTGGCTAAACCCAAGAAGCTTCGAACCTTAGGAACATTCTTGGGCTCCTTCCATCTCACAATAGCTTCAACTTTCTTCTGATCAACCTGAATACCCTCGGCAGAAACTATATGCCCCAAAAACATAACCTAAGAAAGCTAGAATTCACACTTGCTGAATTTAGCATACAATTCATTCTCCCGCAAAATCTGTAATACAATCTTGAGATGTCCCTCATGTTCAGCCTCAGATTTAGAATATACCAGAATATCATCAATAAATACCACAACAAACTGGTCAAGATATGGTTGAAACACCCTTTTCATCATATCCATAAAAGCGGCAAGAGCATTAGTCAATCTGAAAGGCATCACAAGGAACTCATATTGATCATATCATGTCAGGAAAGCTATTTTGAACACATTAGAATCCTTAACCTTGAGTTGGTAGTAACTAGATATCATGTCTATCTTAGAGAAAATCGTAGCTCCCTGAAACTGATCAAAGAGATCATCAATGCGAGGAAGGGGATACTTGTTCTTGATCGTCAGCTTGTTCAGCTTCCGATAGTCAATACAAAGTCGAACTGTCTCGTCCTTCTTCTTAACAAACAGAACAGGAGCTCCCCAAGGCGAAACACTAGGTCGAATGAAACCCCGATCTAGCAATTCTTGCAACTGGATTTTCAACTCTTTAAGTTCTTTTAGTGCAATCCGGTAAGGGGTCATAGACAAAGGAGCTGTACTCGGATAAAGCTCGATGCCAAACTCAACCTTATCACGTTTCGGTGGTACCCCTGGCAATTCTTTCAAAAAGACATCTGGAAAGTCTCTCAAAACACAGATCTTATCCATCCCAAAATCAGACTGTCTCGGATTAAGAATGTAAGCAAGATAAGCAATGGACCCTTTCCTGGTCATTTTCTCAGCTTTAAAAGCCAAAATGACATTAGACAGAAAACCTCTGCGCTCCCCAATCAGAATCACCTCATGATCATCAGAAGTTCTCAGGGTTGCCCTTTTTTTCACAGTTTAGAGTGACTCGGTGAGCAGATAACCAGTCCATACCGAGAATAAGATCAAACTCCCCAAAAGGTAGCTCCATTAAATTAGCTGGAAAGATCTCCCCTTGAATCTCAAGACGACAATTCATGTATACTTTAGTGACCTCAACAAATTTACACACTAGACTGTGTACAACAACAACACTAACAGTATCCTCGACAGAAATTTCAAGTACCCCAGAAATAGAACTCATAACATACGAACGAGTCAAACCATTATCAAGGAGTGCAAAATAAGAGATAGAATGAATAGAGAAAGTACCGACAATAACATCTGCTCATGACGATCCTCATGCCTCATTGTAGAGTAAACTAATCCTAGTTTTCTCGCCCTTGATCTAGCTTATCCTCTATTCCGAGCAGGCTTACCCCTACTAGCAGAACCCGATATAGTAGATCTACCCTATCCTCTTCCCCTAGCGGGGGTCTGTACAGATGCCTGAGACTTACTCGGAGCATAAGCTAAAGGAGGTGAAATCAGACAGTCTCTGAAAAGATGCTCAAACGAGCCACATCTGAAACAAGCCCCAGTCTGTCTCTTACACTCGCCTAGATGCCATTTCTTTCAAAACAAACATTGTGGCACCCTACGAGTACCAGTCGAATCCCCAACACTAGCAGTCGTAACAACAGAAGTCACTGGTCTAACTCTGGAATAACTCTGAAAATCTGACTAATCTCTAGCTCTCTTCCTAGACTGATTCCTCTAACTGTGTTGAACTCTCACTAACGTTGGCCTCTTACCTCGATCAGAACCCTGAGACGAAAGTTGTTTTAGCTTTGCCTCATTCCGCTCAACAGTCCTAGCTCGTCGAGTAATCTCCTTATACTCCTTGTCCACATGTAGGACACAACCATTTCAGAAACCAATCACATTTGTCTTTTTCAATGGTCACTAACTTGGGAACATACTGAATCAACCTTATAAACTCAATCTCGAAATCATTCATGGATATATCATTCTGCTTCATATTCAAAAAATCATCCCGACACTTGTCTATATATTCAGCCCAAACATAACATTCACAGAATGTCTGTCAGAAATGATCCCAAGTAATCTGAATGGCTGGAATAAAATGCTTCTCAGCCTCCCACCAATTCTGGGCTTCACCTTGCAGCAATGATACACCAGCCCTAAGCTTCTGGTCGGTAGGATAATCAATCTCAACAAACAACCTCTGAAGCTTCTTTAACCAGTACTCTACATCAGCCGAATTCATGCCAGTCTTTCCATCAAACATAGTCATCCCGACATATAAGAACTTAGTAGATATGGGTCTCCGGACACCCTCTTACTGACTAAGATATCTCACTAACTCTCTGTGTACAGTAACAACATCTATGCCCACAGTCTCACTATCCCCTGAACCATGACGACCACTACTCTAAGCATGTTGATCATGCGGATCACCACCACTAGTCTTATGAGCTCCCGTGTACCGAGCTCCTGTTTGATCCACATATTGTTCCCCCATATTAGCATCATGAACATCATCCTGATTTTGTATCGAACCCTCAGGAGACAGGTCGTCACTCTATGTAGTCAGGGTACGACCTTGACCACGACCACGACCTTGCCCACAACCTCGTCTGGCTGCTGCCCTAGAACTCCTCCGAGGTGGCATAGTAGTATATCCACAAAAGGAAGATTCCTAAGGTTAGAGTCGGTACTAGAAGTTCCAATTCAAAATATATATAAATATTATTCTTAAAAGATAACAAGTTTTTCTAAAATTCCTATTTTACCCGAAAACAGTTAATATTGCAGGCAAAAATTCATTTTCGGTTTAAAATTGATTTGAGCCACCTAGGCCAAGGGTTGAAACCTGGCTCTAATACCACTAAATGTAATCGTTTAAACCTGACCCAGAAGAATTGGGTCAAATGTAGGAAGTCGGGTTTGAAATATGACCCTCAAGTAAAGTAATTAGGTTAAAAACATTACATCCGTATTAAATAGTAATATCACATAAAACATAATCATATAATAATATCTTGAAAGTGATAAAATATCTAGAAATAAACATGCATGATAAAAACAGTAAATTCCCAAATAAAATGCCCGAGTCTGAATTTATACATAAATCCAATAATAATAAATAAAGTTCATAAGTCAAATAATCCATACTAATAATACGTAATATATTTGATAAACGAGGTCCTCCAAGTACCGTAGCCTAAGTCTAAGTATCTGAAACAGAAACTAAGCGAGAGTCAGCTATAACGCTCAGTGTGTCTCTACAGTGCAAACAAAGTCAAACAACATAACATCCAAATATTATTCTCAACCAAATAGACATTTCACATAAACATATATGTATGAAAATAATATATGAGACAACATGACGTGCACCCAACTACATCACAATTCGAAGAGTAAGGTTCCCAGAACAACTCTCTACATCGTCACCATCCGAAGTGGAACTCAGTCGGAAGGGTGGAACACTGAGCCAAAGCAGGCTTCAACCCGAAGGAAGAAACTACTAAACTTCCTCGCACAAAATCCCAACCCAATGAGATGACATATCCGATTTTCTGAATCTGAATGCATTCTTATTTATTAAAGAAAATGCATGTTCACATAGTCCGATATTAAACAATACGATTCCGATACATGTTGCATGGCATACTAACATACTAGACATGTCATACACAACAGATCAACAGAACTTATCATAACCATGCAACAAACAGATCATGCCTTAATCACAAATCAGTCCATCAATCATGTATACATACACAACACTGTAAATAAGATAGCACAGTAGAGAACATACCTCAGACAACTTAAAAATCAACATCGATGATGACGTCTCTCACGCTCAGCTTTAGCACTAGGTCTGATAGAGTCAGCACCTACGATAGTAAGCATAAATTCACTACTACTATGGCATGTCACTAATATAATAATATTGAACAATATCAACTAAACCCACAATAAGATCCCGAAGATTGAGCAATAGGAGGTCACCCAGGTGGAAGAGGAGAAAGTATCTCAGTGTCCGAATCAACTTCGCCTGAACAAAAGAATAATTCAAATTAATTTCTAATATACATAATTCTTATTATACTAAAAAAATTGAACACAATTAGCAAAACGGTCTTTCGGGTTCGAATTTGGGAAAACAGACAACATATTTGGAATTAGGACATCGAAAAACATTGAGTTGACTTTGACCGAAAAAGTCAACGGTTAACGGTCAACGGGTCAATGGATTAATGCTGACATCATCCAGTTCGGTTAACCACGGGTCAACGGATCAGTTTACGGGTCAGTTTGGTTTGCTGGACAAGTTCGGTTCGGCCCACTCTCTCTCATACACACACAGCCAAATCCCAATTCCCCTTTCCTCCTTTTCATTCGAACCCTAAGGGTTTCCTAACCCTAACGGCACCGTCACCGGCGACCCTAAATGCACCAATTCCGGCCAACCTCACACAACAACACACACACTTATATATTTACCCCAAAACTCGATCAAAACCTTACCCTTAACACTACACTCGAACGGAAACAAGTGAATGGTGAGCAAGGTAAACAAACGGTTCTAAACTGTTTCTGAACGAACGACGACCGGAGAAGGAAAACAGAGGAATGGTTTTTGTTGCACGGCCACGTGGAGTCGATTGTCGGCCTCGGATTGAAGAACGTCCGTCGATAGAGCCTTGGCTGGAGCTAAATCGGAAAACATGGGTTTGGGGTTTGTTATCGCACGAGAGAGAGAAAGAAAATAGAAGGGAATTCGAAACGATGCAAAACTGATTCTCAAAAGACAAAGAATCATATTTTGCCCTATTTTTAGGGTAAATTACACAATAAGGGCTCCAACTTAGCCCGCCTTTCAGAATAGCCACAATAATTAAGGTTTTACTCAATTAGATCACCAAAATTCCAAAAATTTTCAATTTAGCCACTGAATCAATTAGGTTTTCAAAATAAAAATTTCCCAAATTATTAGGGTTCTGAATTAGGGATTTTAATCAATTTAGAGTTTTAATTTAGGGTAAAAATTTGGGGTGTTACATTATTCATATTATTAATTTGCAAACTGACTGGTCAACAAGGAATTATTATATCATAGGTCCTTCAAACCACGTAAAACCAAGACAGGTACCAAACGTTTGTGTAAACACTTCAGACCTTATAACGTTAAACCAAAAGTAGTACATGTTATCCTAATGTTTTCATTTGACGATTTGGTTGACAAGTTTAAAATTGATGTCTATTATTTAAAAATTGTGACATTAGCGGTTTCAAATAAAAAAGTTATAGTATCAAAAAATTACCAGACGCATCCATGCTTTGCAAAGGGATGGGGATTCCTCTTGTAAATTAGAGCAACACCCTCACAATAGGGTGAGGAGTGTCTGCGTTTAGACTGCACAACAAACCCAGTATAGCCTTAACAATGTCCACAACTCTGATACTAGGCTCCAACTTTCATGCAGGATGGCCAACCTAATGGCGTATGACTAAGTAATATTTGGGTGGAAAAGATCTCCATCAAATGTAACAGCAATCTAGAAAAACATAAAATTGTTATCCATTAATTGTGCGGCAATGTAAAAAATTGACCAAGATAAAACAAAAATCTTACCAGGATAATTACCCAAGGAGGAAAGTGAGGGCAGTCAAGTGGGTAGATAATGGAAACGTCAAATTCATGACCTTCATAAGGGCTTCTAGTAGGTGCATCCATTCAAACACGATAACGATACGGAGATCCATCAACTTCTGCCATTACTAAATTAAAATAATGATATTTACAATCTTTATGAAAAGGTAACTATAAAATAAAAGAACAACGTAACCTATCATAGGGTTGTTTACCAAAAAAAAGATAAGGTGCTACTTCAGGAACTTGCCAAGCATCATTATGCATATGCCTTTGAATACTAGAAAGCACTTGCACAAACATGTTTATGCGATATTTTAGTTTAATATGTGGTAGAAGATTCAAAACACAAAGTGGCAGTATTTATAGGGAAATGTGGTTGTTTATATTTCAACCTTATCTGCTGAAAAGATTACCTACAAATATGATGTTGTTTCATCTGGAACTATTAAACCTATAATGTTACTCGATATTCTTATATTTTCAGTTGGTCTTGACAAATATCAGTAACAAAACCTAAATTTTTAGTTCTGAAACCATTAGGAAGAACTACTTTGGTTACCTTTATGACTTTGTCAGGTTGGAAGGATTTCAAATTTCAAATTTCAAAAGCTGCGTCTTGTCAGTGTTAGTACCGAAACTCAATAAACCATTCGAAATTGATTTTACGTTATAAAAGACCTCCCAGCCTACATTGTTGCACATGTTTTCATATTTTCAGTTGGAAACTAATTCTACTAGTGCCGAACAACTATTACAGAGCTCTGAAACCGATGTTCTGAACTACTTCACTGACATTTCAAAAGGTGCATGTTCCCAATATATATGTGTCTTTTCTTTGTCATCTTATAATCTCTATTACTCATTCTGATACATTAGGAGCATATAAGTCTTTTCAATGTTGCATTGGGTTGACCATTTTTCAGATAAGTATGAAAATGAAATGGAAGTTCTGAAACCCATTTTATCAACCCATAAACTAAATGTATACATTTAAGATTGCCAGTTTAATACCATTGTTTGAAAATCATTTTTTCTAATATTATACTATTATAAACATCGGGCATCTTTTTTTCTATTATAAATAGGAGTACCTAGGGTCCCTACTTTCATACCCTGATTATGCGAGTGGTGTATTTATTCCTTTGTATGTTGATTCTCTACAACTTTATGTCAGGAGTATTGGAGGCGATGACTACAATGCAGAGACTTCATTTTTTAGATCCGGGAGGAGTGTTGTTTTTAGGTTTCTCTTGTCGAAAAATAATGGTATTTGAAAGGTTATGAATAGCCATTATTTTTGTAATGCACAACAACATTTAGAACATTTTGAAAGCATTTCAAAAAAGATTACCCAAAATACTATTGTTTGTAGCTATTGGTTCTACCTAGGAAGGCATAGCGGATTCTTGAAGTTGTTGACGTGTGCTGCACTTTGGTCGTTTTCCCTGTTAAAGTAAAATGTAAAATGTCACAAATCTTAGTTGGTTTATTTGTTAGGAATGTAAGATTACATTGTTTGGTTGGAAGAATATTATATTAATTGGAGGAAAAATGACCAACTTCTCCGTATGTCTTATGATATTTTATCTATATGGATGTATATCATGATATGAACTTTATCATTACGAATATAAGTTTTTATTAATTTGAGTTTAATGTATTATGCAGTTCTTACTTCTTATACCTATAAATAGATGATTTGATGAAGGCATTGCATACATGTCTATATTAAGAATATCTATAAATCTTTCTCTTTCTCTCACAACTATGTTCTTTTGTTCATTTTCTTTGTTATGTTTTTCTTCATTCCTTATTTTACGCACAACAACATAAACGATTTATAAGAAAATGTGGTTGTTCATATATTAACCCTAGCGGTTGAAAAGATTACCAACCAATAATTTATTCTTTTGTCTGGAACTATCCTATAATGTTTTTTTATCGGCAAAAGAGTATGATTTTATTAATAAGTATCATACAGTGTCATCACACTCCATGGCCTCATTAAAAACCTCCCTACACCTAAATGGAGGAAAAGAGTACCGAGGAGTATGAGATAAAGAACAAACTCTAAAAACAACCGAACAAACACAAAAAAACTAAAGCAAGAAACCAAAACACAAAACATTCACCCTAACATGCAAAACTAAGATGTGCGATCAACACCACCCCTCACCTAAAAGTCATCCAAGCAATTCGCTTCTGGATAAAAACATGAATACATAAGCTCAACAATAATCCCCCTCAGATGCAATTTCCATGCCAAAAGATGTCGTCAACCACCAACCAAAAAATGGTCTGATGTTGTGTGTTTCCATACTATTCGATCCTCACACTTTTAACAAACCGCACCACGCCACTCTATCGACACAAAGGAAATCATGCACCACATCCAATGAATTATTCCACCATACCTCGTTGTAGATTACCACACCACATATCGTCTAACAAACACGCTTGATCCCCCTCCCACACACGATATGTATACTCCTACTATACCACAAAAATAGACATCCAAGAACTGAGCAAATCTGTCTCCTCTCTCGAATGTCAAAAACATCCGAAGAAGGCATAAACACATAAACAAAATCATTCGTAAACCATATCTTATTCACCATACCATCACTTGATGTCTTTAATTTAGTCACATATAAAATGACCATCGAACACCTTTGTTGTCTCAAAAAGTGTTGAACCAAATTACGCTTCAACGCTGAACCAATCCCTCTCACATTCCACGACCACAAACTCAACGCTCTTCGCAATTATTGTTGTTCTCGCGCTTCAATCACACGCGCGATATCCTTTACAATTTCTTGTTCATTTCCAATTGTTTTCACCCCAATCAGTTTACCCAATTTCAATGTTTCCTCTGCTTCTCTTAAAATAATCCGTTTCTAGTTATAGAAGTCCGAATCTGACAAAGAGCCATTAGCAATTACCTTTGATGGTTTTTGGTTTTTCTTCGGACGACCTCATCCCTTTTTAACCAACTTTGCTTCAGCCTCACCTCGCTCACCAAGCGATAAAAAACTTAGTTTGATTTCTGAAACCTATCGTAACCTTCTAAACTCTCCATTGCATTTAATTGTTTGAGCCTTATTAGCCCTAGGAATTTCTATCCTTGACCCATCAAAACATGGGCTCAATTCATCAACTACTAGTTCTTCGGCAACTAGTTCATCACACGGTACTCCCACATTGTTTGGAAAAACATCCACCACAGCATCACTCGGCAAAACATCTAGAATTCGCTGACTTTCTCTTTCACGATGGACAAAGCTTACATCTTCATCTGCCATCCAACTTGCCGTGCTCATGATACGCCAATCCTCCATCTTGTTCTCATTCCACATACGATCAATTTGGCTTGATCCCAGAGCCGAATAAGAGAAAGAATTGGGTACCACTGTATCATTTGCTGACCTCCCACTTATAGACACCTTAATCGGGCTGGAAATATCCATGTTCAAATCCTCAGTACTCAATGTATCTTCCGAGCAGTTCGCCGCCTCACAACTACAATCACACTTAGGGCCAATCGCTTCCTCAATTTCTGTAACGCGAATTGTGAAGATGTTATCGTTAATGCGCAAGTCCATTACTTCATCTATGTGTGAAATCCAGTGGGTTTCGATCTGAAATCGACATCGTTCAAACGTTGAAGGCGGAAAAGTCTCAATGTCAATCCGTACGAGTTCGCCCTAAATCGCTGCAATATTTTGAAATGTTTCTCCAGACCATCCATGAATAGGAATTCCACTTACTGAAAGCCATACCCTTCGATTCGGTAAAAATGATGTAGGCGACCATTCAATTAAATTTTCAAACCATGTTTCTAGACGCCTAGTCTCCAAAATTCTCTTCCTCGATTCTTTATCTTCAAACATGAATAATACAAGAGAGCCCGCAACTCGCATCAACGTAAAACCTATCAATTTTGCCTATGTAATCTCATTTGCAAGATATGCTATTTGGCTGGGTTGACGACAAAAACCCAAAGCGCAATTCTGTAAAATTTCCCATTTATATGCATCAACAACCCCATCCACGCATTTGCGTTTCTCTTCTACTCTAGATTGCTCTTTCACAGTGATCTGATCATCAACATCCTCATCCTTGTCACGCCGCCTAACTGGATTCCTTTTGGAATTGTTCGTATGATCATGATCATCCCACTGTTTATAGATCTCCTTGTTCGTCCTTGAATCAATGTTATCACGTTTTCTACTCTAAAATGAATCCCTAGTCTCTCTTTGCACCATCATCACCTTTAATTTGTATCCATAAAGCCGAAATCCATGAAAACGCTCTATGATTCGATCTGCATCCACCTTTGACCCAAAACGTACAAATCCGAATATGATTCCATCTCTCGCTCACTTTCTCGGTACAAACACATCCACAACCACTCCATGTGCACAGAGTTTTATTTAGAAATATTCACAAACGCATGGTGTGCACACATCAAATCCAATCCATTTTCACTTCTCATTCAAAAGATGAATGCAAGCGTTGATACACAAGGTTTCGTAGTCTCCAAGTGCAAACCAGAGGCAGTGAATCGCGTTGCTGATTGGTGTTGCGGTACTATGCTAATTTGATAGCGGCCAAAGAGAGAGTACTGCAATACTTGAAAATTAACCCTAATATAAAAATAGTTTTTCAAAAGGGGTGCAACACGAGGACTTCTCAGGAGGTCACCCATCCTAATACTACTCTCGCCCAGGCACGCTTAACTGCAGAGTTCTGATGGGATCCAGTGCATTAGTGCTGGTATGATCGCACCCAACTATCATATATTGTTACTGGATATTCTTACCTTTTCTGTTGGACTAAAATAACATGGATATCGGATCTGGACTTTATAGTTTTGAAATCGAGAACAAAAACTCCTTTACTTACATTTTTGTAGTTGCCAGGTTGGATGGCTTTCAAATTAAATTCCTACCCTTTCTTTCAGTAATTGTTGGTTATAACATTGAGTTACATTTATGGCCAATCATATCAGAAACGAAAAGATAGTTTCGGACGAGAACCAAAAAATTTAAATCGTTTCCAACCAATAACAATGGGTTTTGATACTATCCATTTGCACCTTAAACTGAAATCGTTAGTAAAACGTATATTATTTCAGGTTTCACGTGATAAGCTCAAAACTGTATATGCAAACATTCCATACTCTTCGCATTACAAAAAACACACTTTCTACGACCAGTTACATGGCACATCTATGTTGAGGTTTACAATTTTATTATATTATATATACAAAGACAACCATGTCACGAAGCATACAAATCAAGTACACAATTGGTTTACTATCACTGTTTTTAAGATTAATTACATCATTAATGAACATAAAATAAATCATGCAATTTAGAAGGTCCAATTTATAGGCCTAAAACAATCTGTATAATGCACGCTTCATCCTTATGGTCATGCTCAATTCACCATTTTCTTTCATTACCTTACTTATACATTTTTAATTACTTGATAACATATTTTATTCTTTATAGAACCATTTCATACCAATTATCGATTATTATACAAATCATCACAAGATATATAATACTTACCGATTCCTCTAATTAAAACATTCATAACCAAAGATCTTGATTGAATCGAGACAAGATGAGCATCTCAAAATACTTATAAGTTAAAATATGAATTAGGGTATCAAACTTCAAAGTCAAGGTTCGGTACTAGGAGAATTAATGACCAACTTGAAATGTGAGAACAAGCAGTAACATTATTGGTTTGAGTTTTTGAGTTTTGAACCAACCACGCTATGTTTCAAACCTATATGTCTGAATGTCCCACATCGATCGTCACAATTTCATTAAATAATTTAAGTTTCGCTTTTGCTAAGTTCCGATACAAATTTGCCAGTATCAACATTCATAATCCGAGTTCTGATTTAATTATTGTCCTAGTATATGCAAACACTACAATGCGTAATAATTCAACATATAATTACATACCGTTCAAATACTCAAAAACGAAGATAGTCTCCTTCCGTAGTTTCAGTAAGATTGTTTGAACCTCCCTTGTTACTCACCCATACTTCCTCCTGCTCCTAATAAGGGTAAAAAATATTTTCACACGTTATAATTGACCTGTGAATACACGCAAACATGTAATTTGATAAAATAGGGACTAACGTTTTTGTTGATCGGATGCATGTTGCCTATTGCACTATATGAAAATTCCAAGTTCGGGGCATAAAAATCGTCATTACATGCGGATGATAGTGTTGAAAGTCCAAGCTTTAGATCAACACATGTCACTTTATTGTGCCCTTCTAAATTGAAAATTGAACATTGGCGCCTACACTTTTCGACCTTGTATCTGGACTTTTGCCTTTCTTCCTTGACTGGTCCCGAACTCTTTTGAGTGGTGTGGTTTGATCATGTGAATCATTCAACATAGAAGATGCCTCGAGTTCGGTCGCCATTCCATGAACCTCATCTTTGGCTCGTTGATAGCTCTATTCTGTATTTGCTACAATATGGAAAATTTTATTTGCAATTGATCAGAGCGAAGAAAACTAAGCCATGCATTTCGCTTCAGCAGGAACATTGAAGTCCAAAAATGATGGGGCAACAAATTTCGCATTCTTTTTCCATCGATTTAGAATCAATGAATTTGGGATATGTGTTTATCCATGATCTTAAGCACGTGTAGTTGATGTCTACATGGAAACCCGAATGTCTCAAATTTACGACAACAACATGTTAGGGTTTTTGTGACAACATCAAATTGTACTTCATATTCCTTGCCAAGTTTTTTTATATTTAGTCAGATAAATATGGCGAATAATGTTGTTGTCGTCTCCACACCGTGATACACTATACAATGTCTCATGCATAAGTTCCTCTTGGAAGATCTTATATGATTTTCTTGTATACAGTTAAACTATATGGCCTTCTAGCTCTTTCAATTTTGACAACAGCATCGGCTTACTCTTTATACAAGTAAAATCCGATTTCAACTCGTCCAGACGCATTTGACCCATGGCATCTTCAATTGCACGAAAAAACTCAAAATATGTCTTATTGCACATAAGGAAAATAGCTAGAGACGTATTCATTGATTCGTACCTTTCGATTGAACGCATGTTCGCAAAAAAAATGACCCTTAATATACGCTTGTGCCTATAAGTGTCGAGTGTTGCTCTTCTCCAACTCCCACTGATGGTTTTCCAAATTAAACTTCTCAATACTTATCTCTCATTGTTCATCAAATTTCTCAGGTGTCAACCAAGCATGCATGCATCTGGTAAATTCTTTTGTAAAAATTTCATCCCTGATATTTGCTTGTGCATTGCGAGCTAGATGCCAAGAACATATTCGATGTTTAGCATCGGGAAAAACATTTTTGATCATCTTGTAATACCCTAAATCCTAGCCTAGAAGAATTGAAACCAATTTCTTAAGTTAATAGCCTAATTGACCCTTTAATCTAATCTAATTAGATCAATTGAGGACCTAATTGAAAGATGGAAAGAAATTAGTCACCAAATTAAGAGGACTTAATCGAATTGCTTAACAAATGAAAAGCTTGCATGATAAAGTTTCATATTCCCTCAATTACCCTTGATTAATTCTATGACTAAAGATTAATTAGGGATAACATAGTAAAAGTCTAAATCCACTGAATGGATTAATCACAAGCATCATCTTCTTCATTTCTCTTTGCCGAAGTGAAAGAGGAAATTAGCAAAACAGAGAGAGCAAATTTGAGAGAAAGCTATGGTTGATGGTAGGATTTAACTTGTATGTTCTTGAATTTGCATGAGAATTGAGCTAGGAGGCAAAGTAAGTGTATTATTGTTCTTGACTTTCGAATTGATGATGAATTCGATTGAATTGGGTTCTTTGATGGTGGTAGATGAATCTAGTTAGTGTATATGCTTGTTAGAAGGTTGAATGATGATAGGATTATATGAATTTGAATGAAATACAATTGGATGAACATGCTAAAATCATTGGTACACCTAGTGAGTCATTCGAATGGACCTAGTTTCAAATGGATCAAATTGATGTAATTGATGTGTTAAATGAATAGAAGAAGATGCTAATATGAAATCACCTACTAGAAATCATGTAATATACATAATTTAGGCATTAATCAAGTTAGATTGAGTAAATTCAGTTCGTAAGAAAAGTAGTCACAAATGTTGCTACAAAACTGATTGGTGACTGTTTTGTACAAATCTGTAAATTCGGTACTAAATTGATTTAATAAGTGGCTGAAAATTGAGTAAAATACAGGGGAGGGATTAAAATGAATGTTTGGTGGTTAAGATTGCATGAATGATGGTTAAATGAATAGCTTTAATATGTATGTTGGCAGAATTATGGAAACTGGACTAATTTGGACAGTTAGGTAAAATTGAGGAATTAAATGAATCGTTTAGGGACATATACCAACTTGAAAGAACACAGGAAAAACAGTGGAAAAGGTGGTCTAAAAGGTTATTTTGAACTAGTAAAAGTCCTAGGTTAAATAACCCCTAAAATTGGACTTAAACGAAATCTGACAATTTCAAAACTAGAAAATTAGCTTGACTTCAACTGGAAAACTGTACTGATCTAGAAAGGCTAAAACTTGGAGCCATACATTGTTGAATAGGTAATTGAATTAGATTTCTAACGGTGTAAATTAATCGAAACTCAGACGTGTAGATTAAAAGATACGAACAGATTTGTAACTAGTGTGCAATCTACCTAGGGCAAAAACCAGTTTATGGTTATAATGAAATTGTGCTTGATTGATTAAGCTTGTTTGATTGAATTGATTACTAATATGATCTTTATATGTTGTGTATGTTTAATAGAACAAGAGATAGAGGATCTTATTGAAGAAGAGAGGGTTGGGCAAGCATCTAGAAAGGATAAAGGGATTTGTATCAAGGAGCAACACTAGCTTGCTTTTGCTTGGAGTTTTGTGAGTGTAGTATTTAATTTAGGGTTGGGACTTAGGTCCTAACCAAAACAGCATGTCTAAGTACTTGTTTATGCTTATGTTGGAAATGAATCTAATCCTTATCGGTAATTGGATAATAAAGGGAAGAAAGGATATAATCAAGACATGATAAGCTAATAACTTGGTAATGAAGCTTGATAATGAAAATGAGTGATTTCTGCTTTCTTGTATTGGTTGATATGTTCGAATGGCTTGTTAGATTGAATGATCTTGTGTGATGCTTGAGAATGCTTGATCATCTATGAATTAAACTAAGGCTTACATGACTTAAAGATCTAAAATGAATTTGACCTTGATGTGTTTGGTGCTTAATCACTTGATGTATTATTGCTTGAAAATAAAAGATTCAACAAGTCCTTGGTTTCAAGTTGGTCTTTGGTAAAACGACAAGCCTTAGATTCTAGAGCTCGACTTATTTAGGCACTTCATGTACCATCTTGATTGGTGTTGTAGGCACCTCCTTTTTAAATACCTTGGGTATCATCTTGTTAGGTACTTTGTGTGTTATCTTGTGGTGTTGTAGACACCTTCTTGTTTAGGTACATTTGTACCCACTTGCTAGGTACTTAGTGTACCCACTTGAGACTTGATTACCTAGTCCTACCATCTACCAAGGCAAAACAAGATTAAATGAAGCTTGAAATAAAGACTTGTGATCATGAATAAAGAATGAGCAAACTTGACAGTTGTTAATGAACTTGTATTGAAATGGAATTACATGAATGATTTTAAGTACATGCCATCTTGAACTACTTATGGCTTGAAAGATAAATTATATGAAGCAAATGGATTCTATTCGAATGATATTTGAATAACACCTTGCTTGAATTTATTGATACTTCCTTGACTTGTTCAGTGTGTGCTTGAAATGAAACTTTGATTTCCTTGATCTAATGTAATCGAATGGAGTATGGTGAACTAGCTAGGATAAGCTTGATTGAAATGAACCAGGTCTCCTAAGCTAATAATCTTGATAAAATGATAGATCTAAGAACTACCTCACTAAGTACTTTAAGTACTTATCACTCTTGTTTTCCTTCTTCCCAAATTTTAGGTTCAGATTGATTGATAGCTATCTTTCCTTGAGCTCGGAGCAGAACACAAGCAAAGCACAATGTAAGATTTAGTACTTTTTTTGAGACTCTTAGATGGTGGCATAGTTTTGTGTCTAGACTTGTTGTTTCATGCATTTTAGATTGTACATAGTTTGTATGAAAGCTTGATGTCTTGGTGGTAATGTTTTAAAGCACTAGGATATGTAATTATGTAACAAAGCTTGAATTTAATGACTTGAAAGGCTTAATGGCCAACTTGATATGTATATATATTGATGGTTCCTTTGAAATGCTTTTAATCTTAATGGTAACTTGTTTAAGTAGTACTTAAGGAACGTGAACATGATTGCCGAATGGTTAGCTTGTGTCTTGATAGTTAATTTGTCTAAAATGAACAAAATTGGCCCTAAAATTTTAAAGGTTAACTTGACATCTTGTCCTTGTCCCGGTAACGCTCCTCGCTCCTAACACGGGAGAGGGGTGTTACATAAAATGGTATTCAGAGCTTATGGTCTAGATCCTAGGACTGGATCGAGTTTGCATGCATCATATAAGATTGAATTATGCCACCTAGGAGTCGTATTCTTGATATGCTTGTGTTCTTGCTCATCTAACCCCTTCCTTTTATCCAATCATAGTATGTCTGAGACGAGACTAGCCCAGAACGACGAAAGTCCCTGAGGCTCCTTTCATGAGGGCGAAAGTGTAAGGTTGGAATCGAATCTTACGAGACAAGCCGAAACTCAAGAACCCATTCAACCTAAAGAGCAGGGTCAACCTCAGCTGGACGCTCCTGCTATCCATGTTGTCCAAAAATAAAGTCTCCTTAGCATGAAGGAGATGTTCGATCAACTCGTATCAAACTTTAAACAAAAGTATCATGTTGTTCATGCTACTGCTACACCAAACAAAGCTCCCATCGATAAACTTGCTCAACATTGAGCCTATACCTTCACCGGTGCCAACGATGAAAAGCCTGAAGATGCAGAATATTGGCTAGAACGTAAACTCCAATTCTGACAAAACAATTGCAATGCTCGGACGAGCACAAACTTGAATGTGCCAAAGCACTTCTTGCTGATGAAGCCTTGAGTTGGTGGGAAACCACAACCCTAACTGCTCTCGTTGACTCGGTTACCTGGAAATTCTTTGTAGAAGAATTCAAGAAGAAATACATTAGCAAGCAATATCTAGCCGAGAGTAAAAGACATTTCTTGTAGCTCAAGCAAGCTAATAGGCCCATTGAACAATATGTTGTTGAATTATGCAAATATTGCAAATACGGCTCGGAGTATATCAAGACGGAAGCTGAAAAGTGCTAGATGTTTATTGATGGCTTGAATGAAGAGCTGAGTCCCATATTCACGGCTTTGGGGATCATAGATTTCCAAAATCTTTTCAATTGAGCTATCGCAATCGAGGAAAAGATGAAAGCCGCGGAAAGGAGAAAGGGTGGAAATCAGAACGATAAGAAGCCAAAACGAGACGATAAGCTCCATTGGCAATCCATGAAAGCCAAGTCTCATAAAGAGAGCTCCTCGACCTAGACTCCAGCTCCGAAAAGCAATTTCACACCGAGACCTCAATCGGTGAACAAACCCTCACCCCCGATTATTTTTGTTAATAGCAAGTGAAATATTGAAGTAAACCGGGAAGTTTACTCCAATAAACAACCCTAATTTTTTTATCTTATCTGGATGCTTATTACGATCCTAAGTGATTAACATTGCAGTGGTTCAATTAACAACTCGATCAGACATCGATCTCGGACTAGATTACACTCAAATACGAATTTAGGGACCATTTTGTAATTTTATAAAAATATAGGGACTTTTGCCATTTCTAAGTTACCAACTTTTAATTAAACATATTGCATGCTTCTCAGTAAAAACTCAGCTAAAAAGTAATCATCAGAGATCATTTAATTGTATTCACAACATTCAGGGACTAAAACGTAAAGAATCAGAACATCAGAATATTCCATCAACTAACATAACTGCCAGCTGTTTCGGTACATGTTCCCCAGTATCGAAACAGGTGTATCGAAACAAATTCACTTGGATCGGAACACGGGCATGTATCGAAACACCTTAGAGGTGTTTCGGAACTGAGGTTTCCAGTAGCAAATCGTACTAGAACAGACCTTCCCCGTTTTGAAACCCTTAGGCCATTTCAGGCTCATTGTTTCGGTACAGGCTCTAGTGTACCGAAACATTTGGGCCTGTAATTACACTTTTTCTATTTTTCACACTTTAATCCATACTAAACCATTCCTATATGTTTCCAGCATGCATACAACATATTTAAACATCAATTTCCATTCTTCAAAAAACAACATCAATTTCCAATCATTCATGGCATAATCAACATCATAGCATGGCTAATTGCATCAAAGATAAACTATAGGCATGCAAGCTATCAAACAAGCCAAGCAAGATACCAAAATGCATTACAAGGCACAAACCTATAACCAAGGGAAATTTACATGTCCAAAACAACATTAAAAACATGCTCGAATAGGGAGTTCACACAAATCTCCCAAAACACAACGAATCCCCCATTGCTCTTATTACTTTAGTCTAAACCGAAACATGCTTTCGAAAGCAAAGTCTCTTGGAATTCCCTTGCCTCTTGATGCCTTCAAACCTCAACTATCTGCAGTGATGGACAAACGAGAGCGTAAGCCCACAAGACTTAGTGAGGACGCTCAAAAACAAAACACCATCAATGCACGAAAACCATTTTCATCTTCACATTGAAATCACATTTCAATTTACTAAACATCCTTTGTAAAACCATCATGCCCCTTTTTTAAAAAAACCATGCACTTTCCTCAATCAAAAATAGCATGTTAAACAACGTGCATCATGTATTATGAACTCAACAGCAAATTCATTGCTTACACTCAACTTAAGCCTTCCCATGCATAGCTACTTATGAAAATCTTGAAGAGTAAAACATGCATTACATACTATGCATCATTAACCAAATCATAATACATCATCAATTATATTGGCTCACAAGTGATCATCAACATGTTCATTTCTCAAAACCACATCGGATACACGGATTCCCAAATGTTGTCCCAGCACTTCATACATTCTCACCGGCATCTCAAGGTTTACACATGGAAGCTACCCTCCACCGTTGTGACACATGTGGTGGAGTATTCGGTACCTTACAACCCCTCAACACCACTCATCGGTACATGTGTAACACCCCAAAATCCGATCTAATCGAAATTGGGTTCCAGTGATCGGAAACCTCACATTGATAAAGTCTAAATATAGTATCAGCTTGTTAATTATTTGATATTGGGCTCTAATTTAGTTAAATCATTGTCGTTGGACCTTATCGAATAATATCAAAACCTAATCTGTGACTAAATTGAGGAAATTGCAAGTTTGAGGGCAAAATCATAGTATAGTGGGAGTTGAGGGACTAATCTTGAAATTAGCCCCTCATTAATTAAAATCCCACCTACGTGGATAGTCTGAGAGCTTTCCTTCATATGAAGAAAGCTAAATTGCTTAAAGACATATATAGCAAAGAAATAAGCAAAGTAAACTTATCCGAGACTTTAGTAAGCAAACACCTCCCTTGTCTTCATCATCTTCCTCCAAGCTAGCACTTCCATTGGAGAGCAAGCTTTAGCTTAAATTTTCTTTGATTTATTGATATTGAATCGTTGTTGTCGTTCGGGTAAGCAATATTCCTCAATCAATCATTGGATTCCATGGATATATCAAGTTTAATCTCAAGCTAGGGTTTTGACCATTCATGGATAATCCATCGTTGTTGTTTATATTAAAGTTGAACATCGATTTTGATATCGTTATTGCAAATACGATATCATAATCTTGTTTTTAACAAGTTCCTATTGATTTTCTAGCTCAAGAAGTGGAGAGAGAGGTTTTGTCATCTCCATCAAAAGCTAGAGGAAAGGGCGTTGTCATCCAAGAGCCGTAAGAGCATCAGATTTTAAGGTGAGTGTAGTCGGAGTCTCGAGATTAGGCTAGGAGCCTTCCCAAATTCATTGTTTTTGGTTTCGATCAAATAGCTAACATTTCTTTTAAGGAAGTTGCATCAGATTGTTAAACGGAACTATTGGTAAGCAACGATAAGTTGGTAATGGATATCAGACATACTTATTGGCATCGTCACCGTGCATTGTCATCGATATAGTTATTGTTATTGAAACATTGTAAATAAACCATAGGATATTGACATTGACATTAACATTGAAATTATGAAACATTGATAATGAGACATGTTTACTATTGATAACATTGAAGTCATTTGTCATCGAAATTATCATTGAAACCTTGGATTTGAATGAACATTGGATACAATTGCCATACCATAGAATTCATGAGCTCAGTCTACGGGTAGACTGTGGTCCTAAGGCTACGACCTATATTGATTTGGCGAGGCGGAGGGATGTGTTTTGGTATTGGTCGTATTGGCGAAGCGGAGGGACTGGACCACATATTGATTTGGTGAGGCATAGGAATTCACGTATCCACTATCTTGATTCAATCCAAGGGTTAATAATGAATTTGATGTGTAAACATTGCATATTGAAACATGACATTGATATTGAAAAGCATGAGAATATGTACATACATTACTCATTGATATTTACATTGTATATGACTACCTCACTAGGTAAAGTATGCCTAATGTGTCTCATCTCATGCATTTTAGGGTAAGGAATCGATCATCGTAGAAGATCGAATAAGCCGTAGCAAGACAAGTCACTACAAGCCAAAGTAATGTATACTGACCTTATGAACTCCTTGGAAGGTGGCAAAGTAGTTGAACTAGTCTTTTGAGCCCATTTTTGTATGCTTGCAATGTGTTTATGTTGTAATGTTATTTAAGGCCCTAAAGTGACTTTTGGTTTAGCTACAAGTTGGTAAAAATGGCATATATGGCTCACATAGGTGAAGATCTAATAAACGTATTCATATGATCATGAAATTTGGCATGTCAATAGTTTATAGCATTGAAATATTGTGTGTAAAGTTGCATTGAATTTGAACATCGTTTGGTAGGTCAATTCAATTAAAAACTATCAAAAATCTGGAAGTGTATCGATAGGGGTAATGGCGTAACAATACGGTTAAGCATAATTGAACCTAAAGAACATGGCGTATCGATACGGTTTGGAAGTGTATCGAAACGTTTTGCTACTGGAATTCTCTGTTTCGATACAGGCCTAGCCTATATTGGAATGGGTCAAAGTCAATGGAAGTCAACCCGTATCGGAACATGGCTTACCTGTATCGATAAGGGTAATGGGCAAAGTCAACCAAGCTTGACCATCGTGCACCCGTATCGAAACAGCCTAAAGGCGTTTCGATACAGGGTTAGTTAAGTTGGTAAATAGATATAGATTGAAAGTTTACATTGTTCACCGATTGGTCTCTGAAATTAGGATGATTCAATTGGATGAGTAAATGAATTTCGAATAGTATGAAAATTTACAGGCTTGTTAATATTGTATTGAATTTCATTAAGGTATAATCAATTGCATCGAAGGACATCTATTTTATCAGATTTACAGTTTAGTCTCTAAAACTTGTAATAGTTAAGAATTGGTCCTAAATGATTAGAATAACATTGATCATATGTTGTTTATGAAATGAAATTTTATCGCATCGATTATCGTACTGTTCATCAGTAGTACCTTCCGACTCGGTTCTCGACCAGGCCGAGAAGGGGGTGTTATAAGATGTATAACCCCATTAACGAGAGACGGGACACAACTCAATTTCCTCAATCGTTAGGGTGCTTGGATGGAGTATTCGGTACACCGTATAAACCCCTCAACATCCAAGACGACTTGTTTATAGTGCACTCAATCCTATAGCCGACTAACTATATCCGATTTCATTTATAAACCATTTCTATATCATCACTTGCCAATATAATTCACATTTAGCATAAACATCATTGTTTTCAAAGCATTACCAATAAACCACATTTACAAGCATCAAACCATGCTTCAATATACAAGTATAGGCATATACTTACAAGGATCACTTACCATGCGCATCATTCATCAACATAGCATTAAAAACAGCAATTCGCTTACTTTAAATCATGCTTTAAACAGTAGGTAACATGCATTAAAAATCAAGTACATCAACAAACTCATAATATCACAATCCGAGGGAGAAAATCCTTTTACTTACTTCCAAACTTAGTAAAGCGCTTCAACCTTACACTAAGTTTCCAAAACCACCTTTTAAGTGTTTCAAGGCTGGAAAACACGTTCTCGTTCACCGACTCTCGAAACCAAGATTCGTTGACGCGAAACTAAGCGTCTGAAGCCCCCGGAACTTCATCGATTGCTTCCGAAGTATTCTCCCATATTTATACCAAACAAGAATAGAGGATTAATGCATCATACGACATTAAAATCACCAACAACTTAAACAATCGCGTTGCTCTACCCAAAAACACCAAAGCCCTCATTCGAAACCACCTTAGACAGCTATTTAAACTCAGCTCAGCCATAACCTAACACTTACATCTCATTTTAAACGTCAATCAACATCCAAAATCAACCTAATTACATCCTTATACCTCCAGCAACTCAGATTTCACGCTAACACCTCAAAAAACCCAAAATCTAACAATCTAATAATTAGAGATCCATCTCATTTCGGGATTACATTCATAAAACTTTTATTCTCACATCATTTAACATCCAAATTATGTTTAAAATAAGCCTCAAAACAATCAAAACACACTACACGAAGCTTGGTATATAGTTGCGCTTTTTGCGGCGTTTTGTCAAAAAAAAAACGCCGCTAATATTGTACATCACGCGGCATTTTATAGGAAAAACAGCACAAATGACAAATTTTGAGGCATTTTGTATGAAAACGACGCTATAGAATAACATATAGTGGATGTCGCAAAAGAAGATTCTTTAATGGCGTTTTGTCACAAACGCAGCAATATGTTTCGTTCTTTAGTGGCATTCTTCCTGTAAACGTCGTAATAGATCATCATCCTTTAGTGGCGTTTTTGGTCAAAACAACGCTCGTTTTAATTTGATTGATTTTAACTCAATGTAACTTCACCATCCCCAAATCAAAATCGTGAAAAATCCCTAAAACTCATGGGTTGGTCGCCGTGCTTGTCCTCCTCGCCGCAGTAGGTTCATTCTCTCTCTCGTCGTCGTGCTCCTCCTCCCCGTCGATCGTCCGTCAGGCCTGGTCGTCCCTCAAACCGCACGGTCGCAGCAGAAAGCAAGCACCAAAAGGTCAGTCTCATTGCTTTGTGCCTGACTTTAGATTTCTATAACCTTAGCTGATTTTTTTTTTGTTTTTTTTTTCATCACCAATCATCGTCTTGCTCAGAGCTCAGGGTTAGGATGTGTGGACTAACGCAATAATTTCCCAAATCTCACTAATCATGGTGTCTTTCCCACCTGTATATTCTGATTCAGAAAAGTACCCAGGAAAAATTAAGTTCAAGTTGTGTGTTTTATTCTTTGGGTTTGTGTAGATTCGTTAGAGATTAAGCAAGGATTGTTTTTTTCTTCTTATTTGTGTTTGATTTTTTAGTAAAGAAAAGTAAATGGATAAAAAAAAAGTTGCTTTCTCACTTATATGTCGTGGCCATTAACGTCCGGTCGTGGATCTGTTTTACAGTCCTGTCACTCCGGATGGTTTTTTTCTCATTAGTGCAAGCAAGGGTAATCACTTATTGTTTATATTTCTTTGATAAGATTTCATTTTATAAGTCTTTATGTAAATGGTGGGTATATATTATCATTATCAATGTTGAGACTGTATTTCCCCATAGAACTAGTATTGATATTTTGATCAAAAAAAGAACTAGTATTGATATGCATATCGAACACTAGAGGGATAATTTGATGTTGATCTTATGCTTTATATAAATGGGGTTTTAATTGTCTGGTTTAGATTCCAGTCCCATGTTGAGGAATGGAGAAAGTGGAGATTAAATAGGAACCTTTGAAGGACACAAGGATGCAGTATGGAGTGTTTGCTTGGATACAAACGCTCTGCGTGTTGCTTCTAGTTCTACTGGCTTCTCTGTGTATGTCTATGAATGGAGATTTGTCTTGTGTGCTTTTTAAGCTTTAGGTAGATCTTAGTTTACATGATTCTGGTCACATAATTTACTACTGTATAAAGATATAAAATTGATAGAAATTATAAAATTTACTACTATGCTCTATGGAATCGGGTGCAAAGTGCAAACGCCGGACCTATAAATGAAGGAAAAAAATGAGATTAGATTCATTATGAATGCACTGTGTACCTTGTGGATGCAAGGTAAGATGCTACTTAAATGCTTAATGATAGGCTTGGTGTAAGTTCGGTTTGTTTCCCTTGTCAGGACCTGAAACTTCATGACATTTTCTTAGGTGACCACAGTTTCACCAAAGGAACTAGTTACTTGCATTCCCACATCTAACATCTCAACAGGGATATTACCACGACATGTGCTACAGCTCGATGTCCATCCTCCCTACGCTGGAAATTGCCACGACCGCGCCCACAACCTCTTTATGGTGCAAAAACAGGTGCTCGACACTGAGCACCTCCAGCACACAAAAGACATTCACACCTCAAATGATCAGCCGGTACACAATTCCAACAAGAGTTAGCAGCAACAGCAGCAGGAGCCTGCGGTTCTCGGGCCATATGAGGACAATCCCGCCTCAAATGCTCGCGCGATCCACAAACCCAACAGGCATTTTGCTCAGTCCTCACCCTATTACCCTGAACTGGTGCACCACACCAATATTACCTCACCTCGACTCAGGTCGATACCTGCGATCACGATGCCTCTTAAAATGTCCACCTCCAAGACCAGAATCTGTAGCTCTCTTACCCAAGCTAGAACCACCCACACGAGAGGACAAGCCAAAAAATCTGCTCAACATCCTTAGCTCAAGTCACCAACACATCAAAATCTGTGTAATCATAGGCCAACATGAAAGTCTTCACTTCTTGCACCAAGCCATATCGGAAGCGTTCACAGCGATGTCTATCACTCGGCACCAACTTAGGAATATTGGCTCAATCGAACGAACTGAACCTCATACTCAGCAACAGGTGCTTGTACTTGCACTCCAGCAACAACAGCCTGGAAAGCTCTAGTCATCGCCTGAACTAGAGGCGTCAAATCTCCCAACACAGGCCAGCTTGCTCACACTGTCCTTGCTCCTCACCCTTGGGTGGAGGCGATGGAGGAGGTGAATTCCCACAAGGAAGGACCTCGTTCTCCCTATTTCCCTGCTAACCAGCAGCAGCAATCGTACCAGATCGCAACTCTCTCCTCAGTCCCATTGAGATATTATAATTAAGGCATGATAAATAAACAAAACAAGAAATCAGGCCAGCTTGAAGAAAGGATTCAAGACTTCCAATTCAATTTAAAAACACTTTACCATAGTAATAAGGCAATGGGTACCCTAATTTCCCTTAAGCATAGCATAAGACAAAACAACATACATATCACAAACACCGTACATAGCAATCACTCAGATTCAACCGACAACATCATCATGTATATAACATCTTGCACATATATCACAATCATCATGCATGGCATCAACATCATTTGATCATTAACAACTTAATTATAACAATCACCATGAAAAGCAAACATCATCAATCACTTGGATTTACATCACATCAACTTACCATTAACTTACCATCATCCAATTTTTTTGAAACATGGCTCTGATACCACCAAATGTAACCCCTTCGACCCAATATGGACGATAGACCGAATAGAACGAGTCAAACAGGGAATATTGAAGTAAACCAGGAAGTTTACTCTAATAAACAATCCTATTTTTTTTATCTTATCTAGATGCTTATTAGGATCCTAAGTGATTAACATTGCAGCGGTTCAATTAACAAGTCCATCAGACATCGATCTAGGACTCAATTACACTTAAATACGAATTTAGGGACCATTTTGTAATTTTATAAAATTACATAGATGTTTTCCATTTGAAAGTTACCAACCTTTAATTAAACATATTACATGTTTCTCAGTCAAAACTCAGCTAAAAAATAATCATTTGAGCTCATTTAATTGCATTCACAATATTCAGGGACTAAAACATAAAGAAACAGAATATCAAAATATTCCATCAACTAACATAACTTCCAGCTGTTTCAGTACATTTTGCCCTGTATCAAAATAGGTGTATCGAAACAGGTTCACTGGCTCGGAACACGGGCTTGTATCGAAACACCTTAGAGGTGTTTCGGAACTGAGGTTTCCTGTAGCATATCGTACTGGAACAGACCTTCCTCGTTTCAAAACCATTAGGCTATTTCAGGCTCATTGTTTCGGTACAAGCTCGAGTGTACCAAAACACCTGGGCCTGTAATAACACTTTTTGATGGTTTCTCACACTTTTGATCCATACTAAACCATTCCAATATGTTTCCAACATGATACAACATATTTAAACATCAATTTCCAATCATTCATGGCATAATCAACACCATAGCATGGCTAATTGCATCAATGATAAACTATAGCATGCAACCCATCAAACAAGCCAAGCAAGATACCAAAATGCATAACAAGGCACAAACCAATAACCAAAGGCCATTTACATGTCCAAAACAACATTAAACACAAGCTCGAATAGGGAGTTTACAAATCTCCCAAAACACAACGGATCCCCCATTGCTCTTATTACTTTAGTCTAAACTGAAACAAACTTTCTAAAGGGAAATCTCTTTGAATTCCCTTGCCTCTTGATGCCTCCAAACCTCAATTATCTACATTGATTGACAAATGAGAGCGTAAGCACATAAGGCTTGGTGAGGAGGCTCAAAAACAAAACACCATCAATGCACGAAAACTACTTTCATCTTCACAATGAAATCTCATTTCTATTTACTAAACATCTTTTTGTAAAACCATCATGCTGTTTTTAAAAAAATCATGCACTTTCCTCAATCAAAAACATCATGCATCATGTATTATGAACTCAACAGCAAATTCATTGCTAACACTCAACTTAAGCTTTCCCGTGCATAGCTACTTATGCAAAGCATGAAGTATAAAACATGCATTACATTATATGCATCATTAACCAAATCATAATATATCATCAATTATATTGGCTCACAAGCGATCGTCAACATGTTCATTTCTCAAAACCACATCGGATACACGGATTCCTAATTGTTGTCCCAACACTTCATACATTCTAACCGACATCTCATGGTTCACACACGAAAGCTACCCTCTATCGTTGTAACACTCGTGGTGGAGTATTTGGTACCTTACAACCCCTCAACACCACTCATCTGTAGATGTATAACCCCACTAACAAGAGACGGAACACAACTCAATTTTCTCAATCGTTAGAGTACTTGGATGGAGTATTTTGTACACCGTATAAACCCCTCAACATCCAAGGCGACTTGTTTATTGTGCACTCAATCCTATAGCCGGCTAACTATATCCGATTTCATTTATAAACCATTTCAACATCATCACTTGCCAATATAATTCACAATTAGCATAAACCTTGCTGTTTTCAAAGCATTACTAATAAACCACATTTCCAAGCATAAAAACATGCTTTAATATACAAGTATAGGCATATACATACAAGGATCACTTACCATATGCATCCTTCATCAACATAACATTAAAAACAACAATTCGCTTACTTAAAATCATGCTTTAAACAGTAGGTAACATGCATTAAAAATCAAGTGCATCAACAAACTCGTAATAGCACAATCCGAGGGTGAAAATGCTTTTACTTACTTCCGAACTTAGTAAAGTGTTTCAAGCTTACACTAAGTTCCCAAAACCACCTTTTAAGTGTTTCAAGGAAAGAAAACATGTTCGCACTCACCGACTCTCGAAACCAAGATTCGCTTACGCGAAACTAAGCGTCTTAGGCCTTTGTAACTTCACTGATTGCTTTCGAAGTGTTCTCCCTTGTTTATACCACACAAGAACATAGGATTAATGCATCATAATGCATTAAAATCACCAGCAACTTAAACAATCTCACTGCTCTGCCCAAAAACACCAAAACGCCCATCTGAAACAACTGAAAACACATTCGATTACTCTTAAACTCACCCAGCCATAACCTCACACTTACATCTCATTTTAAACATCAATCAACATCAAAAATCAACCTAATTACATCCTTATACCTCCAGCAACTCATATTTCACACTAACACCTCATTTCAAGATTACATTCATAAAACATTTATTTACACATTATTTAACATACAAATTATGATTAAAAGCAGCCTCACAATAATCAAAACAGTACCATAATGAAAATCTTGAAAAATCAACTTATAGAGCTTAATTTAGCAATTTTGATCAATTGAATTACAAAATATTGTTATTAAACAAACCTAGAGAGCCAAAGACTTGGTAATTTCAATAAAGAACCTTGATTAGAGGAGAGAAAAAGAAAGATCACCTCTAACACAAGCTTTCCCCTTGATTTGCAATGATTTTGATGAAATCTTTCAAGAAAACTTTAGTTAATTGTTGTAGAAATCCATAAGCATCATTTAAGAACCAAAAGTATATGGAATAAGATAAATCTCTGGAGATTTTAGTGATAAAAATAGAGTTCGGTTGCTGGCAAAGTTGAGAAAAAAGTTTAGGAGGAAAGTAGTTACGTGAGAAAATGATTAGACTTTTAAAAATCTCTTTTAATAAAACTCTTTCAGTAAATCATTTAATAAAATCATTTAAAACACAAAATCAAGGGAATATCTGATACAACCTTGGTGTAATAGCTCCCTAAAGATTCTAAGTTTTGGCTCTCTTCAATTTAGCCATTAAAAGAGAACTTTCAATTTTTACATTTTGGTCACCAAACCGAATTGTCGACTTTCCAAAAATCATTTTCTAAAATTGACTTCACTTTCCCTCAGTATATATTTAAATATGATTTTAGAAATTTTTCGCATAGTTTTATCACATCTCGAACCAAGTTTTCCCAGAACTAACTGCGAATTGACCCGAATCTATAATCTGGATTCATTGGACCCTAAATTGCCTTTAAAACGTCTAGGCCCAGAACTGGGGCGATACAATGCGGATGATGGCGTTGACAATCCTAACTTTAGATCAGGACATGTCACTTTATTATGCCTTTCTGAATTGCAAATTGAACATTGGCGCCTACTCTTTTCGACCTTGTATCTGGACTTTTGCCTTTCTTCTTTGACTGGTCCTGAACACTTTTGAGTGGTGTGGTTTCATCATGTGAATCATTCAACATAAAATATGCCTCGAGTTCGGTCTCCATTCAATGAACCTCATCTTTGGCTCGTTGATAACTCTCTTCCGTATTGCTACAATATGGAAAAGTTTATTTGCAATCGGTCGGAGCGAAGAAAACCGAGCCATGCATTTCGCTTCAGCAAGAATATTGAAGTCCACAAATGATGGGGCGACAACCTTCACATTCTTTTTCCATCGATTTAGAATCAATGAATTTGGGATATGTGTTCTATCCATGATCTTAAGCACGTGTAGTTGATGTCTACATGGAAACCCGAATGTCTCAAATTTACGATAACAACATGTTAGGGTTTCTGTGACAACATCAAATTGTACTTCATATTCATTGCCTAGTTTTTTATATTCAATCAGATAAATACGGAGAACATCCTTGCCGTCGTCTCCACACCGGGATACACTATACAATGTCTCAGACATAAGTTCCTCTTTGAAGGTCTTATATGACTTTCTTGTATACAGTTCAACTGCATGGCCTTCTAGCTCTTTCAATTTTGACAACTGCATTGGCTTACTCTTTATACAAGTAAACTCATATTTCAACTCGTTCAGGCGCATTTGACCCATGGCATCTTCAATTGCACGAATAAACTCTAAATATGTCTTGTTGTGTGTAAGGAAAATAGCTAGAGACATATTCATTGATTTGCACCTTTCGGTTGAACGCATGTTCACAAAAAAATGACCCTTAATATACGCTTGTGCCTATAAGTGCATAGTGTTGCTCTTCTCCATAATCCACTAATGGTTTTCCAAATTAAACTTCTCACTAGTTATCTCCCATTGTTCATTAAATTCATCAGGTGTCCACTAAGCATGCATGCATCTGGTAAATTCTTTTGTAAAATTTTCATCCCCAATATTTTTTTGTACATTGCGAGCTAGATGCCAAGAACATATTCGATGTTTAGCACCAGGAAAAACATTTTGATCACCTTGTAATACCCTAAATCATAGCCTAGAAGAATTGAAACCAATTTCTTAAGTTAATAGCCTAATTGACCCTTTAATCTAAGCTAATTAGATCAATTGAGGACCTAATTGAAAGATGGAAAGAAATTAGTCACCAAATTAAGAGCACTTAATCTAATTGCTTAACAAATAAAAAACTTTCATGATAAAGTTTCATATTCCCTCAATTACCCTTGATTAATTCTATGACTAAAGATTAATTAGGGATAACATAGTAAAAGTCTAAATCCACTAAATAGATTAATCACAAGCATCATCTTCTTCATTTGTAACCCCCTTAACCCGGCCTAGACGGTTGACCCGAATTAAGAGAGTCACACGGGGAAAACCAAAGTCAACCCGAAAGTCAACCTTGATTAACGACCCTTTTCTTTTCTTTTTAAGCTTGTCAAGATGCACATTAACCTTAGATATGTTCATTCAAACATCATACTCAAAGATCATAAACATCAGAGACCAAATAGGGACCCAAATGAACAATTTACAACTTTAGGGACTAAATTGTAAATTCTGCAAATTACAGGGACTTAACCCAAATTAAAGTTACCATCTTGAAATTAGTCAAGTTTCATGCTTCTCTGCCAAATTTCAGCTCAGAAGGACATTCCAAACTCATACAATTGCACATACAAGATTCAGGACCAATTTGCAAACATTTTAAAACATTTAACCGCCAATGTCAGCCCCCAACGGCCAGGTGTTCCGAAACAGAGAGAACCCGTTTCGAAACGTGGGGCCGTTCCGCAACGCGTACCGAAACGAGGGCTAGCAGTGGGCTTTCCGTTTCAGAACGGTGTCTCCCGTTTCGGACGCCTGGGCTACTTCAGGGCACCCGTTCCGAAACGGTAGCAGGTGTTCCGAAACGACCTGCACAGATTGCAGCACAATACTTGTTTAAACACCCAATTGGCCAACCGAACATGCTTCAAAAGCAATCAAACCACACCAGCAAGTTACACAACACATAAGGAACATATTTGCGTCAAAATCTAAATACTTGATCACCCCTAAGTGCACCAACACAATAAACACATTCAAAGCTCATTCATGCTTTTAAACAAGATGCATAGCAAATCAATTTAAGCATAAGATGATCCAAACGTTGCAACATAAATCCACATGTTTCAACAACGTATACCAAACTTAATCAACATTCACAATCTCGTTACACAACAACATAAGAGATTCTTCCCCCCCCCCCCCATTGCCTTTATTAACTATAGCTATTAACCGAGACATACATCTCAAGTGGAGTCCTCCTTGAATCCCTTGCTCCTCGCTGTTCCAACTTCACTTATCTGCATTGATGGACAAAAAGGAGCGTAAGCACATAATGCTTAGTGAGGAATGCTCAAAACCAAAACACCATCAATGCAGCGAGTCATAAAATCTCTTTGAAAAGCAACTCGATTTGATAAACCCAAGCAATGTTTGAAAACCCTTTTCAACAACAAGCTTCAAAACCATACATTGCTCAAACATGAAAACCAAACCTTAGCTTAGCAAGCTAAGTAAGCCTTTTCAAAGTACAACTTGCAAAACATCAATTTAACCTTCCAATGCATAAACACCAAATGCATAGTTAAATTCAAACTTGGAAAACACTTCCATTCCACATCATACCTTTCTCATACTTGATTATCATTTCAAGCAAGAAACCATTTGAAAGCATTTATTCAATCAACCAACACATGCATTAACCAAATGCAACATATAAACCTCATAATCAACATTTGCATCATATGCCTTTAAATACAAGTCTTAGCAAGACTCCAATGCACTAAAGAGATTTCAAGAACACATGCATCATTCTCAATAGACAATCATCACTTGTTCAAACTTAACAAGCAAACATGCAAGCTTAAAACATTATGCACTTCCCGTGCAACCTTGCATCATCCCAAGCATCTCATGCTTCATCATAGTCAAGAACATCATATTGGCTTTCAAGTGATTATCCAAATCCACTTTTCAACTCAACATCCAATCGGATACGCGGATCACAAGCGTTGTCCCTACGCTTCATACACACTACCAATCCAAGGTCCCCAAATGGACTTTTAAACACCATTTGACCTCACAATTCACAAGGTTCCCATGTATGGACTTTTAACCACCATAAAACCTTATCTTCCTTAAGGTTCCCATGTATGGACTTTTAAACACCATACAACCTTAACTTTCACAAGGTTCCCATGTATGGACTTTTAAACACCATACAACCTTAGCTTTCACAAGGTTCCCATGTATGGACTTTTAAACACCATACAACCTTAACTTCCACAAGGTTCCCATGTATGGACTTTTAAACACCATACAACCTTAACATGCACAAGGTTCCCATGTATGGACTTTCAAACACCATACAACCTTAGCATCACCGATTGGTAGTTGTATAACATCACTAACGAGATCCGGGACACCCTATACAAGATCCACACATGGACTTTACACCACCATTGTGATCTTAACAAGCACAAGGTCCTCTAATGGAATTTTAACCACCATTATTACCTTTGCTTACCCAAGGTCCTCGAATGGGAATTCCACCTCCATTATGACCTTAACCATCTCGTTAGGATACTTGGATGGAGTTTACCGGTTCACACTTAACCACTCCACATCCAAGGCGACTTAATTCACGGTGCACCCAATCCTATAGCCGGCTAACTATATCCGATCAAAGAAACCAAGAACAACTTACATCATTTGCCAATATAACCATCTTACCATATTAGTCCAATGATTCACATGCATCACCTTAATGCAAAAATCATCATTTACCATCATCAATCCACTGTTTTAAAGCATTACTCAAAGCTATTACACATCATGCAACACCATGCATCAAAACCACATTTTCAATGTATAAAACCAAAGATCTCTTACCTTGAGCATCCTTCACATATGGCTTTCAAACCAGCATTAAACCATGCTAAAATATACTTTCAAAACAGAATTTAAAACATGCAAATCACATGCATTGCAACCATCAATCTCAATTGCTTTTAAAACCAAATTCACAACACAAAACAAGAGCGAAAATCCATTTACTTACTCTTGAGCTTAGATAAGTTATTTAGACTTAAACTAAGCTCCCAAAACCTTCAAATCTTGGTTTAAAAGCTGAAAACCCAACTTCACTCACCGATACACAAAACAAGGCTAACCAACAAGCCTTCCAAGCATCCGAAGCCTTCCGCACCACCTCTAATGCTCACGGATCAAACTCCCCTGTCTCAAGCACACAACAACAGAGGATTAATGCATCATTATGCATTAAAAGCACCAGCAACACAACTCAACTCGCTGCTCATCACAAAACCAACATTTCGGCTACCAAACACAACCGAAATCACCTCCAACCACTTCCAAAACTTAACCCAGCCAAGATCCATCACTTCTAACCATTTTTAAACATCAATTAACATCCAAAATGATCACAAACACGTCCTTATACCTCCAGCTATAACAGATCATCAAAAACACTCCAAAAACAACCAAAAACTCAAGCAAAACTTAGGAAATTCAACCTATCCGGGATTGCATTGATTAAACCTCAACTTCCAATCAATTTATCATTCATTTAACATCAATTTAACACCTCAAAGCACTGCCCAAACAGATCACACGAAATTTCACCAAAAATCACCAAATCTTGCATTTTAAAGCCAAAATCAAGATTCCAATTGAAAAGCCTTTAACAAATCACAAATCAAGGATTGAGAACTTAGGAATTTCAGTAAAGAACTGATAGTTTAGAGGAGAAGGACGTTCTTACCTCCAAACTTGAGTTTCTCCCTTTTTGGAACCAAAATCTTGAAAATCCAATTAGCAATTGGTGAGGTTTTGTTGATGAGATGATTAGAGATCAAAAGAGAATTGAAAAGAGAGATTTGAGTGACAAAATCTGAAGGAAATCTCTGGAGAGAAAGTGTTTGGGTTGAGAGAAAATGAGAGAAAAGGAAAATTGAGAAAATAGAAAAGTTAGTTACAACATAGCCAAAATAATTTCCCTCCTCTTTTCTTATGTTTTAAAATCAGAATTAAACCTTAAAATATCTTAGAAAAATCTGGAGAAACTCCCTTTGGGTAAATAGCTCCTTAAAGATTCAAAGTTTCAATCCTTTCTAAAACAGTCACGAAACTTTCAAAAATTACATTTTGGTCACTAGCCAAAATGTCACCCTTCCAAAACTCATTTTGTAAAATTGATTTCACAGTTCACTTATATATATTAAAAGAGGATTTTAGAACATTTTTCCATATTTTTTTATGCAACCCGAACTAGGCTTTCCTAGATTCACTCTTTTATATTCGAACAGCACTTTGACCGAACCGGTCAACGCCCAAAACTTCCAAGCCCAAAACAGGGGCGTTACAACTCTCCCCCTCTTAGGAAATTTCGTCCTCGAAATTTCAACTGGAGAAAAGAGAGCAACTAAACTTCACAAACCATCATACAAGGCAACACAAAAGCCTCGATCACCACTGAACACTTTCCACACAAAACTCCACCGAACCCAACACCACCACATACTGTCCACAAATTTCAGAACACTCAATTGTTAACCACCTCTTAACCTTTCGCTCTTCCGGACTGCACACAGCCCCAACAACACCCTAAAGAACCTCAAACTTTTACAGCACACAACACCTTAGCACACACAACTCCCAAAACCTGTTCACACAGTGACACCAACCAATCCAATTCAGCCACTATGTAACCTCACCACCTTCACTGCTTCTAAAGCTCCTTGCAAACTATTCAACCTCCTTCAAAGACTACCTCAACAAGCAAAAATTCTTAAGCACCAAATGCTTACCCGACCCATCAACGTATTACTGTCCTTACTTCACATCCACCGCTATCTTTACCATCGACTCACCAGAACTGCTCACCCATCGACAGACAACCACGTCACAAACCCCAACCTTGACTTCGCCCACCTTTCCACACACCACCAGCGGATCTCAAAAAGAAATACTTATCACAACCAGCCAACCAACGATGGCCTTCGATCTTTCATTGACTCTCCACTTCAAGTCTCGACCATAACACTTGCCTTACTAGAACATCGCCCAACTTAAACATGCATACCATCTTCTCAACTCCACAAAGGTCTCTAAGAACCAACACTTACATAAACAACCCTTCTACTACAACATCAACGCTAAGCTATCCCAGCACTTTAGAAAACACATCCACTAACCTGCAACATCACTAAACACCAAGGAACCACCACCTCTACTAGCTATTCAAACCACCTGACCGATTCTAACCTAAACCGATACTCCTCACCACCTAACCACTAAACTCCTCAAGCATCAAACACTCTCCCTTCTACCAACAAACCATACCACACTCCCTAATACTAGCAACTAGCTTAATACTCTCCATTATTCCTAACTTCCACTCAGCACCAAAACAACCTCTAAAAACCCATCATCCAACCTAACCCAACCACAACACTAACAGATTCGATTAGTTATTAGCGAGTGTGAACGTTCGTATGCATGATCACCAATATGCCCTATCAATGCCTGATGTACATGTATGCAAAACCTCTAATGTCATGCCACATGTATGCATGGACCAACACATATATAATATAGCATATAACAATGATTTTAACTGTGCATGAACGCCAGCTCACACCCTCCAATAACATCCTCAGAATCCGTCTAAGAACAACCTCCTACCTCACTTCTAACTTGTCTAACTCCATCATTCCAACAACCATTAACCACAAGATACTCACTTAAGCCTACTTCACGCTAGAGATGTTCCAAACAAATACAACAACAACAACTACTTCAGCATGCTAGCAACAAGATCATACTCACTACGCAAGGTAAACCAACAGAAACCAACTAAGATAGCTAGACAAAGGTTACTTAACAAGGTTACCTGAAAACACATCACCACCCTGAAGCTTTAACAGACGAGCTCTCTTACTCGCAGAACCACCATCCTCCAGCCGCACCACTGCAGCATCAGCTAACACACTGAGGTCACCACCAACCCCTTGCGATAAGGAACCTTGGCTGTTCCGAGCCAACTACAAACAACTACGCCTCATATGCCCAGCAGACCCACATTTCCAACAGGTTTCCTTTCCCAAACTCTTCACAACTTTCTGCTCTTTATGCCACCTTCGAACTTTGTCTCGGCCGTGCCCACGACCCTTCAGAGACCCTTTGGCTACCACCGAAGCTGACTTCACTCCCAGAGGACAATCACGCTTCACATGCTTTTTAGAACCACAGTTCCAACAAGTACCTGCGCCCCAACAACCTCCAACATGGCGCCTTCCACAACGGTCACACACTGGTAGCTGAGCTTCCACCCTTTGTTCAACCAGCACTTGCCCCAGATTTGTACTACCTTCACACTGCTTAACCCTTGGAAATTTCTCTCCAAGATACCTTTCATAAAAGGCAGACACAAAGAAATCCCAATCAATATCATGAATGTGCGATGCCACCGCCACAGATGTCCACCAGGCACATGCGTCCTCCAACATCAAAGAGACAACACTTCCCAGCTTACAAGCATAATCACAACCTTCCTGATCCAAAATCAGAACCACACTGGCCAACCAGGCCTCAAACGTCTCAGGTGTCGAACCATGATACTCCACAGCACCCAAATCAAGCAAACGCTGCTTCGACAAACCTTCACATTCCACAGCCAGCATATCTACCGACTTTACTTTTGCCACAACCTGAGATGTTCCCAACACCTCTTGAGCAACCGGTGATGAACTCTTCATCACAGAACCAACTTCTCTCTCCTGTCCTACAACCTCAACTCTAGGCACAGAGGACTGAGACAAAACACCTCCACTAAAAGGTGAATTCCACGCCTTAACAACCTGCCCTAAAGCAGCAACCATCTCACCCAACTACCATTCTTTCATCGATTTCGCCATACTATTAACAAACAAACAATCACAACAAACAAACAAACCAATCAGTTAGACCAGCTTTAAGCAAGGATTCAAACTCCAACTCCAAAATAACACAATAGCTATAATAATAAGGCAATGGGTATCTCGAATCCTCCCCTTTTACATGACATAACAGTCCACAAAAACATGGATGTCACAACATCAAGCATATCAACAACATAACTGATCATGCTTACATCAAACAGCATCCATTCACAACAGCATAATATCAACATATCATACTCATAGCACTTTCATTACGCATAAAATCAACTAATAACATCAGCACAAATCCACATGAGCTCAGCCAAGATTCATAACCACAAAGCATGCTTGAAAACACTAACAACTTGCTCAGAAACATGTTTTTCAACCAGCTTTCAACCACACATCAGGATATACATCAGACACACATCACAACAACTTACCGTTTCCCCCAAGCATTCGCAACTCAGCTCTGATACCACCAAATGTAACCCCCTTAACCCGGCCTAGACGGTTGACCCGAATTAAGAGAGTCACACGGGGAAAACCAAAGTCAACCCGAAAGTCAACCTTGATTAACGACCCTTTTCTTTTCTTTTTAAACTTGTCAAGATGCACATTAACCTTAGATATGTTCATTCAAACATCATACTCAATGATCATAAACATTAGAGACCAAACAGGGACCCAAATGAACAATTTACAACTTTAGGGACTAAATTGTAAATTCTGCAAATTACAGGGACTTAACCCAAATTAAAGTTACCATCTTGAAATTAGTCAAGTTTCATGCTTCTCTGCCAAATTTCAGCTCAAAAGGACATTCCAAACTCATACAATTGCACATACAAGATTCAGGACCAATTTGCAAACATTTTAAAACATTTAACCGCCAATGTCAGCCCCCAACGGCCAGGTGTTCCGAAACAGAGAGAACCCGTTTCGAAACACGGGGCCGTTCTGCAACGCGTACCGAAACGAGGGCTAGCAGCGGGCTTTCCGTTTCAGAACGGTGTCTCCCGTTTCGGACGCCTGGGCTACTTCAGGGCACCCGTTCCGAAACGGTAGCAGGTGTTCCGAAACGACCTGCACAGATTGCAGCACAATACTTGTTTAAACACCCAATTGGCCAACCGAACATGCTTCAAAAGCAATCAAACCACACCAGCAAGTTACACAACACATAAGGAACATATTTGCGTCAAAATCTAAATACTTGATCACCCCTAAGTGCACCAACACAATAAACACATTCAAAGCTCATTCATGCTTTTAAACAAGATGCATAGCAAATCAATTTAAGCATAAGATGATCCAAACGTTGCAACATAAATCCACATGTTTCAACAACGTATACCAAACTTAATCAACATTCACAATCTCGTTACACAACAACATAAGAGATTCTTCCCCCCCCCATTGCCTTTATTAACTATAGCTATTAACTGAGACATACATATCAAGTGGAGTCCTCCTTGAATCCCTTGCTCCTCGCTGTTCCAACTTCACTTATCTGCATTGATGGACAAAAAGGAGCGTAAGCACATAATGCTTAGTGAGGAATGCTCAAAACCAAAACACCATCAATGCAGCGAGTCATAAAATCTCTTTGAAAAGCAACTCGATTTGATAAACCCAAGCAATGTTTGAAAACCCTTTTCAACAACAAGCTTCAAAACCATGCATTGCTCAAACATGAAAACCAAACCTTAGCTTAGCAAGCTAAGTAAGCCTTTTCAAAGCACAACTTGCAAAACATCAATTTAACCTTCCAATGCATAAACACCAAATGCATAGTTAAATTCAAACTTGGAAAACACTTCCATTCCACATCATACCTTTCTCATACTTGATTATCATTTCAAGCAAGAAACCATTTGAAACCATTTATTCAATCAACCAACACATGCATTAACCAAATGCAACATATAAACCTCATAATCAACATTTGCATCATATGCCTTTAAATACAAGTCTTAGCAAGACTCCAATGCACTAAAGAGATTTCAAGAACACATGCATCATTCTCAATAGACAATCATCACTTGTTCAAACTTAACAAGCAAACATGCAAGCTTAAAACATTATGCACTTCCCGTGCAACCTTGCATCATCCCAAGCATCTCATGCTTCATCATAGTCAAGAACATCATATTGGCTTTCAAGTGATTATCCAAATCCACTTTTCAACTCAACATCCAATCGGATACGCGGATCACAAGCGTTGTCCCTACGCTTCATACACACTACCAATCCAAGGTCCCCAAATGGACTTTTAAACACTATTTGACCTCACAATTCACAAGGTTCCCATGTATGGACTTTTAACCACCATACAACCTTATCTTCCTTAAGGTTCCCATGTATGGACTTTTAAACACCATACAACCTTAACTTTCACAAGGTTCCCATGTATGGACTTTTAAACACCATACAACCTTAACTTTCACAAGGTTCCCATGTATGGACTTTTAAACACCATACAACCTTAACTTCGACAAGGTTCCCATGTATGGACTTTTAAACACCATACAACCTTAACATGCACAAGGTTCCCATGTATGGACTTTCAAACACCATACAACCTTAGCATCACCGAGTTGTAGTTGTATAACATCACTAACGAGATCCGGGACACCCTATACAAGATCCACACATGGACTTTACACCACCATTGTGATCTTAACAAGCACAAGGCTAACCAACAAGCCTTCCAAGCATCTGAAGCCTTCCGCACCACCTCTAATGCTCACGGATCAAACTCCCCTGTCTCAAGCACACAACAACAGAGGATTAATGCATCATTATGCATTAAAAGCACCAGCAACACAACTCAACTCGCTGCTCATCACAAAACCAACATTTCGGCTACCAAACACAACCGAAATCACCTCCAACCACTTCCAAAACTTAACCCAGCCAAGATCCATCACTTCTAACCATTTTTAAACATCAATTAACATCCAAAATGATCACAAACACGTCCTTATACCTCCAGCTATAACAGATCATCAAAAACACTCCAAAAACAACCAAAAACTCAAGCAAAACTTAGGAAATTCAACCTATCCGGGATTGCATTGATTAAACCTCAACTTCCAATCAATTTATCATTCATTTAACATCAATTTAACACCTCAAAACACTGCCCAAACAGATCACACGAAATTTCACCAAAAATCACCAAATCTTGCATTTTAAAGCCAAAATCAAGATTCCAATTGAAAAGCCTTTAACAAATCACAAATAAAGGATTGAGAACTTAGGAATTTCAGTAAAAAACTGATAGTTTAGAGGAGAAGGACGTTCTTACCTCCAAACTTGAGTTTCTCCCTTTTTGGAACCAAAATCTTGAAAATCCAATTAGCAATTGGTGAGGTTTTGTTGATGAGATGATTAGAGATCAAAAGAGAATTGAAAAGAGAGATTTGAGTGACAAAATCTGAAGGAAATCTCTTGAGAGAAAGTGTTTGGGTTGAGAGAAAATGAGAGAAAAGGAAAATTGAGAAAATAGAAAAGTTAGTTACAAAATAGCCAAAATAATTTCCCTCCTCTTTTCTTATGTTTTAAAATCAGAATTAAACCTTAAAATATCTTAGAAAAATCTGGAGAAACTCCCTTTGGGTAAATAGCTCCTTAAAGATTCAAAGTTTCAATCCTTTCTAAAACAGTCACGAAACTTTCAAAAATTACATTTTGGTCACTAGCCAAAATGTCACCCTTCCAAAACTCATTTTGTAAAATTGATTTCACAGTTCACTTATATATATTAAAAGAGGATTTTAGAACATTTTCCATATTTTTTTATGCAACCCGAACTAGGCTTTCCTAGATTCACTCTTTTATATTCGAACAACACTTTGACCGAACCGGTCAACGCCCAAAACTTCCAAGCCCAAAACATGGGCGTTACATCATTTCTCTTTGCCGAAGTGAAAGAGGAAATTAACAAGAGAGATAGAGAGAAAACTTGAGAGAAAACTATGTTTGATGGTAGGATTTAACTTGTATGTTCTTGAATTTGCATGAGAATTGAGCTAGGAGGCAAAGTAAGTGTATTCTTGTTCTTGACTTTCAAATTGATGATGAATTCGATTCAATCGGGTTCTTTGATGGTGGTAGATGAATCTAGTTAGTGTATATGCTTGTTAGAAGGTTGAATGATAATAGGATTATATGAATTTGAATAGAATTCAATTGGATGAACATGCTAGAATCATTGGCACACCTAGTGAGTCATTCGAATAGACCTAGATTCAAATGGATGAAATTGATGTAATTGATGTGTTAAATGATTAGGAGAAGATGCTAATATCACCTAGTATAAATCCTGTAATATGCATAATTGGGGCATTAATCAAGTTGGATTGATAGTTAGACTTAAGAAATTGAGTTGGTAAGAAAATTAGTCACAAATGTTGGTACAAAACTTATTAGGGCTGTTTTGAACAAATCTATAAATTCGGTATTAAATTGAATTAATAAGGGGCAATAAAATTGAGTAAAAATATGGGATGAATTAAAATGAATGTTTGGTGGTTAAGATTGCATGAATGATGGTTAAATGAATAGCTTTAATATGTATGTTGGCAGAATTATGGAAACTGGACTAATCTGGACAGATAGGTAAAATTGACGAATAAAATGAATCGTTTAGGGACATATCCTAACTTGAAAAAATAGGGGACAAATAGGGGAAAGGGGTCTAAATGGTTATTTTGAACTAGTAAACGTTCTAGGTGAATTAACCCTTAAAAGTGGACTTAAATGAAATCTGGCAGTTTCAAAACTGAAAAATTAGATTGACTTTAACTGGAAAACGGTACTGATCTAGAAAGGCTAAAAATATGAGCCATAAATGGTTAAATAGTTAATTGAATTAGCTTTCTAACGGTGTAAATTAATCGAAATTTAGACGTGTAGATTAAAAGATACGAAGAGATTTTTAACTAGTGTGCAATCTGCCTGTGGCAGAAAATAGTTTAGGGTTATAATGAAATTTTGCTTGATTAATTAAGCTTGTTTGATTGAATTGAGTACTAACAAGATCTTTATACGTTGTGTATGGTTTAATAGAACAAGAGATAGAGGATCTTGTTGAAGAAGAGAGGGTTGGCCAAGCAACAAGAAAGGATAAAGGGGTTTGTATCAAGGAGCAACACTAGCTTGCTTCTACTTGGAGTTTTGTGAATGTAGTATTTAATTTAGGGTTGGGACTTAGGTCCTAACCAAGACAACATATCCAAATACTTGTTTATTCTTATGTTGGAAATGAATCTAATCCTTATTGGTAATTGGATGATAAAGGGAAGAAAGGATATAATCAAGACTTGATAAGCTAATAACTTGGTAATGAAGCTTGATAATGAAAATGAGTGAATTGTGCTTTCTTGTATTGGTTGATATGTTCGAATGGCTTGTTAGATTGAATGATCTTATGTGATGCTTGAGGATGCTTGATCATCTATCAATTGAACTAAGCCTTACATAGCTTAAAGATCTAGAATGAATTTGACCTTGATGTGTTTGGTGCTTAATCACTTGATGTGTTATTGCTTGAAAATAAAAGATTCAACAAGTCTTTGGTTGTTAGTTGTTCTTAGGTAGAACGACATACCTTAGATTCTAGAGCTCGAATTGTTTAGGCACTTCGTATACCATCTTGATTGGTGTTGTAGGCACCTCTTTGTTAGATATCTTGTGTATCATCTTGCTAGATACTTTGTGTACCATCTTGTATGGTGTTGTAGACACCTTCTTGTTTAGGTACTTTTGTACCCACTTGCTAGGTACTTTGTGTACCCACTTGAGATTTGATTATCTAGTCCTACTATATACCAAGGCAAAACAAGATTAAATGAAGCATGAAATAAAGACTTGTGATCATGAATGAAGAATGAGCAAACTTGACACTTTGTAATGAACTTGTATTGAAATGGAATTACATGAATGATTTGAAGTACATGCCACCTTGCTTGAATATTTTGATACTTCCTTGACTTGTTCAGTGTGTGCTTGAAATGAAACTTTGATTTCCTTAATCTAATGTAATCGAATGGAGTATGGTGAACTAGCTAGGATAAGCTTGATTAAAATGAACAAGGACTCCTAAGCTAATAATCTTGATAAAATGATAGATCTAGAAACTACCTCACTAAGTACTTTAAGTACTTATCACTCTCGTTTTCCTTCTTCCCAAATTTCAGGTTTAGATTGATCGATAGCTATCTTTCCTTTAGCTCGGAGCAGAACACAAGCAAAGCACAATGTAAGATGTAGTACTTTTTGTGAGACTCCTAGATGGTGGCATAGTTTTGTGTCTAGACTTGTTGTTTCATGTATCTTGGATTGTACATAGTTTGTATGAAAGCTTGATGTCTTGGTGGTAATGTTTTAAGGCACTTGTATATGTAATTATGTAACTAAGCTTGAATGTAATGACTTGAAAGACTTAATAGCCAACTTGATATGTATATATATTGATGCTTCCTTTGAAATGCTTGTTAATCTTAATGGCAACTTGTTTATGTAGTACTTGAGGAATGTGAACACGATTGCCGAATGGTTAGCTTGTGTCTTGATAGTTAATTTGTCTAAAATGAACAAAATTGGCCCTAAAATTTTAAAGGTTAACTCGACATCTTGTACTTGTCTCGGTAACGCTCCTCGCTCCTAACCTGAGAGAGGGATGTTACATAAAGTGGTATTGAGAGCTTAAGTTCTAGATCCTAGGACTAGATTGAGTCTGCATGCATCATATAAGATTGAATTATGGCAACTAGGAGTCGTATTCTTGATATGCTTGTGTTCTTGCTCATCTAACTCCTTCCTTTTATCCAATCGTAGTATGTCCGAGACGAGACTAGCCCGGAACGACAAAAGTCCCCGAGGCTCCTCTAATGAGGGCGAAAGTGTGAGGTTGTAATCGAATCATACAAGACAAGCGAAAACTCGAGAACTCGTTCAACCTCGAGAGCAGGCTCAACCTCAGCAGGATGCTCCTACTATCCAAGTTGTCCAAAAAGAATGTCTCCTTAGCATGAAGGAGGTGTTCAATCAACTCGTATCGAACCTTAAACAAGATCGTCCTGCTGCCCATGTTGCTGCTGCACAAAATATAGCTCCTATTGATAAACTTGCTCAACATCGAGCCTATACCTTCACTGGTGCCAACGTGGAAAAGCATAAAGATGCATAATACTGGCTAGAACGTACAACTCAAATTCTGACCAAACAATTGCAATGCTCAGACGAGCATAAACTTGAATGTGGCATAGCACTTCTTTTTGATGAAGCCTTGAGTTGGTGGGAAACCATATCCATGACTGCTCCCGCTGACTCGATTACCTAGAAATTCTTCGTAGAAGAATTCAAGAAGAAATACACCAGCAAGCAATATCTAGCCGAGCGTAAGATACGTTTCTTGTACCTCAAGCAAGCTAATAGGCCCATTTAACAATATGTTGTTGCATTCTGCAAATATTTCAAATACGGCTCGAAATATATCAAGACGGAATCAGACAAGTGCTGGATGTTTATTGATGGCTTGAACGATGAGCTGAGTCCCATATTCACAGTTTTGGGGATCATAGATTTCCAAAATCTGGTCAATCAAGCTATCGCAACCGAGGCAAAGATGAAAGCCGTAGAAAGGAGAAGGGGAGTAAATCAGAATGATAAGAAGCATAAACGAGACGATATGCCCTATTGGCAATCTAAGAAAGCCAAGTATCATAAAGAGAACTCCCAGGCCTAGACTTCTGCTCCAAAAAGCAATTTCACACCAAGACCACAATCGGTGAACAAACCCTTACCCCTGGTTATTTCTATTAATAGTACGAGAAATATTAAATTAAACATGGAAGTTTACTCCAATAAACAACCCTATTTTTTTCTTTTTTCCTTATCTAGATGCTCATTAGGATCCGAAGTGATTAACATTGCAGCATTTCAATTGACAACTCGATCTAGGACTTGATTACACTCAAATATGAATTTAGGGACCATTTTATAATTTTATAAAAATACAGGGACTTTTCCCAATTTAAAGTTACCAACCTTTAATTAAACATATTAAATTCTTCTCAATCAAAACTCAGCTAAAAAATATTCATTCAAGCTCATTTAATTGCTTCCACAACAATGAGGGACTAAAACGTAAAGAATCAAACATCAAAATATTCCATCAACTAACATAACTGCTAGTTGTTTCAGTACATGTTGCCTTGTATCGAAACATGTTCACTTGGCTCGGAACACGGGCTTGTATCGAAACACCTTAGAGGTGTTTCGGAACTGAGGTTTCGAGTAGCAAATCGTACTGGAACATACCTTCCTCGTTTCGAAACCCTTAGGCAATTTCAGGCTCACTGTTTCGATACAGGCTCGAGTGTATCGAAACACCTAGGCATAATCATTCACACTTTTTGCTGGTTTTCACACTTTAATCCATACTAAACAATTCCAATATGTTTCCTACATGCATACAACATATTTAAACATCAATTTTAAATCATTCATGGCATAATCAACATCATAGCATGGATAATTGTATCAAAGATAAACTATAAGCATCTAACCTATCAAACAAACCAAGCAAGATACAAAAATGCATAACAAGGAACAAACCAATAACCAAAGGCCATTTACATGTCCAAAACAACATTAAACACATGCTCGAATAGGGAGTTTACACAAATATCCCAAAAACAATGGATCCCCCATTGCTCTTATTACTTTAGTCTAAACCGAAACATACTTTCTAAAGCGAAGTCTCTTGGAATTCCCTTGCCTCTTGCTGCCTTCAAACCCTAACTATCTGCATTAATGGACAAATGAGAGCGTAAGCACACAAGGCTTAGGGAGGAGGCTCAAAAACAAAACAACATCAATGCACGAAAACCATTTTCATCCTCACATTGAATTCTCATTTCATTTTACTAAACATCCTTTGTAAAACCGTCATGCCCCTTTTTTAAATAATCATGCACTTTCCTCAATCAAAAACAACATGCTAAACAACAAGCATCATGTATTACGAACACAACAGTAAATTCATTGCTAACACTCAACTTAAGCCTTCCCATGCATAGCTAATTATGCAAAGCTTGAAGAGTAAAACATGCATTACATAATATGCATCATTAACCAAATCATAATAAATCATCAATTATATTGGCTCACAAGTGATCGTCAACATGTTCATTTCTCAAAACTACATCGGATACATGGATTCCCAAGTGTTGTCCCAACACTTCATACATTCTCACTGGCATCTCAAGGTTCACACACGGAAGCTACCCTCCACCGTTGTGTCACCCGTGGTAGAGTATTCAGTACCTTACAACCCTTCAACGCCACTCATCGGTAGATGTATAACCCCATTAACGTGAGGCGAGACACAACTCAATTTCCTCAATCATTAGGGTACTTGGATGGAGTACTCGGTACAACGTATAAACCCCTCAACATCCAAGGTGACTTGTTTATAGTGCACTCAATCCTATAGCCGGCTAACTATATCCGATTTCATTTATAAATCATTTCTACAACATCACTTGCCAATATAATTCACATTTAGCATAAACCTTGTTGTTTTCAAAGCATTACCAATAAACCACATTTCCAAGCATCAAACCATGCTTCAATATACAAGTATATGCATATACTTACAAGGATCACTTACCATGTACATCCTTCATCAACATAACATTAAAAACAACAATCTGCTTACTTTAAATCATGCTTTAAACAATAGGTAACATGCATTAAAAACAAAGTGCATCAACAAACTCATAATAGCACAATTCGAGGGAGAAAATCCCTTTACTTACTTCCAAACTTAGTAAAGTGTTTGAAGCTTACACTAAGTTCCCAAAACCACCTTTTAAGTGATTCAAGGGTGGAAAACACATTTTCACTCACCGACTCGCGAATCCAAGATTCGCCGACGCGAAACTAAGCGTCTGAAGCCCCCGGAACTTCACCGATTGGTTCTAAAGAGTTCTCCTCTATTTATAATACACAAAAAACAGAGGATTAATGCATCATAATGCATTAAAATCACCAGCAACTTAAACAATCTCGATGCTCTGCCCAAAAACTCCAAAGCCCACATCTAAAACAACCGAAATCACTTTCGATTGCTCTTTTAACTTAGACCAGCCATAACCTAACACTTACATCTCATTTTAAATATCAATCAACATCCAAAATCAACCTAATTACATCTTTATACCTCTAGCAACTCAGATTTCACACTAACACCTCAAAAACCCAAAATCTAACAATCTAATAATTAAAGATCCATCTCATTTTGAGATTACATTCATAAAACCTTTATTTCCACATCATTTAAAATCCAAACTATGATTAAAATCATCCTCAAAACAATCAAAACAGTATCATAACAAAAACCATGAAAAATCATCTTACAAGGATTAATTTAGCAATTTTCAACAATTGAATTACAAAATCTTGTTATTAAACAAACCTAGAGAGCCAAAGACTTGAGAATTTCAATAAAGAACCTTGATTATAGGAGAGAAAAGAAAGATCGCCTCTAACACAAGCTTTCCCCTTGATTTGCAATGATTTTGATGAAATCTTTCAAGAAAACTTAAGCTAATTGTTGTAGAAATCCATGGGCATCATTTAGGAATCAAAAGTATATGGAATAAGATAAATCTCTTGAGCTTTTAGTGATGAAAATAGAGTTTGGCTACTGGGAAAGTTGAGAGAAAAGTAGTTACGTGAGAAAATGATTAGCCTTTTAAAAATCTCTTTTAATAAAACTCTTTTAGTAAATCATTTAATTAAATCATTTAAAACACAAAATCAAGGAAATAGCTGATACCACATTGGTGTAATAGCTGCCTAAAGGTTCTATGTTTTGGCTCTCTTCAATTTAGCCATTAAAACAGAATTTTCAATTTTTACGTTTTGGTCACCAAACTTAAATGTCGACTTTCTAAAAATCATTTTCCAAAATTGACTTCACGTTCCCTATATATATATTTAAATAGGATTTTAGAAAATTTTCACATGATTTTATCACTTCCTGGACCAAGTTTTCCCTGAACCGTCTCCGAACTGACCCAGATCTCTAATCTAGATTCATCGGGCCCTAAACTACCTTTAAAACCTCTAGGCCCAATTTCGGTGCGTTACAAATCTCCCCACTTAGGAAATTTTGTCATCGGAATTTTACTTGAAGTAAAAAGGTGCGGAAACTGTTTCAACAATATTCGCCTTGCATTCCCATGTGTCCTCCTCAACTCCTCGATGTCGCCACAACACCTTCTCAAGTTCAATCGTCTTACCACAAAAAACTTTGCTACTAAAATCAAGAATCCCAACTGGTTCCTCATCATAACATAAATCTGAATTCAACTCAATCTCTTCAACAGGCATAACTTGAGACGGACCTGATATATACCTTCGCAACATCGAAACAGTAAACAAATTATGAATTTTGTCCAACTCGAGAGGCAACCTCAACCGATATGCAACAAGACCAACACGCTCCACAACCTCAGAAGGTCCAATAAACCTTGGACTAAGCTTACCCTTACGTCCAAACCTCATCACCTTCTGCCAAGGCAAAACCTTTAAGAACACGCAATCTCCAACCGCAAACTCAATCTTCTTACGCTTGAAATCCGCGAAAGACTTTTGACGATCCTATGCTGCCTTCAACCGATCGCAAATAAACTTTACCTTCTCGATCGTTCCCTTAAGCAAATCCGGAAAGGAAACCAACTTTTTCCCCGCCTCCGCCCAACAAAGAGGCATTCTGCACTTTCTTCCATACAAGGCTTCATACGGTGCCATTTGTATATTTGCCCGAAAACTATTATTATAGGGAAACTCTACCAAAGGCAACAACTTCTCCCAAGAACCTTGGAAATCTATAATACAACACCTCAACATATCCTCAAGCACTTGGATAACTCACTCAGACTGACCATCTGTCTGAGGATGATACGAGGTACTAAAATGCAATCGCGTACCTAACGCTTGATGTAGACACTCCCAAAAAACCTTGTTGTAAACCTCGGATCCCTATGTGACACTATAGATTTAGGTACACCATGAAAACACACTATCTCGGTAGTGTACATCTTCACCAACTTATCCAGTGTATACGTAGTCTGCACAGCTAAGAAATGTGCACACTTCGAAAGGCAAACCACAATAACCCAAATGGAGTTGTTCTTGGACGGGGTCAAAGGGGTACCGGACACAAAATCCATCGTAATCCTTTCCCATTTCCATTCAGGTATTCTTAAAGGTTGCAACAGCCCGAAAGAAAATTGATGCCCAACTTTCACATGCTGGAAAACCATACACTTTCTTACAAATTCAGCAACATTCTTCTTCAACCCAACCCAATAGTACTCATCTGTAACCCCCTTAACCCGGCCTAGACGGTTGAACCGAATTAAGAAGTTTACACGGGGAAAACCAAAGTCAACCCGAAAGTCAACCTTGAATAACAACCCTTTTTTTTCTTTTTAGACTTATCTAAATGCATATTAGTCCTAGATATGTTTGTAAGATCAGCATACTCAAAGATCACCACAATCAGAAAACGTTTAGGGACTCGATTGCACAATTTACAAGTTTAGGGACCAAATTGCAAACTCTGAAAATTATAAGGACTTAACCCAATTAAAAGTTACCAATATAAAATTAATCATCTTTCATGCTTCTCTGCCAAATTGCATAAACAAGGTTCAGGACTAAAACACAAAGATTTCAAAACATATAACCGTCAATTTCAGTGCCCAACGGTCGAGTGTTCCGAAACGGGGATAATCCGTTCCGAAACGCGGGACCGTTCCGAAACAAGTTCCGAAACAGGGCTTGGCAGTAGCATTTTCGTTCCGAAACGGGTCTACCCGTTTCGAAACGCCAAGGCCATTTCAGGCCCTCTGTTCCGAAACGGTAGCACCTGTTCCGAAACGGGCTGCCCAGATTGCAGAAATTTTGCTGGTTTATTATACAATTGACCCCTCAAACAGGTTCCAAAGGCAACCAAAACATACCAGCAAGACATTACATGCACAAGGAACATAATAGCATCAACCATTCTCAAACATGGCATCAATGAAGCAAATCCCCAATTCTAAAGGCATGCATCTTATGTAGAAAACCATTCAAGTACCATAATACCAAACCAACTTCACAAAGGCCAATTACATGTTCCATCATCAACAACAACATAAAACCAACTTAGGGAGTCCAAAACATCTCCCAAATCAACAACATAGGTTCCCCATTGCCAAATGCCAAAAGCTAATAGAGTTAAGAAACTTTCACCATACATGAGCTTAGTTCTTCACTTGGATTCTTGACCTCTTGCTGCCCTTATAAGCACTTCAATGCTCTACATTATTGGTTCAAGAAAAGAGAGAGCGTAAGCAAATAGCTTAGTGAGGAATGCTCATTTAAAACAACTCAATAAGGCATTTATAAAACACCTTTATAAACCTTAGTTCAAAACAACATTTATACATGCACATAAGCATTTAAAACAAGCATTTCATGCTTCAATTTTATTAACATGTCATATTGGCCACAAGTGATAATCATAATCCTTTCTCCATCTCAAAATACAATCAACACAAGATCCACACATGGACTTTTAACCACCATTGTGATCTTACAATTCACAAGGACCACACATGGACTTTTAACCACCATTGTGTCCTTAGCACAAGAATCACCCATGGACTTTTAACCACCATGGTGTTCTTACAATTCACAAGGACCACACATGGACTTTTAACCACCATTGTGTCCTTAGCACAAGAATCACCCATGGACTTTTAACCACCATGGTGTTCTTACAATCCACAAGGTCCACACAAGGACTTTTAACCACCTTTGTGACCTTACCATACACAAGGCTCACACAAGGACTTTTAACCACCTTTGTGACCTTAGTAAAAGAACCAACCATGGACTTTTAACCACCATGTTGTTCTTAATTACAAGAACCACCTATGGACTTTTAACCACCATAGTGTTCTTAACCATTCTCAAGACATCACTTGCCAATATACATCATTTAACAACAATATTCCATTGTTTTAAAGCATTTAACAAAGCCATAATCATCATGCATCGTTATGCATCAAAACCACATTTAACAATGTTCAAAAACAAGAATCTCTTACCTTGAGCATCCTTCAACACATGGCTTATAAAATCAGAAAATAAACATGCTAAAATATACTTTCAAAACAGAATTTAAACCATGCAAACAAATCACATTGCATTCAACCAACTCATGGTTCATCAACAAGAGAGTTTTTCCGAAAACTTACTCTTGAGCTTAACAAAGTTGTTTAGACTTAAACTAAGCTCCCAAACCCTCAAAACATTGGTTTCAAAGCTGAAAACCAAAATCCACTCACCGATTCCGTTTCGCAACTTGCCGAAACACCGATCAAGCTTCCGGATCACCACCATAAAGATCCGAAGATGTCTCCCATGTTTTAAACACATCAAAGTAGAGGATTAATGCATCATCATGCATTAATATCTTCAATGAAAGCACCTAAACTCGCTGCTCTCATCCACACTCCATTTTCGGCTACCAAACACAACCGAAAACACATCCAAACAACTCCACAACACTACCCAGCCAAGATCCATCAATTCCAAACATTCTTAAACCTCAATTAACATCCAAAAAGGATCTAATCACGTCCTTATACCTCCAGCTATAGCAGATCATTAAGATCATCCCAAAAACAACCAAATACTCAAGCAAAACTTAGGAAAATTAACCTATTCGGGATTGCATTAATTAAACCTCAATTTCTCATAAATTATACATTCATTTTACATCAAAATGACATCTCAAAACAGTGCCCAATCAATTCATACAAATTTCATCAAAAATTAACCAAATCTTGCATTTTAAAGCCAAGATCAAAAATACAATTGTAAAACCTTTAATAAAACACAAATCAAGGATTGAGAACTTGGGAATTTCAGTAAAGAACTGAGAATTTAGAGGAGAAGGACGTTCATACCTCTAAACTTGAGTTTCTCCCTTTTTGGAACCGAGATCTTGAAAATCCAATAAGCAAATGGTAAGGTTTTGTTGAAGAAACGATTAGAGATCAAATGAAGGTTGAAATCTAATCTTTAGATGTCAAAATCAGAGAGAAATTTGCTGGAGAAATGTGTTTGGGTTGAGAGAAAAGAAAATGGAAAATTTGGGAAAAGTTAGTTAAAATGCCAAAATATCTTTTCCCTCCTTTTTCATCTAATTAAAAACCATTAACTAATTGATTAATATTCAGAAAAATTTGGAGAAACTCTTATTGGGTAAATAGCTCCTTAAAGATTCAAAGTTTCAATCCTTTTTAAAACAGTCACCAAGTTTTCGAAAATTACATTTTGGTCACTAACCCAAAATGTCACTCTTCCAAACCTCATTTTGTAAAATTGATTTCACCATTCTCTTACATATAATAAAAGAGGATTTTAAGATATTTTTCCATATTTTTAATGCAACCCGAACTAGGCTTTCCTAAATTCACCCTTTATATTCGAACCGCAACCCGACCGGCCCGGTTCAAACCCAAAACTTCTAAGCCCAAAATTGGGGTGTTACAACTCTCCCCTCCTTAAGAAATTTCGTCCTCGAAATTTACCTGAAGGAAAGAGGTACGGAAACTGCTTCAGCATGTCATCCTTCCGTCCCCACGTGGCTTCTTCAACACCACGATGCTTCCACAACACCTTTACCAACTCAATGGTCTTGCCTCGAAGAACTTTACTATCCGAATCCAGAATCTTCACCGGTTCCTCATCATAGGTCAAATCCGGATTCAATTCCACTTCTTCCACAGGCATCACATGTGAATGATCCGATCTATACTTCCGAAGCATAGAAACATGAAACACATCATGAATCTTTTCCAACTCTTGAGGTAACCTCAACTTGTACGCAACAGGACCCACACGCTCAATCACCTCATATGGTCCAATGTACCTAGGGCTCAACTTACCCTTTCGGCCAAACCTCATCACCTTTTTCCAAGGCGAAACCTTCAAAAACACACGGTCACCCACCGCATACTCAATCTCCTTACGCTTCAAATCCACGTAAGACTTTTGCCGATTAGAAGCTGCCTTCAAGCGCTCACAAATGATCTTCACCTTCTAAGTGGTTCCTTTCAACAAAGCTGGCATCGAAACCAACTTCTGACCCGTTTCAGCCCAACACAGAGGAGTCCTACACTTCCTTCCGTACAAAGCTTCATAAGGTGCCATTTCAATACTTGCCTGAAAACTATTATTATAGGCAAACTCCACCAAAGGCAAATGTTTCTCCCAAGAGCCCTGAAACTCAATCACACATCACCTCAGCATATCCTCCAAAACATGAATGACACGCTCTGACTGTCCATCCGACTGCGGATGATAAGATGTACTAAAATTCAACCGTGTACCCAAAGCCTGATGCAAACACTGCCAGAAACGCGCTGTAAACCTCGGATCCCTATCCGACACAATCGACTTAGGCACACCATGCAGCCGCACAGTCTCAGCAATGTACAGCTCCGCAAGCTTATCCAAAGAGTACGTAGTATGCACAGGCAGAAAATGCGCACACTTCGTCAGGCGATCCACAATCACCCACACCGAATTCTTCTTCGATGGCGAAAAAGGTAAACCAGACACAAAGTCCATGGTAATCCTTTCCCACTTCCATTCAGGAATTCTCAAAGGTTGCAACAACCCTGAAGGAAACTGATGCTCAGCCTTAACTCCCTGACACACCATGCACTTGCTTACAAACTCAGCAACATCCTTCTTTAAACCCACCCAATAGTACTCATCACGAAGATCACGATACATCTTAGTACTACCAGGGTGCATAGCAAAAGGACTACTATGACCTTCAGTCAGAATAGCACGCCTCAACTCAGCATCATTGGGCACTACTATCCGACTCCCAAAACATAACACTCCATCATCATTAAAACAGAAATCCGAAGGCCTGTCCTCCGCAATATCCTGAACATGCGGTACCAAGGAATCATCCAACAACTGCTTCTCCTTAATCAACTGAACCAAAGATGGTTTCACTTGCAACTCAGCCACAAGACCACCATCACGCGAAATACTCAAACTGGCAAACATAGCCCTCAACTCAACAGCTACCTTTCTACTCAAGGCATCCGCTACAACATTAGCTTTTCCAGGGTGATACTCAATCGTCAAATCATAATCCTTGAGCAACTCCACCCAACGCCGCTGTCTAAGATTCAACTCCTTCTGAGACATCAGATACTTCAAACTCTTGTGATCAGTGTACACAGTACACTTCTCACCATACAGATAATGTCTCCAGATCTTTAAAGCAAAAACCACCGCAACCAACTCGATGTCATGCGTAGGATAATTGCGCTCATGCACCTTCAACTGCCGTGAAGCATAAGCCACCACCTTAACCTCTTGCATCAACACACATCCCAAACCAACATAGGACGCATCGCTATACACCACAAACTCTTTCCCTAATTCAGGTTGAACCAAGATAGGAGCTTGCGTCAAAGCCGTCTTAAGCTTCTCAAAAGCCAACTGTCTCGCTTCCGTCCACTCATACTTAACATCCTTCTGCAACAACTTTGTCAAAGGTGCAGCAATCTTTGAAAACCCATCCACAAATCTCCGATAGTATCCCGCCAAACCAAGGAAACTACGGACCTCATGAACAGACTTAGGAACCTTCCAATTCATCACTGCCTCAAACTTTTGAGGATCAACACGAATCCCTTCAGCAGAAACCACATGACCTAGAAACACCACTTCCCTAAGCCAGAACTCACACTTGCTCAGCTTGGCATAAAGCTGATTCTCCAACAAAGCTTGCAACACAATCCTCAAATGCCTTTCATGCTCCTCCTCAGTACGCGAGTACACGAGGATATCATCAATGAACACCACAACAAATTTATCCAAGTATTCATTAAATACTCGATTCATCATGTCCATGAAAGCTGCAGGAGCATTTGTCAAACCAAACGGCATCACCAGGAACTCATAATGCCCATACCTCGTCCTGAAAGCTGTCTTTGGAACATCCACATCCTTCACCTTCAACTGGTAATACCCTGACCTCAAGTCAATCTTAGAGAACACAGCTGCTCCCCGAAATTGATCAAAAAGATCATCAATTCTCGGCAATGGATACCGATTCTTGATAGTCAACTTGTTAAGCTGACGGTAATCAATACACATTCTCATAGTGCCATCCTTCTTCTTAACAAACAAGACCGGTGCACCCCAAGGTGACACACTCGGCCGAATGAACCCACGATCAAGCAACTCTTGCAATTGCGTCTTCAGCTCCTTCAACTCTTTAGGTGCCATTCTATAAGGGGTAATAGACACTGTAGTTGTGTTCTCATACAGCTCAATCCCAAACTCCACTTCACGATTAGGAGGCAATCCAGGCAACTCCTCAGGAAACACACCAGGGAACTCTCGCACAGTCCTGATATCTTGCACACGCAACTCCTTAGAACTAGGATTCATCACAAAAGCTAGGTAAGCTTCACAACCTTGCCTCAGCATCCGACTCGCCTCCAATGTAGACACCACATTGGCAAGAAACTTCACATTCTCACCAACCACAACAACCTCATAATCATCCGCAAGCTTCAACGAAACTCGCTTATTCTCACAATCCACTACCGCTCGATGCTCAACAAGCCAATCCATACCAAGGATTACATCAAAACCATAGAAAGGTAACTCCATAAGATCAACAGGAAAAACATGATCTTGCACAACAAAGGACACCTTCTATAAAGCTTTCGAGTCACGACAGTCTCACCAAAAGAACTAGTGACACGCATACCAACATCAAAAGACTCAACAGGCAAACCAAGCAATTCAGCATGCTCACGCAATATGCATGAGTGCGTAGATCCAGAATCAATCAAGGAAAGTAATGACAAGGATTGCAAAGTAAAAGTACCTACGATCACATCCGTGTCATTCCTCCCCTCCCTCTGAGCATACACTCTAGCCTGGCCGCCACCCTCAGGCTGAACAGCTACAACATGGTCCACATTACGTCCACCATCCTCCCTACGCTGGAAGTTACCACGGCCACGCCCACGGCCTCTCTGTGGTGCAACAACTACAGGAGCACGCCCTTGGCCACCAGCCAACATAGGACACTCTCTACTCATATGATCCGTAGATCCACAGTTCCAGCACGAATTACCAGCCGCCACAACAGGAGCTTGCACCTCCCTCACAGCTCGAGGACAATCACACTTCATATGGCCACGCGATCCACATAACCAACATGCGTTCGGATCAGCTCTTGCCTTGCCTCACTGAGCAGGCGCACCACCACCTCGCTTAGCTGAAGACTGATACTTCTGATCACGTCCCCTCTTGTTCCGTCCACCACCGGAACTATACTCAGCAACTCGCTTACCAGCACTAGAACCAGCACTTCTAGAAGATAAACCCAAGTTCATCTCAATGTCCTTTGCTCGGCCAACCAGCACATCAAAATCATTATACTCAGCAGCCAGCATATACGTCTTTACTTCCGTCACCAAACCATAACGGAACCTTTCACACCTCTCCCGCTCATCCGGGACAAGCTCAGGTGCGTACTGACTGAGTCGGACAAACTGAACTTCGTACTCAGCTACAGACATGCTCCCTTGGGTAAGAGACATGAATTCCCTTTTCTTTTCATCTAGGTACCTCACACCCAGATACCTTCTCTTGAACACATTCTGAAAGAACGTCCATGTCACATCAGCATCCGCCATCCCAGAGATAGTGGTTGCCCACCAAGTATAAGCATCGTCTTGCAACAATGATACCACACAGCCCAGCTTCTGCACATCAGTGCAATTCATTTGTCCCAAGATTCTCCTCATTCTCATTTTGAGCCATAGCTCGTGTATTAACCCTCAACTCTCTACGAGGTGCCATTCACTAACAATGCAATCACAATGCAACAACAAAGTCAGGCTCAGCAAGGTAAGCAATCCAAGTACTCAAGCTCATTTCCACTTAAAAACAAATCATTACATTAGCTCTGATTTGGCAATGGGTCCCCCTAACATGCTTTCACCACAACATACACCACAATTGTAACATGCTTACAATTCACACATCATGCTTTCACTCAACAAGCATACAAAGCATTCAAGCACTTAACACCCATTTATCAGTTACCAATTACTCGAGAACTCAGCTCTGATACCACCAAATGTAACCCCCTTAACCCGGCCTAGACGGTTGAACCGAATTAAGAAGTTTACACGGGGAAAACCAAAGTCAACCCGAAAGTCAACCTTGATTAACGACCCTTTTTTTTCTTTTTAGACTTATCTAAATGCATATTAGTCCTAGATATGTTCGTAAGATCAGCATACTCAAAGATCACCACAATCAGAAAACATTTAGGGACTCGATTGCACAATTTACAAGTTTAGGGACAGAATTGCAAACTCTGAAAATTATAAGGACTTAACCCAATTAAAAGTTACCAATATGAAATTAATCATCTTTCATGCTTCTCTGCCAAATTTCAGCTCAAACGGACATCTCAAACTCATTCAATTGCATAAACAAGGTTTAGGACTAAAACGCAAAGATTTCAAAACATATCACCGTCAATTTCAGTGTCCAACGGTCGAGTGTTCCGAAACAGGGATAATCCGTTCCGAAACGCGGGACCGTTCCGAAACAGGGCTTGGCAGTAGCATTTTCGTTCTGAAACGGGTCTACCCGTTTCGAAATGCCAAGGCCATTTCAGGCCCTCTGTTCCGAAACGGTAGCACCTGTTCCGAAACGGGCTGCCCAGATTGCAGAAATTTTGCTGGTTTATTATACAATTGACCCCTCAAATAGGTTCCAAAGGCAACCAAAACATACCAGCAAGACATTACATGCACAAGGAACATAATAGCATCAACCATTCTCAAACATGGCATCAATTAAGCAAATCCCCAATTCTAAAGGCATGCATCTTATGTAGAAAACCATTCAAGTACCATAATACCAAACCAACTTCACAAAGGCCAATTACATGTTCCATCATCAACAACAACATAAAACCAACTTAGGGAGTCCAAAACATCTCCCAAATCAACAACATAGGTTCCCCATTGCCAAATGCCAAAAGGTAATAGAGTTAAGAAACTTTCACCATACATGAGCTTAGTTCTTCACTTGGATTCTTGACCTCTTGCTGCCCTTATAAGCACTTCAATGCTCTACATTATTGGTTCAAGAAAAGAGAGAGCGTAAGCAAATAGCTTAGTGAGGAATGCTCATTTAAAACAACTCAATAATGCATTTATAAACCACCTTTATAAACCTTAGTTCAAAACAACATTTATACATGCACATAAGCATTTAAAACAAGCATTTCATGCTTCAATTTTATTAACATGTCATATTGGCCACAAGTGATAATCATAATCCTTTCTCCATCTCAAAATACAATCAACACAAGATCCACACATGGACTTTTAACCACCATTGTGATCTTACAATTCACAAGGACCACACATGGACTTTTAACCACCATTGTGTCCTTAGCACAAGAATCACCCATGGACTTTTAACCACCATGGTGTTCTTACAATTCACAAGGACCACACATGGACTTTTAACCACCATTGTGTCCTTAGCACAAGAATCACCCATGGACTTTTAACCACCATGGTGTTCTTACAATCCACAAGGTCCACACAAGGACTTTTAACCACCTTTGTGACCTTACCATACACAAGGCTCACACAAGGACTTTTAACCACCTTTGTGACCTTAGTACAAGAACCAACCATGGACTTTTAACCACCATGTTGTTCTTAATTACAAGAACCACCTATGGACTTTTAACCACCATAGTGTTCTTAACCATTCTCAAGACATCACTTGCCAATATACATCATTTAACAACAATATTCCACTGTTTTAAAGCATTTAACAAAGCCATAATCATCATGCATCGTTATGCATCAAAACCACATTTAACAATGTTCAAAAACAAGAATCTCTTACCTTGAGCATCCTTCAACAAATGGCTTATAAAATCAGCAAATAAACATGCTAAAATATGCTTTCAAAACAGAATTTAAACCATGCAAACAAATCACATTGCATTCAACCAACTCATGGTTCATCAACAAGAGAGTTTTTCCGAAAACTTACTCTTGAGCTTAGCAAAGTTGTTTAGACTTAAACTAAGCTCCCAAACCCTCAAAACATTGGTTTCAAAGCTGAAAACCAAAATCCACTCACCGATTCCGTTTCGTAACTTGCCGAAACACCGATCAAGCTTCCGGATCACCACCACAAAGATCCGAAGATGTCTCCCCTGTTTTAAACACATCAAAGCAGAGGATTAATGCATCATCATGCATTAATATCTTCAATGAAAGCACCTCAACTCGCTGCTCTCATCCACACTCCATTTTCGGCTACCAAACACAACCGAAAACACATCCAAACAACTCCACAACACTACCCAGCCAAGATCCATCAATTCCAAACATTCTTAAACCTCAATTAACATCCAAAAAGGATCTAATCACGTCCTTATACCTCCAGCTATAGCAGATCATCAAGATCATCCCAAAAACAACCAAATACTCAAGCAAAACTTAGGAAAATTAACCTATTCGGGATTGCATTAATTAAACCTCAATTTCTCATCAATTATACATTCATTTTACATCAAAATGACATCTCAAAACAGTGCCCAATCAATTCATACAAATTTCATCAAAAATTAACCAAATCTTGCATTTTAAAGCCAAGATCAAAAATACAATTGTAAAACCTTTAATAAAACACAAATCAAGGATTGATAACTTGGGAATTTCAGTAAAGAACTGAGAATTTAGAGGAGAAGGACGTTCATACCTCTAAACTTGAGTTTCTCCCTTTTTGGAACCGAGATCTTGAAAATCCAATAAGCAAATGGTAAGGTTTTGTTGAAGAAACGATTAGAGATCAAATGAAGGTTGAAATCTAATCTTTAGATGTCAAAATCAGAGAGAAATTTGCTGGAGAAATGTGTTTGGGTTGAGAGAAAAGAAAATGGGAAATTTGGGAAAAGTTAGTTAAAATGCCAAAATATCTTTTCCCTCCTTTTTCATCTAACTAAAAACCATTAACTAATTGATTAATATTCAGAAAAATCTGGAGAAACTCTTATTGGGTAAATAGCTCTTAAATATTCAAAGTTTCAATCCTTTTTAAAACAGTCACCAAGTTTTCGAAAATTACATTTTGGTCACTAACCCAAAATGTCACTCTTCCAAACCTCATTTTGTAAAATTGATTTCACCATTCTCTTACATATGATAAAAGAGGATTTTAAGATATTTTTCCATATTTTTAATGCAACCCGAACTAGGCTTTCCTAAATTCACCCTTTATATTCGAACCGCAACCCGACCGGCCCGGTCCAAACCCAAAACTTCTAAGCCCAAAATTGGGGTGTTACATCATCTTTCAATCTACGATACATTTTAGTACTACCAGGATGCATAGCAAAAGGACAACTACGGGCCTCAGTCAAAATTGTGCGCCTTAACTCAACATCCTCTGGCAAAACTATTTCTTTTAAAGCACACAACACCATCATTATTGAAACAAAAATCTGTTGCATTACCATACACTATGTCTTGGACATGAGGCACTAGAGAATCATCAAGCAGTTGCTTCTCCTTAATCAACTGAATCAAGGAAGGTTTCACTTGTAATTCAGCTATCAATCCACCATCTCGCGATATACTCAACCGAGCAAACATCACCCTCAACTCTACAGCCACCTTCCTACTCAAGGCATCAGCCACAACATTGGCCTTTCCAGGATGATACTCTATCGTCAAATCGTAATCTTTAAGCAACTTCAGCCATCTTCATTGCCTAAGATTCAACTCTTTCTGAGACGTTAGATATTTCAAACTCTTATAATCCGTATAAACCACACAATTCTCACCATAAAGGTAATGCGTCTAAATCTTTAATGCAAACACAACTGCGGCAAGTTCTAAATCATGAGTAGGGCAGTTCTGCCCGTACACCTTCAATTTCCTAGATGCATACGCCACAACCTTCACACCTTGCATCAACACACATCCTAAACCAACGTATGACACATCACTATAAACTACAAACTCCTTACCCGATTCGGGTTGATTCAAGACTAGGGCTTGCGCCAAAGCTTCCTTCAACCACTCGAAAGTTTATTGTCTAACATCCTTCCACTCAAAACGAACGTCCTTTTGCAACAACTTGATTAACGGAGCAACAATCTTAGAGAAACCATCTACAAACCTTCGATAGTATCCCCCAAACCAAGGAAACTACGAACTTTTGTCACTGATTTAGGCGTCTTCCAATTCATCACCGTATCAATCTTATGTGGGTCAACTCGGATACCTTCGGCCGACACCACATGTCCAAGAAAGACAACTTCTCCAAGCCAAAACTCACACTTACTTAACTTGGCATAAAGCTGATTTTCCAACAACACTTGTAGCACAATTCGCAAATGCTTATCATGATCCTCCTCGGTACAAGAATACACGAGAATATCAGCAATAAACATAACCACAAACTGATCCAAAAATTCATGAAACACAAGATTCATCATCTCCATGAAGGCAACTGGTGCATTAGTCAAACAAAACGGCATCACCAAAAACTCATAATGTGTGTACCTTGTACGAAAAGCTGTCTTTGGCACATCCACATCCTTTACCTTCAATTGATAATATCCAGACCTCAAATCAATCTTAGAAAACACTGAAGATCCACGAAACTGATCAAACAAATCATCAATCCTTGGAAAAGGATACTTGTTCTTAATCGTCAACTTGTTTAGTTGCCGATAATCTATACACATACGCATTGCCCCATCTTTCTTCTTTACAAAAAAGACTGGGGCACCCTAAGGTGAAACACTTGGCCTAATGAACCCTCGTTCTAGAAACTCCTAAAGTTGCATCTTAAACTCCTTCAACTCCTTAGGTGCCACTCGATAGCGAGCAAACGACTCTGGAGTTGTATTTTTATACAACTCAATGCCAAACTCAACCTCTATGTCCGATGGCAAACCAAGCAACTCTTCTGGAAAGACACCTGAAAACTCACGTACCGTACATATATCCTGAACACGCACTTCTTTCGATATTGGATTCATCACATAAGCTAGGAAAGCCTCACAACCCAACTCCATTAAATGACTCGCTTCTAGAGCCAAAATTGCATTGGACAAGAATTTCACATTCTTGCCTACGATTACCACTTCGTAATCATCAGCAAGTTTCAAGGTAACTCGCTTAGCATCAAAATCAACCACAACACTATGCTCGGTCAACCAATCCATCCCAAGGATTACATCAAAACCATAGAAAGGCAACTCTATTAAATCAACTACAAACACATGACCTTGAATAGACAAAGGACATCTCCTGTACAACTTCCTCGTAACCACAGTTTCACCAAAGGAACTAGTTTCTTGCATTCCCACATCTATCATCTCAACAAGGATATCAAGCAAATTTGAATGCTCACTCAAAATATATGAATGCGTAGATCCAAAACCAATCAAAGATAACAATAATATGGATTGCAAAGTGAATGTACCTGCAATCACATCAGTGTCATTGCGTTCCTCGCGATGTGCATACAACCTCGCAAGACCACCACCCTCGGGTTGCACAACCATAACATGTGGTACAGCTCTCTGTCCATCCTCCCTACGTTGGAAATTACCACGACTGCGCCCATGGCCTCTATGTGGTGCAACAACTGGTGCTCGACCCTGACCACCTCAAGCCAAAAAAGGATAATCACGCCTCAAATGATCAGCCGATCCACAATTCCAACAAGAGTTAGCAGCCACAGCCGCAAGAGCATACGCTTCTCGAGCTATACGAGGACAATTCCGCCTCGAATGCTCGTGCGATCCACAAACCCAACAGGCATTTTGCTCAGACCTTACCCTCTTACCCTGAACTGGTGCACCACACCCAACATTACCTCACCTCGGCTCAGGTCGATACCTACAATCACGATGCCTCTTAAATTGTCCACCTCCAGGACCGGAATCCACAGCTCTCTTACCCAAGCTAGATACACCCACGCGAGAGGACAAGCCTAAACTCTGCTCAATATCCTTAGCTCAAGTCACCAACACATCAAAACCTATGTAATAAGAAGCCAACATGAAAGTCTTCACTTCTTGCACCAAGCCATATCGGAAGCGATCACAATGATGCCTATCACTCAACACCAACTCAGAAGCACACTGGCTCAATCAAACAAACTGAACCTCACACTCAACCACTGTCATGCTACATTGAACTAAGGATATAAACTCATGCTTCTTTTCATCCAAGTATCTAACTCCTAGATACTTCTTCTTAAAGCCAGCTTGGAATAACTCCCAATCCACCTCATTGTGCTCCATATCCATAGTTACAGTCGTCCACCAACTATAAGCATCAACTTGCAGCAACGAAACAACACATCCCAACTTACATGCATCATTGCACCCCATTTGATCCAAAAGCCGAATTGTACTGGCTACCCAAGCCTCGGATGCCTCGGGCGACAAGCCACATTATTCAACACCGCCCAAACTACGCTAGCGTTCTAATGGCAACCCCGATTTCCCAACAGCAAGTGCTTGTACTTGTGCTCCAACAACAGCAGCCTTGAATGTTCTAGTCATCGTCTGAACTAGAGGGGTCAAATCTCCCAACACATGCCAGCTTGCTTACAATGTCCTTGCTCCTCACCCTTGGGTGGAGGCGGTGGAGGAGGTGAATTCCCACAAGGAAGGACCTCGTTCTCCCTATTTCCCTGCTAACCACCAGCAGCAATTGTATCAAATTGCAACTCTCTCCTTAGTCCCATTATGCTATTATAATTAAGGCATGATAAATAAACAAAACAAGAAATCATGCCAGCTTCAAGCAAGGATCCAAGACTTCCAATTCAATTTAAAAACACTTTACTATAGTAATAAGGTAATGGGTATCCCAATTTCCCTTAAGCATAGCATAAGCAAATAACATACGTATCACAAACACCGTACATAGCAATCACTAAGATTCAGCCCACAACATCATCATATATATAACATCTTACACATATATCATAATCACCATGCATGGGCATCATTTAGGAAGAAAAAGTATATGGAATGAGATAAATCTCTGGAGATTTTAGTGTTGAAAATAGAGTTTAGTTGTTGGGAAAGTTGAGAGAAAAGTTTAGGAGGAAAGTGGTTACGTGAGAAAATGATTAGCCTTTTAAAAATCATTTTTTAATAAAACTCTTTTATTATATCATTTAAAACACAAAATCAAGGGAATAGATGATACCACCTTGGTGTAATAGCTCCCTAAAGATTCTAAGTTTTGGCTCTCTTCAATTTAGCCATTAAAACAGAACTTTCAATTTTTTTACGTTTTGGTCACCAAACCGAAATGTTGACTTTCCAAAAATCATTTATCAAAATTTACTTCACTTTCCCTCAATATATATTTAAACAGGATTTTATAAAAAATTCGAATAATTTTATCACATCTCGAACCACGTTTTCCCTAAAAGAACTCCAAACTGACCTCGATCTCTAATCTAGATTCATCGGACCCTAAACCACCTTTAAAACCTCTAGGCCCAAAATCGAGGCATTACAATGTGGATGATGGTGTTGACAGTCCTAAATTCAGATCAGGACATGTCACTTTATTGTGACCTTCTAAATTACAAATTAAACATTGGTGCCTACTCTTTTCGACCTTGCATCTGGACTTTTGCCTTTCTCCCTTGACTGGTCCCAAACTCTTGTGATTGGTGTGGTTTGATCATGTGAATCATTCAACATAGAAGATGCCTCAAGTTCAGTCACCATTCTATGAACCTCATCTTTGGCTCATCAATAGCTCTCTTCCGTATTTGCTGCGATATGGAAAAGTTTATTTGCAATCGATCGGAGCGAAGAAAACTGAGCCATGCATTTCACTCTAGCAGGAACATTGAAATCCATAAGTGAAGGGGCAGCAACCTTCGCAATCTTTTTTCCATCGATTTAGAATCAATGAATTCAGGATATGTGTTCTATCCATGTTCTTAAGAATGTGTAGTTGATGTCTACATGGAAACCCGAATGTCTCAAATTTATGACAACAACATGTTAGGGTTTCTATGACAACATCAAATTGTACTTCATATTCCTTGCCCAGATTTTTATATTTAGTCAGATAAATACAAGGAAACATCATTGCCGTCGTCTCCACACCGTGATACACTATACAATGTCTCACGCATAAGTTCCTCTTGGAAGGTTCTATATGATTTTCTTGTATACAGTTCAACTGCATGGCCTTCTAGCTCTTTCAATTTTGATAATTGCATCGGCTTACTCTTTATACAACTAAAATTCGATTGCAACTCTAAATATGTCTTCTTGCACATAAGGAAAATAGCTAGAGACGTATTCATTGATTCACACCTTTTTGGTTGAACGCATGTTCGCAAAAAAATGACCCTTAATATACGCTTGTGCCTATAATTGCCGAGTGTTTCTCTTCTCCAACACCCACTGATGGTATTCCAAATTAAACTTTTCAATAGTTATCTCACATAGTTCATCAAATTCCTCAGGTGTCACCAAGCATGCATGCATCTGGTAAATTCTATTGTAAAATTTTCATCCCCAATATTGGCTTGTGCATTGCGAGATAGATGCCAAGAACATTCGATTTTAGCATCTGGAAAAACATTTTGATCACCTTGTAATACCCTAAATCCTAGCCTAGAAGAATTGAAACCAATTGCTTAAGTTAATAGCCTATTTGACCCTTTAATCTAAGCTAATTAGATCAATTGAGGACCTAATTGAAAGATGGAAAGAAATTAGTGACCAAATTAAGAGGACTTAATCGAATTGCTTAACAAATAAAAATATTAATTAGGGATAACATAGTAAAAGTCTAAATCCACTAAATGGATTAATCACAAGCATCATCTTCTTCATTTCTCTTTGTCGAAGTGAAAGAGGAAATTAGCAAGAGAGAGAGAGATAGCAAACTTCAGAGAAAGCTATGGTTGATGGTAGGATTTAACTTGTATGTTCTTGAATTTGCATGAGAATTTTTCTAGGAGGCAAAGTAAGTGTATGCTTGTTCTTGACTTTCGAATTGATGATGAATTCGATTGAATTGGGTTCTTTGATGGTGGTAGATGAATGTAGTTAGTGTATATGCTTGTTAGAAGTTTGAATGATGATAGGATTATATGAATTTGATTGGAATTCAATTGGATGAACATGATAGAATCATTGGTACACCTAGTAATTCATTCGAATGGACCTAGTTTCAAATGGATGAATTTCATGTAATTGATGTGTTAAATGGATAGGAGAAGATACTAATATGAAATCACCTAGTAGAACTCCTGTAATATACATAATTTAGGCATTAATCAAGTTGGATTGATAGTTAGATTGAAGAAATTCAGTTGGTAAGAAAATTAGTCTCAAATGTTGCTGCAAAACTGATTAGGGACTGTTTTAAATAAATCTGTAAATTCGGTACTAAATTGAATTAATAAGGGGATGCAAAATTGAGTAAAATACAGAGGAGGGATTAAAATGAATGTTTGGTGGTTAATATTGCATGAATGATTATTAAATGAATAGCTTTAATATGTATGCTGGCAGAAATATGAAAACTGGACTAATCTGGACAGATAGGTAAAATTGACGAAAAAAATGAATCGTTTAGGGACCTATCCCAACTTGAAAGAATAGGGGACAAACAAGGGGAAATGGGTCTAAAAGTTTATTTTTGAAGTAGTAAAGGTCCTAGGTGAATTAACCCCTAAAAGTGGACTTAAATCAAATCTGGCAGTTTCAAAACTAAAAAATTAGCTTGACTTTAATTGGAAACTTGTACCGATCTAGAAAGGCTAAAAATATGAGCCATGCATGTTTGAATAGGTAATTGAATTAGCTTTCTAACGGTGTAAATTAATTGAAATTTAGACATGTAGATTAAAAGATATGAACAGATTTGTAACTAGTGTTCAATCTGCCTGAGGCAGAAAACACTTTAGGGTTATAATGAAATTGTGCTTGATTGATTAAGCTTGTTTTATTGAATTGAGTACTAACATGATCTTTATATGTTGTGTATGGTTTAATAGAACAAGAGATAGAGGATCTTGTTGAAGAAGAGAGGGTTGGCCAAGCAACTAGAAAGGATAAAGGGATCTGTATCAAGGAGCAACACTAGCTTGCTTTTACTTGGAGTTTTGTGAGTGTAGTATTTAATTTAGGGTTGGGACTTAGGTCCTAACCAAGACAACATATCTAAATACTTGTTTATTCTTATGTTGGAAATGAATCTAATCCTTATTGGTAATTGGATAATAAAGGGAAGAAAGGATATAATCAAGACTTGATAAGCTAATAACTTGGTAATGAAGCTTGATACTGAAAATGAGTGAATTGTGCTTTCTTGTATTGGTTGATATGTTCGAATGGCTTGTTAGATTGAATAATCTTGTATGATGCTTGAGAATGATTAATCATCTATGAATTGAACTAAGGCTTACATGGCTTAAAAATGTAAAATGAATTTGACCTTGATGTGTTTGGTGCTTAATTACTTGATGTGTTATTTCTTGAAAATAAAAGATTCAACAAGTCCTTGGTTGCTAGTTGGTCTTAGGTAGAATGGCTTGCCTTAGAGTCTAGAGCTCAACTTGTTTAGGTGCTTCGAGTACCATCTTGATTGGTGTTGTAGGCACCTCCTTGTTAGATACCTTGGGTATCATCTTGCTAGGTACTTTGTGTACAATCTTGTGTGGTGTTGTAGACACCTTCTTGTTTAGGTACTTTGTGTACCCACTTGAGACTTGATTACCTAGTCCTACTATCTACCAAGGCAATACAAGATTAAATGAAGCCTGAAATAAAGACTTGTGATCATAAATGAAGAATGAGCAAACTTGACACTTTCTAATTAGCTTGTATTGAAATTGAATTACATGAATGATTTGAAGTACATGCCATCTTGAAATACTTATGGCTTGAAAGATAAATTATATGAAAGAAAGGGATTCTATTCGAATGATATTTGAAGAACACCTTGCTTGAATCGTTTGATACTTGCTTGACTTGTTCAATGTGTGCTTGAAATGAAACTTTGATTTCCTTGATCTAATGTAATCGAATGGAGTATGGTGAACTATCTAGGATAAGCTTGAATAAAATAAATAAGGACTCCTAAGCCAATAATGTTGATAAAATGATTGATCTAGGAACTACCTCACTAAGTACTTTAAGTACTTATCACTCTCGTTTTCCTTCTTCCCAAATTTCAAGTTTAGATTGATCGATATCTATCTTTCCTTGAGCTCGGAGCAGAACACAAGCAAAGTACAATGTATGTTGTAGTACTTTTTGTGAGACTCCTAGATGGTGGCATAGTTTTGTGTCTAGACTTGTTGTTTCATGCATTTTGGATTGTACATAGTTCGTATGAAAGCTTGATGTCTTGGTGATAATGTTTTAAAGCACTTGGATATGTAATTATGTAACTAAGCTTGAATGTAATGACTTGAAAGACTTAATAGCCAACTTGATATGTATATATATTGATGGTTCCTTTAAAATGCTTGTTAATCTTAATGGTAACTTGTTTATGTATTACTTAAGGAACGTGAACATGATTGTCGAATGGTTAGCTTGTGTCTAGATTGTTAATTTGTATAAAATGAACAAAATTGTCCCTAAAATTTTAAAGGTTAACTCGACATCTTATCCTTGTCCCAGTAACGCTCCTCGCTCCTTACCCGGGAGAGGGGTGTTACATCCTCTACATTGCCATATCTCCATTTGTAACAACTGAAAGCGGAAACTTCTTCAGCATAGCTTCTGCAAAAGCATTTAAGACCCACTGAAACATATTTGCGGTCTCATACGCAAGGAAACAACATCAAACACAACTGTTTGATGGTGGTGATTTACACCAACAATGGGCATAAGAGGTTCAATGTATGCATTACCCTTGTAGGTGGTGTCAAATGCAATAACATCACCGAATATGGTGTAGTCAGCTCTAGAAGTTGAACCAGCCCAAAATAGATTATGCAAATGATTTAAATTATCAACTATGATTTACATGAAAAAATCGAGATCTATCTCTTTCTTCGCGTTGAAGTAACCTATTACGCCATTCACATCCCCATCAATAACTTCGTTAGCTTTTTATTTTTGGGAGGGCATTGTGTAGGTATTTCTTAGTAAAACCAGCAGTTTGATAAACACCAGACTTTTGCATGAAGAATTTCATAATTTTTTATGTTTCAAAACTGACATTTTGCAATGATGTATCCTCTACAATATCGACCTCCTCCACAGATCGATGCGAACGAAGAAAGGGTGCCATGGATGGTGGATAAAGTTTATGGTTATGTTCATTATCAGATAGTGTTCTTACCCATCTATCCAGAGCTTTTGCATGAACCACTACTCTAGCCTCGCAACCGTTCCTTGTCTGTGGACGTGGAGCGCGTGAACGCTTCGCCTCGTCTACTTTTGACTTTCATTGCCCTTGTTTTGAACAACAAAACTCTTTCTAGTATTTATTTCTATTTCTAATCCGACTTGTTCCACGACATACACTAAATTCATTTTGATTTGCGTATTCCTCATAAAATTCTCATGCTTCTTTCAGTGACGCAAATGTCATGCCAACGATTTTATTAGAACTCTCCACACTATCTCCTACTACTTTAGCGTCACTTACTGTACTCGAAACTTACATGATGAGTATACTCTGCCATCTAAGTAAATGAATATAAAATAACTGAAACGTTGCATGGAAGTAAGTTGCATAAAAGTACAAAAAATTGCTTCTTATGAACTTGTAATTACCTTCTTAAGACCGCTGCTACTAGAAAAAAGGTTTACAAGCTTCAAGATAAACAACTTCTTCTACGGGAATGGGATTAAGAGAACATAAATGTGCTTTGAAATTGGTAGTATCTGCCCTAGGATGGTATGGTAGTTGCAACATATATTATAAACTTTCAATCAACATTTCTGTTGGAGTAAATAAATTAACCATTCTGCATAAAATTTATTTCAAAAGTTTCGAAATTTTAACTGTACGTTTTGATACTGATTAAATGTCTTATGTTACGGTGATTGCTACAATGTCTCAGAATTGGTATCTAAGTTTCGATACTTTACAAATATTTGATCTTAGAATTCTAAGAATTTCAGTTTTAAAGTTCAAAGATATTACTTTTTTCATTTGTCGTTCCCGCTTCTTTTTCCATTAAAAGTAGCAAAACCTATGACCCAGTTCCGATACTTAACGTGAAGTATATATATCAAAGCTGAAATGTCACAACAAAAAATTAATGCCCTTTTTTTTCTTTATTCTTTATCCTTTTACCATTCTTCTATTCGTGCCATTAACTTTATCATTTCACCAATCAAAGCTTCAATACACCATCACTTCATCCAATTTAGTTTAATTTGAATCTGCAGGCATCGAAGGGATTTCTAGAAACCCTGGCTTTTTAAAATAGCCTTGCCTTTATTTGAATTTCATGTACCTTCAACAGCCTTGTTGAGAAATATGATCATCAACACAAACAAAAACTGTGATTAGATCAAAAGTACAATCTCAAATTTGATACATAGTTCATTGCTACCTACTAAGCTAGCTTAGTTCTGTTAAAATGAATGGAAGAAGAGTCTATTTGTTGTTGTAGTTTGTAGATATATCAGATGTCACCTTCAATTCCTTAATTATTCGTTCATTCTCATATCATCTCCTAGAATTACGTACACAACCAACGTCTTCGTCTGCAGAAGGTGGAGAACCTCTTGAGATTCATGATGAACTAACACCTTCATCAAAATTTACATACAACTCGATGTTGGTAATGGTACCCCCTACACAGTTATTTCTCCTAAACATCTTGCAAAGGTCGTTTGTATTACATATCTTTAGCATCTAATGAGATTCAGGGTCGGGCTCATCATCGAGAATTTTGGCTACCAATGAAGACAATTTATTCCTTGTTGATTTGCTAACCTCCATGGAAATTAACTCAAACAAATCATCCTTCTTGATGTTGTTGTTGAATGAATTGTAGAGGTAGTTCCTAAAAAGAAAACGGTTGCAAAAATCTTGCCATCAAAATTTAAATAAATATTTATGCAAAATATGGTAAAGTATAGAAGATTTGTTTCTTAGAGTTAGGCATCTAAAATGTTACCGATAATCAATTTAGGCTTCAGCACCTAAAATGTTGTCGATAATCAGTTTGGGGTTCAGTACCTAAATTATTATCAATAATCAGTTTGGAGTTCGACACTTAAAATGTTATTGGTAATCAGTTTAGGGTTCGGTGCCTAAAATATTATTGATTTTTAGTTTGGGGTTTGTACCGTAAAATGTTAGTGAAATTCAGTTTGGGGTTCAATACTTAAAATGTTACCCAAAACAAGTTTCAGGTTAGACACCTAAAATGTTGTCGAAAACTAGTTTGAGGTTCGACACTTAAAATGTTATAAGCAACGAGTTTGGGGCTCGTGTCCTATAATGTGACTGAAATTCAGTTCATCGTTCTGAATCTAATATGATAGCTAAAATCAGTTTGGGGTTTGGACCCTAAAATGTTAATAAAATTTAATTTCAAGATCGGCACTTAAAATGCTACCTATGTTTCAGTTTGACTATAAAATATTAATGAAATTCAGTTTCGGGGTCTGCAACGAAAATGTTACCTACATTCAGTTTGGCGTTAGGAAACCTAAATTATTACCGAGATATTGAACTTTTTAAGTTGAGTAAAACATTTCATTCGCCACCTAAAATGTTACCAAAAAGTAGTTTAAGTGGTTGGAGAACTTAAAATATTAGGAACATGTTCCACTTTCTAAGTTGAAAGGGAAACAATTAACTCGGCACCTAAGATGTTAGAAAAAAAACTAGTTTAAGGGTAAAACATTGCATTAGCCAACTGAAAATCTTAACCAAAACCTGTTTGAATTGACTGGTAACCTGTAATTGAGAAAACATGTGTCTTCGTATAGTAGCCGCATTTTAACTTGCCGTGCAGCAGAACTACTGTTTGATGATGATGTTTATTCTGTAAAATGTTTTTCTTTTTCGTATGAACATAATCTTTTCTATTAAAACAAAACATTTCTGGTATTGGTGGCTAACATTAATTATGTTCCTTTAATTTCATTAGTTTTGGTCCTGTGACGGTTTTTTCTGTTATTTATTATTGTTAGTTTTTAACGGAAAACAAATCAAAACAATGAATGAACCTGAAGGGAGTAAGGCGCCTCTTTGGCCCCGTCTCCCTTTTTTGAATTTGGATTTAGGATAGTATATAGAATTAGAATTCATATATTTTAGATGTCGATTTTTTTATATTAAAAAAGATATCGATTTTTTTTTTTTATTTTCAGTGTAATACAGGAAATTTGGGGTATTAAGCCCCTGAATGAACCTGAAGGGAGTAAGGCGCCTCTTTGGCCCCGTCTCCCTTTTTTGAATTTGGATTTAAGATAGTATTATCGTAATAGAATTCATATGTTCTTTTTTGTGTTATTTTATATATTTTATTATGGACGGAAGTATGTTAACTGTGGTTGGGGCAATTTTAGTAGTTTAATTACTTTTTAAGTCATTGATAGTTTTGAGACTATTGTAATTAAGTCCTCGTCCTTGCTAAAATTTTGTAATGAAGTCTTTGCTCCTCCTAAAATTTATGGTGTAGTTAACTTTTTGAATCTTGTTAGTTTTAGAATTAATGAATGTAAGTCTCTACTGCTAGTTTTTTAGTTTGATTACTTTTTAAGTACTTTAATTTCAAAATAAAAAAAAAACTCTAACTCCATTAATTTTATAGTGTAATTGTTTTTAAGAACCTACTTATTTCAAAGTTAAGCAACTCGCCCCTTATGGGTGAATCCTAACTTCGTCACTATGCTCCACTCATGGTTTTATGTCACGTGTATTATCAATAAAATATAAACAATCAATAAAATAATAAAAATATCAATACATGTGACGTAAAATCATTGGTGAAATATATAAAAGAGTACAAAAGGAAGGACAAGCAAATTCTATTTGTATTGAATGAGCCAAAAAGATAAAAGTAATATTACTATTTTTAACTTGACTTTTGATCACATTATTTGAAATATATGTCCATAAATCTTCTTGTGTGTTTCATATCTTCCACTTTCTCACTACCTAAAGGGGGCAGCTTGTCCATGAACTTTTGTAAGTAGGTTCAAATGTTTAATTAGAGGACAATAACTAACATGTTACCGTATGTCTCATTAAAAAGATTTTAATAAGATTACACTTATTTATAATCCAAACAACTTTACAAGAATCAAAATAGTTTGTCATAATACTAATAGGGTTGGTACAGGCGATAAGCAGCTTGATATTGCTTAAGTAGTTTTCGAGTTCGAGGCGTTGTGTATACTGAAATCTCTATTGGGAGACTCACCCACCAAAGTCAGGTATATGACGCAGGTCGATCCGAATTAGTCAAGACGAAGCCCTAAAAACTAGAAGGGCAAAAAAATTTTGTCATAATATAAAAATTAATTAATATGATTTAAATTTAGAAAAAGTATAATGTAGTGAAAAATTAAAGACCTCTTCAAAATAAACAATTAAAAAAAAACACAAGGCACTTGAGATTAAAAAAATCTCAAATAGCATTATTTTTTCACTAACATATATATACTTAGTATGGTGTGTATGGTTTGTTAAATCTTTTAATGATTCATCGATTTTTAGTTCGATTAATTTTAGTTTTTGATTTTTTCATATTAGTCTTAGATTTTGAGATTTTGTATTTTATTTTAAAAAAATAGCTTTATGTGATAACTTTTAAATATTGTTTAGTAAAGTTTTAAAGTATTTTTCGTAAATATTTCGTAAAAATTAAATTATAAATAACCCATCGATTTTCAGTTTGGCTTAAGGGGTCATTTTGTCCTTGAGGTAAACACAAATAAAAAATGTTGTCCCTAATTTTTAATTGCACCAATTTTGTTCTCGAAGTCATTCAATTGCATCGATTTTGCCCTTTGACCGATGTTGATCGTTACGGTAATAACATGGCAGTTAACGGTGCTGATGTGACAGACCATTGTGTTGTTGTGTCAGTCCATAATACTGATGTGACAGTACACATGTAATGTTGTCGTGGAAGAGGAGTTGAATATATTTTTTAGCCGACTTTGAGGACATAATTAATTTTTTGCCGACTTTAAGAACATAATTTATTTTAATAAAAAATTAATAAATTATTAAAATCTTGTTAAAAAATATTGAAATGTTCATTAAATATTTAAAATAAAACCACTTTAAAATATTTCAAAAAATTAAGTGAAAATATAAAAGCATAAATATTAAAAGTTATAAAAATAAAAATATCAAATATTATTAGACTCTAAGCTAGTGATAATATAAAAGTTGTAAGTAGATAGAAATCAAACTTGAATGAAGCTAGAATTTTAAGGGAGTTCTCAAATTGATAACACATAGTACCGCAACACCAATCAGCAACGCGATTCACTGCCTTTTGTTTGCACTTGGAGACTACGAAACCTTGTGTATTAACATTTGCATTCATCTTTTGCATGAGAAGTGAAAATGGATTGGATTTAATATGTGCACACCATGTGTTTGTGAATATTTCTGAATAAAACTGTGTGCACAATTGAAATTTCAAGTAAGACTTAGAGGCTCGCACGCAATCTTAATGGTGAGGAAAAAGAGCTCAGGAAATCAGATTCAAAGAGTTTGGACGATTTTTGTATCAAACTTGCCGGAGCAACTACACTTGCAAGGCGTTTGGCAAGTTTTCGACAGACATGGAGTGGTTGTGGATGTGTTTGTACCAAGGAAGAGAGCGAGAGATGGAACCAGATTCGGATTTGTACGTTTGGAGTCAAAGGCGGATGCATATCGAATCATAGAGCCTTTTCATGGATTTCGACTTTACGGATACAAATTAAAGGTAATGATGGCGCAAAGGGAGACTATGGATACGTTTTGGAGAAGAAAACGTGATAACACTGATTCAAGGACGAACAAGGAGATCCAAAAATAGTGGGATGACCATGATCATACGAACAATTTCGAAAGGAATCCAATGAGGCATCTTAACAAGGATTAGGATGGTGATGATCGGATCACAACGAAAGAGCAATCTAGAGTGAAAGAGAAACGTAAATGTGTGGATGGGTTGTTGATGCCGATAAATGGGAAATTTTATAGAATTGCGCTTTGGGTTTTTGCCGTCAACCCAACCAAATAGCGGATCTTGCAAATGAGATTACAAAGGCGAAATTGACAGGTTTTACGTTGATGCGAGTTGCGGGCTCTCTTGTATTATTCATGTTTGAAGATAAAGAATCGAGGAAGAGAATTTTGGAGACTAGGCATCTAGAAACATGGTTTGAAAATTTAATTGAATGGTTGCCTACATCATTTTTACCGAATAGAAGGGTATGGCTTTCAGTAAGTGGAACTCCTATTCATGGATGGTCTGAAGAAACATTTCAGAATATTGCAGCGATTTGGGGCAAACTCGTATGGATTGATATTGAGACTTTGGCGCCTTTGACATTTGAACGATGTTGATTTTAGATCGAAACCGACTGGATTTCACACATAGATGAAGTAATGGACTTGCGCATTAACGATAACATCTTCACAATTCGCGTTACAGAAATTGAGGAAGCGATTGGCCCTAAGTTTGATTGTAGTTGTGAGGCGGCGAACTGCTCGGAAGATACAATGAGTACTGAGGATTTGAACATGGATATGTCCAGCCCAGTTAAGGTGTCTATAAGTGGGAGGTCAGCAAATGATACAATGGTACCCAATTCTTTCTCTTATTTGGCTCTGGGATCGAGCCAAATTGATCGTATGTGGAATGAGAACAATAGGGAGGATTGGCGTGTCATGAGCACGACAAGTTGGATGGTGGATGAAGATGTAAGCTTTGACTATTGTGAAAGGGAAAGTCAACGAATTCTGGATGTTTTGCCGAGTGATGTTGTGGTGGATGTTTTTTCAAACAATGTGGGAGTACCGTGTGCTGAACTAGTTACAGAAGAACTAGTAGCTGATGAATTGAGCCCACGTGTTGATGGGTCAAGGATAGAAATTCCTAGGGCTAATAAGGCTCAAACAATTGGATACAATGGAGAGTTTAGAAGGTTACGGCATATTTAAAAAATCGAACTAAGTTTTTTATCGCCTGGTGAGCGAGGTGAGGCTGAAGTGAAGCTGGTAAGAAATGGCAGAGGTCATCCAAAGAAAAACCAAAAATCATCAAAGGTAATTGCTAATGGCTCTTTGTCAGATTCGGACTTCTATAACCGGAAACAAACAAGAACGAAGGTGTAAAGGAACAAGAACGAACAAGAGAAGCGGAGGAAACATTGAAATTGGCTAAACTGATTGGGGTGAAAACAATTGGAAACGAACAAGAAATTGTAAAGGATATCGTGCGTATGATTGAAGCGCAAGAACGACAATAATTGTGAAGAGCGTTGAGTTTGTGGTCGTGGAATGTGAGAGGGATTGGTTTAGTGTTGAAGCGTAAATCGGTTCAATGCTTTTTGTGACAACAATAGTGTGCGATGGTCATTTTATATGTGACTAAATTAAAGACATCAAGTGGTGGTATGGTGAATAAGATATGGTTTACAAATGATTTTGTATGTGTTTACGCCTTCTTCGGATGTTTTTGACATTCGAGAGAGGAGACGGATTTGCTTGATTCTTGGATGTCTGTTTTTTTGGTATAGTAGGAGTATAAGTACCGTGTGTGGGAGGGGAACAAGCGAGTTTGTTAAGCGATATGTGGTGTGGTAATCTACAACGAGGTATGGTGGAATTATTCATTGGTTGTGGTGCGTGATTTCCTTTGTGTCGATAGAGTGCCGTGGTGTGGTTTGTTAAAAGTGTGAGGATCGAATAGTATGGAAACACGCAACAACGAACCATTTTATTGGGTGCTTGATGATATCTTTTGGCCTTGAAACTGCATCCGAGGGGGATTATTGTTGGGCTCATGTATTCTTGTTTTTATCGATAAGCGAATTGCTTGGATGACTTTTTGGCGAGGGGTGGTGTTGATCGCATATCTTGGTTTTGCATGCTAGCGTGAATGTTTTGTGTTTTTGTTTCTTGCTTTAGTTTTTTCGTGTTTGATCGGTTGCTTGGATGTTTCCAAATTGGGAAACAAGAGATGAATGTATTGCATCTGGTTGTTTCTCACCGTGGCTGGAGAATGTAACGGCATGGTCACCGGATTGCATGATTCCAAATGGAAGAGTCTGGCTATCGGCATGTGGTATACCGATACATGCCTGGTCCGAAGGCACATTCAAAAATATCGCGGCATTATGGGGTGAATTGGTTTGCATGGCCGATAAGACAGAGGCACCTACCTCGTTTGAGAGGGCGTTATTTCTCATTGAAACAGATTGGTTCCTGCCAATTGAGGAAACGATTGATGTGGGAATTGGTGGTAAACAATACCGCATTAGGGTATATGAAGTGAGTGAAGTTCAAATTCAAGACCGGGAAGGGGATGTGGAGGGTGATGCGTGCGCGACAGAAGACGTATCGGAGGAGGAGTGTCGGACGGTTGATATGGCAAATATGGTAGTGGAAGTGGATAAAACACCACCCAATGAGGTCCGAGGTGGAGGCGAGGATACAGTGGTTCCGAACTCGTTTAGTATGACCTCGCAAAATAGTGGGACGATTAATAAATTGTGGGATGATAATAAAAGAATTGATGACAGGATGGTGGAGTCAAAGCATGGTGAGGATGCACAATTTGAACAAGTTCAATCGGGGCGGGCGGATGAAGACGTGGGAGTGGTAGATAGGGAGGTGGTCGAGCATCGAAGCATGGATGCTAGTGCTTGTGAACTGCTTGAAGGCGGAAATGGCCAAGCGATGGATAGGGATGGGGATAATGCTACGTACGGGGAGAATATCAAAGATGGGCCTCAGTTTGAATCGTCTAGGGCTGGGATTGCTGCACTGATTGAATATAAGGGTAGACAACGGCGTGTTTGGAAACTTTCGGAAATTCTCAGATCACCTGGACGACCGGACAACACAAGGGAAAAAGAAGTGGCTGTGGTGAAACGAGGGAGGGGAAGACCGCAAAAAATCCTAGGCCTGTCTCGACGGAGTTGGAAAACGGACCCCTTTCGGATTCGATTTTTTTGCAAACGAAAGCGAAGCATTCTTAAAGAGGCACAGGAGACGTGGGGGATGGGGAAATTGTTGGGTGTGGAAACAATTGGGAACGAGGAGAACGTTATTAAGGACATTGCTCGTCTTATTGAGGCGAGGAAACCGTTGCAATCGTAGAAGCGATATGAGGATGTTATCGTGGAATGTGCGAGGTTTGGGAGCAGCGGCGAAAAGGCGAGGGGTCCGTATTTTAATACGACAAAATCGCAGGGAGTGTGTGATTATTGTGGAAACAAAGATGGAAGTTATTTCAGAATTTGGGGTGCAAAACATTTGGGTTTCAGATAATTTTGAATTTGTGTTTACACCGTCGATAGGGAGATCAGGTGGAATTCTTATGTGTTGGGATAAGGATCGTTTCAAAGCTCATCAGACGATTGTGAGGGAGTGTTTCGTGGCTATTGAGGGGTGCTGGTTACTCGATAATTGGAGATGTGGGATGGTGGGAATCTATGCACCGGGTGAAGTGCCACAACAAGGGGTGTTGTGGAATGAACTTGCGATAGATGTATTGTCATGTGACATCCCGTGGTGCTTAATGGGGGATTTTAATGCATTAACATATCTGTCCGAGCGGAAAGGCTGTGTATCTACGGATCGATGTATGGGAGCTTTCTTACATTTTATTCAGGATAATGGATTGTGCGATTTGGATTTATGTGGTTTATCGTATACATGGTTTGGTCCGGATAGTAGTTTTAGTAGAATTGATAGATGTTTGGTCTCGTTGAATTGGTTGGATAAATTTGCGAACTTGAAATTGTCGTCGTTGCCGAGAGGGTTATCTATCATACACCTTTATTGCTTGTAAGTGATACATTAGATTGGAGACCGAAACCGTTTAGGTTCATTAATGCATGGGTGGGGGATAGAAAATTTGTTCGTGACTTAGAAGTGGAATGGGTGAGATTGTCGTCGATGTCGGGTGATTGGGATGTGGTTAAGAAGTTGCGCTATTTGAAAGTATTGAGCTAGTTATTAATACGATCGCATGGATAGATGGGGCAACAAGTGCAAATGTAGTTTTGGGTTCACAAGTGCTGCAAAAATGTACTTACCAGCAGGAATTGTGGTCGTTAGCCCGTATGCATGAATCAATGTAGAGACAGAAGGCAAGGGTGAGGTGGTTGCGGGAAGGTGATGATAATACGGCATTCTTTCATCGATCGGCCAAATTGAGGTCAATGCGTAATGGTATTTTTGGTTTGCATGTAAATGAGGTGTGGGAATCAGATCCGCAGCGTCTTCGATAGGTAGTATTTGAGGAGTTCAAGAAACATTTTGCAGCTCCGACATGTTTGGGGGATATGGATATGGTGGTGAATTTCAAGCATTTGCCGATAGAGTTGACAGCAGATTTGGAGGTTCCGTTCAGTGAAGAGGAAGTGCGATCGGTAGTGTGGGGGTGTGATGGGGCAAAGGCGCCAGGTCCGGACGGATTTACTTTTGAGTTTTATAATATGGGTGGGATTTTTTGAAGGGTGATGTGAAGCAAATGATGCGGAATTTTTATGAGTCGATGGAATTACCAAAGGGTGTAAATTCGACTTTCATGGCGTTAATTCTGAAGAAGGAAACTCCGTGAGCAATAGGGACTTTAGGCCGATTTGCTTGCTGAACTCTCTGTATAAAATTGTGGTGAAATGTTTGGCAAAGCGACTACAACGTGTTCTGCCAGGTTTGATCAGTGATGTCCAATCCGCGTTCATTCAAGGTCGTCAGATTGTGGATGGCATTATGTTGGCAAATTAGGTGATACATTCTATGCACCAACAATCGAGTAGTGAAGGAGGGGTGATATTGAAACTCGATTTTGCGAAAGCGTATGACTGTGTGAAGTGGGATTGTCTTGAGAAGATTCAGAAGAGGATGGGGTTTGGGACGGTGTGGCGGGCTTGGATGCGAGCATGTATTCAAACAGCAAGGTTGTCGGTTTTAATTAATGGTTGTCCGACTAAGGAATTTCCGATGAGACGTGGTTTGAGACAAGGTGATCCATTATCGCCCATATTATTTGTCATTGTGGCAGAATTGTTGCATCTTTTGTTGATTGAAGCGGAGAAGGGGGGATTAATAACCGGAGTGTGAGTTGTTAATAATTGCTTTGTGTCGCATCTGCAGTTCGCGGGCAACACAGTGATTTTTCTTCATGGTGAGCCGCGTGTAGCAATGAATTTGAAGAGAGTGCTAACTTGCTTTGAGTACTGTTCGGGGCTGAAAATTAATTACACTAAGTAATGCTTATATGGAGTAGGTGTAGAGGAGGGGAAGGTGCGTGAGATGGCAGGGCTGTTAGGATGTTACATGGGCACATTACCGATGGTATATCTTGGTTTGCCACTAGGAGTGAACCCCCGTAGTTTGAGTATGTGGGAGCCGTTGTTGCAACGCTTTTGAAAGAATTTGGCAGGGTGGAAAAGGGACTCGCTCTCGTTTGCAGCTCGGTTGACTTTATTGAATTCAGTGTTGTCTGCACTTCCGATATATTATATGGGCATTTTTGTGGTGTCAAAGGGTGTTATCAAACGTATTGATCGTATCCGCATGAGTTTTTTATGGGGAGGTACAGAGGATCGTCGTAAATTGAGTAGAGTAAGCTGGAGGGTGGTGTGTAGACCGCGGAAATTTGGGGGGTTGGGTGTAGAGGATTTGCACCAATGGAACTTAGCCCTCTTGGCGAAATGGCATTAGCGTTTTGCGATGGAAGGCATGTCTTTGTGGAGGGAGATTTTGGTTGCAAAATATGGTGAGGATGTGTTGTGTAGAAGGGTTTCGCATGGGCACAAAAGGGTTATGTCAACGGTATGGCGACAAATTGTGGAAGTGCAAGAGGAGGTTAGTGTTAATCATTTTTTGGGTTTGTCTAACTTTGCATGGTTACATGGGAATGGGAGGAAGGTGCTATTTTGGCGTGATAGATGGTGTTTAGATGTGCCATTATGTGATATATTTGCTCGTCTCTATCGGATTGTTGTGAATAAATGGGCATTGGTTATGGATTATGCACGTGTGAATTCGTTGGGGCATTAGGATTGGGGTGGGTTTTTCTCAAGACCGCTACGCTCTTTTGAAATGGCACAATTACGGGAGTTGAGAGGTGTGGTGGGGGCGCCAGTTTTAGTAGAGGAGGTAGAGGATAGGTGGGTGTGGAAACATACGTCGACGGTGACTTTTTCGGTGGCAAGGTTATCTAGCTTAATGGCGTCATTTGGTTTGGAGAGGGACTCGGATTGGGATTGTGCGGGTATTTGGTCGTTGCTTATACCGCAAAAGGTGCAGTGTTTTGTGTGGTTTGTGCTTTTAGAACGGTTGCCCACGTTATGTTTGCTGCGGGAGCGAGGGATGCAGCTGGATGTGCAGGACTATTCTTGTCGTTGGTGTGGGGAAGGAGAGGATGACGCAGATCATATCCTCTTTCGTTGCACGTGGATGTGGAGGATTTGGTCGATGTTTTTCGCATGGTGGCAGGTGGAGGTGGTATGCCCTGCGATGTTAGTGGGGTTTGTGCGTATCATTTTGGATAGTTTTTTCTGGGGGGCGATACGGCAATGGTGGTTATCAGGGTGTGCTGCAGTTCTTTGGTCGATGTGGTTAGCGCGCAACGACATGATTTTTAGTGATAAGAGGGTGTCGCCTATTGAATTATTTTTTCTGATCAAGTTGCGTGCGTTTTCTTGGGTGAGTGCGCTGGACCCTAATGCTATACTTGTTGAATCTGTGTAGTGGGATTGTTCTTGGTGGTGTGAGGGGATGGTGCGTTCAAAGGGACCTTGGTGGGTGTTACATGGATGCCACCGATGGTGAATTTGGTGAATTTTAATGTGGATGGCTCGGCTAAGGGGAAACCGGGGCCTGCGGGTTGTGGTGGAGTGTTACGTAATGCCCAAGAACAGGTGTTGGTGCTTTTTTCAGGGCCGTTGGGGTGCTGGATTCGAATGAGGCTGAATTACATGTGATATGTTATGCGATTGAGTCGCTTGGAGGGTCGCGATGGGGTAGTTGGCCTTGCATAGTTGAATCAGATTCTCTGGTGGCTTTATCATGGATCCTTAATGTAGAGAGTAGGCCGTGGAAATATTATTGTTTATTTAGGCGAATCGATGTTGCACGAGTAGAAGTGACTTGCACGTTTCAACATGTGCACCGAGAAGCAAACGGAATTGCCGACAAGTTGGCTAAGGGGGGTGTAGAGCGACGGGGCTGGTTATGTGCGAGAATGTAGCAGGGTGGCCGGGATTAGGGTCTGCTTGCGGGCAATGTTGGGAGTGGGTGCGGACGGGCTGCTAGACCGTGGAATGTGTTATACGCGGGGTGTGTGTGAGTTGTATGGTTCGGTGTTTCATTCCTTTTGTCAGCCTTGGGTACTCTTTTCCTCCAACTAGGTGTAGGGAGGTTTTTAATGAGGCCCGAGGTTGGATGATATGTATAATTTTCTCATGAATAAAATCATACGATTGAGCAAAAAAAATATTCTTTGAACATATTTTCAATGGAATCAACATTGTAATAGAAAGAATATAAAAACCCAAATTCTCCTTTGATTTTCTATGTACAATATTAATGACTATCAATTTGGTGTATAAAAACGAATAAAAAATTGATTTTTATTATTACTCAAGTTAAATGTTGATTCCCCTGAAAATATGTTCAATGAATGTAATAAACTCAAACTAACGAAGTCGAAGAGTTTTTCGTTAAAAGCGTTCAATGTTTTTAATACTTTGTAAACATTTTTAAATTTTTGTTTTATAATTTATCATTTTATATCTTATAATACTTTTAATTTATTGAATTTTTATAGTGTTTTTATTTTAAATATATACTATAAGTTTATGGATTTTAAAAAATTGAAGAAAGTTTTTGATGTTTTTTTAAGAATTCTCACTTTGCTTATTTTTAAAATTATCAGGGACCCAAATGATATTTGCACCAACTTATTAATCGATTTTTTAGACATTCAAGTTGTAAAAGTTTAACTCGAAAGCTATATTATAAATCCAATTTTATTAAAAACCTACATTTTTAAATTTTATAATAAGATAATTTAACTCGATTAAATTAACTTGAATTTTTTTAAGTTGACTCAAGTTTTGTCTACCACTAATGACATGTTTTTGTTACAAGTTTAGTTTTATTTGAGTTTTATAGATTTGATTTTCATATAGAAAATCGATAGAGAATTTGAGTGTTATTATTACTCTAATACAAAGTTATTTCCACTGAATATATGTTCAATGACTAAGAATAGAATCAAGATGACGGGGAAATTGAGGACTTTAACGATAAAAGGTTTTTAATATTTTGTATTTTTTTAAAATTTATTTTCACATTTATAATTTATCTTTTTGTTATGAATATTTATCTATGCTATCATGATAAGGACTTTATCAAAGGAGATTTGAATTATTTTATCATTAGGAATATTATCTACATTAATTAGAGTTTAATGTATTATGTACTTCTTATGCCTATAAATATATGATTTACTGAAGGCATTGTACACAAGTCAATATTCAGAATAATAGAAATCTCTTTCTTTTCTCTCATCTTATTTTGTTCTTATTTCTTCTTGTTCTTTCACATTATTCACAACACGTTATCAGCACGAGTTTGCTCAGAAGATTTTAGTTACAAATCAAGTTTCTCCAAAGATTTATCTGGTATATTCTTTTTCCATCTTATATATTTCAATTTATAAAATAATATATATACAATGATAAATTAAAACAATATATATAATTAATTCCATGTGTATGTTATCAACCATGTGTTTTTATTTTTTTTAATATTTTTTTAATTTGTCATGTTTGGTTATTATAAAATATATGTGGGTTTGTTTTAATACAAGGAATTAAATATTCTTTTCTGTTGTTTTTCGATTACATATATTAATTTATAATTAATCAATTTGATTGTTTGTCTTTTATAGTACATCAATGACAAATCTTGCAAAGATTGAGTTTGTGACTCTTGATATTTTCGGAAAGAATTATTTATTATGGATCTTAGATGCCGAAATACACCTAGATGCTGATGGCCTAGGAAATACCATTAAAGAGGAGAATGCAAAATCTGCCCAAAATAAGGCCAAAGCCATGATACTTCTTCGCTGTCACCTCCATGAGGGGTTGGAATCAGAATATTTAACGGTGAAAGATCCTCTTATTCTTTGGAATAATCTAAAGGAACGATATGACAACCAAAAAACGGTTATTCTACCTAAAGCTCGATATGACTGGTTGCATATGAGATTGCAAGATTTTAAATCAGTAAGTGAGTATAACTTTGCTATGTTTCGTATTACTTCACAATTGAAGTTATGCGGTCAAATTATTACTAATGAGGATATGTTAGAGAAAACATACTCCATTTTTCATGCAAACAATGTTGTCCTTCAGACACAATATCGAGAAAAAGGCTTTAAGAAATATTCTGAGTTAATTTCTTGCCTTCTTGTGACTGAGCAAAACAATGAGCTACTGATGAATAATCATGAATATTTTTCAACTGGCTCCGCTCAATTCCCTGAAGCGAATGCGACATTCTATAGCGGGAGAAATAAAGGTTACACCAACAATCGTGGTCATAATTATGGGCGTGGTCGTGGTCATAGTCACGGTCGAGCACATAGGCGAGGTGATCGTTTTAAAAATAACTATACCCACCGTAAGTGGAACAATAAAGATGACAATAGTGCAAAAGATCAATCCAAGAAAGAGGAATATATGTGTCATCGATGTGGCCGCTTAAATCATTGGGCCCGTGCTTGCCGTGTGCCAAAGCATCTTGTGGATCTTTACCAACAGTCAATCAATGGTAAAGGAAAGAAAGTTGAAACAAATTTTGTTTATATCAATGACAAAGATGATTGTGGCCTTGGCAAAGATGATTATGGCATTACTGGCACTAGCAATGGCGATTATGGCTTTACAGATATAGATGTTAATGATTTCCTTATTTCCCTGAGAAGAATACTTGATTTTTATTTTTTTGTTTTGTTTATGTTTATTATTATTCTAGGAAAAGTTTGTTAGAAAGATATAATATTTTTTTAGGAATTATATATATAAGAATAAAATTCATGGATGTCATTTATTTAATTTATATTTTTGATTATTTTTGTAATATTTATTTTATTTTTCTTTGAAGAATATGATTCCGTCTCAAATACAATCCGTCAAAAATGGTGACGATTTATGCTTAGCAGACAGTGCAAGTACTCATACTATACTTAAGCACAAGAAATTTTTTTCCCATTTAACAATGCAAGGGGATAATGTGAGTACTATATCCGGAAGTGCTAATATTATAGAAGGCTCCGAAAGAGCAAAAATGTTATTGCCAAATGGAACTTTATTCCATGTTCATAATGCGCTATACTCTCCAAAGTCGCAAAGAAACTTATTAAGTTTGAAAGATATTCGCAATAATGGATATCATATTGAGAGTAGTTGTCTAGGAGACACCGAATATCTCTATATTACAAGTATAACTCAAGGCAATAAGAAACTTTTAGAAAAATTACATGCACTGTCATCCGGATTGTACTACACAAGAATTAGTGCAATTGAAGCACATGCTATTGTAAACTATAAGTTTACTGATAACTTTATTATTTGGCATGACCGGTTAGGTCATCCCGGTTCGATTATGATGCGAAAAATTATCGACAATTCATGTGGTCACTCATTGAAGAACCAACAGATTCTTCAAAGTAATGCCTTTTTCATGTAATGCTTGTTCTCAAGGAAAACTAATTATTCGACCATCACCAGCTAAAATAAATTATGAGTCTATCAATTTTCTCGAACGGATACATGGTGATATATGTGGGCCCATACACCCTTCTTGTGAACCATTTAGATATTTTCTAGTTTTAATCGATGCATCGACCAGATGTTCACATGTATCCTTGCTATCAACCCGCAACTTGGCATTTGCGAGGTTACTTGCTCAGTTAATAAAATTACGAGCACATTTTCAAGATTCCCCTATAAAGACAATTCGTCTTGATAATGCTGGTGAATTTACTTCTCAGACTTTTGATGATTTTTGCATGTCGATTGGAATAAGTGTTGAACACCCTGTAGCGCATGTTCATACAGCAAATGGTCTTGCAGAGTCCTTTATCAAACGACTTCAATCAATTGCAAGACTGTTACTAATGAAGTCAAAACTACCGATTTCTGCATGGGGACATACCATTTTACATGCAGCATCATTGATTCGCATCAGGCCTGTGAGTTATCATAATCTCCCCATTACAAATGGTTTTTGGTCATGAACCAAATATTTCTCATCTTAGAATTTTTGTATGTGCGGTATATGTTCCAATTGGTCCACCACAACGCACAAAGATGGGTCCTCAAAGGAGGTTGGGAATATATGTCGATTTTGAATCCCCTTCGATAGTTAAATATCTTGAGCCTTTGACGAGGAATTTATTTACAGCTCGATTTGCCGATCGTCATTTTAATGAGTCGGTTTTCCCAACATTAGGGGGAGAAAATAAACAATTGGGAAAAGAAATAAGTTGGAATGAATTATCGTTATCATTTTGATCCACATACCCAACAATGTGAACTAGAAGTTCAAAGGATAATTCATTTGCAAAACTTAGCAAATCAATTGCCAGATGCTTTTGCTGACCCTAAAAAAGTGACTAAGTCACATTTACCAGCTGTGAATGCTCCGATTAAAATTGATGTCCCAGAAGGACAAACTCTAGTTGCTAATGAGTCAAACGCACGCCTGAAGCGTGGTAGACCAGTAGGTTCCAAAGATAAAAATCCTCGAAAAAGAAAAGGAGCTATATCATGTGATGGTCTAATCGAGGAATCAATGGATTATGAAAAATCTCGAGAAGAGATTAAAAGGTCTCCAAAAGAGACATTAGACATGAATCAGGTACCTAATAATGATGAGATCTCAATAAATTATGTCATGTCTGGTAACAAATGGAAACGAAACAAAATCGACGTCGATAATACTTTTGCATGCAATATAGCACTAGAGATTTTGAATGATAATATGGATCATGAACCATTGTCAATTGAACAATGTAAGCAAAGAGATGATTGGCCAAAATAGAAAGAGGCAATCGAAGCGGAACTAAAATCTCTTTCAAAAAGAGAAGTATTCGGGTCTGTAGTCCGTACACCGGAAGGTGTAAAACCTGTGGGGTATAAATGGGTTTTTGTGAGAAAGAGAAATGGGAAATTGCGAGATATAAAGCTCGTTTGGTTGCACAAGGATTCTCACAAAGACCGGGAATTGATTATGAAGAAACATACTCCCAAGTGGTAGACGCAACCACTTTTAGATTTTTGATTAGTCTTGCAATAAAAGAAAGACTTAATTTTCGCTTAATGGATGTTGTTACAGCCTATTTGTATGAGCCTCTTGATAATAATATTTATATGAAACTTTCGGAAGGTTTCAAACTACTTGAAGCAGTTAATTCAGGTTCTCGGGAAATTTATTCAATCAAATTGAACAGATCCCTTTATGGATTAAAAAAATCTGGGCGCATGTGGTATAATCGCCTCAATGAATACTTATTAGTAGAAGGCTATAAGAATGATCCAATTTCTCCATGCATTTTTATTAAGAGATTTAGCTCTGGATTTGTTATTATTGTTGTGTATGTTGATGATTTGAATATTATTGGGACTCCTGAAGAGATCTCATTGACAATATAATGTTTAAAGAAAGAATTTGAAATGAAAGATCTTGGGAAAACAAGATTCTGTCTTGGATTACATATTGAGGACTTAAAGGATGGAATCCTTGTGCATCAATCAACATACATAGAAAAAAATGCTAAATAAATTTTACATGCATAACGCACATCCATTGAGCACTCCTATGGTTGTTAGGTCACTTGATGTTAACAGAGATCCATTCCGTCCTCGAGAGATGGATGAAGATATTCTTGGTCCAGAAGTGTCATACTTAAGTGCTATTGGTGCATTAATGTATCTTTCTAGTCACACACGACCTGAGATATCGTTTGTTGAAAATTAATTGGCAAGATTTAGTTCATGCCCAACACGAAGACATTGGAATGAGGTCAAACACGTATTTCGTTATCTTCAAGGTACGAAAGACATGGGATTATTTTTCTCTAATCTATCCAAAACAGAATTGGTTGGTTTTGCGGATGCAGGATACTTATCTGATCCTCATAATGCTCAATCACAGACTGGTTACGTATTTACATACGGTGGTACAACAATTTTTTGGCGCTCAATGAAACAAACAATTACCGCTACTTCCTCTAATCATGTTGAGATTTTGGCTATTCATGAGGCTAGTCGTGAATGTGTGTGGCTAAGGTCTGTAACCAATCATATTCACGAAAATTGTGGTTTACACTCTGGAAAAGTAGCTCCGACGGTCTAACATGAGGATAATACGGCCTGTATTGCCCAACTTAAGGAAGCATACATAAAGGGTGATAGAACAAAACACATCTTCTCAAAATTCTTCTTTACTCATGATCTATAAAAGAATGGAGACATTGATGTCCAACAGATTCGTTCATGTGATAACTTGGCAGATTTATTTACCAAGGCACTCCCTACTACTCCATTTGAGAAGTTAATTTATAATATCGGATTGTGTCGTGTCAAAGATCTTATATGATGTATTTATGAGGGGAGCAAAATACGCGTTGTACTCTTTTCCTTATCCATTGTTTTGTCTCATTGGGTTTTCCTGGAAAGGTTTTTAATGAGGCAACATGTTATGCATATTAAAGATGTGTGTACTCTTTTCCTTTACTAAAGATTTTTTATGGGGTTTTTATCTTAGTAAAGTTTTAACGAGGCACACTGTCTTCATAGACATCCAAGAGGGAGTGTTATGAATATTTATCTATGTGGATGTCTATCATGATAAGGACTTTATCAAAGGAGATTTGAATTATTTTATCATTAGGAATATTATCTACATTAATTAGAGTTTAATATATTACGTACCTCTTATGCCTATAAATAGATAATTTACTGAAGGCATTGTACCAAGTCAATATTCAGAATAATACAAATCTCTTTCTTTTCTCTCATCTTATTTTGTTCCTATTTCTTCTTGTTCTTGTTATTTCACATTATTCACAACACTTTTTATATATTTTTTATATTTTAAGTTTATATTTTTTTTCTTATTTTTAGTATTTTTTAAATAATTTTTATGAATATTTTATTATTGTTTTGATATTTTTAAAATTTTAATAATTTCTTAAATTCTTATTTTTTAGCTTAATAATTAAATAAGTCCATGAATTTAGCGAAAAAATCAATTATGCTCTCGAAGTCGGCTAAAAACTCAATTTAGTCCCTCTGCTACATCAGCATCACACATGCACTGTCATGTCAGCATCGTGGACTGACACAACAACATAGTGGACTGCCACATCAGCACCGTAACGGCTAATGTCGATCAAAGGGAAAAATTGTTGTAATTGAATGACCTAAAGGGTGAATGATACAATTAAAAAGTAGAGGCAATATTATTGATATTGGTTTACTTCATGGGGAAATAATCCCTTAAGACAATTTTAAAGAATTTTCCATAAATATATCTAAAAATTAAAATTTCAAGTAAATGAAGAATGATTATTAATTCATGTATAATATTTTTAAAATATTACAGTATTTTAAATATAAAATACTTATTTTTTTTAGATTATAAAATATTTAAAATTAATTATAAATTAAAAGTAAAATTCAAATTTGATTTAATTTTGATTAATCACGATATTTAAACTTATAAGTCATAAATCGTCCAAACATTGTGTTAAAAAAAACATTGAATCAAGAGCTAAACATCATTAAAAATGGTGGGTTGGGGAGATTCCTAGGTAATTTCAAGTTAATGAAAAAGTTTCGAACACTGGCACAAGTGCAGTTGTCAGATCATTGACGAGGGATGTTGTTTTGGGCTAGGACTAGGACTGTTTCTTTGAGAGCATCAATGACAAATGCAGTTGTCGAAGCTCTATACAACTCGTGAGACGATATAAGAGTCCATTCGAGGTCGTGAGGTGGGTACACAATATGGTCTACAAGCTCGAATTACTACCAAATCTAATAGTACATCTTGTATTTCGCATCAGCATGCTACACCTTTCCTATAAGAATGCCGGTAATTCTAAGCGGAGCAAGTTACACAGAGCACCAGTAGTAGTGAAAGTTTCCAATGAGAAAGAGATAGAAAGCACCCAAGTGAACATAGTGGTTCGATGACCAAGTCACGTGCCAAGGCATGAGTCCTTTGTGCTTTGCAAGGGACTTCCTAAGATTAAAGGTAGTTGGGAACCAACCGAGGCACTATGAAATTCGAGGATAATATTGTCGTATTCTATCATCAAAACGTGACAAAGACGTCATTATATTCAATGAGAGAGAATATAACGGGTGATCAGCCCATGACCGATACAAGCACATACCAATGGGCCAAGTCCAGCACACTACATGATGCCCAAGAAATTTTGTCCAAACTCTTGGGGTAGTCCAACTCCATTCCAAGCAAGCTCACCTCTTGAAGAATGTTGATCTGATTAACCAGAACAATTATGGAAACTATCCTTGGGAATATGATTACAACAAACGTAGAACGATGGTTGGTAAATGTGGTGCCATGGGGTGCTATTTTGGGGCTGTGTTCATGCTAGTTGGTTGTTGGTGGGGGACGTCCGATGGTGGTGTTGGTGGGTGCGACTAAGGACAAGGTTGGGTATTGTAAAGGTTGGATTGTGTGTTATGGGAAGGGGTTCTTGTATCATTTGTTGAGTGTAAAACTAATGTTTTGATATAATAATTGAAAAATGTTTTGGACTGATTTAAAAAGTATTTAAAACAATTTCCAAAAGTCCAAATAACTTGAAACTATGTTTAGGGATGTTTTAAAAGGTTTTCATGTGTTTTCAAAGGCCAAACTTATCAAAACTGGCCAGGTGTTTCGAAACACCTTAGGGCGTTTCGAAACAGGGGCTTCCAGTGGCTATAATCGTTTCGATACAAGTATCGAAACGTGCCCAGCGTTTCGAAACGGGCTAGGTCGTTTCTATACGCCCACGTGGCAATGACCCCAACGGTCATAAACCCCAACGGCTCTTTCCTAACTAACTTTCAAAATGCAGGCGTTTCGATACGGGCTTATAGCGTTCCGATACGCGTTTCGAAACGGCAAGGGGGTGTTCCGAAACGGGTACCCTGACAGACTGCAACGGCTCTTTCTACATTGAGAGTGTTTCGAAACGGCTTCGAGCGTTTCGAAACGGGGAGCTGCAGAACTGCATTTATGGAGGGAATTAAAGGCTCCAACGACTCTATTTCAACCCCAACGGTCCTAAACGGCTATAAACTCAATTGGGAGTATAAAAGGGACCTCCTAGCATCAAAAGAAGGCTAATGCTCATATTGTCAAACATCAAATGATCAAGAAATTGTCTTAGTGCTTAATTTGTCATTTCTTGTATAGACAAACACTAGTGAGCCAAAATTGTCAAATTTGCTCAAGTGTTTTAGGTTTTGGGTGAGTGCTTCATTGTGCAAACAAACACCTATTAGAGGGTTTAAGTTTGCTTTTATTTATCTCTTTGTAAAAGAGGGTTTTGATCAAGGCTTGGGTAGAAGCTTGATCGGTTGTAAGGGTTTCCTCCTAATCCTAGAAAAGGGGACGAATCAATTAGTGGATTGATTGTGAAATCCTTAGTGGGAAGCTAAGGTAGTGGATGTAGGTGCTTGGTTAGAAGGCCGAACCACTATAAATCATTGTGTCTTTTTACATTCTAGCTTCGACAACCCTTCCACCCAAATATCCACCTCTCCACCACTTGGTGAGCTAAATTGGTTGATCGAATCGAGCCTCACACATCCCAACATTGAGTTTTATGTGTGGGCGTGTTGTTTCTTAATTGTTGTGCTTGTACTCTTTTACTCTATTTAAGTTAAGAAAGTTGTTAATGAAACACATTACAATTAATGTATGATTTTATTTTTTAATAAAATTATACATTGTTGATAAAAAAAAATTAAATACTATGCATGACTTCTTATTCTATCTATTTGTTGTTTTTGAGAATTTGAGTAGTCAAAATATCATAAACGTCTCTTCTAGCGACACTGACAAACAACTTTCTTTTCATTTACTCCCATCTGCTTTAGAGAGGGTCAATCAATCGGATGACTATCATTATGGCATATAGTTTCGCTTCATGTAATTTTATTGAAATTGTCAGCTTAGTCATTTTATAACCAATAATTTCGCGGTGTTGAATTCGGAGCACCACACCCACAAACAGCATTTGGAAAATCATTACATACCGAAGCATCGGATATAGAGTATAGTAATTAGTAACTGAAATATCACATAAACAAATTCATTACCATTATAAATAAATTTTTAAATTAATTATAAATAAGTTATGTAACCCCCTCGTCCCGGTCTGGTCGGATGACCGGTCCGAGTGGGCCACACGGGGAAAACCGAAGCGAAACCCGTTAAGGCTCCCCCTCGGTTAACGATCCAGAAAATTTCTTTTAACATTAGTCTTATCTAGATGCAATTTTAATTCCTATGTGAAGCACAGCAGCGGAATAATCAAACAACGCATCATTCACCGACCAAACAAACACAAAAAAGTCCATTTTTCTTCATTTTCAGCAGGCCATTTCGAAACACCTATAGGGTGTTCCGAAACGCCCTGACCTGGTCAACGGGCCTGGGTCAACCACAAGGGGACCGTTCCGAAACAGGGGAGACCCGTATCGGAACGCCCTTGACGGTCAATATCTCGTGGTCAACGAAATTTGACCGTTTCGGAACTTCAAAGGCCCGTTTCGGAACGGCTTCATCTCGCCAATTTCTCAAAATTCCAGTAGCGAAAACGTTCCAGAACGACCCTCATCCGTTTCGAAACGGCTGGCCATTTACACAGGGGCCGTTTCGGAACACGGGGACCCGTTCCGAAACACCCCCCTGTCTGCAGACTTTCTGGGCTGTTTTGAGGCACAAGGATGCCCCGAAACATCCCCTAGACACCATACAACTTCATGGCAAGACATCCTAAGGTTTACTAACAATACCAGCATGCTTCAACATTAATTAGACATGTCTACCACTAAGGCAACATTCCCACAACATGCATTCATTCAAACATAGGTCAAACACATATATAACTCCTAAAGCATAAGGCTAACATGCGAGTAAGCAATTAGGCATGAGTTAACAATCAACATGGCAACACAACCATGCAAAAGCAAGATTCTAAGGAGTCTACACATGCTCCAAACAACCAACAACAATCCAACAAAACCTTATACATCCCATTGCTTAAACTATTACATGTCTTAACATTAAAACCATACTTGATGAACACAGTCCAAAAACACACTTGGAGGCCCTCCACTTGCCCGAGCAACCCACGAACTAAGGATCTGCAATGTTGAACAAAGAGAGCGTAAGCAATAATGCTTAGTGAGGGTAAGCTCTAAAAACAAACCTCAACACTGCAGGGTCCGAGCACGATCTAGCCAAAGCAACTTACATTTACCAAGAGTCCACGAGATATAGATGCATGAGCAATATATCATATATATGCCATAATCATGAGCTCAACATTACCATACATGCAATCACATTTAAACATCCAACCAGCTCATAAAATTCCAACACAACGATACACATATCAATCCACATTGGCACCTAGTTATGACTCAAATACACGGATAGACTCGTTGGAAACTCATGTCCAACAACCACGTTACCTCGGTGGGATTCCACTCATCACCGGCCTCGCGGAGGGGATTCCACTCATCCTCACGCCCCGTCGATGGGATTCCACTCATCATCGACTATATTTAGATACCATTTCCGGGCGTACCCGTACTCCTCCTTGGTGACTCAACGCCACCAAGGCCACGCACGACTTTGACTCATGTGTACACACTAACATCCTAATGATCAATCATTTGTATTTAAGTATACTAGTGCCAATATTTTACTTATTCCACAACACACATTTCAATCATTTCCGTGCTTAGCACGTACTCACCATGGACACAACCATGAACCATCACCGTGCATGCTTTAAGCCATACAACCCATGCCTCAATTCACATGTATAAAACAATATACATAAGCATTCATATCACATGGCATACAAGGCATATACAATCATCCAATTGAGTTCATCCAAAGGCTTAGACCAAGTTTAGGATTAGGCTACCACCCTAATCCTAACTCTAGGTGGGTCTACCAAGCCCAACCTAGTCCACATACTCGAACCTACTAATTTAAAATCATTCAAGGAAATCAACCACTCACCTAAGCTTCCAAGCACAAGACCACGCAAGCCACACCCTTCAACTCTCCGGATGCACTTCCGATGCTTCACCGATGCCCAAGCTCAATTCTAATCATCTCAAACACAACCAAAACATTCGAATCAATAACACATCATCGGAAACAACCCGGATTAACACTAACAAGCATTTAACACCCCAAACAAAGTCACAAAACATAATTTTCGAGTAGCCTCTTTCACCCACTGATTTCTTCCATTTCAAGCACCCAAACAAGCCTCAATTTCATCCAAAATGATCCTCATATATCATACTACCTACAGCCCTTAAAACCCAACATCAAACAGCCCCAAAACATACTTTAAAACCCTCCAAAAACCCTCTCAAAACCCAATTCCGAAAATTGATTAAAATCGTTTGAAATTTACATATGTAGCATCATTTGGCTCCTATATTCCATATCTAACCTTAACAAATCGAAATATTAAGTTTAGCTACACAAAGGCACCATTTTTAATCAAGATTTTCAAAATTTCCATTTTCTCAAAACTTCATGAAAACGAAACTGAGTGGTACTTTCATGAAAGGGAAAGCGAGGGGAAGTCGAAAATACTCTTACCTTTCAAAACGGAGTTGAAATGAAGAAGTTGTGGAATGGAATAGTAAATGGGTTGGGAGCCTTTGTTTTCCCGTTGATGAAGAAGAGAATGAATAGTGGATGATGGGGGTTTTTGTTTTGTTTTAGTTTAAAAGCTCAAATGACTTATTTGCCCTTAATGAAATGAAATATTCACAAGGACATATAATTCATGGCCATTTAGGGTTTAATTGCAAAACATAGTAAATCAAATTAAATTAATTTAATTTGGAAATGAACCCTAAATTTTTAGAAACCATTTTAATTATAAAACCGAGTTCAAAATAATATTTTAATATTATTTTCACCTAACCCCTAAACCCGGGTGTTACAACTCTCCCCCACTTAAGGAAATTTCGTCCCCGAAATTACCTGGTGGAAACAAATACGGAAACTGCTCAACCATATCCGCTTTCCTCTCCCACGTGGCCTCTTCCACACCTCTATGTCTCCACAACACCTTGACCAACTCTATGGTCTTGCCACGCAACACTTTGCTATCAGAGGCAAGTATCTCTACGGGCTCTTCGTTATAAGAAAAATCCGGATTCAACTCTATTTCTTCAACGGGCATCACATGCGAAGGATCTGATCTATATCTCCTAAGCATAGATACATGAAAGACATCATGGATCTTTTCTAACTCAGAAGGTAACCTCAACCGATAAGCTACAGGCCCAATCCGCTCAACTATCTCATACGGACCAATGAACCTTGGACTCAGCTTGCCCTTACGGCCAAATCTCATCACCTTCTTCCACGGAGATACTTTCAAAAATACTTTCTCACCAACTGAGTACTCAATCTCCTTCCTTTTCAGATCTGCATAAGACTTCTGCCGATCGGAAGCTGCTCTCAAACGGTCGCAAATCAACTTCACCTTCTCTGTGGTTCCTTTAAGCAAATCTGGCATAGGTAACAATCTCTGACATGTCTCAGCCCAACAAATCGGAGTCTTACACCGTCTACCATATAAGGCCTCATAAGGTGCCATCTGTATACTAGACTGATAACTGTTGTTGTAAGCAAACTCAACTAACGGTAAGTGCTTCTCCCAAGAACCCTGGATATCAATCACACAACAACGAAGCATATCCTCTAGAACCTGTATCACTCGCTCTGACTGCCCATCGGACTGCGGATGATAAGATGTGCTGAAATGTAGACGACTACCCAAAGCACTATACAAACAACTCCAGAACCTCGAAGTAAATCTAGGATCCCTATCTGAAACTATAGACTTCGGGACTCCATGGAGTCTCACAATCTCACGAATATACAAGTTTGCCAACTTGTCTAAGGAATCCGTAGTGTTCACTGCTAAGAAGTGAGCACACTTAGTGAATCTATCAACAACCACCCAAACTGAATTCTTCTTCGAAGGAGACAAGGGCAACCCCGATACAAAATCCATTGTGATCCTCTCCCATTTCCATTCCGGAATCTTCAAAGGCTGTAACAAACCTGAAGGAACCTGATGTTCTGCCTTCACTCTCTGACAAACCATGCAACGGCTCACATACTCGGCTACATCTCTCTTCAAACCAACCCAGTAGTAATCATTCTTCAAATCTCGGTACATCTTGGTACTGCCCGGATGCATGGAAAAGGGACTCGAATGTGCTTCACTCAAAATCTGACGTCTCAGCTCAACATCTTCCGGTACCACAATTCTATCTCTAAAGCACAACAAGCTCTCACCACTGAAACTATACTCAGTCGGTCTTCCTTCGGCTATGTCTTGAACATGAGGAACTAGGCTCGCATCTTGCAACTGCTTCTCTCTAATCAACTGAATCAAAGAAGGCTTCACTTGCAACTCGGTGATCAAACCACCATCATCTGACACACTCAATCTAGCAAACATAGCTCTCAGCTCAACGGCCACCTTTCTACTCAAAGCATCAGCTACTACATTTGCTTTACCCGGATGGTACTCAATGGTCAAATCATAGTCCTTTAGCAACTCTAGCCATCTTCTCTGTCTCAAGTTTAACTCCTTCTGTGTCATCAAGTACTTCAAGCTCTTGTGATCGGTGTAAACTATACACTTCTCACCATACAAATAGTGACGCCAAATCTTCAATGCAAATACCACTGCGGCAAGCTCTATGTCATGAGTAGGATAATTCTTCTCATGAATCTTCAACTGTCTAGAGGCATAAGCAACGACTCTCCTATCTTGCATCAAAACACATCCTAAGCCTACGTAGGAAGCATCACTGTAAACCACAAACTCCTTACCTGAAACAGGTTGCACTAACACTGGAGCATTTGTCAAAGCTTCTTTCAATTTCTCAAAGGCCTTTTGTCTTGCATCTGTCCATTCAAACTTGACTCCCTTTTGCAACAACTTAGTCAAGGGAGCGGCTACTCTAGAGAAGCCATCCACAAATCTCCTATAGTAACCCGCTAATCCTAGGAAACTCCTAATCTCGGTCACGGACTTAGGTTGTTTCCACTCAACAATAGCCTCAATCTTCGATGGATCAACTCGGATACCTTCGGCCGAAACAACATGGCCAAGGAATACAACCTCTCGAATCCAGAACTCACACTTACTAAGCTTCGCATACAACTAATTGCTCAACAATCTGTGTAAAACAAACCTCAAGTGCTCATCATGCTCTTCTTCTGTCTTCGAGTACACAAGTATATCATCAATGAAGACAACCACAAACCGGTCTAGATAGTCTCTAAAAATTCTGTTCATCATGTCCATGAATGCTGCTGGTGCATTCGTGAGCCCAAATGGCATCACGAGAAACTCATAGTGACCATATCTAGTCCTAAAAGCTGTCTTCGGAACATCACACTCTTTCACTTTCAACTGATAGTACTCGGATCTCAAATCTATCTTCGAGAACACTGAAGCACCCCTCAACTGATCAAACAAGTCATCTATACGAGGCAACGGATACTTGTTCTTCACGGTCAACTGATTCAGCTGTCTATAGTCAATACACATGCGCATGCTACCATCTTTCTTTTTCACAAACAACACTGGAGCACCCCACGGAGAACTACTAGGCCTAATGAAACCACGGTCTAATAATTCTTGCAACTGACTCTTCAATTCTTTCAACTCTTTCGGAGCCATACGATACGGAGCTATCGAAACTGGGTTAGACCCTGAAACCGTCTCAATCACAAACTCAACATCTCTGTCAGGAGGCAAACCCGGCAACTCTTCAGGAAACACATCTGGAAAGTCACACACTGTTCTGATATCTTTCGGTCTAGCTTCACTCATATCCGGATTCATAACATAAGCCAAATAGGCCCCACATCCTAAGTCCATCAACCTATGGGCCTCTAAAGCTGACACCACATTAGACAAGAACTTAATGTTCTCGCCCACTACCACTACCTCGTAGTCATCAGAAAGCTTCAAGGAAATTCTCTTTGTCTCAAAATCCACACTAGCCCGGTGCTCAACCAACCAATCCATACCCAGAATAATATCAAAACCGTAGAAAGGAAGTTCCATCATATCAACTGAGAACACATGACCCTGAATCTTCAGTGGACACCTCCTATACATACGTCTAACTACAACTGTCTCACCAAAAGAACTAGTAACATGCATACCTACATCTAAGATCTCAACAGGAATATCTAACTTCTGTGCATGCTTACTCAAAATGTAGGAATGCGTAGAACCCGAATCAACCAAAGAAAGCAAGGACATAGACTGTAACTCAAAATTACCTGCTATCACATCGGTGTCGTTCCCGGCCTCTCTCTGAGCATAGACCCTCGCTGGTCCTCCCGCCTCTGGCTGCACAGCCACAACATGTGCAAAGTTCCTCTGAGCATCTACCCTAGGTGCATCAGCCCTCGGCTGGAAGTAGCCACGACCGCGCCCACGGCCTCTCTGAAAATCATTACCTCTCGCAGGAGCCTGAGCTATGTTCGGTGCCTGAGCTGCCTGACGTGGACAGTCCCTCCTAAAGTGGTCCCTCGAACCACAGTTCCAGCAAGCATGAAAGTTACCCCAGCACTCTCCAGTGTGTTGTCTCCCACACTGTGCACACTCGGGCAAGCGCCCTCCTCCTCTATGGCCCTGATGGCCTCTACCATGGTGGCCACCGCCACGCCTCTGATCAAACTGATGTCTGCCACCTCTGTGCCTCTTAGCATCTCTACCATCAAAGTGGTTATGCCTCTTTCCAGAACCAGAACCACCAGCTCGTTTGGCTGAGCCCAAACTATGCTCCAAATCCTTGGCCCTCGCGACCAACACATCAAAGTCTGAGTAGTCAGAAGCCAAAGTGTACCTCTTAACCTCTTCATTCAATCCGTATCGGAATCGTTTGCAGCGTTCCACTTCAGTAGGAACCAACTCTGGGGCATATTGACTCAAGCGAACAAAGCGGATCTCATAATCAGTCACTGAAGCATCTCCCTGAGTGAGAGCCATGAACTTTCTCTTCTTCTCATCTAGGTACCTCGGTCCTAAGTACCTCTTCCGGAAAGCAGACTCAAAGAAATCCCAATCTATCTCGGCCTCTGGAATCCCGGTAGTGATGGTGACCCACCAGGTGTAGGCATCACCCTGAAGCAGTGAGATCACACAACCCAATCTACGTGCGCCCGCACAACCCATCTGAGCCAAAATACGAACTGTCTTCTCTAACCATAACTCCGACCTCTCCGGAGTAGATCCTCTAAACTCCTCGGCCCCTAAGCTACGGAGCCTCTCCAACGGTAAGCTAGTATCATCACCCCTAGGCTGAGCTGCAGCCTGGGCTCCCGCAACTGCGGCCTGGAATGCTCCCGCTATTGCTTGCACAAGTGGAGTCATATCAATTCCAGCTGGACCTTGGCCACCTTGGCCACCTTGAGGTCCATTTCCCCCGGCTCCATCCTCGCCCCCAACTCCCGGTGGAGGAGGTGGTGGTGGTGGAGGGGGTGGAGGAGCGCCAACTCCCGCTGCCCCTGGTCCTTCTATGTGAGCTCCCGCACCAACTACCGGCTCAACGGGAGCCACAACTCGCGGTTCCTGACGAACCAACCTCGGTCTACCTCTCGGTCTAGACATTGCTCTCTCAGATATTAACTACAACCACAACAACAACACACAAATTGGGTTAGCAAGGTGAGGCTCCCAAGTGTCCAAGTATGTTTCCTCACTTAAAAATCATTTTTCCAATGTAATAGTAGCAATGGGACCCACACACACATGCTTAAAAGTAAAACAATCAGCATACTTGTCACATAAGCAACCATTCTTGCAGAACAAGCAAACACCGTGCAATTCAACTTAAAAACTTAAACTTACCTCACTTACCTGCCCAAGGTCTCGGTAACCTTAGGCTCTGATACCAACAAGTGTAACCCCCTCGTCCCGGTCTGGTCGGATGACCGGTCCGAGTGGGCCATATGGGGAAAACCGAAGCGAAACCCGTTAAGGCTCCCCCTCGGTTAACGACCCAGAAAATTTCTTTTAACATTAGTCTTATCTAGATGCAATTTTAATTCCTATGTGAAGCACAGCAGCGGAAGAATCAAACAACGCATCATTCACCGACCAAACAAACACAAAAAAGTCCATTTTTCTTCATTTTCAGCAGGCCGTTTCGAAACACCTATAGGGTGTTCCGAAACGCCCTGACCTGGTCAACGGGCCTGGGTCAACCACAAGGGGACCGTTCCGAAACAGGGGAGACCCGTATCGGAACGCCCTTGACGGTCAATATCTCGTGGTCAACGAGATTTGACCGTTTCGGAACTTCAAAGGCCCGTTTCGGAACGGCTTCATCTCGCCAATTTCTCAAAATTCCAGTAGCGAAAACGTTCCGGAACGACCCTCATCCGTTTCGAAACGGCTGGCCATTTACATAGGGGCCGTTTCGGAACACGGGGACCCGTTCCGAAACACCCCCTTGTCTGCAGACTTTCTGGGCTGTTTTGAGGCACAAGGATGCCCCGAAACATCCCCTAGACACCATACAACTTCATGGCAAGACATCCTAAGGTTTACTAACAATACCAACATGCTTCAACATTAATTAGACATGTCTACCACTAAGGCAACATTCCCACAACATGCATTCATTCAAACATAGGTCAAACACATATATAACTCCTAAAGCATAAGGCTAACATGCGAGTAAGCAATTAGGCATGAGTTAACAATCAACATGGCAACACAACCATGCAAAAGCAAGATTCTAAGGAGTCTACACATGCTCCAAACAACCAACAACAATCCAACAAAACCTTATACATCCCATTGCTTAAACTATTACATGTCTTAACATTAAAACCATACTTGATGAACACAGTCCAAAAACACACTTGGAGGCCCTCCACTTGCCCGAGCAACCCACGAACTAAGGATCTGCAATGTTGAACAAAGAGAGCGTAAGCAATAATGCTTAGTGAGGGTAAGCTCTAAAAACAAACCTCAACACTGCAGGGTCCGAGCACGATCTAGCCAAAGCAACTTACATTTACCAAGAGTCCACGAGATATAGATGCATGAGCAATATATCATATATATGCCATAATCATGAGCTCAACATTACCATACATGCAATCACATTTAAACATCCAACCAGCTCATAAAATTCCAACACAATGATACACATATCAATCCACATTGGCACCTAGTTATGACTCAAATACACGGATAGACTCGTTGGAAACTCATGTCCAACAACCACGTTACCTCGGTGGGATTCCACTCATCACCGGCCTCGCGGAGGGGATTCCACTCATCCTCACGCCCCGTCGATGGGATTCCACTCATCACCGACTATATTTAGATACCATTTCCGGGCGTACCCGTACTCCTCCTTGGTGACTCAACGCCACCAAGGCCACGCGCGACTTTGACTCATGTGTACACACTAACATCCTAATGATCGATCATTTGTATTTAAGTATACTAGTGCCAATATTTTACTTATTCCACAACACACATTTCATTCATTTCCGTGCTTAGCACGTACTCACCATGGACACAACCATGAACCATCACCATGCATGCTTTAAGCCATACAACCCATGCCTCAATTCACATGTATAAAACAATATACATAAGCATTCATATCACATGGCATACAAGGCATATACAATCATCCAATTGAGTTCATCCAAAGGCTTAGACCAAGTTTAGGATTAGGCTACCACCCTAATCCTAACTCTAGGTGGGTCTACCAAGCCCAACCTAGTCCACATACTCGAACCTACTAATTTAAAATCATTCAAGGAAATCAACCACTCACCTAAGCTTCCAAGCACAAGACCACGCAAGCCACACCCTTCAACTCTCCGGATGCACTTCCGATGCTTCACCGATGCCCAAGCTCAATTCTAATCATCTCAAACACAACCAAAACATTCGAATCAATAACACATCATCGGAAACAACCCGGATTAACACTAACAAGCATTTAACACCCCAAACAAAGTCACAAAACAGAATTTTCGAGTAGCCTCTTTCACCCACTGATTTCTTCCATTTCAAGCACCCAAACAAGCCTCAATTTCATCCAAAATGATCCTCATATATCATACTACCTACAGCCATCAAAACCCAACATCAAACAGCCCCAAAACATACTTTAAAACCCTCCAAAAACCCTTTCAAAACCCAATTCCGAAAATTGATTAAAATCGTTTGAAATTTACATATGTAGCATCATTTGGCTCCTATATTCCATATCTAACCTTAACAAATCGAAATATTAAGTTTAGCTACACAAAGGCACCATTTTTAATCAAGATTTTCAAAATTTCCATTTTCTCAAAACTTCATGAAAACGAAACTGAGTGGTACTTTCATGAAAGGGAAAGCGAGGGGAAGTCGAAAATACTCTTACCTTTCAAAACGGAGTTGAAATGAAGAAGTTGTGGAATGGAATAGTAAATGGGTTGGGAGCCTTTGTTTTCCCGTTGATGAAGAAGAGAATGAATAGTGGATGATGGGGGTTTTTGTTTTGTTTTAGTTTAAAAGCTCAAATGACTTATTTGCCCTTAATGAAATGAAATATTCACAAGGACATATAATTCATGGCCATTTAGGGTTTAATTGCAAAACATAGTAAATCAAATTAAATTAATTTAATTTGGAAATGAACCCTAAATTTTTAGAAACCATTTTAATTATAAAACCGAGTTCAAAATAATATTTTAATATTATTTTCACCTAACCCCTAAACCCGGGTGTTACAAGTTATTGACTAATAAATTGATTTTATTTGTTGTAACTTTATATCACACAAGGGTTGTGTACTAATTGTATAATAAAAAAAATTAAATTTGAACTTTAAAATAAGATTCACGAGTGCCACTATGGTTCATACTTTATCTCATATTTTTAAATTATAGGAGAGAATCACAAAACTGATATTACATTTGTACACATAAACAACATAATATTGTTAATGTTGATATTAAAATTCTATTGCCCTGTCTGATAAACAATGATTTGAGTCAAAATTAAAGGTTTGAGTTTTTAGAGGTTTAATCAGTTAAATTTGCTAATTTAAATGTTTGATGAATAACGGATTAAAATAACGCATTGAGGTGAAAACTTTAATTTTGAAAAAGCTGCCAATAGAGACTTTTTGAAATTAGAGGTTTTGACATAAGACTTATAAAGATTTTTGTACCCTTAACAATTATAAAAAAACTTCAAATAACCTAAATTTAACCATTTCTATTTTAATTTTTCACCCTCACCTATTTACATTGTGACATTTGTAAACTAATACTTTTTATTTTTTACCCTTTAATTTTTCACACATTTATATTGAATTTAATTTTAATAATTAATTACATTTTATTAAAAATAATTATATATAATATAAATTAATATATAGATCTTTCACATTAATATATTAAAAAATTATTTTTCATAATCTAATTAATATTAATAGATACAAAATATTGATAACGAATAAAATATTCAAACAAGTATCAATATAATATGTCCTTATATGTCATTTTACTTGTTTAAATAATCAAACAATTATAAGCTATCAGTTTATTTTATCAAACACTCTTATACAATCAACTAATATAATCTGCTAGTCAAATCAATTAATGCAATCAGCAATTAACTAAGGTAATTCGCTAATTGTCAAACAAGACTTATATCTTTTATTTTTATACAATATAAATTACATAATATAAATATATAAAGAAATAATATATTATGTAATTGGAAAATGAGCTGTATAAATAGAAAGGAAAAGAAAATCTTTTTGACATAATATTTGTCTCTTACACTTCAAACGTGCTAAGTAATAAATCGAAACAAGTCCATCTATTCAGGACACCTTAAAAATAAGGGTAAACTAAATGGTCCTATTATGATCTAATTTTTTGTTGAATCCTCTAACTATGAGAAGTTACAAATAGGTTTTTGTCTAATTGTGACTAAATAAATCGGTCTAATTTCGTTAAAAATAAACGGCTAATGATGTGACGGTTAATAAAATCTATATAATAATAAATTTAATCCTTAACATTTACATTTTATTTTAATTTGGTTCTAAATTTAAAATTTTAGCTCTCAACATTTAAATATTACAACAATTTACTCTCTTAAATCTTAAACTTCATCTTCTTCCTTTCTAAAAACAAAAAGTGTGCATCTCCTGTTGTGGGTAGCTCATCGTAGATGGCTACCGTAAACATCAATAGAAGTTTTGGTTCTTCAACGATTTTTCACTGATTATACATATGGGGTTGCAGATGGCTATCGTTAACATCAATGGAGGTTTTATTTTTTAGAAGGGGAAGAAGATGAAGCTTTGGATTTAAGGGACTACAATGTTGTAATATTTAAATATTAAGAGATGAAAATTTAAATTTAGGTCCAAATTAAAATAAAATATAAAGGTTGAGGGTTATATATGTTATTATACAGATTTTATTAAACTGTCACGTCATTAGCCGTTTATTTTTTAACGAAATTGGACCGATTTATTAGTCACGATTAGTCGGGTGTCCTATTTGTAACTTTCCATAATCAAGGGACTCAACAAAAATTTGGGTCATAGTTGGAAGGCCATTATGTAGTTAAAGGCCCATTCGAATGTATTAGAATAAAGAAACACTTGAAAACAACTGAAATGGAATGAATAGGGGGTTAGGTTAAACTTTGAGTTTGTTCAATGCCGCAGCCAGAGACCGCAATTGCACTCTCAGCTGACAGCTAGAGCCTTTACTTGATGTCCAGAATCATCAACAATGGAAAAATGCAGTTGTAGCATTTTGCTATGCACTCGGTGTATCCCTCCAATTCGCGAGACCGACCATCGGCTCCCTTTTCCCATGGTTTTGCTTTCGTTTCTCGTCTTACTTACCTTGATTTTCACCTTGACACCCAAAGTGCACCATGATTTCACAAGCACTGCAGAAAGTTGCTCTTCTAGTTCTCTTTCGATTCCCTTGTCGTTTGAGCTCAAGACTCAAGTGTGCCGTCTGGGCCTTGTTTTTCCTCTCCTGGTTCCTTCACATACTTGAATATGAAGAAGGCCTGATTTTAAATTAACTTGTTTGTTTCATGATGCATGGATTACTCTTTAATGTTACAGAGGACTTTTGACTACAGAGTCGAAAAGAGCTTCAGAATCTTTTTTCCAAGTTACCTTATCTGATTGGGGTTTTAGAATACATTGTATGTGGAATTTGGTTACAGTTAGAAATACAATACTTGTAAATTCTCTCTAGTCTACTACTAGAAAATGAAATACAAATAAACAGATTAATCCAAATTATGAAGTGTCCACAAAATTTATATTGTAATAGCAAGGAATATTGTTTTAGTAGTAGTTGATGTCAAGTCTGAGTTTAATTTCAGTCAATTCATGTCTCTTCTACTTTAAAAATTTTTCTAAATTATTAAGTATACTAATCAGAAAAAGTAATGTATAGGTCCTATATACAATGTAAATCTTTGTACATTTAAAACGAGTTCTTGTTGTGTGTGTTTTGACAATGAATTTTGTGTCCATTTTAAAAGTGTAGGATTAAAATGCACTCTTTTTTATAGTATAGTGATTTGTACTGTACTTTTATCCTACTAAGCAACTAGTAATATAAAAAGTGCAACCAAATTAAGAAGGAACAAAGCCAGCATCTACTGAACTTATAAAAGCAAAACATGCATTTTAACCAAACATAACATTATCATTAAAAAATATTCTTCAAATTAACATCTATTTTTTTATCAATTCTCAAAATATATCATTTTACACATAAAATACATAAACGACATGTCAATCAGTCTTTTTGAATACGTGTTTGACATAGCTATTTTTTTCTTACATAACAATCTACTAAGTAAAGTTTAGAGAGAAAAAATAAATTACGTAAAAGAAGCATTTCATTAGTTGCATCTTTCAAAGGTTTGAGAAATATTTAAATAAAATGGCGTGTTTTAAAAAATAAACCATGTTAAGTGTAGTGTAAATTTTTAACTTTGTGTCGAGTGTTTGATTGAGGTGTTTTTTTAATCCACATAACTTTTTGAGATCTATACATTGACAAACACCTTGTCATCGTTTTCATCGCGGAAATTCTTATTTTAGCCTTTTGTTTTTGAATATTTCAACATTTCCTTGTAATTTTAAATTTTTGACTTCAATCTTTTTTAACATGTCGAACTTTGAATTTTAATTTTTTTAAACAAAAACATATAACTATTTATGAAAAATTGATACAATTCCATATATTCTGCTACTCTCCACAAGAATGTTGATTTATTGGCAAAAGGATGAAGAAATAGATTTATTATTCCGTTCCAATTGTGTAATTTTATTGTTTTATGAAATATTTAATTTTGACCCATGTAATTTTAATTTAGTTTGCCCATGGTGCTAGAGTGAGTCGGAAGGTTATTTATTTCCCTAAATCTGAAGGTGGCTTGAAACTTAAGAATATAGCAGTTTGGAATAAAGCTTGTTGTTTGATGTTGCTTAAAGGTTTATTGGCTGATGAGGGCTCCTTGTGAGTGGCTTGAGTTAGAGAATATGTTCTTAAGGGCAATGACATATGTCAAGTTCATTGTTTGCCTCACCATAGCTAGATTTTGACTAAGATTCTCAAGTTGAGAGATATTGTTGCTTTGGGAGAGCTGCGTGATAAAAGGGCTAAAGTTCTGTGGCAGAAGTTGGCATGGTTCTTTTTTTACATACCTAAGCATTCCAATGTCTTATAGATGGCCATCCTTGATAAGCTCTCTACAAGGGATCGATTAACAACATTTGACATTGTTATCGATAGAAAATGTGTGTTGTGTGGGCTGCATGAAGAGATTAGGATCATATTTTTGTTGCTTGCTCCTTCTCTAGAGATATTTGGACCATACTACTTAGGTTGTGCATGATCACCAGAAACATGCAGGACGGGAGCCATGAACTTCTTTGGGGATGTTTTGTCTTGAAAGGAAAATCACTCATTATCGGTATGTTTAAAATTGCATGGAGTGCATATGCCTACTCTATTTGGTAAGAAAGGAATTGGAGAATGTTTAGGAGTGTTGCTTGTAATGAGTTAGAATTTTTTGATATTGTAAAGAATATAGTGAAAGATAAATTACATGGGAATGATGGAAATCGTTTGTCCCTTATTATGACCCACTCTAAAAAATAAGACTTAGGGTTAGAGTTTAAGGTTAGAGTTTAGGGTTAAGGTTGATGAAATTAGAGATAAGTTGTATTTTTTAGGGTTCGAGGATTATGATTTATGATTTAGAATTTAGGGTTAGAGTTTAAAATTTAATTTTTTAGTGCTAGAGATATGGAGAGGGACACCAAAAAAAGGCAGATAATTTTTATGGGGGAAAGGTATAACATATGTTGGATTAAAATCCTCAATTGTGGGCACATATGTAAAATGTATGATGCTATTATAAATTATAACGCAAAATCAAGTGACCAATTATGTTAGGCGTGTCATCGGTATTAAAGTGTCATAGAAATAAAAGTGTAGATACCATAAGATAAATTTATAATTTAATGAGGGGCATAGTTATAAATACTTAATAGTTGATTTAATAATCAGCTATATAAAGAGGCAGTGGTCCCCAAGAAATAGGTTAACTTGTATTACTCTTGTCCCGTCAAAGAGTTTTTACGGCAAGGGCTAACCTATCTTCTTGGAAGACCAATACCAATGATTTGGAATTTCAACCTGAAGATTCAAGATTTTCAATATATCGATTAATTCAGGTACGCTTCCGCATTCAGTTTACTTCAGTTTATTGTTCTTGATTATTTGACATGATAGATAATGGGTAATATGTTTCGTATTCAATTATGATTTGGTTCCAACAAGTGGTATCAGAGCCTCGTCATGTTGGATCATTGAAAATCAATTAATTTTTTAATAATTTTTAATGATTCGGTATCAAGTTTTCAAGATTATATATCTTGATTTAATATTTCGATTACGAAACAATGGTGAAGCTGTAGGTTTTGGTTTAATTATGGATTAAGCTTCTAAAGAATTATATGCAATCAATTTTCTTTTCTCTAATCGATGAAATAATTGATTTGCTTGTATCGGTTCTATTTTTTAATCTATAGATTAAGTTTTGAAGGAATTATTTTACTGCTGCAATTCTTGTTTGATGTTTTTGAATCTTGTTGTCGCCGTATGAATTTCATGATTAATTAAACTTTTTTAGGGTTTTTTAAGTCTTTCATGAATTCAAATTCAGCTAAAGTTAAAATTTTTGCTCTAATAATAGAGACAAATGCAGCAAAGGATAATTTAATTGAATTAAAAAAAGGGGCCATGTGAAATCTGCTAATGCAAATTTTGGTTGGATTTTTTTTAATAAGAACAAAATTCAAAGTTAAAGATTTTTTAGTATGTTCAGTTTGGTCCATATGCACTTTGATTAATTCTTATTTGAGAATTAATATTTTGTTAATTCTGCTATTTGGTGGTAATGGCCAAATTTTTCGATTCAATTTTCCTGTCAATTCCATCTTTATTTATGCGATAAAGTATTATGCTTCTGTTATTGTTTCTTGGATTAGGAAAATTATTAATAATAATACTCTTGTTTCTTCTATATTGTTGTCGGATATACGTTTTGCTATCATGTATATTAAAGTATTGTCATAACATGATTTATAAAATAATAATATGTGAATAAATTTTGGATTATACGATTTCAGTCTTGATTTTGGAAAGCATGTAATTATACTTGTAGAATTCATATTCAATCTGGTTTGATTAAGAATTTTAATTTTGAACAAATTAGGTTATTATGGATACATTTAAGCTTTTCCTTTTTGTGATCATTATATGAATTACTAATTTGTATGATACTTTTGGTTTTGGCTTTTAGTTAAAGATGGAATGTTTTGAATTCAATTTTGATTTTGGTAAATGCATGTGTGAAACCAAATTGATTTTGATATAACACCCTAACTTATGGACTAATTTGCAAAACAATAAATTTTTAAGTACTCTTCAAATTCTCACTATTGACAAGTCTTTTTGAACCAAATTATACTTCAAGACAAAACTCTCTTAAATGTTCAAAATCTACTAAGAATTTTTATGTATTTTCAAGCCAAACTTTAGCAAAATGCCCAGGCGTATCGATACGGTAACCCCCTTAGCCCGGCCTAGACGGTTGACCCGGACTACGAAGATTACACGGGGAAAACTAAAGTCAACCCGAAAGTCAACCTTGATTAACGACCCTTTTTTTTTCTTTTTAAACTTTTCTAGATGCACATTAAACCTAGACATACTCTTGAGATAAGCATACTCAAAAATCACAGCAATCAGAAAACAATAAGGGACCCAATTGTACAAAATACGAATTTAGGGACCAATTTGTAAATTCTGAAAATTAAGAGAACTTTACCAATTTTTAAGTTACCATTATGAAATTATTCGTGTTTCATGCCTCTCTGCCAAATTTCATCTCAGACGGACATCTCAAACTCATTCAATTGCACATACAAAAATCAGGACTAAAACGTAAAGCTTGCAAACCTCAAAACCATTCTAAACAGTGCCCAACGGTCAAGTGTTCCGAAACGGGGTTAGCCCGTTCAGAAACGGGGCTTGGCAGTAGCCAAAGTGTTTCGAAACACCTCTACCCGTTTCGAAATACCCAGGCCAAATCAAGCACCTGTTTCGAAACAGGCAAGGGTGTTTCGAAACACCCTGCCCAGAAACAGCAGATAGGCCTGTTTTAACACCTTTAAACCCCATCAAACATGCTCCAAATCAATCCTCAACAAAGCATCAACATGCCAAGCATCATAACTACCAAATTGCATTAAAATCTAGATACAAAACCACCCCTAGGTGCACCAACTCTATCAACACATCCAACACTTAATCATGCTTTTAAAACAAGAAACATAGCATAACGACTTATGAATAAGAAGATTCAAACGTTGCAAGCGTTAAACCTCATAGTTCAAATCATAAACCGAACTTGTTCAACATACACAATCTCATTAAACATCAACATAAAAGACTCTCCCCCCATTGCCTTTATTATCTATAACTATTAACCGAGACATACATCTCAAGTGGAGCTCTCCTTGAATCCCTTGCTTCTTGTTGTCCCAACTTCAAATATCTGCATTGATGGACAAAAAGGAGCGTAAGCACATCATGCTTAGTGAGGAATGCTCAAGCCAAAACACCATCAATACAGCGAGTCATAAAACCTCTTTAAAAAGGTAAACACATTTCGATAAACCAAAGCAGTGTTTGAAAACTTCTTTTTAAACAACATGCTTTAAATCATGCATTGCTCAAACATGAAAACCAACCCTTAGCTTAGAAAAGCTAAGTAACTCACTTCAAAGCACATCCTTGCAAAACCATCAATTTAACCTTTCCATGCATGAACATCATATGCAAAGTTAAATACAAATTCCTTGGAAAACACTTCCACATCACATTATACTTTTCTCATATTTGGAAATCATCTCAAAGCAAGAAACCTTTGAAAACCACTTACTCCTTCAATCTATCTCATGCATTACACAAATGCAACATATGAACCACAAAAACAACATTTGCATTACATGCCTTTTAAAACAAGCCTTCACAAGACTTCAATGCACTAAAGAGATTCCATGCACACATGCACCATTCTCAATAGAAGATAAACACTTGTTCAAGCTAACAAGTAATACATGCATTCTTGGTACATTACACACTTTCCATGCAACCTTGCATCATTTCAAGCATCTCATGCTTCATTACATTCAAGAACATTATATTGGCTTCCAAGTGATAATTCACAAACCATCACAACTCAAGACACAATCGGATAAACGGATTACAAGCGTTGTCCCACACGCTCCATACACACTTCCGAACAACACAAGGTGGAGTTTACCGGTACAATCACAACCCCTCAACACCCGTGATGGAGTTTAACGGTACAATCACAACCCCTCAACATCACTCATCGGAAGTTGTATAATACACTAGCGAGAGCCGGGACACATCACAAGGCTTACACATGGAAGCTACCACAACCATTGTAATCACCTTAACCAAGCTCACACACGGGAGCAACCCTCCACCGTTGTGACGCTTAAGAAAGTCCACCCATGAGAGCCATCCTCCATCATGGTGACATTTAACAAGGTTCACCCACGAGAGCCACCCTCCATCGTGGTGGCACTAAACCAAGCCCACCCACGAGAGCTAACCTCCATCTTGGTGACACCAAATACCTCAATCGCTAGGATTCTTGGATGGAGTTTACGGTACAATTACAACCCCCTCGACATCCAAGGCGACTCAATTCACGGTGCACCCAATCCTATAGCCGGCTAACTATATCCGATTAAAGTAACCAAGAACCACTTACATCACTCGCCAATATAACCATTTTACCACATTAATCCATTGTTTTTACAAGCATAACCAAAATGCCGAAACCACCAATTACCATCATCACTTCACTGTTTTGAAGCATTAAACAAAGCCATTAAACAACATGCAACACTATGCATCAATTCCACAATTCCAATGTACAAAACCAAGGATCTCTTACCTTGAGCATCCTTCACACATGAATTTCAAAACCAGCATTAAACCATGCTAAAATATGCTTTCAAAATAGAATTTAAACATGCAAATCACATGCATTGCATCCAACAATCGCAAGTGCTTTAAAAACCAATTCATAACACAAACCAAGTGAGAAATTCCATTTACTTACTCTTGAGCTTAGCCAAGTTGTTTAGACTTAAACTAAGCTCCCAAAACCTTCAAACATTGGTTTCAAAGCTGAAAACCCAACTTCACTCACCGATACACAAAACTAGGCTAGCCAACAAGCCTTCCAAGCATCCGAAACCATCAACGCCGCCTCTATTGCTCACGAATCATTCTCCCCTGTTTCAAGCACATAACAATAGAGGATTAATGCATCATTATGCATTAAAAACACCAGCAACACACCTAAACTCGCTGCTCTTCATAAATCCAATATTTCGGCTACCAAACACAACCGAAATCACATCCAAACACTTCCAAAACTTAATCCAGCCAAGATCCATCACTTCTAACCATTTTTAAACATCAATTAACATCCAAAATGATCCCAAACACGTCCTCATACCTCCAGCATTAACAAAACACCAAGATCACCCCAAAAACCACCATTTTCACAAGCAAAAACTTAGGAAAATCAACCTATTCGGGATTGCATTGATTAAACCTCAATCACACATCATTTAGACATCCAAAATACATCAAAAAGACATCTCAAAACAGAGCCCAATCATCCAATACGAATTTCTTCAAAATTAAATCCAAATCTTGCATTTTAAGCCAAAAATCAAGATCACAACATTAAAACCTTTAATAAAACTTAATTTAAGGATTGAGAACTTGGGAATTTCAGTAAAGAACCGAGTATTTAGAGGAGAAGGACGTTCATACCTCTAAATGTGGATTTCTCCTTGTTTAGAGCCAAAATCCTTGAAAATTCATTAAGCAAATGGTGAGGATTTGATGTAGAAATGATTAGGAATCATTTAGGAATTGAAATCTCAACTTTAGGTGTGGAAATCAAAGGAAAAGTTGCTGTGGAAGTGTGTTTGGCTGAGGGAATTTTGAGAGAAAATGAAATGGGAAAATTTTGGTAAAAGTTAGTTATGAAACTAAAAATATCTTTTTCCCCCTTTCCTTTTTATTAATTAAACATTAAATGAGTCTTTAAAAATCAAGAAAAATCTGGAGAAATCCTCCCTTGGATAAATTAGCTCCTTAAAGATTCAAAGTTTCAATCCTTTTAAAACAGTCACTAACTTTTCAAAAATTACATTTTAGTCACTAACTTGAAATGTCATATTTCCAAACCTCATTTTGTAAAATTGACTTCACCATTCTCTTATATATAATAAAAGAGGATTTTTAGATATTTTTCCATATTTTTAATGCATCCCGAACTAGGCTTTCCCTAAAACCACCTTTTATATTCGAACCGAAAATCCGACCGGTACGGACCAAACCCAAAACTTCTAAGCCCAAAATTGGGGTGTTACAGATACACTTAGGCGTATCGGTACGATTTTTAGTCACTAGAATTTTAATAGACCATAGTGTACTAATACGGTATTACCCTGTATCGATACGATATTCATCTAGGCAGCTCTTTAAATGATATCGTATCGATACACTTTGCAACCGTATCGATACGATTTGCTTATCTTTGCATTTAATTTTCGACCGTTGGCTTGTCAGTTAGTTGGTAACCTAAAATTTAAATGACCGTTATACCGTACTGATACGCTCTTTATCAAAACCAAAGTTGGGATTCCAGTGAGTAAATTCTGTATCGATACGCCCTTCCGTATCGATACGCCCCTTAAAAACCGTACCGATACACCCTCTAAGCGTATCGATACGCGATGTTTTCGGCCACAATGACTCTTTCTTCTTTGATACAGGTACCGATACGCCCCCTAGTTGTACCGATAGGTAGGCAGTTGAGCTGCATTTATTGCGAGAAATTGCATCCCAACGGCTCTATTGATGATCCCAACTATCCAAACGGCTAGAATTCAATAAAAGGGTATAAAAACAAGTCTCAATTGAACAAGCAACAACTATTGAACCTACAAGCAACATCAAAGCACTTAAATCCAAACTTTGCACCTTTAGAGTCAAATTCTTGTACCCAACTCTTTTATTCTCATTGTAATCTTTTATTGTGAGTTTGAGGAGTGTGAAATTGTAATTCGGTAAACAATCATCCTTTGAGAGGAACTTTTAGAGTTTACCAAATATTTCTCTTTGTAAAAGTGAGTGGATTAAGCTTTGGGTAGAAAACTTAATCAAATTGTAAGGTTCTCTCCTCATCCAAGAAAAGGGGAAGAATTCAAGTAGTGAATTGGTTGAAAATCTTTAGTGGGAACTAAGGTAGTGGATGTAGAGTTCGTTTGGAGAACTTGAACCACTCTAATTGCTTTGTGTCACATTTTTATTTTGGGTAAACTACTTGAATAGTCACTTATGTTTTCCTCCAGTACAGAGTTGGTCACCAATTTTGAAAAACGACCAGTAAGGTCACTTACGTTTTCAGGGCGTAAACTTTTGGTCACTCAGCCGTTTGTTGCCGTTAAACACTAACGGATTGCTGATCTGACAATGAAAAAATAAGGGTAAATTACTGCAATGGCCATTAAAGTTTATCTCATTTACATTTTTGCTCCCCAATTTTAAAAATAAACATTATAGTCACTAATGAAAATGTTTCTTTATAATTTCACCCTTGAATTTTTTAAAAATCAAATTTTCAACCCTAAAACTTTATAATCAATTAGTATAATAATATTATAAAGGCTTAAATGAAAAATAGGTGCCCAGAGTATACTCTTTTTAAATTTAGGTGCTCAAATTGCTCCTATTCAATAACTAAACTTTCAAATTGCTCATATTTTTTTTTCATTCTAGATTGTTTTTAATATTACTGTAACATGACATGTCATTTTTTATTATTGCTAAATTAAAAATAATTTTAAAATCAAATAAAATTATTATTATTATTATTATTATTATTATTATTATTATTATTATTATTATTATTATTATTATTATTATTATTATTATTATTATTATTATTATTATTATTATTATTATTATTATTATTATTATTATTATTATTATTAAATTTAGAATAGTTGGTGGGGGGAGACAATTGGTCACCTTATTTGTCCAAAACATCCCGACGGCATTACATTGGAGCGGACTGAGACAAACTTTTGGAAGGCATGGAGATGTAGTCGATTCGTTCATTGCAAGGAAGAGGGACAGAGCAGGCATGCGGTTCGGTTTTGTAAGATTCTCCAACAGAATTGATGCGGAGAGAGCGATAGAGAGACTTAACGGATTCAAATTGTATGGTTTTCGCTTATCTATATCGGTGGCTAAATACAACGTGAGAACGACATATTGGAGAAAATCAAGACAAGATAATCTGCATCAGGATCCTAAGAATGCAACGGAAAAACGCAGACAGAATCAAACAGAAGATTTAAAAGACAATAAAAAATCGAATGAGTCGGTGATGGGATCAAGTAGAAGGGAGTCAGAAAGTAGAGAAGAGAAGAGTTTAAAGAGAATACTAGGGCATGTTGAAGAGGAAGCATTATGGAAATTGAACAAATGCGCAATAGGAACGATGGCGAATGTTTGTAGCAGCAACTTGGTAGAAGAAAGATTACATGGATGGGGTTTAGGCGAAATAAAAGTCAAACGTATGGGAGGACGTTATTTCTTGATTGAATTCAAGGATCAGGAGCTGTTTGAGTTTCTGAAAGAACAAGAATGGTCTTATCTTAAGAAAATCTTTTCCGAGGTTGAACCATGGACTGAATCTTTCTGTTTGCCAGAAAGGTTAACCTGGATTCAAGCAGAAGGAATCCCACTGCATTGTTGGAATCACTGTACTTTTAAACGATTAGCCGAATTATGGGGATCTCTGATAGCCATGGGAGAAAATGCTTATCAACTTTTAGATGGTGATAAGATGACACTTCTTGTGTCAACAAGTCAAAGGAGCAATATAGATGAAGTAATCGAACTTGAAGTAGGGAGGGATTGCTTTTTGATTCGAATAAAGGAACTAGGCTTCAATATCCATGCTGCTCTCAAGTTGAACGATGGAAATAAAAATCCTTGTAATAGGAATCCAAAACCGAAAAATAGAGAGAGCTCATCGGAATCTTCGTCAGAAAATGAAGGGTTTTCCAGTCCGGCGAGTATGGATATTAGCAAGAGCCTCGTAGAAGATGAAGGAATAAATGTTTTGTGCATGGGGAATCCTCTTAAAGAAGCTAATAATGACTCAAGGCACGTTGGGGAAGCATATATTTCGGGATGCAGGACAATCAATAATCAGGCTGAGTTGGAAATTAATTTGAAAATTATTCCTGAGGTGGAAATAGTTGGTGTGGTAAATGATACAGAAATTAATATTGATAAGGAGGGGAATGCTACCACGAGTGGGGCTGCAAGTGAAGGGAAGTTCATTGATCCAAATAAGGATATGGGCCTTGAAGTAGAGGGTGATGTGGGCAACTTTAATACAATAGAGAACTTGGGCCTTGAAGTAGAGGGTAATGTGGAACCTATTTCTAATAAGGAACCTCCTGAAACCACTCACGGTAAGTCTACTTGGGAGGCTATGGTAGACGCACAGAACAACAACCAGAGGATTATTGCTGATTCAATCGATCCTCTGGAGATGCCTGGTACCTTGGAGGAGTCCAGGAATTTCTTCCCCGAAATGAACACAAAGCGTTGGAAAGATAAGAGGTATGAGTCTTTATTAGAATTCCAAGATTAAGCTTTATCAGAACAGGAAAGAAAGAAGAGGGATCGGGCGATATAAAAAAAAATTAATAAGTTAAAGAAGAACCTGGAAGATTCAGAGCTCTCTGGGAGATCTCTTTCTGATTCAGATCTTACGAGTAGGTGGAATAACGCGATAAAAGAAGCAAGGAAGGCTCTTGAGTTAGGGAAGAAACTAGGTGTTCAGATCGAGGGAGATGAAAGCGAGGCAGTTCGTGATTTGGCACTTTTGGAATGGAATCATAGTGTATAGTATTGAGAGGAAGCAATTTGGTTTGGTCTCGGTTGTCTCCAATCAATATGTCTATTACTTGTGGCGAGGCGGTACAATCAGGGAAGAACAGTTAGAACCAGTACTTTGAAGGTATAAAATTTTGAGGCTTGTTTCGAAGTAGTGATCTCGTTTTCTAGTTTCAATGAGTGGTTGCATAGGTTGTTCTATCGTGTTTTAGTTTGTGGAGGCAGGGGCTTTGGAATAAAAATGTATGATGTAGGAAGTGTATTTTGTAGAAACAAGGAGTATTTTTGAGCTTATTCGAGTGAAACTTTTAGGTTCCTGTGGTTTTCTTTAGGCGTTTGTTTTCAATGAAGTTGGTATAGTGGAGAGATCTGGTGGTTTTATTTTAGTAGGGGTAGGTTGTTATCCATTGACTTATAGAATTTCATATATTTGAAGGGCTTTGTTTCAGTTGAATGTGCTCGGTGCATTAAGGGAAAGGTCATAGAAAAGAGGTGTAGGAATGAGCAATTGGGAAACTGTTTCGCTTTTGTTTCGAGTCTTCTTTTTTGCTTTGAAGAGCAATTTGCTAAGGATGGCTTGAAAAGGAAAAAAGTTTTCTGTGCAAGAGAGGGGTGAAATTAGGGGAAAATCGATCTTTGTGTGGTTGGTGTGGAGACTACGAGGAGGATTCGATCCATTTGTTTGTGAATTGCAGAATCTAAGAGCGGTTTTGGTGTCTTTTTTGTGCTTGGTGGTTGGTCCAATGGCGACCTCAGTCTGATATTAATAGCCTGTTTCAGTTCTGCTTTGAAAATGTTTTCTCGGGATCTCTTAGGAGTATTTGTCATGTGACGCAAAATGGCCTGGTCTTGAGATGTTGATTGTCGAGTATGATTTCATGGTGGTTTTGAATTGGTTGAAGAATCCGATGCAACGCCCTTGGAGATGGTGGCAGGTTCTAGTTGATACTGATACTTTGGCTTGAAAGATTGGTTGAGTGAGTTTTGTTTTTGTGCCGAGACAAGCAAACTCGTTTGTAGACAACCTTGCAAAGGCTGGTAGGTGTCGGCATGCCCTATTTTAAGGATTGGTGGTAGTTTATTTATTCTGTGCCATGTGTTTTTCTAAATGTTGAAATTGTCTAGGATGCTTATTTGCTCTCTATTAAGCGTGAGCCATTGAAATTGTCTTGTATTTAGTGCATCAGGAGGTTGGAAGTTTGTTGGGTTGCTGGGAGTATTACCCTGTTCAGGTTGTGCGTGTCGGTTCTGTATTACCCTTGATCGTATGTACTCTTTTCCTCTAATTAGGTTTAGGGAGGATTTTAACGAGGCATACGACCAAGGTATTTTAATAATATTAAATAAATTTGCCGAGCAAAAAAAAATTATTAAATTTAAAATATATTTTTTAAAAATATTAATTCTTAAAATAATTTAGGTGTTTAAAATATTTTTTGTAAAAATAGGTGCCCAAATTTACCATAGTTACAATTTTAGGTGTCCGACTGTTAAATGAGTGTTAGAAAAATTGTCAACCAATCGATACTTGACACGTGGTATTAATTTTATTAATTTTTAATGAAAAATACTTAGAACTCTCAAATTATTATAAAATCTCAAAATTTGACAAGCTTCACAAAACAGTCTCTAAATCCCTAAAAATTCCCAAACTTCTGCTGTCGATTGTCGCCGCTTTTGCTGCCAGTTGTCGTTGCTGACCGCATCCACTTGGTCGCCGAGCCAAGGTGACAATTTTCCCTAACACAACGTCGTCGAAAACGCCCAACGGCGTGCAGCCGAACGTCAAACGCGAACGTCGATTTCGTGTTTGACGTTTGGTTGCACGCCGTTGGGCGTTTTTGACGACGTTGTGTTGGGAAAAATGATCGCCTTGGTCCAACGACCAAGTGGGTGCGGTCAGCGACGACAACTGGCAGCAAAAGCGGCGACAATCGACAGCGGAAGTTTGGGAATTTTTAGGGATTTAAAGACTATTTTGTGAAGCTTGTAAAATTTTGAGATTTTAGAATAATTTGAAAATTCTGAGTATTTTCTATTAAAAAATTTTAAAAAATAAAATTAATGCCACGTGTTAAGCACCGATTGGTTGACAATTTTTCTAACACTCATTTAACAGCCGGACACCTAAAATTGTACCTATAGAAACTTTGGGCGCCAATTTTTACAAAAAATATACTTTAGACACCTAAATTATTTTAAAAACTAATATTTTATAAATATTTTAAATTTAATAACAATAAAAATAATTTTATTTTAAAATTATTTTTAATTTAAAAATAATAAAAAATGACATAACATGTTATAATAATAGTATTAAAAATAATTTAGAGAGAAAAAATAAGAGCAATTTGAAATTTTAGTTATTAAATAAGAGCAATTTGGGCACTTAAGTTTAAAAAGGGTATACTTTGGGCACCTATTTTTCATCTAAGCATTTATAATATTATTGTACTAATTGATTGTGAAGTTTAAGGGTTGAAAAAATGAATTTTTAAAAAATTTAAGGGTGAAATTATAAAGAAATATTTTTATTAGTGACTATAATGTTTATTTTTTTTAAATTAGGGAGCAAAAATGTACATAAGATAAATTTTAAAGGCCATTGCAGTAATTTACCCTTATTTTTCGTTGCTAGGCCAACAATCCGTCAGTGTTTAACGACAACAAACGGCTGGGTGACCAAAAGTTTACGCTCCGAAAACGTAAGTGACCGTACTAGTCGTTTTTCAAAATCGGTGACCAACTCTGTATTGGGGGAAAAATAAGTGACTATTCCAGTAGTTAACCCTTTTATTTTTCCATATTTTCACCCACCAAAATTTTTATCGCCAATTCACCCCTATTGGCCATTTGCAATTGTGTGATCAACTCAACAATTGGTATCAGAGCTACACTCATTAGAAGGATTACAACCCTCTTGAGTCGATTCTAGGAGAGTTTGATCAACAACTAGTCAAGCAATGGCATCCACCTCCAATTCCAACCTCTACGAGTCTCAATCTACCATCAAGCCACCATTCTTCAATGGGATAACTACCCATATTGAAAGAATAGGATGAGGCTCTTAATCAAGTCACCGACTACATGGTGTGGAATATGGTTGAAGAAGGTCCATTCATACCGATGAAGAGAGAATGTGAAGGAAGACATGTTCCAAAGGTCAAGGCTGAAATGACCGAAGATGATCGAAGAAGGATGCAAGTAAATGATAAAGCTCTTCATGTCATCTTTTGTGCGCTTGGTCCGGATATCTACTCCAAGGTGTTTTCGATCGAGAATGCCAAGGAACTCAGGGACACCCTCGAGACAACATATGAGGGAACTAGTGACATCAAGGAAACAAAAATCGGGCTACTAAATCTAAGCTACGAAAATTTCAAAATGGATCCCGATGAGAGTGTTTCCAAGATGTTTGATCGATTCTCGGTCATCGTCAATGGATTGCAGGGTTTCGGTGAGATCATCCCCGAGGACAAGCTAGTGAGGAAATTGTTGTACTCTCTTCCGGAATCATAGGATAACAAGAGAACGTCTATGATTAAAGCTCGAGATTTGATGACTCTCAAGATAGATGCTCTTGTTGGATCTCTACTCACCCATGAAATCATGAATAAGGGAAGATAAGAAGAGAGGAAAATGAAGGAGAAGAAGGTTGAGAAGAAGGATGTTGAGAATAAGAAGATTGGAATCACTCTTAAAGCTTCATATCATGAAAGCGATTCTAGTGAAGATGAAGATGAGGAGATGACCATGTTGGCCAAAAGATTAACTCGCTTTATGAAGTCCAACCGTTGAAGAAAGTTCAATAGAAAATGAGACTTCAAGAGCAAGAGTAAAGAAGAGAAGGACCAAATCTTTTGCTATGAGTGCAAAAAATCCGACCATATCCGTTTCGAGTGTCCTCAATTGAAGAGGAAGAGTTTTGGGAAGAAAAGCAAGCTCAAAGCTCAAGTAGCAACTTGGAGTGAAGAGGAGTCATCCGAGGAGGAGGAGGAAGTGGCTAATCTTTGTCTCATGGTCATTGATGATGAACCAAAGGTAAACCTTAACTCATCTAATTTTGATTTTAACTATGATGAACTTCAAGATGCTTATGATGAATTGCAAGAGGTTTATGATGAGTTAGTTGGAAAATATAAGGAGTCTATTTTGAGAAACAAGAAAAACATTTCCGATTTAAAAACACAAAATGAATCTATTTAAAAAACTAATTCGGAATTGGAAAATAAGGTTTTGTACTTAGTAAATCTTTCAAATGATCTTAAAAAGAAAAACTTTGATCTTGAAAAACTTCTTTCCGATTTTCAAGATTATCACACAAAGGAAGTGGATAATCTTAAAACATCTAAGGTTATTGGGAAAAATCATTTTGAAAAGTGAAAGTCTTCTAAATCCCAATATGTAAAAAGAAAAACTTTTGTTCCTAAACAAAGAAATTTTCCTAAGCAATCTAGAGGTCAAAGGATTAGGAGTGTTTGGGTTCCTAAGGAACTCATTATTTCTAATAACATGAATGCTATTGCTTCTTGGATTCCTAAGGGAACCAAGGTTTTGAGGGCTAACACACATGAACCCAAAATGATTTGGGTACCAAAAATCAAAGCATAATTTCTTTGTTTGTAGGGGAGCATTGCTACAAGGCCAAAGCTTCAAGCCAAAACTCATGGTACCTTGATAGTGGATGCTCAAGACATATGACCGGTGACAAGAGTAGATTCGTGGAACTAAAGCCAAATAATGGTGGAGTGGTAACTTTCGGTGACAACTCCAAAGGCCACATTGAAGGAATAGGCTCCATTGGTAGTCACTCTTCTATTTTCATTGAAAATGTTTTGTATGTCAACGGTCTTAAACACAATTTATTGAGCATTAGTCAATTGTGTGATAAGGGTTTTAATGTTATATTTGATAAAAGTGGTTGCAAATTTGTGAACATTAAAACAAATCAATTCATGGTCATAGGGCATAGAATAGGCAATATTTACATGGTGCATTTAGATGACATCCATACATCTCATACATGTTTAGTTGCACTTGATGAACACGACTCATGGCTTTGGCATAGAAAATTAGGACATGCTAGCATGGGTGTTTTAGAAAAATTGATTTCCCTTAATCTAGTTAGAGGTTTACCCAAACTTAAGTTCTCTAATGATAAAATTTGTGATGCATGCTCTAAGGGTAAACAACATAGAACCTCATTTAAATCTATTAATGATGTCTCTACTAGTAGATGTTTACAATTGATTCATATGGATCTTTTTGGGCCTATTAGAACTATGAGCTTGGGTGGTAAATCGTATGCTTTTGTACTCATTGATGACTATTCTAGGTTTACTTGAGTTCTATTCTTAAGTACAAAAGGTGAGGCTTTAGAGAAATTCATCACATTTTCTAAAATAACTCAAAATGATCTTGAACTTAAAATTTCTCACATTAGAAGTGATCATGGAACCGAGTTTCAAAATCTAGGTTTTGAAGAGTTTTTAAATGAAAATGGGATTTACCATAATTTTTCCGCACCTCGCACTCCTCAACAAAATGGGGTAGTTGAGAGGAAAAATCGAACTTTAGAAGAAATGGCTAGAACCATGCTTTGTAAAAATAATTTACCTAAATATTTTTGGGCGGAAGCAACAAATACTGCTTGCTACATTATAAATCGAGTAATGATTAGGCCAATTTTGAAGAAAACACCATATGAGATTTTAAAATCTAAAAAGCTAACATTAGCTATTTTCATCCATTTGGTTGCAAGTGTTTTGTTTTAAATAATGGAAAAGACAACTTAGGTAAATTTGATGCTAAAAGTGATGAAGCTATTTTCTTGGGGTATTCTTTAAGCTCTAAAGCCTATCGTGTATTTAATAAAAGAACTTTAGTAGTAGAAGAGTCTATACATGTTGTTTTTGATGATAACCTCCTTCCGATGAAGGAATCATGTGATGATGATGATATAGGGATTCTTGATGCCATTAATAGAGGACAAACGTCAATGGTGGATGAGATTCCAACAAAAGATGAAGATGCACAAGACCCACCTCTTGAATCCTTGAAGGATTTGTCTCTTGAGGAAAAGGAGGTATCTTACCCAAGGGAGTTCAACTATGTCAAAGGTGGTGAAATCTTGGGTGATCCATCCAAGGGGGTAACTACTAGATCCTCTCTCAAATTAATGAACCATGTTGCATTTTTTTCATGCATTGAGCCTAAAAATATCAAAGAATTATTAAAAGATGATTTTTGGATTTTGGCCATGCAAGAGGAATTAAATCAATTTGAGAGAAGTAAAGTTTGGACATTAGTTGAAAGGCCTAGTAATCAATATACTATAGGAACTAAATCGGTCTTTAGGAATAAACTAGATGAAAATGGTAATATAGTGAGAAACAAGGCTATGCTTGTTGCTCAAGGCTACACTCAAGAAGAGGGAATTGCTTTTGACGAAACATATGCACCCGTAGCTTGGATGGAAGCCATTAGGATGCTTTTGGAATTCGCATGTTACCATGATTTCAAGCTTTTTCGAATGGATGTGAAAAGTGCTTTTCTAAACGGTTTTATAAATGAAGAAGTGTATGTTGAACAACCACCAGATTTTGAGGATTCAAAATTTCCAAATCATGTGTTCAAACTAACTAAAGATCTTTATGGTTTAAAACAAGCTCCTAGAGCTTGGTATGAAAGACTTTCAAACTTTTTAATTCAAAAGGGTTTTGAAAAAGGTATGGTTGACACTACACTTTTCTTAAAAAGATATAATAATGACATCTTAGTAGTACAAATCGGTGTTGATGATATCATTTTTCGTTCTACTAAATAATGTTATTGCAAAGAATTTTCTAAGCTAATGCAAGGTGAGTTCGAGATGAGCATGATGTGGGAGCTCTCATTCTTTTTGGGACTCCAAATCAAACAAAAAAAATATGACACCTTCATAAATCAAGCTAAGTACGTGAACGATATGCTCAAAAAGTTTGGCTTGGAGAATGTAAAGCCTCAAGCCACACCTATGAGCTCTTCCATAAAGCTTGACAAAGATGAAGGAGGTAAGTGTGTTGATTCTAAGCTTTATAGATCCATGATAGGTTCTTTGCTTTACCTTACCACAAGTAGACCGAATATCATGTTTAGTGTTTGCTTGTGTGCCAGGTTTCAAGTTAGTCCTAGAGAATCACACTTAGTTGCCATTAAGAGAATTTTTAGATACCTTAGAGACCCACCTAACTTAGGCCTTTGGTATCCTATGGATTCTTCCTTTAACCTTCATGCTTATTCAGATGCGGATTATGGGGGTGTAAGATAGATAGGAAAAGTACCTCCGGGACATGCCAATTTTTAGGTAGTATGCTCGTATCTTGGCTCTCTAAGAAACAAAATAGCGTAGCCTTATCTACCACCGAAGCGGAGTACATATCCTTAGGGAGTTATTGTGCTCAAGTCCTTTGGATGAAACAACAACTCTTAGATTATGATGTTGAAGTAGAAACTATACCCCTTAGGTGTGACAACACTAGTGCCATTTATCTCACTAAGAATCCCATCCAACACTCTAGAACCAAACACATAGAAATTACACATCACTTCATTAAAGACCATGTGTTGAAAAATGATTTTGTTCTAGAGTATGTTGATACCTTGAACCAATTAGCGGATATATTCACAAAGCCCTTAGATAAAGAGCGTTTTTGGACCCTTAGGAGAGAGTTAGGTTTAACTAGACTTTCTTGACTCTTTTTAGGAACGATTGAAACTTGTTCTTATATCATATACATGCATTTAGGAACGATTGAAGTTGGATTTTTGATCTTAAAACTGTAAAAAATGCCTCATTTGGTATAGGCGTATCGATACAAGTTCATCAAAGGGAAATCTTAAAAGATAAATGCGTATCGATACGACACCGCGTATTGATACAGATAAGTCAAGGGAAGTAATCCAGGTCAAAATGTATCGATACGGTCTCGCGTATCGGTACGGTAATAATGTCGAATTAAAAATTAGGGCAAACGCGTATCGATACGCTCTACAAGCGTACAGATACGTTCTCGAGGGAGAGTTTATTTAGGGCTGCTTTTTCAAAACTCTTCAAAAATTAAAAACCCCTCTTTTTCTCTACAAACCCTAGCCGCACCTCTCTATAAATACCCCCTCAATCCTTCAATTTTTTCCATCAAACTTAAAAATTCGTTGAGGGTTTTTGATCTCCACATCAAAGCTAAGCTTTGTCGACAATCTAAGTGCATTCACATCAACACATTCATCCAATCTAACAACTCAAGGTATAAGCTTTTTCTCTTTTTTTTTATTTTCGTTTGATTTTTATAATTGTTCCAACTTAGTTTTTGTAAAAAAACATATTTTTATAACATGGGTTTCAAAATTTTCACCAATTTTTTTCAAAATCAATTTTTTTTTCAAATATATTTTCTCATCGTATTTTTTTCTTATTTTTCCAATTTTTTTAAAATCATTTCTAGCATATGTATATATATTTTTTAACAATAAAATTGTATTTTAAAATTACCTTGAACTATTAGAATTTATTGGTTTGGATAAGATGTTAATTGCATACATATTCGAATCGTTTTGATGTGTTTTCAGGGTTATGGCACCGAAAAAGAGAGCTAGACGTCACCTTGCCACTTCCGATCTAGTCATGCCGAAGAGGGTAACCCTAAACCAAATCTCCCTTATATTCTCTAATGTAGTTTTCCTAACCCTTCGGATATGTCTCGTTACAAACTCTTTCAAGGTTTCACTCTTAGGGAAAAACATTTTGTGTCTCTACCATTTTTAAACTCTGCTCGTTTTAAATTTCAATACCTCCCTTTGATTAGGCAATGGAAATTTATCAACTTTTTAAATCTTCCTCCCATTCTCTATAGGAACTTGGTCATCATCTTCTTTTCAAATGCTACATGTATTCATGATGAGGCTAGAGAACATGTCATTGTAATTGAGTCATATGTAATGGGCAAAACCATTAAAATTGATCAAGATGTTCTTTTTAAGGCTTTTGGTTTTGAAACGTAGGAATTGATGATGAAAAGTCCTTAGGTCAAGATTCCTTAGGTTCCGTCAAAGTCTTAAATGCTCATGACCGTATCCTTCATCTTATCATTACTTGGTTTTTGCGTCCATCGGGAGGGAAATTTTCCACAATTCGTCAAGTAGATGATTTGTAGCTTAGGTGCTTTAGAGAGGGTCACCGTCCAAACCTTTGTCAAATTATGTTTGCCGACCTTGTCTATCTTGTTCAAAACCGTCACACCGACCAAGTCAAATCCTTTTACTATTCTACGGTGTTGAGTTCCCTATTCCATTCCCTTGAACTTGGTTGTTCACATGATTTTCCCAAACCCCTTGGTCAACCGATCGATGAATGTTCCCTATCTCGTGCTCATTTCTCCAATGTTAACAACGAATGGGTTCCTGTCCCTCATGCTTCTCAACAAGATGCTCCAGTTGATGCTCCACATGCTCCTTCAAGCTCTCAACGAGCTCCGATTGCGTCTTCCTCCATGGACAACCTAATGACATTCCTCAATGAGAAGTTCACGAACATGGAAGCCGGGTTTGTCGCCATTAACACCCGGTTCACCTCTTTTGAAGATCAAGTCAAGGGCTTTGACGCTCGTTTCACATTGTTGGAGGATCAAATGAAAGCCATCGCTCTTCAACAAAACTCCATGGATGTCTCTCTCACCGCTTTCCATGGTGATTGGCTTAACCAAAATACGAGGAATCAACCTACTCGAGGCGATGAGGATGAAGAGGATGAAGAAGAAGATGATGATGCAGACGAGTAGATTTTTGCATATCATCTCATGTCATATAGTTTCTTTATCTTTTGCACCTATGTTCAGTACTTTATGCCTTTTATCTATGTTTTAGGATCTAAGTTTGGACTATTATGTTGCTTTTCCTTTTGAAGTTTGCTTTGAACTATTAAGTTGCTTTTAATTTGAAGTTTGCTTTAAAGTTTATCATATTATTGTTGCTATTATCCTTGTGCTTATGTTTGGTCTAACAAAAAGGGGGAGAATGATTATAGAGCCATTTTTTTGAAAACTTAAAATTGATTTTTGAAAATCCATCTTAAATTAAGGGGGAGAAAGCTTTTCAAAAATTTGAAAAACTTAAAAATTTATATGTGGTTTTGTTATATCAAAAAGGGGGAGATTTTAAAACCAAAATTGATTTTCATATAACAGCTAAACTTATGGACTAATTTGCAAAACAATAAATTTTTAAGTACTCTTCCAAGTCTCACTATTGACAAGTCTTTTTGAACCAAACTATACTTCAAGACAAAACTCTCTTAAAAGTTCAAAATCTACTAAGACTTTTTGTAACTCCCTATTTTGAGTTAAGGGTTTGAAACAAATTGAAATTGACGATTAGGAAACTTTCCCCTCAAGTAAGATTATTTATGAAAAACCATGCCAAAATTATTATTCAATTATAAAAGATAAACTTTAATGTTTCATCTTAAAACAAGCATGCTAAAAATAGTTTATCAATTCCCCCAAAAAAATGTCCAAAGTCCACGTTTACAACCAAATCTGAAAATACTTAAATAAAAAAATATGTCTAGAAGAAAACATACTGATAAATAGTAACAAATCTTGTTCGTACGAGGTCCTCAAAGTACCGAAACCTAAGTCTGGAAATCTGAAACAGATACTAAGGGGAGTCAGCTATAAAGCTCAGTGTGTCTCTAATGTGCATATCAGAAGTCAATCCAACAGTCAATCAACAAATCAAGATTTAACAGATATTCCGAAGTATTACAAGCAATGCATATAGATATCATAACATGACATGCACCAATCTACATCACCATCCGAAGAGTGAGGTTCCCCTGAACCACTCTACACCGCAACACCATGTCCGAAGCAGAACTCATTCCGAAAGATGGAACTACTAATCCGAAGCGAAATTCAACCCGAAGGATGAAGTCGCTGAGCTTCCTCCATACAATATCCCAACCCAATGATATGACATGTTATCCTATTTCAGAGTCCGAATGCAATCTTGTTAAACAACTAAGATGCATGTACATAATAATCCGATTCCGATATGTGTTACATAACATGGTCACAACATTCGAGTCATATAATATTTATCAGTTATCATAGCAGAATAACACATAGTCGAATCATATAATATTTATCAGATAACAGAGTAAAATAGCACACAAATATATATATATATATAACATACATATCACGGTATCAGACATCAGAGACATGTAGCACAGACAGAGAACACACCTTAGGCAGCTAAGCTATCAATGTCGATAGTGACGTCTCCCATGCTCAGCCCTAGCGGAAGGTCGAACAGAATCAACTCCTAAAAACAAAGAACACTATATAAGATTTCCTACTATGCCACATTCGAATAAACTACGCTTAACAGATATCTTACTAGCAGATCTCGAAGATTGTGCCACCGGAGGTCTACCTGGAGGAGGAGGAGGTAAAGTCTCGGGGTCAAAGTCCACGTCACCTGAACACATAAACAACCGAGTCAAATTCTGATGCAACACTTTACAAAAATCTGAGCTCAACAAATAAATTTGATCCAAAAATGTATTTCGGGTTCGAATTTGAAGAAACGGACAGCGGTTACGGAACCAGAACGTCAAAAAACTTAAAGGTGAACTCAGCCGAAAAAGTCAACGCTGACGTCATCACTGACCAGGATGATGTCATCGCTGACGTCAGCCTACATCAACAACAACGTCAGATGACGTCAGCCAGCATCAGCCCACTGGTCCGGTTCAACTCAGCCGCCCGGTCTGGTTCAACACACCCAACCGGTCCGGTTCAACCAAAATTCCCCCAAATCATATTCAAAACCCTAAATTCCCAAATCAATTCAAATCCCTAATCAACTTTCCCCAACCACACTCTAATGGGCAAACCCCAACCCGACAATAAACAACGGCGACCGGGAACTCGACGACGACAGCAACCCAAAAACCTTACGGACTCGACCACGACACTCACCCAAAACCAGGACGGAGGTGGCGCACGTAGAGGCGGCGGCGGCAGAGCACGATTCCACGAACGGTTTCGAACCCGTTTCCAGCGAAGAACGACGGTGCGACGGAAGTTGGGTGGTCGGGTTTTGTTCGCGCGGTGACGACGAGCTCACTGGTGGTCCTAAAATGCTGAACGACGATGATGGACCCTTATCCGGAGCTTCAACAGAAACGGGGAAGGGTTTGGTTGTCGATAATATTATTTTAATGATTTTCTCTTTTGAGAGAAAAGGGGAAGGGTGCGGCACATATAATGAAATCAGAACAAAAGGGTTGTTTACCCTAACAAATGGGTAAATTACAAAAGAAGGGTCCCTAATTTAGCCCGCCAAATAAATTAACCACCAAGCTTTAATTTTATTCAATTAGGTCCCAAATTTAAATTAGGTTAAATTCCGAAATTTCCCCCAGATTCTAGGGTTTCCAATTGGGAATTTCTCACAATTAGGGTTTTCCAAATTGGGGCTAAATTGGGGTGTTACAACTCCCCCCCCCCCCCCCCGTAAAAAGAAATTTCGGCCTCGAAATTTACCTGGAGCAAACAAATGCGGATACTGAGCTTTGATGACAGCTTTGGGCTCCCAGGTAGCCTCATCATGACTGCGACCACGCCACAAGACTTTGACCATCTTAATGGTCTTCCTTTTGAGAACTTTCTTATCCTGAGCAAAAATCTCGATAGGCTCCTCCTCAAAGCGCAAATCAGGACGAATCTCAATCTCATCCACAGAAAAAACATGAGACGGATCAGCTTGGTAGCGTCTCAACACAGAAACATGAAAAACATTATGAATACGCTGAAGCTCTTGTGGTAACTCAAGTTGATAAGCAACAGGTCCAACCCGACGAAGAATCCGATAAGGACCAATATATCGAGGACTTAGCTTGCCCTTCGGACAAAACTGAAGTACCTTCCTCCAAGGAGATACTTTCAGGAAAACCTCCTTACCTACCTCAAACTCAAGATCTCGACGTCTCAAGTCAACATAAGACTTCTGTCTGTCAGAAGCAACCTTAAGCCGATCTCGAATCAATCTGACTGTCTGCTCGGCCTCACGGGCTATGTTTGGTCCCAACAATCTATGCTCATTAAGTTTATTCCATCCCATCGGTGACCTACACCTACGCCCATACAGAGCTTCATACGGTGCCATCTTGATACTGGCCTGGTAGCAGTTATTATATCCAAACTCTGCGAGCGGCAAGAAATCCTCCCAACTACCACTGTAATCGAGAACACAACCTCTCAACATGTCCTCAAGAATCTGAATCACACGCTCAGACTGCCCGTCAGTCTGCAGATGATAAGATGTACTGAAGTTCAACCGGGTACCCAAAGCAGAGTCAAGTGCCTTCCAGAACTTCGCGGTAAATCTCGAATCACGATAAAAAATAATCGATATCAGTACCCCATGAAGTCGAACAATCTAAGAAATATAAAGCCGAGCCAACTTACTTAGAGGATAGTTGACTCGAACTGGGATGAAATGCGCAGACTTAGTCAAACGGTCCACTATAACCCATACGGAGTCCTTGGACGGAGTCATCGGAAGACCACTAACAAAATCCATAGTCACACGCTCCCACTTCCACTGAGGAATCTCGATGTGTTGAAGCAACCCAGATGGACACTGATGCTCTGCCTTGACTCTCTGACAAGTCATACACTTAGACACAAATCCGACAACAACCCGTTTAAGACCTTTCCACCAGTACCTCTGACGAAGGTTCTTGTACATCTTATCACCACCAGGATGCATAGAATAGGGGCTGTCACATGCCTCGCGAAGAATAACCTGTTTCAACCCAGATTTCCTCGGAATGCAATACCGGCCTCGGAAACACAAAACACCATCCCGATCAATAGCAAAATCCACAGACGTACCCTTAAATGATACGATGCATAAGAAAAGGATCAGTGGGCTGCTCAGCTCTAATATCGGATATAAGCGTAGGAATAACCCGAAGTTCTACCATCAAACTACCATCCCCAAACAAACTCATCCGAGGAAACAAAGTCATCAATTCTGAAATGGCGTTACGACTCAAGGCGTCGGCAACCACGTTCGCCTTCCCCCGGTGATACTCTATCTCACAGTCATAATCTTTGAGAAGTTCCAACCAACGACGTTGTCTCAGATTTAACTCTTTCTGCATAAGGAGGTACTTTAGACTTTTGTGATCAATGAAGATATAGCACTTCTCTCCATAGAGATAGTGTCTCTAGATTTTCAGAGCAAAGATCACAGCAGCAAGCTCCAAATCATGGGTAGGGTAGTTGCACTCATGTGCTTTCAACTGACGAGACGCATAAGCCACTACCTTCCCCTCCTGCATCAGAACACATCACAATCCCGTGTGGGAGGCATCACTATATACCGTATAAGCCTTCCCAGACTCAGGCTGAATCAGAACCGGTGCTTCAGTCAACACGGTCTTAAGCTTCTTAAAACTGGTATGCTGAGCCTCAGTCCAAACAAAAGGTATATCTTTCCTCAGAAGTTTAGTCAAAGGAGCTACAATAATTGAGAAACCTTCCACAAACCTCCGATAGTATCCAGCTAAACCCAAGAAGCTTCGAATCTCAGGAACATTCTTAGGCTGCTTCCAACCCAAAATAGCCTCAATCTTCTTTAGATCAACCTGAATACCATTAGAAGAAACCACGTTTCCCAAGAAGGTAACCTCGGTCAACCAAAATTCACACTTACTGAACTTTGCATATAACTGCTTTTCTCGCAAAGTCTGTAGGACAATCCGGAGATGTTCCTCATGTTCTACCTCCAATTTAGAATAAACCAGTATGTCGTCAATAAAAACCACTACGAACTGGTCCAGGTAGGGTTGAAACACCATATTCATCATATCCATAAAGGCTGCAGGGGCATTAGTCAACCCAAACGGCATCACCAAAAACTCGTAATGACCATAACGAGTCTGAAAAATGGTCTTGAACACATCAGAATCCTTAACCTTGAGTTGGTAATAACCCGATCTCAGGTCTATCTAAGAAAATACTGTAGCTCCCCACAACTGGTCAAACAAGTCATCAATACGAGGAAGGGGATACTTGTTCTTGACCGTCAGCTTGTTCAGCTTTCGATAGTCAATACAAAGCCGAAGTGATCCGTCCTTCTTCTTCACAAACAAAACAGGGGCTCCCCAGGGAGAAACACTAGGCCGGATGAAACCCCTATCCAACAATTCCTGCAACTGAATCATCAATTCTTTAAGCTCTTTCAGAGCCATAGAGACAGGGGTTGTACCCGGATATACATCTATGCCCAAATCAACCTCGTCACTCTTTGGCGGTACCCCCGACAATTCCTACGGAAAAACATCTGGAAAATCCTTAACCACCCGAATCTTATCCAAACCAGAATCTGACTACCTCGAATCAAGAATATAAGCAAGGTAGGCAGTGTCCCAATGTCGAATCATCTTTTCTGCTTTGAGAGCCGAAACAACATAGGACATGTACCCTATACGCTCACCCACCATAATCACCTCGCACCCATCTGAGGTTTTCAGAGTCGCCCTTTTCTTTTCACAATCCAAACTGAATCGTTGAGTGGATAACCAATCCATTCCGAGAATAAGGTCGAACTCTCTAAAAGGTAACTTCATCAAATTAGCAGAAAATATTTTCCCTTGAATTTCCAAAGGGCAATTCTTGTACACCTTAGTAACCTTGACATGATCACTAACTAGACTATAAACTGAAACTGCATTCACAGTATTCTCAACCGAAATTTCAAGTTCCCCAGATACCGAACTCGCGACGTACGAATGGGTAGAACCAATATCCAGTCATGCAAAATACGGAATAGAGTGAATAGAAAAGGTACCAGCAATAACATCTGGCTCATCACGATCCCCGTGTCTCCTGGTAGCATAAACCAAACATGGCTGTCTCACCCCGGATCCAGCTGATCTTCCACTCTGAGCTGGCCTACCTCTACCAGCAGAAACTGTAGTATCAGGTCTACCTCGACCTCTACCCCTAGCAGAAGCCTGCACCAATGCCTATGACTGACTGGTCACATGAGCGGACGGAGGTGTAAGCGGACAATCTATAAAAAGATGGTTGAACGAACCACAACGAAAACAAGCCCAAGACTCTCTCCTACACTCTTCTGAATGCCATTTCTTGCAGAAAGAACATTGCGGTACCCCTCGTGTGCTAGTCGAAGCTCCAACACTAGAAGTCAGAACAACAGTGGTCAACGGTCTGGCTCTAGAATAACTCTGATAATCACTCTCATCTCTTGCCCTCTTCCTGGTCTGGTTACCCTTACTATATTGAACTGACGCGGTTGACTGCCTCTTACACCGATCCATACCCTGAGGCTCAGCTTGCCTCAACTCTGCCTCATTACGTTCAACAGTCCTAGCTCGCAAGGTAATATCCTTGTACTCTTTGTCCAAATGCAAAGCAACACCAGTCTTGATCGAAGGTCGTAGACCCTTCAGAAACCAGTCGCACTTCTCTATCTCTGTAGTAACTAACCCAAGAATGTACTGTACCAGCCTCAAAAACTCGATCTCATACTGATTCACGGTCATGTCATTTTGCTTCAGATTTATAAAGTCCACTTGACACTTGGCTAGATACTCTACCCCAATATATCTGTCTCGGAAAGCCTGATGAAAATGATCCCATGTGACCCGACTAGCAGAAATAACGGTCTTCTCAGCCTCCCACTAGTTTAGGGCTTCACCCTTCAATAAAGATACAGCCGCTCTTAATTTTCTGTCAGTGGGGTAGTCCATCTCATCAAATAACTGTTGTAATTTCTTCAGCCAATACTCTGCGTCAGCCGGATCTGCAGCTGTCTTACCATCAAACATCGACATCCCAATAGACAAAAACCCAGCAGATATGGGTCTCCTAGAACCCTGTTGAAGATACTCAATTAGCTCCAAATGCACTGTAGCAACATCAACTCCAGCAGTCTCACTGTTACCGGCTGCACGGGGACCTTCACTCTGAGTCTGCTGACCAGGGTGGTCGGTCTGTTGACCACTCGTATGAACCTCATGTTGCTCCTCATCTTGCTTATATTGTGGGTCCTCATGATGCTGTGGTGAATGCTAAGGAGGATTAACGTCACTCATATCCACAGCGGAACGACCTCGACCACGACCTCGACTTCGGCCAGCCGTAACTCTAGTACTCCTACGGGGTGGCATAGTAGTCTATCTACAAAAAGAAGAATCCTAAAGTCAAAATTGGTACTTGGAGACTTTAATTAAAAGCCGTAACTCTAGTACTCATACGGGGTGGCATGCAAAATTTTGAAAACTTTAGAATCAAATTTTTATCGAGCCTCACAGGCCGAGGGGTGTAACCTGGCTCTGATACCACTAAATGTAACTCCCTATTTTGACCTAATGGTTTGAAACAAATTGAAATTGACGATTTGGAAACTATCCCCTCAAGTAAGATTATTTATGAAAAACCATGCCGAAATTATTATTCAATTATAAAAGATAACCTTTAATGTTTCATCTTAAAACAAGCATGCTAAAAATAGTTTATCAATACACAAAAAAATGTCCAAAGTCCACGTTTACAACCAAATCTGAAAATACTTAAATAAATAAATATATGTCTAGAACAAAACATACTGATAAATAGTAACAAATCATGTTCGTACGAGGTCCTCAAAGTACCGAAACCTAAGTTTGGAAATCTGAAACAGATACTAAGGGGAGTCAGCTATAATGCTCAGTGTGTCTCTAATGTGCATATCATAAGTCAATCCAGCAGTCAATCAACAAATCAAGATTTAACAGATATTCCGAAGTATTACAAGCAATGCATATAGATATCATAACATGACATGCACCCATCTACATCACCGTCCGAAGAATGAGGTTCCCCTGAACCACTCTACACCGCAACACCATGTCCGAAGCAGAACTCATCCTGAAAGATGGAACAACTAATCCGAAGCGAAGTTCAACCCGAAGGATGAAGTCGCTGAGCTTCTTCCATACAATATCCCAACCCAATGATATGACATGTTATCCGATTTCAGAGTCCGAATGCAATCTTGTTAAACAACTAAGATGCATGTACATAATAATCCGATTCCGATATGTGTTACATAACATGGTCACAACATTCGAGTCATATAATATTTATCAGTTATCATAGCAGAATAACACGTAGTCGAATCATATAATATTTATCAGATAACAGAGCAGAATAGCACACAGACATATATATATATAACATACAGGTCATGCAATCAGACAGCAGAGACATGTAGCACAGACAGAGAACACACCTTAGACAGCTAAGCTATCAATGTCGATAGTGACGTCTCCCACGCTCAGCCCTAGCAAAAGGTCGAACAGAATCGGCTCCTAAAAACAAAGAACACTATATAAGATTTTCTAATATGCCACATTCGAATAAACTACACTTAACAGAAATCTTACTAGCAGATCTCGAAGACTGTGCCATCGGAGGTCTGCCTGGCGAAGGAGGAGGTAAAGTCTCGGGGTCAGAGTCCACGTCACCTTAACACATAAACAACCGGGTCAAATTCTGATGCAATAATTTACAAAAATCTGAGCTCAACAAATAAATTTGATCCAAAAGGTATTTCGGGTTCGAATTTGAAGAAACGGACAGCGACAACAGAACAAAAACATCGAAAAACTTTAAGGTGAACTCAGCCAAAAAAGTCAACACAAAAAGTCAACATTGACGTCATCGCTGACGTCATCACTAACCAGGATGACATCATCGTTGACATCAGCCTACATCAGCAACAACGTCAGATGACGTCAGCCTGCACCAGCCCACTGGTCCGGTTCAACTCAGCCGCTCAGTTCGGTTCAACACACCCAACCGGTTCGGTTCAACCAAAATTCCCCCAAATCATATTAAAAACCATAAATTCCCAAATCAATTCAAATCCCTAATCAACTTTCCCCAACCACACCCTAATCGGCAAACCCCAACCTGATAATAACCAACCAGATCCACGGTGGTCGGCAACTCGACGACGGCGGCAACTCGAAAACCTAACGGACTCGACCACGGCACTCACCCATACCCGGGACAGAGGCGGCGCACGCAGAGGACGGCGGCAGCAGAGCACGATTCCACGAACGGTTTCAAACCCGTTTCCAGCGAAGAACGACGGCGCGGTGGAAGTTGGGTGGTCGGGTTTTGTTCGCGCGGTGACGACGAGCGCACCGGTGGTCCTGAAATGCTGAACGGCGATGATGGCCCCTTGGCTGGAGCTTCAACGGAAACAGGGAAGGGTTTGGTTGTCGATAATATTATTTTAATGATTTTCTCTTTTGAGAGAAAAGGGGAAGGGTGCGGCGCATATAATGAAATAAGAACAAAAGGGTTGTTTACCCTAACAAATGGGTAAATTACAAAAGAAGGGTCCCTAATTTAGCCCGCCAAATAAATTAACCACCAACCTTTAATTTTATTCAATTAGGTCCAAAATTTAAATTAGGTTAAATTTCGAAATTTCCCCCAAATTCTAGGGTTTCCAATTGGGAATTTCTCACTATTAGGGTTTTCCAAATTGAGGTGTTACACTTTTTATGTATTTTCAAGCCAAACTTTAGCAAAACGCCCAAGCGTATCGATACCCATAGGCGTATCGATACGATTTTTAGTCACTGGAATTTTAATAGACCATAGCGTACCGATACAATATTACCCCGTATCGATACGATATTCATCTAGACAGCTCTTTAAATGATACCGTACCGATACGCTTTGTAATCGTATCGATACGATTTGCTTATCTTTGCATTTAATTTTTTTACTGTTGGCTTGTTTGTTAGTTGGTATCCCAAAATTTAAATGATCGTTATACCGTACCGATACGTTAAGTAGCCGTACCGATACGCTCTTTATCAAAACCAAAGTTGGGATTCCAGTGAGCAAATTCTGTATCGATACGCCCCTTAAAAACCGTACCGATACGCCCTCTAAGTGTATCGATACGCGATGTTTTCAGTCACAACTACTCTTTCTTCTTTGATACAGGTACCGATACACCCCCTAGCTGTACCGATACAGTAGGCAGCTAAGCTGCATTTATTGCAGGAAATTGCATCCCAAAGGCTCTATTGATGATCCCAACTACCCAAACGGCTAGAATTCAATTAAAGGGTATAAAAACAAGTCTCAATTGAACAAGCAACAACTATTGAACCTACAAGCAACATCAAAGCACTCAAATCCAAACTTTGCACCTTTAGAGTCAAATTCTTGTACCAAACTCTTGTATTCTCATTGTAATGTTTTATTGTGAGTTTGGGGAGTGTGAAATTGTAATTGGGTAAACAATCATCCTTTGAGAGGAACTTTTAGAGTTTACCAAATACTTCTCTTTGTAAAAGTGAGTGGATTAAGCTTTGGGTAGAAAGCTTAATCAAATTGTAAGGTTCCCTCCTCATCCAAGACAATGGGAAGAATTCAAGTAGTGAATTGGTTGAAAATACTTAGTGGGAACTAAGGTAATGGATGTAGGGTTCGTTTGGATAACTTGAACCACTCTAATTGCTTTGTGTCACATTTTTATTTTTACATATTTTCACCCAACAAAATTTTATCGCCAATGCACCCCCTCTTGGCCATTTGAAATTGTGTGATCAACTCAACAACATGTTTAAGGTCTAAGATACTTTTAAGGAACATTCAAAGATTTAGGTTTTTCGAGTTCTGATAGCCCCATTCAGACAACCTTATTTTGGGTTATTTCAGAAACTTAAGTGTTGTCAGAAATTTCAGTTTTGACTGTTACAAAATTCTAAATTTGAATATCGGTATATTTATGTTATATATTTTGAGATAAATTAATTGAAACTTTAAGTCACGAAAGTGACCTCTATTGTGGAAATTATTTATTTTAAAATATAGAAGGTTTTGTGCATGTAAGTCGGATTATGTTAGTATTAATCAGCCTAAAGGAAGGTTAATAATTAGCATTATTACATGTGCAACTGTGGTAATAAACATGTGATAATTATTCAGTTTTATATGTGAAAAATAAATCGACCCAAAGGAAGATTTCTGTTTGACATGTTCTTATTATCAATGTTTGATTAATGTACCAAGATATCACTTGCAAGTTAATGTTTTGTCCAAAGATGAAATATTAATTGAGTGTCTTGTATCTTGACATGAGGTTTACCTTTATTCAAATTTATTATTATTTTGGTTATCTTTTAATTTGTCTGAAAGCCAAATATTTTGAAATAATTAAATTTATATTTTGGCGTCGAATGTCTAATATTTTAATAGATTAATTGAAACATAATGTCACCAAAGTGACCAATTTTGTATAGATTAGTTTATTTAAAATATTAAGATAATTATGAGTATTTGTAATTCATGCATTTATTAATTGGCCTAAAGGAAAGTTAATATTTTGCAGAATTACAACGACAACTGTGGCGCTAAATGTGTGACAATTGTAAGGTATTTTATGTGAGCAGTACGTTAGTCCAAAGATTAGCCTATTGTTTGACATAGTTTATTGTCAATGTTTGATTGCTACAACAAGAGTACCGCTTACCGTTAATATTATTGTGCAAAGACTTGATATTAATGTTGTGCTTGGTATCTTGAGGGGAACTAGCCATTATTTTGAATTTATTTGTTTACTTATGAGTATTTATGTGAACTTGTTTCTATTTTATTTACTTATTTTTGTTCTATATTTAGGTAATTTTTTTGTCACAATATTTTTTAAATACATTCTACACAAATATTTAGTGAAACTAATTTCAAGGAATAAGAAAAGACACTTACATATAGTATTTGGTTGTATAAACTTAGACTTTGCACTAATGAAAGAACATTTTGCACCTCTCACAGCGGGAAGCACCCATAAAAGGTATTTTGAGAGGTGAGATCGTTGGAATTGCATGAGTCTAATGATCATAAAACACAACACTCTAGATGTCTTATAGAGCATAAATCTAAAGAGATTACTCATATTAAGGGTTTCCTTGACGAAATTAAGAAATGTTTTACCCAAAACATTAAGGTTAAGATGATATCACTTATGCTTTCTTTGATGTCTATGAAGTATAAAGGTCAAGGAAATGTGAGAGAGTAGATTATAAAAGTTCTTTATATTGCTTCAAAATTTAAGGCACATAAGATCGAACTTTCTAACAATTGTTTGTTCCTATGATTTTGGCATCGTTTCATATACAATTTAACCAATTCAAGTTACAGTTGTCAAAGAGAGAAATAGACTCTATTTAGGCTCATTTCTCATTGTGTTCAACAGGAAGAAAAGTTGAAACATTATAAGTATACAAGTACTCATTTGGTTGGTGCTCATTTAGTTAGTATCTCTTAGAAAAAGGGCAATAAAAAAAAATATTAGAATAAAGTTGCTAAGGGTTCTACCCAAAAGAAACGACAATAATTTTTGAAGTGTTGATTCTTTTGTATAAGTTAGGACACATGTAAAGAAATTAAACTTCAAAAAGCGAGCAACTACTTTAGTTGTTTTGAGTGATCCATGGACTGTAAGTTTTATGATCCCATAATTAAGATTATTTTAAGGAGATATTTATAGCTTTTTTTAGGATGTTGAGTTTGGAGGGAGAAATAAGGTTAGATACATTGCTATTGAAGAGGAATTGAATTATAATTTAATTCCTACTATCACTTTTAATGATATTTAGGTTTTCATACCTATCATTAATCAAGAAGTGAATCAAGTACCTCAGTAAAACAATGTTGAACAACTCTCATTCGACATAAGGTAATTGTTTTAGAAAAACAAACTCAACAACTGTAAAAAAAACAAGTGTCATTAAAGAGGTCCGCGAGAGGAAGATGAAATACTATTCCGGATTATTATATTGTATTTCTTCAAGAAAACAAGGTAACGATGAAATGATAGAAAATGATCATTGTTTTATCAGACCATAAAATTTTTAACTCTCAAAAGTGGATTGATGTCATTCAAGAAGAGTATAATTTTATGCAAGACAATAAAGTTAAGGAACTTGTCTCATTACCTTAGGGTGCAAATCAATTGGTTGTAAATGGATATTTAAAACCAATAGGGATGAATATGCTAATGTGGATAAGTATAAAACATGTCTTGTATTTAAAGGATACACTCTAAAAGAAGACATTAATTTTGTAGAGACTTTCTCTTCAATTTCATTGAAAGACTCTTCCAGGATAATCATGACGCTTATTGCTTATTTTAATCTTGAGCTACATAAGATGGATGTTAAACTTGTATTTTTCAATTGCGATATTGAAGAAATGAATTATATGGTACAATCATAGATTTGTGTCCAATGATACAAAATCAATGATATGTAAATTAAAGAAATTCATCTATGATCTTAAGTAGGACTCTCATTAATGAAATTATAAATTTCATATTGATTATCTAATTCAGTTTTAAGATAAATTTGGTTAACAATTGTATATACTAAAAGTTCAGTGGGAGTAAAACCAAGTGATACTCATATTGCTGAAGAAGACAAATTTAGTGTTCCTCAATGCCCTAAAAGTAACCTTGAAATTTAGAAAACCCAAAAGATTCTCTATACATAAGCTATTGAGAATCTAATTTATGCTTAAGTATGTATACGTTCGGAAATTGTGTACATTGTTGGAATGTTAGACAGATATTTGAGGAATCATATTGAGGACCATTGGATAGCAGCCAATGGGGTTATGAGATATCTTCAGAGAAAAAAAAATTATATTCTCACATGTCGGAGTTCTGGTAAGTTAGAGATCATCAGGTTACAAACTTCGATTCTAATAGAATATTGATGCAAATGAATTTTGCCACTTGAGCTGCTAATTGTAGATTGAATAGAAAGACTACTTCAGTTATTTTGTGACAATAAGTATGCATTCATTTATTCTATAAACAATAGGAACACTTTAAATTTGAAGCACATAAATATTAAGATCCTAGTTCTTAAAGAAAATTTAGAGTGATAGTGTGTCTAAAGAGCATGTTGGTACAAACTCCATAATTGCAATAATAAACTGTCACCCTAGGTTTTTCATGAGCACATTACTCATATGAGTGTAATGTTATTTAAGTAAATTCAATTTTAGTGGGAGTTTGTAATTTTGAAAAATGATCATTTGGTTTAGACACAATTTTGGTTACTTCAATTTAAAGTTATTTAAGAATATTTTATGCAGAAATAAAGTTCTTTTGGTTTATGCACACTCTGAACTCAGTAAAGTTGATCTCACTAAAGTTTAGGAGGAGCTGATATGACCATCAAGAACAAGGACCCGAAGGAGTACCCAAATGGCCCTATTACACGTGCACGAGCCAAGGAGTTTAAATCAGCCATGGAAAGCTTGTTTACGACAAGATATGAACGTGGGAAAGAAGAAATAATAAGGGAGGAATGCCTTACCTTGCTCATGCATGCATTTCCATGAGAATTTAAGTATTTTATAACTTCCATTGCATTAATAAAGTGTGCTCGTCATTAAAGCATGCACTTCATTTATAGTTTTAGTTCATTTAGGGAAGTAGTTTAATTATGTATCTTAAATCATTAATTAGACTACTTCATTCATGCATTTAGTTAAATTCAATAAAGTTAGTTTTTTAATTAAACTAGTTCATTCATTTAACTAGTTCACTCAATTAACTAACTCTTTAATTGTTTCATGCATCTATTATTTTAAGTTTGAATAAATCCTTTGTGTGTGTCTAGGTTCATGTGACGTGTGGATTAAAGAAGAGACCTTTCGACTTCAGCTTGGAAACAAGTCATTGATGACCATCTTTACTCAGGCAAACAAGGTAGTTCAAGGCTGAATTCTTTAATCTTTTCAAGGTTGTTCATCTTCTTAGAGTAACAAAGCATTTAAGCTTCGTAATTCACCTATTCAAGGTTGAAATTATGAACCAATGAAGGTTATTCACGTTCAAGAGAAGGGACATGCAATAATCAACATTCAAACTATGCATTCTAGGCCTTTATTTATCATCTTTTGAAGGCTGATCATATTCTACAAATGAGCAAGCAATGAAGGCTGGTTTAATGTCATTTAATCATCAAATTAAGTGTTAAAATTAGCAAAGAAATTCATAGAGACAAGCTGGTTTGGACGTGTGAGATGTCTACATTCATCCTATGTCCACATTCATTCCCTTTTATCCATTTGCAAGCAAACTGAAGCAGCCCAAGAGTCACCACTCCTTTTGGATAAATTTAAGGCTAAATTCATCTCAAGTTGAACCAAAATTCATCCATCAAAAGGATAAGAAAGAACCATTTCATTTAATTGTATTCAATAGCATTTAGATGAGCATTCATCTTTCTTTTGTGTGACTTTTCATATGGTGCCTAGCCACACTATAAATAGGCACCTTAGGTTAATTTGTAAGGATTTTTTCTGAAGAATATAAACCTTTGAAAGATTGCTTTCATCTTGTTCTTGTGATAACTCTATCGGCTTCAAGTTGTACTTGTAATCTTCTATCCATTTCATTTTACTATAGCGTTGGTTCCAAGCTCTCTTATAGCTTGTGGGTCACGTTCCACACTCCTCCATCAAAGTATATTGCTGGTTCCTAGCTCGTTATAGCTAGCGGGTCACAATTCGTTATCCTTGCAACCATACAAATCCATGCCGCCTTTAGCATCTCCCATCACTCCTTCTTTCATTTACACCTTTCCACAATTATCATGCTCCATCCTTAGACACCAAACTATCCAAATTACCTATCCAATTCCTTTCTTCATTAATTTTTATTATATTGATATTCATCTCACATGTATGTTTTATGATATCTCAGAGTTCAAAGCGTAGCAACGGATATTTCTTACTAGAATCACGATCGGGCACATCTATATGACTCGGGTCACATTACTGGGTTCATATCAATTGGTATCAGAGCAAGGTTGATTCAGTAAGATAGCCACTGTCTCTCTTCTGAAAAAAGGAAAAAAATGGAAAAAAAAATAGAGAAAGTTAAAGTGGGAGGGAGCATCGTATTTTCCATTCTTCTTTAAAAAAAATCTTACATCATTTTTCTTTTGCTACTATTTGCCATCTTTACCAACTCTCACAATTTAGCTTTTTGTTGTTGCCACTTTTCTTATCCTACCTTCCAAATTCTTTTCACCATTTTTTTTTTCAACTGAATTCTACAAGCCATTTGCAAGCCTTGAGGAAGTTCTTAAAAGGACTTGATTGAGAGCAAGAGTGGAAAAAAGGCAAGAGTGCACATCACGAGTAAAAGCCATCCCGAGTGAAACACGAGTGTGAGTGCATTTTCTTGGAATGGAATAGGTGAGGTTTTGTGTTTGTGAGGTTAAAATTTTTTTTGTTACGAATAATGTCTCAAAATTCCGTGAGAAACTTCGTTGGAGGAAGTAATAATGTTAACGTAGATGCAACTAACTCCAATCTTCAAGATGTTATCCGAGAGATGGATAGGTTATTGCAACAAAGGTTGGGGCTGATGCAAGAACGATTAGATCATTTGGAGGAAAGATCTCAACGAAGGCAGAATTCAGATCACGAGGAAAAGTATGAGGGAGAGGTGGACGAAGAACTCATAGACGAGCTAGCCTCCTAGCTGAGTTTGAGGCGTCAAGAACCTAGGTACCAAAGAGCTCGTCCATGAGTTGATGATAATCTTAGCAACATCAAAATAACCATTCCTCCTTTCCAAGGAAGAACGGATCCTAAAGCCTATCTTGCATGGGAAAAAAGTTGAGCACATCTTTGAGTGCCACAACCACCCCGAGCTTAAGAAGGTAAAACTTGTAGCCATTGAATTTACAGATTATGCACTAATATGGTGGGATCAGTTGACATCTAGCAGGAGACACAATGGCGAACATCCAATTTCTACTTGGAATGAGATGAAGGCCGTTATGCGTAGGAGGTTCGTTCCAACTCACTATCATAGGGAGTTGTTCAACAAGCTTCAAAATCTCACCCAAGGCAACCGTAGTGTTAGGGACTACTTTAAAGAGATGGAAGTAGCCATGATCCGAGCTAACATTGATGAGGATCGAGAAGCCACCATGGCAAGATTTCTATCCGACCTTGACCCTAATATTGCGGTCGTCGTTGAGTTGCAACATTATGTGGAGATTGAATACATGGTGCATATGGCCATAATAGTGGAAAAGCAACTTGAACGAAAGGGTTCCACACGAACCTATGGGGGAGCATCATCAAGATGGGGGCAAAGTTCTTACAAATAGAGTCCTCCAATACCACCCAATGAAAGAGGCGCACCACCCAAAGGAAGCAAGGCCATTGCCGAAACTAGCAAAGGTAAGGCTCCGAATGTTCGAAACTGTTCCCGAGATATACAATGCTTCAAGTGCTTGGGAAGATGGCATATTGCAAGCTAATGCCCAAAGCGCAACACCATGCTTCTTCGTGATGATGGAGAGGTTGAATCGAAACAAGAGGAGGAAGATGAAGTTGCTGCCATACAAGAAGATGAAGATGATGATATAGAGTATGCACTAGAAGAAGAGGCCCTTATTATTAAAAGGAGCCTAAGTGTGCAAGCGAATGAAGGGAATGAGCAACGTGAGAATATCTTTCTTACGCGCTGCCATGTTAATGGAAAGGTTTTCTTTGTCATTATTGATGGAGGTAGTTGTACTAATGTTGCTAGTACTCTTATGGTAGAAAAACTTGGATTAGCAACCACATCCCTACAAGCTGCAATGGCTTAATGACGGAGGTGAACTCAAGGTTACCAAGCAAGTTCTTGTTGCTTTCTCTATTGGAAAGTATAAGGATGAAGTTCTTTGCGATGTTGTTCCGATGCACGCTGGCCATTTACTAATTGGGAGGCCATGGCAATTCGATAAACGAGTCATACATGATGGATATACCAATCGGTATACACTCACCCATGAAGCAAGAAAGATTACCTTTAGCCTCTCTTTCACCAAAACAAATTCACAAAGACCAAATACATTTGAGAGAAAGTATTGAAAGAGCCAAAGAGAGAAAATAAAAAATGGAGGTAAAAGCAAGTGAGAGTGAGCAAAGTGAGGGTGCGAAAATGAATGTTTTACCAAAGAAAGAGAGTTGAGAATGTGTTTGCTATCGAAAAAGGAATTACTTGTACTTGTGTACAAGGAAAGTTTATTGAACACTAACCAACTTGATCACACTTTGCCTTCTTATATTGTGTCTTTGTTGCAGGAATTTGACGAATTATTTCCAGAGGAGATACCAAGTGGGCTGCCACCAATCCGAGGCATTGAAATCAAATAGATTTCATTCCCGGTGCCATCATTCCTAATCGTCCAGCTTACGAAGCAATACCGAGGAAACCAAGGAGTTGCAAAGGCAAGTGGCCGAACTAATGGCCAAAGGCTATGTGAGGGAGAGCCTTAGCCCATGTACCATTCTGGTATTACTTGTGCCAAAGAAGGATGGGACTTGGCACATGTGTGTAGATTGACGAGTGGTAAACAAAATTACGGTAAAGTATCGTCACCCTATTCCCCGTTTGGATGATATGTTAGATGAGCTTAGTGGTTCTAAACCTTTTTGTTGAGTGGATCGAATGATCGAAATGAACCAAGAGGGGGGTGAATTGGATTTTTAAAGGTTTAGGAGGTGGAAATTGCAAATTAAAAAGATAGACAAGGAATTTTAGAGTGTTTCAAGTTCCAAATGAACTCTACATCCACTACCTTAGCTTCACTAAGGATTTTCAACAATTCCACTAATTGCTCTTCCCCTTTTCTAGGCTAAGGAGGTAACCGTTACAATTTTCGGTTAAATTTTCTACCCAAAATTTAACCCAAACCTCACACAAATAGAACAAAGATTTTGTTGGCTAAAAAAGTATCTCTCAATACAAATTGTAGCTCAATTACAAGCACTCAACCCAATTGAAATGATAAGAATGAAAATTACAATTGGGGTTTCTAGACAATATTGGGATTTAGGCACAAATGCTTGGATTTGATGTTTGGATGTTTGCTTTTGGATCAATAGTTGTTGCTGGAGCTTTTAGAGGTCCCTTTTATACCTTCTCATTGATTTCTAGCCGTTGTGGTTGTTGCATTCATCAATAGAGCCGTTGGGGGTGTTATCTCACCTCAATAAATACAGTCTGCAACCAACCGCTTCGAAACGCCCGACCCTGTTTCGAAACATACCAAAATAGAAAGAGCCGTTGGGGTGCATTTAAGAGCTCGTATCGAAACGGTCTTACCCGTTTCGAAACAATTTTGCCACTGTCAAGGGTCGTTTCGAAACGAATTGAAATCGTTTCGAAACGCCTTAACGGTTTCTTAAAAATCAGTTAAGAACTTGCAACGGTCATATTTTTCAACTCAAATGAAGAACTGTTTCGAAACACTGTATGTCGTTTCGATACGGGTTCTCTATGTTCTAAAGTCGTTTCAAAACTTGTTTCAAAACACAGGTTGGCAGTGTTGAAAACGTATCGATACCTGTCTCAAAACATGGGTTGACAATTTCAAAACCGTTTCGAAACGCCTTAGGCCATTTCGAAACAGGGACTCGAAAATCACTATTTTGGCTTTAAGAATACTTAGAAAATATTTGGAAAACATAGTTTTTAACTTAGGCATATTCTTTGAATCATATAGGGATGTTTGAGGACTTAAAAATTCGTTTTCACATTTTCAATTTAGTTCTTAGGTTCTTTAGTTATATCAAAAATTAAAATATCGGTTTCACAATCTCCCCCTTTTTGATATAAAAAAAACGAAAGTTAGAATTTTTAAGAGTTTTGAAAATTTTGAATACATTCTAACTCCCCTTCAATTTAAGATTGTTTTTAAAGTTTAAAAAGATTTAACTTGGAAATTCAAGGTTTAAAACTTAAAAACACTTTATATATTTAAAACGAATTTTTGGCTCTTAGATTTCTTCTCCCCCTTTTTGTTAGATCAAAAATAATAAACAAGGCTCATAGAGAAGAGATAAGGATTAGTAGCAAGAAGCATTAAGCAATAAGCAACAATAATATTAATTCATAAAATTAAAATATCCAAAACATAAATCTTCAACAATAAGTTCAAAGCATAATCCCAAATAAAAACAAAAGCATAGGTTCATAAAACATAATGGAAATAATGATGCAAACTTAATCCTAAAATGCATAGATAATATGATATGTTATGAAATCCTAGGCCTCGTTGTCACCATCATCATCCGAAGTCTCATCATCACTCTTGACTTGAGATTGACGAAACTTCATCCATTGGCCATAAAAGGTAGAGAAGGACATATCCATGGCCGAGTGTTGGTTCTCAAGGGATAGGCGTCGATCCTCTACATTTTACAAACGTGTATTGATAGCACCAAAGCTCGAAGCCATGTTAGTGTACATGGCATTGAACCGCTCGGTAATGAGAGCCGTGAGAGCTTCATTGTTTGCAACTTGAGCTTGTGGTTGAGGTTCAACGGGAGGAGGAGGAGGAGGTGCTTCCCTATCAACACGTTCCCAATTTCCATCGTTTACATAGCGAAAACCGGACTTACGTAGAGAGGACTCACCGATTTTTGACTTGCGAGGTTCCAGAGAGTCGTAGATGCAATCAAGATTAAGCTTGCTAAAGATGTGACTTAAGACCATTCCATAAGTAAAGGATTTCAAGGCATCGGTGTCACGAAGCTTAACATTTTTAACCATTTCGGCAAATATGATCTTAACTAGATTAGGGCGCTCACCACGACGGAAACACTCAAGCCAAAAATAGTCGACTTGACGGATGTGAGAATATTTACCTCCGGAAGGGTGAAGGAACCATGAGACCATCAAATGGAGGAAACGATCACGCGCATCCAAAGTAAGCACTTGACCGGTGTGAGAACCAAAGTGACTCTCATTCTCAATTCCTACATCCTTAAGTGAAAACGTAGACTCCAAGAGAGGGACATTAACAACAATCTTTTCCCCCAAATTAAAAGACTAAATCCCAACAACTTCGGAATTTTCTTCATCATTGATAAGTTGAGCATTGGAGTAAAAGAGAAGTACCATGTGTTTGTAGCAAATGTTCGAGATGCTCAACAAGACAAGAAAATCCCATTCCCTTAAACGCTCGAGGTAACGGAAAAGAAAGCGCTCGGAGTCAAGGAAGTTGAGATCAATAACACGCTCACGACGAAATTCATACTCCTTGACATACTTGAAGCGTTTCCTCATCTCTTGAGTTCGAAGAGATTTTTGAAAGAGCAAGGTGAGATTTGGGCGAATACTCGAGTCACTAACTTGACTGGTCTTACGCTTTTTGCTAACATTGTCCGTAGCCATCCTAAAAACAATAAGCAAGCAAGAAAAAAAATTAAGTGTATACATGAGATTTTGTAATTTAATCCAATGATAAATCCCACTTAGGTTTAAAACAAGTTTTAAAATCAAATAAACAAAACAAAAAAAAACAAAAAAAAATTAAGAGAAAAACAGTAAATAAAAATACGAGAGAGAAATTATAAGCTCAAGGAGTCGGTCATTAGGAATAAGAAAATCATTTTGGAGCTAAATGAGAAAAACGACTCACTCTCTCAAGCTAATTCAAAATTTGAGAAAAAGATACTAGGGTTGAAAGATGAACTAAAATTTTTTCAAGATGAAAATGTTGACCTTAATAATCTTTTATCTCAATGTAATAGTGAACACCAAAAGGTGTTAGATGAGCTAAATAAGCTCAAAGAGTCTTTTAAAAATGTTGGTAGTGTCAAGCATGAAATAGGTGAATCTTCAAAATCAAACCAACCTAAGAAAAAGACTAACTACTACAAACAAGGTAGCTTTCCTAGACATAGTAGAACTAAAAGAATTAGAAGTGTATGGGTTCCTAAGGAACTTGTAAAATCTAATAACATTATTTCTATGTCATCTTGAAGTTATATACTCGAATAAAAAAATTGAAGATTTTGAAATTTTTTTACAAGATTTGAAAAACCCAAGTATCAAAACATATAAACTATACACATTTTTTTTTCTAACCTAAGATTCGAATACAAATTGAAGGAAAAAGAAAAAGATGAAAAAATACCTTAAATTGGGATTTTGGATGAATGAATGAAAATCCTTGCACAATATTGTTGAACCTTGCTTAGACTTGTGTTTTAGAGAAAAAACCCATCAAGATTTGGTGAAAAACAAAGAAATTTAGAGGGTTTTTATAGGAAAAATTCGGGCTAGGGTTTTTAGGGTTAGGGAGAGTTTTAATTAAAGTGTAACTTTATCATTAAAAGCCCTTTTTAAAGCAGTCCGCAAATCCGTTTCGAACGGTCTTGATTGTTTCGAAACGCGGGCATGAAGGTTTGAGCGTCTTTTGGACTTCAGCTGACCGTTTTGATACGAGGTTGACCGTATCGAAGCTCCGTTGACCCGTATCGAAACTTGTTTCGATACACCCCTTGGCAGTAGCCAAAATGTTTCGAAACCCTGTTAAGGCGTTTCGAAATGCCCTTCTCTCAGATAGGAATTTAAAGCATCCGTATTGAAACAGGTTGACCCGTTTCGATACACCTGGGCCTGGAAGTGCAGATGAGGCTCTAAAAGTGCAGAAAAATGAATTTTTCTAAGGCTTAACTTGCATGAATGACATGAATGAGCAGGAAAAACATATGCAAACATAAACATACTCCCCCTAGCTATATGCATGGATGAAATTAGGAGTAAAAACATACAAACATGGCATTTCACAAGATCAAGCAATTTTAAGCACAAAAGAGGTCCTAAAAGGTCAAGATAGGCTAGCTAGACCTAACTCTCTCCTAAGGGACCAAAAACGCTCTTTGTTTAAAGGTTTTGTAAATATGTCCGCTAATTGATTTAAGGTGTCTACATACTCTATAACCACATCTTCTTTAAGGACATGATCTGTAATGAAATGATGCGTTATTTCTATGTGTTTGGTTCTAGAGTGTTGAATGGGATTTTTTGTTAAACATATAGCACTAGTGTTGTCACATTTTAGGGGTATGGTTTCAACTTTAATACCATAATCTAAGAGTTGTTGCTTCATCCAAAGGACTTGAGCATAACAACTCCCTAAGGATATGTACTCGGCTTCGGTGGTAGATAAGGCTACACTATTTTGTTTCTTAGAGAACCAAGATATGAGCATACTACCTAGGAATTGACAAGTTCCCGAACTACTCTTCCAATCGATTTTGCATCCCCCATAATCCGCATCCGAATAAGCATGAAGGTTGAAGGTGGATTCTCTAGGGTACCAAAGACCTAAACAAGGAGTATCTCTAAGGTACCTAAAGATTCTCTTAACGGCTATAAGGTGAGTCTCTCTAGGACTAGCTTGAAACCTAGCACACAAGCAAACACTAAACAAGATATCCGGTCTACTTGCGATAAGGTAAAGCATGATCCAATCATAGAACGGTAAACCTTAGAGTCTACACACTTACCTCCTTCATCTTTGTCAAGCTTTGTAGATGAGCTCATAGGTGTGGCTTGAGGCTTTGCATTCTCCAATCCAAACTTCTTGAGCATATCCTTTATGTACTTTTCTTGACTGATGAAGGTGCCATCCTTCTTTTTCTTGATTTGGAGTCCCAAAAAGAATGAGAGCTCCCCCATCATGCTCATCTCGAATTCACCTTGAATTAGCTTAGCAAACTCTTTGCAATGACATTCGTTAGTAGAACCAAAAATAATATCATCAACATAAATTTGAAGTACTAAGATGTCATTTTTATACATTTTTATAAAAAGTGTAGTGTCCACCTTTCCTTTTTCAAAATCTTTTTCAATTAAAAAGTTTGAAAGTCTTTCATACCAAGCTCTAGGAGTTTGTTTTAAACCATAAAGAGCTTTAGTGAGTTTGAAAACATGATTTGGAAATTTTGAGTCTTCAAAACCCGGTGGTTGTTCTACATACACTTCCTCATTTATAAAACCATTTAAAAACGCGCTTTTAACATCCATTTGAAAAAGCTTGAAATTATGATAACATGCATATACAAGCAACATCCTAATGGCTTCCATTCTAGCTACGGGTGCATAGGTTTCATCAAAATCTATTCCCTCTTCTTGAGTGTAACCTTGTGCTACTAGTCTAGCTTTATTTCTCACAATGTTACCACTCTCATCCTAGCTTGTTCCTAAAGACCCATTTAGTTCCTGTGGTAGATTGATTACTAGGCCTATCAACTAATGTCCAAACGTTACTTCTCTCAAATTGATTTAACTTTTCTTGCATAGCCATAATCCAAAAATCATCTTTCAATGCTTCTTTTATATTCTTAGGCTCTATGCATGAGATAAATGCAACGTGATTCATTAATCTAAGAGAAGATCGAGTGGTTACCCCCTTGGATGGATCACCCAAGATTTCACCATCTTTGACATAGTTGAACTCCCTTGGGTAGCTCACTTCCTTTTCCTCAAGAGCCAAGTCCTTCAAGGCTTCAAGAGGTGGATCTTGTGAGTCCTCTTCCTTTGTTGTTGGAATCTCATTCTCCTTTGAAGTTTGTCCTCCATCAAAGGCATTTATGATTCCTACATCATCATCATCACAAGAATCCTTCCTTGGAAGGAGGTTATCATCGAATACAACATGTATAGATTCTTCTACTACTAAAGTTCTCTTGCTAAATACTCGATAGGCTTTAGAGGTTAAAAGGTATCCTATGAAAATAGCTTCATCACTTTTTGCTTCAAATTTACCTAAGTTGTCTTTTCTATTATTTAAAACAAAACACTTGCAACCAAAAGGGTGAAAATAGCTAATGTTAGGCTTTTTAGTGTTTAAAATCTCATAAGGTGTTTTCTTTAAAATTGGCCTAGTCATTACTCGATTAACAATATAGCAAGTGGTGTTTGTGGCTTCCGCCCAAAAATATTTAGGTAAATTATTTTCACAAAGCATGGTTCTAGCCATTTCTTGCAAAGTTCTATTTTTCCTCTCAACTACCCCATTTTGTTGAGGAGTTCGAGGAGCCGAAAAATTGTGGCTAATACCATTTTCATTCAAAAAATCTTCAAACCCTAAATTTTGAAACTCGGTTCCATGATCACTTCTAATATGTGAAATTCTAAGTTCAAGATCATTTTGGGTTAGTTTTGAAAATGTGATGAATTTTTCTAAAGCCTTATCTTTAGTACTTAAAAATAGAACCCAAGTAAATCTAGAAAAATCATCAAGTACAAATGCATAAGATTTACCACCCAAGCTCATAGTCCTAATTGGCTCAAATAAATCCATATGGATAAGTTGTAAAATCTACTTGTAGAAACATCATTAATGGATTTAAAGGAAGACTTATGTTGTTTACCCTTAGAGCATGCATCACAAATTTTATCGTTTGAAAATTTTATCTTGGGTAAACCTCTAACTAGATCAAGGGAAACTAGTTTTTCAAAAACACTAATGCTAGCATGTCCTAGTTTCTTATGCCACAACCATGCATCATTTTCATTTTGTGCTACTAAGCATGCATGGGATGTATGTATGTCATCTAGATGCACCATGTATATGTTCCCTATGCGATGTCCTATGAGCATAATATTATTAGATTTAATGTCAACAATTTTGCATCCATTTTTATCAAATAAAACATTAAATCCTTTATCACATAATTGACGCATGCTCAATAAGTTATGTTTAAGACCATCGACATACAAGACATTTTCAATGAGAATAGTAGAGTGATTACCTATGGAGCCAATACCTTTAATGTGGCCTTTGGAGTTGTCACCAAATGTCACCACTCCTCCCCTTTTTGGCTTTATAACTATGAATCTACTCTTGTCTCCGGTCATATGCCTTCAGCATCCACTATCAAGGTACCATGAGTTTTGACTTTGTGCTTTGGCCTTGTAGCAATGCTCCCCCCTACAAACAAAGATATTAAGCTTTTGTTTTTGGTACCCAAATCATTTTGGGTCCATGAGTGTTAGCTCCCAAAACCTTGGTTCCCTTAGGAATCCAAGATGACATAGCAATAATGTTATTAGATTTTACAAGTTCCTTAGGAACTCATACACTTCTAATTCTTTTAGTTCTACTATGTCTAGGAAAGCTACCTTGTTTGTAGTAGTTAGTCTTTTTCTTAGGTTGGTTTGATTTTGAAGATTCACCTATTTCAGGCTTGACACTACCAACATTTTTAAAAGACTCTTTGAGCTTATTTACCTCATCTAACACCTTTTGGTGTTCACTATTACATTGAGATAAAAGATTATTAAGGTCAACATTTTCATCTTGAAAAAATTTTAGTTCATCTTTCAACCCTAATATCTTTTTCTCAAAATTTTAATTAGCTTGAGAGAGTGAGTCATTTTTCTCATTTAGTTCCAAAATGATTTTCTTATTCCTAATGACCAACTCCTTGTATTTCTCAACTAATTCATCATAGACCTCTTGTAACTCATCATATGCATCATTTAATTCATCATATGTAAAATCTAAAAATGATGAGTTAGAGGTTACCATGAAGGAATCTTCCTCAAGTGTCATGAGGCAAAGGTTGGCCACTTCTTGCTCGTCATCCTCCGATGACTCCTCATCACTCCAAGTAGCAAGCTTGGCTTTGAGATTCTTCTTCTTCTCAAAGCCCTTCTTCTTGAGTTGAGGGCACTCCGAACGTATGTGACCGGGTTTATTGCACTCGAAGCAAATTATTTGATCCCTTGCTTCTTCTTTGTTCTTACCTTTGAAGTCCATTTTCCTTTGAATTTTTCTTCCCCGGTTAGACCTCATAAAGTGTGAGAATCGTTTGGCTATCATAGCTAATTCTTCTAGCTCATCCTCCTCACTAGAAGAGCTCTCCTCAAGTAGTGAAGCTTTAAGAGTTATTCCCATCTTTTTCTTCTTTTCAACCTCTAGCTTTTCTACTCTCTTCTCTTCTTTCTTCTTCTCTTCTTCCCTTCCTTGCTTCATAATCTCATGAGTAAGGAGAGAACCCACTAGCTCATCAAGCTTTAAAGTATTCAAATTTTTAGCTTCTATGATGGCGGTTCTCTTCCCATCCCAAGATTTGGGAAGTGAATAGAGAAGCTTCCGGACAAGCTTGTCTTCCGGTATTGTCTCTCCAAATCCTTTGAGCCCATTAACTATGGTGGAAAACCGATCAAACATTTTGGACACCGTCTCATCGGGTTCCATCTTGAAATTTTCATAATTAAGATTGAGAATTTCAATCTTAGTTTCCTTGACATCATTGGTTCCCTCATAGGTAGTCTCAAGAGTGTCCCACACTTCTTTGGCAATCTCAATGGATGATACTTTGGAATAGATGTTCAGACCGAATGAACAAAAGAGCATGTGGAGAGCTTTGTCATTTATTTGGACTTTCTCCTTTCTTCTTCACTCATCTCCACCTTTTTCTTCAAAACCATCTTGCCTTCATTATCTTGCTTCAATGGAATGTAGGGGCCATCTTCAATTACATCCCAAACCAAGTAGTCACTGGACTTGATGAAGAGGCGCATTCCATTCTTCCAAAACGGATAGTTGTCACCATTGAAGAAGGGTGGCTTTGTAGTGGATTGAGACTCATACATGCCCGAACCGGAGGTTGAAGCCGTCTCTTGATTTTTGGATGATCACACTCTTTCTAGGAACTTCTCTTGTGGTTGTTAATCCTCAAAGAGGTAGGCTCTGATACCAATTGTAGAGTGGATCGAATGATCGAAATGAACCAAGAGGGGGTGAATTGGATTTTTAAAGGTTTATGTGGTGGAAATTGCAAATTAAAAAGATAGACAAGGAATTTTAGAGTGGTTCAAGTTCCAAATGAACTCTACATCCACTACCTTAGCTTCACTAAGGATTTGCAACAATTCCACTAATTACTCTTCCCCTTTTCTAGGCTAAGGAGGTAACCCTTACAATTTTTGGTTAAATTTTCTACCCAAAATTTAACCCAAACCTCACACAAATAGAACAAAGATTTTGTTGGCTAAGAAAGTATCTCTCAATAAAAATTGTAGCCCAATTACAAGCACTCAACCCAATTGAAATGATAAGAATGAAAATTACAATTGGCGTTTCTAGACAATATTGGGATTTAGGCACACATGCTTGGATTTGAGGTTTGGATGTTTGCTTTTGGATCTATAGTTGTTGCTGGAGCTTTTAGAGGTCCCTTTTATTCTTTCTCATTGATTTCTAGCCGTTGTGGTTGTTGCATTCATCAATAGAGCCGTTGGGGGTGTTATCTCACCTCCATAAATGCAGTCTGCAACCAACCGTTTCGAAACGCCCGGCCCTGTTTCGAAGCAGACCAAAATAGAAAGAGCCGTTGGGGTGCATTTAAGAGCCCGTATCGAAACGGTCTTGCCCGTTTCGAAACACTTTTTCCAGTGTCAAGGGTCGTTTCGAAACGGAATGAAATCGTTTCGAAACGCCTTAACAGTTTCTTAAAAATCAGTTAAAAACTTGCAACGGTTATATTTTTCAAATCAAATGAAGAACCGTTTCGAAACACTGTATGTCATTTCGATACGGGTTCTCTATGTTCTAAAGCCGTTTCGAAACATAGGTTGGCGGTGTTGAAAACTTTTCGATACCCGTTTCGAAACATGGGTTGAGAGTTTCAAAACCGTTTCAAAACGCCTTAGGCCGTTTCGAAACAGGGACTCGAAAATCACTGTTTTGGCTTTAAGAACACTTAGAAAATATTTGGAAAACATAGTTTTTAACTTAGGCATATTCTTTAAATCATATAGGGATGTTTGAGGACTTAAAAATTCGTTTTCACATTTTCAATTTAGTCCTTAGGTTCTTTAGTTATATCAAAATTAAAATATCGGTTTCACATTTTCTCTAAGATTGATCTTAAGAGTGGTTATCACCAAATAAGGATGCGGGAAGGTGATGAATGGAAAACAACTTTTAAAACAAAGCAAGGACTCTATGAATGGTTGGTTATGCCTTTTGGCTTAACTAATGCACCAAGTACTTTCATGAGGTTAATGAACCGTGTTTTTAGACTGTTTTAGGTAAATTTTGTGTGGTTTATTTTGATGACATCTTAATCTATAGTAAATCAATGGAAGAACATGTTCAATACTTGAGGTCAATTTTGTGTGGTTTATTTTTATGACATTTTGTACTGACAGAGTTGTCTTTCTTGGTTTTGTTGTGAGTTCTAAAGGCTTAGAGGTTGACAAAGAGAAAGTTAAAGCTATTGAAGAATGGCCACGACCAGCAAGCATTTCCCAAGTTAGGAGTTTCCATGGACTTGCAAGCTTTTATCGGAGATTTGTGCCAAACTTCAGCACCATTGCCGCCCCTTTAACTAGTGTCATCAAGAAGAATGCTAACTTTTTCTAGGGGGAGACCAAGAGAAATCTTTTAATGACATTAAAGAATGTTTAATTCATGCCCCTTTGCTTACCTTACTTGATTTTAACAAAACGTTTGAAATTGAATGTGATGGATCAGGTGTGGGGATTGGAGTGGTATTATCTCAAGGTGGACGTCCTATAGCATATTTCAGTGAGAAATTAAGTGGAGCTACGTTGAATTATCCAACATATGATAAGGAGATGTATGCCCTTGTTCACACATTGGAAACATGTCAACACTATCTATGACCTAAGGAGTTCATTATTCACACCGACCATGAGGCATTGAAGCACATTCGGGGGCAACATAAACTCAACAAACGACATGCCAAATGGGTGGAGTTTCTTGAAACATTTCCCTATGTGATCAAATATAAGAAAGGTAAGGAGAATATAGTTGCTGATGCATTGTCTCGGAGGTACGCTCTTCTAAACACCTTAAAATCTCAGTTGCTGAGTTTTGTTTTCATTAAGGATTTATATGAATCTGATTCTGATTTTGGAAAAATTTACAAAGCTTGTGAGAAAGGAATGTTTGAAAACTATTATAGGGACAATGGGTTCCTATTCAAGGAAGGAAGACTTTGTTTTCCACATGGTTCCACATGAGAATTACTTATCAAAGAAGCCCATGGAGGAGGCTTAATGGGACATTTTGGAATAGCAAAGACTTTGGCCATACTTCAAAAGCATTTATATTGGCCAAAGATGAGACGAGTTGTAGAGAGGTTATGTGAACGTTGCATCACTTGCAAGAAGTCTAAGTCTAAAGCCATGCCACATGGACTCTACACGCCACTCCCTATTCTTGAAGCACTATGGATGGACATTTCAATGGATTTTGTGCTAGGCCTTCCACGCACAAAGAACAACAAAGACTCCATCTTTGTAGTAGTGGATAGATTTTCCAAAATGGCTCATTTTATTCCTTGCAACAAGACTAATGATGCCTTACATATTGCTAACTTGTTTTTTTAGGGAAGTCTTGAGATTACATGGTGTGCCAAGAACTATCGTTTCCGATCGAGACGTGAAGTTCTTAAGCCACTTCTGGAGAGCCCTATGGAGTAAGATTGGAACTAAGCTGCTATTTTCCACCACTTGTCACCCTCAAACGGATGGCCAAACCGAAGTGTTGAATCGAGTACTCTCCACGTTGCTTAGGAGCATTATTAAGAAGAATCTAAAGACATGAGAAGAGTGCTTACCACATGTGGAGTTCGCATATAACCGATCAGTCCATACCACCTCGGGACACACTCCTTTTGAAGTTGTGTATGGGTTCAATCCATTAACTCCGATGGACTTATTGCCATTACCCGCTGATCAAATTCTGAATAAAGATGGACTTAACAAAGCTGAATTTGTTAAGAAACTTCACCAACAAGTGCGAGATAATATTGAAAAGAGAACCAAGCAATATGAGCAATAAGCAAACAAGGGTCGAAGGAGAGTTGTCTTTGAGCCGGGAGATTGGGTGTGGTTGCACATGAGAAAAGAAAGGTTTCCAGCACAACGAAAATCTAAATTGATGCCTCGAGGAGATGGGCCAATTCAAGTAGTTAGGAGGATCAATGATAATGCTTATCAACTAGACTTCCCAGGTTAGTTTAATGTTAGTGCAACCTTTAATGTTGCTGATTTATCTCCTTTCGATGTAGGTGACGATTTGGGGACAAATCGCTTTAAAGAGGGAGGGACTGATATGACCATCAAGAACAAGGACCCGAAGGAGTACCCAAGTGGCCCCATTACACGTGCACGAGCCAAGGAGTTTCAATCAGCCATGGAAAGCTTGTTTACAACTAGCCATGAACGTGGGAAAGAAGAAATAATAAGGGAGGAATGCCTTACCTTGCTCATGCATGCATTTGCATGAGAATTTAAGTATTTCATAACTTCCATTGCATTAATAAAGTGTGTTGGTCATTAAAGCACGCACTTCATTTATAGTTTTAGTTTTAGTTTTAATTATGTATCTTAAATCATTCATTAGACTACTTCATTCATGCATTTAGTTAAATTCAATAATGTTAGTTCTTTAATTAAACTAGCTCATTCATTTAACTAGTTCAGTCAATTAACTAACTCTTTAATTGTTTCATGCATCTATTATTTTAAGTTTGAATAAATCCTTTGTGTGTGTCTAGGTTCATGTGACGTGTGGATTAAAGAAGAGACTTTTCAACTTCAACTTGGAAACCAGTCATTGATGACCATCTTTACTCAGGCAAACAAGGAAATTGAAGGCAATTAAAGGCTGGATTCTTTTCATTTTTTCATGGCTGTTCATCTTCTTAGAGTAACAAAGCATTTAAGCTTCATAATTCACCTATTCAAGATTGAAATTATGAACTAATGAAGGTCATTCACGTTCAAGAGAAGGGACATGCAATAATCAGCATTCAAACTATGCATTCAAGGCCTTTATTTCTCATCTTTTGAAGCCTGATCATATTCTACAAATGAGCAAGCAATGAATGCTGGTTTAATGTCATTTAATCATAAAATTAAGTGATAAAATCAGCAAGAAATTCAAAGAGACAAGCTGATTTGGACGTGTGGGATGTCTACATTCATCCTATGTCCACATTCATTCTCTTTTATCCATTTGCAAGCAAAATGAAGCAGCCCAAGAGTCACCACTCCTTTTGGACGAATTTAAGGCTAAATTCATCTCAATTTGAAGCAAAATTCATCCATCAAAAGGATAAGAAAGAAACATTTCATTTATTTGTATTCAATAGCATTTAGATGAGCATGCATCTCTCTTTTGTGTGACTTTTCATATGGTGCCTAGCCACACTATAAATAGGCACCTTATGTTCATTTGTAAGGACTTTTTTTTGGAGAATATAAACCTTTGAAAGATCGCTTTCATCTTGTTCTTGCGAGAACTCTATCGGCTTCAAGTTGTACTTGTAGTCTTCTATCCATTTCATTTTACTATAGAGTTGGTTCCAAGCTCTCTTATAGCTTGTGGGTCACGTTGCACACACCTCCACCTCGACTCCATCAAAGTATATTGTTGGTTCCTAGCTTGTTATAGCTAGCGGGTCACAATTCGTTATCCTTGCAACCATACAAATCCACGCCGCCTTTAGCATCTCCCATCACTCCTTCTTTCATTTACACCTTTCCACGATTATTATCCTCCATCCTTAGACACCAAACTATCCAAATTACCTATCCAATTCTTTCTTCATTAATTTTTATTATATTGTTATTCATCTCACATGTATATTGTATGATATCTCAGAGTTCAAAGCGTAGCAACAAATATTTCTTACTAGAATCACGATCGGGCACATCTATATGACTCGAGTCACGTTATCGGGTTCATATCAAGACTAGTTGGAAATAGACATGTTTGGTTCACATTTCATGTAATTTTTCATGCTATACATCCATGATTGATCTACGTCATTTGACTATGTTTGTATACGTGACCATTGATGGGTCTAGTCATGATTGATATGGCGAAGACCGCTTGGATCCTATATGAATATAGTTGATGGTCGAGATTGTTATAGAATAGCTACTATATAATAGCAAATTTTTGAGCTCATAAGGTTGTACATTTATCAGGAAACATATGTTGCCCAAGTGAGAGATTGTTGGATTAAAATCCTCAATTGTGGGCACATATGTAAAATGTATGATGCTATTATAAAGTATAACACAAAATCAAGTGACCAATTATGTTAGCCGTGTCATCAGTATTAAAGTGTCATAGAAATAAAAGTGTAGATACCATAAGATATATTTATAATTCAATAAGGGTCAGAGTTATAAATATTTAATAGTTGACTTGATAAACTATATAAAGAGGTAGTCCCCGTCAAAAAGTTTTTACGGCAAGGGCTAATCTATCTTCTTGGAAGATCAATACCAAAGATTTGGAATTTCAACATGAAAATTTAAGGTTTTCAATCTATCGATTAATTCAGGTACGATTCCACATTCAATTTACTTCAGTTTATTATTTTTGATGAATTGACATGATAGATCTTGAGTATTAAGTTTCGTATTCAATTATGGTTTGGTTCTAACAGCAGATAGTGATACTATAAATCACCAGTTGTGCAGAGATCGAGGAATCGTCCTTTGATTGCCCTATTATTTTTTCTGTAATTTATAACTTCTTGGATAATGAAACTTCAAATATTATATATACATATATATATTCAATTTGATTCTTCTTGTGAAAAATAACCCCAAAACTTTTGGAAGGGAGGTGGTTCCCCTCCAAGTTATGGTATGGATCTTAATTTCTTTCCAATGCAATTCCATAAGCAGGTAAGACACTTGCAAGAAGAAAATCCAAAATTTATTTAAGTAATCCGTATAACTATAAATAAAATCAAACATTACAATGAATTATAAAACTAAAAATTTGAATATTTCTAAACTGAAACAAGAATAAATACGCAGAGAACCCAAAAATTTATACAAACTCCAAGCAATCTACTAACAGAAAATGCAACTTACAAGATGAACTTTGAACTTCTTTTGACACTACCATGCTGTGAAACCATCAAGTAACAGAGGCAATATGAAACAAGCAGATCGTAAATTTAAAATCAGGGCTTGTTTGTATTCAAGCACGTGAAGATCATGGCAAGCAGCAAGGAGAGGGAAAACAAAGCCCAGATGGCGCACTTGAGCTCAAACGAGAAGGGAATCGAAAGAGTTTGGCAGAGTGCGGCTGCAGAAAGGAGGAGCGCCACTTTCTGCAACGCTTGCGAAATAACGGTGCTCTTCGGGTGGATAAACAAAGCAACCAAGATGGAAACGAAGGTCAGTAGGACAAGAAACGAAAGCAAAACCAAGGGAAAAGGGAGCTGACGATGATCGGACTGATCGGAGCTCGCATATTGGAGGGACACACCGAGTGCATACGAGAAGCAGAATGCTATGACAGAATTTTGCCATTGTTGAGGGTTCGGGACAGCAGGTAAAGGCTCGAGCCGAGAGGGGAATCCGGATGGTCGGGATTCGGGTGGTGATGGTAGCCACACCGGCTGATGTTCGATGTCGAAACTAATGGTTGTCGGTCGTGGCGGAGACGGTGGCGGTGGCGGTGGTTCTTCTTGCTGTGATCTTTGCTGGTGTAATTCATGGTAAACGCGGACCAAAAATGCAGCAACTGAAGCAAGAAGCGTCCGAAACTTTCGGGACAAGTCCATTTTGATTGATCGGTACAACGGAGAAACAAAACGAAGACAAATTTATACAACTATAGTGATGCTAGTTTTTCGCATTTGTTATGTTTTTCCAGCTGTTATTTAACTCAGAATGTGGATAAGTGTTTTCTTATTTTACTCTTTAATTATTATCGTTAATGTTATTTTTTTTGAGGATATAAAAAGAGAAAAAGTTATTCCTAAGTACGTTGAACAAATCAAAGTGTGTACGTGGATTTACTTCGCCTCCCCTATGGGATTGAACTGCACGCATCAGTGAAAAAAATTTCATTTTGGTTAATTTAACTATAGGAACTAATTCAATTGAGTCCTCAAATTGTTCAAATCTTTTCTATCTGTTTAGTCATGCTATATGTATGTACATATAATGTAACGTCCCAAAAATTAATTCGAAGATTAAATTGGTAATTTAATTATTTCAAAGAATAAGTGAGTAAATTATGTTAATGGTGGGTTTAATATAAATTTTTGATCTTGGAATTATACATGGAAATTAAGTTCATGAAAGATTAAGGACTAAATTGAAAGAAGAGGAATTTTAATGAATGATTTATCTAGGGAAACTATATGATTTTGTGTGGATAAATTTATTTAGAGATTGTGTAACCCCTTGACCTGGTCTAACCTTTTACCGACTCGAGCGAGTTACACGGAAAATATTGAAGTAAACCGGCAAAAATTTACCTCAATAAATTACCCTATTTTTTTCTTTCGTCTTGTCTAGATGCTCTTATGAATCCTAAGGCGATCATGCTTGCAACCAATAAAATTACAACTTGGACGAAGTCAATTGATCATTCGGTTAAGACTAAACATGTTTTAGGGACCATTTTGTAACACTTACAAGTTTCAGGGACCTATTTCGAAGTTAAAGTTAATGATATTCAATTAGTCAGATTTCATGCTCACGTGTCAATTTTCAGTTCATTTCGATCATCCAAACTTATCCAATTGATCATCCAAATATTCGATGACCAAAACATAAGAAAATAGAACATCAAAAAGCTTCAAATAACCAACTTAACAGCTAAGCGTATCGTTACACTTGTGCCCGTATCGATATGCCATTATCTCGTCAATTTTTCAGATTTCCAGTGGCACAAAAGGGTATCGATACGGTCTCATGTACCGATACAATTCCTCATTTTGCCCTTTAGCTGTATCGATACGGTCTACCCAGTATCGATATGGTATGCCTGGTTTGACTATACTGTACCGATACGGTAGCCCATGTATCAATATTCTTGGGCCTGTTGTGTCATATTTTTCCGATTTTTACATTTTAAACGATATCAATCCAATATGCAATCAAAGAATAAGTAGTCACCTAAATCATGATTCTAAAGACAAATAACACCAAGACATGCTTTCAACATGAACACAACATGTTAATCAAACTATCGGCATGCTTCTTAAGCAAAATAGCCTTTTAAGTACCAAAATGCAAACCAAACCAAATACCAGCAATTAAAGGCCATATACAAATCATCATAGGCATATAAAACTTCCCACAAACAAGAGAGTTTCAAAACACACTCTCCCAAAACATAAAGGCATCATTCCATTGCCAATTATTATAATTAAGTAAACCAAAATCTATATTTGAGCTATGCGTCCTCTCTTGGATTTCCACTTGCCTCCTTACTGCCCTCAAATGCCAATTTTTCTGCATTGTTGTAAAAAGAGAGCGTAAGCATAATTGTTTAGGGAGGAATGCTCAAATTAAAATCAACAACAATACATTTTAAAAATCATTTCTCAAATAGGAATCTCGTCTACATCATGCTCATTTATTCCCATGCTTTAAAACACATGTATCATTTGGCTCATGCATTAATCCCAATGCAAATCTGAAAATAGGTTTCACATGCTTTAACATACAAACATGCTACAAAAATATAATCTCATGTATAATGCTCGTTATACAAAACTATTTAAATCAATGATCCATGAAATCTCATATATTGGCATTCAAGTGACCAGGATGGTTGTTATCCATCATATAACACATGGTGTGGATGCTTCCACCATAAAAACAACTCGGATATGCGGATACACCTTATGGCGTGGCTGCTCCCACCATAAGAAAGGGCATAACACTCAGTGTGGATGCTCCCACAAAAGTGTTCACAAGGTGCGACTGCTCCCACCTTAATGCTCATAAAGTGTGGATGTTCCTACTTTACGGCTCACATGATGCGGCTGCACTCATCATATTTTATCACACGTACGTACGAATTTTGTTTACATTTTATAGTGCACTCTCATCTTATTGGTTGACCAATTATACCTGGTTATAATAAGTATCATCACTTCCCAATATACTCTTTAAAATCATGTTACCCTACTGTTTTCAATGCATAAACACAAACCATATCTCATCCCATTTTAGAGCATACTCAACGCATAATATTTTCTCAACAAGACATAGTCTTTGCAAAAGCATAAATCAACCACATGGGATCTTATGAATCATTTCACAATTCATAAAAACATGGACAACAGTAGGTAACAAATCTTTCATCGAAACTTGAGCATGATAATCCAAAACAATGGGAAAAGGCGAGAACTGAGAGTGAAACCAATTAGCATTTCAAGCTTAATCTAAAACTCCAAACCTTGCTTTCAAACCTTTGAAAAGCTTTAAAACTAGTTCCACTCATCGAAACGCCTCGCTTGCCTTTCCGAAACGAAAACTAAGCCTCTGGATCAATCGAAATTCTCTCCGAAGCTATCAGATCCACATCCCCTGCTCCTAAACAAAGTAAAACAGAGGTTTAATGATTAACCTTGCATCAAAATCCCCAACATCACAAAACTACATCATCCTCCATCAACAACCAAGCTTCCGCCTACCAAAAACTACAAAAAACACCGGCGAAACATTTCTAACTAATCATCAACCATAACCCAGCGAAATCAACATCAAAGCAACATCAAATTACATCTATAAACACCTTCTCGACACCGAAGAACCACCAGCAACCAATCAGCCACATAACTAAATAAAAAACCCAAAGAACTCAACCTAAAAATCAACCAACTCACCTAGTTTCGGGTTTCCTATGTTAAATTCACTCATTCAACATTTCAATACATCATAATTATGATATAATCTCATCATAAACCCAGCAAAACATATTAAAAAAAGATTTCTTGATTTAATCAATTAAACCTCAATTACACATCACTTAAACCAATTTTCCCTAATGTAACATCAAAACCCATTAAAAAACATTCATAAAAGATCAAGAACTTGGGAATTTCAATAAAGAATCTTTCATTAGAGGAGAAGAAAGAAACCTTACCTCTAATGATGACTTTTCCCTTCAATTGTACAGATTTACACGAGAAAATAAAGATAAAACCATAAGATTTTGATAGGAAAACATTAAGAAATCATTTAGTGTTAAAAAGATAAATCAAATCAAGTGTTTACCTCAAATCTTTAAAGAAGAAACTGATGTTTTGCTGGAGGGAATTTGAGAGAAAATGATTGTGAGAAAAGGTAGTTATGTGAAACATGTTTTAAGAGATAAAAACACATGGAAACTGGAATAGATTGTTTCCAATAAGTATCGGAACGTAGTAAGAAGTTTCACAACTGTATGGGGAGAAAATTTGTGTTACAACGTCAACAGTTAAAATAACGTATGTGTTGCGAAACTATGAAATATGAACCAGAACCGGTAGTGAATAGTTTCAATCGAAATTTTAGTGAAGTATTTGACAAGTAAAGTTGAAAGAAGATGTCTCGGAATTTGATATAGAATAATGAAACAATTTGCTATGAAAGTAACATTTAAGGGGTAACGCGTAACAATTGACTTTTTTTCCTGATATCAAAACTTTTGTACATGTTCCGTAACCTGCAGAAAATGTGTAAACTAGAAATGTTTAAAGTGACTTTAACAATACATGTTTGTATAGTAAGTTTCAGAATGTACGTATAAGTACCAAAACCTGGTAGAAGGTATGTTGGATAGATAAAAGTAGACGTAGAAACCGTAAAAGTGAAGGAAGTAGATAATATATTAGGTGTAATCGACAAGTATCATAATTTTTCAATGAGTTTCGCGACCTAAAGTTCAAGATGATAATATTTTCGGTTTAACGATTCATATTTCTTGCGTTTTTGCAGGTCTGGAAATGTACATTGTCGTTTCGCTACTCGTAGCGAATAAAACCCTTTGGCTCATAGAAAGAGAATCGAATCTTCACTTGTTTAATATCATTTTAGGGTTAGAATTCATTTTCCCTCTAAAAATCTAGAGAACACTCTGAAATTGGGAAAAACGTTTCAGTTAGTTCAAAGGATAGAAACTTGAACTTAGGTCTGCAACTGAACTTGTGCAATCGTTTCCATTGCGAATGTAACGAGCAAAGCAAAACCCTAAGTTTTTTGTTTATTTGCGAAATACTTGAAATCTAGGGTTTGTGTTTTGAAATTTTGGTATGGAATTCAATTTATGGTTGGAGGAAAAATGTTTAAACTAAAAATTTTGCACTCTTTCAGTTTTTTAAATGTTACCATTTCCATTGATTTGAACTTAAAAAGGTTAGGTTTGTTTGTAATGAGGATGTGTTTATTTATAAGTGAGTTGGTTTGTTTCTGGACTAATTCATGTAAAGATTTAATTCTTAGGATGACTACTGCAAATCTGAATCTCGTTTTTGACGAAGTTGCTGATAATGTTGGTAAAGAAGTTGTTGATAAAGATGGTAATGCTAATGATGAAGTTGGTAAAGAAGGTGATGATGAAGTTGGTAAAGAAGTTGTTGATAAAGATGGTAATGCTAATGATGAAGTTGGTAAAGAAGGTGATGATGAAGTTGGCCTCTTTGCTCAGAAAGTTGCTGATAAAGATGCTAATGATAGAGTTCCTAAAGAAGTTGCTGATATAGATGGTAATGAAGTTGCTGATAGCGACGTTGCTAAGGAAGCTTCGTCTGAGATGTTGACCATATGTGATAAGCCGTAAGAAAAAAACATGTCCTCCCTTCATGTAGTTTTAGTAAGTTGATACTTACGTGTTCTTATTGAATTGAAAAGCATAATGAATGAATGATTGAATGTATACCTTTGTTTTTTTTCATGTTTTACAGTAAAGGTGAATATTTAAAGATGAAGCAAACTGATGAAAAAGTGACTCATAATGTAGGTTTTAGTGGTTTATGATGTGTAAAATGTTAAATTCATTTGAAATTTGTCATTCGTAGGTTAGGAAAGAGTTAGGAAAGAAATGGAAGCAAATGCCAAAGGAAGACAAACAACCTTACATTGATGAAACTGAGAAGGAGAAGACGATATACAAAGAATCTAAATCAGGACAACCGAAGAAGGTAATAGGGAATACCAATCTAAAGACATTCTTTTATTTGATAATGTATAATAGTTTATATTGAAATTTATGTAGTTGTTATCTTATCCCCTGTAGACAGCTTTTGAGACAAGGTGTAGTCAAAAGCTATTGTACGATTTCATAATAGTTTATAATGAGACTGAAATAGTTGTTATCTTATCCCCTGTAGACGTTATTGGATATTTTCTGTGTCCTACTGCTGAGATACGCCCATGTCCAGTGTTAACTCCTCAAAAGTACTGATTTTCATGCTTATTTCAAAATGCCTTTGATTACATTAGTTGCATTTAGTTGTTAAATTCATGCATTTACATAAGGAGTTAGGGAGTGGTGTTTATGCCAGTGTGAAGGGTTGCTTTGTTGGCATTATTATAGGCTTGGTAGATCAGGACATGCTTGGCAGACCAACACAGGAGAAGAAGCAGGGAATGCCGAAGAGAATGCCAAGTTGCAGTTGGCAAAGTTGTATCAGAGATTGCCAACCTCGGATGGCATATAAATGAAGTCTGATACCCAGACATGCAGCCATTGGACCTTGTACACGCCAGCCCCATGATTCAAATTTAGATAAGAGGATCACACGTCTTATCCCTTGCGCATTCAAAATTCAAACTCAAAAGGTTAATCCTAGGGTTTTCCACACATGAATAACGTGAAAACCAGGCATCCCTTGCCAACGCTCATCACTCATTTGAAAGCTCTTCTAGCCAACACTGCTTTATTTTCATTACACTTCTTTAACTCATATTCTAAAACAAACTTCAAATCAGTCAAAATTTTTCCTTTAACAAGTAAACAATCAAAGAAGTTAATTCTTGGTCAATCCATGTGGATTTGATACTTAGCTTGCTGTTGTATTACTTGCTGACCGTGTATACTTGCATGCAAAAGACTCAATCTTGGCACTGTTTTACATATTTCCATAACGTTTCTCACTCTTTTGCCAAGCCTTAGCATAGTCGACAAGTTTTTGCCCCCATTTTTGGGGATTGTAATGGAGTTTATTATTTTGATTTACATTTCTTATTTTATTTTCTTAACTTGTTTTATTTGGTGTATGACTAGGAACCGCCCTAAGACGGAAGATTGGCCATACGACCCTAAAATTGATTGAACCTTACACAGATTTGTAGAACTAATGTTTTGATATAATAATTGAAAAATGTTTTGGACTAATTTGAAAAGAATTTAAAACATGTATTTAAGTCCAAACAACTTGAAAATATGTTTGAGGCATTTTAAAAGGTTTTTGGCAAAGTTTGGAATGTTTTAAAGTACTCAAAACTGACTTTTCAGTTCTACCGTACCGATACGGTATACCCCATATAGATACCTTTTTCCCCAGTTTTGATTCTGCCAAAACCCATACCGATACAAGCTTACCCGTATCAATACGGATAGGGGTCGTACCGATACACCTTTTAAGCGTACTGATCCCTGTTTTAACTAACCCAACGACTATATCCCAATGGACTTTTAAAGTGCAGACCGTACCGATATGCTTAGGTTGGCAAGAGCCCAGCGGCTAGTTCTGAAGAAGGGCGTACTGATACGAGTCCCCGTGTATCGATATGATTGGCACCCGAACTGCAACTAATGTGGGAAATAAAGTGTCCAACGGCTCCAAAACAACCCCAACGGTCCTCAACGGCTACAAACTCAATTAGGAGTATAAAAGGGACCCCCAAGCATCAAAAGAAGGCTAATGCTTCATTTATCAACAACACTATGATTAAGATTTTGTCTTAGAGCTTAAATCTTCCATTTCTTGTACAGACAACACTTCTGAGCTAAACATTGTTAAATTTGCTCAAGTGTTTAGGTTTTGGGCGAGAGCTAATTAGTGCAAACAATTACCTATTAGAGGGATTTCAAGTTTGCTTAGAATTTCTCTTGTAAAAAGCGTTTACTCAAGCTTTAGGTAGAAAGCTTTGAGGGTTGTAACAGTTTTTGTTGAGTGCATAAAAGTTCTATATTTTACCCCTCATTTACCCATATTTTTGCTGCACTCAAGCATGATTTATTGCATTTAGGATAGATTTTTGCATACACATCACAATTAGATAAAACTGCACAGATGCTGCTGAATTTGGTCACTTTTGCAGGTATCTACTGTGGCAGCATCCAGGGCAGCAGAGGAACAGAAGTTATATGCTGTGGCAGCATCCAGGGCAGCAGAGGAACAGAAGATAACTGTCGTGGCAGAATCCAGGGCAGCAGAAGATAACTGTCGTGACAGCATCCAGGGCAGCAGAGGAACATAAGAGCTGGAGTGAAGAAAACTGCCTCATACATCACTGCCGTGACAGATGCCGTGACACATGCCGTGGCAGATGCCATGACAGTGATGCCGTGACAGATGCCATGGCAAATGCCGTGATAGTGATGCCGTGACAGTGATGCCGTGACAGTGATGTCGTGACAGTGATGTCGTGATAGTATTGAAGCAAACTGCCTTATAACTCGCTGTCGTGACATATGTCATGACAGAGGTGGCGACAATGAAGAAGAAGAGATGGAAAATGCGAAGTGGATTCGACTGATAGAGGATTTCAAGCCTAATTTTTAGAGACCACTCGCATAATTTTTGGAGACCAGAAGCACAAGAAAGGCCTTGCCCAAAGTTTGAGGAGAAAGTCAAAGCAAGAAGATAGGGCGAACTAAAGGACGTTTATTCAGAGATTTAGTCTTTAATGAATTGTACTTTAATTCGAACTAGTATTCTTGACCATTAAGAAAACTTGTACCCAAGGCCTATATATATGCTTGTAATTTGACCTAAAAAAACATCATATTTACCTCTAGCCTTCTTCTCAAAACCCTAGCCGTTGTCCCCTTCTCAACATGTTCTAAACGTCTCTTAGGGCCACGAGTTGATTTGTAAAGTAGTTGCAAGGATTGCTTTTGTTTTAGGAATTTTCTGTTCAATAAAATAAACTTCAAGTTTGCTTATTCTGGTTTTCAACATCTTGCAAGAGTATCGGGAGAGCATTGTGAGATTATCTATTTACTTAATATCGGGAGAGTTAAGTATACGAAAGGAATAAGTGCGAGTTCTCTAGTTTATAGTTGAACTATCTCGGACCTAGGGATACTACGAGTTTAAGTGGCTAAGGAAGAATTCAACAACATTGGTGTTCATCTTTCGATTCACGCCGGGAGGTATCATCAAAGAGTTGTTCATCGACAGATTTGGACCTAGAGATAGGCCAAGGCAAAGCAGGGATTCTTGCCAAGCTTAAAGTACAAAGTTGTGCGATCGCTGCCGCGACTAACAACAGACCGCTGCCGTGACAAGGACAACGACAAAACAGATAGTCCTAGACTTTGCAACACCTACACTACTGAGCAATTCAATACCAACCCATTCTCTCTATCTTGATTATTTTAATTTTATTTTCCAGTTCTCTTTATTATTTTCATGACAACAATTTAAACTGTTCTCTTTCCTCTCGTGCAGTAATTCAAGGTGAAGCTATTAGCCCAGTCCCTGTGGAGACGATATCCGATACTTACGTATCACTTTACTACTTGCGTCGTGTACACTTGCAGTACATTGCGATAGACACTTTTACACGCAACAAGTTTTTGGCGCCGTTGTCGGGGACTAGCAACATACCTTTACCTTTAATTACTGCACTTTTATTTATTTTATCTTATTTTTAATTTTAATTTTATTTTTAATTTTCTATTTCTGGTTGTTATATCTCAAGAACAGTACAGGTTCAAGGGCATCAACATGTCAGGAAAAACCATTCGAGAGCTGATGTGGGAAAGTTCTTGCAACTACCGTAAAGGTAATCATGCACTCGAAAGTTGTCCCCATTTTTTCGGTGAATATAAGGACAACCAACGATGGAACCAACAAGAACAAGATATGCCGCAACAACAACAACATGGACAACATATGCTGCTTCCGAAGCAGCAAAATTTTTTATGGTATGATCAAAACCCGCAATTTTTTTTGTACCATAACAGTTTTGCTGCAGAACCCGACATGCCCCGGCAATGTCATCATCCTCAAGATCAGTCAAAATCCTTAGAAGACACATTACAAGCCTTCATGGCACTCACTCAAAAACTGTCAGCTTCTATGGACGCAAGTATCGCCAAGATGGATGAACTCTTGAGCAGACCGGTCCTCATTTCTTGCCACGGATGAACCTGAAATCCTGAGGCAAGATGACGAGGATGCCCATGTGAAGGAATACCCAACATATGATGAGTCTGAGCAACAACTTGCCATGGCAATGATCGAGGAGCCGGAATGGAGCAACACTGCAACAACACTGAGTGAAATTCAAGAGAATGTCACTGCGGCAACCACATCCGAGGCAAACTCTCAACCCACTACCTCGGTTATGCCCAACCAATATTGCACACATCCATCCCTGTTATGGCACTCGCACGACCACCTAGAAGAGCAACCCGATGACAATGCCTCGCTAATGGAATATGAGCAGGTAATAAACGAACCTTTTGAATTATTTGAAAACTCATGAATTCCATTGCAGGTATTTAAGGAACCAACGCCGGTGGATTTAGAATCATCGAGATCTCTACTGATGGAGACCTTCGAGTGGCCAATAGAATTTTACATGGAGAGTTATGGTACTTTCCAATGCCCCATTGACCTGCAAAGTAACATGATAAAGGACTGTCAAAATAACTGGCTGCCACAGCAGCAGACACGACAACAAGGGCTACATTCAACCACAACAACATTCAACGAAAACAAGGTAAGTTTGTGGTCGAATGTCAATTTAATTTTTTCTAATTATATATTCATGCCCTCAGAAACATTACCAAGAAGGGAGGACTTCATGGACTACAAAGGGAAGAGAAGGAAAGGAGCCCCCACGTTGAGAATAATCACCAGATGGAGGGTACAGATAGACTTCAAGAAGTACCGGAAACGACCCCTCAAGCATCAATAGAACAAGGAGCAGTTACTTTAGGAGATGCCCCTCAAGGCACTCCTAATTTAACTTAATTTATTTTATTGTATTTTATTTTTATCTTATTTTATCTTTATTGTTTTAGGAATTAGAAATTTGATATTAGTTTTTAGTTTGTTTGTGTTATTAGGTAAACAGAGAGAACCCTTGCAATGATGATACAAGCAACCCGAGGAAGCTCTGCCTCCACCCCTGCCGCGGCAGCACTCATACTCCCTGAGATGAATTCCAGAGTGACTGTCGCCAATAGCAGTGAAGATAGTGACGCAAGGAAGAAGGCAGCCTCCGCGTCTCCAACTCCCAGGGCAGCACCCACAGCTCCTCCGACAAAGTTCAAGGAGACTGCCCGCCGACAGCTCCTCATCCAAAGCTCTAGCAACGACGACGACAAGCGCACAACTTAAGTTTTTTTTTCTTTTTCTCTGTCGCCTGCTGTATACATATCATCTTTTTGTGATTTTTCACTTTTCTATCATTTTTATTTTCTATTTTTCATTTTTATGTCTTGTGTCCTACATTGAGGACAATGCAACCCTTGAGTTTGGGGGTAGGCAGTCCTTCTAATTATTAATATAATATTGCATTTAGTTTTAGTTGTGTCGCATTTATTTTTTATGCAAAAAATTTGGCTTAATTTATTGAACTTTTATTATCTGCTGCTGCCATCTCTGTCGTGACAACCCCTTAAAAATATTTTAGGAAGTAAGTAGAGCCTTAGTATAGTTCTGAAAAACTGAAACACTTTGTGACTTACTTGATAAAAGACTTTCTCTAGCATGCTTAGAATGGAAAACTTAGAAATTAGAGTAGAAAGAGACTAGAAACTCAAGAAACCTAGAGGTGCCTATCACTGGCTCTAGGAAAATAACCAGAGAAAAACTTCTAGAGGTGCCTATCACCGGCTCTAGATAGTTAACTAGAGGTGCTGAAATACTGACTCTAGTAGAAAAGAGAAAAATTCAAAATAAAAAGAATAAGAAGGAAAACAACTAGAGGTGCCCGATACTGGCTGTAGTAAGAAAAAAAAAATCTCGAAGGAAAACTCTAAACAAGCTAAGTATAATATTCTAGTTGCTAGGGAAGTCTATATTCATGTATGTTCACAATAAATGCACACACCTGCACGAGAACTATACTTTTGCTCTAAGTAGATCCTTAAATATTTGAACATGTGCTAAACATGATAGGGATGGTGCTGTGGGTAAGGATTGTTCATTAACTTAAGCCAAGAAAATATATATATATATATATATATATATATATATATATATATACATATGTATGCATGCATGTTAGTTAGGATGCATTTGCTTGAGGACAAGAAAGGATTCGAGTTTGGGGGTGTGTTGAGTGCACAAAAGTTCTATATTTTACCCCCTCATTTACCCATATTTTTGCTGCACTCAAGCATGATTTATTGCATTTAGGATAGATTTTTGCATACACGTCACAATTAGATAAAACTGCACAGATGTTGCTGAATTGGTCACTTTTGCAGGTATCTACTGTGGCAGCATCTAGGGCAGCAGAGGAATAGGAGATATCTGCTGTGGCAGCATCCAAAGCAGCAGAGGAATAGAAGATAACTGTCGTGGCAGAATCCAGGGCAGCAGAAGATAACTGTCGTGGCAGCATCCAGGGCAGCAGAGGAAGAGAAGAGCTGGAGTGAAGAAAACTGCTTCATACATCACTGCCGTGACAGATGTTGTGGCAGATGCCGTGGCAGATGCCATGACAGTGATGTCGTGACAGTGATGCCGTGGCAAATGTTGTGACAGTGATGCCGTGACAGTGATGCCGTGACAGTGATGTCGTGACAGTGATGTCGTGACAGTATTGAAGCAAACTGCCTTATAACTTGCTGTTGTGACATATGTCGTGACAGAGGTGGCGATAGTGAAGAAGAAGAGATGGAAAATGCGAAGTGGAGTTCGACTGATAGAGGATTTCAAGCCTAATTTTTAGAGACCACTCGCATAATTTTTGGAGCCCAGAAGCACAAGAAAGGCCTTTCCCAAAGTTTGAGGAGAAAGTCAAAGCAAGAAGATAGGGCGAACTAAAGGACGTTTATTTAGAGATTTAGTCTTTAATGAATTGTACTTTAATTCGAACTAGTATTCTTGGACATTAAGAAAACTTGTACCCAAGGCCTATATATATACTTGTAATTCGACCTAAAAAAACATCATCTTTACCTCTAGCCTTCTTCCCAAAACCCAAGCCGTTTTCCCCTTCTCAACATGTTCTAAACTTCCCTTAGGTCCACGGGTTGATTTGTAAAGTAGTTGCAAGGATTGCTTTTGTTTTAGGAATTTTCTGTTCAATAAAATAAACTTCAAGTTCGCTTATTCTGGTTTTCAACGTCTTGCAAGAGTACCGGGAGAGCATTGTGAGATTATCTATTTACTTAATATCGGGAGAGTTAAGTATACGAAAGGAATAAGTGCGGGTTCTCTAGTTTATAGTTGAACTATCTCGGACCTAGGGATAAGACGAGGTTAAGTGGCTATGGAAGAATTCAACAACATCGGTGTTCATCATTCGATTCACGCCGGGAGGTATCATCAAAGACGTGTTCATCGACAGACTTGGACCTAGGGATAGGCCAAGGCACACCAGGAATTCTTGCCAAGCTTGAAGTACAGAGTTGTGTGATCGTTGCCGCGACTAACAACAGACCGCTGCCGCGACAGGTGCTGCCGCGACAAGGACGACGACAGAACAGATAGTCCTAGACTTTGCAACACCTACACTACTGAGCAATTCAATACCAGCCCATTTTCTCTATCTTGATTATTTTAATTTTATTTTTCAGTTCTCTTTATTATTTTCGTGACAACAATTTAAACTGTTCTCTTTCCTCTCTTGCAGTAATTCAAGGTGAAGCTATTAGCCCAGTCCCTGTGGAGACGATATCCGATACTTACGTATCACTTTACTACTTGCGTCGTGTACACTTGCACTACATTGCGATAGACACTTTTACAAGCAACAGTTTCCCCCTAAACCGGGAAAAGGGGACGGAATTCTTAGTGAATTTGGTTGAAATCCTTAGTGGGGAGCTAAGGTAGTGGATGTTGGTGCTTGTTAGAAGGTCGAACCACATTAAATCCTTGTGTCGAATTCCAATCTTTTAGCTTCCACTTTATCACCGAAAAATCCAATCTTCTCCAAACTTGGCAAACACATCGGTTGAAGAAAATCGAGCATCATGAAACACAACAATTGGTATCAAAGTGAGGCTCAATCGAAGAGGATTAAAATCCTATTCAGGTGATTCGGGAAGCTCGATACAACACATCAACCAACCGATCAAATGGCGCAATCCATCGACAAGCCACCATTCTTCGACGGAACACACTATGCCCATTGGAAGACAAGAATGATGTATTTCATAAAGTCCAAGGACTACAAGCTTTGGGACATAGTAGAAGATGGTACGTTCGTGCCACAACGAAGGAAGGCGGATTGGAGTGCGAATGATCGCAAGAAGATGGAGCTCAATTGCAAAGCATTGCACATCATCTTTTGTGCATTGAGCCCCAACATCTACGAGAATATAACTTCTTGTGATGATGCCAATGAGGTATGAGACAAGCTTGAAGTCACATACGAAGGAACAAACGAAGTAAAGGAGACTAAGATCGGACTCCTCATCCACGAGTATGAAAACTTAAATATGGATCTGGAAGAGGACATTGAGAAGATGTTCAATAGGTTCTCCACCATCACTAATAGACTTAAAGGTTATGGAGAAGCCATCCCAGAAGAGAAACTTGTCCGAAAGCTTATCTACTCCCTTCTTGAGTCATGGGACTAAAAAAGGACCGCCATCATCGAAGCCAAGAATCTCAGGACTTTGAAGCTTGATGAGCTCATGGGGTCACTTTTCACTCACTAAATAATGAAGAAAAGCAAAGAAGAGGAGAAGAAAAAGGAAGAGATTAGAGCTATGGGGGAGAAGAAACTCAAAGGGCTTGGCATCAACACAAATGCCATTGCTCTCAAATCCTCCACATGACATCATGTAGATTCAAGTGAGGAGGAAAGTGAAAGTGAAGATGAAGAGATGGCCTATCTCTTCAAAAAATTTGCCTGATTCATGAAGAGCAAAATGGAAATATCCAAGCATTAATCGACGAAGAAGATTAAGGAATTCCACAAGTCCAACAAGAAGGGATCATCTTCAAAGCAAGCATATGTGGCCACATGGAGTGATGAAGACTCCACCGATGATAAGGTAGCCCACCTATGCTTGATGGCCCTCAATGAGGGGGAGGTAACTTCTAACTCATCTATTTCAAATTCATATACATTTGATGAGTTACAAGATGCCTATGATGATTTGCTTTTGAAATTCAAGGCATCATTTTCTAAGAACAAAAAGTTGATTTCAAAATTGGAAAATGAGAATGATTTGCTTTCCAAAACAAATCTTGTGTTTGAAGCAAAATTGAAGGACTTTGAACAAAAAGTTTCGCATTTGCAAAACTTTCTTCAAACAATGGAAAAGGATCATCAACAAGAAATTGGTGATCTTAAAATGAAAAGAGATTTGATTTCCAATGAACTTCAAAAGAAAAATGATTTTGGAAAATCAAATTTTTATGTAAGACAATCTAGTGCCCACAGATACATAAATGGAAAATGTTTTAGAAATGTTTGGGTCCCAAAAGGACTAACCATCTCAACTAAAAATGATGAAATTGAAAAATGGATTCCTAAGGGGACTGAATTTTGTGCAACAAAGGTTTATGGATCCAAAGAAATTTGGATACCAAAATTAGTAGAATTGTCTGGATTAGGTGTGATGGAGATGTTCAACAAGTCCAATTTTTGAGGGGGAGCTCCATGCACACAAGGAAGAAAACTTGAAGAAGGAATGCTTCACATCATCACATGTAGTTCAAGTGTCGGTAGAATCTAGTTCTTTTTACTTGTTTAATTTGATTTATTTTCTTTCAATTCAACTAGATTATCATGTGTTGGACTAACATCTTTTGATGATCCTTTGAGTAAGGGGGGACATTTTAAAACCTAACATTTTAATAGTTTCAAAATTTAAACCTCCATTGTTATTTTGTGCCTAAAAGTATTTTAAATTCTTTTTGATATAACAAAAAGGGGAGAAATGGTTTGAAAAATTGAATTTTCAAATGAATAATGGTTTGAAAATTTTAACAAATTTTCAAGTTGGTTTTATTATATCAAAAAGGGGGAGATTGTAGAACTAATGTTTTGATATAATAATTGAAAAATGTTTTGGACTAATTTGAGAAGAATTTAAAACATGTCTTTTAGTCCAAACAAATTCAAAATATGTTTGAGGTATTTTAAAAGGTTTTTGGCAAAATTTGGAATGTTTTAAAGTACTAAAAACTGACTTTTTAGCTCTACCATACTGATACGGTATACCCCGTATCGATACCTTTTTCTCCAATTTTGATTCTGCCAAAACCCGTACCGATACAGGCTTGCCCATATCGATACGAATAGGGGTCGTATCGATACGCCTTTTAAGCATATTGGTCCCTATTTTAACTAACCATAACGGTTATTTCCCAATGAACTTTTAAAGTACAAACCGTACCAATACGCTCCCTAGCGTATCGATACGCTTAGGCTGGCAAGAGCCCAACGACTAGTTCTGAAGAAAGGAGTACCATACGGGTCCCCGTGTACTGATAAGATAGGCACCAAAACTTCAACTAATGTGGGAAATAAAGTCTCCAACGACTCCAAAACAACCCCAACGGTCCTCAACATCTAGAAACTCAATTAGGAGTATAAAAGGGACATCCAAGCATCAAGAGAAGAGTAATGCTTCATTTGTCAACAACACTATGATTAAGATTTTGTCTTAGAGCTTAAATTGTCTATTTCTTGTATAGGAAACACTTGTGAGCTAAACATTGTTAAATTTTCTAAAGTGTTTAGGTTTTGGGTGAGAGCTAATTTGTGCAAACAATTACCTATTAGAGGGATTTCAAGTTTGCTTAGAATTTCTCTTGTAAAAAGGGTTTACTCAAGCTTTGAGGTAGAGGGGAGCTAAGGTAGTGGATGTAGGCGCTTGTTAGAAGACCGAACCACTATAAATCCTTGTTTCCAATTCCAATCTTTTAGCTTCCACTTTATCACCCAAAAATCTAATCTTCTCTGAACTTGGCAAACGCATCGGTTGAAGGAAATCGAGCATCATAAAACCTAACAAGATTGAAAAAGAAAGTTTGAGAGATGGTCCATCAAGCTAACGGAGGAGTATATGGTATAAAAAATAATCAGTTTCCACCAGTTAATAATGTGATGCTAGCTAACCCTGCCGTCTCCGCTACCGTCACTCTGGAATAAGAAAAACCTATTAGAGAGCACTTGGCACCAAATGTAGACAATTTAATGCCAAGCCTAGTTGGTCTAGAGGTAAACACAGTTAATTTTGAGCTTAAACCAGTAATGATTCACACTCTTTTCAATGTAGGCCAGTTCAATGGATCACCCACCGGAGATCCAAGGCAACACTTGAAGCAATTCATGGAAGTTTATCAACTATTTCAGTAACCCGAAGGTCACGAGGATACAGTGAAGCTGAAATTATTCACATTTTCCTTGAGAGATAGAGCAAATCGTGGCTAAGTTCTTTGCCACCTGGATCAGTCACTATATGGGCAGATCTATTCTAGAAGTTTTTATTGCGATTCCAGCCACCTAAGCTTAATTCCAGGATAAGGAACGAGATCACGACATTTAGGTAGGCTGATGACGAGACCTTATATGATGCTTAAAAGAGATTCAAGGATCTGTTGAGAAGGTGCCCTATGCATGGATTCCCTAATTGGACCCAAATAGAAACCTTTTACAACGTGCTTAATGGCCATGCCAGGACAGTTGTTAATTTTTCAGAAAATGGTTCACTGTTAGAAAAATAACTATACGGAGGCAGTTGGCATCTTTAAAAAGATTGCTGCCAACTATTTTCAGTATCCCACTGCCAAACTATGGACAAGAACAAAGACCGCCGAAAAATTGGAGCTTGATGCACAACATCCATCAACGCTCAAATTTCCAAACTCACTAGCATTATGAAAAATTTACAAAAGAATAATGATTCCCAAGAAGCCAAGGCATTGGAACCGTTCTGCATGATATGTGGACATGACCATCATATGGATGATTGCTCTGCCAACCTTGAGTCAGTAAATTTTGTTGGCAATTTCAATCGTTATTATAATCCACATTTCAATACTTATAATGCAGGTTGGAGGCAGCACCCAAATTTGGCTTGGGGAAATCAAGGAGGTAACCAATACAATGCCCAACGTCATAACAATGGTATCTAGAGGCAAAATAACATTACAATGCTAGGATTCAACCAAAATGTCATGCCATAGAGATCCCAGAACAATTTCCAACAAAGGCAGAGATCTAACCATGGGAACAGTTTGACTGATTACATGGAGAGAAAGGATGCAATCATCTAGAGTTTGGCAACATCGATGAGAAATTTGGAAGTTCAATTAGTGCAGATTGCCAATGCACTCATCAATCAACCCAGGAAGCTCTGCCAAGTGATATGGAAGATTCTCGGCATAAGGGAAATGAACAATGCAAAGATGTAACTCTTCAGAGTGGAAGAAATGTGAGACAAAGATGACTACCAAGCAGTCAATTGATTGCCGAGCTGAAAAGCTAATGCCAACAGATGACCCCAAGGAAACAGAGAATGAAAAAATGAAAGCTGATGATGCCATACCACTATCTGATGCCAAATAGCAATCTGAGGCTATATAGAAGCCAGATGCTAGCTCTACCTTGGCAAAGCCAGTGGAGCCATCATTTGCTTATCCACCACCACCTTTTCCAAAAAGGCTCCAAAAGCATAAGCAAGATAAAAAATTTAAGCGCTTCTTGGAAGTTCTTATATAATTGCAAATCAACATACCATTGGTAGAAGCTCTTGAGAAAATGCCCAACTATGTCAAATTCGTGAAGGACATTTTGTCAAAAAGAAGAAATTGGGAGATTTTGAGTCTACCGCTCTCACCGAGGGATGTAGTGTCATGATCCTCAATCGATTTCCACCGAAGATGAAAGATCCGGGACATCTCACTATTCCCCACACCATTGGCAACAGATTTATGGGCAAGGCACTATGTGACCTAGGAGCCAACATCAATTTTATGCCAATGTCCTTTTTCAAGAAGCTTGGCATAGAAACAAGACCTGCCACGATAACACTCATGTTGGCAGACCGATTCTTTGCACATCCTAAGGGTAAGATTGAAGATGTGTTGGTAAAGGTAGACAAATTTATACTTCCACATGATTTTATCATTTTAGATTATGAGGCAGATGTTGATGTCCCAATTATATTGGGTAGACCATTCTTTGCCACAGGTAGGGCCTTGATTAATGTTCATAAAGGTGAACTGACAATGTGTATGAATGTTCAACATGTTACATTTAATGTGTTTAAAGCTCTTAAATGCACAGATGAACCTAAGGAATGCCAAGCTGATGAGATGATAGAGTCTATTTTTCACTATGGACATGGCACAATTTTGCCAAGACCTAGATTGTTATACTAGAGAACTGGATGACAAAGATGAAATGAGTGAAGAATCTGAAGAATCCTTGGATAGTGAAAATGTGAATTATTTTGGACAACCAGAGCCCTTAGAGTTGGCTGGCAGAGAGATCAAGGTGCCCAAACCATCAATTGAGGAGCCACTAGAATTGGAACAAAAACTATTGTCAGACCACATCAAGTATGCTTATTTAGGTAAAAACTCAACTTTGCCAGTGATCATTGATGTTGATCTCACTAATGATTAGGAGGAAATATTACTGGAAATCTTAAGCAATTATATGCAAGATTTGGGTTGGACCATGGCTGATATCTGAGGTATAAGTCTAACTATTTGCATGTACAAGATTATCTTGGAGGAGTACCATGGAAAAACCATGAAGGGCAGAGAAGAATGAACCCGAGCATGAAAGAGGTAGTTAATAAATAGATCATAAAATGGCTGGATGCCAAGATAATCTATCCCATTTCTGATAGCTCGTGGGTCTGCCCGGTACAATGCGTGCCAAAGAAGGGTGGCATGACTGTGGTACAAAACAACAAGGATGAATTCATTCCCTCCAAGACTGTCACAAGATGAAGATTGTGTGTGGACTATAGGAGGTTGAACAATGCCACGCGAAAGGACCACTTCCCATTGCCTTTCATCGATCAGATGTCAGACATGCTGACTTGCAAAGCATTCTATTGCTTTTTGGATGGCTGTTCAGGATACAATCATATTGTCATCGCCCCTGATGATCAAGAGAAAACCATGTTCAAAAGAATGCCATTCGGGTTGTGTAATGCCCCGATATTGTTTCAACGTTGCACGATGTCCATTTTTTCTGACATGATTGAACATAACTTGAAAGTGTTCATGGGCGATTTCTCGGTGTTTGGCAAAATATTTGAAGAATGTCTTCAAAGTTTGGAGCAAGTTTTGAAGAGATTCATTAAGACAAACCTAGTCTTGAACTGGGAAAAATGTCACTTCATGGTGAAGGAGGGCATTGTTCTTGGGCACAAGGTGACCAAGCATAAAAGGTATAAGAAGTTTTTCGGGACATGCAGGTTTTTACCGACGTTTCATTAAAGATTTTTCTAAAATTTCCAAACCTTTATGCTTGATGTTGGAACAAAATGCCGCTTGTGTATTTGATGATTCTTGTTTAAGATGGTAAGACCGCTGCCATAAGAGATGAATCCCCAGATGAGTGTTTATTTGCAGTCAATGTCATGCCATGGTACGCTGACTAGGCAACTACTTGGTAAGCAATATTGTGCCACCGGATCTGGCAAATAATGACAGGAAACGTTTCCTGTGAGTTTTTCGACAATATTATTGGGACGAGCCAATATTGTTTAAGAAGTGTGCCGATCAAATGATAAGACGGTGTGTGCTAGAGGATAAGCAGCACAAAATATAATGCCAGGATGAAAACTGCTACCAAGGTGCTGCAATTAGGATTCTTTTGGCCCACACTATACAAGGATGCCCATAACTTCGCCAAGGCATATGATTGATGCCGGGGGACAGGAAAAATCTCCAGTAGACACCAATTGCCACTCCAAAATATTATGCAGTAGATTTATTTGATGTATGGGGAATAGACTTTATGGGTCCCTTTCCACCATCATTTGGTAACCTATATATCCTTGTGGTCATTGATTACGTGTCAAAATGGGTTGAAGTTTTTGCTTTGCCTACTAACGATGCCAAGGTCGTTGCCAAAATTCTTACACAAGCATATTTTACTCAATTTAGTGCCCCTAGAGTTATTATCCTTGATTAGGGTACACATTTTAAATGCAATCTAACTTCTAAGGCTTTGTGCAGATATGGAATTCAACAGAGGATTTCTGCGGCATACCATCCCCAAACGAATGGCCAAATAGAGATCTCAAATAAAGAGATTAAGAACATTTTGGAGAAGACTGTAAATCCAATAAGGAAGAACTGGTCCTTGAGACTAGATGACTCCTTGTAGGTTTATAGGATTGCTTTTTTAAAACTCTTTTGGGAACCTCGCCATTCAGACTTGTTTTTGGAAAGGCATGCCACCTACTAGTAAAGATGGAACACCAAACCTATTGGGTAATTAAAACGCTTGATATGGTATGTAGAGCTGTTGGAGAAAAGAGGTTATTAGACCTAAATGAGTTAGATGTTCGTTCGTTTAATAAATAAACGATTATAAATGAACTTCCCGCCGAATGGTTCGCTGAACGTTCGGTTCATTTACAACCCTATATTCGATGTTTAGCATAGGAAAAAACATTTTTGATCACCCTCTGCATTGCCCTATCTCCATCTGTAACAACTGAAAGCAGAGACTTCTTCAGCATAGCTTCTGCAAAAGTATTTAAGACCCACTGAAACGTATTTATGGTCTCGTCCGCAAGGACAACAACAATGGGCATAATAGGTCGACCGTATGCATTACGCTTGTAGGTGGTGTCAAATGCAATAACATCACCGAATATTGTGTAGTTAGCTCTAGAAGTTGAATCAGCCCAAAATACATTATGCAAACAATACGAATCGTTGAATGAGATTTGTATGAAAAAATCGGGATTCATCTCTTTCTTCGCATTGAAGTAACCTAGTACGGTATTCACATCCCCATCAATATATTCATTAGCTTTTATTTCATGGAGCGCATTGCATAGGTCTTTCGTAGTAAAACAAGCAGTTTGATAACCACTAGACTGTTGCATGAAGAATTTCATAATTTTTGAGGTTCCGACACCAACATTTTTCAATGTTGAAGCCACTACAATATCGGCCTCCATCACATATTGATGCGAACGAAGGAAGGGTGCCATGGAGGGTGGACAAAGTTTATGGTTATGTTCGTTATTAGACAATGTTATTATCCATCTATCTAGAGCTTTTTCTTGGGCCACTACTCTAGCCTTGCAACCGCTCATTGTCTGTGGACGTGGAGCGCATGAACGCTTTGCCTCGTTTACTTTTGACTTTCTTTGCTCTTGTTTTGAACAACAAAACTCTTGCTGGTATTTATTTCCATTTCTAACCCGACTTGTTCCACGATGTACACTAAATCCATTTCGATTTGTGTATTCTTCAAAAAATTCACATGCTTCTTCCAGTGACGCAAATGCCATGCCAACGATTTTAGTCGAACTCTCCACACTATCTCCTCATACTTTAGCATCACCTACTGTACTCGGAACTTCCATGATGAGTATACTCCACCACCTAAGTAAATGAATATGAAATAACTAAAACATTTCATGGAATTAAGTTGCATAAAAGTACAAAAAAATACTTCTTATGAACTTGCAATTACCTTCTTAAGACCGTTGCTGCTGGAAAAAGGTTTATGAGTTTCAAGATAAACAACTTCTTCAATGGGAAGGGGATTAAGAAGGCAATGACATGTTTTTAAGTTGATAGTACCTACCCTGGGATGGTATGGTAGTTGCAGCATTTATTCTAAACTTTTATTCAACATTTCTGTTGGAGTAAATAAATTTGACCATTTTGCATAAAATTTATTTTAAAAGTTTCAAAATTTTAACTGTACGTTTTGATACTTATTAAATGTCTTATGATGTAGTGAGTGCTACAACGCCTCAGAATTGGTATCTAAGTTTTGATACTTTACAAATATTTGAACTTTGAATTCTAATAATTTTGGTTTTAAACTTTAGAGATATTACTTTTCCGGTTTCCGTTCTCGCTTCTTTTTCCATTAAAAGTAGTGAAACCTATAACCCAGTTCCGCTACTTAACGTGGAGTATATATATCAAATCAGCAATATGGCAACCACCGGTGGACGCGTCTCAGTGAACTCTACCCGATGTCATTGGTAGTGTCACTCTCGGTGACCTCAACGACAGCGAAAATGGGCTTGAATGCTCCAACCTTCCAAAACTCTCTCAACTGCCCTTTTTCTCACTTTTCACTTTTCCCTCTCTCTCTTCAAAAATATCTTCTTTCCCATTCCTCCAATCCTTCCATTAACTTTATCTATTCATCAATCAAACCTTCAATACACCATCTCCTCATCCAATTCAGTTTAATTTGAATATGCATACATCGAAGGGATTTCTGGAAACCCTGGTTTTTTTAAATAGCCTTGCCTTTGTTTGGATTTCATGTTCCTTCAATAGCCTTGCTGAGAAATATGATCACCAACACAAACACAAAACAATGATTGGATTAAAAAGTATTATCTCAAATTTGATACATGGTTCATTGCTACTAAGCTAGCTTAGTTCAGTTAAAATGAATGGAAGAAGAGTCTGTTTGCTGTTGTAGTCTGTAGATATATCATATGTCACCTTCAATTCCTCAATTATTTGTTAATTCTTATATTGTCTCTTGTACTTACGTACACAAATAGTTTCTTCGTCTGCGGAAGGTGGAGAACCTCCTAGGATTCGTGATGAACCAACACCTTCATCAAAATTTACATACAACTCGATGTTGGTAATGGTACCCCCTACACAGTTGTATCTTCTAAACATCTTGCAAATGTTGATTGCATTGCATATCTTTAGCATGTAATGAGCTTCAGGGCCGGGCTCATCAACGGAGATTTTGGCTTCGAATGAAGACAATTTCTTCCTTGTTGATTTGCTAACCTCCGTAGAAATTAACTCAAACAAATTATTCTTCTTCATGTTGTTGTTGAATGAATTGTAGAGGTATGTTCCTAAAAAGAAAACAATTATAGAAAATCTTGCCATCAAAATTTAAATAAGAATTTCTGCAAAATATGGTAAAGTGTAGAAGTATAGAAGATTTGTTACTTAGGGTTCGGAACCTAAAATGTTATCGATAACCAGTTTGGGCTTCGACACCTAAAATGTTACTGATAATCAGTTTGGTGTACAACACCTAAAATGTTATTGATAATTAGTTTGTGGTTCAACACCTAAAATGTTATTGGTAATTAGTTTGGGGTTCGGTACCTAAAATGTTATTGATATTTAGTTTGGGGTTTCGATCGTAAAATTTTAATGAAATTCAATTTGGGGTTTGGCACTTAAAATGTTACCCAAAAAGAGCTTCAGGTTCGGCACCTAAAATGTTACCAAAAAATCTGTTTGGGGCTCAGGATTTAAAATGTTACATGTAACGAGTTTGGGGTCCGTGACCTATAATACAACCGGAATTTAGTTCAACGTTCTGAATCCAATATGTTAGCGGGAATTAGTTTGGGTTTCGGACCCTAAAATGTTAATGAAATTCAATTTCATGATTGACACCTAAAATTTATCTACGTTTCAGTTTGACTCTAAAATGTTAATAAAATTCTGTTTCGGGGATCAGCACATAAAATATTACCTACATTCAGTTTGGCGTTAGGGAACCTAAATTATCACCGAGATATTGAAATTTTTAAGTTGAGTAAAACATTTCATTCGCCACATAAAATGTTACCAAAAAGCAGTTTAAGTGGTTAAGGAACCTATAATATTAGGAACATATTCCACTTTCTAAGTTCAAAGGGATACAATTAACTTGACACCTAAGATGTTAGAAAAACCAGTTTAAGGGTAAAACATTTCATTAGCTAACTGAAAATCTTAACCAAAACTTGTTTGAATTGGCTGGTAACCTGTAACTGAAAAAATAGGTGTCGTCGTATAGTAGCAGAATTTTAACCTGCCTTACAACAGACCTACCTAAGTTTGGGAAGTATGTTCCCCATTTATTTATTTTTTCTATTTCATATTTTTGTCCCTATTTTTTTATTCAAAAAAATTATTTCTTGTTTGTTTTCACTTTATCATCTTTTTTCCATTTCTTTTATTCTTCATGTTAAAGTCTTGAAGTGTCAAGGAGCGGTTTTTAAAAGATATAAAATTTTGAGTGTTGAAAGGTCAAAAAATTTGACAGCAAATTTTCTATAAAATAGTATTAGTAAGGACTTTGAAAATCACCAAAAATTCAACAAGATAAATTAGGAATGGAACCTTATATTTCTATAATCGTGCGGAAGTCTAGACTTGTTTAAAACAAACGGTGCTTGATTTCGACTTATATATTAGGAGTTATTAATTTTTTATTAAGCAAAGGTCAGAATACAAGGTAACAATATGTTTCCAAAAACAATAATGACCATGACTTAAAAAATTTGTCATAAATCTTACGAGTTAAATTAGGAGGTGAAATTTATATGGTTGGAAAGATTATCGAGTCTAGTTTATTCTAGAACAAACGAAACATGAATTGAAACTGTAGGTTATTAGTTACACATTTTTCATTAAAGGTAGTGTAGGTTTTCATATTTCAATAATTAATATTTTAGACATATTTTAAGGTTAACTAGTGGTTAAAAATCCTTTAACAATATTAGAAGTTTGTAAAGCTGAAAAGGACTTTATAAAGTCTAAATGACTAAGATATTCCATGAAGCATAATACACTCTCGATTAAGTAAGTCGAAACAAGTATATGACTTGAATGCCTTTGTTGTATATTTGTGATATATGTTTAATGTTTTGTTTGCTCGGAGCCTTCGGGCTCTAATCTAATTAACGGCCATGTGTGATAAAAGGGGGTACGTTGCTTCAGAAACAACGCTCCTTGTTCGTAAACGGATCTAGAATCGTAGCAAACATTTCTATGCAATAAAACACAAGAATGGACGTTTTTAGATAGTTAAAATAAAAAAGAAAAACAAACAAACAAACAAACAAAAAAAGGATAGAATAAAGGTGTAGGAATTTCTGGACAGATTTGGACTCGAACAAGATGAAGGCTTCAATGGGATTTCATGGCTGTTACGGAGACCAAAATATGGCAGAAACGTTGCTAGAAAATCAGCGAAAGTTTGGCAATGTTAAACTCGAAAGAACTCGAACAATCTGTTGCGAACCCGAATCGAATATGTCTAACGTCAAAGACGGAAAGCTCGAAAGAAGCTGCACAATCTACTGAGCAAACCCGAATCGAATATGCTTCTTGTTGAAGGACTTAGACCCACTAGATAGCGATCTAGGAACCCGAAGTATCAAGTAAAATTTGACACAACAAAACTCAGTTTGAAATGTCAAAAGATAGTTCTAAAAAGAACCGAACAAGAGAAACCCTCTCAAAAATTTTATTTCAAAAATGTCTAACCAAATTACATTTTTTAAACACATATATATAGGTACAAGGGCTGCCAAATTCGTTTCAGTTGTGTGGCTGATATTAAAAGGAGTTTAAAAATTGAATTTGAGTGAAAATAACTCCTTTTGGGCGGACTTAATTGGCAGCCACAAGTTTAGGCGCCCAAAACACATGAAAATCACATTTAACATGTGATTTTTATGTTTGAAATTCAAACATAACCACTCAGGCTTATCCTTTCTTGCAAATGGAACATAATGAAGGAGAAAACAGGCTGATTCGGCTGCACACTCACACACATGTGTCAAGCTGCCACGTGGGTGCTAGAGATGACGGGATGCCACCTAGGCTGCCACATGTGCACTACTAGCACACTCCCCGATATGCAAGACGTTTTTCAGCTACTTTTGGACTTGTCAGCTAAAGTTGAGCTAGTGGAGCTAAAGTTGAGCTGACTAGAAATGAGCTGAGCTGAAACGAACTAGCTAAAAGTGTGATGAGCTGAAAATGAGCTGGTTGTACTCTCCTGAGCTAGATTTGAGCTGCATATGCTCACTTGAGCTGGAGTGGAGCTGCATATACTCACTTGAGCTAGTGTCCTCCTACGTACCTATGTCAAAAGGCAACAAACTTCCATCAAAGCATTGTAAACTTAATGGAAACAATAATACAAATCGTAAACAAGTGCACAATTATTTATTAACACACAAACAAATATAAACACACCATAAGTTATATCAAACTTATTCAAAACACACCAAACATACTATATACATAGTAAACACACTGATATAAATAATATAAGTATAAGAAATGTTACACATCGGTATGTAACAAATGAAAAAGCAAACTTTCCTGAAGGTTTGAAGTTGCATCGTTGGGTGGCATAAACGTGCTCACATCAATGTGTGGCGCTCGAGATAAATTTTCAGACACCCGAAATTATTGACTAGCGGCCATGTGTAGCGCTCGAGATAACACTTCGGACATCCAAGATTATTTGACTAGAGGCCATGAGTGGTGCGAGACTATCTAGATACTCAATATTTGAGCACACGTGCAATTTGACAAGTTTGTCAATTTGGCAAATATGACAAGTATGATATGCAAGTGATTTAATTATGTTAATTGTGGTGACTCATAATTTTATCATCCGATACTCATGTCAAGCTTTTATGTATACATTTTGTTAAACATATGTTTTGATTTTGATATAACAAGAATTTTTAAGAAAATAAATAAAATTTCAAGGTATTTAAGATTACTCACATGATGACAAACATTCAAAAAATTTGACTTTCATTATAGATAAAATTATTTATAAGTCAATCCTTTTAAGTATAAATATTATTTCAAGTGTTTTGGTACTCAAAGAGACCATCTTGATTACTAAGTACCATTATGGCCCTATGCGTACTGGTACAATTGTTCAACATTGTTTTTCAAAATTGTTAAGGAGTACTGGTAAGGTTCTTAGCGTACTTGTACGACCCTTTGAATTTTTAATTACAGATAGCTTGTCAATACTCATACGATGCACTCCGTACCGATATGCCCTGGAGTCTTTAAATTCCTTTAACACTGTGAGTATCAGTATGGTGAACCCCGTCCCAATATGATTTGCTTGGATTGTATACAAAATACATTGTGTGTACCGGTACAACCTCGAGTGACTGATACCCAATGCCCCACTAAAATTTTCGTACTTGTACGACCCTTATCGTGGTCGTACCCCTTATTCCGTACCGATACGCAACCTTCTGTACCGGTACGCCTCGCAATACTAACAACTATTTCTTCTTTAGTAATGTACTGATATGGGCCTACGCGTATCGATACCCAAAATTACCAGGAAACATTTATCACGGGGAAAACTCCTCTCAACGGTTATATTCAAGTCTCCAACAACCCAAATGGTTAGAAATTAATGAGAGTGTATAAAAACAAGTCTCTTACGCTTCTTTAATAACAGTACAACCATTCCAAAGCATTTAACGAAAAATCCAAATTATTTAAGAACTTTATTGTAAAAATCTTGTAAACACTTGTTTGAAAGCTCATTGTAATTTTCCTTTTATCAAGTGTTAGGGTTTTAGTGAGCTATATTTTTTTGCAAATAATCTCCTTTAGAGGATTTTTAAAGTTAGCTCGTTTCTATTCACTTTTAGGAATCAATAGACTTTGGGGTATAAGTCATTGTAAGATTTTTTTTCTTTTGGCCTAAAAAGATAGACAAATTAGTGAATTATGAAATCCTTGGTGTGGAAGATAAGGTAGTGGATGTAGACTTCATTTAGGAAGTTGAATCACTCTAAATCGCCTTGCAAAATTTTCTCTTTTTTTTTGTAACTTGCTCCCACTAAATTTTCAATTTTCAATTCACCCCTATTGACTTTCCATCCATTGATTGATCAACTCAACAAATCTGATTTGCATGCTTATATTTATGAGTTACTTGAAATATGAAAGATTAGTTGTGTGTCATTGAGCCTGTAGAGGGCAACCTTTCAAATTATCTTCATTTTTAGATTAGTAGATTTGTGTTCGTGTCTAAGGAGAATCATCGGCGAGGGACTTTTCAGTTTTTTTTTCATATAGTACAACCCCTTATGTATAGTGGACATTGTATTCCTAGAGCCTTACTTATGTTTTGAGGGTTTGTAACAGCTCTTGACGGTGGAAATAATGGAGTTCTGGTGAAGCTTGAAGAGCTTTTGTTTAGGTTATGGGAGCTTATATGTGAGTTATGAGGAGCTTAGCCTCTATTTGGGGTGCAAGGCTCCTTATAAAGAGATAAATGAAGTGAGGCATATGTCAATCGAGGGGGACAAGTTTTTTAGTGAATTGTCGCGACTCAGTGTCGGTGCGGATCACATGTATCATTACATCTTAGGTTCGCTTTATAATCATTATCGATCATGTGCGTAGTCACGTGATCACTGGTTGTGATGTTGTTTGTAGTCTTGGTTGTGAAGGGTGCCGCATGGTTCGTGGGCAATTTCACACGTTGTAGTCCTCAGTGATCACGTGCGTTGTCTCGTTGATCGCCAGATGTTCTTTATGTTATATTGTTCATAGTCTTGTTCATTTTCCGCGGGCCATCTGGTCTCGACATGTGGCGGTAAAGGTTATAAAGTGACCTTCTCAAGCCTGGGAAATAGGAAGAGATTTCTAGAAGGAATTAGAAGTGATTTTTGTGTTTTCTTGTTCGTTGGTGCAAACAATTTCCGTGTTTTGCATAAATTGTTTAAGTCTTTTCCGTCATAAATAGTGTGAATAGCGTTTATTAAAGCTCGCTTTTTTGGAAGCATTTTTTGAAAAATTATTGTCCGCTTACTGGGATATGTTAATCCATTAGCCTTGTATGTGCATTTGTCATATTACAAACATTGTATTATGGACGTTGTGTACTTGTACTTGCGTAACTACTTTGAGTTGGGGGAATTCTTGTCCCCCGGGTGAGATGGTATTGATCGCTATATTTTATTCGTGCCTTTGCTCTTCTTGTGTGTAAATAGTTTGGCTTTTTTTGTTATGAGCAATGTAAATCGATGTCCGTTTTCTTGGAACGACATCGTTCTCGTGAAACGGTATCACTAACTTGGTGCCCCCATGTTAGTTTGTTAATAAAGGTCAAAACAAACACACATATATTTATGATATGTGCATGCTTACCTCCATATTTCTGACATGTTTTTGTATATTTCAAAATTTTTTATTCACGAGATTGCTAACTCATTCGCTAACTCAGAGTGACATCGCTAACTTATAGCGGGAATGGTAATTTAGAGCGACATTTCTAGCTTATAACGGGATTACTAACTCGTTTACTAACTCAGAGTGACATCGCTAACTTATAGCGGGATCGCTAAATCAAAGCAGCACCGCTAACTTATAGTGGGACTGCTAACTCAGAGCGACATCACTAACTTATAGTGAGATTTCTAACTCTTGACCCCTAGGGGAGGAAAGGTTATAAAATGACATTCACAAGACTAAAATTTATTGTTTCTCATCTTTAAATTTTATAGGAATTCTTAAAATGCTTCTTTCTTTAAAAATGTCGAAACATAAATATAGGATTCTTATATTGTAAACTTCCAAGATAGGTAGGTAGCAAACTATATTGTTTTGTGTGTTCGCACATCCATTTTTTGGATATGAGAATTCTTGCCCCTAGGTAGGGTAATCTTGGTCAGTATATAATTTTTATGGTACGGATTTTTGAGTTAGAAACTTTGAGACTTTGCATGTCATTGTATATATCATAGTGATTCAGAAATTTTGTACTAAACTTTTTAGAAGGCGATTTGCAGGAAGTGAATTACAACCAAAATTATGTAGAACTGTTGCTCGCTTTCTTGAAAGGAGTTTGGAGAATTACGGTCAAAATTATGCAGAATCGTTGCTCTCTTGGAGTAATTTACACAGATGCTTCTCCCCATGGATTGTCGTGTCGCTTAATTGGTTTTATCCGTAGAAGAGTTATCGTTTTTAATTGCCATGTTGGCTCTTTCCTGCATATTTCTTGAAAGTGTCGGACGCTTAGACGATTCATTTTTTTTATCTATTTGCTCACTCACTTTGGGAGTGGCAACCGTTAAGCTGATTCTTTTATACACACTTCTTAAAAGAGGCGGACGCTTAGACGATCCATTTTTTCTATTTACGAACCTAAACATAAAAGAAAGTTCATTTTACATCTCTACTTGAAGCGATATAAACAATTGAATTTCATTAATTTATTTTAATATTATATTATGATGTTTTGGCTCTCAAAACTTGAATTTTGAATTGAATATTCACTCTAGCGCACATTTTTTTAAAGCGGTAGAGATGTGCTCGCTAACTTATAGCGGGTGTTTGCGTTGCACTTCTCTTTCTTTAAAACGGCGACATATAAATATAATCTTCTAATATTTGTAAGATTGAAAGATAAATAGGCAGCGAACACTTGCCCTCGTTTGAAAATAGTTCGCTTTACATCGTTTCTCATGGAACGACAACACTCTCTCAGAGCGAATTCTATGTTTGCATAGTTACCTTGAGTTGGGAGAGTTCTTGCCCCCCGGGTGAAATAGTTTTGATCGCTAACTTTATTCGCACATTCCTAAATATATTATATGTTACGTGCTTATTTGGAAATAGCGATCATTTAGCCCTTTATTCTCGCGACGCTCACTTACTTGAAAGTGGCTAGCAAACCTTCTCTTCTTCGGTCGCTTTACTACGCTGACTTACTTGGAAGTGGCTAGGAAACCTTTCTTTTCCGGTCGCTTTACTACGACCACTTACATGGAAGTGGCTAGTGAACCCTTTCTTTCTTTATGCTCACTCACTTGGGAGCAGCGATCGTCGGGCGGTGTCCATTTGCAAACTTCTTAAAAGTGGCGGAGGCCTGGACGCCATTCTTACTTTATGCTTACTCACTTGGGAGTGGCAAATGCTTAAATGACTCTTTTTACGTGCTCGTTTAGTTTGAGAGTGGCAGATGTTTAGACGATTTGTTTTATAGTTGCTTACTTTTGGAGCGTTGTACATTTTCACCCGACTCGGGGGCGCTGTATATTTTCACCCGATTTGGAGGCGCTGCGTATTTTTCACCCGACTTAGGGGAGCCGTGTATTTTCACCCGACTTGGAGGCGCTATGTATTTTTCAGCCGACTTGGGGGTGCCGTGTATTTTCGCCCGACTTGGGGGTGTCGTGTATTTTCTCCTGACTTGGGGGCGCTGTGTATAGGGGTGTTCAAATCCGGGTATTCAGGGTACCCGAATCGTTGGGTAGTTGTATTATCGGCCTGTGTCCCGGCCCGGGTATTGCGGGTACCAAAAAATTGCGAGTACCCGGAAAATCGGGTACTTGGGTACTCGAATATAAAAAAATGTATTTTTTAATATAAAAATATTTTATTATTGTAATATAAAAATAAAAAATATGTATTTATTAGTTTAAAAATAAAAATATGTATTTATTAAATATAAAAAGTAAATACTTTATTAGTTTAATATATATATATATATTGAATATAAAAAATAATTTTAAATATATTCGAGTATTCGAAATTTTCATATTTTGTGATCCGGGCCCGACCCGAATAAAAAAATATTCCGGGTAAATACTCGATTATTTATGTTCGGGTCGGATAATTTTAAACACTTATAGCTGTATATATTTTACTTTGGAAGCGGAATTGGTAACATTCTTTTCAATTCGCGCGCTTACTTTAGAAGCAGGGTTGGTAACATTCTTGAAAGTGCTATATCTTTCCACTCGGAGTGCTATAACTCAATGATAATTGTGAGTAATACTAGCGCAGTAATGTATATTATCATTTGCAGTTTAATTGATACAAAAAATTAGTGCATTTGAAGAGAAATTGAGAGAAATGAAGAAACAATTAGATGCCATTGTAATGCAAGAATATAAAGGTTTGCCTAAAGAATACATACTGGAATGTGAGTTTGCATGCGGATGCAAGTAAGTGCATTGTGCTCATAGCCAGTCAACTTTGTCTCATTTGTCACCAATAAATGGAACTTTCAATCAAACAACATAAAGGTTTGCCTAAAGAACTTGTCTTTCTAAAAAACAGCATTTAATATTTACACCAATTTTGATAACTAACATTTCCAATCAATCATCATACCAAACTGATATTTTCTATATTGTTGAAGGTCAAGTAGATCTCATGATGGAGAAAGTAAAAGACTAGAAAATGTAGCTTATCTAAAATTCTCGTATTACCAAAATAGAAGCAAGAGAAATCATTAAATTAACTAGCCAGTTGAAAAAAAAAAGCCGAATAAATAAATATGCGATTGAATAAGAGAAGAATATCTAAAATAGCAAGTTTAGGAGCTTAAACTGGTGATGCTCCTTGGACATGGATAGAGCAGAGGAAACAGAAATTGCCTGTGTGAGAACTCCATCTACGATTACCATACAAGTAGCGAGGAGAAGCAAGATTAATAAAGCAGTGCTTCATTACCATACAAGTAGCGAGGAGAAGCAAGACTTTAGGCTTCTCAAACTACTGTTTTACTCCAGAGGTACTGTTTCTCTCGGGATGGTGCTCGAGTTTATATGTAGAGACTAGAGAGTGCTTCGTTAGTGTTTCTCTCGACTTCGCAATAGTTGCTGCCTTGAAGAAGTTCCCCGATTCTTCTTTCAAAGATAGGTGCTCATCAAGACAGTCCAAGGACTTTCTTGCCTCTCCCAATACAATTTACACGGCCAAATTGGGTCTCCACTACAAGAGATTAAAACATTACCGTTCTCTAGTTTCCTATTGTCCTCGTTGGATTTTGAAAGTTCAGCACCACAGTAAAGACACATGCTACACACCTCTTCTAAGTTTTTCTTGCAAATCCATCTGTTTGGGCAAAATAATTTCACAGGCAAGATACCTCAGTAGTAATATCACAGCAGCATAAGCATCAGAGCTTTTTGGGCGAGCAGATTGGTTGAGACCCCTGAAACACAAGTGAAAGAATCATGTTCCAGTCCAGAGGAATATAAAATTTGGATAGACTTCTTAGTAGGAGTACAAGGGATGATGTCCCATATTCATCCTGTACATGCACTCTCCAACCACAAGAATTTGAGTGAAAATAATGACACATCTGATGAGATAATATCTCCAGAAAATTCAACATGCAAAACTGAATTGCAATCTTCAACAAAAGAAAAGAACCAGGATTTGGGGGTCTTGTGGAGACAAATCTGAAGGTCGCATGCTCAATCCCTATGCTTATCTTCAAATTCTCTCAGTGGCCCTCTGTTGGCTTTAAAGTGTATAGGAAAGAAATATTGATTGTGAAACTGCAAAAAACAGGCATGACTTGGCTTTAGCATTTATTGTCTTTTTCTCCCTATGATTCTTCATTTGAGCAACTGTTGGATTCGGCAGAAGTTGAGTAATTTCATAATCCTCTTTCGCCGCATCTCAAACGTCAAGAGCTTGCATATGAACAATCATCTTAATAGCCTAGGTTTTGTAATGTTGCCCATTGAAGACTAGTGGTGCCGTAATGAAGCTTGTCCCCTCTATTTTGACAGGTCCCTCAAGATAAAAAGCTTATAAATCAATTTGTTGGCTTTAAAGTGTATATGAAAGAAATATTGAAGAAACACAAAGAAAGAAGGTATAGGAGCATATTTCATTCAACGTTGAATGCTCAATTTATAAAGCAATTTGTAACAAAAAAGATAATAAAAATTATATCAAATCTAACAAAATCATTATTCTATCTTAATATTTCGAAAAGATTAAAATTGAAACTTAAAAAAAATACTCAAACTGCATATTTTTAACTTGATTTTGGCAGATTCTTAAGTCATATTTTTAACACCCAGAGGCGGTTCAAAGATTTTGGGAGCCCTGTGCAATTTATTAAAATATGGCTCTTTAAAAAATACTTTAATACAAAAAATATTATTAAATTGTTCTCTTGAGAACAAAAAAATTGACTTATAAACATCTAAATATCAAACATTTTTACTTCAAAATTATCATTCTTTTTGTATGTTTTAAGTTTTAGATAATTTTTTATATAAACATAATTATATATATATAATTTTATTATTTTTTACAAATATTTAATTTAATTTAACTTTCCTATTTTCAGGATCCCTCTCTCTTGGGAGCCCTGTACGGTTGCTCATGTCGCGCCTGTCCAAAACCCCCGCTGTTAACACCCTTTACCAATTGGTAGTGAAAAGTGGAAGTTGCTACTAGTAAGGATTTTTCCAACAATCAATTCTCCGGTGAACTTCCAAACGGGGTTGTTGATCTTAATGGCCCCACTCATTTTTCCTTATCCAATAATAGAATCACAGGTTCTATTCCTGATTCATTTGGTGACTTGTTGAATGAATATTTGGATTTGTCAAAAGACTTTTAAGCCCTGTCCAGGTTGAAGGCAGTTGACAAGAAATCATATTAGAGCCAAGGAATATGTAACGCCCCGGTTTTGGGCCTAGCGGTTTGTGGGTTAATTAGACGGTCCGGTGGACCGGGTTAGAGATTCGAGTCAGATTTAGGATTGAATATTTTTATACAAGATAAAAATATGGAAAATGGTTAAAAATCCTTATTTCGTATATAATGATTAATGGTGAAATCAATTTTGGGGAAATACAATTCGGAAATGTGACATTTTGGACTAGTGACTAAAATGTAATTTTGGCAAAATTGTTTTAGTGAGTATATTGTAAAGAGTCAAAACTTTTAATCTTTAAGAAGCTATTTTATTTTAATTAGATATTTCTCTTAATTTAGGCCTTTTTAATAAAAGTTTTAATTAAATGATAATCAAGGATGAGAAGGATTTTAATAAAAGAGTTTAGTTAAACAAAACATTTTCTTACGTAACTTCCTTTGACTCTCAACTTTTCTCTCTAATTTTTAATCAGCCAAACTAGCTTTTCTCTTCTAAAATCTCCAGATATTTATTCCTTTTCATCCAACATTGATTTCTAAATAATTTCCTTGGATTTCTACAACAAGCTTCATTTGTTTTCTTGAAGATTTCAATCCACTCTTGCCAATTAAGGGAAAAATCAAGAAATTAGAGGTAATCTTCGTTCTTCTCCTCTAATCATGGTTCTTTATTGAAATTCCCAAGTTCTTTACTCTTTAAGTATGTTTTCTAATGATGTTTTATGATTTAATTGGGTAATAAGATTAAATCAAGGTTTAATTGATGGATTTCTGCGATTTTCAAATTGGCTCTTGTTGAGTGTGTAAAAGTTCTATATTTTACCTCTTATTTAACCCATATTTCTGCTGCATTCAAGCATAATTCATTGCATTTCGGATAGATTTCATTCATAAATCAAAATTATATTAAATAGCACAGTTTCTACTTAAATTGGTTGCTTTCGCAGGTAGCTGCTGTAGCAGATGGAGGGCGGTGAAGAAGCAGAGCTGGAACTGGACTGCAGACAAAAAGGATGATGCTGCCATGACCGCTTCCGTTGCAGCCAAGGACGACAACAATGGTGAAGGGAAGAAGTGAAGTGGACCTCAACAGAAAGAGAAAATTAAGCCAGTCTGTGGTGGAGCACTCGTATATTTTTCCAAGCCCTAGATCAGAATGAAGGCCAAGCCCAAAGTTCAAGGAAGAAACTCCAAGCAAGAAGGAAAGACGAATTAAAGATATATGCTCTGGAGATTTAGTCTTTAATAGAGTTGTATTTTAATTTAAACTTGTATTCTTGCCATATTAGAAAACTTGAACCCAAGGCCTATATAAAGGCATGTAATTCGACCTAAGGAAGGATATCTTACTCTCTAGCCGTTTTCCCCCTTCTCATTATGTTCTAAACTTCCCCTAGGGCTAAAGGTTGATTCTGTAAAGTAATTGCAAGGATTGCATTTGTTTTAGGAATTTTTCTATTCAATAAAATAGACTTCAAGTTTGCTTATTCTGGTTTTCAACATCTTGCAAGAGTATCGGGAGAGCATTGTGAGATTACACATTTACTTAATATTGGGAGAGTTAGGTATACGAAAGGAATAAGTACGAGTTCTCCAGTTTATGGTTGAACTATCTCGGACCTAGGGATAAAACGAGGTTAAGTGGCTAAGGAAGAATTCAACATCATCGATGTTCATCCTTCGATTCACGCCGGGAGGTATCATCAGAGACGTGTTCATCGACAGACTTGGACCTAGGGATAGGCCAAGGCACGAGAGGGATTCTTGCCAAGCTTGAAAGTACATAGTTGTGTGATCGCTACCGCGACAAACAACAGACCGCTGTCGCGACAGGCGCAATGACAGAACAAAGATTCCTAGACTTTGCAACACCTACACTACTGAGCAAATCAATACCGGCCCATTCTCTCTATTCTGAGTTCGTTACTCTTTTATTTTCAGTTATCTTTATTACTTCGTGACAAACTATTTAAACTCTTTCTTTTCCCCTTCGTGCAGAAAACCAAGGTTAAAGCTATTAGCCCAGTCCCTGTGGAGACGATATCTGATACTTACGTATCACTTTACTACTTGCGTCGTGTACACTTGCACTACATTGCAATAGAAACTTTTACACGCAACAAGTTTTTGGCACCGCTGCCGGGGACTGGCAACATATCTTTACCCTACCTTTTACTGCACATTCTTTTTATTTTTCTGTTTTCTTTATTGAATTGTTCAACCTGTGCTTTCACAAGGTTTGCTGTTTATGCGCAGATCGAGACGAGGAAAGGAACCTGAGTATCAGATAGATCCTGAAATCGAACGCTCGTGCAATCTTAGGAACCAACTTCGACTCGTATTAGCCAGAAACGAATACATTGAAGAACAGTTAGAGGCCATGAACAGCCAAGGGAATCCCTAGGGTCCTGAAGATCATGTCGGAGATGGAAGGAACGGACAACATGCTGATCCTCCTGCCATTGTCGTACGCCGGTCATGCCGAGACTACATGATGAACGATCATGTGGAACTAGAGACCACCCTGCCAGACGTAGAAGCTGAAAATTTCGAGCTGAAACCTGTCATGTTCAGCATGATTAATAACGCTGACCAATTTAGTGGTGCTGCTATAGAGGATGCTAAGGAGCATCTGAAAACGTTCCAGGAAATCTGTTGTTTGTTTAGACTACCAGGAGTAAATCCGGAGATACTAAGGCTTCGGTTATTTCCTCATTCATTGAGGGACAGGGAGAAAACTTGGTGGAATAAACTAACGTCGGGTTCAATACGAACTTGGGCAGATTTAACTCGTGAATTTTTGTCTCGTTTTAATCCTTCACATTTATCTGAGCGATTACGTAACGAAATTGCTACTTTTCAACAGGAAGATGACGAGCCAATGCACGAGGCATGGGACAGATTTACCACTCTACTGAGGAACTGCCCAATGCATGGATTCCCCGTTTGGAACCAGGTAATAAAGTTTTATAATGCTGCCAATTTACAGACTCGTATGAGAATAGATTCAGCAGCGAATGGATTGCTGTTGGAAAAAGATCCAGATGAAGCGATGGTAGTAATGAAAAACCTGGCAAAAAACGAGGAACAGTTTCCTACAGCAAGAAGAGGGGGTAAACGAGTACTAGCTGTGAAAGATTATGAGGCTGACGACTCCCTAAAAACACAAGTGGTATATCTCACAAAGGCAATTGAAAAGCTATTGAAAAAAGATTCAAAACCTATCTACTCTGCTGAAGAGGTATGTGAAACTTGTTGTAACGCCCCGGTTTTGGGCTTAGAAGTTTTGGGCGTTGACCGGTTCGGTCAATGTGCTGTTCGAATCTAAAAGGGTGAAATTAGGAAAGCCTAGTTCGGGTTGCATTAAAAATATGGAAAAATGTTCTAAAATCATCTTTTAATATATAAAAGTGAACTGTGAAATCAATTTTACAAAATGAGGTTTGGAAGAGTGACATTTTGGCTAGTGACCAAAATGTAATTTTTGAAAGTTGCGTGACTGTTTTAGAAAGGATTGAAACTTTGAATCTTTAAGGAGCTATTTACCCAAAGGGAGTTTCTCCAGATTTTTCTAAGATATTTTATGTTTTAATTCTGATTTTTAAACAATAAGAAAGTGGAGGGAAGTTATTTTCTAACTAATTTTCCTAAAATCTCATTTTCCTTTTCTCTCATTTTCTCTCAACCCAAACACTTTCTCTCCAGAGATTTTCTTCTGATTTTTCCACCTAAATCTCTCTTTTCAATTCTATTTTGATTGCTAATCATCACATCAACAAAACCTCACCATTTGCTAGTGGATTCTTCAAGGTTTTTGGTTCTAAAAGAGGAGAAAACTCAAGTTTGGAGGTAAGAACGTCCTTCTCCTCTAAACTCTCAGTTCTTTACTGAAATTCCTAAGTTCTCAATCCTAAATTGATGTTTTATTAAAGGTTTTTAAGTTGTGTAATGGATCTTTGCTTTAAATGCAAGATTTGATGATTTTTGATGAATTTTCGTTGGATCTGTTAAAGCAGTGATTTGAGGTGTGTTTATGATGTTAAAGGATGTTTAGTTTTGGTGGTTTATGGCTGGGCTTTGTTGAGGAGTTGTTTGGATGCATTTTCGGTTGTGTTTGGTGGCCGAAAATGGAGTGTGGATGAGAGCAGCGAGTTTAGGTGCTTTCATTGAAGCTATTAATGCATGATGATGCATTAATCCTCTGCTTTGATGTGTTTAAAACAGGGGAGTCATCTTTGGATCCAAGTGGTGGTGATCTGGAAGTTTGATTTGTGCTTTGGCAAGAGGCGAAGTGGAATCGGTGAGTGAAATTGGGTTTTCGGCTTTGAAACCAATGTCTTGGGAGCTTAGTCTAAGTCTAAACAACTTTACTAAGCTCAAGTGTAAGTTTTTCGGAAATACTCTCTAGTGGTGGCCATGGTTTGGTTGTTGTGCAATGTGGTTTATTGCATGTTTTAAATTCTGTTTTGAAAGCATGATTTAGCATGGTCATTGCTGATTTTGTAAGCCATATGTCGAAGGAAGCTCAAGGTAAGAGTTCCTTGTTTTTGAACATTGTTTAAATGTGGTTTGATGCTTAAAAATGCATGATGTTTATGGCTTGGTTAAATGCTTTAAAACAGTGGATTATCTATTGATAATGATGTATATTGGCAAGTGATGTTTTGAAAAAGGTTAAGGTCACTAAGGTGGTTAAAAGTCCTTGAGTGAGCCTTGTGGATTCTAAGAACTTCATGGTGGTTAAAAGTCCATGATGATTCTTGTTAAGGTCACTAAGGTGGTTAAAAGTCCTTGAGTGAACCTTGTTACTTAAGAACATCAAGGTGGTTAAAAGTCCTTGGATGGTTCTTGTTAAGGACACAAAGGTGGTTAAAATTCCTTGTGTGGTCCTTGCCATGGTGTTTAAAAGTCCATGGGCCAAGGTGTTTAAAAGTCCTTGGGGCCAAGGTGTTTAAAAGTCCTTGGGGTGAAACTTGTAAGAACACAAAGGTGGTTAAAAGTCCTTGTGTGGTTCTTGTGAATTATAAGATCACAATGGTGTTTAAAAGTCGATGTGTGAGTCTTATGTTGATCTTGTTTTAAAAAGATGAAATTTATCACTTGTGGCCAATATGACATGTATTGATATGGAAGCATGATTTGCTTGTTTAAGAATGCTTGTAAGCATGTATAAATGATGTTTTGAAGAATGATTTATAAAGTGTTTTTATAAATGCATTATTGAATGGTTTAATGAGCATTCCTCACTAAGCTTTTGCTTACGCTCTCTTCCGTTTTCTTAAACCAATAATGCAGAACATTAAGGTGCATTGAGGGCAGCAAGGAAGGCAAGCAATCAAGTGGAAGTTAAGCTCAAGCATGGAAAGGTTTTCTCATACACACTTAGCTTTGGGGTACTTGGCAATGGGGGACCTATGTGAATGTTTTGGGAGATGTTTTGAACTCCCTAAGTTTTTTTAATGTTGTGAATAATGCTGGTTTTGTATTTGGCCTTTATGTGCTTGGTTTTTGAAGGTTTTATGCTTGAATGGTTTACTTGTGTAGGAAGCATGCCTTAGATTTGGGGCTTTTCATATATGATGATATAATGTTGAATTGTTGATGCAAATATGTCTCTTGTATGTTGAATTTGTTGCTGGTAAAGTTTGGTAGCATTTGGAGCATGATTGGTGGGTCAATTGTGTGTTTAAGCAAGCATGTTTCTGCATTCTGTGCAGGCCGTTTCGGAACAGTGGTCACCGTTTCGGAACAGGTGCCTTGAATGTAGCCCAGGCGTCCGAAACGGGAGACACCGTTTCGAAACGGGAAGCCCTCTGCCAGCCCTCGTTTCGGTACGCGTTGCGGAACGGCCCCGCATTTCGAAACAGGCTCTCCCTGTTTCGGAACACGTGACCGTTGGGGGCTGACATTGGTAGTTAAATGTTTTAGAATGTTTGCATTTTGGTCCTGAATCTTGTTTGTGCAATTGTATGAGCTTGGGATGTCCGTTTGAGCTGAAATTTGGCAGTGAAGCATGATACCTAATTAATTTCAAGATGGTAACTTTAATTTGGGTGAAGTCCTTATATTTTACAGAATTTACAATTTGGTCCCTAAAGTTGTAAATTGATCAATTGGGTCCCTGTTTGATCTCTGATGTTTATGATCTTTGAGCACGCTGTATGAATGATCATATCTAGGGTTAATGTGCATATAGACAAGAGTAAAAAGAAAAAAAAGGTCATTAATCAAGGTTGACTTTTGGGTTGCCTTTGGTTTTCCCCGTGTGACTTTCTTAATTCGGGTTAACCGTCTAGGCCGGGTTAAGGGGGTTACATTTGGTGGTATCAGAGCTGAGTTCTCGAGTAATTGGGAATGTTTATGTGATTGATTTAAGTATGTATGCTTTGTATGCTTGTTGAGTTAAAGCATGATGAGTGGTTTGTGTATTTGATGCAATTGAGTTGTATGCTGTGATGAAGCATGTTGTGGGTACCCATTGCCAAATCAAAGCTAATGTAATGATGTGATTTTTAAATGAAATCGAGCTTGAGTACTTGGATTGCTTACCTTGCTGGACCTGACTTTGTTTATTTGCATTGTGATTGCATGGTTAGAGTATGGCACCACGTAAAGAGTTGAGAAGTAATGTGCGAGCTACGGCTCTGAATGAGAATGAGAATGAGGAAAATGCAGGAAGTGCGGTGTTACCTCCTTCTCCACCTGGTGGTGGTGGTGCTGAGGGAGAAAGAGCTGAAACTGCAGCTGGTGCTGGAGCTGCTGGTCCTGAGGTTGGTCAGGGGCAAGCTATGCCTGACATGACGTTGTTGGTGCAAGCTATTGCTGGTGCTTTTCGAGCGGCAGTAGCTGGAGCTCAAGGAGCTGGGCATCAGGGAGATGCTGGGGTTAGACTACCTTTGGAGCGTCTGCGCAGTCTTGGTGGGACTGAGTTCAGGGGTATGTCTGCTGAGGGTTCTGAAGCTTGGTTAGAGAGTACCAAGAGGATCTTGGGTCAGATGAGTTGCACTGATGTGCAAAAGCTGGGTTGTGTTGTATCCTTGCTACAGGATGATGCTTATACGTGGTGGACGACCACTATAGCTGGAATGGCTGAAGCTGACATAACTTGGACATTCTTTCAGAATGTGTTCAAGAGGAGATATCTTGGTGTGAGATATCTTGATGAAAAGAAGCGTGAGTTCATGTCTCTTACCCAAGGGAGCATGACGGTGGCTGAGTATGAAGTTCAGTTTGTTAGACTCAGTCAGTATGCACCTGAGCTTATTCCTGATGAGCGGGAGAGGTGCGAAAGGTTCCGTTATGGTTTAGTGACGGAGGTGAAGATGTATGTGCTGGCCACTGAGTATGATGATTTTGATGTGCTGGTGGGTCGAGCTAAGGACATTGAGATAAACTTGGGTTTATCTGCTAAGAGTGCTGGAGCAAGTGCTGGTAAGCGAGCAGCTGAGTATAGTTCCGGTGGTGGACGGAACAAGAGGGGACGTGATCAGAAGTATCAGTCCTCAGCTAAGAGAGGTGGTGGTGCACCTGCTCGGGGAGGCAATGCTAGAGCTGACCCGAGTGCTTGTTGGATATGTGGTTCACGTGGTCACATGAAGCGTGACTGTCCTCGAGCTGTGAGGGAGGTGCAAGCTCCTGTTGCGGCAGCTGGTAATGAGTGCTGGAATTGTGGATCTGCGGATCACTTGAGGCGAGAGTGTCCTATGTTGGCCGGTGGCCAAGTGCGTGCTCCTGTTGTTGCTGCACCGCAGAGAGGTCGTGGGCGCGGTCGTGGTAATTTCCAGCAGAGAGAGGAAGGTGGTCGAGGAGTGGCCCATGTTGTGGCTATTTAGCCTAAAGGTGGCGGTCAAGCTAGGGTGTATGCTCAGCGTGAGGGAAGGAATGATGCAGATGTGATTGCAGGTACCTTTACTTTGCAATCCTTGTCATTACTTTCCTTGATAAATTCTGGATCTACACATTCATACATTTTGCGTGAGCATGCTGAATTGCTTGGTTTGCCTGTTGAGTCTTTGGATGTTGGTGTTCGTGTCACTAGTTATTTTGGTGAGACTGTTGTGACCCGGAAGTTGTATAGAAGGTGTCCTTTGGTTGTTCAAGAACATGTTTTTCATGTTGACCTTATGGAGTTGCCTTTCTATGGTTTTGATGTAATCCTTGGTATGGGTTGGCTTGCTGAGCATCGTGCTGTTGTGGATTGTGAGAATAAGCGAGTTTCGTTGAAGCTTGCGGATGATTACGAAGTTGTTGTGGTTGGTGAGAATGTGAAGTTTCTTGCCAATGTGGTGTCTACCTTGGAGGCGAGCAGGATGCTGAGGCAAGGTTGTGAAGCCTATCTAGCTTTTGTGATGAATCCTAGCTCTAAGGAGTTGCGGGTGCAGGATATCAGAGTTGTGAAGGAGTTTCCTGGAGTGTTTCCTGAGGAGTTGCCTGGTTTACCGCCTAATCGCGAGGTGGAGTTTGGAATTGAGCTGTATGAGAATACAACTCATGTGTCCATTACCCCTTATAGAATGGCACCTAAGGAGCTGAAGGAGCTGAAGACGCAGTTGCAAGAGTTGCTTGATCGTGGTTTCATTCGGCCAAGTGTGTCACCTTGGGGTGCAACGGTCTTGTTTTTGAAGAAGAAGGATGGCACTATGAGAATCTGCATTGATTACCGTCAGCTGAACAAGTTGACTATCAAGAATCGGTATCCTTTGCCGAGGATTGATGATCTCTTTGATCAATTTCGGGGAGCTTCTTTGTTCTCTAAGATTGACTTGAGGTCAGGGTATTACCAGTTGAAGGTGAAGGATTTGGATGTGCCTAAGACAGCTTTCAGGACAAGGTATGGGCATGATGAGTTTCTTGTGATGCCGTTTGGTTTGACAAATGCTCCTGCTGCTTTCATGGACATGATGAACCGTGTGTTTCATGAATACCTGGACAAGTTCGTTGTGGTATTCATTGATGATATCCTCGTGTACTCGCGTACTGAGGAGGAGCATGAAGAGCATTTGAGGGTTGTGTTGCAAGCTTTGTTGGAGAATCAGCTTTATGCTAAGCTGAGCAAGTGTGAGTTCTGGCTTAAGGAGGTGGTGTTTCTTGGGCATGTAGTTTCTGCTGAGGGGATTCGTGTTGATCCTCAGAAGATTGAAGCGGTAATGAATTGGAAGGTTCCTAAGTCTGTTCATGAGGTTCGTAGTTTCCTTGGTTTGGCGGGATACTATCAGAGGTTTGTGGATGGGTTTTCTAAGATTGCTGCACCTTTGACGAAGTTGTTGCAGAAGAATGTTAAGTATGAGTGGACAGAAGCGAGACAGTAGGCTTTTGAGAAGCTTAAGGCGGCTTTGACGCAAGCTCCTATCTTGGTTCAGCCTGAATCAGGGAAAGAGTTTGTGGTCTACAGTGATGCGTCCTATGTTGGTTTGGGATGTGTGCTGATGCAGGAGGGTAAGGTTGTGGCTTATGCATCGCGGCAGCTGAAGGTGCATGAGCGCAATTATCCTACGCATGATATTGAGTTGGCTGCAGTGGTTTTTGCTCTGAAGATCTGGAGGCATTATCTGTATGGTGAGAAGTGTACGGTGTACACGGATCACAAGAGTTTGAGGTATCTGATGTCTCAGGAGGAGTTGAATCTTAGCCAGCGGCATTGGTTGGAGTTGCTCAAGGATTATGATCTGACGATTGAGTACCATCCGGGAAAGGCTAATGTTGTGGCGGATGCCTTGAGCAGGAAGGTAGCTGTAGAGCTGAGAGCTATGTTTGCCAGCTTGAGTATTTCGCGTGATGGTGGTCTTGTAGCTGAGTTGCAAGTGAAGCCATCTTTGGTTCAGTTGATCAAGGAAAAGCAGTTGCTGGATGATTCTTTAGTACCGCATGTTCAGGATATCGCGGAGGGTAAACCTTCAGATTTCTGTTTTAATGATGATGGTGTGTTGTGTTTTGGAAGTCGAATAGTAGTGCCCAATGATGCTGAGTTGAGGCGTACTATTCTGACTGAAGGTCATAGTAGTCCTTTTGCTATGCACCCCGGTAGTACCAAAATGTATCGTGATCTCCGTGATGAGTACTATTGGGTGGGTTTGATAAAGGATGTTGCGGAGTTTGTGAGCAAGTGTTTGGTGTGTCAGCGAGTTAAGGCTGAGCATCAGGTTCCTTCAGGGTTGTTGCAACCGTTGAGAATCCCTGAATGGAAGTGGGAAAGGGTTACCATGGATTTTGTATCTGGTTTACCTTTGTCACCATCGAAGAATAATTCGGTTTGGGTGATTGTGGATCGCCTGACGAAGTGTGCACATTTCTTGCCTGTGCATACTACGTTCTCTTTGGATAAGCTGGCAGAGCTGTACATTGCTGAGATTGTGCGGCTGCATGGTGTGCCTAAGTCGATTGTGTCGGATAGGGATCCGAGGTTCACATCGCGTTTCTGGCAGTGTTTGCATCAAGCCTTGGTTACAAGGTTGAATTTTAGTACATCCTATCATCCTCAGTCGGATGGTCAGTCAGAGCTTGTTATCCAGATTTTGGAGGATATGTTGAGGTGCTGCGTGATTGAGTTTCAGGGCTCTTGGGAGAAGCATTTGCCTTTGGTGGAGTTTGCTTATAACAATAGTTATTAGGCAAGTATACAAATGGCACCTTATGAGGCTTTGTATGGGAGGAAGTGTAAGACTCCTCTTTGTTGGGCTAAAACGGGTCAGAAGTTGGTTTCGATGCCGGCTTTGTTGAAAGGAACCACCGAGAAGGTGAAGCTCATTTGTGAACGTTTGAAGGCAGCTTCTGATCGGCAAAAGTCTTACGCGGATTTGAAGCGTAAGGAGATTGAGTATGCGGTGGGTGACCGTGTGTTCTTGAAGGTTTCGCCTTGGAAGAAGGTGATGAGGTTTGGCCGGAAGGGTAAGTTGAGCCCTAGGTACATTGGACCATATGAGGTGGTTGAGCGTGTGGGTCCTGTTGCGTACAAGTTGAGGCTACCTCAAGAGTTGGAAAAGATTCATGATGTGTTTCATGTTTCTATGCTCCGGAAGTATAGATCTGATCCTTCGCATGTGATGCCTGTGGAGGAAGTGGAATTGAATCCGGATTTGACCTATGATGAGGAACCGGTGAAGGTTCTGGATTCGGATAGCAAGGTTCTTCGTGGCAAGACCATTGAGTTGGTGAAGGTGCTGTGGAAGCATCGTGGTGTTGAAGAAGCCACGTGGGAGCGGAAGGATGGCATGCTGAAGCAGTTTCCTTATCTCTTTCCTTCAGGTAAATTTCGGGGACGAAATTTCTTAAGGGGGGGAGAGTTGTAACGCCCCGGTTTTGGGCTTAGAAGTTTTGGGCGTTGACCGGTTTGGTCAATGTGCTGTTCGAATCTAAAAGGGTGAAATTAGGAAAGCCTAGTTCGGGTTGCATTAAAAATATGGAAAAATGTTCTAAAATCATCTTTTAATATATAAAAGTGAACTGTGAAATCAATTTTACAAAATGAGGTTTGGAAGAGTGACATTTTGGCTAGTGACCAAAATGTAATTTTTGAAAGTTGCGTGACTGTTTTGGAAAGGATTGAAACTTTAAATCTTTAAGGAGCTATTTACCCAAAGGGAGTTTCTCCAGATTTTTCTAAGATATTTTATGTTTTAATTCTGATTTTTAAACAATAAGAAAGTGGAGGGAAGTTATTTTCTAACTAATTTTCCTAAAATCTCATTTTCCTTTTCTCTCATTTTCTCTCAACCCAAACACTTTCTCTCCAGAGATTTTCTTCTGATTTTGCCACCTAAATCTCTCTTTTCAATTCTATTTTGATTGCTAATCATCACATCAACAAAACCTCACCATTTGCTAGTGGATTCTTCAAGGTTTTTGGTTCTAAAAGAGGAGAAAACTCAAGTTTGGAGGTAAGAACGTCCTTCTCCTCTAAACTCTCAGTTCTTTACTGAAATTCCTAAGTTCTCAATCCTAAATTGATGGTTTATTAAAGGTTTTTAAGTTGTGTAATGGATCTTGGCTTTAAATGCAAGATTTGATGATTTTTTATGAATTTTCGTTGGATTTGTTAAAGCAGTGATTTGAGGTGTGTTTATGATGTTAAAGGATGTTTAGTTTTGGTGGTTTATTGCTGGGCTTTGTTGAGGAGTTGTTTGGATGCATTTTCGGTTGTGTTTGGTGGCCGAAAATGGAGTGTGGATGAGAGCAACGAGTTTAGGTGCTTTCATTGAAGCTATTAATGCATGATGATGCATTAATCCTCTGCTTTGATGTGTTTAAAACAGGGGAGTCATCTTTGGACCCAAGTGGTGGTGATCCGGAAGTTTGATTTGTGCTTTGGCAAGAGGCGAAGTGGAATCGGTGAGTGAAATTGGGTTTTCGGCTTTGAAACCAATGTCTTGGGAGCTTAGTCTAAGTCTAAACAACTTTACTAAGCTCAAGTGTAAGTTTTTCGGAAATACTCTCTAGTGGTGGCCATGGTTTGGTTGTTGTGCAATGTGGTTTATTGCATGTTTTAAATTCTGTTTTGAAAGCATGATTTAGCATGGTTATTGCTGATTTTGTAAGCCATATGTCGAAGGAAGCTCAAGCTAAGAGTTCCTTGTTTTAGAACATTGTTTAAATGTGGTTTGATGCTTAAAAATGCATGATGTTTATGGCTTGGTTAAATGCTTTAAAACAGTGGATTATCTATTGATAATGATGTATATTGGCAAGTGATGTTTTGAAAAAGGTTAAGGTCACTAAGGTGGTTAAAAGTCCTTGAGTGAGCCTTGTGGATTCTAAGAACTTCATGGTGGTTAAAAGTCCATGATGATTCTTGTTAAGGTAACTAAGGTGGTTAAAAGTCCTTGAGTGAACCTTGTTACTTAAGAACATCAAGGTGGTTAAAAGTCCTTGGATGGTTCTTGTTAAGGACACAAAGGTGGTTAAAATTCCTTGTGTGGTCCTTCCCATGGTGTTTAAAAGTCCATGGGCCAAGGTGTTTAAAAGTCCTTGGGGCCAAGGTGTTTAAAAGTCCTTGGGGTGAAACTTGTAAGAACACAAAGGTGGTTAAAAGTCCTTGTGTGGTTCTTGTGAATTATAAGATCACAATGGTGTTTAAAAGTCCATGTGTGAGTCTTATGTTGATCTTGTTTTAAAAAGATGAAATTTATCACTTGTGGCCAATATGACATGTTGTTGGGTTGTGTGGGGCTCGATTCGATCAACCAATTTTGCTCACCAAGTGGTGGAGAGGTGGATATTTGGGTGGAAGGGTTAAGGAAGCTAAAAAGATTAAAGACACAATGATTTATAGTGGTTCGGCCTTCTAACAAGCACCTACATCCACTACCTTAGCTTCCCACTAAGGATTTCTCAACCAATTCACTAATTGATTCGTCCCCTTTTCTAGGATTAGGAGGAAACCCTTACAACCGATCAAGCTTCTACCCAAGCCTTGATCAAAACCCTCTTTTACAAGAGACAAATGAAAGCAAACTTAAACCCTCTAATAGGTGTTTGTTTGCACACTTAAGCACTCACCCAAAACCTAAAACACTTGAGCAAATTTAACAATTTTGGCTCACTAGTGTTTGTCTATACAAGAAATGACAATTTAAGAGCTAAGACATTTTCTTGATCAATTGGTGTTTGACAATATGAGCATTAGTCTTCTCTTGATGCTTGGAGGTCCCTTTTATACTCCCAATTGAGTTTATAGCCGTTTAGGACCGTTGGGGATGAATTGGAGCCGTTGAGGACTTTATTTCCCTTCATAAATGCTGTTCTGCAGCTACCAGTATCGATACCCGTGGAACGGTATCGATACGGCCTTCATGAAGAAATAGCCGTTGGGCTTTTGCCAGCACAGGGGTATCGATACACGTAGAACGGTATCGATACGGCCTTCATAGGAACTAGCCGTTGAGCTCTTGCCAGCTGAGGCGTATCGATACGCTTGAGGGCGTATCGGTACGGCTGCATATTTGAATAGCCGTTGGGAAATAGCCGTTGGGAAATAGCCGTTGGGGTAGTTGAACAGGGATCGGTACGCTGACGTGGCGTATCGAAACGACCCCGGTCCGTATCGATACTCTAAACCCTCGTATCGATACGGGTTTTGACAGTGGCCAAACTGAGCCAAAAAGATATCGGTACGGGTACAACCGTATCGATACTGGTGACTTGAAAACACAAGTTTGGCTGTTTAAAACATGAAAAATCTTTGCCAAAAACCTCTTAAAATACCTCAAACATAAATTCAAGTTGTTTGGACTTAAAACCAAGTTTTAAATTCTTTTCAAATTAGTCCAAAACATTTTTCAATTATTATATCAAAACATAAGTTCTACAATCTCCCCCTTTTTGATATAATAAAACTCACTTGAAAAATTGTTTGGGTTTCTCCCCCTTTAACTTTAAAAATGTGAATAAGAGATTAAGTATATGAAATCAAATAAAGCTCCCCCTTATTCATTTGAAAATTCAATTTTTCAAACCAATTTCTCCCCCTTTTTGTTATATCAAAAAGAATTTAAAATGACATTTAAGTTCAAGATAACATAGGAGGCAAAAATTTTTTTTGACACACTTAAAATTTTGGTTTTAAAAATTGGCTCCCCCTTACTCAAAGCATCATTGAAATGTTAGTCCAACATAAATGATCATCTAGTTGAATTTAAATTGAATTAAACAAATAAAAGCAAAAACAACTAGAATTTTACCAACACTTGAATTTAAGGGAGGATGTGAAGCCTTCCTTCTCCAAGTGTTCTTCCTTGTGTGTATGGAGCTCCCCCTCAAAGTTTGACTTGTTGAACATCTCCATCACACCTACAATAGACAATCAAGTAACTTTTGGTATCCAAATTGCTTTGGATCCATAAACGTTAGTTGCACAAATTTTTGACCCCTTAGGAATCCATTTTTCAATGTCATCCTTTTTAATTGAAGTGGTTAGTCCTTTTGGGACCCAAACACTTCTAAAACATTTTCCTTTAATAAATCTAGGGGCACTAGATTGTCTAACATAAAAATTTGATTTTCCAAAATTGTTTTTCTTTTCAAGCTCTTTGGAAATCAAATCCTTTTCTACTTGAACATTTTGAAGCAATTTTTGTAAATCAAGACATTTTAGTTCAAACTCTTCAAGTTTTGCTTCAAGTTCAAGTTTGGTTTTAGAAAGCAAATCATTTTGAATTTTTAACTTTGAAATCAATTTATTGTTTTTCAAAATGTGGCTTTTAAAATCTAAAACCAATTCATCATAGGCATCTTGTAATTCATCAAAAGTGTAAGAACATGAAATAGATGAATTAGAAGTTACCCTTGAGTCTTCTTCGATGGCCATAAGGCAAAGGTTGGCTTGTTCATCGTCGGTGGAGTCTTCATCACTCCAAGTAGCCAAATAAGCCTTCTTCTTATGGTTTGAAGTGCTTGCCCTCTCCTTTCTTTTAGGTTCTCGTTCAAGCTCTCTCAAGGCTTTCTTCATGAAAGGGGCACACTTCTTGAAGAGATGAACTATCTCTTCATCTTCATCCTCCTCTTCACTTGTGTAAACATGATGGCAAGTGGAGGATTTGAGAGCCATGGCACTTGCATTGATGCCAAGCCCTTTGATTTTCTTCTCTCCCATAGCTCTTATTTCTTCCCTCTTCTTCTCATCCTCTTTGTTCTTCTTCATGATTTGATGAGTAAGAAGTGACCCCATGAGTTCATCAAGCTTCAAAGTCTTCAAATTTTTAGCTTCGATGATGGCGGTCCTCTTTGAGTCCCAAGACTCGGGAAGTGAGTAGATGAGCTTTCGAACAAGCTTCTCCTCCGGGATGGCTTCTCCATAACCTTTAAGACCATTTGTGATGGTGGAGAACCGATCAAACATCTTCTCGATGTTCTCTTCCGGATCCATTTTGAAGTTCTCATACTCCAAGGTTAGGAGCCCAATCTTGGTCTCCTTGACTTCGTTTGTCCCCTCGTATGTGACTTCAAGCTTGTCCCATACCTCCTTGGCACTCTCACAAGAAGACATCTTCTCATAGATGGATGAACCAAATGCACAAAACAATATGTGCAAGGCTTTGCAATTAAGCTCCATCTTCTTGCGATCGTCGGCACTCCACTCCGCTTTACTTCGTTTAGGCACGAACGGACCATCTTCAACTACATCCCATAACTTGTAATCTTTTGATTTGATGAAGAATTTCATCTTTGTCTTCCAATGGGCGTAGTGGTCTCCGTCAAAGAAAGGCGGTTTGTCTATGGATTGCGCCATTTGAGCCGGTTGATGAAAAAGTGATCGAGCTTGCCGGATCTTCTCAATAGGATGTTAATCCTCACCGATTGAGCCAAGCTCTGATACCAATTGTTGGGTTGTGTGGGGCTCGATTCGATCAACCAATTTTGCTCACCAAGTGGTGGAGAGGTGGATATTTGGGTGGAAGGGTTAAGGAAGCTAAAAAGATTAAAGACACAATGATTTATAGTGGTTCGGCCTTCTAACAAGCACCTACATCCACTACCTTAGCTTCCCACTAAGGATTTCTCAACCAATTCACTAATTGATTCGTCCCCTTTTCTAGGATTAGGAGGAAACCCTTACAACCGATCAAGTTTCTACCCAAGCCTTGATCAAAACCCTCTTTTACAAGAGACAAATGAAAGCAAACTTAAACCCTCTAATAGGTGTTTGTTTGCACACTTAAGCACTCACTCAAAACCTAAAACACTTGAGCAAATTTAACAATTTTGGCTCACTAGTGTTTGTCTATACAAGAAATGACAATTTAAGAGCTAAGACATTTTCTTGATCAATTGGTGTTTGACAATATGAGCATTAGTCTTCTCTTGATGCTTGGAGGTCCCTTTTATACTCCCAATTGAGTTTATAGCCGTTTAGGACCATTGGGGATGAATTGGAGCCGTTGAGGACTTTATTTCCCTTCATAAATGCTGTTCTGCAGCTACCAGTATCGATACCCGTGGAACGGTATCGATACGGCCTTCATGAAGAAATAGCCGTTGGGCTTTTGCCAGCACAGGGGTATCGATACACGTAGAACGGCATCGATACGGCCTTCATAGGAACTAGCCGTTGAGCTCTTGCCAGCTGAGGCGTATCGATACGCTTGAGGGCGTATCGGTACGGCTGCATATTTGAATAGCCGTTGGGAAATAGCCGTTGGGGTAGTTGAACAGGGATCGGTACGCTGACGTGGCGTATCGAAACGACCCCGGTCCGTATCGATACTCTAAACCCTCGTATCGATACGGGTTTTGACAGTGGCCAAACTGAGCCAAAAAGGTATCGGTACGGGTACAACCGTATCGATACTGGTGACTTGAAAACACAAGTTTGGCTGTTTAAAACATGAAAAATCTTTGCCAAAAACCTCTTAAAATACCTCAAACATAAATTCAAGTTGTTTGGACTTAAAACCAAGTTTTAAATTCTTTTCAAATTAGTCCAAAACATTTTTCAATTATTATATCAAAACATAAGTTCTACACATGTATTGATATGGAAGCATGATTTGCTTGTTTAAGAATGCTTGTAAGCATGTATAAATGATGTTTTGAAGAATGATTTATAAAGTGTTTTTATAAATGCATTATTGAATGGTTTAATGAGCATTCCTCACTAAGCTTTTGCTTACGCTCTCTTCCGTTTTCTTAAACCAATAATGCAGAACATTAAGGTGCATTGAGGGCAGCAAGGAAGGCAAGCAATCAAGTGGAAGTTAAGCTCAAGTATGGAAAGGTTTTCTCATACACACTTAGCTTTGGGGTACTTGGCAATGGGGGACCTATGTGAATGTTTTGGGAGATGTTTTGAACTCCCTAAGTTTGTTTAATGTTGTGAATAATGCTGGTTTTGTATTTGGCCTTTATGTGCTTGGTTTTTGAAGGTTTTATGCTTGAATGGTTTACTTGTGTAGGAAGCATGCCTTAGATTTGGGGCTTTTCATATATGATGATATAATGTTGAATTGTTGATGCAAATATGTCTCTTGTATGTTGAATTTGTTGCTGGTAAAGTTTGGTAGCATTTGGAGCATGATTGGTGGGTCAATTGTGTGTTTAAGCAAGCATGTTTCTGCATTATGTGCAGGCCGTTTCGGAACAGTGGTCACCGTTTCGGAACAGGTGCCTTGAATGTAGCCCAGGCGTCCGAAACGGGAGACACCGTTTCGAAACGGGAAGCCCTCTGCCAGCCCTCGTTTCAGTACGCGTTGCGGAACGGTCCCGCGTTTCGAAACAGGCTCTCCCTGTTTCGGAACACGTGACCGTTGGGGGCTGACATTGGTAGTTAAATGTTTTAGAATGTTTGCATTTTGGTCCTGAATCTTGTTTGTGCAATTGTATGAGCTTGGGATGTCCATTTGAGCTGAAATTTGGCAGTGAAGCATGAAACCTGATTAATTTCAAGATGGTAACTTTAATTTGGGTGAAGTCCTTATATTTTACAGAATTTACAGTTTGGTCCCTAAAGTTGTAAATTGATCAATTGGGTTCCTGTTTGATCTCTGATGTTTATGATCTTTGAGAACGCTGTATGAATGATCATATCTAGGGTTAATGTGCATCTAGACAAGAGTAAAAAGAAAGAAAAAAAGGGTCGTTAATCAAGATTGACTTTCGGGTTGACTTTGGTTTTCCCCGTGTGACTTTCTTAATTCGGGTCAACCGTCTAGGCCGGGTTAAGGGGGTTACATTTGGTGGTATCAGAGCTGATTTCTCGAGTAATTGGGAATGTTTATGTGATTGATTTAAGTATGTATGCTTTGTATGCTTGTTGAGTTAAAGCATGATGAGTGGTTTGTGTATTTGATGCAATTGAGTTGTATGCTATGATGAAGCATGTTGTGGGTACCCATTGCCAAATCAAAGCTAATGTAATGATGTGATTTTTAAATGAAATCGAGCTTGAGTACTTGGATTGCTTACCTTGCTGGACCTGACTTTGTTTATTTGCATTGTGATTGCATGGTTAGAGTATGGCACCACGTAGAGAGTTGAGAAGTAATGTGCGAGCTACGGCTCCGAATGAGAATGAGAATGAGGAAAACGCAGGAAGTGCGGTGTTACCTCCTCCTCCACCTGGTGGTGGTGGTGCTGAGGGAGAAAGAGCTGAAGCTGCAGCTGGTGCTGGAGCTGCTGGTCCTGAGGTTGGTTAGGGGCAAGCTATGCCTGACATGACGTTGTTGGTGCAAGCTTATGCTGGTGCTTTTCGAGCGGCAGTAGCTGGAGCTCAAGGAGCTGGGCATCAGGGAGATGCTGGGGTTAGACTACCTTTGGAGCGTCTACGCAGTCTTGGTGGGACTGAGTTCAGGGGTATGTCTGCTGAGGGTTCTGAAGCTTGGTTAGAGAGTACCAAGAGGATCTTGGGTCAGATGAGTTGCATTGATGTGCAAAAGCTGGGTTGTGTTGTATCCTTGCTACAAGATGATGCTTATACGTGGTGGACGACCACTATAGCTGGAATGGCTGAAGCTGACATAACTTGGACATTCTTTCAGAATGTGTTCAAGAGGAGATATCTTGGTGTGAGATATCTTGATGAAAAGAAGCGTGAGTTCATGTCTCTTACCCAAGGGAGCATGACGGTGGCTGAGTATGAAGTTCAGTTTGTTAGACTCAGTCAGTATGCACCTGAGCTTATTCCTGATGAGCGGGAGAGGTGCGAAAGGTTCCGTTATGGTTTAGTGACGGAGGTGAAGATGTATGTGCTGGCCACTGAATATGATGATTTTGATGTGCTGGTGGGCCGAGCTAAGGACATTGAGATGAACTTGGGTTTATCTGCTAAGAGTGCTGGAGCAAGTGCTGGTAAGCGAGCAGCTGAGTATAGTTCCGGTGGTGGACGGAACAAGAGGGGACGTGATCAGAAGTATCAGTCCTCAGCTAAGAGAGGTGGTGGTGCACCTGCTCGGGGAGGCAATGCTAGAGCTGACCCGAGTGCTTGTTGGATATGTGGTTCACGTGGTCACATGAAGCGTGACTGTCCTCGTGCTGTGAGGGAGGTGCAAGCTCATGTTGCGGCAGCTGGTAATGGGTGCTGGAATTGTGGATCTGCGGATCACTTGAGGCGAGAGTGTCCTATGTTGGCCGGTGGCCAAGTGCGTGCTCCTGTTGTTGCTGCACCGCAGAGAGGTCGTGGGCGCGGCCGTGGTAATTTCCAGCAGAGAGAGGAAGGTGGTCGAGGAGTGGCCCATGTTGTGGCTATTCAGCCTGAAGGTGGCGGTCAAGCTAGGGTGTATGCTCAGCGTGAGGGAAGGAATGATGCAGATGTGATTGCAGGTACCTTTACTTTGCAATCCTTGTCATTACTTTCCTTGATAGATTCTGGATCTACGCATTCATACATTTTGCGTGAGCATGCTGAATTGCTTGGTTTGCCTGTTGAGTCTTTGGATGTTGGTGTTCGTGTCACTAGTTCTTTTGGTGAGACTGTTGTGACCCGGAAGTTGTATAGAATGTGTCCTTTGGTTGTTCAAGAACATGTTTTTCATGTTGACCTTATGGAGTTGCCTTTCTATGGTTTTGATGTAATCCTTGGTATGGATTGGCTTGCTGAGCATCGTGCTGTTGTGGATTGTGAGAATAAGCGAGTTTCGTCGAAGCTTGCGGATGATTACGAAGTTGTTGTGGTTGGTGAGAATGTGAAGTTTCTTGCCAATGTGGTGTCTACCTTGGAGGCGAGCAGGATGCTGAGGCAAGGTTGTGAAGCCTATCTAGCTTTTCTGATGAATCCTAGCTCTAAGGAGTTGCGGGTGCAGGATATCAGAGTTGTGAAGGAGTTTCCTGGAGTGTTTCCTGAGGAGTTGCCTGGTTTACCCCCTAATCGCGAGGTGGAGTTTGGAATTGAGTTGTATGAGAATACAACTCCTGTGTCCATTACCCCTTATAGAATGGCACCTAAGGAGCTGAAGGAGCTGAAGACGCAGTTGCAAGAGTTGCTTGATCGTGGTTTCATTCGGCTAAGTGCGTCACCTTGGGGTGCACCGGTCTTGTTTGTGAAGAAGAAGGATGGCACTATGAGAATGTGCATTGATTACCGTCAGCTGAACAAGTTGACTATCAAGAATCGGTATCCTTTGCCGAGGATTGATGATCTCTTTGATCAATTTCGGGGAGCTTCTGTGTTTTCTAAGATTGACTTGAGGTCAGGGTATTACCAGTTGAAGGTGAAGGATTTGGATGTGCCTAAGACAGCTTTCAGGACAAGGTATGGGCATGATGAGTTTCTTGTGATGCCGTTTGGTTTGACAAATGCTCCTGCTGCTTTCATGGACATGATGAACCGTGTGTTTCATGAATACCTGGACAAGTTCGTTGTGGTATTCATTGATGATATCCTCGTGTACTCGCGTACTGAGGAGGAGCATGAAGAGCATTTGAGGGTTGTGTTGCAAGCTTTGTTGGAGAATCAGCTTTATGCTAAGCTGAGCAAGTGTGAGTTCTGGCTTAAGGAGGTGGTGTTTCTTGGGCATGTAGTTTCTGCTGAGGGGATTCGTGTTGATCCTCAGAAGATTGAAGCGGTAATGAATTGGAAGGTTCCTAAGTCTGTTCATGAGGTTCGTAGTTTCCTTGGTTTGGCGGGATACTATCAGAGGTTTGTGGATGGGTTTTCTAAGATTGCTGCACCTTTGACGAAGTTGTTGCAGAAGAATGTTAAGTATGAGTGGACAGAAGCGAGACAGTAGGCTTTTGAGAAGCTTAAGGCGGCTTTGACGCAAGCTCCTATCTTGGTTCAGCCTGAATCAGGGAAAGAGTTTGTGGTCTACAGTGATGCGTCCTATGTTGGTTTGGGATGTGTGCTGATGCAGGAGGGTAAGGTTGTGGCTTATGCATCGCGGCAGCTGAAGGTGCATGAGCGCAATTATCCTACGCATGATATTGAGTTGGCTGCAGTGGTTTTTGCTCTGAAGATCTGGAGGCATTATCTGTATGGTGAGAAGTGTACGGTGTACACGGATCACAAGAGTTTGAGGTATCTGATGTCTCAGGAGGAGTTGAATCTTAGCCAGCGGCATTGGTTGGAGTTGCTCAAGGATTATGATCTGACGATTGAGTACCATCCGGGAAAGGCTAATGTTGTGGCGGATGCCTTGAGCAGGAAGGTAGCTGTAGAGCTGAGAGCTATGTTTGCCAGCTTGAGTATTTCGCGTGATGGTGGTCTTGTAGCTGAGTTGCAAGTGAAGCCATCTTTGGTTCAGTTGATCAAGGAAAAGCAGTTGCTGGATGATTCTTTAGTACCGCATGTTCAGGATATCGCGGAGGGTAAACCTTCAGATTTCTGTTTTAATGATGATGGTGTGTTGTGTTTTGGAAGTCGAATAGTAGTGCCCAATGATGCTGAGTTGAGGCGTACTATTCTGACTGAAGGTCATAGTAGTCCTTTTGCTATGCACCCCGGTAGTACCAAAATGTATCGTGATCTCCGTGATGAGTACTATTGGGTGGGTTTGATAAAGGATGTTGCGGAGTTTGTGAGCAAGTGTTTGGTGTGTCAGCGAGTTAAGGCTGAGCATCAGGTTCCTTCAGGGTTGTCGCAACCGTTGAGAATCCCTGAATGGAAGTGGGAAAGGGTTACCATGGATTTTGTATCTGGTTTACCTTTGTCACCATCGAAGAATAATTCGGTTTGGGTGATTGTGGATCGCCTGACGAAGTGTGCACATTTCTTGCCTGTGCATACTACGTTCTCTTTGGATAAGCTGGCAGAGCTGTACATTGCTGAGATTGTGCGGCTGCATGGTGTGCCTAAGTCGATTGTGTCGGATAGGGATCCGAGGTTCACATCGCGTTTCTGGTAGTGTTTGCATCAAGCCTTGGGTACAAGGTTGAATTTCAGTACATCCTATCATCCTCAGTCGGATGGTCAGTCAGAGCGTGTTATCCAGATTTTGGAGGATATGTTGAGGTGTTGCGTGATTGAGTTTCAGGGCTCTTGGGAGAAGCATTTGCCTTTGGTGGAGTTTGCTTATAACAATAGTTATCAGGCAAGTATACAAATGGCACCTTATGAGGCTTTGTATGGGAGGAAGTGTAAGACTCCTCTTTGTTGGGCTGAAACGGGTCAGATGTTGGTTTCGATGCCGGCTTTGTTGAAAGGAACCACCGAGAAGGTGAAGCTCATTTGTGAACGTTTGAAGGCAGCTTCTGATCGGCAAAAGTCTTACGCAGATTTGAAGCGTAAGGAGATTGAGTATGCGGTGGGTGACCGTGTGTTCTTGAAGGTTTCGCCTTGGAAGAAGGTGATGAGGTTTGGCCGGAAGGGTAAGTTGAGCCCTAGGTACATTGGACCATATGAGGTGGTTGAGCGTGTGGGTCCTGTTGCGTACAAGTTGAGGCTACCTCAAGAGTTGGAAAAGATTCATGATGTGTTTCATGTTTCTATGCTCCGGAAGTATAGATCTGATCCTTTGCATGTGATGCCTGTGGAGGAAGTGGAATTGAATCCGGATTTGACCTATGATGAGGAACCGGTGAAGGTTCTGGATTCGGATAGCAAGGTTCTTCGTGGCAAGACCATTGAGTTGGTGAAGGTGCTGTGGAAGCACCGTGGTGTTGAAGAAGCCACGTGGAAGCGGAAGGATGACATGCTGAAGCAGTTTCCTTATCTCTTTCCTTCAGGTAAATTTCGGGGACGAAATTTCTTAAGGGGGGAGAGTTGTAACGCCTCGGTTTTGGGCTTAGAAGTTTTGGGCGTTGACCGGTTCGGTCAATGTGATGTTCGAATCTAAAAGGGTGAAATTAGGAAAGCCTAGTTCGGGTTGCATTAAAAATATGGAAAATGTTCTAAAATCATCTTTTAATATATAAAAGTGAACTGTGAAATCAATTTTACAAAATGAGGTTTGGAAGAGTGACATTTTGGCTAGTGACCAAAATGTAATTTTTGAAAGTTGCGTGACTGTTTTAGAAAGGATTGAAACTTTGAATCTTTAAGGAGCTATTTACCCAAAGGGAGTTTCTCCAGATTTTTCTAAGATATTTTATGTTTTAATTCTGATTTTTAAACAATAAGAAAGTGGAGGGAAGTTATTTTCTAACTAATTTTCCTAAAATCTCATTTTCCTTTTCTCTCATTTTCTCTCAACCCAAACACTTTCTCTCCAGAGATTTTCTTCTGATTTTGCCACCTAAATCTCTCTTTTCAATTCTATTTTGATTGCTAATCATCACATCAACAAAACCTCACCATTTGCTAGTGGATTCTTCAAGGTTTTTGGTTCTAAAAGAGGAGAAAACTCAAGTTTGGAGGTAAGAACGTCCTTCTCCTCTAAACTCTCAGTTCTTTACTGAAATTCCTAAGTTCTCAATCCTAAATTGATGTTTTATTAAAGGTTTTTAAGTTGTGTAATGGATCTTGGCTTTAAATGCAAGATTTGATGATTTTTGATGAATTTTCGTTGGATCTGTTAAAGCAGTGATTTGAGGTGTGTTTATGATGTTAAAGGATGTTTAGTTTTGGTGGTTTATGGCTGGGCTTTGTTGAGGAGTTGTTTGGATGCATTTTCGGTTGTGTTTGGTGGCCGAAAATGGAGTGTGGATGAGAGCAGCGAGTTTAGGTGCTTTCATTGAAGCTATTAATGCATGATGATGCATTAATCCTCTGCTTTGATGTGTTTAAAACAGGGGAGTCATCTTTGGATCCAAGTGGTGGTGATCCGGAAGTTTGATTTGTGCTTTGGCAAGAGGCGAAGTGGAATCGGTGAGTGAAATTGGGTTTTCGGCTTTGAAACCAATGTCTTGGGAGCTTAGTCTAAGTCTAAACAACTTTACTAAGCTCAAGTGTAAGTTTTTCGGAAATACTCTCTAGTGGTGGCCATGGTTTGGTTGTTGTGCAATGTGGTTTATTGCATGTTTTAAATTCTGTTTTGAAAGCATGATTTAGCATGGTTATTGCTGATTTTGTAAGCCATATGTCGAAGGAAGCTCAAGGTAAGTGTTGCGTGTAAAAGAGTCTATCGAATTGTAGTGCAAGTGGACACGACGCAAGTAGTAAAGTGATACGAAGTATCAGATATCGTATCCACAGGGATTGGGCTAATGACTTCACCTAGTTTCACTACACGAAGTAAAGGAAATATTTTAGAAAGTTGTCACGAGAATATTGAAGAAAAACGTAAATAAAAGTAGTAAGATATCAAGATGGAGAGAATGGGCTGGTATTGAATTGCTCAGTAGTGCAGGTATTGAATTGCTTAAGATTTCCAGTTCTGTCGTCGCGCCCGTCGCCGACAGCACCTGTCGCGGCGGCTGTCCGTTAGCTGTCGCGACAGCGAACACTAACTCCGTACTTCAAGCTTGGCAAGAATCCCAGATCTGCCTTGCCCTATCCCTAGGCACAAGTCTGTCGATGATCACGTCTTTGATGATACCTCCCGGCGTGAATCGAAGGATGAACACCGATGTGTATGAATTCTTCCTTAGCCACTTAACCTCGCCTTATCCCTAAGCACGAGATGGTTCAACTATAAACTAGAGAACGCGCTTTTATCTCTTTCGTATACTTAACTCTCCCGATGCTAAGTAAATAGATAACCTCACAATGCTCTCCCGATGCTCTTGCAAGATGTTAAAACCAAGATAAAAGAACTTGAAGTTTATTTTATTGAACTGAAAAATCCTAAAACAAAGCAACCCTTGCAACTACTTTACAAAACAACCCGTAACCCTAGGGGAATTTAGAACATGTCGGTGACGGGTGGACGGCAGGGGTTTGGTTTCGGTTATGGGGTATCGGTTATGCTCCTAGGTTAAATCTATGCCCTTATATAAGCTTTGGGCTCAAGTTATCTAAGGTAACAAGGATTACAACTTTAATTAAAAGTAAGATTCTAATAAAGACTAAATCTCTAAAGTCTCCTACTTTCCAGCCGCATCATTATTTTGTGGGAATTCCTTTCCTTAAGCTTTGGCTTGACATATCTTTTGATCCGGGGCTTGGAAAAATATTTGGCTTTCACACGACAGACGAGCAGATTTTTCTCTATCTATCGAGGTCCACTTGACTTTTCCTCTTCATAAGTCTGCTGTCACCTTGCTGTCATGACAGGTCCATGACAGGTTCGTCTTCTTCGGCTGCTTGTCCAGTTCAGCTCTTCTGCTTATCTGCCCTGCGCCTGCCTTCATCGTCAACCATGGCAGCTACCTGCAAAATACGCCATCTTTTAGTAGAATCCGTGCCTTTTATATAATTGTGATGTTTTATTGAAAACTAACCTAAATGCAATGCAATGATGCTTGAATTCAGCAGAAATATGGGTTAAAAAGGGTGTAAATAATAGAATTTTTACACACTCAACACCCCCCCAAACTCAAGTCTTTGCTTGCCCTCAAGCAATTTAAACCTAAAAGAAAAATGAATTTTTTTTTTGTGTTGGCCTTCAAACAGTGAACTGTCCCTTACCTGTCGCTCATTCTCTGTGACGGCAGCAACCTGTCGGAAAGGTTAGGATCTGTCCGGAATCTCCCTATAGCTCTCGTGCAGTGTGTGCATGCTTGTGAACAGTTATATGCTAAGACTCTCTTAGTTTCACTAGAATATTCAACTCCTTAACTCGAATTTTTATGCCAAAGTTTACTTTCTTGAAGACACATTTTCATGCTTCTTTTCTATTTTTCAAGCTAAGTTTTTCTAGAGCCAGTTTCGGGCACCTCTAGTTTACTAGAGCCAGTTTCGGGCACCTCTAGTTAGCTTCCTAGAGCCGGTTTCGTGCACCTCTAGGTTTTTGAATTTCTTTTGCTAAAATTCTTTCCTAGAGCCAGTGTTAGGCACCTCTAGGGGCTATTCAAGTTCTAAGCATCCTATTCTAGTTTGGCTAAAAGAAATCTAAGCAATATAACAGTCACAAAGGTGTTTAAATTTTCAGAACTATAGACAGGCTCTAAACTTTTCCTTAACTTGTCCTAAAGATGCTGCCACGACAGAGCCGTCATGACAAGTAAGTTAACTTCACAGTTTTAAGCCAACAGTTTAAATTTTCTGATTTTTTTTTGAAAGCTTTAATTAAAGATTAAGACACAACAATTAATAAAAAGATGTACTAAAGACTCCATTAATGATGGAGGGTTGCCACCCCCAAACTCAAGGGTTGCATTGCCCTCAATGCAAAATGACATGAAAAAGAAAGAAAAACAAGATAAATAAAAGTACATCACAAAAGATAAGGCAGGCAGCCGTAAAGGAAAAATATAAACTTAAATTTTCACTCGCTGTCCTCGCTGCTGCTGCTGACGCGGATCTGATGGCGGCGTCTGCGCTGTGGAGGGGGCTGGGCAGGTTTCGGAGCAGGTTGATCAGCAGGTTCATCGGCCGGTGGAAGGGCAGGTTGCTCCACTAGCCGGACGTCGGAACTGCTGCCGCTGTCCCATGTGCTGCTGGTGGTGGTGCTGGCTTTGGGCAGCCGTTTCTTGTCTGCCACGTGCTTCATTCTTTTCACCCTCGTAAAGTCTCTCTCCAAATTCCTCCGGATAAGAGGGCTGTCATCAGTGGCAGGTCTCTTGGTTCCTCGAGGGGAGGTGTCGGCCGGTGGGCTGCCCTCTGCCGTTGGGGCAGGGGTTGGTGTGGAAGTGGCAGAATGCATATGGGGGGAGACAGGTGGTGTGGGTGTGGGGGAGGGGATATGGAAATAATGGGCGGGGAAGGAGGGGAAGATGACATCCGAATAACGTAAAGTATTAGTAATGAAATTTACCGTGGCATTTGAGAAGTCGCGGATAAAAGTCATCAAACCCATTTGGCGCTCCTCTACCCGCAGGATTGCAGCAAGGATGTGGGCAGACTGATCTGTCGGAGCGGTGTCGGCGGCAGCTTCTGGGGCAGGTTCGGTGGCAGGTTCATCATCGGAATCAGCAGGAGGGGCATTTGGGTCGAAGGCGTTGATGGGTGATACGACTATGACCTCCATGAGGCTGGAGATGTTGTTGTCAGTCCAGCCGATGCCCGTCTTGATTTTGTCGGAGGGCTCCTCTGGTACGGCAGCACATCGGCAGAGGGCGGTGATGGTGAACGGCAGGCAGAGTCGTGAGTCTGAGCGGAAGGCACAATCGAGGATGCTGTCCCTCATATATCTGCCCACATTTATGGGCCTGTCGTGCATAATGGAGTGGATGAGAGCCAACCGCTGTATGTTGACTGTCGTATGGTGGGACGAGGGTAGGATACGCTTTTTGATGAAAGCGTTCCATAGTTTTGCTTCAGGGAGTAGCTGCCCCCTATTGACAGAGTGGGGGTTCTTCTTGCTGGTGGTCCATGTCGTCCCAGCCTCTGTCAGCTCCATCATGACAGCATCATGGGCAGCAGCGTCGAGGGTGTCCCAAAATTGTTGGTGAGCATCATCATTGGGGCCAAAGAATAGGCCGAACGTGTGGTTGATGCTGTTGGCGGTGAAGGGTACTTCCACTCCTCGGACGGTGACAGATGTCGCCGTTTTGCTGTCGATAGCCTCGTAAAATTCTCGGACCAAAGTATCATTGAGTTCTGCCGGCTGCTCGGCAAAGTCCTCCCATAGCTGTGCCGTTATGGCCTTCACAATGAACGGCCGGAGTCCCATATGGGGAGCATCTCTGTTGTAAATGAAGCCACGCTCCTCCCATAGTTCCTTGTTGGCGAATGGTGATGCTGCTGCTGAAGAAGAAGCGGCAGCAGCGGTACGACGGGTCTGTCTCGACGACATTTTGGTTGCAAGGGCTGTGAAAGAAAGAAAACAAATAAAACTAGGGGAGATAAACAAGAGAGAAAAATCAGAAGTGATAAAAATGAAATTAGGAAGGGGTTTATATAGCGGTCGAGTAGCTGCCCATTTAATGTCGCAACGGCAGGCGGGAATAACGGGGCGGCAGATTGGATGTTGCGTGTCTGACGCGTCAGACACGCATTTATGTTGCTATTACGCGTCTGCCGCACGCTTCTTCGTCTGCCGTGTCAGTCTGTTGACAGCCTGTCATATCCGTCCGCGGCGGCAGCCGAAACGACAGGTTTCCATAAATGGGCTTTATTGGGCTGATGGATGGGCGGTGGGCTTGGGTCACTTCTCCTTTTCTTCTTGACTCCTTTATTTCCTAAAAACTGAAATTATAAAAAAAAAACAAAACATTATTCGAATAAAATAAACCTAATTTCCTAATAATAATAAATAAATAAATAATAAAATAAATAAAAATAAAAATTAGGTTAAATTAGGGATGCCTTGTGGGGCATCACCTAAAGTAACCACTTCATGTATTCCTGGGGCTTCAGTCCCCTGATAATGCTTGAGGCGTTGTCCATTGACTTTGAATTGGTGCCCGTCCTTTAATGATTGAATTGTAATGGCACCATGGGGAAAAACTTGAATCACTTGGAACGGGCCAGACCATCTAGATTTGAGCTTCCCTGGGAAGAGTTTCAACCTAGAATTAAATAACAACACAAGCTGCCCTGGGCAGAACTGTCGTGGCAGCAACTTCTTGTCATGCCACTTCTTAGTCTTTTCCTTGTAAATCCTTGCATTGTCGTAGGCCATTGTTCGTATTTCATCGATCTCATTCAAATCTAACAGCCTTTTCTGGCCTGCCTTGTCCAAGTCCATGTTTACTGCCTTGATTGCCCAATATGCTTTGTGCTCGATCTCGACAGGCAGATGACATGTTTTCCCATAGATCAATCGGTATGGAGACATGCCCAATGGAGTCTTAAAAGCTGTCCTGTATGCCCATAATGCATCATTCAGAAGCAAAGACCAATCTTTCCTAGTTGGTTTAACCATCTTTTCAAGGATGTTCTTCACTTCCCTATTGGAAATCTCAGCATGTCCATTGGTCTGTGGGTGGTATGCTGTCGTGATCATGTGCTTGACACCATATTTCTTCAAGGCGGCAGCAATTACCCTATTGTCGAAATGTCTCCCTTCATCACTGATAATCGCCTTAGGGATGCCAAATCTAGAAAAAATGTTTTTGTGCAAAAATTTCTGGACCGTTTTGGCATCATTCTTTTGAGTTGCGATTGCTTCTACCCACTTGGAGACATAGCCCACTGCTAGGAGGATGTACAAATTTCCACACGAAGATGGAAAAGGTCCCATAAAATCGATCCCCCAAACGTCGAAGATCTCGACTTCTAAAATGTTCTGCAGTGGCATCTCGTTTCTCCTCGAGATGTTACCTGTCCGCTGGCAACTGTCACAGTTCTTGTAAAAGTCCTGTGCATCTTTATACAGTGTCGGCCAGTAGAACCCTGACTGCAGCACCTTGGTAGCAGTTTTATTGCCTCCTAAGTGACCTCCATATTGTGAAGCATGACAGTGATGGAGAATGTCTTCTTGCTCTTCTTGTGGTATACACCTCCTTATAACCTGATCTGCGCACATTTTGGAAAGAAGAGGTTCGTCCCAATAATAATGTTTAACATCATTTTGAAACCTCTTCCTGGCTTGATAAGTAAGATCAGAAGGTAATATTCCGCTAACTATAAAATTAACAAAATCAGCATACCAAGGAAGGTTAGAAGACTTACCTGCTGCCATGGCTGTCGCGACAGCGATTGCGGCAGCAAAGAGCTGCTCATCTGGGAAGGTCTCCAGTATGTGTGTATCATCAATGGGTCGACTCTGTCCCGTCTCCAACCTCGACAAGTGGTCTGCCACCTGATTTTCTGTCCCCTTTTTGTCTTTGATCTCAAGGTCGAACTCTTGTAATAGCAAGATCCATCGTATCAACCTAGGCTTTGCATCCTTCTTTGCGAACAGATACTTGAGGGCAGAATGGTCGGTGTGTATTATTACCTTCGTTCCAAGTATGTAAGAAAGAAACTTGTCGATGGAGAACACCACAGCTAACAGCTCCTTTTCTGTGGTGGTATAGTTCACTTGGGCGTCATTTAAAGTTTTGCTGGCATAGTATATGACGTGAAACAGCCTGTCTCTGCGCTGCCCAAGTGCTGCCCCGACATCATAGTCACTAGCATCACACATAATCTCAAACGGCTGTGTCCAGTCTGGTGGCTGTACTATGGGGGTTGTCACTAGCTTTTCCTTCAGAACCTTGAATGCTTCAGTACATTCATCATTGAAGTCAAAGGGTCGGTTCTGCTCTAAGAGATGACATAGCGGCTTCGTGATTTTTGAGAAATTCGCGATAAATCTCCTATAAAAACCATAATGCCTTAAAAAACTCCTAATGCCCTTGACTGTTGTTGGCGGCGGCAGCTTCTCAATTACCTCTATTTTGGCCCTGTCGACTTCTATCCCACGGCAGCTAATCTTATGGCCAAGGACTATCCCTTCATCCACCATAAAGTGGCATTTTCCCAATTTAAAACAAGATTAGCTTTTTCGCATCTTTCGAGTACCTTTTGTAAATTGCCCAAACAATTCTCAAAATCGTCTCCAAAGACAGAAAAATCATCCATAAAAATTTCCAGGAAGTCCTCTACCATGTCCGAGAATATAGCCATCATGCACCTTTTGAATGTGGCAGGTGCGTTACAGAGTCCAAACGGCATCCTCCTAAATGCGTATGTGCCGTAGGGGCATGTAAACGTCGTTTTCTCTTGATCCTCTGGTGCAATAGCAATTTGGTTATAACCTGAGTAACCATCAAGAAAACAATAGTAAGGTTTACCCGCTAATCTATCAAGCATTTGATCAATAAAGGGTAAAGGAAAGTGGTCCTTTCGGGTAGCTTTGTTAAGCTTCCGATAGTCCATACAAACCCTCCAACCAGTCACAGTCCTAGTTGGGATTAACTCGTTGTTCTCGTTGGTTATCACGGTCATGCCTCCTTTCTTGGGAACACATTGCACCGGGCTTACCCATTTGCTGTCTGAGATGGCGTAAATAATACCAGCATCTAACCATTTGATTATCTCTTTACGCACTACCTCCTTCATCGCATGGTTTAGCCGCCTTTGGGCATCTATAGTCGGCTTATGATCTTCCTCAAGGAGGATTTTGTGCATGCATAACGCCGGACTAATGCCTTGAATGTCTGCTATTGTCCATCCAATCGCCCTCTTGTGCTGCCGTAACATGTCGATTAGCTGTCGTTCCTGTTCCTGCGGCAGCTTAGCAGAGATGATTACGGGCAACGTATCATTTGAACCAAGAAAAGCATATTTAAGCTGCCCTGGCAGGGGCTTTAATTCTAAGGAAGGTGGTTCAACAGTAGATGGCTTTTGGATTAAATGGTTATCCGAAGTATAATTCAAAGGTTCGAATAACTTACCTGGACGATGGCCTAACCAGTTTACCTCCTCTTGACCTTCAGTGTCAGATGTATCGGATTCAGAGGAGTCGCTGTCGTCGTTGTTGTCGTCGTCACTGTCGTGACAGGCCTGTAAGTGGCTGTCGCAGCAGTGTCCAAATTTTATATCACGGCAGCCCGACCTGATGCAGGGTTGTTCAAAGGTCACCTCAATGATGGCCTTGCATTCCTCGTCCACATCACCATGTTTCATCGCTTGGAGAACATTCAACTTGATTTCTTGATCATTCACGCGCATGGTGAGTTCTCCTTTCTCCACATCAATCAATGATCTTCCCGTGGCTAAGAAGGGTCGCCCAAGGATGACTGGTGCGTTCTCATCTGCCTCACAGTCTAAAATAAGAAAGTCAGCATGAAAAATAAGTTTATCCACTCTTACCAAAATATCCTCAATTTTTCCTTCGGGGTGAACGTAAGAGCGGTCGGCTAGCTGTAGGGTAACTGTCGTGGGCCGCGCCTTCCCAATACCTAATTTCTGAAAAACAGATTTGGGCATTAGATTAACACTAGCACCTAGATCACAAAGTGCCTTACCCACAAATCTGTCGCCGATTACACAAGGTATGATGAAGCTCCCCGGATCCTTCTTTTTCTGGGGTGGCTGCCTATGAAGAATACTCATGCAACCTTCTTGCATCCTTACCGTTTCAAATTCCCCAAGTTTAGATTTTTTTGACATAACATCCTTGAGAAATTTAGCATAACCGGGCATCTCCCTAACAGCATCTAACAACGGAATATTAATATGAACCTGTTTAAAAATATCATAAATCTTTTTAAGTTGAGATTCATGCTTAGCTTGCTGTATCCGTTGAGGAAAAGGTGGTGGAGGACGATAATCAGCAATGTGTCCTTCCCACTGCATGCGAATCTGAGGACGATAATCTTCTTTTTTCTCCTCTGTCGCTTCTGCTGTCGTGACAGGCTCATCGGCAGCAGTCTGTTTGTCACCTGTCGGAGCAGGTTCCTCGGCAGGTTTGTCTAAGGCTGGACCTTTTTCTGTTTCAGCTTCTTTTTTCGGCCCTGGTAACTTTTTCCCACTCCTAGTAGTAATTGCCTTACATTGCTCATCTGGGGGCGGTCTAGCATTTTCAGTATTGCTAGGGAAACCTCCATTCTGCCTTGGCTTAATTTGCTGCGACACCTGACCTATTTGTGTCTCTAGAGATTTCAAGGTAGCCTCATGATTTGTCATTCTCATCTTGGTTTCATCCATAAAGTCTTCCGTCTTCTTGACAAACTGATTAATATTCTCCATATACGTACCAGTCTGAGACATAAAGGTGGCCAGAGTCTGCTCCAATATACTACTCGTGGCAGGTGGTGGCTGCTGTTGCTGCTGAGGCAGCAGGTTCTGCGGCAGGTTCTGCGGCGGCAGTTGCTGTCGCGTCAACAATCTAGGACCCCCCTGATTCTGATGATGTGCTTGCGGATTCAGGGCATTGTTGGGATTACTCCAGGAAAATTTTGGATCCTTTCTCCAATTAGGGTTGTAGTTGTTGGAATTATAGTTCGGCTTGTAATTTCCAACATATTTTCCCTCTTCTATGTTTATTGGGCACTCATCCCTACTATGATTTCCCTCACAAGTAGCACAAACTTCCTCGACAGCAAATCCTTGGAATTCATCATCATTTAATAACTTTTTCATGGCTTTAGTAAGGAATGCTACCTGCGATTTCATAGTGCTGTCGGCCTCATAGTCTTTGACAGCAAGTACCCGTTTACCTCCTCTTCTTGCGGTTGGAAACTACTCCTCATTCTTAGCCAGATGTTTCAAAACTTGCAGGGCCTCGTCCGGATCTTTATCCAATAATAGTCCATTCGCTGCAGAATCAATTCGAATGCGAGTTTGTAGGTTAGCAGCATTGTAAAACTTAGTTACCTGATTCCAGACGGGGTATCCATGCATTGGGCAGTTCCGTAGAAGAGTAGTAAACCTGTCCCAGGCCTCGTGCATCGACTCGTCATCTTCCTGTTGAAAAGTAGCAATTTCATTACGTAATCGCTCAGATAAATGTGAAGGATTAAAATGAGATAAAAATTCACGAGTTAGATCTGCCCAATTCATAATGGAACCCGGTGTAAGTTTATTCCACCAAGTTTTAGCTCTGTCCCTCAATGAATGGGGGAATAACCGAAGCCTCAGTATCTCCGGACTAACTCCTGGCAGCCTAAACAAACCACAGATCTCCTGGAACGTTTTGAGATGCTCCCTGACATCTTCTGTCGCAGAACCACTAAACTGCCCGACATTGTTGATCATACTAAACATGACAGGTTTAAGTTCGAAGTTGTCAACGTCAATATCCGGCAGCGTGGTCTCCAGCTCTACATGATCGTTCAGCATGTAGTCACGACATGACCGTCGTCCACCTGTTGCGGGCGGGTCATCGACAGGCGGTACACCGCCACCAACAGGCGGGTTACGTGCCATCTACTCTAGCTGTTCCTCGAGGTATTCGTTCCGGTCTAAGAGGTGGTGAATCTGTTTCTTGAGATTGAAGGAACGTTCGATCTCCGGATCTAATTTATACTCTGGTTCTTCGCCTCTTTTCGATCTGCGCATAAACAAGAAAACCTCGTGAAAAGCAAGAGTTGAAAACACAAAAGAAAAATTAAAGAAAAATAAAAACAAAAACAAAAACGAAAATAGAAATAAAAATGAAAAGTGTAATAAAAGAAAGGTGTAGTTATGTTGCCAATCCCCGGCAACGGCGCCAAAAACTTGTTGCGTGTAAAAGAGTCTATCGCAATTGTAGTGCAAGTGTACACGACGCAAGTAGTAAAGTGATACGAAGTATCGGATATCGTCTCCACAGGGGTTGGGCTAATGACTTCACCTAATTTCACTACACGAAGTAAAGGAAATATTTTAGAAAGTTGTCACGAGAATATTGAAGAAAAACGTAAATAAAAGTAGTAAGATATCAAGATGGAGAGAATGGGCTGGTATTGAATTGCTCAGTAGTGCAGGTATTGAATTGCTTAAGATTTCCAGTTCTGTCGTCGCGCCCGTCGCCGACAGCACCTGTCGCGGCGGCTGTCCGTTAGCTGTCGCGGCAGCGAACACTAACTCCGTACTTCAAGCTTGGCAAGAATCCCAGATCTGCCTTGCCCTATCCCTAGGCACAAGTCTGTCGATGATCACGTCTTTGATGATACCTCCCGGCGTGAATCGAAGGATGAACACCGATGTGTATGAATTCTTCCTTAGCCACTTAACCTCGCCTTATCCCTAAGCACGAGATGGTTCAACTATAAACTAGAGAACGCGCTTTTATCTCTTTCGTATACTTAACTCTCCCGATGCTAAGTAAATAGATAACCTCACAATGCTCTCCCGATGCTCTTGCAAGATGTTAAAACCAAGATAAAAGAACTTGAAGTTTATTTTATTGAACTGAAAAATCCTAAAACAAAGCAACCCTTGCAACTACTTTACAAAACAACCCGTAACCCTAGGGGAATTTAGAACATGTCGGTGACGGGTGGACGGCAGGGGTTTGGTTTCGGTTATGGGGTATCGGTTATGCTCCTAGGTTAAATCTATGCCCTTATATAAGCTTTGGGCTCAAGTTATCTAAGGTAACAATGATTACAACTTTAATTAAAAGTAAGATTCTAATAAAGACTAAATCTCTAAAGTCTCCTACTTTCCAGCCGCATCCTTATTTTGTGGGAATTCCTTTCCTTAAGCTTTGGCTTGACATATCTTTTGATCCGGGGCTTGGAAAAATATTTGGCTTTCACACGACAGACGAGCAGATTTTTCTCTATCTATCGAGGTCCACTTGACTTTTCCTCTTCATAAGTCTGCCGTCACCTTGCTGTCACGACAGGTCCATGACAGGCTCGTCTTCTTCGGCTGCTTGTCCAGTTCAGCTCTTCTGCTTATCTGCCCTGCGCCTGCCTTCATCGTCAACCATGGCAGCTACCTGCAAAATACGCCATCTTTTAGTAGAATCCGTGCCTTTTATATAATTGTGATGTTTTATTGAAAACTAACCTAAATGCAATGCAATGATGCTTGAATGCAGCAGAAATATGGGTTAAAAAGGGTGTAAATAATAGAACTTTTACACACTCAACAGTAAGAGTTCCTTGTTTTTGAACATTGTTTAAATGTGGTTTGATGCTTAAAAATGCATGATGTTTATGGGTTTGTTAAATGCTTTAAAACAGTGGATTATCTATTGATAATGATGTATATTGGCAAGTGATGTTTTGAAAAAGGTTAAGGTCACTAAGGTGGTTAAAAGTCCTTGAGTGAGCCTTGTGGATTCTAAGAACTTCATGGTGGTTAAAAGTCCATGATGATTCTTTTTAAGGTCACTAAGGTGGTTAAAAGTCCTTGAGTGAACCTTGTTACTTAAGAACATCAAGGTGGTTAAAAGTCCTTGGATGGTTCTTGTTAAGGACACAAAGGTGGTTAAAATTCCTTGTGTGGTCCTTGCCATGGTGTTTAAAAGTCCATGGGCCAAGGTGTTTAAAAGTCCTTGGGGCCAAGGTGTTTAAAAGTCCTTGGGGTGAAACTTGTAAGAACACAAAGGTGGTTAAAAGTCCTTGTGTGGTTCTTGTGAATTATAAGATCACAATGGTGTTTAAAAGTCCATGTGTGAGTCTTATGTTGATCTTGTTTTAAAAAGATGAAATTTATCACTTGTGGCCAATATGACATGTATTGATATGGAAGCATGATTTGCTTGTTTAAGAATGCTTGTAAGCATGTATAAATGATGTTTTGAAGAATGATTTATAAAGTGTTTTTATAAATGCATTATTGAATAGTTTAATGAGCATTCCTCACTAAGCTTTTGCTTACGCTCTCTTCCGTTTTCTTAAACCAATAATGCAGAACATTAAGGTGCATTGAGGGCAGCAAGGAAGGCAAGCAATCAAGTGGAAGTTAAGCTCAAGTATGGAAAGGTTTTCTCATACACACTTAGCTTTGGGGTACTTGGCAATGGGGGACCTATGTGAATGTTTTCGGAGATGTTTTGAACTCCCTAAGTTTTTTTAATGTTGTGAATAATGCTGGTTTTGTATTTGGCCTTTATGTGCTTGGTTTTTGAAGGTTTTATGCTTGAATGGTTTACTTGTGTAGGAAGCATGCCTTAGATTTGGGGCTTTTCATATATGATGATATAATGTTGAATTGTTGATGCAAATATGTCTCTTGTATGTTGAATTTGTTGCTGGTAAAGTTTGGTAGCATTTGGAGCATGTTTGGTGGGTCAATTGTGTGTTTAAGCAAGCATGTTTCTGCATTCTGTGCAGGCCGTTTCGGAACAGTGGTCACCGTTTCGGAACAGGTGCCTTGAATGTAGCCCAGGCGTCCGAAACGGGAGACACCGTTTCGAAACGGGAAGCCCTCTGCCAGCCCTCGTTTCGGTACGCGTTGCGGAATGGCCCCGCATTTCGAAACAGGCTCTCCCTGTTTCGGAACACGTGACCGTTGGGGGCTGACATTGGTAGTTAAATGTTTTAGAATGTTTGCATTTTGGTCCTGAATCTTGTTTGTGCAATTGTATGATCTTGGGATGTCCGTTTGAGCTGAAATTTGGCAGTGAAGCATGAAACCTGATTAATTTCAAGATGGTATCTTTAATTTGGGTGAAGTCCTTATATTTTACAGAATTTATAGTTTGGTCCCTAAAGTTGTAAATTGATCAATTGGGTCCCTGTTTGATCTCTGATGTTTATGATCTTTGAGCACACTGTATGAATGATCATATCTAGGGTTAATGTGCATCTAGACAAGAGTAAAAAGAAAAAAAAAGGGTCGTTAATCAAGGTTGACTTTCAGGTTGACTTTGGTTTTCCCCGTGTGACTTTCTTAATTCGGGTCAACCGTCTAGGCCGGGTTAAGGGGGTTACACTTGTGATGGGAATCACAGCTCGGAAGATTGTCCGCTACAGTTAGAGGAAGAGATGTACGTTGGAAACTACAACAAACAGAACTACAATTCCAACAACTACAATCCCAACTAGAGAAAGGATCCCAAGTTCTCTTGGAGCAACCCTAACATTGCCCTGAATCCTCAAGCACAAAACAATCAAAATCAAGGAGGACCTAGATTACTGACTCGGCAGCAACCACAATAGCAGTAGAAACAACCACCAGCTGCCACGACTAGTATACTGGAGCAGACCTTGGCTACGTTTATGTCTCAAACAGGAACTTACATTGAAAACATGAATCACTTCGTCAATAAAACTGAGTCATTCGTGGATAAAATAGAGATGCAGATAACTAACCATGAAGCTACTCTGAAATCATTGGAGACACAGATGGGTCAGGTTTCCCAGCATATTAAACCGAGGTAGAATGGAGGATTTCCTAGCGATACTGAAAACGCTAGACAACCCACACATGAGCAGTGTAAAGCCATCACGACTAGAAGTGGGAAGAAATTACCAGGGCCAGAGAAGGAAGCTGAACCAGTTAAGGAACCAGCCCTGACAACGCTTGCCGAGAACGCTGCCCCGGTAGACGACAAATAGTATGTTGCCGATGAACCTGTCACGACAACAGAAGAGACAGAGGAGAAGGATGAAGAACCTAAGCCTCCTCAGATCCGAATGCAGTGGGAAGGACGCATTGCAGATTATCGTTCTCCACCTCCTTTTCCTCAGCGGTTACAGAAATTGAAACAGGAATCCCAGCTTAAGAAGATCTATGATATTCTTAAGCAGCTCCATATCAATATTCCGTTGTTATATACTATAAAGGAGATGCCTGGTTATGCCAAATTTCTCAAGGATGCCATGTCGAAGAAATACAGACTTGGGGAATTTGAAACGGTTAAAATGACAGAAGGATGCATGACTATTCTGCACAAGCATCCACCCCAGAAAAATAAGGATCCTAGGAGCTTCATCATACCGTGCATAATCGGAGACAAATTTGTGGGTAAGGCACTTTGTGATCTTGGTGCTAGTATAAATTTAATGCCCAAATCTGTTTTTTCATAAGTTAGGTATTGGAAAAGCTCGACCCACAACAGTAGTACTGCGGCTGGCAGACCACTCTTACGTTCATCCAGAAGGGAAAATTGAAGACATTCTGGTAAGAGTGGATAAATTTATTTTTCTGCTGACTTTCTTGTCTTAGATTGTGAAGCAGATGAGAATGCACCAGTCATCCTGGGGCGACCCTTCTTAGCCACAGGAAGATCACTAATTGATGTAGTAAAGGGAGAACTCACTATGAGAGTAAATGATCAAGAAATCAAGTTGAATGTTCTCCAAGCAATAAAGCACGCTGATACAGAAGAAGAATGCAAGGCTATCACTGAAGTTATCCTTGACCAACCCTACATCAGGTCGGACTGCCATGACATCAAAATTGGCCACTGCCCCAGCAGCCATTTAGAAGACTGTCACGGCATCGATGACAACATCAGCTCCTCAGAATTTGATATATCTGATACTGAAGATCAAGAGGAGGTAAACTGGATAGGCAATCGTCCAGGTAGGTTATTCGAGCCCTTAAACTATACCTCGAATGAACATATAGTCCAAAAGCCATCAACTGTAGAGCCACCTGTTCTAGATCTTAAGCCCCTGCCAGAGAAGCTCAAATATGTTTTTCTTGGATTAAATGATACGTTGCCCGTAATCATCTCTTCCAAGTTGATGCAGGAACAGGAACATGAACAACATCTGATAGGGATTCTGCAGTAGCACAAAAAGGCTATTGGATGGACGATAGCTGATATCCAAGGCATCAGCCCAGCACTATGCATGCATAAAATCCTCTTAGAGGATGATCACAAGCCGACCATTGATGCACAGAGACGTCTAAACGATGTTATGCGAGAGGTGGTTCGTAAGGAGATCATCAAATGACTAGATGCTGGAATAATCTATGCCATCTCGGATAGCAAGTGGGTGAGCCCGGTGCAATGCGTTCCTAAGAAAGGAGGAATAACCGTGGTAACCAACGATGAAAACAAGTTAATCCCAACCAAGACAGTGAACGGTTGGAGGGTTTGTATGGACTACCGGAAGCTTAACAAAGCTACTCGGAAGGACCACTTTCCCCTGCCTTTTATTGATCAAATGCTTGATAGATTAGCGGGAAAGCCTTACTACTGTTTTCTTGATGGATACTCAGGTTACAACCAAATAGCCATCGCACCGGAGGATCAAGAGAAGACGACATTCACTTGCCCATACGGTACTTACGCTTTTCGGAGGATGCCATTTGGACTTTGTAATGCACTAGCAACCTTTCAAAGGTGTATGATGACAATATTCTCTGATATGGTGGAGGATTTCCTAGAGATATTCATGGATGATTTCTGTCTTTGGAGACAATTTTGAAAGCTGCCTAGGCAACCTACATAAAGTGCTCGAGAGATGCGAGAAAGCAAACTTGGTATTAAACTGGGAGAAATGTCACTTCATGGTGGATGAAGGGATTGTCCTAGGCCATAAAGTAAGCTGCCGCGGCATAAAAGTCGACAGAGCTAAGATCGAGGTAATTGAAAAGCTGCCGCCACCCACCACAGTCAAGGGAATCAGGAGTTTCTTAAGGCATGCTGGGCTTTATCGGAGGTTTATCGCAAACTTTTCGAAGATCACCAAACCCTTGTGCCATCTTCTAGAGCAGAACCGTCCCTTCGACTTCAACACTGAATGTACTGAGGCATTCAAGGTTCTGAAATAAAAGCTGGTAACAGCCCCAATAGTACAGCCACCAGATTGGAAACTACCATTTGAGATCATGTGTGATGCTAGTGACTATGCTGTCGGGGCAGCACTTGGGCAGAGGAAAGACAAGCTCTTTCATGTTATATACTATTCCAGCAAAACACTGAACGACGCCCAAGTAAACTACACCACAACAGAAAAGGAACTGTTAGTTGTGGTGTTCTCGATTGATAAGTTTCGTTCATACATACATGGAACGAAGGTCATAGTTCACACAGACCACTCTGCATTGAAGTATCTGTTCGTCAAGAAGGATGCAGAGCCTAGATTGATACGCTGGATTCTACTACTACAAGAGTTCGACCTTGAGATCAAGGACAAAAAGGGAACAGAAAACCAAATTGCAGATCACTTGTCAAGACTGGAGAAGGGAAAGAGTGTCCCAACAGATGAGACACACATAATAGAGACCTTCCCTGATGAGAAGCTTTTCGCTGCCACAAGCACTGCCGCAACAGCCATGGCGGCAGGTAAGTTTTCTGAACTCCCCTGGTATGCTGATTTCGTGAATTATTTAGTTAGCGGAATAACTCCTCATGACCTTAACTATCAAGCTAGGAAGAGGTTCCAAAATGATGTTAAGCATTATTATTGGGACGAACCTCTTCTTTTCAAATATTGTGCAGATCATGATATCAAGAGATGCGTTCCACAGGATGAACAAGAAGCTGTACTCCACCACTACCATGCTTCACAATATGGGGAACACTTAGGTGGTAACAAAACTGCTGCCAAGGTTTTGCAGTCGGGATTTTATTGGCCGTCACTATTCAAGGATGCCAGACATTCTACAAAAATTGTGACAAACGTGAACGGACTGGAAACATCTCAAGGAGACATGAGATTCCACTGCAAAACATTCTAGAAGTCGAGATCTTCGACGTTTGGGGGATTAATTTTATGGGACCATTCCCAGCTTCATGTGGGAACTTATATATCCTCCTAGCAGCGGACTATGTGTCCAAATGGGTTGAAGCGATCACTACTCAGAAAAATGATGCCAAGACGGTTCAGAGGTTTTTGCATAAGAACATATTTTCTAGATTTGGCATCCCCAAGGCAATCATCAGTGATGAAGGGAGGCATTTTGACAATAGGGTTATAGTTGCTGCCTTAAAAAAGTATGGTGTAATACATCGAATCGCAACAACATACCACCCTGAGACCAATAGACAGGCTGAAATATCCAACAGAGAGGTTACGAACATTCTTGAAAAGATGGTTAAGCCAACTAGGAAGGACTAGTCTCTACACCTCAATGATGCACTATTGGCATACACAACAGCATTCAAAACTCCATTGGGAATGTCACCCTACCGGCTGATTTATGGAAAAAAAACATGCCATCTACCTGTTGAGATTGAGCACAAAGCATACTGGGCCATCAAGGCAGTAAATATGGACTTGGAAAAGGCAGGACAGAAAAGGTTGCTTGACTTGAATGAGATAGAAGAAATTCGAGCAATGGCCTATGACAACACAATGATTTACAAAGACAAGACAAAGAAGTGACATGACAAGAAGTTGCTGCCACGACAGTTCTGCCCAGGGCAGCTTGTGTTGTTGTTCAACTCTAGGTTGAAACTCTTCCTAGGGAAGCTGAAATCTAGGTGGTCCGACCCATTCCAAGTGGTGCATGTTTTTCCTCATGGTGCCATCACAATCAGATCTTTAAAAGACGAGTACCAATTTAAAGTCAACGGACAAAGATTGAAGCATTATCAGGGGACTGAAGCCCCAAGAATGCAGGAAGTGGTTACTTTAGGAGATGCCCCTCCTGGCATCCCTAATTTAACCTAATTTTATTTTATTTCATATTTATTATTTATTTATATATATATTAGGTAAATAGAATTATTTTAATTTTGGGAACTAAGTCTTTATTTTATTATTTTTGGGAAATAAAGGAGACAAGGAGAAGAGGAGAAGTGAATTCAGCCCACCATCTTTCCATCAGCCCAAAAAGCCCAACTTAGGAGCCTGCCGTTACAGCTCCAACGGGCAGCAAACTCCCCCTCTATATAAACCCCGTTTTACTATTCATTTTTCACTCACTTTTACTCTCTCTACTTGTTTCCTCTAGAATTTCATTTGCTTCATTTTCTTTTCCACAGTCCTCGCAATATGAGTACCAGAAATACCCACCGTAGCGCTGCCTTAGGATCTGCCCCAGCAGTATCCACTCCCAGCTCCTTCCAAGTCAGAGATATGTGGGAGGAGAAAGGTTTCATTTACAGCACCAGAACGGAGAATCTCGGGCTACAACCGTTCATAGCCCGCAAGATCAGAGCCCTGCAGTGGCAAATGTTTACTGAGCAGCCGGAGGAAATTAACGTAACTTTAGTCCGGGAATTTTATGCTGCCATCGACAGCAGGGAGGCGACAGCAGTAACAGTTCGAGGAAAAGAGGTACCTTTTGAGCCCGAATACATCAACACACTCTATGGGTTCTATGTTGGGAGAAAGGAAGACGGCCACCGGAGATTCGTGGAAAGCTTGGAGCCGGCAGATTATGACGCTGTTATGGCAGAACTTACAAACGAAGGAACCGAGTGGAATACTGATCCTAAACATCCAAGGACGGTCAAACGAGTTCAACTCACTCCAGAAGCCAAGCTTTGGAACGCTTTCATCAAGAAGGGGATTATGCCCTCCTCGCACAAAAGCACGATAGACCAACCAAGGTTAGCCCTCATCCATTCAATCCTAAATGAGAGGCCCATTAACGTTGGTATATACACTCGGGAGGGTATATTGGATTGTGCGTACCGGCCGTTAGGACCACTCTTCTTCACATACCTCATAACTGCCCTCTGCCACGGCCACAACGTACCTGAAGCCGCTGAAGATTTGAGAGTCCGAGGGAAAGGGTGGACGGAAAGGAACATCTTCAGCCTGATGGAGCTGAAAGCTGCCACGCCCCTGTCGTCCTTCGACCCCACTGCCGCGGCAGGTGAGCCGACTGAGTCCACCCAAACTGAGCCTGCCGCCACAGAACCCAGGCAGCCCACCGCAGTAGCTCCCCCAGCAGACTCTTCAACACAAATACTTGCTGCCCTGCAGAAAATGGAAGAACGACAGTTGGGCCTGATGAGTTTCATCCGAGACTTCACCACACCAACGATACACTTCATTAAAACTAATATTAATTTTTCTTGATGTACTGTTCCCTGCCTTCCCCGACCATTATTTTGCTGCCCCCACACCTGCCCATACCCCTACCCCTGCTGCCATACCGAAAATACCGTCTGCCGTGTCCACCCCAACACCGGCCACGACAGCTGCAGGCGGCAGCCACACTGCCACAACATCTGCCAGGGGAGAGAAGAGGAAAGAACCCATGTCCGACCTTGACAGATACATAGCCGGTTTCTCCTCATCCTCAATTTGGGAGGAATCTGATAACGAGCCCTCGGTCAAGAGGAACCCGTCCAAGGAGTTTACCCCGGTGAAACGGCAGAAAACACACACCGGAGTCGAACCATCTGACCAGGGAAAATCTGCCAGCGGTAGCAGTAGCAGTAGCGGTAGCAGCAACAGTTCCGAGGAGGTTCATATGGTGGAGAAACCACCACATATTTCACCTACCCGCATCCAGCCTCCGAGGGAAGCCAAGAACAAGAACACCTCTGCCTCTCCCATCCACCTGCCTGCACCGACAAGGAAAGTCACTGCTCGCTGGAAGATTCGGATCAGCAGCAGCAGCAGCGACGACAACGCTTAAAAATTTAAGTTTCTTATCTTATATTTGTTGTCTTTTATTTTGTTATATTTGTGATGTTGTTTTTCTTTTTTCTTTTTCATTCTGTCATTTGCATTGAGGGCAATGCAACCCTTGAGTTTGGGGGTGGCATCCCTCCATTAATGAAGTGTCTTTAGGTTTAAAAATTGTGTCTATTACTTAGTTTATTTTTGCTTAAAAAATGAAAAATGAAAATTTGGCTTAAGTCTTTGAACTGAACTTACCTGCCGTGACATCCTCTGTCGTGGCAGTGTCTTTAAGATAGTTTTAGGAGTAGTTTAGATCCTTACTATATTTCTGAAACTTAAACACCCATTGTGACTTTTAACACTTGAGTTGCCCCTAGAGGTGCCTAACACTGGCTCTAGGAATAGAAGTTAAAGTAGACTCAATACACCTAGAGGTGCCCGAAACTGGCTCTAGTCAAACTTAAGAAAAGAGAATCGAGTCAAATTAAAAACTAAAGGAGCATAAGAATTGCTTCCAAAAAGTTGAAAGCTGGCATAAAAATTCAAGTTAGAAGCTTAAGCTAATCTACTAAACTGATGGAGTCTAGGCATATAATTGTTCACAAAACATGCACACACTACACGAGAACTATAGCTAGGTTCCGAATGAATCCTGGATTATCCAACAAGGTGTTGCTCACAATAGGGAATGATTGGTAGGTGAGGAAAAGTTCACTGCTTTAAGCCAAACAAAAATTTTGTATTTCATTTTTAGTTCTTAATTGCTTGAGGGCAAGCAAAAACTTGAGTTTGGGGGTGTGTTGAGTGTGTAAAAGTTCTATATTTTACCCCCTATTTAACCCATATTTCTGCTGCATTCAAGCATAATTCATTGCATTTAGGATAGATTTCATTCATACATCACAATTATATTAAATAGCACAGTTTCTACTGAAATTGGTTACTTTCCCAGGTAGCTACTGTAGAAGATGGAGGGCAGTGGAGAAGTAGATGCTGGGCAGTGATGAAGTAGAGCTGGAACTGGACTGCAGACAAGAAGGATGATGTTGCCATGGCAGCCAAGGACGACAGCAATGGTGAAGGGAAGAAGTGAAGTGGACCTCGACAGAAAGAGAAAATTAAGCCAGTCTGTCGTGGAGCACTCGTATATTTTTCCAAGCCCTAGGTCAGAATGAAGGCCAAGCCCAAAGTTCAAGGAAGAAACTCCAAGCAAGAAGGAAGGACGAGTTAAAGATATATGCTCTGAAGATTTAGTCATTAATAGAATTGTATTTTAATTTAAACTTGTATTCTTGTCGTATTAGAAAACTTGAACCCAAGGCCTATATAAAAGCATGTAATTCGACCTAGGGAAGGATATCTTACTCTCTAGTCGTCTTCCCCTAAACCCTAGCCGTTTTCCCCCTTCTCATCATGTTCTAAACTTCCCTTAGGGCTAAGGATTGATTCTGTAAAGTAGTTGCAAGGATTGCATTTGTTTTAGGAATTTTTCTGTTCAATAAAATAGACTTCAAGTTTGCTTATTCTGGTTTTCAACATCTTGCAAGAGTATCAGGAGAGCATTGTGGGATTACACATTTACTTAATATTGGGAGAGTTAGGTATACGAAAGGAATAAGTACGAGTTCTCCAGTTTATGGTTGAACTATCTCGGACCTAAGGACAGGAAGAGGTTAAGTGGCTAAGGAAGAATTCAACAACATCGGTGTTCATCCTTCGATTTACGCTGGGAGGTATCATCAGAGACGTGTTCATCGACAGACTTGGACCTAGGGATAGGCCAAGGCACAGTAGGGATTCTTGCCAAGCTTGAAACTACAGAGTTGTTTGATCGCTGCCGCGACAAACAACAGACCGCTGCCGCGACAGTTGCTGCCGCGACAAGCGCAACTACGGAACAGAGATTCCTAGACTTTGGAACACCTACACTACTGAGTAAATCAATACCGACCCATTCTCTCTATCCTGAATTCGTTATTCTTTTTTTTCAGTATTCTTTATTACTTCGTGACAAACTATTTAAACTCTTTCTTTTCCCTTTCGTGCAGAAAACCAAGGTTAAAGCTATTAGCCCAGTCCCTGTGGAGACGATATCCGATACTTACGTATCACTTTACTACTTGCGTCGTGTACACTTGCACTACATTGCGATAGACCCTTTTACACGCAACAGCTCTATTTTGTTGGGTTCTTCATTGATTCTAATCATGATTTTGATTTTTAATGATGTTGACATAATGGGTTTAACATTGAAATCCCGAAACTATGCGAATCTCTAATTGTTTGGGTTGATAGTTATGTGTTTTTAAGGAGTTATGGCGGTGTAACGGTTGTTGGAGGTATAAGAATGTTATGAGATGGTTTTTAGAGGTCTTTTAATGTTAATTGATGGTTGAAAGTGTTAGGTTTTAGCTGGGTTAAGTTTGGAGGTCGATTGATGTTGTTTTCAGTTGTTTCGGATTGGCATTTGATAGCTTTTAGCAAGGCGATGTTGAGGAATTGCTTGCTGGGATTTTGAATGCATTATAATGCATCAATCCTCTATTGTAATGTGGTTAAAACAGGGGAGGTTGATCCGTTGGCTACCGGTGAAGCGTTGGAGGCTTCAGACGCTTGATTCGCGTTGGCGAGTTGAAGTTTCGCGTGTCGGTGAGTGAGAATGAAACCTACAGCTTTAAAAAGGTTTGAAGATGGTTTTGGGAACTTAGATTGAGCTTGAAATGCTAGTATAAGTTCGGAAGTAAGTATAAGTGGATTTTCTCTCTTGGTTGTGCTTTTATGAAATGATTTTTATACACTTGGGTTTTGATTACATGAAACCTACTATTTATGCATGTTTTTAAGTATGCGATATATTTGTTTTAATCATGAAATGATGATGGATGCATGTGGTTCGTGATCCGTGTAAGTATGTATTTTATACTTGTTTAAAAGCATGGTTTGTTGCTTTGGAAAAGTAGTTTTGTGTTGTTGCATATGAAAACAATGGGTTAATGTTTAATGATGAATTATATTGGCAAGTGATGTGGTTTAAAATGTTATCGAATATAGTTGGCCGACCATAAGATAGAGTGCACTGTAAATTAGTCACCTTAGATGTTGAGGGGTTAGTGTCCCGTAACTCCATCCAAGTACCCTAACGATTGAGGGGTTGGTGTCCTGTAAGCTTCCATTAGTGGGTTAAGCATCTAACCGATGGTTGGGGTTGGTGTCCCCATGGGTTTTGGTTGTACCCCAGTTGTTATTGCACCACGATTGTGGTTGTATCGCTATTCCTGTTGAGATGGCTTGAAGTGTTGTGAGAACACTTGTTGAATCTGTGTATCTGATGAACTATTTAGGAAATGGAACTTGGTTAATGATCACTTGTAAGCCAATATAATTGTTGATGAATCATGAAAAGGGTTATGTTGTATAATCTGATTTATACATGTTTAATCTTTTAGCTTTTCATATGGTTTGTTATGCATGGGAAGGTATAAATCGAGTGCTAGCAATGGGATTTGCTGTTAGTATTTGATACATGTTGCATATGGTTTAATATGTTGTTTTTTGAAAGTGTTAAGTGCATGGTTTCTAAGTCATGATGTTCAAATGAAATTTCAAATGGTATTAGAATGAGGTTTCAATGTGTTTTTGGAAAAAGGTTTTAGATGCTTTAATGATGTTTTGTTTAAGAGCACTCCTCACTAAGCCTTGTGTGCTTACGCTCTTTTTGTCCATCAATGCAGAAAATTAAAGGCTCAAAGGCAGCAATGGAGCAAGGGATTCGTAAAAGACTTCGGTACTTGAAAGCATGTTTTCAATTAGGCAATAAGTAATAAGGGCAATGGGGGATCCGTTGTTATTTTTGGAGATATGTGTAAACTCCCTGTTTAATCATGTTTGAGATGTTGTGTTATACTTGTAAAAGGCCTCTAATGGTTAATAATTGCTTTGGTATCATTTTTTAGCTTTGTTTGGCTTAGTTTATAGGAAGCATGCCTATAGTTTACCAATTGAAGCTTGATGCAATGGAGTGATGTTGATGTTGGTATGCTTGGTTGAGGATCGATCCTTGAATATGTTAGATATATGTTAGAAGCATGTTTAAGTGATTTGGATTGCTTTAAAGTATGTTAAACCAGCAAAATTGGACATTTCAGGGCCAAGCGTATTGGTACGCGGCCCATCGTATCAGTGCGCGACCCATCATATTAGTACAGGAAGCCAAATCAGGCTTAGCGTTTTGGTACGCGGGGACCTGTTTCGGTACAGGTCATGTGTAAATGGCAAAGTGTATTGGTACATGGGGGCGTATTGGTACGTGTTTTGGCTACTAGAATTTAGGGTTTATGAACTAACAAAACTATACTGATACGGGTCAGAGTGTACCGATACGGTTAGTCGTTAATTCGGTTAATTGGCTTAATCTGAAGTTTTATTTTCTTACGTTTTAATCCCTTAATGTTGTGGTTGTAAATATATGAGTTTGGATTATCGAATTGAGTTGATATTTGACATGAATGCATGAAATATGATTAATTAAAGGTTGGTAACATAAAAAGGAGTTAAGTATTTCTAGTTTGCTAAAATTACAATTTGGTCCCTTAATGTTCGTGATTGCAATTGAATGCCCTATTGACGTCCGATTTGAGTGAGTTTTGAACCGCTGCCAGCATGTTCATTAAAGGTTAATAATTTGCATCTAGACAGGATAAAAGAAAAAATGGACGTGTTTCGAGTTAATCCTTTCGTATTTGCTTCGGAAATCATAATGTAGCTCACTCAATTCAGTCGGGCGTCTAAGTCGGGTCGAGGGGGTTACATTTTTTGGTATCATAGCCATGTTTGCAATAATTGGGAGGTAATTTTGTGATTATTTAGTGTTGTTGTTGATTGTTTAAACCAGGTTTGCGATTAATTGGGATATTGATATTAGTTGAATGATGTTGTTTGCTATGCACGATGATTGTTTTATGTACGTTGACTGTGATATGCCATGTGGGGTTTGTTTTGGGGAAACCATTGCCTTATTATTATAGTCTGAAATGTTTTGATTTGAAATGGAAGTCTTGGATCCTTGCTTAAAGTTGGCGTGATTGCTTTGTTTTGGTTTATTGTTATGCCTTAGACATTTTAGCACGATGAGATCGAGAAGATAATTGTGATATGGTACGATTGTTGCTGCCAAAGGACATGGAAATAAAGAGAATGGTGAACCTCCTAGAGGTTTGCAACCTCAAATGCCTAATCCACCTGAGGGTGTAGAGCAAGCACCCCTACGCTAGTTGGGCCAGTGTTTTGTGATTTGACACCTTTAGTTCAGGCGATGACTGGAACTTTCCATGTAACGCCCCAGTTTTTGGGCTTAGAAGTCTTGGGCGTTGACCGGTTCGGTCAAAGTGTTGTTCGAATCATAAGAGGTTAAATTAGGAAAGCCTAGTTCGGGTTGCATTAAAAATATGGAAAAATGTTCTAAAATCATCTTTTAATATAATTAAGTGAACTGTGAAATCAATTTTGGAAAATGAGTTTTGGAAGGGTGACATTTTGGCTAGTGACCAAAATGTAATTTTCGCAAGTTTGGTGGCTGTTTTATAAAGGGTTGAAACTTTGAATCTTTAAGGAGCTATTTACCCAAAGGGAGTTTCTCCAGATTTTTCTAAGATATTTTGAGTTATAATTCTGATTTTAAAGTATATCAAAAGGAGGGAAAAGCCATTTGGCTAATTTCATAACTAACTTCTCTATTTTCTTTCTCACTTTTTCTCTCAACCCAAACACTCCATTTTCAGAGATTTGTTTCTGATTTTCTCACCTAAATTCCTCCTTTCAACTCTCATTTGATTCCTAATCATTGTATCTTCAAAACCTCTTCAATTGCTTTTTGTTTCAACAAGGATTTTGATTCCAAAAAGAGGAGAAACTCAAGTTTGGAGGTAAGAACGTCCTTCTCCTCTAAACTATCAGTTCTTTACTGAAATTCCTAAGTTTTCAATCCTAAATTGATGTTTAATTAAAGGTTTTAAAGTGTTGAAATGGATCTTGGCTTATTATGCAAGATTTTGATGATTTTTGATGATTTTCGTTAGATCTGAGTAATCTGTGATTTGAGAGGTGTTTTTGATGTTAAATGATCTCTAATTTGATAAGGAATTGAGTCTTGATTGATGCAATCCCGGATAGGTTGAGTTTCCTAAGTTTAGCTTGTGTTTCAAGGTAGTTTTTGTGGTGATCTTGGTGATCTGATGTTGCTGGAGGTATAAGGTTGTTAGTAGGTTGTTTTTAGATGTTATATGATGTTAATGGAAGTGAGGTTTTGCTGGTTTATGGCTGGGCTTTGTTTAGAAGTGTTTTGGATGCATTTTCGGTTGTGTTTGGTGGCCGAAAATGGAGGTTGGATGAGAGCAGCGAGTTTAGGTGCTTTCATTGAAGCAATTAATGCATGATGATGCATTAATCCTCTGCTTTGATGTGTTGAAATAGGGGAGACATCTTTGGATCCAAGATTGGTTGATCCGGAAGCTTGATTTGGTGCTTTGGCTTGAAGCAAAGTAGAAATCGGTGAGTGCATTTGCGGAAATTGGATTTTCAGCTTTAAAACCAAGGTTTGAAGGTTTTGGGAGCTTAGTTTAAGTCTAAACAACTTTGCTAAGCTCAAGTGTAAGTTTTCGGATTTTCTCTCTAGTGGTGGCCATGATTTTGATGTGATGCAAAATGATGATTTGCATGTTTTAATTACTGTTTTGAAAGCATGTTATAGCATGGTTTTTGCTGATGTTGTAAGCCATATGTTGAAGGTAACTCTAGGTAGGAGTTCTTTGATTTTATACATTGAAATAATGTGGTTTGATGCTTTGAAATGCATGATGTAAATGGCTTGGTTTAATGCTTTAAAACAGTGGATTATATGATGTAAAAGATGTATATTGGCAAGTGATGTTTTGAAAATGTTAAGGTCACTAAGGTGGTTAAAAGTCCTTGAGTGAGCCTTGTTACTTAAGAACATCAAGGTGGTTAAAAGTCCTTGGATGGTTCTTGTTGCGGACACTAAGGTGGTTAAAAGTCCTTAGGTGATCCTTTCCATGGTGGTTAAAAGTCCATGGCCAAGGTGGTTAAAAGTCCTTGGGACCAAGGTGGTTAAAAGTCCTTGGGGTGATTCAAGCTATGGACACAAAGGTGGTTAAAAGTCCTTGTGTGGTCCTCATCCATGGTGGTTAAAAGTCCATGGCCAAGGTGTTTAAAAGTCCTTGGGGCCAAGGTGTTTAAAAGTCCTTGGGAAAGTTGTTGAACTTGTTTTAATAAATGAATTGTATCACTTGAGCCAATATGACATGTTAAGAATATTGTGAAGCATGAGATGCTTGTTTTAATGTTTATTTTGAAGCATGGGATTGCTTGTTTAAAAGTATGCTTTTGAGCATGTGCAAAGGTTGATTATAAGCATGTTTTGTAAATGTTTTTAATTGCATTATTGAATGGTTTTTAAGGAGCATGCCTCACTAAGCTTTTGCTTACGCTCTTCTCGTTTTCTAAATTCAATAATGCAGAGCACTAGAGTATCTTGAAGGGCAGCAAGAAGGGCAAGAGTTCAAGTACAAGTAGAGCTCAATGTATGGAAGGTTTTTGTTAAACATTTTAGCTTTTGGATGATTTGGCAATGGGGGACCAATGTGTATGTTTTGGGAGGTGTTTGGAATTCCCTAAGTATGTTGAATGTTGTTATGGATGCTGGTTTTTGGATTGGATCTTTATATGCTTGTTGTGGAAGTTTGTGCTTGAATAGCTAGCTTGTGTAGGAAGCATGCCTATAGAATTTGGGCTTTTTGCTTGTGATGTTGTTTTGATGAATTGATGATGCAAGTGTGTCCTATATATGTTGAATTGCATGCTGGTAAAGTTTGGTAGCATTTGGAGCATGTTTGAATGATCAATTGCATGTTTTGGTATGCTAGTTTGCTGAAATCCGTGCAGGCGTTTCGGAACAGTGTGCACCGTTTCGGAACGGGTGCCTGGAATGAACCCAGGGGTCCGAAACGGTATGCACCGTTTCGAAACGGTTTGGTCTCTGCCAGACCCCCGTTGCGGAACTGGTTTCGGAACGGCCCGTGTTTCGGAACAGGGTCAACCTGTTTCGGAACGGTCGACCGTTGGGGGCTGACATGGGCAGTTATATGTTTTGAAATGTTTGCGTTTTGGTCCTGAATCTTGTTTGTGCAATTGTATGTGTTTGAGAAGTCCTTTTGAGTTGAAATTTCACAGAGAAGCATGAAACCTGACTAATTTCAAGTTGGTGAGATTAATTTGAGTTAAGTCCTTTAATTTATCAGAAATTACAATTTGGTCCCTAAAGTTGTAATTTGTTCATTTGGGTCCCTGTTTGATCTCTGATGTTTGTGATCTTTGAGTATGTTGTTTGCGTGATCACAATTAGGGTTAATGTGCATCTAGATAAGATTAAAAAGAAAAAAAAGGGTCGTTAATCAAGGTTGACTTTCGGGTTGACTTTGGTTTTCCCCGTGTGACTTCCTTAATTCGGGTCAACCGTCTAGGCCGGGTTAAGGGGGTTACATTTGGTGGTATCAGAGCTGAGTTTTCGAGTATTTGGGAATGTTTGTATGCATGATTGAAGTATGTTTGGCTTGTATGCTTGTTGTATGAAAGCATGTTCAGTGGTTTGAGATGTTGATGCTTTTGAGATGTATGCTGTGATGATGCATGATGAGGGTACCCATTGCCAAACAAAAGCTAAAGAAATGATGTTGATTTTGAAAGAAATTGAGCTTGAATACTTGGATTGCTTACCTTGCTGGGCCTGACTATGTTTTATTTGTATTGTTGTGCATGGTAAAAGTATGGCACCACGTAGAGAGTTAAGGAGTAGCGTGAGAGCTACGACTCCGGATGGGAATGAGAATGATGAGAATGCGGGTAGCGCTGTGTTACCTCCTCCTCCACCTGGTGGTGGTGGTGCTGAAGGAGGGAGAGCTGGAGCTGAAGCTGAAGCAGCTGGTGCTAGAGCTGCAGGACCTGAGGTTGGTCAGGGGCAAGCTATGCCTGATATGATGATGCTGGTACAAGCTATTGCGGGTGCTTTTCGAGCAGCAGTAGCTGGAGCTCAAGGAGCTGGGCATCAGGGAGATGCTGGTGTTAGACTACCCTTAGAGCGTCTGCGCAGTCTTGGTGGGACTGAGTTTAGGGGTATGTCAGCTGAGAGGTCGGAAGCTTGGCTAGAAAGTACCAAGCGTATCTTGGGACAGATGAGCTGCACTGATGTGCAAAAGTTGGGATGTGTTGTGTCCTTGCTGCAGAGCGATGCTTATACATGGTGGACGACCACAATCTCTGGGATGGCTGAAGCTGATGTCACTTGGACATTCTTTCAGAATGCGTTCAAGAGGAGATATCTGGGAGTGAGATATCTGGATGGGAAAAAGCGTGAATTCATGACTCTGACCCAAGGGAGCATGAGCGTGGCTGAGTATGAGGTGCAGTTTGTGCGACTCAGTCAGTATGCACCGGAGCTGATTCCTGATGAGCGGGAAAGGTGCGAAAGGTTTCGTTACGGTCTCATAACGGAGGTAAAGATGTATGTGCTGGCCACTGAGTATGATGATTTTGATGTGTTGGTGGGCCGAGCAAAGGACATAGAGATGAATCTGAGTTTGTCTGCGAAGGGTGCTGGAGCGAGTTCTGGGAAGAGAGTTGCTGAGTATAGTTCCGGAGGTGGACGGAACAAGAGGGGACGTGATCAGAGGTTTCAGTCCTCAGCTAAGAGAGGTGGAGGTGCACCTGCTAGGGGTGGCAATTCTAGAGCTGACCCTAGTGCTTGTTAGATCTGTGGTTCGCGTGGTCACTTGAAGCGTGACTGTCCTCGTGCTGTGAGGGAGGTGCAAGCTCCTGTTGCGGCAGCTGGTTTTGAATGCTGGAATTGTGGTTCTGCTGACCACTTGAGGCGAGATTGTCCGAGGTTGGCTGGTGGCCAAGAGCGTGCTCCTGTTGTTGCTGCACCGCAGAGAGGTCGTGGGCGCGGCCGTGGTAATTTTCAGAGGCGAGAGGAAGGTGGTCGTGGAGTAGCCCATGTTGTGGCTATTCAGCCTGAGGGTGGAGGCCAGGCGAGGGTGTATGCTCAGCGCGAGGGAAGGAATGATGCAGATGTGATTGCAGGTACCTTTACTTTGCAATCCTTGTCATTGCTTTCTTTGATTGATTCTGGATCTACGCATTCATACTTTTTGCGTGAGCATGCTGAATTGCTTGGTTTGCCTGTTGAGTCTTTGGATGTTGGTGTTCATGTCACTAGTTCTTTTGGTGAAACTGTTGTGACTCGTAAGCTTTATAGAAGGTGTCCTTTGGTTGTTCAAGAGCATGTCTTTCATGTTGATCTTATGGAGTTGCCCTTTTATGGTTTTGATGTGATTCTTGGTATGGATTGGCTTATTGAGCATCGTGCTGTTGTGGATTGTGAGAATAAGCGTGTTTCGCTTAAGCTTGCGGATGATTATGAAGTGGTTGTGGTTGGTGAGAATGTGAAGTTTCTTGCCAATGTTGTTTCTACCTTGGAGGCGAGCAGGATGCTGAGGCAGGGCTGTGAAGCTTATCTAGCTTTTGTGATGAATCCTAGCTCTAAGGAGTTGAGGGTGCAAGATATCAGGGTAGTGAAGGAGTTTCCTGGTGTTTTTCCTGAGGAGTTGCCTGGTTTACCTCCTAATCGCGAGGTGGAGTTTGGAATTGAGCTGTATGAGAATACAACTCCTGTGTCCATTACTCCCTATAGAATGGCACCTAAGGAGCTGAAGGAGCTGAAGACGCAGTTGCAAGAGCTGCTTGATCGTGGTTTCATTCGGCCGAGTGTGTCACCTTGGGGAGCACCGGTCTTGTTTGTGAAGAAGAAAGATGGCACTATGAGGATGTGCATTGATTACCGTCAGCTGAACAAGTTGACTATCAAGAATCGGTATCCTTTGCCGAGGATTGATGATCTCTTTGATCAATTTCGGGGAGCTGCTGTGTTCTCTAAGATTGACTTGAGGTCAGGGTATTATCAGTTGAAGGTGAAGGATGTGGATGTGCCTAAGACAGCTTTTAGGACAAGGTATGGGCATTATGAGTTCCTTGTGATGCCGTTTGGTTTGACAAATGCTCCTGCTGCTTTCATGGACATGATGAATCGTGTGTTTCATGAATACCTGGACAAGTTCGTTGTGGTGTTCATTGATGATATCCTTGTGTACTCGCGTACTGAGGAGGAGCACGAAGAGCATTTGAGGATTGTGCTGCAAGCTTTGTTGGAGAATCAGCTTTATGCTAAGCTGAGCAAGTGTGAGTTCTGGCTTAAGGAGGTGGTGTTTCTTGGGCATGTGGTCTCAGCTGAGGGGATTCGTGTGGATCCTCAGAAGATTGAAGCGGTGATGAACTGGAAAGTTCCCAAGTCTGTTCATGAGGTCCGTAGTTTCCTTGGTTTGGCGGGATACTACCGAAGGTTTCTGGATGGTTTTTCCAAAGGTTGCTGCTCCTTTGACGAAGTTGTTGCAGAAAGATGTTAAGTATGAGTGGACGGAAGCGAGACAACAGGCTTTTGAGAAGCTGAAGGTGGCTTTGACGCAAGCTCCTATCTTGATTCAGCCTGAATCAGGGAAAGAGTTTGTGGTCTACAGTGATGCGTCCTATGTTGGTTTGGGGTGTGTGCTGATGCAAGAGGGTAAGGTTGTGGCTTATGCATCGCGACAGTTGAAGGTGCATGAGCGAAATTATCCTACGCATGATATTGAGCTGGCAGCAGTGGTTTTTGCTCTGAAGATCTGGAGGCATTATCTGTATGGTGAGAAGTGTACTGTGTACACGGATCACAAGAGTTTGAGGTATCTGATGTCTCAGAAGGAGTTGAATCTTAGGCAGCGGCGTTGGTTGGAGTTGCTCAAGGATTATGATCTGACGATAGAGTATCATCCTGGAAAGGCTAATGTTGTTGCGGATGCCTTGAGTAGGAAGGTAGCTGTTGAGCTGAGGGCTATGTTTGCTAGCTTGAGCATATCGCGAGATGGTGGTCTTGTTTCTGAGTTGCAAGTGAAACCATCGTTGGTTCAGTTGATCAAGGATAAGCAGTTGCTGGATGATTCCTTGGTGTCTCATGTTCAGGATATCGCGGAGGGTAGACCTTCGGATTTCTGTTTTAGTGAGGATGGGGTGTTGTGTTTTGGGAGTCGAATAGTAGTGCCTGCTGATGCTGAGTTGAGGCGTGCTATTTTGACTGAAGGTCATAGTAGTCCTTTTGCTATGCACCCTGGTAGTACTAAGATGTATCGTGATCTTCGTGATGAGTACTATTGGGTGGGTTTGAAGAAGGATGTTGCGGAGTTTGTGAGCAAGTGTTTGGTGTGTCAGCGAGTTAAGGCTGAACATCAGGTTCCTTCTGGTTTGTTGCAACCGTTGAAAATTCCTGAATGGAAGTGGGAGAGGGTTACCATGGATTTTGTATCTGGTTTACCTTTGTCTCCATCGAAGAAGAACTCTGTTTGGGTGATTGTGGATCGCCTGATGAAGTGTGCGCATTTCTTGCCTGTGCATACTACGTTCTCTTTGGATAAGCTGGCAGAGCTGTACATTGCTGAGATTGTGAGGCTGCATGGTGTGCCTAAGTCGATTGTGTCGGATAGGGATCCGAGGTTCACATCGCGTTTTTGGCAGTGTTTGCATCAAGCTTTGGGTACAAGGTTGCATTTCAGTACACCCTATCATCCTCAGTCGGATGGTCAGTCTGAGCGAGTTATTCAGATTTTGGGGGATATGTTGAGATGCTGCGTGATAGAGTTCCAAGGTTCTTGGGAGAAGCATCTGCCTTTGGTTGAATTCGCTTATAACAATAGTTATCAGGCGAGTATACAGATGGCACCTTATGAGGCTCTGTATGGGAGGAGGTGTAGGACTCCTCTTTGTTGGGCTGAAACTGGTCAAAAGTTGGTTTCGATGCCGGCTTTGTTGAAGGGAACCACCGAGAAGGTGAAGCTCATTTGTGAGCGGTTGAAGGCTGCTTCTGACCGGCAGAAATCTTACGCGGATTTGAAGCGTAAGGAGATAGAGTATGCGGTGGGTGACCGTGTGTTCTTGAAGGTTTCGCCTTGGAAGAAGGTGATGAGGTTTGGTCAGAAGGGTAAGTTGAGCCCTAGATACATTGGACCGTATGAGGTTGTTGAGCATGTGGGTCCTGTCGCGTATCGGTTGAGGTTACCTCAGGAGCTGGAGAAGATTCATGATGTGTTCCATGTTTCTATGCTCCGGAAGTATAGATCTGGTCCTTCGCATGCGATGCCTGTGGAGGAAGTGGAATTGAATCCGGATTTGACCTATGATGAGGAACCGGTGAAGGTTCTGGATTCGGATAGCAAGGTTCTTCGTGGCAAGACCATTGAGTTGGTGAAGGTGCTGTGGAAGCATCGCGGTGTTGAGGAAGCCACGTGGGAGCGGAAGGAAGATATGCTGAAGCAGTTTCCTTATCTCTTTCCTTCAGGTAAATTTCGAGGACGAAATTTCTTAAGGGGGGGAGAGTTGTAACGCCCCGGTTTTTGGGCTTAGAAGTCTTGGGCGTTGACCGGTTCGGTCAAAGTGCTGTTCGAATCATAAGAGGTTAAATTAGGAAAGCCTAGTTCTGGTTGCATTAAAAATATGGAAAAATGTTCTAAAATCATCTTTTAATATAATTAAGTGAACTGTGAAATCAATTTTGGAAAATGAGTTTTGGAAGGGTGACATTTTGGCTAGTGACCAAAATGTAATTTTCGCAAGTTTGGTGGCTGTTTTATAAAGGGTTGAAACTTTGAATCTTTAAGGAGCTATTTACCCAAAGGGAGTTTCTCCAGATTTTTCTAAGATATTTTGAGTTATAATTCTGATTTTAAAGTATATCAAAAGGAGGGAAAAGCCATTTGGCTAATTTCATAACTAACTTCTCTATTTTCTTTCTCTCTTTTTCTCTCAACCCAAACACTCCATTTTCAGATATTTGTTTCTGATTTTCTCACCTAAATTCCTCCTTTCAACTCTCATTTGATTCCTAATCATTGTATCTTCAAAACCTCTTCAATTGCTTTTTGTTTCAACAAGGATTTTGATTCCAAAAAGAGGAGAAACTCAAGTTTGGAGGTAAGAACGTCCTTCTCCTCTAAACTATCAGTTCTTTACTGAAATTCCTAAGTTTTCAATCCTAAATTGATGTTTAATTAAAGGTTTTAAAGTGTTGAAATGGATCTTGGCTTATTATGCAAGATTTTGATGATTTTTGATGATTTTCGTTAGATCTGAGTAATCTGTGATTTGAGAGGTGTTTTTGATGTTAAATGATCTCTAATTTGATAAGGAATTGAGTCTTGATTGATGCAATCCCGTATAGGTTGAGTTTCCTAAGTTTAGCTTGTGTTTCAAGGTAGTTTTTGTGGTGATCTTGGTGATCTGATGTTGCTGGAGGTATAAGGTTGTTAGTAGGTTGTTTTTAGATGTTATATGATGTTAATGGAAGTGAGGTTTTGCTGGTTTATGGCTGGGCTTTGTTTAGAAGTGTTTTGGATGCATTTTCGGTTGTGTTTGGTGGCCGAAAATGGAGGTTGGATGAGAGCAGCGAGTTTAGGTGCTTTCATTGAAGCAATTAATGCATGATGATGCATTAATCCTCTGCTTTGATGTGTTGAAACAGGGGAGACATCTTTGGATCCAAGATTGGTTGATCCGGAAGCTTGATTTGGTGCTTTGGCTTGAAGCAAAGTAGAAATCGGTGAGTGCATTTGCGGAAATTGGATTTTCAGCTTTAAAACCAAGGTTTGAAGGTTTTGGGAGCTTAGTTTAAGTCTAAACAACTTTGCTAAGCTCAAGTGTAAGTTTTCGGATTTTCTCTCTAGTGGTGGCCATGATTTTGATGTGATGCAAAATGATGATTTGCATGTTTTAATTACTGTTTTGAAAGCATGTTTTAGCATGGTTTTTGCTGATGTTGTAAGCCATATGTTGAAGGTAACTCTAGGTAGGAGTTCTTTGATTTTATACATTGAAATAATGTGGTTTGATGCTTTGAAATGCATGATGTAAATGGCTTGGTTTAATGCTTTAAAACAGTGGATTATATGATGTAAAAGATGTATATTGGCAAGTGATGTTTTGAAAATGTTAAGGTCACTAAGGTGGTTAAAAGTCCTTGAGTGAGCCTTGTTACTTAAGAACATCAAGGTGGTTAAAAGTCCTTGGATGGTTCTTGTTGCGGACACTAAGGTGGTTAAAAGTCCTTAGGTGATCCTTTCCATGGTGGTTAAAAGTCCATGGCCAAGGTGGTTAAAAGTCCTTGGGACCAAGGTGGTTAAAAGTCCTTGGGGTGATTCAAGCTATGGACACAAAGGTGGTTAAAAGTCCTTGTGTGGTCCTCATCCATGGTGGTTAAAAGTCCATGGCCAAGGTGTTTAAAAGTCCTTGGGGCCAAGGTGTTTAAAAGTCCTTGGGAAAGTTGTTGAACTTGTTTTAATAAATGAATTGTATCACTTGAGCCAATATGACATGTTAAGAATATTGTGAAGCATGAGATGCTTGTTTTAATGTTTATTTTGAAGCATGGGATTGCTTGTTTAAAAGTATGCTTTTGAGCATGTGCAAAGGTTGATTATAAGCATGTTTTGTAAATGTTTTTAATTGCATTATTGAATGTTTTTAAGGAGCATGCCTCACTAAGCTTTTGCTTACGCTCTTCTCGTTTTCTAAATTCAATAATGCAGAGCACTAGAGTATCTTGAAGGGCAGCAAGAAGGGCAAGAGTTCAAGTACAAGTAGAGCTCAATGTATGGAAGGTTTTTGTTAAACATTTTAGCTTTTGGATGATTTGGCAATGGGGGACCAATGTGTATGTTTTGGGAGGTGTTTGGAATTCCCTAAGTATGTTGAATGTTGTTATGGATGCTGGTTTTTGGATTGGATCTTTATATGCTTGTTGTGGAAGTTTGTGCTTGAATAGCTAGCTTGTGTAGGAAGCATGCCTATAGAATTGGGGCTTTTTGCTTGTGATGTTGTTTTGATGAATTGATGATGCAAGTGTGTTCTATATATGTTGAATTGCATGCTGGTAAAGTTTGGTAGCATTTGGAGCATGTTTGAATGATCAATTGCATGTTTTGGTATGCTAGTTTGCTGAAATCTGTGCAGGCGTTTCGGAACAGTGTGCACCGTTTCGGAACGGGTGCCTGGAATGAACCCAGGGGTCCGAAACGGTATGCACCGTTTCGAAACGGTTTGGTCTCTGCCAGACCCCCGTTGCGGAACTGGTTTCAGAACGGCCCGTGTTTCGGAACAGGGTCAACCTGTTTCGGAACGGTCGACCGTTGGGGGCTGACATGGGCAGTTATATGTTTTGAAATGTTTGCGTTTTGGTCCTGAATCTTGTTTGTGCAATTGTATGTGTTTGAGAAGTCCTTTTGAGCTGAAATTTCACAGAGAAGCATGAAACCTGACTAATTTCAAGTTGGTGAGATTAATTTGAGTTAAGTCCTTTAATTTATCAGAAATTACAATTTGGTCCCTAAAGTTGTAATTTGTTCATTTGGGTCCCTGTTTGATCTCTGATGTTTCTGATCTTTGAGTATGTTGTTTGCGTGATCACAATTAGGGTTAATGTGCATCTAGATAAGATTAAAAAGAAAAAAAGGGTCGTTAATCAAGGTTGACTTTCGGGTTGACTTTGGTTTTCCCCGTGTGACTTCCTTAATTCGGGTCAACCGTCTAGGCCGGGTTAAGGGGGTTACATTCCAGGCTGCTGTTGCTGGAGTGCATGTGCCTACGCCTGCTGCTGGACAAACCGATTTGATGTTGGAGCATTTGTGTAGTCTTGGAGGAGTTGAGTTTCATGGGTTGGCACCCGTAGCCTCCAAAGAGTGGATGGCTAGCACATATCAGATTTTGGATCAAATAGGGTACAATGATGCTCGCAAGTTGGGATGTCATGTATCCCTGTTGCAAGGAGACGCGTAAGTTGGTGGACTAATTTGATCGCGGGCATAGAACCCATTGAAGTGACATGGGATTTCTTTCGAGGTGCCTTTAAGAAGAAGTATCTGGGAGTTATATGCTTAGATAAGAGGAAGCATGAGTTTATGGCTCTAGTGCAATGCATTATGTTTGTGGCTGAGTACGCGGTACAATTTGTTCGGTTGAGCCAATTTGCTCATTAGTTAGTACTAGACAAGAGGCATCGTTGTGATCGATTCCATTACGAATTGGTACAAGATGTTAAGACTTTTATGTTTGCTTCGGATTACACCAATTTCGACGTGTTGGTTACACGGGCGAAGGATATTGAGCAAAACTTGGGTTTATCATCTCATGTGACTGGCTCTGGATCGGGTAAGAGAGTTGTGGACTCTATCTACAGTGGTAGTCAGTACAAGAGGCAACATGACAAGAAGTATCGTCTTGATGAGAGGCGTGGTAGAGGTATTGATGGGTATAGATCGCAAGGTCAGGGTGCTCAAGCTAGACCAATTTTTAACACTTGTTGGGTGTGCGGATCGTGTGAGCACTTGAGGCGAGACCGTCCGCGTTTGGCTCGTGAGGGACAGGCTCCTACTGTTGTGACAGCGAACACTTGTTGGAGTTGTGGATCGACTGATCATTTGAGACGCGATTGTCTGTTGTTAGCTGGTGGCTGTTAGGCTAGGGCACATACAGTTGCACCACAACGAGTCTTTGGGCATTTTAAGCGTAGGGACGCGGGTCCGAGGACAGTTGTTCATTTTGTTACGATTCAAGCTGAGGGTCTCGGTCCTGAGAGGGTGTACTCACATTGCAGGTACTTTCAAGCTGAGTAGCGCACCTAATATTTGGTTAATTACCTCAGTTTGTCTATCCGTTTGTGGGTGACAAGTAGTAGAATAAAGGATTTTGGTACCTATCTTTCCCCACAAAACCTTCCAAAAATGGCTTATGAACTTAACATCTCTCTTGAAAGCAATAGTGCGTGGAATTCCATGAAGTCTTACTAGAAATTTTCTAATGGAGCCTTGTTGTATACACAACCTGTTCATTCGAAAAATAAACCCATCAACAAGATAAAACTTGTTAAAAGCTCCTTTTAAACAATGAGTATAAATTTCCTTAAAATATGGGTCATTAGGATACAATTCCTTTATATGTTCAAATCCCAATATAGTAGCATGCATTTGAGTAATTAGGGTATACCTTTGAGATAGTGCATCCGCTACTACATTATCCTTACCTTCCTTGTACTTGATCACATAAGGGAACGTTTCAATGAGCTCCACCCAACGAGCATGTCTCTTTCTCAAATTACCTTGGTCGTTTAGCCACTTCAAGGATTCGTGGTCGGTGTGTATGGCGAACTCCTTTGGAAGAAGGTAGTGTTTCCAAACTTCAAGTGCATGAACTAAGGCAAGAAGCTCTTTATCATAAGTTGAGTAGTTCAAAAGTGCTCATTTTAACTTCTCGCTAAAGTAAGTGTTTGGTTGTTTTTCCTGCAAAAGAACTGCACCTATGCATATACCGGAGGCATCACATTCTAACTCGAAAGTGTTAGAAAAATCAAGAAGACGAAGAATTGGAGCAATACAAAGTTTACCTTTTAGTGTATGGAAAGCTTTTTCTTATGCCTCACCCCAATGAGAACCTACTGTTTTTTATGATGTTTGTAAAGAGTGCGGCAATGGTAGAGAAATCCTTGACAAAGCGACGGTAAAAGCTTTCTAAGCCATGGAAGGATCTCACCTCGGTTATGGAAGATGGTGTGGGCCATTCTTTAATTGCCTTGAATTTTTCATCATCAGCATGGATACCATGTGCACTTACTATAAAGCCTAGAAAATTAAGACTTTCACTACAAAACACACACTTTTCCATGTTAGCATAAAATTGTTCCCATCGGAGAACTGTGAAGACCGATTTCACATGAAAGAGATGTGATTGTCTACTCATATAATCTAAACTTGGTCTTGAAAGCGGTTTTCCATTCATTTCCTTCATCCTACTTTGATGATAACCACTCTTCAGATCGATCTTGGTGAAGATGAATGCGCTGTAGAGTTCATCAAGCATGTCATCTAATCATGGAATAGGATGCATATACTTGATGGTGATTCGGTTGATCAACCGACAATCTACAGACTTTCGATATGAATCGTCTTTCTTTGGCACCAAAAGTACTGGAACGGCACAAGGACTTAAACTCTCACAAATGTAGCCCTTTTTTTGAGTAATTCTTGCACTTGCTTTTCTAACTCTTTGGTTTCTTCGGGATTGCATCTATATGCTGGTCGATTTAGGATGAAAGGACCTGAAATTAGGTCAATTTGATGTTCAATTCCTCTTAAGGGTGGCAAATCGTCAGGTGGATCACCTAAACATCATCAAATTTATACAAAAGAGAAACAAACACACTAGACAAACATTTGTTATCCTCAGTGATAGATAATTTTTTCCTAAAGCGAATGAGGAAGCAAGGCTGTTTAAGAAAAGAGGTTAGTCTCACTTCTTTTTCTCTCACATAAATATTTTGAGACACTATTTTTTCTCACATTTAGGTTCACTCACCATCCATGGGCCTTTATTTATTTGGCTTTTATCACTACTGGCCTCTCTTGTCGTTGCCTTTTATTTTTTATTCTTTTCTTCATTTTCATCTTTTTTTATTTCCACCCCTCACAAAACTTCATCATTCTCAATTGATCTTTGTACACTTCTTTTGGATCAAGTGGGTCCAAGGTATACTTCTTACCATGGAACACAAATGAATACTTATTCAACTTACCATGGTGAGTTACATCACGGTCATACTGCCAAGGTCGTCCTAAGTGTAAGTGAGATGCTTGCATAGAGATAAGATAACACCAAACTTCATCACAATATTTGTCCATAGTAAAAGTGATTAATGTATATTTGTTTACCTTTAATTTTAATCCTTCATCAAGCCATTGTAGATAATATGGCGTTGTCAAGGTAGATCAAGTGCATCAATTAGATATCGGTTGACCACATTTGTACAACTTCCGCTATCAATGATGACAAAATAAAGTTTGCCTTTGATCATACACTGTGTATGGAAGATATTTCTTTTTTGAACATCCGTATTTTCCATTGCTTGGATATTAAGTGAACTTTAAATCACCAAGCTTCTAGGATCAAGTTCATCACTAGAATAATCCTCGGCTGTGAATTCATTGTCGGACAATTCATCTTTTTCCTTCTCTGAGTCGGATGAATAGGTTCTATCGTCTCGAATAAGGAGAAGTCTTGTATTTAGGCAATCCTTTTGATAGTGTCCACGACCTCTACACTTGAAGCATTTAATATCTCAAGCCCAGTTGGGTCTTTTTGTTTTTTCAGCCAATATGTGGAGTTTGGCCTTGATTTTTTTGATCACCCTCTTTAAAAAACCAAGATGTTATTTTTCTATCTTTTACTTTTATCTTTATCTAACTTTTCCATTGATTTATTATTATTTTATATTGATTCAATAACATTCATCGATTTTCTTTAACTTTGTTCTTCAATTTTTAGAAAAATCAAGAAACACCCAACTCATTGTTCTTGGGAAAATTTTTGACGCTTTGGGGTGAAATTTTCAAAAAACCCAAATGAACGAATTTAGAGCTGAAAATTTCCAGATCAGATCTACACCATTGGAGGAGTCACCACACAAAATTTCAAATTTTTTTGATATTGGGATCACCTTGAACAAAGTGGGTCAAGTTGCTACACAATTCCAGGGGTTTTCAGTTTTTTTTGTTCTTATTTCATACTTAACTATTTTTCATTCATTTGTTTTATCTTTTTATTGTCTTCTATGCATTATCTAACACTTTCTTGCTGCTTGTGTTAGTAGGATATTAAGAGTTGCATATCTTTCTTTCTCCTTGCAACTAGAATTCTATTGTTGTCTAACCCTTCTTTGGATTCTTAAATCAATTAGGATGTTTTATTCTCATAGAAACAAACCTCACATTATACCAATTAACATCTTTCAGTCATGATGTAGGATACAAGGTAAACAATTTTCTTTCATTATTGATAGTGACAGTCGTGTAAACTTAGTGAGCATCTTCATTGTTGATGCACTCAATCTACCATGCCAAGAACACCCTAAGCTGTAACATTTTCAAGGATTTAATAACAGATTAGATATGAAGGTAATTGAACGTTGTTTAATCTCTTTTACTCTTGGAGGCTATTGTGATGATGTTTGGTGTGATGTGGTTCCTATGGAAGTCACCCACTTGCTACTAGGAAGACCATGGAAAGATGATCGAGTCGTTGTAACTGAATCATGAGAAATCGATAATCTGTTGTGCACCAAGGCCAGAAGCTCACGTTTGGTTCAATAGAGCCGGAAGAAGCATATGAAGAAATAGAGAAAGTGCAAAAATATTGTGAGAGGATAAAACAAAGAAAATTGGACGCACAAAAGGCTTAATCAATTGACCACCCAAAGGCAACCAACCATGAAGACATCCCAGAACCAGAAGGTACACATGATTATTTTGGTACTTCTACTTCTAGCATTAGTGCAAATGTTGATGTTGAAGAAGAACCATCTCCCAAACAAGAGGATAGTGATAGTGAACACATTAGTCAAGATGACAATTCTTCTGATCCTTCATGTGAAGTAGTAAGTTCCCTTGCTACACTCTCATCACCTCCCCATAAAGAAAGTAAGTGTGTTTTTAAATCTTCTTTTCATTCTAGTTAAACATCTTCTCCTTTAAAACAATTGTACATTGATGATAAATTTTATGAGAGAGATATGGGATGTGCGATACAAAAGACAGAGAGTAAAGAGGCCAAGAATGGAAAAAGTCAAATTAATAACCCAAATTTGGTGAGTGAAGACACATATGAGGTAAAAGTCACGCAAAGTCCAAAAGAAAAAGATAGAAAAAAGAACACGATGAGTGATTTTGTTTTGACTACTCATAACAAATGTTCGAGTAGTATTGTCATATTTTTTCAGAATTTTGTTGGACCATTAAGAGAAGCTCAATTAGATCACTCCACATATGACAAAGAACCCTTTTCGATTAGCGTTGCTGACTATTCTCTCATAGTTGTTTTAGATTCGAGGATGAATCTTTTTGATGAGTGGGGGAAAGATACATGCATAGGACGCTGAAACTATTTATTTTGGAGAAGAAGCTGAAGATGTTCTTGAAGTCTGGAAAATCTGCCTACTTGAGACGAATTTTCGGATGGGATTTTTTGTATTTTTGGGCCAAGTTTTCTTCTAACAAATTTACCTTCATTTATTTACCTTTCCAATGCATCTTGAAACACATCAATCGGACATTAGAAGCTCAAGATACGTTCATTTTACTGAAGACTGCGCAAGCAGAAAACTGGATACATGTTTAACTAAGAGATTTTGTGAATTCAGCCCAAAAGCTAATACATAAAGCTATTGGACGAATTAGACTTAGCCCAAATTAATTATTAACATTTAAATTATATTTTTAGGGTTTTATATAGTTTAGGAACCAACCACCCTTCTCCAAGCCGTTAGATCAAGTCCAATTTAATGGACCAAATTTCTTTGTTTGTTTTATCCATTATTAGATTTAGGTTAAAGCGAACCTTCATCTATAAAAGGATGATACTTTCTTCTTTGTTTTTCAGATTTGAATGATTAAATAAAGTTCTCTTTTGAGTTCCAACTACAAAGAAGATTATCTTGTGTTATAGAATCAAATCGATTTTCAAGTTCTCCGAGATTTGTTGTTGATGATCTTTACACTCATGCTTGCCCATACATTCACGTTTGCGAGGGTGAGTTAGAGCCGCTTGAGGGTGTTTTCTTGGTTAACTGCAATCAAGAGGGTGCCCAAGAACAACTATCAATTCATTATGCCATCTCCACATCTTCAAACTTCCTCCATTGACGCCACCACCATAAAGTAAATCTGAATTTTCAGATTTGATCTTTATCTATTAGTTTATTTTGGTCTAATTTTCTCTTTATTTAGAATTGTGTTACTCTATCAAAATGTCTCATGCTTCTTTTATATTTCCAAATTATGCATATTAAACCATATGCAAAACATATATCATCGATCTCTAGTATAACCCATATGCAAACCTCAATTTAAGCCAAAACATGCTTATTTTCCAAAAGCAAGCTTAAAGAGTACAACATGTATAAATCACAGTAAACAAAACATAAACCTTTTATCATGATGCATCAATTTATATATTGGCTTTAAACTGACCTAAAATCAAACCTTTCCTTTTGCAAAACACATTGGATACACAGATTTACAAGTGGTTCCTTCGACCACTTCACATACATCCTCAAACCGGAGCAAACGATACACTTGCATCTCAACGGTTATGATGTATAAATCCCCTCGACCACTGCGGTTCTCATGATGGAGATACAGTACACTCACAACCCCTCGATACACATGAGGCGACTTATTATAGTGCACTTTAAAACCTATGACATACCAACTATATCCGATAACATTTAACCATTGTCACTTGCCAATATATTCCATTAAAAACATTACCTCGCTGTTTTACATATGCATTAATCAAACCAATTTCCAACACAATAAACCATGCATTTTAGCATTCTCAAAATCCTTTCACAAACCATTTTTCATACTCATATATCATTAACATATTATCATTTGCAACATCTTTCATTGCTAAAACATGCATATAATACTAGGTAACAAAATCATAAACACGTGCATGACAATGGATTTTTGCTAAACCGAAAATGAGAGCGAGAATGTCCAATACTTACTTCGGAGCTTAGACAAGTATTTCGAGCTTAATCTAAACTCCCAAAATCACGTTCAAACCTTTATTAAGCTATAAATCTCATTTCCACTCACCGACGACACAAAGTTCCACCGATATGAAATCAAGCGTCCAAAGCTTCCGAAACTTCACCAACTGTCCTAGGATCAATCTCTCCTGTTTTATCCACACAAAAAATAGAGGATAAATGCATCATTATGCATCCATAATCCCATCAACATCAATTCCCAACTATGCTTCACTAAAAACCAACAAACCCCAACCCAAAACATCACCAAACATAACCTAAACAAAGCCCGACCACAACCTATCGATTTGAACATATTAACAACACCAATTAACATCTAAAAACACGTACGTAACCCCTTATACCTCCAGCAACCTTTAACACCAAAAACACCTCAAAATCTAACTATTCACAACAGAGAAAATTAGCAATTCTATTAGTTTTGAGATTTCTTTTATAAACCTTTTCTCATAACACTATAATAAACTTTAGATGTGATCTAAATAAATCAAGACCACTAAAATTCAGATTCATAACAAAGATCCACCAATTTCTTATTAAAACCCACTTTCAACCTTTTAATCTTAATTTAATCATTAACACATATCAAAAATCAATTGCAAATGATCAAGAACATGAGTATTTCAATAAAGAACCATTGAGTAGAAGAGAGAAACGAAAATCACCTCTAATGATAGACTCCCCCTTAATTGGTTTGACTTGAGTGAAATCTCCAAGAAAACAAGCAAGGTTTGTTGTAGAAATCAATGAATCAATTGAGGAATCAAATTGAAATAAAAAAGTGTTGATTCCTGGTCATTTTATAGTAAGATAAGTAGTTTGGTTGCTAAGAAAGTTAAGAGAAAAGTTGAAAGCAAAAGTGGTTACATGAGAAAAGTAAATTAGTTATTAAAACCAATTTAATTAAATCTTTTTTTATTTTTTTTCAATAACCATTTAAAAATAGTCTAGAGTAAGGGAAAAGTCTAATAAAAAACATTGGTAAATTAGCTCCTTAAAGATTCTAAGTTTTGATACTTTTATGATTTAGTCACCAAAATAGTTTTCAGAACTTTACATTTTAGTCAACAAACCAAAAATGTCATTTAGTCCGAATTTATTTCATTAAATTACCAACTCAATTATGTTCAATATATTAATTAAACATTTTTTTACCATTTTTTGCATATTTTATTTTAGCCACAAACGATTTATTATGAATTAATTTTCGAAACTAGTTCTAACCGACTAATCCGGTTCACCCGAACCGTCTAATCTATCTAGCTAACATCTAGGAATAAATTTGCGGCGTTACAACTCTCCCCGACTTAAAAAACTTCGTCTTAGAAATTTACCTGACGGAAAAGGATAAGGAAACTGCTTGTCGTATCCTCCTTATTTTCCCATGTGGCTTTCTCAACACCTCGATGTTAATGGTCTTCCCACAAAGAACCTTGCTGCTAGAGTCCAAGATTCTCACTGGTTCCTCATCACATGTCAAATCTGGATTGAACTCAATCTCTTCAACAAACATTACATGTGATGGGTCTGATCAGTACCTCTGAAACATTGATACATGGAAAACGTAATGTATCTTCTCCAACTCCGAAGGCAACCTCAACTTTTAAGCAACAAATCCAACACACTGCAAAAACCTCATAGGATCCAATGATCCTGGAGCTCTACTTACCCTTACCGCCCAAACCTCATCACTTTTTTCCAAGGCGAAACCTTTAAAAACACCTTATCACCAACCGTAAATTTAACTTCCCTATGCTTCAGATCCGCGTAAGATTTATGCCTATCCAAAGCCACTTTCAACCGTTCACTAATAAGCTTCACTTTCTCATTAGTACCTTTCAACACATCAGGCAAAGAAATATACTTCTCACCTAACTCAACCCAACAAAATGGTGTACGACATCTCCTACCATACAAAGCTTCATAAGGAGCCATATGAATGCTCGTCTGATAACTATTGTTATAAGAAAAATCTACCAATGGTAGTTGCTTCTCCCACGTTCCTTAAAAATCAATGATGCAACACCGCAACATATCCTCTAACACTTTGATAACACGTTTAGACTGACCGTTCGTTTGAGGAAGATACGAAGTATTAAAATTCAACAGTGTACCCAAGGCTCTATGCAAACACTCCCAAAATCTTGTTGTAAAGTGTGGATCCCTATCTGATACTATAGACTTAGGCACCCCATGCAACCTCACAATTTCTGCACTATACAAATCCGCCAACTTATCTAACGTATATGTCGTATGTACGGCTAGGAAGTGTGCACACTTCCTAAAATGATCCGCAATTACCCAAACTAAATTTTTCTTTGACGATGTCAAAGGCAACCCTAACAAAAAAATCCATGGTAATTCTCTCCTACTTTCATTCCGGAATCCTCAACGGTTGCAACAATTTAGAAGGAAACTGATGTTTTGCTTTAACACGCTGACACACCATACATCAAGCAATAAAATCTGCTACATCTTTTTTCAAGACAACCCAATGATATTCCTTCTTCAAATCGTGAAAAATCTTTTTACTTCCCGAATGCATAGAAAAATGAACAGAATCAGCTTCGGTCAAAATACTGCGCCTTAACTCAATATCCCCCGACACAACTATTTGACTCTTGAAACTTAAAACACCATCATTATTAAAACAAAGATGTGTCGGGTTACCATCCATAATATCCTTAACATATAGAACCAAGGAATCATAAAGTTGATTTTCCTTTATCATTTGCAACAATGACGGTTTAACTTGCAACTCAGCCAACAAACGACCGCCTCTCATCACACTTAACCGTGCAAAGATTGCCCTCAACTCTACCGCAACCTTCCTACTCAAGGCATCGACTACAACATTAGCCTTGCACGGATGATACTCGATCATCAAATCATAATCCTTAAGCAACTACAACCATCTACGTTACCTAAGATTCAACTCCTTTTGCGACATCAAATGATTCAAACTCTCGTGACCCGTATACATGATACACTTCTTACCATACAGATAATGCCTTCAAATTTTCAATGCAAATACCATTGTTGCAAGCTCTATATCATGAGTAGGATAAATACGCTTGTGCACCTTCAACTATCTAGATGCATAAGCCACAAGTTTTCCATCTTGCATCAACACACACCCCAAACCAACGTAGGATGCATCACTATAGACAACAAACTCTTTTCCTAACTTAGGTTGAATCAAGATCAGAGCTTGCGTCAAAGCTTCCTTCAACTTCTCAAAAGCTCGTTGTCTATCTTCCTACAACTTAACCTATTCAATGAATTTTTACACTAGGAAGCAGCATAACCTGACATATTCTATCACTTTGATCTCTTCTACTATTTACTTGTGTTTATTTATTTGTCTCTTAAACAAACTATAATTCGCTTATGGATTTATTTTCTGTGCAGGAATTGACATTCAAATTAGCTGTCCAATCCTCGTGGGAGACAATATCTTTTATACTATAACTTGACAAGTGTGTGCACTTGCGCTCATATTTAAAGAACACCCAAACACTCTACAAGTTTTTGGCGCCGTTGCTGGGGATTGGCAACAATAAATTCGTCTTTATTTTTATACACTTTTATTTTATTTGCATTTAATTTTAGTTTTTATCCTTTTATTTGGAAAAAAAATACAGTTTTCTTGTCTAGTCATGACCAGAGCGAACCCATCAACCGATATCGTTTTCATAGACGAGATCGAACGAAGAGTAAGAGAACTAAAGAAAGAAGTAATGGAAGCCCTCAAAGAAGCTAAAAAGAAAGGAAAAGTAGAGGCAACCATGCATAACGACCAAGACGACAACCCTACCAACAATGCTCCAAACGGCAGGGATGGGCAGCAAGATCCGCCACCTAGGCAGCAACCCCCAATTCCGCCCAGGCAGCAACAGTATGTGCGCACCACCAGGGATTATTTGGAGCACGACTTCAGAGGATTTGACCCAACTGTTGCACAGCTTCAAACCGAAGTAGATCACTTCGAGCTGAAGCCCGTCATGTTCAATATGATAAACACATTGGGGAAATTTGGAGGAACTGCCACGGAAGATGCTTAACAGCACTTGAGAGGATTCCTAGACATTTGTAGAGCCTTCAAGATACATGGAGTCCATCAAGATGTGCTTAAGCTGTGATTATTTCCCTATTCACTTAGGGATAGGGCGAAACAATGGCTGAACAACCAACTAGAAGGATCATTCAACACTTGGACGAAATTGTGCAAGGACTTCCTAGATCGTTTCAATCCTTCAAATGTAACTGACAGGTTAAGAAACGAGATCACTGCCTTCTGCCAAAGGGATGATGAACCAATGTATGAAGCTTGGGAGAGATACCAACAGATGTTGAACAACTACTCGCTTCACGGTTTCCCATCCTGGACTCAAGTGTCGATGTTCTATAATGGAGTAAATCAACCGACACGAATGATGCTTGACGCCTCAGCCAATGGAATCATCTTGGATAGACCACCCTAGGAGGGACTACAGATTTTGAACAGGATTGAGAAGAATGAATACAAGTTCCCTACAGCCCGACGCGGCGGCATAAGGTGGCCAGTTGTTATGAATGAAGTAGAGGCCACTGAATCTGTCAACACCCGCCTGGATAAAAAGACAGAGCTGGTGATGAATATGGCCAAAGGGAAAATACATGAGGCCAAGGCTGTAAAGCCATTTTGTGATGAGTGTAGGGGCAACCACGATTCCTCTGAATGCAGTGAATCATCCAGTAACACATAAGTCACAACAAACCCACTTATGAGAAGTGCAAAGCAATAACTACAAGAAGTGGGAAACAACTGGATGAACCCAGAGTTGAGCAGCCAAAGGAAAAACAGCCAGAGCTGCCCGCCGCAGCAACACATGAACAACCTTTAGGCGCAACAAAACAAACTGATGCCCAGGCAGATGACGTCAACCCTGAGACAGATGAGCCTGAACCAGAACAGATCAGATTTCCCTTCAAGGAACGCATCCAGGACATTCGTCTGCAGCCGCCCTTCCCCCAAAGTCTTAAACAACTAAAGTAAGAGCACCGGTTCAAGAAATTTTTGGATATTCTAAAACAGGTGCACATCACATCCCATTCGTGGAAGCCATACAAAACATGTCAAATTATGCTAAATATCTGAAAGATATGGTTTCCAATAGAAGGAGAATTGAGGAATTCAAGATGGTAGTTGTCACGGAAGAATGCATGGCAATGATGCATAACAAGATGCCACCCAAAAGGACAGATCCAGTCAGCTTTATCATTCCATGCAAGATAGGCATCAACCATGATATGAGAGCTCTATGCGACCTTGGAGCAAGCATTAATCTGATGCCCAAGCACTAACCATTCCTTTGTACAACCAGAGGGAAAAGTTGAAGATATCCTGGTACAAGTGGGAAACTTCATCTTTTCAGTTGATTTTCTTATCTTGGATTGTGAGGCGGACGAGAATGCCCCAATCATTCTTGGGTAACCATTATTAGCCATGGGTAGAACTTTGATATATGTAGAGAATGGGGAACCCGTAATGAGGGTCGACAACCAGAACATAAAGATACATGTCTTATAACCTATAGAACCAGCCAAGGAAAAAGAAGTATGCCAAGACACACAAGCTTTAAAGGTCAGCACAAAAACAGAGCAAGGCAGCAGCAGCCAGAGTAGAATGCAGGGCATCAATAAAGACCTGAAGCAGCTGGACGACCCACCTAGACAAAAAGCAAAGCACAACCAGCTCAGGAAGTGGTTATGTTTGGGAGATGCGCCTCAATGCACACCCAACATAACTTAATTTATTTTTAATATATTTCCTTTTATTTTTATATTTTAGGATTAGATTTTAATTTATTGCAATTTATTTTTCACATTTTATAATTTTTATTTCAGTTTTCTTTATTTAGTTAATTATTTTTATTTGCAGGTTTAGGAATAATTAAGCTGGACCAAGAAGAAGGCCCAACAAGGAGCCCACCTACTATGTCGTCGAGATAGCTGAAGGCATCCTACCGAAAAAAGAGTAATGGCTAGAAAACCGCTAACAGCTAGCTGCCAACGGCTAAAACATAACGGGCATTTAATCCTGTAACACGCGCCGTAGAATCTGCCAGTTGGGAATTTAATGCTGCCACGAAATCTCTTGGAAATTTCTATATATAGTTCACTATTTCAATCATTTTCTTTATTTCACCTCCTTGTTCAACCTCTTCTGCGTCCACTTGCTTTCTTAAGATTTTCTATTTTTTTCAGTCACTCTCAGATTACCACCGACTCACAACTATGGCAGCATCACAATCCAAACCCTCTTTCCAGCGTTTCTTCTCCGAGCTAGACTAGAAACGACACAGAACTCAATTTGCCAACAGGGTAGTTTGGGAAGAACAAGGGCTTCATTACTCGCAGCAAACAAGAGACCTAGGTCTCGAACCCACCCTCTTTGGGAAGATCCATGGCCAAGGGTGGGAGATCTTCACAAAAAAGCCGAAGGTAGCCAACATCACCCTCGTTCGAGAGTTTTACACCCACCAACCCCGCCCAGAAGTGTCATTCATTTTTGTCAGAGGGAAGGCAATAAAGCTCAACGCCGCCACCATCAACAGATTTTATGGGCTGGAGATGGACGACAACCCCCATGAGGAGTGGAGGTAGACACTGACAACAACCGACTATGATAGGATGAAGGACAGGCTTTGTGAACCTAACACCCCGTGGCTGGCGGGGAAACACAGCGGGTCTATCCAGCGCCGTCGTCTGCTGCCGGAGGCAATGCTGTGGAATACATTCATAAAGAGACACATGCTTCCCACCTCCCACAACACAACAGTCGACCAGCTCCATCTCGCCTTGATCCATTCAATCATGAACAATCGGCCAATCAATATGGGTGACATCATTTGCAAGGAAATCCACAACTGTTATCGGAAATTCAAGGGCATGCTCTATTTCCCTCCCTCATCACTGGGCTTTACGCGAACTTCAACGTCCCCTCCGACCCCAAAGGCGTGCTGACACCACCAAAGGAGGCTTGACAAGGAAGGTCAGGCTCCAAATGATGTAGGCGCCTGAGACAGAACCAATCACACCCTCTCAGCCGTCAGCCGACAACACCGCTGCCCCAACAACAAGAGGCAGTACTGAAGTTGCCCAAAACTCTGAAGTTATCCAGCTGCTCAACACACTGATTAACATCAACAAGATGATAGAGAAGTAGTAGCGGACCTTCATGAAGTATGTGGGGAAGTCCAAGAGGCCTTTGTGGCCTATTTGCTGGAAAGGTTCACCAATGATGGCCCCTCCCTGCCCAACTTCCCAGAAGAACTGGCCACCGCAGCTAAATCCAGAGAGACTACACTACCAGAAGCAGCTTCCCGCCACGCCACTTTCTGCTACCAGATGCCCTCCCCAACGCGATATCCGTCTTACTCCGCCACCTCCGCCTCTAACACGTGGCCAACACTCCAAAGAGGGTTCAACAACGATTCTCTCCAGTCTTCACAGAAGAAACAGTGGTAGACACCTCCCCGTCCAACGATGATGGGTAGTAGACGACAACAACAGCGGAACCCATCCCAACGGAAACAACAAAGCCATCAGCAGCACCCGTGGTGGAGCCAAGCAGAAAAAGGAAGCGACATATTATCTCGGTCGAACCAGCGCTATAGGATGAGGATATAGAATCTGAACCGGACCACAGCGAAGCTCCTCGTCCTACACCTAAGAGAGTTCAGCCGCCACGTATAGCAAAGGTATCGCATGCCAAGCTTGTTGCCAGGACCTCTGCCAGCCGCCGCTTGATCATCCAATCTACATCTTTCTCATCTGCCTCTAAAACCCCAACAACAACTCCACAATCTGACAACTTCTAGCGTTGTTTCTTTTCTTTCTTTTTATTATTTTGTTGTGTTAACTTGTCTTTTATTTCCCTGTTTTTTTATTTTGTGCATTGAGGGCAATGCCCATCTCGAGTGTGGGGGGATTAGCACTCATCATGTTTAGGCATAATTAGAACTTGTGCATAATGTACTTGCCTTAAAAATTAATCAAAAGAAAAATATTGTTAGAACTTGTGCCTATGATAGGATAGCCGGCTTTAAATTTTTCGCACCAATTAAAAAGAACTTAATTTTGGGGAAAGCATGAAGATAACTTAGAATTTTTCTTTAAATGCCAAAAATTAAAAACACTGTTGTTACTTGCTGAATTTGATTGAATTTCTAATAAACATTGCCTACTTGAATTATTTGTAAAATTCTAACATGGTTGCAAGAAGCTGTCGCGGCAAGCAACAAACAGAAAAAGAAAAGCATTGCCACAACATGAAAGAATTTTTTTATATGTTGTTTTTCTCTAGAAGTTCCCGAAACCGGCTCTAGGAAGAATCATGTGCAAGGACATTCCGCTACTATCAAAGTCCAAGAATCTATTTTTTTAAGTGACAGACAAATTAGCATGAGTGAATGAAAGTCTTCACAAGATGACTCTAATTTATGGGTTTAGGGTTTTGTAGTTTGCTCCTATCTTAATTTCAGACCTACAGAGTAGTTCTGATAAGTTGAAGCCCTTACTGCCCTGATTATAAACTGTGCTTAATTATGCTGCCTCGACAGCAACCTTATATCACCATGACAACATCTGTGCTTACTTAGAAATTTCTTCATATTCAACATGTACATAGTTTCTGCACACACTGCACGAGCATTATAATTTAATTATGAGGTAATTCATGCTATTCCCCTTTCACTAATCTAATGGTAGGTGCCACAACATTGAGGTGCTAAATCAAGTTTAAAACAGGTTCTTCATTCTGATTAGTGCAAGGGAAAGTATGTTTAGGATTACATTGCTTAAGGACAAGCAATAGTTTGAGTTAAGGGATGTGTAAAGTGCTCATAAGTCCTATATTTTGTATGCATTCCATCTCATATTATTGCTGCTCTTAGGTGCATTTTAGGCATATTTAGGTGCATGCATGCATTATTTATAGTATTCTTTGCTTTGTGTTGCCTTTGTTGAATATCTTTAATTTGGTGAGAAAAGATATTGTTTTAGTTTAGTTTTAGTTTCAGGTGCTAGAAGCTGTCAGATGGAGAGAGGAGCTGATGTTGAGGCATCAAGCCAAGGAGTTGTACAGAAGCAGCTCAACGCAGAGAGAGAAGCTGCCGAGTAGCTGCAGCAGCCATACCTACCGCCCAGGGCAGCAACTTGAGGAATTGGTGAATTGGAGTGCGATTGGTAGAGAATAATTTCCAGAGTCCAATGATTCTATCCACGCAATTTACTGTTGCCAGAAACAGTGGACAGAGGCGCCCAAGGATAAATTGTCTAAGGCGGCTTAAGATTACTTGTAGCACAAGGAGTCCAATTTCAAGTCAAAGAAGTTAGATTTAAAGGATGCGTTCAATGCAAAAGCTACTTTACCATGAGGAAGACTTCTATTCCAAGGAGGACTTAACCTAGGCCATGCCCTATATATACTTGATCATATTTTGTAGTTTAGACATCCAAGAAACTCATAGCCGTCATAGCTTAGGTTTCTCTTGTGTTTTCTTGCCGCCACTATGTTCTAAATTCTCTCGGGTTTAGGTTATGTTGTAAAGTAGTTGTGAGAACGGTTGTTTAGGTTTAAGTTTGTTTTTGCAATAAATTCAAGGTTTGCTTATTTCATATTCTTCATTGTTTTCAATTGAGTCGAGAGATCGATTGTGAGCAATCCATTTGTTTGGCATCGAGAGAGTCAAACTCACAAAAGAAATAAGCACGATCTCATCAATACCATGTGTTGATCAATCCAGCTTAGACATGGGTTAGGGTTTAAGGCGGATAAAAGGGGAGGAACTAAAGTATGTTGTTCATTGCAAGATTCATGCTGACGAGTATTATCTGCAGTGGGCATCAACAACATTTTGACTTAGACATAAGCGAAACCATTATTGAAGCGTTTTGTCAAGCCTTGAAGGTCTACCGAGTTTGCTGCCGAGCCAACCGTTCGTTCCACTGTTGAGGCAACAAAAGTGTCGAAGCATCAATCTGCCATCTCCCGCCGAGGTAGCAAAGTCTGGCAACACAATACAAATTAACTTATTCAACGCAATTTCACACTACGAAGCAGCATAACCTGACGCATTCTATCACCATGATCTCTTCTAATATTTACTTATGTTTATTTAATTTTCTTTTAAACAAACTAAAATTAACTTGTGCATTTATTTTCTGTGTAGAAATTGACATTCGAATTAGTTGTCCAATCATCGTGGGAGACGATATCTTTTATACTATAACTTGACAAGAGTGTGCACTTGCGCTCAAATTTAGAGAGCACCCAAACACTCTACAATGGTACTGGTGGTCTAATCTCTTTGCCTTTTCTCGTCTCATTTGGCTTGGCGTTGTGGCATGAACTAGCCACAGATGGTGGACTTGCGCTGTCAACTGTTGGAGGCTCATCATCTGCGATTGTCATGGAATTTTCCCGAGGTACATCTTTCTGAACAAAGGATTGCTCTGTTGGCTTACTGCTATCCTCATATTGGATAGAATCATCATTTCCTTTGGTCCACTTCGGGTGGTGATCACTTTATTCTGTTCATGGCCCGATCCTAGTACAACCTCAATATCGCTGGACAGACTTCCTTGTGGCCTTAAGCTTAAGATTAGAGCAAATTGCCCAACTCGTATCTCCAACTATTTCAGCATTTCTCTTTGGCTTTGCATCGTCATCTCAGTCATGTTTATAAAAGAGTCAATGTTTTTCATAAAATTACTAGTCTCAGCCATATAAGATTTTAGTCTTAAGCATAAAAGCATTTAAGTGGTTTCCAAAGAACTAGCTCGTGATGATTTTTGTTGTGGCAACTATTGTTGTGACATGTTCTGTCAGAATCCTAATGCTTCTGCATTCTGGCGGATGTGATTGTTGGAGTTATTTTGGTTACTCCATGAAAAATTAGGACGTTGCCTCTATGCTACGGTTGTAATTTACAACATAAAAACTAGACTTTAGGTTATGCGGACACTCAGAAGATTCATGGTTATCATTACAAGAATCACAACATGAATCTACTATGTTAACCTCCTGTGTTTTACTGAGTCTTTGTGTAACGCCCCAATTTTGGGCCTAGAAGTTTGTAGGTTAGGTTTAGGGTCCGTTGGACCGAGACTAGAGATCCGGTTTAGTTTAGAATTGGTTCAGGGAAAACCTCGTTTGAGAGGTGATAAAAATATAAGAAAACTTTCTAAAATACTTGTTAAATGTTTATAAGGGTTTTCTGAAGTCAATTTTGGAAAATGTCATTTGGAAGGTGGACATTTCAGTTTAGTGACTAAATCGTAAAAATGAAAAAAAAAACTATTTTTAATGGCTATTTTGTAAAAGAGCCAAAACTTAGAATCTTTAGGGAGCTAAAGTAATTGTAATCAGCTATTCTTTTAATTTGACATTTTTTAAATGTGTTTAATTAGAAAGATTAAAAAGGGTTTTGATTAAAAGGGGAATTAAGCTTTACAAACTTCTTTTGACGTAACTTCCATTTCTCTCTTTTCTCATCACCCAACCACCCATTTTCCATCAAAACTTCCAGATATCTTTTCCTTTTCATTTTACTTTGATTTCCAAATTATTTACATGGAATTTCCTCAACTTGTTTCAATAGATTCTTGAATATTTTCAATCAAATCTTGTCAATTGAAGGAATAGCAAGGGATTAGAGGTAATTTTCGTGCTTCTCCTCTAATCAAGGTTCTTTAATGAAATTCTCAAGTATTTGGCTCTCTAATAGTGTTTCATAACAAGGTTTCATGATTGATTTAAAGAAAATGGCTAAATCAAGATTTAAAAGATGATTTTGTGTAATTTTCGTAATGGGTCTGTTTTGGCTGGGTTTTGATTGATTTTAATCATGATTTGGAAGTTTATTAATGTTGATATTGACATTTAAGCACGGTAATCCCGAATCTATTTGGATCTCTAGTTGATTAGGTTGTTAGAATTGGGTTTTTGTCGTGTTAATGTGATTTTGTGAATGCTTGAGGTATAAGGTTGATAATAAGATGATTTTGGATGTTTATCAATAATTATAAATGGTTGGGAGTATTAGGTTTTGGCTGGGTTGAGTTTGTAGAGTAATCAATGGTGTTTTCGGCTGTTTTAGATGAGCTTTTTGGTTGTTTTGGGTAGAGCAACGTGGTAGGATTGCTTTCTGGAGTTTTTAATGCATTGAGATGCATTAATTCTATGTTCTTACATGGTTTAAAAAAGGGATAACATTTCGGAAGCAACCGATGAGGATTCGGGAGCTTCAGACGCTTAGTTTCACGTCGGCTAATCAAGGTTTTGCATGTCGGTGAGTGAGAACGTGGATTTTAGCTTTGAAATGTTTTAAAGGTGGTTTTGGGAACTTAGATGTAAGCATGAAACGCTTGTCTAATTTCGCAAGTAAGTATAAGGAATTTCTATCTCGGTTGTGCTATTATGAAATGGTTTTATGCACTTGGTTTTGGATGCATGTGACCTACTGTTAAAGCATGTTTAAACTATGTGGTTTACTGTATTAAATGTTGTGATGATGAAGGATGCACATGGTAAGTGATCATAATTGTAAGTATACGTTTTATACTTGTGATTTAAAACATGGTTTAATGCTTTGGAAAATGATTTAATGATGATGCTTTGAAAATAGTGAGGTATGTGATGAAATGAGAATTATATTGGCAAGTGATGTTTTGAAATTGGTTTATAAATGTTATAAGATATAGTCGGCTATAGGATTGAGTGCACTGTAAACAAGTTGCCTTGGATGTTGAGGGGTTTATACGGTGTACCGAATACTCCATCCAAGTACCCTAACGATGGAGGTATGTGTGTGTGGTGTCCCATCTCTTGTTAGAGGGATTATACATCTACTGATGAGTGGTGTTAAGGGGTTTATAAGGTGTATCGAATACTCTACCACGTGTGTCACAACGGTGGAGGGTAGCTCTTGTAACATCCTGATTTTGGGCCGAGATGTTTTAGAGTTTGAATCGGGCTGGTCGAGAACGGTTTGATTCTTTAAGGGAGATTTAAGGAACACCTAGTTCGGGATATTTTAAAAATATGAAAAAATATCTAAAAATCCTCATTTAGACAGACCTAACTCGTGTTTCGAAACACCCAGACCTGTTCCAAAACAGTGTGTATTGATACAGGGCTATGTGTATTGATACACGAAGTTGTTAAATTAGTTAATAAGATTTTCTGAAGTTCTATTATTTTACGTTTCAGTCCTTGAATGTTGCAGATGTAATTAAATGTGTTTGAATGATTGGATTGAGCTAAGATTTGACATAGTGGCATGTAACATGACTAATTAAAGGATGGTAACCTAAACTTTGTTGAATTCTCTTTATTTTGTGAAATTTAGAAATTGGTCCTTATCGCATGTTTTAATCAATTGAATGCTAAATTGATGTCCGATTGAGTAGATGAATTTTCCGATGCGAGTCTAAACACTTAGGGTAACAATGTGAATCTAGAATAAAAAGAAAAAAATAAGGTCGTGTATTGAGGTAAACTTCTCGGTTTACTTCAATATTACATGTGTGACTCGTTCGGTTCGATCGGGCGTCCAGGCCTGGTGGAGGGGGTTACATTTGGTGGTATCAGAGCCAAGTTACAAGAGAGTGAGATGTTATCAAAGGTTTGTGGAAGGTTTCTCTAGAATTGTTGCTCCATTAACCAAGTTGTTCCAAAAGAATGTTCGCTTTGAGTGGACTGATGTTAGGCAACAAGCTTTCGAGAGGTTGAAGAAATCTTTGACGCAAGCTCTTGTCTTGATTCAACCTTAATTGGGTAAGAAGATTGTAGTTTATAGTGATGCACCGTATGTTGGTCTAGGTTGTGTGTTGATGCAAGGTGATAAGGTTGTGGCATATGCATCTAGACTATTGAAGGTGCGTGAGCGCAACTATCCTACTCATGATCTTGAGCTTGTCGCGGTTGTGTTTGCTTTGAAAATGTGAAGGCATTACCTTCACGGGGAGAAGTGTGTGGTTTATGTTGCGTGTAAAAGAGTCTATTGCAATGGTAGTGCAAGTGTACACGACGCAAGTAGTAAAGTGATACGAAGTATCGGATATCGTCTCCACAGGGATTGGGCTAATAGCTTCACCTAGTTCACTGCACGAAAGTAAAGGAAATATTTGAGAAAGTTGTCACGAGAGTAATAAAGTAAATGTAAATAAAAGAGTAGAAATATCAAGATAAAGAGAATGGGCTGGTATTGAATTGCTCAGTAGTGCAGGTATTGCAATGCTTAGGAAATCCAGTTCAGTCGTCGCGCCCGTCGCGGCAGCACCTATGCGGCAGCAGTCCGTTGATCGTTGCGGCAGCAAACACACCAACTCAGTACTTCAAGTTTGGTAAGAATCCCAGATCTGCCTTGGCCTATCCCTTGGTCAAATTCTGTCGATGATCACGTCTTTGATGATACCTCCCGGCGTGAATCGAAGGATGAACACCGATGTGTATGAATTCTTCTTTAGCCACTTAACCTTGCCCTATCCCTAGGCACACGATAGTTCAACTATAAACTAGAGAACTTGCTCTTATTTCTTTCGTATACTTAACTCTCCCGATGCTAAGTAAATGGATAACCTCACAATGCTCTCCCGATGCTCTTGCAAGATATTAATAACCAAAATAAGAGAACTTGAAGTTTATTTTATTGAACTTGAAAAATCCTAAAACAAAACAACCCTTGCAACTACTTTCCAAATCAACCCATGGCCCTAGGGAGTTTTTAGAACATGTCGACGGCGAGTAAACGGCTAGGGGTTTTTGGTTGTCGGTTATGGGGTAATCGCCTATGGGATATGAGATATGCCCTAGGTTAAAATACATGCCCTTATATAAGCTTTGGGCTCAATTTATCTAAGTTAACAAGGATTACAACTTTAATTAAAAGTATGATTCTAATAAAGACTTAATCTTCAAGGATCCTACTTTTCAGCCGTCCTCCTTGTTTCTTGGGATTTTCTCTCCTTGAGCTTTGGGCTTGACATATCTTTTGATCCGGGGCTTGGAAAAATATTTGGTTTTCACACGACAGACAAGCAGAATTTTCTCTATCTATCAAGGTCCACTTTGCTTTTCCTCCACTGACTTGCTGTCGTCCTCTGCTGTCACGGCATCACCATGGCAGCATCGTCCTCTTTGTCTGCTTGTTCAGTTCAGCTCTTCTGCTTCTCTGCCCTACGCCTGCCTTCTCCGTCTACTATGGCGGCAACCTGCAAAATCAGCCATCTTTTAGTAGAATCTGTGCCTTTAGTATATTTGTGATGTTTTGCTATAAACTAACCTAAATGCAATGAAATGATGCTTGAATGCAGCAGAAATATGGGTTAAAAGGGGTGTAAATAATAGAACTTTTACACATTCAACACACCCCCAAACTCAAGTTTTTGCTTGCCCTCAAGCAATTAAGACCTAAAAGAAAAATGAATATTTTTGTTTTGACTTTCAACAGTGAACTTTCCCTTACCCGTCGTTCATTCTCTGTGACGGCAGCAACCTGTCAGATAATTTAAGATCTGTCCGGAATCTCACTATAGTCCTTGTGCAGTGTGTGCATGCTTGTGAACAGTTATATGCTAAGACTCTCTTAGTTTCACTAGAATATTCAACTCTTTAACTCGAATTTTTATGCCAAAGTTTATTTTTGAAGACACATTTTCATGCTTCTTTTGTTTTGACTTGATTCTTCTATTTTTCAAGCTAAGTTTTACTAGAGCCAGTTTTAGGCACCTCTAGTTAGCTTCCTAGAGCCGGCTTCGGGCACCTCTAGGTTTTTGAGTCTCTTTTGCTAAACTTCTTTCCTAGAGCCAGTGTGAGGCACCTCTAGGGGCTATTCAAGTACTAAGCTTCCTATTCTAGTTTGGCTAAAAGAAATCTAAGCAGTATAACAATCACAATGGTGTTTAAGTTTTCAGAACTATAGAAAGGCTCTAAACTTCTCCTTAAACTGTCCTAAAGATGCTGCCACGACAGAGCTGTCCTGACAGGTAAGTTCAAATCACAGTTTTAAGCCAAAATTTTCAGTCTTTTCTGATTTTTTTAAGAAAATAAATAAGACACAGCAAATAATTAAGATGTACTAAGACTCCATTAAAATGGAGGGTTGCCACCCCCAAACTCGAGGGTTGCATTGCCCTCAATGCAAATGACAAAAATAAAATGAAGGCAGTACATCACAAAATATAGATAAGGCAGCAGCAATAAGAAGAAAATAAAAGACTTAAATTTAAACACTGTCTTCACTGCTGCTGCTGAGGCGGATTTGGCGGCAGATTCTGGGCTGTGGGGCAGGCTGGGCTGGTTGTTCTACGACCTGGATGTCAGAGCTGCTGCCGTTGTCCCAAGTGCTGCTGCTACTGCTGGTGGTGCTGGCCTTTGGCATAAGCTTTCTGTCGGTCATTCTTTTCTGCCTCTTGACAGGCGTGAACTCTTTCTCCAGGTTCCTCCGAATAGAGGGTTCCGCCTCGCTGTCAGCCCAGACAGAGGAAGAAGAAAAACCAGCTACGAAGGCAGCAATATCATCAGAGGGTGGTCGCTTCGTCCCTCGGGCGGATGTGTCAGCCTGAGGGCTGCCGGCTGTCGTCGGGGCAGGTGATGGGGTGGAAGCAGCAGATTGTGTATGGGGTGTGGCAGCAGGTGTAGGTGTGTTGGCAGGGGTGGGGATGGTGAAATAGTGGGCAGGGAAGGTAGGGAAGACAACATCAAGATAATTTAAAGTATGGTTAATGAAATTTACCGTGGAGTTGGCAAAATCCCTGATGAATGTCATCAGACCCAGCTGTCTGTCCTCTATCCTCTGAATGGCAGCAAGGAGTTGAGTGGATTGGTGTGTCGGAGCAGCTGCTGCGGCAGGTTCAGTGTTGGGCTCCTCTGATGATTCTGCTGGGGTGGCATTAGGGTTGACGGAAGAGATGGGGGTTGCTACTGTCAGCTCCATGAGGCTGATAATATTCTTGTCTGTCCAGCCCCGTCCCTTCACTAGTCGATCGGTGGTGGCTTCTGGCACGGCAGAGCAGCGGCAGAGGGATGTAATCAGGAAGGGCAGGGAGAGGAGGGCCGTTGATCTGTGCGTGCAGTCCAAGATACTCTTCTCATGTAGCGTCCCACATTTATGGGCCATTTGTTCATGATTGAGTGGATTAGGGCTAGCCTCTGCTGGTCCACTATGGTATGATGGGAGGACGGCAGAATCCGCTTCTTGATGAAAGCGTTCCATAATTTGGCTTCTGGAAGCACCTGCCCCCTTCTTACGGTGTGGGGATTTTTCTTGCTCTTGTTCCATTCAGTTCCTTCTTCTGTCACTTCTACCATGACAGCATCGAAGGCAGCGTTGTCTAGGGTGTCTAGGAACTGCTGGTGAGCATCGTCGTTGGGGCCGAAGTAGAGGCCATAAAAATTGTTGATGCGCTCTGCTGTGAATGGCACTTCTATCCCTCGGACAGTCACTTTTGTTGCCGTCCTGCTGTCAATGGCAGCATAGAATTCCCTCGGACATTCATTTCTGTTGGTTGCTCTGCAAATTGCTCCCACAGCAGGGCCTTTATCGCCCTTGCGATGAACGGCTTGAGCCCCATATTCTTTGCCTTTCGAGTGTAGATAAAGCCTCGTTCTTCCCAGAGGTCTTTAGTTGCGAAGGACTGCGGGGTGGGTGCTGCCGGTGAAAAGGTTGAAGCAGCACTGCGGCAGGTTCTTCTGGAAGACATGTTAGTTGCAAGGGTTTTGTGAAAGTAAAGAAAACAAAGAAAAACGAAAGGGGAGAGAAAGTAAGAATAAGCAGAAGTGAGGAAAATGAAAATGAAACGGGGTTTTATAGAGGAAGAGTTGCTGTCCGTTTAATGCTGTAACGGCAGGTGTGAATAACGGGGCGAATGTTGAGCTTTAGCGTGTCTGACGCGTCTGACACGCATTTATGCGTCTGTTACGCGTCTGTCACACGTTTCTGCGTCTGCCGTGACAGTCTGATGACAGCCTGTCTTATCCGTTTCTGCAGCGGCAGCTGGAACGACATGCTTCAATATTGGGTTGTATTGGGCTGATGGATGGATGGTGGGCTTTGGTCACTTCTCCTATTCTTCTTGACTCCTTTATTTCCTAAAAACAGAAAACATAAAAAATATTATTTGAATAAAATAAACCTTATTTCCTAATAAATAATAAATAATAAAAATAAATAGAAAATAAAATTTAGGTTAAATTAGGGATGCCTTGGGGCATCTCCTAAGGTAACCACTTCCTGTATTCCTGGGGCTTCAGTCCCCTGATAATGCTTGAGGCGCTGTCCGTTGACTTTGAATTGGTGCCCGTCTTTTAATGATCGGATTGTGATGGCGCCATGGGGAAAAACTTGTATAACTTGGAACGGGCCAGACCATCTAGATTTTAGCTTCCCTGGGAAGAGTTTTAGTCTAGAATTGAACAACAATACAAGCTGCCCTGGGCAGAACTGTCGTGGCAGCAACTTCCTGTCATGCCACTTCTTAGTTTTCTCCTTGTAAATTCTTGCATTGTCGTAGGCCATTGTCCGTATTTCTTCGATTTCGTTCAGATCTAACAGCCTTTTCTGGCCTGCCTTGTCCAAGTCCATATTCACTGCCTTGATTGCCCAATATGCTTTATGCTCTATCTCGACAGGCAGATGACAAGTTTTCCCATAAATCAATCGGTATGGAGACATGCCCAATGGAGTTTTAAAAGCTGTCTTATATGCCCATAATGCATCATTAAGGAATAAAGTCCAATCTTTCCTAGTTGGCTTAACCATCTTCTCAAGAATGTTCTTAACTTCCCTATTGGATATCTCAACTTGTCCATTGGTCTGTGGGTGGTATGCTGTCGTGATCCGGTGCTTGACACCATATTTCTTCAAGGCGGCAGCAATAACCCTATTGTCAAAATGTCTCCCTTCATCACTGATAATCGCCTTAGGGATGCCAAATCTAGAAACAATGTTTTGTGTAGAAACTTTTGGACTGTCTTGGCATCATTCTTTTGAGTGGCGATAACTTCAACCCACTTTGAGACATAATCCACTGCTAGGAGGATGTATAGATTTCCACATGAAGATGGAAAAGGTCCCATAAAATCAATCCCCCAAACGTCGAAGATCTCGACTTCTAGAATGTTCTGCAGTGGCATCTCGTTTCTCCTCGAGATGTTACCTGTCCGCTGGCACCTGTCACAGTTCTTGTAGAAGTCCTGTGCATCTTTATACAGTGTCTGTAACGCCCCGGTTTTGGGCTTAGGAGTTTTGGGCGTTGACCGGTTGGTCAAAGTGCTGTTCGAATCTAAAGAGGTGAAATTAGGAAAGCCTAGTTCGGGTTGCATTAAAAATATGGAAAAATGTTCTAAAATCATCTTCTAATATAATTAAGTGAACTCTGAAATCAATTTTGGAAAATGAGTTTTGGAAGTGTGACATTTTGGCTAGTGACCAAAATGTAATTTTCGAAAGTTTGGTGACTGTTTTATAAAGGGTTGGAACTTTGAATCTTTAAGTGAGCTATGTGCTGCAATCTGGGCAGGGCGTTTCGGAACAGTGTGCACCGTTTCGGAACGGGTGCCTAACATGAACCCAGGCGTCCGAAACGGTATGCACCGTTTCGAAACGGTTTGGCCTCTGCCAAGGCCATGTTCCGGAACCAGTTGCGGAACGGCCCGTGTTTCGGAACGGGGTCAACCTGTTCCGGAACGGTCGACCGTTAGGGGCTGACATTGGCAGTTATATGTTTTGAATTGATTGCGTTTTGGTCCTGAAACTTGTTTGTGCAATTGTATGAGTTTGGGAAGTCCTTTAGAGCTGAAATTTCACAGAGAAGCATGAAACCTGATTAATTTCAAGTTGGTAACTTTAATTTGGGTTAAGTCCTTAAATTTATCTGAAATTACAATTTGGTCCCTAAAGTTGTAATTTGTTCAATTGGGTCCCTGTTTGATCTCTGATGTTTGTGATCTTTGAGATTGGTGTTTGTGTGATCACAATTAGAACTAATGTGCATCTAGACAAGACTAAAATGAAAAAAAATGGGTCGTTAATCAAGGTTGACTTTCAGGTTGACTTTGGTTTTCCCCGTGTGACTTTCTTAATTCGGGTCAACCGTCTAGGCCGGGTTAAGGGGGTTACATTTGGTGGTATCAGAGCTGAGTTCTCGAGTAATTGGGAATGAGTGTATGCATGATTGAAGTATGTTTGGCTTGTATGCTTGTTGTGTGAAAGCATGTTCAGTGGTTTGAGATGTTGATGCAATTGAGATGTATGTTGTGATGTTGCATGTTGAGGGTACCCATTGCCTAACAAAAGCTAATGAAAAGATGTTGATTTTGAATGAAATTGAGCTTGAATACTTGGATTGCTTACCTTGCTGGGCCTGACTTGTTTTATTTTGCATTGTGATTGCATGGTAAAAGTATGGCACCACGTAGAGAGTTAAGAGGTAGTGTGCGAGCTACAGCTCCCAATGAGAACGAGAATGAAGAGAACACGGGTAGTGCAGTGTTACCCCCTCCTCCGCCTGGTGGTGGTGCTAGAGGTGAGAGAGCTGAAGCTGCAGCTGGTGCTGGAGCTGCTGGACCAGAGGTTGGTCAGGGGCAAGCTATGCCTGATATGTCGGTGCTGGTACAAGCTATTGCGGGTGCTTTTCGGGCAGCAGTAGCTGGAGCTCAAGGAGCTGGGCATCAGGGAGATGCTAGTGTTAGATTACCTCTGGAGCGCTTGCGCAGTCTTGGAGGGACTGAGTTTAGGGGTATGTCAGCTGAGAGTTCTGAAGCTTGGCTAGAGAGTACCAAGCGTATCTTGGGGCAGATGAGCTGCACGGATGTGCAAAAGCTGGGCTGTGTTGTGTCCTTGCTGCAGGACGATGCTTATACGTGGTGGACGACCACCATAGCTGGGATGGCTGAAGCAGATGTTACTTGGACATTCTTTCAGAATGTGTTCAAGAGGAGATATCTAGGAGTGAGATATCTGGATGAGAAAAAGCGTGAATTCATGTCTCTTACCCAAGGGAGCATGAGTGTGGCTGAGTATGAGGTGCAGTTTGTGCGACTCAGTCAGTATGCACCAGAGTTGATACCTGATGAGCGGGCAAGGTGCGAGAGGTTCCGTTATGGTCTTGTGACGGATGTGAAAATGTACGTGCTGGCCACTGAATATGATGATTTTGATGTGTTGGTGGGCCGCGCCAAAGACATAGAGATGAATCTGGGTTTGTCTGCGAGAGGTGCTGGAGCGAGTTCTGGCAAGAGAGCTGCTGAGTTTAGTTCCGGGGGTGGACGGAACAAGAGGGGACGTGATCAGAAGTATCAGTCCTCAGCCAAGAGAGGTGGTGGTGCACCTGCTAGAGGAGGTTATGCTAGAGCTGACCCTAGTGTTTGCTGTATCTGTGGTTCACGTGGTCACATGAAGCATGATTGTCCTCGTGCTGTGAGGGAGGTGCAAGCTCCTGTTGCGGCAGCTGGTTATGCGTGCTGGAATTGTGGTTCTGCAGACCACTTGAGGCGAGATTGTCCGAGGTTGGCTGGTGGCCAAGAGCGTGCTCCTGTTGTTGCTGCACCGCAGAGAGGTCGTGGGCGCGGCCGTGGTAATTTTCAGAGGAGAGAGGAAGGTGGTCGTGGAGTAGCCCATGTAGTGGCTATTCAGCCTGAGGGTGGAGGCCAAGCTAGGGTGTATGCTCAGCGCGAGGGAAGGAATGATGCAGATGTGATTGCAGGTACCTTTACTTTGCAATCCTTGTCATTGCTTTCTTTGATTGATTCTGGATCTACGCATTCATACATTTTGCGTGAGCATGCTGAATTACTTGGTTTGCCTGTTGAGTCTTTGGATGTTGGTGTTCGTGTCACTAGTTCTTCTGGTGAAACTGTTGTGACTCGAAAGCTTTATAGAAGGTGTCCCTTGGTTGTTCAAGAACATGTCTTCCATGTTGATCTTATGGAGTTGCCCTTTTATGGTTTTGATGTGATCCTTGGTATGGATTGGCTTGCTGAGCATCGTGCTGTGGTAGATTGTGTAAATAAGCGGGTTTCGCTTAAGCTTGCAGATGATTATGAAGTTGTTGTGGTTGGTGAGAATGTGAAGTTTCTTGCTAATGTGGTGTCTACCTTGGAGGCGAGTAGGATGCTGAGGCAAGGTTGCGAAGCTTATCTAGCTTTTGTGATGAATCCTAGCTCTAAGGAGTTGAGGGTGCAGGATATCAAGGTTGTGAAGGAATTTCCTAGTGTTTTTCCTGAAGAGTTGCCTGGTTTACCTCCTAATCGCGAGGTGGAGTTTGGAATTGAGCTGTATGAGAATACGACTCCTGTGTCCATTACTCCCTATAGAATGGCACCTAAGGAGCTGAAAGAGCTGAAGACGCAGTTGCAAGAGCTGCTTGATCGTGGTTTCATCCGGCCGAGTGTGTCACCTTGGGGAGCACCTGTCTTGTTTGTGAAGAAGAAAGATGGCACTATGAGGATGTGCATTGATTACCGTCAGCTGAACAAGTTGACTATCAAGAATCGGTATCCTTTGCCGAGGATTGATGATCTCTTTGATCAATTTCGGGGAGCTTCTGTGTTCTCTAAGATTGACTTGAGGTCAGGGTATTATCAGTTGAAGGTGAAGGATGTGGATGTGCCTAAGACAGCTTTCAGGACGAGGTATGGGCATTATGAGTTCCTTGTGATGCCGTTTGGTTTGACAAATGCTCCTGCTGCTTTCATGGACATGATGAATCGTGTGTTTCATGAATACCTGGACAAGTTCGTTGTGGTGTTCATTGATGATATCCTCGTGTACTCGCGTACTGAGGAGGAGCATGAAGAGCATTTGAGGATTGTTTTGCAAGCTTTGTCTGAGAATCAGCTTTATGCTAAGCTGAGCAAGTGTGAGTTCTGGCTTAAGGAGGTGGTGTTTCTTGGGCTTGTGGTCTCAGCTGAGGGGATTCGTGTTGATCCTCAGAAGATCGAAGCGATGATGAATTGGAAAGTTCCTAAGTCTGTTCATGAGGTCCGTAGTTTCCTTGGTTTGGCGGGATACTACCGGAGGTTTGTGGATGGTTTTTCCAAGATTGCTGCTCCTTTGACGAAGTTGTTGCAGAAGGATGTTAAGTATGAGTGGACAGAAGCGAGACAGCAGGCTTTTGAGAAGCTTAAGGCGGCTTTGACGCAAGCTCCTATCTTGATTCAGCCTGAATCAGGGAAAGAGTTTGTGGTCTACAGTGATGCGTCCTATGTTGGTTTGGGATGTGTGCTGATGCAAGAGGGTAAGGTTGTGGCTTATGCGTCGCGGCAGTTGAAGGTGCATGAGCACAATTATCCTACGCATGATATTGAGCTGGCAGCAGTGGTTTTTGCTCTGAAGATCTGAGACATTATCTGTATGGTGAGAAGTGTACTGTGTACACTGATCACAAGAGTTTGAGGTATCTAATGTCTCAGAAGGAGTTGAATCTTAGGCAGCGACGTTGGTTGGAGTTGCTCAAGGATTATGATCTGACGATTGAGTATCATCCTGGAAAAGCTAATGTTGTTGCTGATGCCTTGAGTAGGAAGGTAGCTGTTGAGCTGAGGGCTATGTTTGCTAGCTTGAGCATATCGCGAGATGGTGGTCTTGTTGCTGAGTTGCAAGTGAAACCATCTTTGGTTCAGTTGATCAAGGAAAAGCAGTTGCTGGATGATTCCTTGGTGTCTCATGTTCAGGATATTGCGGAGGGTAGGCCTTCGGATTTCTGTTTTAATGGTGATGGAGTGTTGTGATTTGGGAGTCGAATAGTAGTGCCTGCTGATGCTGAGTTGAGGCGTGATATTCTGACTGAAGGCCATAGTAGTCCTTTTGCTATGCACCCTGGTAGTACTAAGATGTATCGTGATCTTCGTGATGAGTACTATTGGGTGGGTTTGAAGAAGGATGTTGTAGAGTTTGTGAGCAAGTGTTTGGTGTGTCAGCGGGTTAAGGCTGAACATCAGGTTCCTTCTGGGTTGTTGCAACCGTTGAAAATCCCTAAATAGAAGTGGGAAAGGGTTACCATGGATTTTGTATCTGGTTTACCTTTGTCTCCATCAAAGAAGAATTTTGTTTGGGTGATTGTGGATCGCCTGACGAAGTGTGCGCATTTCTTGCCTGTGCATACTACGTTTTCTTTGGATAAGCTGGCAGAGCTGTACATTGCTGAGATCGTGAGGCTGCATGGTGTGCCTAAGTCGATTGTGTCGGATAGGGATCCTAGGTTCACATCGCGTTTCTGGCAGTGTTTGCATCAGGCTCTGGGTACAAGGTTGAATTTCACTACATCCTATCATCCTCAGTCGGATGGTCAGTCTGAGCGAGTTATTCAGATTTTGGAGGATATGTTGAGGTGCTGCGTGATTGAGTTCCAAGGTTCTTGGGAGAAGCATCTGCCCTTGGTTGAGTTCGCTTATAACAATAGTTATCAGGCGAGTATACAAATGGCACCTTATGAGGCTCTGTATGGGAGGAAGTGTAGGACTCCTCTCTGTTGGGCTGAAACTGGTCAAAAGTTGGTTTCGATGCTGGCCTTGCTGAAAGGGACCACCGAGAAGGTGAAGCTCATTTGTGAGAGGTTGAAGGCTGCCTCTGATCGGCAAAAGTCTTACGCGGATTTGAAGCGTAAGGAGATAGAGTATGCGGTGGGTGACCGTGTGTTCTTGAAGGTTTCGCCTTGGAAGAAGGTGATGAGGTTTGGCCGGAAGGGTAAGTTGAGCCCTCGGTACATTGGACCATATGAGGTGGTTGAGCGTGTGGGTCCTGTTGCATATCGGTTGAGGTTACCTCAAGAGTTGGAGAAGATTCATGATGTGTTCCATGTTTCTATGCTCCGGAAGTATAGATCTGATCCTTCGCATGTGATGCCTGTGGAGGATGTGGTTTTGAATCCGGATTTGACCTATGATGAGGAACCGGTGAAGGTTCTGGATTCGGATAGCAAGGTTCTTCGTGGCAAGACCATTGAGTTGGTAAAGGTGCTGTGGAAGCATCGAGGTGTTGAGGAAGCCACGTGGGAGCGGAAGGAAGACATGCTGAAGCAGTTTCCTTATCTCTTTCCTTAAGGTAAATTTCGAGGACGAAATTTCTTAAGGGGGGGAGAGTTGTAACGCCCCGGTTTTGGAAGTGTGACATTTTGGCTAGTGACCAAAATGTAATTTTCGAAAGTTTGGTGACTGTTTTATAAAGGGTTGGAACTTTGAATCTTTAAGGAGCTATTAATCCAAAAGTGGTTTCTCCAGATTTTTCTAAGATATTATAAGCTATTTTCTGATTTTAAATATATCAAAAAGGAGGGAAAAGCTCATTTGGCAATTTTCTCAACTAACTTCTCAATTTTCCTTCTCTCATTTTCTCTCAACCCAAACACTTCTTTTCCAGAGAATTGGTTCTGATTTCTTCACCTAAATCCCTCCCTTCAACTCTCATTTGATTCCTAATCAACATATCTTCAAAACCTCTTCAATTGCTTCTTGATTCAACAAGGATTTTGATTGCAAAAAGTGGAGAAACTCAAGTTTGGAGGTAAGAACGTCCTTCTCCTCTAAACTATTAGTCCTTTACTGAAATTCCTAAGTTTTCAATCCTTAATTGAAGTTTAATTAAAGGTTTTTAAATGGGGAAATGGATCTTGGCTTTTAATGCAAGATTTTGATGATTTTTGATGATTTTCGTTAGATCTGATTAATCTGTGATTTGAGATGTGTTTTTGATGTTAAATGAACTCTAAATTGATAAGGAATTGAGTTTTGATTGATGCAAACCCGGATAGGTTGAGTTTCCTAAGTTTAGCTTGTGATTCAAGGTTGTTTTTGAGGTGATCTTGTGGATCTGTTGTTGCTGGAGGTATAAGGATGTTAGTAGGTTGTTTTTGGATGTGATATGATGTTAAAGGATATGTGGTTATGCTGGTTTATGGCTGGGCTTTGTTTAGAAGTGGTTTGGATGCATTTTCGGTTGTGTTTGGTGGCCGAAAATGGTGTATGGATGAGAGCAGCGAGTTTAGGTGCTTTCATTGAAGCAATTAATGCATGATGATGCATTAATCCTCTGCTTTGATGTGTTGAAACAGGGGAGGCATCTTTGGATCCAAGAGTTGTTGATCCGGAAGCTTGATTTGGTGCTTTGGCTTGAAGCAAAGTGGAAATCGGTGAGTGAAGTTGGGTTTACAACTTTTAAACCAAGGTTTGAAGGTTTTGGGAGCTTAGTTTAAGTCTAAACAACTTTGCTAAGCTCAAGTGTAAGTTTTCGGAATTTCTCTCTAGTGGTGGCCATGATTTTGTTGTGATGCAAAATGGTTAATTGCATGTTTTAATTACTGTTTTGAAAGCATGTTATAGCATGGTTTTTGCTGATGATGTAAGCCATATGTTGAAGGTAACTCTAGGTGGGAGTTCCTTGATTTTGTACATTGATTAAATGTGGTTTAATGCTTTTAAATGCATGATGAATATGGCTTGGTTTAATGCTTTAAAACAGTGAATTGAGTGATGAAAATGATGTATATTGGCAAGTGATGTTTTAAAAAGGTTAAGGTCACTAAGGTGGTTAAAAGTCCTTGAGTGAGCCTTGTATACTTAAGAACATCAAGGTGGTTAAAAGTCCTTGGATGGTTCTTGTTGCGGACACTAAGGTGGTTAAAAGTCCTTAGGTGATCCTTTCCATGGTGTTTAAAAGTCCATGGGGCCAAGGTGTTTAAAAGTCCTTGGGACCAAGGTGTTTAAAAGTCCTTGGGGTGATTCAAGCAATGGACACAAAGGTGGTTAAAAGTCCTTATGTGGTCCTCATTCATGGTGTTTAAAAGTCCATGGCCAAGGTGTTTAAAAGTCCTTGGGACCAAGGTGTTTAAAAGTCCTTGGGAAGTTGATGAACTTGTTTTAAGTAATGGAATGTATCACTTGAGCCAATATGACATGTTATGTTTATGTTGAAGCATGAGATTGCTTGTTTTAAGTATGCTTTTGAGCATGTGCAAGGGTTGATTTAAAGCATGATTTGCAAATGTTTTTAATTGCATTATTGAATGGTTTTTAAGAGCATTCCTCACTAAGCTTTTGCTTACGCTCTCTTCGTTTTCTTAATTCAATAATGCAGAGCATTAGAGAACCTTGAGGGCAGCAAGGAGGCAAGAATTCAAGTGCAAGTAAAGCTCAATGTATGGAAGGTTTTTGTTAAACATTTTAGCTTTTGGGTGATTTGGCAATGGGGGACCAATATGGATGTTTTGGGAGGTGTTTGGAACTCCCTAAGTGTGTTGAATGTTGTTAAGATTGCTGGTTTTTGCATTGGATCATTATATGCTCGTTTTGGAAGTATTGTGCTTGAGTAGCTAGCTTGTGTAGGAAGTATGCCTATAGAATTGGGGCTTTTTGCATATGATGTTGTTCGGATTATTTGTTGATGCTTATAAGTCTTATATTTGTTGAATTGCATGCTGGTAAAGTTTGGTGGCTTTTGGAGCATGTTTGAATGATCAATTGTATGTTTAAGTGAGCTATGTGCTGCAATCTGGGCAGGGCGTTTCGGAACAGTGTGCACCGTTTCGGAACGGGTGCCTAACATGAACCCAGGCGTCCGAAACAGTATGCACCGTTTCGAAACGGTTTGGCCTCTGCCAAGGCCATGTTCCGGAACCAGTTGCGGAACGGCCCGTGTTTCGGAACGGGGTCGACCTGTTCCGGAACGGTCGACCGTTAGGGGCTGACATTGGCAGTTATATGTTTTGAATTGATTGTGTTTTGGTCCTGAAACTTGTTTGTGCAATTGTATGAGTTTGGGAAGTCCTTTAGAGCTGAAATTTCACAGAGAAGCATGAAACCTGATTAATTTCAAGTTGGTAACTTTAATTTGGGTTAAGTCCTTAAATTTATCTGAAATTACAATTTGGTCCCTAAACTTGTAATTTGTTCAATTGGGTCCCTGTTTGATCTCTGATGTTTGTGATCTTTGAGATTGGTGTTTGTGTGATCACAATTAGAACTAATGTGCATCTAGACAAGACTAAAATGAAAAAAAAATGGGTCGTTAATCAAGGTTGACTTTCGGGTTGACTTTGGTTTTCCCCGTGTGACTTTCTTAATTCGGGTCAAACGTCTAGGCCGGGTTAAGGGGGTTACAGTGTCGGCCAGTAGAACCCTGACTGCAGCACCTTGGCAGCAGTTTTGTTGCCTCCTAAGTGACCTCCATATTGTGAAGCATGGCAGTGATGGAGAATGTCTTCTTGCTCTTCTTGTGGTACACACCTCCTTATAACTTGATCTGCACATAGTTTGAAAAGAAGAGGTTCGTCCCAATAATAATGCTTAACATCATTTTGGAACCTCTTCCTGGCCTTATAATTAAGATCAGAAGGAAGTATTCCGCTAACTATAAAATTAACGAAATCAGCATACCAGGGGTGTTCAGAAGACTTACCTGCCGCCATGGCTGTTGCGGCAGCGATTGCGGCAACAAAGAGCTGCTCATCTGGGAAGGTCTCCAGTATGTTAGTCTTATCTATTGGCAGACTCAGTCCCTTCTCCAACCTTGACAAGTGATCTGCCACCTGATTTTCTGTCCCTTTTTTGTCCTTGATTTCAAGGTCGAATTCTTGCAATAGCAAGATCCACCGTATCAATCTAGGCTTTGCATCCTTTTTCGCGAACAAATATTTCAGGGCAGAATGGTCTGTGTGCACTATTACTTTCGTCCCAAGTATGTAAGAACGAAACTTGTCAATGGAGAACACCATAGCTAATTACTCCTTTTCTGTGGTGGTGTAGTTTACTTGGGCGTCATTCAATGTCTTGCTGGCATAATATAAGACATGAAACAACTTATCTCTGCGCTGCCCAAGTGCTGCCCCAACGGCATAGTCACTAGCATCACACATAATCTCAAATGGCTGTGTCTAGTCTGGTGTCTGTACTATTGGGGCTGTTACCAGTTTTTCCTTCAGAACCTTGAATGCTTTAGTACATTCATCATTAATGTCAAAGGGTCGATTCTTCTCCAAAAGATGGCATAGGGGCTTGGTGATTTTTGAGAAATTTGCAATGAATCTCCGATAAAAACCAGCATGTCCCAAGAAACTTCTAATACCATCGACTGTGGTCGGCGGCGGCAGCTTCTCGATCACTTCTATTTTAGCCCTGTCGACTTCTATCCCACGTCAGCTAATCTTATGGCCAAGGACTATCCCTTCATCCACCATAAAGTGGCATTTTTCCCAATTCAAAACAAGATTTGCCTTTTCACATCTTTCAAGTACCTTTTGTAGATTGCCGAGGCAGCTCTCAAAATCGTCTCCAAAGACGGAAAAATCATCCATAAAAATCTCAAGGAAGTCCTCTACCATATCGGAGAATATGGACATCATGCACCTTTGGAAGGTGGCGGGTGCATTGCATAGTCCAAACGGCATCCTCCTAAAAGCATACGTTCCGTAGGGGCATGTAAAAGTCGTCTTTTCTTTATCCTCCGGTGCGATAGCAATTTGATTATAACCTGAATAACCATCAAGAAAACAGTAGTAAGATTTTCCCGCTAATCTATCAAGCATTTGATCAATAAAGGGTAAAGGAAAATGGTCTTTTTAGGTAGCTTTGTTAAGCTTCCGATAGTCCATACAAACCCTCCAACCGGTCACAGTCCTGGTTGGGATTAACTCATTGTTCTCGTTGGTTATCACGGTCATTCCTCCTTTCTTGGGAACACATTGCACCGGGCTCACCCATTTGCTGTCGGAGATGGCGTAAATAATACCAGCATCTAACCATTTGATTATCTCCTTACGCACTACCTCTTTCATTGCATGGTTTAGCCGCCTTTGGGCATCAATAGTCGGCTTATGATCTTCCTCTAGGAGGATTTTGTGCATGCATAACGCAGGACTAATGCCTTGTATATCAGCTATCGTCCATCCAATCGCCTTTTTGTGCTGCCTTAGCATTCCTATTAGCTGTCGTTCCTGTTCCTGCGGCAGCTTAGAAGAGATGATTACGGGCAACGTATCATTTAAACCAAGAAAAGCATATTTTAGCTGCCCTGGCAGGGGCTTCAGTTCTAAGGCAGGTGGTTCAACAGTAGATGACTTTTGGAGTAAATGGTTATCCGAAGTATAATTCAAAGGTTCGAATAACTTACCTGGACGATTGCCTAACCAGTTTACCTCCTCCTGATCTTCAGTATCAGATGTATCGGAATCAGAGGAAGTGCTGTCGTCGGTGCTGTCGTCAGTGCTGTCGTGACAGTCTTGTAGGTGGCTGCCGCGGCAGTGACCAAATTTAATATCGTGACAGCCCGACCTGATGCAGGGTTGATCAAGGGTAACGTCAGTGATAGCCTTGCATTCCTCGTCCACATCAGCATGTTTCATCGCTTGGAGAACATTCAACTTAATCTCTTGATCGTTCACTCGCATGGTGAGTTCTCCCTCCTCCACATCAATCAGTGATCTTCCCGTGGATAAGAAGGGTCGCCCAAGGATGACTGGTGCGTTTTCGTCTGCCTCACAATCTAAAACAAGAAAGTCAGCAGGAAAAATAAACTTATCCACTCTTACCAGAATATCTTCAATTTTTCCTTCTGGATGAACGTAAGAGCGGTCTGCCAGTTGCAGAGTTACTGTCGTGGGTCGCGCCTTTCCAATACCTAATTTCTGAAAAACAGACTTTGGCATTAAATTAACACTAGCACCAAGATCACAAAGTGCCTTACCCACAAATTTATTTCTGATTACACAAGGTATGATGAAGCTCCACGGATCCTTCTTTTTCTGGGGTGGCTGCCGGTGAAGAATACTCATGCAACCTTCTGTCATCTTTACCGTTTCAAATTCCCCAAGTTTTGATTTCTTTGACATGACATCCTTGAGAAATTTGGCATAACCGGGCATCTCCCTAACGGCATCTAACAGCGGAATATTAATATGAACCTGCTTAAAAATATCATAAATCTTTTTAAGTTGAGATTCTTGCTTAGCTTGCTGTATCCGTTGGGGAAAGGAGGTGGGGGACGATAATCAGCAATACGTCCTTCCCACTGCATACGAATCTGAGGAGGTTTAGGTTCATCAATTTTCTCCTCGGTCGTTTATGCTGTCGTGACAGGCTCATCGGCAGCAGTCTGTTTATCACCTGTCGGGGCAGCTTCCTCGGCAGGTTTATCCAAGGCAGGTTCCTTTACTGTTTCAGCTTCTTTTTCCGGCCCTGGTAGTTTCTTCCCACTCCTAGTAGTAATTGCTCTACACTGCTCATGTGTGGGCCGCCTAGCATTCTCAGTATTGCTAGGGAATCCTCCAGTCTGCCTCGACTTAATATGTTGGGAAACCTGACCCATTTGTGTCTCCAGAGATTTCAAAGTAGCTTCATGATTTGTCATCCTCATCTCTATTTTATCCATGAAATTCTCTGTTTTCTTAACAAACTGATTCATATTCTCAATATAAGTACCTGTCTCAGACATAAAAGTGGCCAGAGTCTGTTCCAGTATACTGCTCGTGGCAGCTGGTTGCTGCTGTTGCTGCTGCGGCAGTTGCTGTCGCGTCAGCAATCTAGGTCCTTCCTGATTCTAATTGTGTGCTTGATGATTCAGGGCATTATTAGGATTACTCCAAGAAAATTTGGGATCCTTCCTCCAATTGGGATTATAATTGTTGTAATTGTAATTTGGCTTGTAGTTTCCAACATATTTTCCCTCTTCTAACTGTATTGGGCACTCATCCCGACTATGATTTCCCTCACATATGTCACATACCTCCTCAACAGCAAATCCGTGTTGTCCATCATCATTCAATAACCTTTTCATTGCTTTAGTAAGGAATGCTACCTGTGATTTCATCGTGCTGTCGGCCTCATAGTCCTTGACAGCAAGTACCCGTTTACCCCCTCTTCTGGCAGTCGGAAACTGCTCCTCATTCTTAGCCAGATTTTTTAAAACTTGCAGTGCCTCGTCCGGATCTTTATCCAACAATAGTCCATTTGCTGCTGAATCAATTTGAATACGAGTTTGTAAGTTGGCAGCATTATAAAACTTAGTTACCTGATTCCAGACGGGGAATCCATGCATTGGGCAGTTCCGTAGAAGAGTAGTAAATCTGTTCCAGGCCTCGTGCATCGGCTCGTCATCTTCCTGTTGAAAAGCAGCAATTTCATTACGTAATCGCTCAGATAAATGCGAAGGTTTAAAACGAGATAAAAATTCACGAGATAAATCTGCCCAAGTTCTAATTGAACTCGGCGTAAGTTTATTCCACCAAGTTTTAGCTCTGTCCCTCAATGAATGGGGAAATAACCGAAGCCTCAGTATCTCTGGATTAACTCCTGGCAGTCTAAACGAACCACAGATCTCCTGGAACGTTTTGAGATGCTCCCTAGCATCCTCTGTCACAACACCACTAAACTGTCTGGCATTATTGATCATACTAAACATGACAGGTTTAAGCTCGAAGTTGTCAACATCAATATCCGGCAGCGTGGTCTCCAGCTCTACATGATCGTTCAACATGTAGTCACGACATGATCGTCGTCCGGCGGCGGCAGGGTTATCGGCAGGCGGTATAATATCGCCAGTAGGTGGGTCGTCGGCCATCTTCTCTAGTTGTTCTTCAAGGTACTCGTTCCTGGCTAAAAGGTGACGAATTTGTTTCTTGAGATTGAAGGAACGTTCAATTTCCGGATCTAATGGATACTCAGATCTTCACCTCTTTTAGATCTGCGCATAAACAAGAAAACCTCGTGAAAAGCAAGAGTTGAAAGCACCAACGAAAAAACAGAAAAAGAAAAATAAAAGAAAAACAAAAACAAAAACGAAAAGTGCAATAAAAGAAAGGTGGAGTTATGTTGCCAATCCCCGGCAACGGCGCCAAAAACTTGTTGCGTGTTAAAGAGTCTATCGCAATGGTAGTGCAAGTGTACACGACGCAAGTAGTAAAGTGATACAAAGTATCGGATATCGTCTCCACAGGGATTGGGCTAATAGCTTCACCTTAGTTCACTGCACGAAAGTAAAGGAAATATTTGAGAAAGTTGTCACGAGAGTAATAAAGTAAATGTAAATAAAAGAGTAGAAATATTAAGATAGAGAGAATGGGCTGGTATTGAATTGCTCAGTAGTGTAGGTATTGCAATGCTTAGGAAATCCAGTTCTGTCGTCGCGCCCGTCGCGGCAGCACCTATGCGGCAGCAGTCCGTTGATCGTTGCGGCAGCAAACACACCAACTCAGTACTTCAAGTTTGGCAAGAATCCCAGATCTACCTTGGCCTATCCCTAGGTCCAAGTCTGTCGATGATCACGTCTTTGATGATACCTCCCGGCGTGAATCGAAGGATGAACACCGATGTGTATGAATTCTTCTTTAGCCACTTAACCTTGCCCTATCCCTAGGCACAAGATAGTTCAACTATAAACTAGAGAACTTGCTCCTATTTCTTTCGTATACTTAACTCTCCCGATGCTAAGTAAATGGATAACCTCACAATGCTCTCCCGATGCTCTTGCAAGATATTAATAACCAAAATAAGAGAACTTGAAGTTTATTTTATTGAACTTGAAAAATCCTAAAACAAAACAACCCTTGCAACTACTTTCCAAATCAACTCGTGGCCCTAGGGAGTTTTTAGAACATGTCGACGGCGGGTAAACGGCTAGGGGTTTTTGGTTGTCGGTTATGGGGTAATCGGCTATGGGATATGAGATATGCCCTAGATTAAAATACATGCCCTTATATAAGCTTTGGGCTCAAGTTATCTAAGTTAACAAGGATTACAACTTTAATTAAAAGTATGATTCTAATAAAGACTTAATCTTCAAGGATCCTACTTTTCAGTCGTCCTCCTTGTTTCTTGGGATTTTCTCTCCTTGAGCTTTGGGCTTGACATATCTTTTGATCCGGGCCTTGGAAAAATATTTGGTTTTCACACGACAGACGAGCAGAATTTTCTCTATCTATCGAGGTCCACTTTGCTTTTCCTCCACTGACTTGTCGTCGTCCTCTGCTGTCACGGCAGCACCATGGCAGCATCGTCCTCTTTGTCTGCTTGTTCAGTTCAGCTCTTCTGCTTCTCTGCCCTGCGCCTGCCTTCTCCGTCTACTATGGTGGCAACCTGCAAAATTAGCCATCTTTTAGTAGAATCTGTGCCTTTAGTATATTTGTGATGTTTTGCTATAAACTAACCTAAATGCAATGAAATGATGCTTGAATGCAGCAGAAATATGGGTTAAAAAGGGTGTAAATAATAGAACTTTTACACACTCAACAGTTTATACAGATCACAAAAATTTGAAGTATTTAATGTCCAAGAACGAATTGAATCTTAGGCAACAAAGATGGTTGGAGTATCCTACTCATGATCTTGAGGTTGCGCGGTTGTGTTTGCTTGGAAAATGTGAAGGCATTACCTTTACGGGGGAGAAGTGTGTTGTTTATACAGATCACAAAAATTTGAAGTAGTTAATGTCCAAGAAAGAATTGAATCTTAGGCAACAAAGATAGTTGGAGTAGCTTAAGGATTACGACTTGACGATAGAGTATCACCCTGGAAAAGCCAATGTTGTGGTCGATGCCTTGAGTATAAAGGTGGTTGTAGAGTTGAGGGTGATGTTTGCTCGATTGAGTATATCGCGAGATGGTGGATTGATAGCTGAGTTACAAGTGAAACTTTCCTCGGTTCAGTTGATTAAGGAGAAGCAGTTGCTTGATGATTCGTTGGTACCGCATGTTCAGGATATATAGTGGCTGGTAATACAACATAATTTTGTTTCAAAGATGATGATGTCTTGTGTTTTAAGAGTCGAATAGTTTTGCCAGATGATGTTGACTAAGGTCACATAGCAGCTCTTTTTCTATGCATCCTGATAGTACTAAGATGTATCGTGGTTTGAAGGATGAGTACTATTGGGTTGGGTTGAAGAAGGATGTCGCTGAATTTGTGAGTAAGTTTATGGTTTGTCAACGCATGAAAGATGAGCATCAATTTCCTTCGGGGCTGTCGCAAACTTTGAAGATACCGGAATGGAAATGGGAGAGGATTACGATGGATTACTTGTCCGGTTTACCTTTGACCCAGTCAAAGAAGAACTCTAATTGGGTGATTGTAGACTATCTTACAAAGTGTGTGCATTTTATAGCCGTGCATACTACGTATACGTTGGATAAGTTGGTAGAGTTGTACATTTCGGAAATTGTAAGGTTGCATGGTGTACCTAAATCCATAGTTTCGGATAGAGATCCAAGGTTTACAACAAGGTTTTGGGAGTGTTTTCATAGAGCTTTGGGTACACTGCTTAATCTCAGTACCTCGTATCATTCTCAGACGGATGGTCAGTCTGAGCGAGTTATCCAAGTGCTTAAGGATATGTTGCGGTGTTGTGTTATAGATTTCCAAGGTTCTTGGGAGAAACGGTTTCCTTTGGTGAAGTTTTCTTATAATAATAGCTTTCATGAAAGTATACAAATGGCTCCGTATGAAGCCTTGTATGGTAGAAAGTGTACAACGCCTCTTTGTTGGGCGAAAGCAGGGCAAAAGTTAGTTTCCTTGTCGGATTTGCTAAAGGGAACGACGGAGAAGGTAAAGCTTGTTTGTGATCAATTGAAAGCGGCTTCGGATCGTCAAAAGTCTTACGCGGAATTGAAGCATAGGGAGATTGAGTTTGCGGTTGGTGATCGCGTGTTTTTGAAAGTATCGCCTTGGAAGAAGGTGATGAGATTTGGACGTAAGGGTAAGCTTAGTCCTAGGTTTATTGTACCCTACGAAGTTGTGGAGCGTGTTGGTCCTGATGTGTATCGGTTGAGGTTGCCTCCCGAGTTGGAGAAAATTCATGATGTGTTTCTTATTTCGATGTTGCGGGGGTATAGGTCGCATCCGTCGTATGTTATGCTAGTTGAGGAAATTGAGTTGCGATCGAATTTGTCTTATGGTGAGGAAACTATCGAGATTCTTGATTCTAGTAGCAAAGTTCTTCGTGGTAAAACAATTGAACTAGTGAAGGTGTTGTGGTGACATCGGGGAGTTGAGGAGGCCACGTGGGAAAACAAGGAAGACATGTTGAAGCAGTTTTTGCACCTTTTTCCTTCAGGTAAAAATTTCGAGGATGAAATTTCCTAAGTGGGGGAGAGTTGTAATGCCCCGGTTTAGGGCCTACGAGTTTTAAAGGTGGTTTAGGGTCTGTAGAACCTAGATTAGAGATTCGGGTTAGTTTGGGGATGGTTCAGGGAAAATATGGTTCAGGAAGTGATAAAATTATGAGAAAATTCCTTAAATCCACTTTAAATATACACACACACGCGCGCGCACGCATATATATAGTTGGTGAAGCCAATTATGGAAAATGACTTTTGGAAGGTTGACATTTCAGTTTAGTGACTAAAATACAAAAATAGAAAACTGGTTTTAATGGATTGTTTTGAAATAGGGCCAAAGGTTAGGATCTTTAGGGAGCTAGTATGATATTAATCAGCTACTCCTTAGTTTTCCATGTTTTAAATGTGTTTAATTAAAAGGAATAAAGAAATGTTTTGATTAAAAGGGATTTAGTTTTACAAAATCTATTTTGACGTAACTTTCATTTTCTCCCTTTTTCTCATCAGCCAAACATCTCTTTTCTCTCAAAACTTCCAGAGATTTTTCATCTTTCCATTTTACTTTGATTTGCAAATGATTTATTTGGTGTTTCATCCATTTATCAAGGATTCTTGAAGGCTTTTCAACAAATCTTGCCAATTGAAGGAATATGCAAGGATTATAGGTAATTTTCGTTCAACTCCTCTAATCAAGATTCTTTATTGAAATTCCCATGTATTTGGCTCTCCAATTATGTTTCTTAACAAGGTTTCATGATTAATTTGATGAAAATGGTTAAATCAAGCTTAAATGGTGATTTTGAATGATTTTCTTATTAGATCTGTTTTTCCTGAGTTATGATTGATTTTAATCATGTTTTGGATGTTAAGTAATGTTGAAATAAAGTTTTGATCATAATAATCTCGAAACTAGTTGGATCTATAGTTGTTTAGGTTAGTAGATTTGGGTATTATGGTGATTAAGAGGAATTGAGGTTTAATGGAGGTCTAAGGATGCAAATAAGTTGATTTTGGATGTTATTTGATGATTAAAAATGGATAGAAGTGTTAGGTTTTGGCTGGGCTGAGTTTGTAGTGTAATCGAAGGTCTTTTCAGTTGTTTCAAATAGGCGTTTTGGTGTTTTTGGGGAGAGCAACGTGGTAGGTTTGGTTGCTGGAGAATTTAATGCATTGAGATGCATTAATTCTCTGTTCTTGTGTGGTATAAACAAGGGAGAAAGTATCGGAAGTGATCGGTGAAGTTTTATGAGCTTCGAACGCTTGTATTCGCTTCAGCTAGTCAAGGTTGCGCGTGTTGGTGATGAGAAAGTGGATTTCAGTTTTAAAATGCTTTAAAAGATGTTTTGGGAACTTAGTGGTAAGCTTGATATGCTTAACTAGGTTCAAAAGTAAGTGAAAGAAATTTCTCTCTCGGTTGTGCTATTATGTGATGTTTTATGCATTGTTTTGGTTTAATGGATTTACCTACTATTAAAGCATGTTTAAAAGAATGTGGTTACCGTTTTTAATGATGTGATGTTGAAGGATGCACATTGTAAGTGATCTTTGTAAGTATATGTTTTATACTTGTGATACAAAGCATGATTTAATGCTTTTGGAAAATTATTTATTGATGATGCTTTGAAAACAGTGAGGTAAGTGGTTAAATGTGAATTATATTGGCAAGTGATGTTTTAAAAATTGGTTTATAAATGATATCAGATATAGTTAGCCGACTATAGGATTGGGTGCACTATAAAAAGTCACCTTGGATGTTGAGGGGTTGGTGTCTCGTGTCTCGGTCCAAGTACCCTAACGATCGAGGAGTTTGGTGTCCTGTCCCCCATTAGTGGTTAAGCATCTAACCGATGATAGGGTTGGTGTCCCTATGGGTTGTGATTGTACCCGGTTGATATAGTACCTTTGGTTGTAAATATACCAATTCCAGTTAAGATGGCTTAAAGTGTCGAGTAGACACTTGTTTAATCCGTGTATCCGATATGTGGTTTTGATATATGAACTTGTTTAATGGTCACTTGTAAGCCAATATAATTGATGATGTATCATGAAATGGTTTAAGTTTCATAATGTGGTTTATGCATGTTTTACTCTTTTAGCTTTGTATATGGCAGCTATGAATGGGAAAGCTTAAATAGAGTGTAGATTTGAATGTGTTTATGATTCAAGATACATGTAGCATGAGATTTATTATGATGATTTTTGTTTAAGGAAAGTGCATGGTTTTAAAAGATCATGAGGGTTTTCAAACGATGTTTTGGGGAATTGAAATGGGATTTCAATGTGGACATGGAAAATGATTTTAATGCATTGATGGTGTTTTGTTTTTCAGCCTCCTCACTAAGCATTGCGTGCTTACGCTCTCATTTTTCAATCAATGCATATAATTGAGATTTTGGAGGTAGCAAGGGATCACAAGAGACTTCCCTTACAAAAGTATGTTTCGGTTAGACTATATGTAATAAGGGCAATAGGGGATCCGTTGAATTGTTGGGAGATTTATGAAAACTCCATTTTTGAGCAAGTTTGGTTTCCTGTTTTAGACTTGTAAATTGCATTTCGTATTTGGTTTATGCTTTACTTTGCATTTTGTTATCTTGCTTGGCTTGACACTAGGTTGCATGCCTATAGTTTACCTTTGATGCAGTCTTGCCAAGTTATGATGTTGAACATACCATGAATGATTGAGGATTGACGTTTAGATATGATGTATACATGTTGGAAGCATGTTTGATTGATTATGAATGCATTTAAGTGTGAAAACCAACAAAAAGTGTCATTACAGGCATAGGTGTTTCAGTACGCCCAAGGTTGTACTGAAACACTAAGCCTGAAATGGCCCAGGGGTTTCAAACATGGAGGAGTGTTTCGATACGGGTTCACTTATTTTGCTTACTTGAAATTGGTGTACCGAAACACATTCCGAGATATGGTGTTTCGATACAAGGCTCTTTGTTTCGAAACAACCTGTTGTTAAGTTAGTTATTAGAATCTTTTGAAGTTCTATTTCCTTATGTTCCAGTCCCTGAATGTTGTGCATGCAATTAAATGAGCTTGGATGATTGTTTCGAGCTGAGATTTGACACAAAGACATTAAATGTGACTTAGTAAAGGTTGGTAACTTTTAAATTGAGGAGGTCCCTGTGAATCACTAAAATTAAAAAATGGTCCCTGAAAACGTGTTTGAATCCAATTGAGTGACTAATTCGAAGTCTGTGTGAGATGTTAATCATTACGCTGTGAGTCTTTACGTAATAGGTTAATGTGGAGCCTCTATACAAGATAAAAAAGAAAAAAATTAAGGTTTCTTATTGAGGTAAACCATCCCGGTTTACTTTAATATTCCTCATTTGGCTTGTTTGGTTCGGTATTTCACCCAGACCGGGTCGAGAGGGTTACATCAAACTTGTCCTTGTCCACCTCTATTCCTTTTTGCGAGATCTTGTGGCCAAGAACAGTCCCTTCGGCCACCATAAAATGACACTACTCCCAATTGAGGACCAAGTCCGCTTCTTCACATCTCTTGAGAACCCTTTCTAAATTACCCAAACATGACTCGATGTCATCTCCGCAGACCGGTTCCCAGTGATATCCTCAAGTATTTGTTGTTACCTTCACTTCCTTTACCTTATTTGGACATTGGAGGTTCTTCAACATATTTGTAATGGCTGATAGCTGAGGTTAAATAGAGTCATTGGACTCAAGCTTGAGTGTCCCATGAGTTTTCCTCCTCGTTCCAAGTCTAGCAGTCAAAAATTGGTAGTAATTGTTTGTTATTCTATCAAGGATATCGAATGCTTCTACGGGTGACTTGTCCAGCAAAGTCCCATTTGTTGAAGCATCTAGCATCATTTTTATGGGAGCTTTGACACCCTTGTAGAACATCACAACTTCCATCCAATCTTGGAAACCATGATTTGTACATTTGCGGAGCAGTCCCTTATATATATCCCAACACTCGTACATTGATTCGTCATCAGCTTGATGGAAGGAAGCAATGGCATTCCTTAGCTTGGTGTTCATGTAACCCCCTTAACCCGGCCCAGACGGTTGACCCGAATTAAGAAAGTCACACGGGGAAAACCAAAGTCAACCCGAAAGTCAACTTTGATTAACGACCTTTTTTTTTCTTTTTAAGCTTGTCTAGATGCACATTAACCTTAGATGTGATCATACAAACAGTATACTCAAAGATCATAAACATCAGAGATCAAACAGGGACCCAATTGAACAATTTACAACTTTAGGGACCAAAATGTAAATTCTGAAAACTTTAAGGACTTAACCAGATTTTAAGTTACCAACTTAAAATTAATCAGGTTTCATGCTTCTCTGCCAAATTTCAACTCAAACGGACATCCCAAACTCATACAATTGCACAAACAAGTTTCAGGACCAAATTGCAAACATTCCAAAACATATAACCGCCTATGTCAGCCCCCAACGGTCACGTGTTCCGAAACAGGCAGAGCCCGTTTCGAAACGCGGGGCCGTTCCGCAACGCGTACCGCAACGGGGGACTGGCAGTAGCCTTTCCGTTTCGGAACGGTCTCTCCCGTTTCGGACGCCTGGGCTGGTTTAGGGCACCCGTTCCAAAACGGTAGGCACTGTTCCGAAACACCCTGCACAGATTGCCTCAAGATGCATACTTAAACACACAATTGATCATCCAATCATGCTCCAAAAGCCACCAAACTTTACCAACATGCAATTCAACATATAGGAGACATACTTGCATCAACAATTCATCAATATAACAGCATGTATGGAAAGCCCCAATTCTTTAAGCATGCTTCCTACACAAGCAACCATTTAAACACAAAATCTCCAAATCCATCACATATAAGCCAAAACATGTTCCAACAACATCAACAACATAAAACCATCCTTGTCCGACCATATACGAACACATAAACATCAACCCAAGAGATTCTACCCCAATGCCTTTATTAACTATAGCTATTCACCGAGACATACATCTCAAATGGAGTCCTCCTTGAATCCCTTGCTTCTCGCTGTCCAAACTTCAAGAATCTGCATTGATGGACAAAAAGGAGCGTAAGCACATAATGCTTAGTGAGGAATGCTCAAAACCAAAACACCATCAATGCAGCGAGTCATAAAACCTCTTTGAAAAGCAACTCGATTTGTTTACCAAGCAAAGTTCGAAAACCCCTTTTCAACAACATGCTTTAACCATGCATTGCTCAAACATGAAAACCAACCCTTAGCTTAGCAAGCTAAGAAAACCTTTCAAAGCATAATTTGCAAAATCATCCATTTAACCATTCCATGCATAAACACCATATGCAAAGTTAAATTCAAACCTTGGAAAACACTTTCATTTCACAATAGGGGTGTGCAAAATAAACCTTAACCGTTAACCGTTACCGTTAACCGGTATAACCGTTCATTTTATAGGTTAATTAACCTAACCGTTAAGGTTAAACGGTTTCAGTTAACCGAACCGCTAAAAAAGACGGTTAATGGTTAACCTATAGGTTAACCTATAAGTACTTTATTTTAACTAAGTATAAAATTTGTGTTTAAAATTTCTCTATCTAAGTTAATTTTTTTAAAAAAAATTAATACAATATTTATCAGAGATATATATTTATTATTCTAAAAAAGAAATAATGAACATTTGAAAAGAAAATCGTAATAGGTTACAGGTTAACCTGTAACCGATCCGTTACTTAACGGTTACCAACTATAATGGTTAACCATTTAAAAAATTAACGGTTAACCGTTTCTTAACGGTTAGTAACGGTTAAATTACAAATAATAACCGCTATAACGGTTAACCAACCATTTAAGCTAAACGGTACGGTTAACCTACCATGAACACCCCTATTTCACAACATACCTTTCTTATACTTGAAAGTCATTTCAAGCAAGAAACCCTTAAAAACCATTAACTCAATCAATTCAACATATGCATTAAACAAGGGCAACTTATGAACCACAACATCATCATCACATGCCTTTTAAAACAAGTCTTAACAAGACTCCAATACATTAAAGAGATTTCATGCACACATGCATCATTTACCAAATGATAATCAACACTTGTTCAACTTAACAAGTAAAATGCATTCACAAGCATTAAACACTTTTCATGCAACCATGCATCTTTTCAAGCATCTCATGCTTAATCATAATCAAGAACATTATATTGGCTCCCAAGTGATCAATCACATCCACTTTTCAACTCAACATCCAATCGGATACGCGGATCACAAGCGTTGTCCCCCACGCTTCATACACACTACCAATCCAAGGTCTCCAAATGGACTTTTAAACAACATTTGACCTCACCATCCTAAGGTTCCCATGTATGGACTTTTAAACACCATACAACCTTAGCTTTTTACAAGGTTCCCATGTATGGACTTTCAAACACCATACAACCTTAACTTTTCCCAAGGTTCCCATGTATGGACTTTTAAACACCATACAACCTTGACATGCACAAGGTTCCCATGTATGGACTTTTAACCACCATACAACCTTTGCATTCACCGATTGGTAGTTGTATAACATCACTAACGAGATCCGGGACACCCTACACAAGATCCACACATGGACTTTACACCACCATTGTGATCTTAACAAGCACAAGGTTCCCATATATGGACTTTTAACCACCATATAACCTTTGCTTAACCAAGGTCCTCGAATGGGCATTCAACCTCCATTATGACCTTAACCATCTCGTTAGGATACTTGAAGGGAGTTTACCGGTTCACTCTTAACCACTCCACCTCCAAGGCGACTTTATTCACGGTGCACCCAATCCTATAGCCGGCTAACTATATCCGATCAAAGAAACCAAGAACCACTTACATCACTTGCCAATATAACCATCTTACCACTTTAGTCCAATGATTCACATGCATAACCAATATGCAAAAACCATCATTTACCATCATCAATCCACTGTTTTAAAGCATTACACAAAGCCATGAAACATCATGCAACACCATGCATCAAAACCACATTTTAAATGTACAAACCAAGGATCTCTTACCTTGAGCATCCTTCACATATGGCCTTCAAAACCAGCATTAAACCATGCTTAAAATATGATTTCAAAACAGAATATAAACCATGCAAATCACATGCATTGCAACCATCAAACACCATTGCTTTAAAAGCCAATTCACAACACAACCAAGAGCGAAAAACCATTTACTTACTCTTGATCTTAGCAAAGTTGTTTAGACTTAAACTAAGCTCCCAAAACCTTCAAACCTTGGTTTAAAAGCTGAAAACCCAACTTCACTCACCGATACACAAAACAAGGCTAGCCAACAAGCCTTCCAAGCATCCGAAACCTTCCGCAATGCCTCTAAAGCTCACGGATCAAACTCCCATGTTTCAAGCACACAACAACAGAGGATTAATGCATCAATATGCATTAAAAACACCAGCAACACAACACAACTCGCTGCTCATCACAAATCCAACATTTCGGCTACCAAACACAACCGAAATCACCTCCAAACACTTCCAAAACTTAACCCAGCCAAGATCCATCACTTCTAACCATTTTTAAACATCAATTAACATCCAAAATGATCACAAACACATCCTTATACCTCCAGGTATAACAGATCATCAAAAATACTCCAAAAACAACCAAAAACTCAAGAAAAACTTAGGAAATTCAACCTATCCGGGATTGCATTAATTAAACCTCAACTTCTAATCAATTTAGCATTCATATAACATCAATTTGACACTTCAAAACACTGCCCAAACAGATCACACGAAAATTTCACCAAAATCAAGCAAATCTTGCATTTTAAGCCAAAATCAAGATTTCAATTGAAAAGCCTTTAACAAATCACAAATCAAGGATTGAGAACTTAGAAATTTCAGTAAAGAACTGATAGTTTAGAGGAGAAGGACGTTCTTACCTCCAAACTTGAATTTCTCCTTTTTAGAACCAAAAAGCTTGATGAAACAACTTGCAAATGGTAAGGTTTTGTTGTAGAGATGATTAGGAATCCAAGGAGAATTGAAAAGGAAGATTTGAGTGACAAAATAAGAAGTAAATCTCTGGAGAGAAAGTGTTTGGGTTGAGAGAAAATGAGAGAAAATTAAAATTGGAAGAAAATGGAATGTTAGTTACAAAATAGTAAAATGATTTCCCTCCACTTTTCTTAAGCTTTAAAATCAGAATTTTGCATTAAAATATCTTAGAAAAAACTGGAGAAACTCTTTTTGGAATAATAGCTCCTTAAAGATTCAAAGTTTCAATCCTTTATAAAACAGTCACGCAACTTTCAAAAATTACATTTTGGTCACTAGCCAAAATGTCACCCTTCCGAACCTCATTTTTCAAAATTGATTTCACAGTTCACTTTTATATATTAAAAGATGATTTTAGAACATTTTCCCATATTTTTAATGCAACCCGAACTAGGCTTTACTAAATTCACTCTTATATATTCGATCAGCACTTTGACCGATCCGGTCAACGCCCAAAACTTCTGAGCCCAAAACCGGGGCGTTACAGTTAATGTTAGGTGGGTTATATCAATGCAAAAAGCTTTTGCATAGATCTACCCATGTCTCCATTGAACCAGCGGGTACTCCACTCAACCACTTTCTTGCTCGATCACGCAATGAGTAAGAAAATAGCTTAAGCTTCAACACATATTCATGCACACCTTGTTGTTTAAATGAGTCACACACTTACAAGAATGCACGAATTTGTTGCCTAGCATCTTCATGAGGCGATCCACCAAATTGACCAATCGAGTTCAACATGTTGAACATCACCAGTTTGAGCTCGAAGTGGGTTGCCTGAATTTTAGGAGCTACAATCCCAGGGTTGAGATCTTTCAAAATGGGATTCAAATGATCTCTAATAGCTCGGGGACGAACTACAACTCCATCATTTGCTACAACATCAGGGTCTTCAGGATTATCGCCTTGTTGACCTCCTTGGTTACAACCTCTATACATTACTTCTAAGGCTTGTTGTATATATTTTCTTTCTATAAAATGATGTTCAATCTCAGGAACTAACGGTAGTATGGGTTTTTTGGGTCTTCCTCAGTTCATGCACCAGCACAACACTTGAAAAAGATGAACACAAACAACTTGTTAGTTTATACAAATAGAATAAAAATTGTGCAAATTCTGAACTTAAAATGACCAATTGCCAATCCCCAACAATGGCGCCAAAACTTGTTGCGTGTAAGCGTGTACTATAAATAATACACAAATAATGCAAGTATGCACATCGATGCAAGTAGTAAAGTGATGAGTGAGTATCGTCTCCACGGGGATTGAATGTATTTCAATTTAAGTTTAAGCTCAAAGGTGAAGACTGAAATATAAATGAACTAGGAATTGGAAACATGTGAATAAATGTGATGGCAATATGGTATAGAGTAAGAAATGTGATAGCAAACAAACAATGTAAGACCGAACCAAAACAAGGATGTTTCAAGGGTCCTTTCACATGTACAAAACACTCTAATGGAATGACAGGCTGTGCTTGCTAAGGACTTCTATGTCTAACCCTAAAAAATGTCTAGAACTACCTTACCCACAACATGCTCGACATAGTTTACTTAGATGTTTCTAAACTATCTCTAGCAAGAAACCTGACAGTCAGAATGCTAAGGCAATACCTCTCAGCGTGAACACTAGCAAGCTACTTATCGATGAAGTTCTACTCCTTTTAGTCATTTAAACTTTATCCTTATCTCTAAGGTGAGTTAGGGTTTTGCCTCTCAGCATCAAACCCCTACTGTCCACGTAGATCTAATCATATCTCTCTCGAGTATTAAGCTATCCAATACCTAAACTAAGGCTAACTTTTGAAAGCTCTTACAAGTTTTGGGCAACCAAACAATGGAAAAAACATGTAAAGGATAAGAAAGCAAGCCAAACAATCATTTAAACTTAAACATAAACATCCATAAAAAGCCCAAGCCACTTAAAGTCAGTTTATGGCTGGGCAAATATCATCCACAATCATTCGTTTAAAACAACACATCATAAAAATAAGAAATGAAACAACACAAGCAACTAGAATAAAAGAAACTCCCAAGCTGCCTTGGACAGCCGTGAACCACTCAAGCTTGCTACTTCTCTCAAAGGCCAGCAAGAAAACTCATTGGAGCTTCAACAATGGAGAACACCACACGAGAAAGATGAAGAAAGGAGCCGTATTTCTCTCTTTCTTAGCTCACCAAAAAATATCCTCTTTTTCAGCTCTATCTTTAATGTGGGTGTTTTTTCCTTTATATAGTGGGGGGCTCTTAGGGTTTTGTGCCCTAAATTCCAAGGGAATATTCCCTTCACATGTGGGCTCATAGCTGGCTAATTGGTTCACGTGTCAGGCTGCATAGTGCCCTCGTCTCCTTGTCCTCTAGTGCACCCAAAAATGCTATCCAACATGTTGTAACATTCTGCCTCATCCCTGATCTACTCCTCATTTCCCTGCATATCACCACAACAACCCAAACCTTCCCAAGCAGCATCATTCCAGCAACTAAATAAAGAAAACTAAACAAGCAACACCAAATGCACTATATGAACTAAATGCATCTATATGCTATGAAATGAGATGAAATGGGCTTGATTCCTTACAATAACTTTAGTAAAAAGGCGTAAAAAGTTAACCTTTTGCAAGGTTAACACCCACAAAAATATTAGGCTATTATTAATTAGAAGCAACCTAAATCGGTATCTGAGGTTCGTAGTTTTCTTGGTTTGGCTAGTTATTATCTTTGTTTCGTGGATGGGTTCTCAAGTATTGCAGCACCATTGACGAAATTGTAGCAAAAGAATGTTATGTATATGTGGACAGATAAGCAACAACATAGTTTTGAGAAGTTGAAGGAGGTTTTGACACATGCTCTTGTTCTGATTCAACCTGGGTTTAGAAAGGAGTTCGTGGTTAATAGTGATGTGTCCTATAATTGTTTGGGTTGTGTGTTGATGTAAGAAGGTAAAGTGGTAGCTTATGCATCAAAACAATTGAAGGTTCATGAGCACAATTATCCGACCTACGATTTAGAGTTTACAGCGATAGTGTTTGCTTTGAAAATTTAGAGACATTATGTTGAGTGTGTAAAAGTTCTATTATTTACACCCTTTTTAACCCATATTTCTGCTGCATTCAAGCATCATTTCATTGCATTTAGGTTAGTTTACAGCAAAACATCACAAATATATTAAAGGCACGGATTCTACTAAAAGATGGCTTATTTTGTAGGTTGCTGCCATAGTAGACGGAGAAGGCGGACGTAGGGCAGAGAAGCAGGAAAGCTGAACTGGACAAGCAGACGAAGAGGACGATGCTGCCATGGAGCTGCCGTGACAGCAGAAGACGACAACAAGTTAGCGGAGGAAAAGAAAAGTGGACCTTGATAGATAGAGAAAATTATGCTCGTCTGTCGTGTGAAAACCCTATATTTTTCCAAGCCCCGGATCAAAAGATATGTCAAGCCAAAGCTCAAGGAGAGGAAATCCCATGAAACAAGGAGGCGGCTGAAAAGTAGGATACTTAGAGATTAAGTCTTTATTAGAATCTTACTTTTAGTTAAAGTTGTAATCCTTGCTAACTTAGAATACTTGAGCCCAAAGCTTATATAAGGGCATAGATTTTAACCTAGGAAATATACCCCCCATAACCGACAACTAAAACCCCTCCGCCGTTTACCCGCCGTCGACATGCTCTAAATTCCCCCTAGGGCCACGAGTTGTTTTGTAAAGTAGTTGCAAGGGTTGTTTTGTTTTAGGATTTTCCAAGTCCAATAAAATAAACTTCAAGTTCTCTTATTTTGGTTATTAATATCGTGCAAGAGCATCGGGAGAGCATTGTGAGGTTATCCATTTACTTAGCATCGGGAGAGTTAAGTATACGAAAGAAATAAGAGCAAGTTCTCTAGTTTATAGTTGAACTATCTTGTGCCTAGGGATAGGGCAAGGTTAAGTGGCTAAGGAAGAATTCATACACATCGGTGTTCATCCTTCAATTCACGCTGGGAGGAATCATCAAAGACGTGATCATCGACATACTTGGACCTAGGGATAGGCCAAGGCAGATCTGGGATTCTTGCAAAACTTGAAGTACAGAGTTGGTGTGTTTGCTGCCGCGACGACCAACGGACAGCTGCCGCGACAGGTGCTGCCGCGACAGGCGCGACGACAGAACTGGAGTTCCTAAGCATCGCAATACCTGCACTACTGAGCAATTCAATACCAGCCCATTCTCTCTATCTTGATATTTCTACTCTTTTATTTAAGTTTACTTTATTATTCTCGTGACAACTCTCAAATATTTCTTTTACTTTCGTGCAGTGAACCAAGGTGAAGCTATTAGCCCAATCCCTGTGGAGACGATATCCGATACTTCGTATCACTTTACTACTTGCGTCGTGTACACTTGCACTACAATTGCGATAGACTCTTTTACACGCAACAAGTTTTTGGCGCCGTTGCCGGGGATTGACAACATAACTACACCTTTCTTTTATTGCACTTTTCGTTTTTATTTTTGTTTTTCTTTTAATTTTTCTTTTTCTATTTTCCATTAGTACTTTCAACTCTTGCTTTTCACGAGGTTTTCTTGTTTATGCACAGATCTAAAAAAGGTGAAGATCCTGAGTATAAATTAGATCCGGAAATCGAACGTTCCTTCAATCTCAAGAAACAACTTCGCCACCTTTTAGACAGGAATGAATACCTTGAGGAACAGCTAGAGAAGATGGCCCGTAATCAGCCCGCTGGTGGAGGTGTACCGCCTGTCGGCGACCCACCTGCGGCAGATGGACGACGGTCCTGTCGAGACTACATGCTGAACGATCATGTAGAACTGGAGACCACGCTGCCGGATATTGAAGTTGATAACTTCGAGCTTAAACCTGTCATGTTTAGTATGATCAACAATGCCGGACAGTTTAGTGGTGCTGTGACAGAAGATGCTAGGGAGCATCTCAAAACGTTCCAGGAGATCTGTGGTTCGTTTAGACTGCCAGGAGTTAGTCCGGAGATACTTAGGCTTCGGTTATTCCCCCATTCATTGAGGGACAGAGCTAAAACTTGGTGGAATAAACTTACGTCGGGTTCAATCGTAACTTGGGCAGATTTATCTCGTGAATTCTTATCTCGTTTTAATCCTTCGCATTTATCTGAGCGATTACATAATGAAATTGCTACTTTTCAACAGGAAGATGACGAGCCGATGCACGAGGCCTGGGACAGGTTTACTACTCTTCTACGGAACTGCCCAATGCATGGATTTCCCGTCTGGAATCAAGTAACTAAGTTCTATAATGCTGCTAACTTACAAACTCGCATTCGAATTGATTCTGCAGCAAATGGACTATTATTGGATAAAGATCCGGACGAGGCTTTGCAAGTTTTGAAAAATCTGGCCAAGAACGAGGAGTAGTTTCCGATTGCAAGAAGAGGGGGTAAACGGGTACTTGCTGTCAAGGATTATGAAGCCGAAAGCACTATGAAATCACAGGTAGCATTCCTTACTAAAGCAATGAAAAGGTTATTGAATGATGATGAATTACAAGGATTTGCTGTCGAGGAAGTTTGTACCATCTGTGAGGGAAATCATAGTCGAGATGAGTGCCCAATACAAATAGAAGAGGGAAAATATGTTGGAAATTACAAGCCGAATTACAATTCCAACAATTATAATCCCAATTGGAGGAAGGATCCCAAATTTTCCTAGAGTAATCCCAATAATGCCCTGAATCCGCAAGCACACAATCAGAATCAGGGAGGACCGAGATTGCTGATGTGACAGCAACTGCCGCCGCAACTGCCGCCGCAGCAGCAACAGCAGCCACCACCTGCCACAAGCAGTATATTGGAACAGACTCTGGCCACCTTTATGTCTCAGACCGGTACGTATATGGAGAATATGAATCAATTTGTCAAGAAAACAGAAACCTTTATGAATAAAACCGAGATGAAGATGACAAATCATGAAGCTACCTTGAAATCTCTGGAGACAAAAATGGGTCAGGTTTCTCAACATATTAAGCCGAGGCAGAATGGAGGATTCCCTAGCAATACTGAAAATGCTAGACCGCCCACACATGAGCAATGTAAGGCAATTACTACTAGGAGTGGGAAGAAACTACCAGGGACGGAAAAAGAAGCTGAAACAGAAAAGGAACCTACCTTGGATAAACCTGCCGAGGAAGCTGTCCCGACAGGTGATAAACAGACTGCTGCCGATGAACCTGTCACGACAGCAGAAGCGACAGAGGAGAAAAACGATGATATTCGTCCTCAGATTCGTATGCAGTGGGAAGGACGTATTGCTGATTACCGTCCTCCGCCACCTTTTCCCCAACAGATACAGCAAGCTAAGCAAGAATCTCAACTTAAAAAGATTTATGATATTTTTAAGCAGGTTCATATCAATATTCCGCTGTTAGATGTCGTTAGGGAGATGCCCGGTTATGCTAAATTTCTCAAGGATGTGATCTGTAAGGCACTTTGATTAACGACCCTTTTTTGTGGGTAATCGGAAACAAATTTGTGGGTAAGGCACTTTGTGATCTGTAACCCCCTTAACCCGGCCCAGACGGTTGACCCGAATTAAGAAAGTCACACGGGGAAAACCAAAGTCAACCCGAAAGTCAACTTTGATTAACGACCCTTTTTTTCTTTTTAATCTTGTCTAAATGCACGTTAACCTTAGATGTGATCTCACAACAACATACTCGAAGATCATAAACATCAGAGATCAAACAGGGACCCAATTGCACAATTAACAACTTTAGGGACCAAACTGTAAATTCTGAAAACTTTAAGGACTTAACCAGATTTTAAGTTACCAACTTAAAATTAATCAAGTTTCATGCTTTTCTGCCAAATTTCAGCTTAAACGGACATCCCAAACTCATACAATTGCACCAACAAGTTTCAGGACCAAAATGCAAACATTCCAAAACATTTAACTGCCACTGTCAGCCCCCAACGGTCACGTGTTCCGAAACAGGCAGAGCCCGTTTCGAAACGCGGGGCTGTTCCGCAACACGTACCGAAACAGGTGGCTGGCAGAATGCTTTCCGTTTCGAAACGGTGTCTACCGTTTCGGACGCCTGGGCTGATTCAGGGTATCTGTTCCGAAACGGTAGTCCCTGTTCCGAAACGCCCTGCACATAATGCAGAAAAAGACATGCTTAAACACGCAATTGACCATCCGAACATACTCCAAAAGCCACCAAACTTTACCATCATGCAATTCAACATATAAGAGACATACTTGCATCAACAATTCAACATATTATCATCATATACGTAAAGCCCCAATTCTATAGGCATGCTTCCTACACAAGCAACCATTTAAACACAAAATCTCCAAATCCATCTCATATAAGCCAAAACATGATCCAACAACATTAACAACAACATATAACCATCCTTGTTCGAACATATACGAACACATAAACATCAACCCAAGAGATTCTACCCCAATGCCTTTATTAACTATAGCTATTCACCGAGACATACATCTCAAATGGAGTCCTCCTTGAATCCCTTGCTTCTCGCTGTCCAAACTTCAAGAATCTGCATTGATGGACAAAAAGGAGCGTAAGCACATAATGCATAGTGAGGAATGCTCAAAACCAAAACACCATCAATGCAGCGAGTCATAAAACCTTTTTGAAAAGCAACTCGATTTGTTTACCAAGCAAAGTTTGAAAACCCCTTTTTAACAACATGCTTAAACCATGCATTGCTCAAACATGAAAACCAACCCTTAGCTTAGCAAGCTAAGAAAACCTTTTCAAAGCATAATTTGCAAAATCAACCATTTAACCATTCCGTGCATAAACACCATATGCAAAGTTAAATTCATACCTTGGAAAACAATTCCATTTCATAACATACCTTTCTTATACTTGAAAATCATTCCAAGCAAGAAACCCTTTAAAACCATTTACTCAATCAATCCAACACATGCATTAAACAAAGGCAACTTATGAACCACAACATCATCATCACATGCCTTTTAAAACAAGTCTTAACAAGACTCCAATGCATTAAAGAGATTTCATGGACACATGCATCATTTACCAAATGATAATCAACACTTGTTCAACTTAACAAGTAAACATGCATTCACAAGCATTAAACACTTTTCATGCAACCATGCATCTTTTCAAGCATCTCATGCTTAATCATAATCAAGAACATTATATTGGCTCCCAAGTGATCAACCACATCCACTTTTCAACTCAACATCCAATCGGATACGCGGATCACAAGCGTTGTCCCCACGCTTCATACACACTACCAATCCAAGGTCCCCAAATGGACTTTTAAACACCATTTGGCCTCAACATTCACAAGGTTCCCATGTATGGACTTTTAATCACCATACAACCTTAACTTTCCTAAGGTTCCCATGTATGGACTTTTAAACACCATACAACCTTAACTTTCCTAAGGTTCCCATGTATGGACTTTTAAACACCATACAACCTTAGCATCACCGATTGGTAGTTGTATAACATCACTAACGAGATCCGGGACACCCAACACAAGATCCACACATGGACTTTACACCACCATTGTGATCTTAACAAGCACAAGGTTCCCATATATGGACTTTTAACCACCATATAACCTTTGCTTAACCAAGGTCCTCGAATGGGCATTGAACCTCCATTATGACCTTAACCATCTCGTTAGGATACTTGAAGGGATTTTACCGGTTCACTCTTAACCACTCCACCTCCAAGGCGACTTTATTCACGGTGCACCCAATCCTATAGCCGGCTAACTATATCCGATCAAAGAAACCAAGAACCATTTACATCACTTGCCAATATAACCAACTTACCACATTAGTCCAATGATTCACATGCATAATCATAATGCAAAAACCATCATTTACCATCATCAATCCACTGTTTTAAAGCATTACACAAAGCCATTGAACAACATGCAACACCATGCATCAAAACCACATTTTCAATGTATAAAACTAAGGATCTCTTACCTTGAGCATCCTTCACATATGGCTTTCAAAACCAGCATTAAACCATCCTTAAAATATGCTTTCAAAACAGAATATAAACCATGCAAATCATATGCATTGCAACCACCAAACACAATTGCTTTTAAAGCCAATTCACAACACAATCCAAGAGCGAAAATCCATATACTTACTCTTGAGCTTAGAAAAGTTGTTTAGACTTAAACTAAGCTCCCAAAACCTCCAAACCTTGGTTTAAAAGCTGAAAACCCAACTTCACTCACCGTTACACAAAACAAGGCTAGCCAACAAGCCTTCCAAGCATCTGAAACCTTCCGCAACACCTCTAAAGCTCACGGATCAAACTCCCCTGTTTCAAGCACACAACAACAGAGGATTAATGCATCATTATGCATTAAAAACACCAGCAACACAACACAACTCGCTGCTCATCACAAATCCAACAATTCGGCTACCAAACACAACCGAAATCACCTCCAAACACTTCCAAAACTTCACCCAGCCAAGATCCATCACTTCTAACCATTTTTAAACATCAATTAACATCCAAAATGATCACAAACACGTCCTTATACCTCCAGGTATAACAGATCACCAAGATCACTCAAAAAACAACCAAAAACTCAAGCAAAACTTAGGAAATTCAACCTATCCAGGATTGCATTAATTAAACCTCAACTTCTAATCAATTTAGCATTCATTTAACATCAATTTGACACTTCAAAACACTGCCCAAACAGATCACACGAAAATTTCACCAAAATCAAACAAATCTTGCATTTTAAGCCAAAATCAAGATTTCAATTGAAAAGCCTTTAAAAAATCACAAATCAAGGATTGAGAACTTAGGAATTTCAGTAAAGAACTGAGAGTTTGGAGGAGAAGGACGTTCTTACCTCCAAACTTGAGTTTCTCCCTTTTTGGAACCAAAAAGCTTGATGAAACAACTTGCAAATGGTGAGGTTTTGTTGTAGAGATGATTAGGAATCCAAAGAGAATTGAAAAGGAAGATTTGAGTGACAAAATCAGAAGTAAATCTCTGGAGAGAAAGTGTTTGGGTTGAGAGAAAAAGAGAGAAAATGAAAATTGGAAGAAAATGGAAAGTTGGTTACAAAATAGTAAAATGATTTCCCTCCACTTTTCTTAAGCTTTAAAATCAGAATTATACATCAAAATATCTTAGAAAAATCTGGAGAAACTCTTTTTGGAATAATAGCTCCTTAAAGATTCAAAGTTTCAACCCTTTATAAAACAATCACGCAACTTTCAAAAATTACATTTTGGTCACTAGCAAAAATGTCACCCTTCCGAACCTCATTTTCCAAAATTGATTTCACAGTTCACTTTTATATATTAAAAGATGATTTTAGAACATTTTTCCATATTTTTAATGCAACCCGAACTAGGCTTTCCTAATTTCACCTTTATATATTCGATCAGCACTTTGACCGAACCGGTCAACGCCCAAAACTTCTGAGCCCAAAACCGGGGCGTTACAACTCTTCCCCCCTTAGGAAATTTCGTCCTCGAAATTTCAACTGGCGAAAAGAGAACAACAACCTTCCCAAAGCAACACACACGGCAACACAAAAGCCCCAACCACCACTGAACACATTCCACACAAAAACTCCACCAACTCAACACCACCACATACTGTTCATAAAATCCAGAACACACAAAAATAGCCATAACTTAACCTTTCACATATCCGGACTGTACACAGCCCCAACATCAACCTGAAGAACTTCAACTTTTACAGCACACATCACCGTAACACACAACTCCCAAGACTTGTTTACACAGCGACACTAACCAATCCAATTCAGCCACTTTGCAAACTTCTCTGCTTCTAAAACTCTTGCAAACTCCCAAGCCTCTTCCAAGGATTTCCCAACAAGCAAAAATCCTTAAGCAACAACCGTTTACCCAAACTCCTCAACGAATGCTGATAATCCTTCACATCTGCCACTAACATTACCATAACGACTCACCAGGACTACTCACCCACCATCCAAAATTTACATCACAACCCCAACTCAACTCCGCCAACCGTATCACACACCACCAGCTGACTACAAAAGAAATTCACATACCCACAACCAGCCACCCACTACTCACAAGAACCCAACCAACCAACAATGGCCTTTGACCTTTCATTGCCTATCCACCGCAAGCTTTGACCACAATACTTGCCTTACCAGAACATCGCTTATCCTAACATACATAACAACTCCTCAACTCCTCAAAAGGTTACTAAGAACCAACACTTACGAACCAACCCTTCCACAACAACCTAAATGCTAAGCTACCTCAGCACTTGGGAACACAACCACTAAACTGCAACATCACTTAGCACCAAAGAACTACCCCTTCCACTTAGCTATTCAAACCACTTGACCGATTCTAACCTCAACCGGTACTCCTCACCACCAAACCACTAAACTCTTTAAGCATCAAACACTATCCTTCTACCAACAGGCTATACCACTCTCACTATTACTAGCAACTAGCTTAATATACTCCATTACTTCTAACTCTCACCCAACACCAAAACAACCTCTAAAGAACCCATCATCCAACCTAACCCAACCACCATACTAACAGATTCGATTAGTAATTAGCGAGTGTGAACATCGTATGCATGATCACCAACATGCCTTATCAATGCCTGATGTACATGTATGCAAAACCTCTAATGTCATGCCACATGTATGCATGGACCAGCACATATATAATATAGCATATAACAATGATTTTAACTATGCATGAATGCCAGTTCACACCCTCCAATAAAATCCTCAGAATCCGTCTAAGAACAATCTCCTTCCTCACTTCTAACTTATATAACTCCATCATACCATCATACCAACAACCATTAACCACAAAACTCACTAAAACCTTCTTCACACCAAAGATGTTTCCAAAACTACAACTATTACCTCAACATGCTGGCAACAAGACTAAACTTACCACGCAAGGAAAACCAACAGAAACCCAACTAAGGTAACTAGAGCAAAGATTACTTAACAAAATTACCTGAAAACACATCACCACCCTGAAGCTTCATCAGACGAGCTCTCTTCCTCGCAGAACCATCATCCTTCTGCCGCACCGCTGCAGCACCAGCTAACACTTTAAGATCATCACCATCTCCCTGCGGTAAAGAACCCTGGCTATTCCGAGCCAACATCAAACAATCACGTCTCATATGTCCAGCAGACCCACATTTCCAGCACTTCTCATTTCCCAAACTCTTCACAACCTTCTGCTCTTTCTGCCACCTCTGAACCTTGCTTCGGCCGTGCCCACAACCTTTCAGAGACCCTTTGGCTATCACCAAAGCTGACTTCACCCCAAGAGGACAATCGCGCTTAACATGCACTTTAGAACCACAGTTCCAGCAAGCACTCGCGCCCCAACAACCTCCAACATGGCGCCTTTCACAACGGTCACATACCGGTGGCTGAGCTTCCACTCCTTGCTCAAGCAACACTTGCTCCACAACAGCACTACCTTCACATTGCTTAACCCTTGGAAACTTCTCTCCAAGATACCTTTCATAAAAGGCAGATACAAAGAAATCCCAGTCAATATCATGGATATGTGACGCCACCGCCACAGATGTCCACCAGACACATGCATCCTCCAACATCAAAGAGACAACACTTCCCAGCTTACAAGCATAATCACAACCTTCCTGATCCAGAATCAGAATCACACTGGCCAACCAAGCCTCAAATGTCTCAGGTGAAGAACCATGATACTCCACAGCACCCAAATCCAACAAACGCTGCCTCGACAAACCCACACATCCTACAGCCAGCACATCCACTGACTTTACCCTTGCTACAGCCTAAGATGTTCCCAACACCTCTTGAGCAACAGGTGATGAACTCTTCATCACAGAACCAGCTTCTTCCTCCTGCCTTACCACCTCAACTCTAGGCACAGAAGACTGAGACGAAACACCTCTACAGAAGGGTGAATTCCAAGCCTTAACAACCTGCCCTAAGGCAGCAACCATCTCACCCAACTGCCATTCTATCAACGACTTCGCCATACTACTAACAACAACAACAATCACAACAAAACAAACAAACCAATTAGACCAGCTTTAAGCAAGGATTCAAACTCCAACTCCAAAATAACACAATAGCTATAATAATAAGGCAATGGGTATCCCGAATCCCCTCTCTATTACATGACATAACAGTCAACACGAACATGGATATCACAACATCAAGCATATCAAACAACATACTTCGATCATGCTTTCATCAAACAGCATCCACTTGCAACAGCATACTATCCACATAACATACTCATTTCACTTTCATCATGCATTAAACCAACTCACAACGTCAGCATATATCCACGTAAGCTCAACCAAGATTCTTAAACACAAAGCATGCTTGCAAATATCAACAACTTACTCAGAAACACGTGTTTCAACCAACATTCAACCAACTTTCATCCACACAACAAGGTAAGCATCAACACACATCACAACAATTTACCGTTTTCCCCAAGCATTCGCAACCTGGCTCTGATACCACCAAATGTAACCCCCTTAACCCGGCCCAAACGGTTGACCCGAATTAAGAAAGTCACACGGGGAAAACCAAAGTCAACCCGAAAGTCAACTTTGATTAACGACCCTTTTTTTTCTTTTTAATCTTGTCTAAATGCACGTTAACCTTAGATGTGATCTCACAACAACATACTCGAAGATCATAAACATCAGAGATCAAACAGAGACCCAATTGCACAATTAACAATTTTAGGGACCAAACTGAAAATTCTGAAAACTTTAAGGACTTAACCATATTTTAAGTTACCAACTTAAAATTAATCAAGTTTCATGCTTCTCTGCCAAATTTCAGCTTAAACGGACATCCCAAACTCATACAATTGCACCAACAAGTTTCAGGACCAAAATGCAAACATTCCAAAACATTTAACTGCCACTGTCAGCCCCCAACGGTCACGTGTTCCAAAACAGGCAGAGCCCGTTTCGAAACGTGGGGCCGTTCCGCAACGTGTACCTAAACAGGTGGCTGGCAGAATGCTTTCCGTTTCGAAACGGTGTCTACCGTTTCGGACGCCTGGGCTGATTCAGGGTATCCTTTCCGAAACGGTAGTCCCTGTTCCGAAACGCCCTGCACATAATGCAGAAAAAGACATGCTTAAACATGCAATTGACCATCCGAACATACTCCAAAAGCCACCAAACTTTACCATCATGCAATTCAACATATAAGAGACATACTTGCATCAACAATTCAACATATTATCATCATATACGTAAAGCCCCAATTCTATAGGCATGCTTCCTACACAAGCAACAATTTAAACACAAAATCTCCAAATCCATCTCATATAAGCCAAAACATGATCCAACAACATTAACAACAACATATAACCATCCTTGTTCGAACATATACGAACACATAAACATCAACCCAAGAGATTCTACCCCAATGCCTTTATTAACTATAGCTATTCACCGAGACATACATCTCAAATGGAGTCCTCCTTGAATCCCTTGCTTCTCGATGTCCAAACTTCAAGAATCTGCATTGATGGACAAAAAGGAACGTAAGCACATAATGCTTAGTGAGGAATGCTCAAAACCAAAACACCATCAATGCAGTGAGTCATAAAACCTCTTTGAAAAGCAACTCGATTTGTTTACCAAGCAAAGTTTGAAAACCCCTTTTTAACAACATGCTTAAACCATGCATTGCCCAAACATGAAAACCAACCCTTAGCTTAGCAAGCTAAGAAAACCTTTTCAAAGCATAATTTGCAAAATCAACCATTTAACCATCCCGTGCATAAACACCATATGCAAAGTTAAATTCATACCTTGGAAAACACTTCCATTTCATAACATACCTTTCTTATACTTGAAAATCATTCCAAGCAAGAAACCCTTTAAAACCATTTACTCAATCAATCCAACACATGCATTAAACAAAGGCAACTTATGAACCACAACATCATCATCACATGCCTTTTAAAACAAGTCTTAACAAGACTCCAATGCATTAAAGAGATTTCATGCACACATGCATCATTTACCAAATGATAATCAACACTTGTTCAACTTAACAAGTAAACATGCATTCACAAGCATTAAACACTTTTCATGCAACCATGCATCTTTTCAAGCATCTCATGCTTAATCATAATCAAGAACATTATATTGGCTCCCAAGTGATCAACCACATCCACTTTTCAACTCAACATCCAATCGGATACGCGGATCACAAGCGTTGTCCCCACGCTTCATACACACTACCAATCCAAGGTCCCCAAATGGACTTTTAAACACCATTTGGCCTCAACATTCACAAGGTTCCCATGTATGGACTTTTAATCACCATACAACCTTAACTTTCCTAAGGTTCCCATGTATGGACTTTTAAACACCATACAACCTTAACTTTCCTAAGGTTCCCATGTATGGACTTTTAAACACCATACAACCTTAGCATCACTGATTGGTAGTTGTATAACATCACTAACGAGATCCGGGACACCCAACACAAGATCCACACATGGACTTTACACCACCATTGTGATCTTAACAAGCACAAGGTTCCCATATATGGACTTTTAACCACCATATAACCTTTGCTTAACCAAGGTCCTCGAATGGGCATTCAACCTCCATTATGACCTTAACCATCTCGTTAGGATACTTGAAGGGAGTTTACCGGTTCACTCTTAACCACTCCACCTCCAAGGCGACTTTATTCACGGTGCACCCAATCCTATAGCCGGCTAACTATATCCGATCAAAGAAACCAAGAACCATTTACATCACTTGCCAATATAACCAACTTACCACATTAGTCCAATGATTCACATGCATAATCATAATGCAAAAACCATCATTTACCATCATCAATCCACTGTTTTAAAGCATTACACAAAGCCATTGAACAACATGCAACACCATGCATCAAAACCACATTTTCAATGTATAAAACTAAGGATCTCTTACCTTGAGCATCCTTCACATATGGCTTTCAAAACCAGCATTAAATCATGCTTAAAACATGCTTTCAAAACAGAATATAAACCATGCAAATCATATGCATTGCAACCACCAAACACAATTGCTTTTAAAGCCAATTCACAACACAATCCAAGAGCGAAAATCCATATACTTACTCTTGAGCTTAGAAAAGTTGTTTAGACTTAAACTAAGCTCCCAAAACCTCCAATCCTTGGTTTAAAAGCTGAAAACCCAACTTCACTCACCGTTACACAAAACAAGGCTAGCCAACAAGCCTTCCAAGCATCCGAAACCTTCCGCAACACCTCTAAAGCTCACGGATCAAACTCCCCTGTTTCAAGCACACAACAACAGAGGATTAATGCATCATTATGCATTAAAAACACCAGCAACACAACACAACTCGCTGCTCATCACAAATCCAACAATTCGGCTACCAAACACAACCGAAATCACCTCCAAACACTTCCAAAACTTCACCCAGCCAAGATCCATCACTTCTAACCATTTTTAAACATCAATTAACATCCAAAATGATCACAAACACGTCCTTATACCTCCAGGTATAACAGATCACCAAGATCACTGCAAAAACAACCAAAAACTCAAGCAAAACTTAGGAAATTCAACCTATCCGGGATTGCATTAATTAAACCTCAACTTCTAATCAATTTAGCATTCATTTAACATCAATTTGACACTTCAAAACACTACCCAAACAGATCACACGAAAATTTCACCAAAATCAAGCAAATCTTGCATTTTAAGCCAAAATCAAGATTTCAATTGAAAAGCCTTTAACAAATCACAAATCAAGGATTGAGAACTTAGGAATTTCAGTAAAGAACTGAGAGTTTAGAGGAGAAGGACGTTCTTACCTCCAAACTTGAGTTTCTCCCTTTTTGGAACCAAAAAGCTTGATGAAACAACTTGCAAATGGTGAGGTTTTGTTGTAGAGATGATTAGGATTCCAAAGAGAATTGAAAAGGAAGATTTGAGTGACAAAATCAGAAGTAAATCTCTGGAGAGAAAGTGTTTGGGTTGAGAGAAAAAGAGAGAAAATGAAAATTGGAAGAAAATGGAAAGTTGGTTACAAAATAGTAAAATGATTTCCCTCCACTTTTCTTAAGCTTTAAAATCAGAATTATACATCAAAATATCTTAGAAAAATCTGGAGAAACTCTTTTTGGAATAATAGCTCCTTAAAGATTCAAAGTTTCAACCCTTTATAAAACAATCACGCAACTTTCAAAAATTACATTTTGGTCACTAGCCAAAATGTCACCCTTCCAAACCTCATTTTCCAAAATTGATTTCACAGTTCACTTTTATATATTAAAAGATGATTTTAGAACATTTTTCCATATTTTTAATGCAACCCGAACTAGACTTTCCTAATTTCACCTTTATATATTCGATTAGCTCATTGACCGAACCGGTCAACGCCCAAAACTTCTGAGCCCAAAACCGGGGCGTTACATGATCTTTGTGCTAGTGTTAATTTAATTCCAAAGTCTATTTTTCAAAAATTAGGTATTGGAAAGGCGCGACCCACGACAGTCACTCTGCAGCTGGCAGACCGCTCTTACGTTCACCCGGAGGGAAAAATTGAAGACATTCTGGTAAGAGTGGATAAGTTTATTTTTTCTGCTGACTTTCTTGTTTTAGATTGTGAGGCAGACGAAAATGCACCAGTCATCCTTGGGCGACCCTTCTTAGCCACGGGAAGATCACTGATTGATGTGGAGAAAGGAGAACTCACCATGCGAGTGAACGATCAAGAGATTAAGTTAAATGTTCTCTAAGCGATGAAATATGCTGATGTGGACGAGGAATGCAAGGTTATCATTGAAGTGACCCTTGATCAACCCTGCATCAGGTCAGGCTGTCATGATATAAAATTTGGTCACTGCTGCGACAGCCACCTAAAGGACTGTCACGACAGCAACAACGACAGCACCGATGATAGCAACTCCTCTGATTCTGATACATCTGATACTGAAGGTCAAGAGGAGGTAAACTTGTTAGGCCATCGTCCAGGTAAGTTATTCGAACCTTTGAATTACACTTCGGATAACCATTTAATTCAAAAGCTATCTACTGTTGAACCACCTGCCTTATAACTTAAGCCCCTGCCAGGGCAGTTAAAATATGCTTATCTTGGTTCCAATGACACACTGCCCGTAATCATCTCTGCTAAGCTGCCACAGGAACAGGAACGGCAGCTAACCGGCATGCTAAGGCAGCACAAAAAGGCGATTGGATGGACGATAGCAGACATTCAAGGCATTAGTCCTGCGTTATGCATGCACAAAATCCTCCTAGAGGAAGATCATAAGCCGACTATTGATGCCCAAAGGCGGCTAAACCATGCAATGAAAGAGGTAGTGCGTAAGGAGATAATCAAATGGTTAGATGCTGGTATTATTTACGCCATCTCCGACAGCAAATGGGTGAGCCCGGTGCAATGTGTTCCCAAGAAAGGAGGAATGACCGTGATAACCAACGAGAACAATGAGTTAATCCCAACCAGGACTGTGACCGGTTGGAGGGTTTGTATGGACTATTGGAAGCTTAATAAAGCTACCCGAAAGGACCATTTTCCTTTACCCTTTATTGATCAAATGCTTGATAGATTAGCGGAAAAACCTTACTATTGTTTTCTTGATGGTTATTCATGTTACAATCAAATTGCTATTGCACCGGAGGATCAAGAAAAGACGACTTTTACATGCCCCTACGGAACATACGCGTTTAGGAGGATGCCGTTTGGACTCTGTAATGCACCTGCCACCTTCAAAAGGTGCATGATGGCCATATTCTCCGACATGGTAGAGGACTTCCTAGAGATTTTTATGGATGATTTTTCCGTCTTTGGAGACGATTTTGAGAGCTGCCTCGGCAATCTTAAAAAGGTACTTGAAAGATGTGAAAAAGCTAATCTTGTTTTAAATTGGGAAAAATGCCATTTTATGGTGGACGAAGGGATAGTCCTTGGCCATAAGATTAGCTGCCGTGGGATAGAAGTCGACAGGGCCAAGATAGAAGTGATTGAGAAGCTGCCGCCACCAACTACAGTCAAGGGCATTAGAAGTTTTTTAGGGCATGCTGGTTTTTATCGACGATTCATTGCAAATTTTTCAAAAATCACCAAGCCCCTATGCCATCTCTTAGAGCAGAACCGACCCTTTAACTTTAATGATGAATGTACTGAAGCATTCAAGGTTCTGAAGGAAAAACTAGTAACAACCCCAATAGTACAGCCACCAGACTGGACACAGCCATTTGAGATCATGTGTGATGCTAGTGACTATGCTGTCGGGGCAGCACTTGGGCAGCGTAGAGATAAGCTGTTTCATGTCATATACTATGCCAACAAGACATTAAATGACGCCCAAGTGAACTACACCACCACAGAAAAGGAGCTATTAGCTGTGGTGTTCTCCATCGACAAGTTTCGTTCTTACATACTTGGGACGAAGGTAATTGTGCACACAGACCATTCTGCCCTTAAGTATCTGTTCGCGAAAAAGGACGCAAAGCCTAGATTGATACGGTGGATCTTGCTATTGCAAGAATTCGACCTTGAGATCAAGGACAAAAAAGGGACAGAAAATCAGGTGGCAGACCACTTGTCAAGGTTGGAGAAGGGACAGAGTCTACCAATCGACGAGACAAATATACTGGAGACCTTCCCAGATGAGCAGCTCTTTGCTGCCGCAATCGCTGCCGCGACAGCCATGGCGGCAGGTAAGTCTTCTGAACTCCCCTGGTATGCTGATTTCGTTAATTTTATAGTTAGCGGAATACTTCCTTCTGATCTTAACTATCAAGCCAGGAAGAGGTTCCAAAATGATGTTAAGCATTATTATTGGGACGAACCTCTTTTTTTCAAACTATGCGCAGATCAGGTTATAAGGAGGTGTGTACCACAAGAAGAGCAAGAAGACATTCTCCATCACTGTCATGCTTCACAATATGGAGGTCACTTAGGAGGCAACAAAACTGCTACCAAGGTGCTGCAGTCAGGGTTCTACTAGCCGACACTATATAAAGATGCACAGGACTTCTACAAGAACTGTGACAGGTGCCAGCGAACAGGTAACATCTCGAGGAGAAACGAGATGCCACTGTAGAACATTCTAGAAGTCGAGATCTTCGACGTTTGGGGGATTGATTTTATGGGACCTTTTCCATCTTCATGTGGAAATCTATACATCCTCCTAGTAGTGGATTATGTCTCTAAGTGGGTTGAAGCCATCGCCACTCAAAAGAATGATGCCAAGACAGTCCAAAAGTTTTTGCACAAAAACATTTTTTCTAGGTTTGACATTCCTAAGGCGATTATCAGTTATGAAGGGAGACATTTTGATAATAGGATTATTGCTGCCGCCTTGAAGAAATATGGTGTCAAGCACAGGATCGCGACAGTATACCACCCACAGACCAATGGACAAGCTGAGATATCTAATAGGGAAGTTAAGAACATTCTTGAGAAGATGGTTAAGCCAACTAGGAAAGATTGGTCTTTACTCCTTAATGATGCATTATGGGCATATATGACATCTTTTAAGACTCCATTGGGCATGTCTCCATACAGACTGATTTATGGAAAAACCTGTCACTTGCATGTCGAGATAGAACACAAAGCATATTGCACAATCAAGGCAGTAAATATGGACTTGGACAAGGCAGGCCAGAAAAGACTATTAGATTTGAACGAGATTGAAGAAATAAGAACCATGGCCTACAACAATGCAAGAATTTACAAAGAGAAAACTAAGAAGTGGCATGACAAGAAGTTGCTGCCACGACAGTTCTGCCCAGGGCAGCTTGTGTTGTTGTTTAATTCTAGACTGAAACTCTTCCCAGGAAAGCTAAAGTCTAGATGGTCTGGCCCGTTTCAAGTGGTACAAGTTTTTCCTCATGGTGCCATCACTATACGATCATTAAAAGACGAGCACCAATTCAAAGTTAATGGACAGCGCCTCAAGCATTATCAGGGGACTGAAGCCCCAGGAATACAGGAAGTGGTTACTTTAGGAGATGCCCTACAATGCATCCCTAATTTAACCTAAATTTTATTTTTATTTATTTTTATTATTTATTATTTATTAGGAAATTAGGTTTATTTTAATAATGTTTTTATATTTTATGTTTTTAGGATATAAAGGAGTCAAGAAGAAAAGGAGAAGTGACCCAAGCCCACCATCCATCCGTCAGCCCAGCAGGCCCAACATAGCCCATTTATTGAAGCCTGTCGTTCCAGCTGCCGCGCAGACACGGATAAGACAGGCTGTCAATAGACTGACACGGCAGACACAGAAGCGTGTGGCAGACGCGTAACAGACGCATAAATGCGTGTCAGACGCGTCAGACACGCCAAATCTCATCAGGCGCCCCGTTATTCACGCCTGCTGTTACAACATTAAACAGGCAGCAACTCGACCGCTATAAAACCCCGTTTTCATTTTCATTTTCCTCACTTCTACTTATTCTTCCTTGCTTTCTCCTCTCGTTTTTATTTGTTTTCTTTACTTTCACAACCCTTGCAACTAATATGTCTTCTAGACGTACCCGCCGCAGTGCTGCTTCAACCTCTTCAGCAGCAGCACCCACCCCGCAGTCTTTTGCCACCAAAGAATTATGGGAGGAAAGAGGATTCATCTACGTCCGCAAGGCAGCAAACCTGGGGCTCAGACCATTCATCGCGAGGGCGATAAGGGCTCAGCTATGGGAGCAGTTCGCAGCGTAACCTGCAGAATTAAATGACACATTGGTGAGGGAGTTTTATGCTACCATTGACAGCAGGACAGCAACATCAGTCACCGTCCGAGGGGTAGAGGTACCATTCACAGCCGATAGCATCAACCATATGTATGGCCTCTATTTTGGTCCCATCAACAATTTGTGGACACCCTCGACTCTGCCGCCTACGGAGCTGTCATGGCAGAGGTGACAGAGGAAGGGACGAAATGGAATACGAGTAAGAAGAACCCCAACTCTGTAAAAAGGGGGCAGCTACTCCTAGAAGCCAAACTATGGAACGCTTTCATCAAAAAGCGTATCCTGCCGTCCTCCCATCACACGACGGTGGACCAGCAGAGGCTCGCCCTCATTCACTCGATCATGAACGACCGGCCTATCAACGTGGGCCGCTATATGAGGGAAAGTGTCTTGGACTGCACATTTCGGACAACCTCCCGCCTTTGCCTACCATTCATGATCACTTCTCTTTGCCGTTGCGCTGCTGTCCTAGAGGCCACCACCGACAAACTGATCCAAGGTAGAGGCTGGACCGACAACAACATTACCAGCCTCATGGAGCTGATAGTCGCAACACCCCTCTCTTCCTTCAACCCGGCTGCCTCCCCAGTAGAATCATCCGAGGAGCCTGCTCCTGAACCTGCCGCCGCCACTGCCCAGACAGACCAATCTGCCCAAATCCTTACTGCGATACAACGGGTGGAGGACAGACAGATGGGGCTGATGGCATTCATCCGGGATTTCGCCAACTCAACGGTAAATTTCATTACCAACACTTTACATTATCCCGATGTTGTTTTCCCCACATTCCCTGCCCACTATTTCCACATCCCCTCCCCTGTCCACACACCTACACCACCTGCCTCCCCACATGCACATTCTGCTGCTTCCACCCCATCACCTGCCCCGACGGCAGCTGGCAGTCCTCCGGCTAAAACCTCCGCCCGAGGAACGAAGCGACCGACCTCAGATGACAGTGAGTCTGACCCTCCTATTAGGAGGAATTTGGCAAACGAGTTCACGCATGTCAAGAGGCAGAAACACGTGGCAGACAGAAAACTAATGCCTAAGGCCAGCACCACCACCAGCAGCACTTGGGATAGTGGCAGCAGCTCAGACATCCAGGTCGTGGAGCAACCTGCCCAGCCTGCCCCACCACCCAGATGCCGCCACCAGATTCGTGTCAGCAGCAGCAGTGCAGAAAACGATTAAAATCTAAGTCTTTTATTTTCTTTTCATTGTTGCCTGCTTATCCATATTTTTTGATTTGCCTGCCTTCATTTTATCTGTCATTTGCATTGAGGGCAATGCAACCCTTGAGTTTGGGGGTGGCAACCCTCCATTTTAATGGAGTCTTAGTACATCTTTAAATTAATTGTTGTGTCTTTTATTTAATTAAGTTCTCTAAAAAAAATTAGAAAAGATTAAACTGTTGGCTTAAAACTGTGAAGTAAACTTACCTGTCATGACAGCTCTGTCGTGGCAGCATCTTTAGGACAGTTTAAGGAGAAGTTTAGAGCCTTTCTATAGTTCTGAAAATCTTAAACACCTTTGTGATTGTTATATTGCTTAGATTTCTTTTAGCAAAACTAGAATAGGATGCTTAGTACTTGAATAGCCCCTAGAGGTGCCTAACACTGGCTCTAGGAAAGAAGTTTAGCAAAAGAAATTCAAAAACCTAGAGGTGCCCGAAACCGGCTCTAGGAAGCTAACTAGAGGTGCCCGAAACTGGCTCTAGTAAAATTTAGCTTGAAAATAAAAGAAAAAGAAGCATGAAAATGTGTCTTCAAGAAAATAAGCTTTGGCATAAAAATTCAAGTTAAAAAGTTGAATATTCTAGTGAAACTAAGAGAGTCTTAGCATATAACTGTTCACAAGCATGCACACACTACACGAGGACTATAGTGAGATTCCGGACAGATCCTAATCTTTCCTACAAGTTGCTGCCGCCACAGAGAATGAGCGACGGGTAAGGGACAGTTCACTTTTTGAAGGCCAACACAAAAATATTCATTTTTCTTTTAGGTCTTAATTGCTTGAGGGCAAGCAAAAACTTGAGTTTGGGGGTGTGTTGAGTGTGTAAAAGTTCTATTATTTACACCCTTTTTAACCCATATTTCTGCTGCATTCAAGCATCATTTCATTGCATTTAGGTTAGTTTACAGCAAAACATCACAAATATATTAAAGGCACGGATTCTACTAAAAGATGGCTTATTTTGTAGGTTGCTGCCATAGTAGACGGAGAAGGCGGGCGCATGGCAGAGAAGCAGGAAAGCTGAACTGGACAAGCAGACGAAGAGGATGATGCTACCATGGAGCTGCTGTTGAGTGTATAAAAGTTCTATTATTTACACCCTTTTAACCCATATTTCTGCTGCATTCAAGCACCATTTCATTGCATTTAGGTCATTTTACAGCAAAACATCACAAATATATAAAAGGCACAGATTCTACTAAAAATGGCTGTTTTTGGTAGGTTGCCGCCGTCGTAGACGGTGAAGGCAGACGCGGGGCAGAGAAGCAGAAGAGCTGAACTGGACAAGCAGACGAAGAGGACGATGCTGCCATGGAGCTGCCGTGACAGCATGGTGACAGCATCCAGGGCAGCAGTCGTGACAGCACTCTGGGCAGCAGCCATGACATCACCCAGGGCAGCAGCCGTGACAGCACCAAGGGCAGCAATCGTGGCAGGCGCTAGGCAGCAATGCATAAAATCTGGAATGAGCAGTCAAGGAAGACGTTGCTGCCATGGTGCTGACGTGACAGCATGGTGACAGCAGTTTTGCGGAGAGAAAAAGCAAAGTGGACCTCGATAGATAGAGAAAATTATGCTCGTCTGTCGTGTGAAAGCCAAATATTTTTCCAAGCCCCGGATCAAAAGATATGTCAAGCCAAAGTTCAAGGAGAGAAAATCCCAAGAAACAAGGAGGACGGCTGAAAAGTAGGATCCTTGAAGATTAAGTCTTTATTAGAATCATACTTTTAATTAAAGTTATAATCCTTGTTACCTTAGATAACTTGAGCCCAAAGCTTATATAAGGGCATGTATTTTAACCTAGGAAAAAAACCCCACAACATACCCATCGGTGTTCATCCTTCGATTCACGCCGGGAGGTATCACGAAAGAAATAAGAGCAAGTTCTCTAGTTTATAGTTGAACTATCTCGTGCCTAGGGATAGGGCGAGGTTAAGTGGCTAAAGAAGAATTCATACACATCGGTGTTCATCCTTCGATTCACGCCGGGAGGTATCATCAAAGACGTGATCATCGACAGACTTGGACCTAGGGATAGGCCAAGGCAGATATGGGATTCTTGCCAAACTTGAAGTACGGAGTTGGTGTGTTTGCTGCCGCGACAGCCAACGGACAGCTGCCGCGACAGGTGCTGTCGGCGACAGGCGCGACGACAGGACTGGATTCCCTAAGCACTGCAATACCTGCACTACTGAGCAATTCAATACCAGCCCATTCTCTCTATCTTGATTTCTCTACTTTTATTTTCCAGTATTCTTTATTATTTTCGTGACAATATCTTAATCTATTCTTTTCCCCTTGTGCAGATAGCGAAGGAAAGGGTTAGCCCAGTCCCTGTAGAGACGATATCCGATACTCTAGTATCACTTTATTACTTGCGACGTGTACACTTGCACTCAATTGCGATAGCCTATTTTACACGCAACAAGTTTTTGGCGCCGTTGCCGGGGACTGGCAACACACTCTTACCCTAGCTTCTGCACTTTTCTTTTATTTTTATTTTTTATTTTTTAGTTTTTTATTTTATTTTATTTTTTTACAAAAAAAATACAGGTGAAAATACAGGTTCAAGGGCATCAACATGCCAAGAAAAACCATTCGAGAGTTGATGTTGGAAAGTTCTTGCATTTACCGTAAAGATATGTTGCCACAACAGCAACAGGGGCAGCAAATGTTGATGCCGCAGCAGCAAAATTTTTTATGGTACGATCAAAACCCCCAAAATTTTTTATACCATAACAATTTTGCTACAGAACCCGACCTGCCCCGGCAATGTCATCATCCTCAAGAGCAGTCAAAATCCTTAGAAGACACACTGCAAGCCTTCATGGCACTCACTCAAGAAGTGTCGGTTTCTATGGACGCAAGTATCGCCAAGATGGATGAACTCTTGAGCAGACCAATCCTCATTCATGCCATAGATGAACCTGAAATCCTGAGGTAATATGACGAGGATGCCCATGTGAAGGAATACCCAACATATGATGAGTCTGAGCAACAACTTGCCATGTCAATGATCGAGGAGCCGGAATGGAGCAACACCGCGACAACGCTCAGTGAAATTCAAGAGAATGTCACGGCAGCAACCACTTATGAGGCAGAAACTCCAGTTAAAGCGGAAACTGCCGCCTCGATAGAAACTGCCGCCTTGACAGCAACTGCCGCCTCGACAACAACTGCCGCCTTAACAACAACTGCCACCTCGACAGCAACTGCCGCCTCAACAGCAACTGCCGCCTCGACAGCAACTGCCGCCTCGACAACAACTGCCGCCTCGACAGCAACTGCCGCCTCGGCAGAAACTGCCGCCTCGACAGAAACTGCCGCCTCGATAGAACCTGCCGCCTTGACAGCAATTGCTGCCTCGACAGCAACTGATGCTGAAGCAGCAACCACATCAGAGGCAAATTCTCAACCCACCACCTCGATTATGCCTGACCAAGGTTGCACACATCCATCCCTGTCATGGCACTCGCACGACCACCTAGAAGAGCTACCCAATGACAATGCCTCACCGATGGAATATGAGCAGGTAATAAACGAACCTTTTGAATTATATGAAAACTCACCAATTTCATTGCAGGTATTTGAGGAACCAAAGCCGGTGGACACAGAATCATCAAAATCTCTACTGATGGAGATCTACGAGTGGTCAACAGAATTTGGTATAGAGAGTGATGGCACCTACCAATGTCCCATTGACCTGCAAAGTAACCTGATAAAAAACTGTCAAAATAACTACCTGCCGCAGCAGCAGACACGACAGCAAGGGATACATTCAACCACAACAACATTCAACGAAAACAAGGTAAGTTTGTGGCCGAATGTCAATTTGATTATTTCTAATCATATATTCATGCCCTCAGAAACATTACCAAGAAGGGTGGACTTCATGGACTACAAAGGGAAGAGAAAGAAAGGAGCCCCCAACATGAGAATAATCACCAGATGGAGGGTACAGATGGACTTCAAGAAGTACCGGAAACGACGCCTCAAGCATTATCAGGGGACTGAAGCCCCATGAATACATGAAGTGGTTACCTTAGGAGATGCCCCACATGGCATCCCTAACTTAACTTAACTTTTATTTTTATTTGTTTTATTATTATTATTTATTAGGAAATAAGGTTTATTCTATTTTAATAATGTTTTTATAGGAAATAAAGGAGTCAAGAAGGACAGGAGAAGTGAACTCAGCCCACCATCCATCCATCAGCCCAACAACGCCCAATATTGCAGCCTGTCGATCCACCTGCCGCGGCAGACACGGAGAAGACATGCTGTCACCATGTTGTCACGACAGACGTGTGACAGACGCGTAACAGACGCGGATTGTGTGTCAGACGCATCAGACACACTAAAGCTCGACAACCGCCCCGTTATTCGCGCCCGTCGTTACAGTTTCAACGGGCAGCAATTCTTTTTCTATAAAACTCCGTTTCATTTTCATTTTCACTCACTTCTGCTTTTCTTACTTGCTCTCCATATTTAGTTTTCATTTGCTTTCAATTACTTTTCACAACCCTTGCACTAACATGTCTTCCAAAAAAAACCCGCCGCAATGCTGCCTCTACTTCCTCGGCGGCAGCAACTCCCCCACAGTCCTTTGCAACCAGAGATCTGTGGGAAGAACGAGGCCTCATTTATACTCCAAAGGCAAAGAATCTGGGCCTCAAGCCTTTCATCACCTGCCGCCTCCATACCATCTGCCGCCTCCATACCATCACCTGCCCCGACGGCAGCCGACAACACCCATGCCGAAACATCTGCTCGAGGAACAAAGCGACCAGTGCCCTCGGATGACCTTGCTGCCTTTGTTGCTGGATTCTCTTCCTCCTCCTTCTGGGCAGACAGTGACGTTGAACCCTCTATTCAGAGGAACCTGTCAAAGGAATTTACACCGGTAAAGAGGCAGAAAAGAATGGCAGATAAAAAAACTCTGCCAAGGGCCAGCAGCAGCAGCGGCAACAGCTCTGATATTCAGGTTGTACAGCAACCACCCCAGCCCGCCCTGCGAACCAAAACCTGCCGCCAGATCCGCCTCAGCAGCAGCAGTGAAGACAGTGATTAAAAGTTAAGTTTCTTATCTTCTTATTGCTGCCTGCCATATATATTTTGTGATGTACTGCCTTCATATGTTTTCATTTTGTCATTTGCATTGAGGGCAATGCAACCCTCGAGTTTGGGGTGGCAACCCTCCATATTCATGGAGTACATCTTAGTTAAATTTTGTGTCTTTTACTTAGTACTTTTCTAAAAAAAACGAAAATTAAAATTAAAATTTTTTGGCTGAAAATTGTGAACTGAACTTGCCTGTCGTGACAACTCTGTCGTGGCAGCATCTTTAGGATAGTTTAAGAAGAAGTTTAGAGCCTTTCTATAGTTCTGAAAACTTAAACACCGTTGTGATTGTTATACTGCTTAGATTTCTTTTAGCCAAACTAGAATAGGAAGCTTAGCACTTGAATAGCCCCTAGAGGTGCCTAACACTGGCTCTAGGAAAGAAGTTTAGCAAAAGAGACTCAAAAACCTAGAGGTGCCCGAAATCGGCTCTAGGAAGCAAACTAGAGGTGCCTAAAACTGGCTCTAGTAAAACTTTAGAAATCAAGTCAAAACAAAGAAATCAAAGAAGCATGAAAATGTGCCTTCAAAAAAAAAGATAAACTTTGGCATAAAAATTCGAGTTAAGAGTTGAATATTCTAGTGAAACTAAGAGAGTCTTGGCATATAACTGTTCACAAGCATGCACACACTGCATGAAGACTATAGGGAGATTCCGGACAGATCCTAAATTATCCGACAGGTTGCTGCCGCCACAGGGAACGAACGACGGGTAAGGGAAAGCTCACTGTTTGAAAGCCAAAACAAAAATTTCTTTTCTTTTAGTTCTTAGTTGCTTGAGGGCAAGCAAAAACTTGAGTTTGGGGGTGTGTTGAGTGTATAAAAGTTCTATTATTTACACCCTTTTAACCCATATTTCTGCTGCATTCAAGCACCATTTCATTGCATTTAGGTCAGTTTATAGCAAAACATCACAAATATATAAAAGGCACAGATTCTACTAAAAATGGTTGTTTTTGGCAGGTTGCCGCCGTCGTAGACGGTGCAGGCAGACGCGGGGCAGAGAAGCAGAAGAGCTGAACTGGACAAGCAGACGAAGAGGACGATGCTGCCATGGAGCTGCCGTGACAGCATGGTGACAGCATCCAGGGCAGCAGTCGTGACAGCACTCAGGGCAGCAGCCATGACATCACCCAGGGTAGCAGCCGTGACAACACCAAGGGCAGCAATCGTGGCAGGCGCTAGGCAGCAATGCAGAAAATCTGGAATGAGCAGTCAAGGAAGACGTTGCTGCCGTGACAGCATGGTGACAGTAGTTTTGCGGAGAGAAAAAGCAAAGTGGACCTCGATAGATAAAGAAAATTCTGCTCGTCTATCGTGTGAAAGCCAAATATTTTTCCAAGCCCCGGATCAAAAGATATGTCAAGCCAAAGTTCAAGGAGAGAAAATCCCAAGAAACAAGGAGGACGGCTGAAAAGTAGGATCCTTGAAGATTAAGTATTTATTAGAATCATACTTTTAATTAAAGTTGTAATCCTTGTTACCTTAGATAACTTGAGCCCAAAGCTTATATAAGGGCATGTATTTTAACCTAGTAAAAAAACCCCACAACATACCCCATAACCGATAACCTAAACCCCTCTGCCGTTTACCCGTCACCGACATGTTCTAAAACCCCCTAGGGCCACGGGTTGATTTGTAAAGTAGTTGCAAGGGTTGTTTTGTTTTAGGATTTTCCAAGTTCAATAAAATAAACTTCAAGTTCTCTTATTTTGGTTTTAATATCTTGCAAGAGCATCGGGAGAGCATTGTGAGGTTATCTATTTACTTAGCATCGGGAGAGTTAAGTATACGAAAGAAATAAGAGCAAGTTCTCTAGTTTATAGTTGAACTATCTCGTGCCTAGGGATAGGGCGAGGTTAAGTGGCTAAAGAAGAATTCATACACATCGGTGTTCATCCTTCGATTCACGCCGGGAGGTATCATCAAAGACATGATCATCGACAGACTTGGACCTAGGGATAGGCCAAGGCAGATCTGGGATTCTTGCCAAACTTGAAGTACGGAGTTGGTGTGTTTGCTGCCGCGACAGCCAACGGACAGCTGCCGCGACAGGTGCTGTTGGCGACAGGCGCGACGACAGGACTGGATTCCCTAAGCACTGCAATTCCTGCACTACTGAGCAATTCAATACCAGCCCATTCTCTCTATCTTGATTTCTCTACTTTTATTTTCCAGTATTCTTTATTATTTTCGTGACAATATCTTAATCTATTCTTTTCCCCTTGTGCAGATAGCGAAGGAAAGGGTTAGCCCAGTCCCTGTGGAGACGATATCCGATACTCTAGTATCACTTTATTACTTGCGACGTGTACACTTGCACTCAATTGCGATAGCCTATTTTACACGCAACAGCTGCCGTGACAGCAGAGGACGACAGCAAGTTAGCGGAGGAAGAGCAAAGTGGACCTCGATAGATAGAGAAAATTATGCTCGTCTGTCGTGTGAAAACCCTATATTTTTCCAAGCCCCGGATCAAAAGATATGTCAAGCCAAAGCTCAAGGAGAGGAAATCCCATGAAACAAGGAGGCGGCTGAAAAGTAGGATACTTAGAGATTAAGTCTTTATTAGAATCTTACTTTTAGTTAAAGTTGTAATCCTTGCTAACTTAGAATACTTGAGCCCAAAGCTTATATAAGGGCATAGATTTTAACCTAGGAAATATACCCTCCATAACCGACAACTAAAACCCCTCCGCCGTTTACCCGCCGTCGACATGTTCTAAATTCCCCCTAGGGCCACGGGTTGTTTTGTAAAGTAGTTGCAAGGGTTGTTTTGTTTTAGGATTTTCCAAGTCCAATAAAATAAACTTCAAGTTCTCTTATTTTGGTTATTAATATCTTGCAAGAGCATCGGGAGAGCATTGTGAGGTTATCCATTTACTTAGCATCGGGAGAGTTAAGTATACGAAAGAAATAAGAGCAAGTTCTCTAGTTTATAGTTGAACTATCTTGTGACTAGGGATAGGGCAAGGTTAAGTGGCTAAGGAAGAATTCATACACATCGGTGTTCATCCTTCGATTCACGCCGGGAGGTATCATCAAAGACGTGATCATCGACAGACTTGGACCTAGGGATAGGCCAAGGCAGATCTGGGATTCTTGCCAAACTTGAAGTACGGAGTTGGTGTGTTTGCTGCCGCGACGACCAACGGACAGCTGCTGCGACAGGTGCTACCGCGACAGGCGCGACGACAGAATTGGAGTTCCTAAGCATCACAATACCTGCACTACTGAGCAATTCAATACCAGCCCATTCTCTCTATCTTGATATTTCTACTCTTTTATTTAAGTTTACTTTATTATTCTCGTGACAACTCTCAAATATTTCTTTTACTTTCGTGCAGTGAACCAATGTGAAGCTATTAGCCCAATCCCTGTGGAGACGATATCCGATACTTCGGATCACTTTACTACTTGCGTCGTGTACACTTGCACTACAATTGCGATAGACTCTTTTACACGCAACACATTATCTTTATGAGGAGAAGTGTGTTGTGTATACTGATCATAAGAGTTGAATCTTAGGCAACAAAGGTGGATTGAGTTGCTAAAAGATTATGATTTGTTGATCGAATATCATCATGGAAATGCTAATGTGGTAGAGGATGCATTGAGTCACAAGGTTGCTGTTGAGCTTAGAGCGATGTTTGCTGACGCGTGAAGGTGGTTTATTATATGAGTTGCAAGTTAAACCTAAGTTGTCTCAAATGATTAAAGCGAGACAATTGTATGATGGTTCTTTGGTTTCGCATATTAAGGACATATCGGATGGTAATCCTATAGATTTTTGTTTTGATAATGATGGGGTTTTGTGCTTTAAAGGTCTAATAGTAGTGCTTTAATGATGGGGTTTGCCCTTGGCACCGTCCAAAAAGGATTCGATATGGGTGATCGTCGACCGGTTTACGAAGTGTGCACATTTCCTGGTTGTGCATACAACGTATACATTGGATAAGTTGGAAAATTTGTATGTTGCGGAAATTGTAAGGTTGCACAAAGTTCCTAAGTCGATTATATCAGATAGGGATCCACGTTCCACATCAAGGTTTTGGAAGAGTCTTAAGACGACATTGAGCACAAGGCTTAATTTCAGTACGTCTTATCATCCTTGGAAGGATGGACAGTCTAAACGCGTTACACAAATTTTGGAAGATATGTTGAGATGTTGTGTAATTGAGTTTTAAGGGACTAGGGAAAAGCAATCATCGTCGGTGGAGTTCGCTTACAATAATAGTTATCAGTCGAGTATCCATATGGGTCCCTACGAGGCTCTCTATGGTCGTACGTGTCGTACACCTCTTTATTGGGTAAAACGGGTGAGAAGCATGTGGAGGGATCGAAATTGATTAAAGATACAAATGAGAAGGTGAAACTCATTTGTGAAAGGCTTAAAGAGGCTTCTAGTCGGCAAAAGTCTTATGCGGGTTTGAATCGTAAAGATATTGAGTAAAAAGTGGGTGATAAAGTTATGAGGTGATGAGGTTTGTACGTAAGGGTAAGTTAAGCCCTAGGTTCATTAGGCCTTATGTAACCCCCTTAACCCAGCCTAGACGATCGACCCGAATTAAGAAGATCACACGGGGAAAACCAAAGTCAACCCAAAAGTCAACCTTGATTAACGACCCTTTTTTTCTTTTTACTCTTGTCTAGATGCACATTAACCCTAGTTATGATCATTCATACAGCATGCTCAAAGATCATAAACATCAGAGATCAAACAGGGACCCAATTGAACAATTTACAACTTTAGGGACCAAAATGTAAATTCTGTAAATTATAAGGTCTTAACCCAAATTAGAGTTACCAACTTGTAATTAGTCAGGTTTCATGCTTCCCTGCAAATTTCCAGCTCAAACGGACTTCCCAAACTCATACAATTGCACATACAAGATTCAGGACCAAAACGCAAACATTTCAAAACATATAACTGCCGATGTCAGCCCCCAACGGTCAGGTGTTCCGAAACAGGGAGAGCTTGTTTCGAAACGCGGGGCCGTTCCGCAACGGGTTCCGAAACGAGGGCTGGCAGAGGGCTTTCCGTTTCGGAACGGTGTCTTCCGTTTCGGACGCCTGGGCTGCTACAAGGCACCCGTTCCGAAACGGTAGCTACTGTTCCGATACGGCCTGCACAGAATGCAGAAATTTGCTTGCTTAAACACACAATTGACCAACCAATCATGCTCCAAATGCAACCAAACTTTACCAGCAAGACATTCAACATGTATGGAACATAAATGCATCATTCAAACATCATTATAGCATCGAATATGAAAAGCCCCAAATCTAAAGGCATACTTCCTACTTTAGCAAGCATTCAAGCATTAAATCTCCAAACCAAGCACATAATGGCCAAATACAAAATCCAGCATTATTAACAACATTAGACAAACCTAGGGAGTTCAAAACACCTCCCAAAACATCCACATAGGTCCCCCATTGCCAAATGCCAAAAGCTAAAAGTGTTTAAGAAAACCTTACCATACTTGAGCTTAACTTCCACTTGATTGCTTGCCTTCCTTGCTGCCCTCAATGCACCTTAATGCTCTGCATTATTGGTTTAAGAAAAGGAGAGAGCGTAAGCAAAAGCTTAGTGAGGAATGCTCATTAAAACCATTCAATAATGCATTTATAAAACTCATTTATAAACCATGCTTCAAGCAACATTAAACATGTTCTTAAACATTTAAAACAAGCATCTCATGCTTCAAGTAACATTAAACATGCTCTTAAACATATTAACAAGCATCTCATGCTTCAAGTTCATAATAAGTCATATTGGCAACAAGTGACACATTTCACATAAGATCCACACATGGACTTTTAAACACCATTGTGATCTTATCCCCATGGACTTTTAAACACCATGGACCCATGGACTTTTAAACACCATGGCAAGGACCACACAAGGACTTTTAACCACCTTTGTGTCCTTAACAAGAATCTCCCAATAACTTTTAACCACCTTGGAGTTCTTAAGTAACCAAGGCTTTCCAAGGAATTTTAACCACCTTGAGCCTTAACCAAGAACCAACCATGGACTTTTAAACACCATGTTGTTCTTAAACTTTCCAAGATCCACACAAGGACTTTTAACCACCTTTGTGATCTTAACCAAGAACCATCCAAGGACTTTTAACCACCTTGATGTTCTTAAATATACAAGGCTCACACAAGGACTTTTAACCACCTTTGTGACCTTAACATCACTTGCCAATATGCATCATTATCATCAATATATCCACTGTTTTAAAGCATTAAACCAAGCCATAAACATCATGCATCTTTAAGCATTAAACCACATTTAAACAATGTTCAAAAACAAGGAACTCTTACCTTGAGCTTCCTTCAACACATGGCTTAAAATCTCAGCAAATAAACATGCTAGATATGCTTTCAAAACAGATTTAAAATCATGCAAACAACACATTGCATACAACCAAAACCATGGCCATCACCAAGAGAGTTTTTCCGAAAACTTACTCTTGAGTTTAGCTAAGTTGCTTAGACTTAAACTAAACTCCCAAACCTCCAAAACACTGGTTTCAAAGCCGAAAACCAAATTCCACTCACCGATTCCGTTTCGCTTCTTTGCCGAAACACAAATCAAGCTTCCGGATCACCACCACTTGGATCCAAAGATGACTCCCCTGTTTTAAACACATCAAAGCAGAGGATTAATGCATCATCATGCATTAATAGCTTCAATGAAAGCACCTAAACTCGCTGCTCTCATCCACACTCCATTTTTGGCCACCAAACACAACCGAAAATGCATCCAAACAACTCCTCAACAATGCCCAGCCAAAAACCATCAAAACTAAACATCCTTTAACATCATTGAACATCTAAAAATGACCTAACAACATCCTTATAGCTCCAGCAACAACAGATCCACAAGATCACTCCAAAACAACCAAGAATCACAAGCTAGACTTAGGAAATTCAACCTATCCGGGTTTGCATTAATTAAAACTCAATTCCTTATCAAATTAACATTCATTTAACATCAAAAACACACCTCAAATCACTGCTTTAACAGATCAAACGAAAATTCATCAAAAATCACCAAATCTTGCATTTAAAGCCAAGATCCACCACACAACTTTAAAACCACTTATAAATCATCAATTAAGGATTGAGAACTTAGGAATTTCAGTAAAGAACTGAGAGTTTAGAGGAGAAGGACGTTCTTACCTCCAAACTTGAGTTTCTCCTCTTTTAGAACCAAAAAGCTTGAAGAATCAACTAGCAAATGGCGAGGTTTTGTTGATGAGATGATTAGCAATCAAAAGAGAATTGAAAGGAGAGATTTAAGTGACAAAATCAGAAGAAAAACTCTGGAGAAAAGGTGTTTGGGTTGAGAGAAAATGAAAGAAAAGGAAAATGAGATTTTAGGAAAATTAGTTAGAAATAACTTCCCTCCACTTTTCTTTTGTTTAAAAATCAGAATTAAATCACTAAATATCTTAGAAAAATCTGGAGAAACTCCCTTTGGGTAAATAGCTCCTTAAAGATTCAAAGATTCAATCCTTTTTAAAACAGTCACGCAATTTTCAAAAATTACATTTTGGTCACTAGCCAAAATGTCACCCTTCCCAACCTCATTTTGTAAAATTGATTTCATCACTTATATATATTAAAAGAGGATTTTAGAACATTTTTCCATATTTTTAATGCAACCCGAACTAGGCTTTCCTAATTTCACCTTTTTATATTCGAACAGCACTTTGACCGAACCGGTCAACGCCCAAAACTTCTAAGCCCAAAACCGGGGCGTTACACCTTATGAGGTGATTGAGCGAGTTGGTCCGGTTACTTGTAGATTGAGGTTATCGGCTGAGCTTGAGAAGATACATGATGTTTTCCATGTGTCAATGCTTCGGAAGTATTAGTTGGATCCATCGCATGTTGTGCCTGTTGAGGAGATCAAGTTATGTCCATATTTATCTTATGATGAGGAGCCTGTTATGGTTTTGGATTCAAGCATTAAGGTTCTTCGTGGGAAGACCATTGAGTTGGTCAAGGTTTTGTGGCGACATCGGGGAGTCGAGGAAGCCACGTGAGAGGCGAAGGAGGACATGAAAAGACAGTTTTCTCACCTCTTTCCTTCAAGTAAATTTTGGGGACGAAATTTCTTAAGATGGGGAGAGTTGTAATGCCCCGAATTTGGTCTTAGATGTTAGCTTGTTGGGTTAGACAGTTCGAGTGAACTGGATTAGTCGATTCGAGATAGTTTTGGGGATTAATTCATAACGAATGTTTTTGAGGCGGATAAAATTATGGAAATGTTGGAAAATGATTTATTAATATATTAAAGGTTTTGATAAGATCAATTTGATAAAATAAATTGGATTTATGGACATTATAGTTCTAGTTAATAAAATGTAAAGTATGAAAACTGTTTTTTGGTAACTAAATCGTAAAAGGGACAAAACTTAGAATCTTTGGGAGCTATTAAACCACTTGGTTTTATTATAATATTTCCTTAATTTTGGCTATTTTAAAATGGTTTTAAAATATTAAAAAGGTGTATTTAATTGGGTTTAATAAACCAAAAAGGATTTTCTTACGTAACTACCTTTTATCCAAACCCTTTCTCTCAAATTCTCAGCAACCAAACTATCTTCTTTTTCTTCTCTAAAATCCCGAGGAAACAATCTTTTCATCTTGCTTTTGTTTTCAACAATGGATTCCTTTGATTTTATATCAAATTTTCTACATTAGCTTTGGTGATTTCTCCAAATCAAGCAAATTGAGGGAAAATTATACATTTAGAGATGACTTTCATTTCTCTCCTCTAATCAAAGGTTCTTTATTGAAATTTCCATGTTTTTGATCTTTTATAATTGGGTTTTTAGATGTTTTGGTGATTAAGTCAAGATTTAATGGTTTAATGTTTATTTTATTAAAAAATTGATTGGGCTTTGTTAAGAATCTGATTTGGTATGATTTTTGTGTGTTTAAATCACATTGGGGAAGTGTTTTAATGTTGTGAAATGAGATCTTCAAAAGAAATCCCGAAACTAATTGATTGGCTAATTTTTATATGGGTTTTTGGTAGTTTTAGGGGTTATTCTATGTGTTTTTGAGTTGCTGGAGATATATCGATGTTTACAAGGTGTTTGTAGACGTGTTTTGATGTGGATTGAATGTTAGAATGCTGGTTTGAGGTTTGGAGTAGATAGGGCAAGGATTAATGTTGTTTTCGGTTTTATCAGCTACTTTTGGGAGGGTTTTTTTTAAGGATGAAGGGGATTATTGTTTAGCAATGAGTTGAATGCATAATGATGCATTTTCCCTATGTTTTATGCGGTTAAAATAGGGGACGATCAAGACAAGGTTTCCTAGTTGCATATGTTGCTAACCAGACGCTTAATTCGTATCGGTGAACTAGGCGAGGCTTATCGGTGAGTTTATAAACACGTTAATGCTCTTTAAAGTTTTGATTGGAGAACCATAGGGGTTTAGTTATAGCCTAAAAAGCTTAACTAAGCTCAAGCGTAAGTTTCGCTATTTTTGCCTTGACTATTGACTTTGATTTGAGCTTGTGGAATTCATGTTTTGGTTTTAAACATGATTTGAATTACTTACCGTAAATGCATAGTTTTTATTAAATATGCAATGTTTACGAAAGTATTTAAATGCTTGGAAGAATTGAGATTTGTTCCTAAAAGGAATGGTGAGTTGTTTTTGGCAATGTGGTTGCATATGAAATGGTTTTTGAGAAATGCATTGAAAACAATAAGTAAACGTATTTGGAAATGATATATTGGCTATGTGACATAATGAGAAACTATCGTATATAGTTGGCCAACCATAGGATTAAGTGCACTATAATTTTAAAATCAATCGTGCCACGTCCCTTAAGGAAAAGTGGTTTAACTAGGCTACTCGAATCGTTGGGTTATCACTTGGAGTTTGCGGTTTAACTAGGCAGTCCAAGTTGATGGTATCGTGCGGTTAACTAGGCAAGGTATGAGATTTGGTGGAGGTAGTACCACCATGAGAAATCCGTGTATACGATAGTGTGAATAGAGGTGAGTCTATCTGGGGTCACTATAATTGCCAATATATGTGATTTATGAGATATGCTAAATGGTTTTATGCATATGGTTGTGATGCATGATTCGTTTTGGAAACAAATGAAATAAAGCTTTTGGTTTAACTAAGCATGCTTTCTACTTCAAGGGATTTATGTTTTTCAAATGGTTTATAGTGCATCAATGTTTTACCTAAGAGCATCCTCACAAAGCATGAATATTTACGCTCACTTATTCCCATTGATGCAGAGAAATAAAGTTGAGGGCTTCGTTGTGACGGCAAAGAAGATCCAAAAACAAGATATTTGATTGAGTATGAAAACCTAGTTCTATTTCAGTTAATAAGGCGATATGTACCATGTTTTGGAAAGGTTTATACCTTGTATTTTTGTTGTAATGTGAATATTTTATGATGTGGTTGTTGGATTTATATGTTGATGGTTTTGTAATGTGAATATTGGACTAGCATAAATGTGTTTGATGCTTGATGGTTTTCATAATATGCATATAGGGTGAAGATGCCTATTCTTATGGTATTATGGTTCAAGCATGCCTAAAATGTTGGTTTAATTCTTTTTTATGTGATGCCTATGCTAGATTAGGCCTTAGATTCCTTTTTGAACTTTGAGTTGGATGTAAATAGGAAGCATGCCTCTAGTATTGTGATCTTGTAGGATTTGCCTCAAGCAATTCTTGATTCTATGAGCTCTTAGCTTGTATTGATGTTTGGTTTACTGGTGAATACATTTGGGATTGATTGATGTACGTTTGGGGCACCTATTGCTTGTAAAACCAACGAAATTGGACATTACAGGTCCATGCGTACCGATACACGGGGCACCGTATTGGTACGGGTAAGTGTATTTTGGCTTAAGTGATCACTACGCGGGTAACTGTTTCGGTACGGGTGAACGAATTTTACAAAGGAGTGTCGATACGCGGGGAAACGTATCGGTACGGTTTTGAGCTACTAGGATCTGGAATTTGAATTGGAAAAAATGTACTGATGCACTTGCTCGTGTACCGATACGGTCCGCGATTGTTTTAGTTATAGTGATATTTGAAGTTTGATGTTCTACCGTTTTGGTCCCTGTTTGTTACGCATGCAATTAAATGAGTTTGGATGATGGTTTTAAGCTGAAATTCAACGAGACAGCATGCAATCTGACTAATTAACGATTGGTAATCTAAACTTTAACTAAGTCCTTGTATTTTACTAGATTTATGTTTTAGTCTCTAAAATGTATCTAAATGCAATTGAGAGTCGTTTCAGTGTCTATTTCTTCTGAGATTTCATTCGCTGCTAGTATGCTCACATTAGGTTAATATGTTGCATCTAGAAAAGATAAAAAGAAAAAATGACCCGTTTCTTGTGTAATAGTTCTGGTTTGCTTCGGCAAACCTAATGTAGCTCACTCGGTTCTGGCGGGCGGCTAGGCCGAGTCGAGGGGTTACAATTTAATTTTTAGATGAATTTCTAGTGGTTTTGGGGCTGTTTGGAGTGTTTTTGAGTTGCTGGAGATATAAGGATGTTTAGGAAATGTTTTTGGTTGCGTTTTGATGAGGATTGAATGTTAGAATCGCTGGTTTGAAGTTAGATGTTATTTGAGTGAAGTTTAATGTGGATTTCGGTAGTTTCGGCTAATTTTCGGAAGGTTAATGTTAAGGTGCATGGGATTTTTTTTTGCAGCAATTAGAATGCATAATGTAATATCCCAGAATATAGCTTGGAAGTATATTGTTAATTTGTTTGTGAATCGAATAGATGAAAATATATCATTGGATTAGATAATTAAATGATTGAGGACTAATTAGTAAAGTTTAGGAAGTGTATTAGATTTTGTGATAGATTAGATTAAAATCTTTAATTAATGAAAGGTTTGCATGCAAAACTCATGAGAAATTAAGGACTAGTACATGTGTCAAATGAAGAATTAAAACATGTGTAATTAGAGGGAAGTAAGACGGCCAAGTTTGGTAGGATAATCAATCCTTGGTTATCATCTTCTTCATGGAACTGATCCACATTAGAGAGAGATGAGTGAGAGAAAGCTACATTCGGTTACCAATTTATGGGGTTTAGTTGTCGAAAAGAGCTTTAGAGAAAGATAAGCATTAGTTTCTTCTTCATATATACATGTAGTGAATTGGGTGATATTTGTATATATAAAAATTTGAATTTGAATCTTAATGTTGTTAAAACATATAGAATTTCCGATTTGGGACATGGATGCTAGTATCGTTGTGATTAGAACCAATTGGTACTTACATTGCTTGATAGGAAGGTTAGAATGGGCTGTTCGAATGTTGTATAAATATATATGGAGTTGCTGCCCTGTTTTGAGTGCGTATAGATAAAATAAGGAATGTTTTGTTGTAGAACCAAATGTTATTGAACTACACTGAACTTGTATAAATAAGATTATATCCGATTTGGGACTGTTTTGAGTTTATAGAAAAACTAGTGGACTGTTTAGATTAATACGGTTCAGGGGAGGGGCTGCTAGTATCCAAAAGAAGGGTGTCTTGAATATAAACAATTATAACAAGCGTTGTTTTTTATATATATAAGCATGTATATAAAACAAGGATTGCTTTGAAATTGTATACTTAAGCATTGGACTGTTATGCATGTTTTAAGAACACTAAAGGACTGTTTTGAGCTTTTATATATATATATATATATATATATGGGCTGTTTTACATATGTATAAATGTGTAAATTTGTGTAAAAAGATTACTTGGCTTATATATGAATCTTGATTAATTGTTTTAATGCATAAACTAAATGAAATTGGACTGTTTTGATTGAATATGTGTAGATGTATGAAAATTGCCCTGCTTTTTGGCATACATACTTATCTAAGTGGACTGTTTTGATCAAACAAGTGTGTTTATGTGCAAATTTGCCCTGTTTGTGGATATAAGCATGTATAATGAACTGTTTTGTGAATGTTTGAGTGATTATATGTATTTGGGGCTGTTTTGTGTCTATATGATTGTTGGGATGTGTTTTGTGAATGATTGAAAGTTAAGAATAGTTTCTAATTCATACTTAAACTCTTGTTTTAATTAGACAAAGCAAGGATTGATCAAGTGAGGCATAAAGTAAATCAAATTGTTGAAAAGCATAAAGGAATTGTAATTCGGAAGCAAGCTTAGCTCGGATCGAACTATGGGTGTTGTTAAAGTCTCGGGATAGGCTAGTAACCTTCCCGAGCATTTCTTGCCTATTTTATTTCATTATTCTAATTGGGTTACAATGTGCATAAGCAAGCTTGGACTTGAGGTAAGTCCCTAAATGACAAGTATGATGGCAAGTAATACTTAATCATGATATGGTTTGTTGAGCCTGTTCATATGCATGTAGTGAAATATGTACATGGAATACGTACAATAGTAAGTCTTGCTACACTACTATTTGATTGGGAGAAATGATATATTAGGGAAATTCACAATTGAATACATGCATATTCTGAAAAGAATAATAAGTTGGTCTTTATGATAATTTGACTAAGGAACTTTGCTCACATTACTTTTGACTCGATAAAGTAAAAATTAAAAACATTGAAATGTTATGTATATGTCTTACTTTTGTATATGTCTTACGTTTGTATGTGGGCTTGATAAGTCAAGCAATGTGATAATATATCAGATTATCTAAATAAGGAGCTAAGCTCAACTTTGTTTGTAATAAGATTTGATATTTGTGAAAGTATTGGTCTCGAGTCAGTCTTAGGTCTAGTTGGCATGCCATAGAATCTATCGAACTCGTGTTTGGGGTGGACTACGGTCCTTATTTGGCGACAGTAGGAGAGAAATTTTATGGTCACTTGGCACCAGTAGAAGGGATTGACCGGTACTGCGAGTACCATTTTATTTGGCGACAGTTGGTTGGGGATTCGTGTACCTAGGTTGATATTTAATTCTCAAGGCTATGTTAAAATCAAAATAAAGAAATTTGGATTTCTAACAAATAAGCTATCTAGATAACTTAAGCAACAAATGTCACATGTCTTTGATATATTACAATTGATATCCATGAGTCAAGTATTTATGAATAAGATATGATATATGCGATGTCTTTTTTTTATCAGCAAAGCGAAGTATATATTATTAAGATAAATATACTACACAAGTCGAGCATGCGCCTCATCAAAAACCTCCCTAAGCCTAATGGAGGAAAAGAGTACGACATGTCGACTTTAAAAACAAAACGAAAGTCCCCTCCCCTTACAAATCATCATAACGAAGCCTGAAATAGAGAGACTCGAGACACCCCTTCCTTCGCTAGCGCTTCAGCTAACCCATTCGCCTCCCGGAAAATGTGAGAAAAGCAAACAGAACCTAACCTCAAACAAGCACGGTCGATCGCACGAAAGAACTCCCACAAGCGCCATGGGCGACGCTCCACCTGCAGCACCCACCCAATTGCCACTTTGGAATCCGACTCAACAATAAGAGGATGATCAGCCCATTTAGACGCAACAAAATAATCCAAGGCAAAAGCTATCGCCCGAATCTCAGCAACATTAGAATCAAGAGAACCAAGTGGCCCCGAGAACAACGCGAGGATACGACTCTGAGCATCACACTATATGCGATGTCTTACTTGTTCAGAAACTTATGTTATGACATTTTGTGTTTGATGACTTGTGTGATAAGTAACTTATGATTTATTTTTGTTATGATAAAAGAAATCAAAAGTGAATTAGTTAAACAACTGAGTCTTGTCAATGACTTACTTAATAAGAAAAATATGTCCTTGAATATTAGGTGTCCTTTTTGGGTGAATACTTGCATATTTGTGATTAGATTGAATTATCAAATGGACATGTCTTATTCAAATATACACTTGTGACTAGTTTGAATGTTTAAAGGGCTATGTGCTATTCGAATGTTTGAATGCTTAAATGGCGATCACTTGTCCAAATACACTATTGCAATTGGTTGGAATGCTTAAATGGTTACAATTTGTTGATTAGCTATGAATATAATATTCTTGCTTATTTTAAATACCTTAACACTTATAAGTTTGATAACTTGTATGACAAGAAAGTTGATGCCTATGTTAAGTTGTGATATATAACTTGAGTGATTAGTAATATTTATCTATGTAAATATAAGTGTAAGAAATTAGTGGAAGGGAAGCTAATCTAAACGGTTATTAGGTAATTTGTACAATAAGCAATACTAGTAAGTATGATATTGGTAAGTTTACTACTAATTTAAAGAATGTTGTCATACTTAAAACCTTATAGCTAAAAAAAGGGGACTTGTATTTGAACTAAGGTGGTATTTGGGTGGTTTCTTATGCTTAATATCAATGCCAATTTCGAACTCATTAGGTAATGAGTTGTGTTTGACCAAGCTTGTTATTTGTTTAGATCCAATGAAATTGGAAAATAATAGAGTTCCAATATATAATTGTTGATTCAAGTATTTTAGTTGTTTGAGCTACCTCACTAACTTTATGCTTACTCTATTCTTTCAATACATTTCAGGGTAAAGTGTCTGCGATGTTTCCCGAGCTTGGACGTGATCACAAGCAATTAAGTATGATTCGAATTAATATCTTTAGACTCCTAGATGGTGGCACATAGATATTAAGTTGCATATTGCATTTAAATTCCTTTTTGACTTATATGTGTATAAGTTTTATAAGTATCCAAAGTTCTGTAATGGGCCTTTAATTATTTCATAGTTGTTACTTGCCTTATATGATTTAAGAGTTGATGAGATTGTGTAGTTGCTTAAATAGCTAAAAGAGCTTTAAGTTATTAGATCACATTGATATCATGTGTGATGCAAACTGATATTCATATACTAGCATGTGTCAAACCCTAAATAAATAAAGTGTAGTTCGAAAGATTAGTCTAATGGTTAATAGAAGCAATGGTAGGATGACACTGAAATATTGGTTGTTGCCTTGTTGTTCGAAGGTCTTAGATGACTAGATAGGTTTGGTTTAAGCTTCGAAATAATTTGATCTTAGTAATTAAATATGACTATCACCTTTTCTAAATAATCTATTAAGCTTCATGATAGCTTAAGATAAGTTAGATGTGATATTCATATGATTGCTTGCAAGTGAATCTATGTTAGGAATAATCTTCGAATGTTTGTTACTAAGAATACATATTTGATAGAGATTTGTAATGCTTGGTTGATAATCTTAGACAATAAGTCTTGGTATTGAATAATACAAAATGAAAGTTTAGAGATTATTAAACAATGGTTTTCTATTAATTCGAATGAGCATAATCTTAGATCGCTAAGTCTTTAAAGGATTAGAAATATGCAAGCTTATAATCAATTCAAGATTAATAATGTGAATGAATCAAAAGGGATCTTATTTGTATTAATAGTGATTTTTTATATTAGACATTGAGGTTTGAAGAGCATAGAAAATAAAGTCATATTAAGATCTAGTGAATCGTGTGTAATGTTCATAGTATGTAAACACTTGTTTGTGTTTGTTTGGAGGTTAATGTTAGACCTTTAAAAAGGAAATTTAAAAAGAACAAAAAATAATTTCTCTAACTTTTTAAGGCTTGAGTAGTTGGTTGTAATAAGTTTTTCTTAAAGAACGTTTGTATGTTTGTTGGTAACGCGTTCTAAGCTGGTTTATCTTCTAAACCGGGTAGGAGGTGTTACACATAATGATTCATTTTCCTCTAGTTTTGTGTGGTTAAAACAAGGGACAATCAAGGCAAGGTTGCCTAGTTGCGTACGTTGTATTTCGGAGGATCGATTTGCGTTGGCGAGTAAAGCGAAGTGTATTAGTGAGTGTATAAATGAGATAAAGCTCTTTAAAGGGCTGATCGATGGATCATGGGAGTTTATTTATAGCCTAAAAAATAACTAAGCTCAAGCGTAAGTTTCCCTTATTTACTTGGATATTGATAAGATATGAGCTTGTGGATTTTATGTTTTGGGTTTTAAACATGGTTTGATTTACTTACTGTAAATGTATCGTTTTGGAATAATATGCAATGTTTATTAAAGTATATGAATGCTACGAGCATTGATATTTGATAAAAATTGAGGTTTGATGGACATTTGCTTGATTATAGGAAACTAGATTTAATTGGTTAATAAGGAAATGTGTTACCATGTTTTTGGGGAATTTGTAATCTGGTTTTTAGCGATGTTGTGGAGGTTTATATGTTGTGATTTGATGTATTAGTATGCCAATGTTTTGAGGCACGTTTGTTGATGACTTGAATATAAGGGTTTGATACGTGAAGGTCTCATAGTTTGTATATAAGGTGGATATTCCTATGTTTACGTTTTTGTGGTTCAAGCATGTTCAATTTGTTGTTATTCGGTTGTAGATGTGATCCCTATGTTGTAATGTGCCTTGAATCTTTTTTGAGTGTCAAGATGAATGGTTTTAAGAAGCATGCCTCTAGAATTGTGATATTGTGCAATATGCCTTTTGATGTCCTTGATTTTATGAGATTTAGACTTGGTTCAATCCTTGGTTTAGTGGTGTTTATGTGTATATTTGATTAAGGCATGTTTGAGTTACCTTTTGTGTGAAAAATCAACAAAATTGGACATTACAAGTCCAGGGGTATCGATACTCGAGCCACCATATCGATACAAGTATGCATAATTTTGGCTTGAGTATCAGTAGTCGAGCAATGGTATCAGTGCGATATACGTATTTTGGCCTGGGTATCGATACACGGGAAGGCATATCCGTACGACTTTTAGCTACTGGAATATGAGGATTTTGAAATTGTCTTAGGTTATCGATACTCAGGAGAGGGTATCGCTACGCCTTTTTCAAAATGTGTCCACGTACCAATACCCTTGCTCGAGTATCGATACGGGCAATAGTTATTTTCAGTTGATGGAATTTTTAAGGTTTCTGATTCTTTCATTTTGGTCACTAGATTTAATGTATGTGATTATGTGAGTTTGGATGATTGTTTTAAGTTGAAATTTGGCAAGTATGCATGTAACCTGATTAATTGAGTATTGGTAACTCTGAATTTAATCAAGTCCTTGTAAGTTTTTGATCCCTATTTTGTTATTACGCGCAATTGATTGTCTTTTTGTTGCCTGGTCCAATTGAGATTTCACCCGCTGCCAGTATGCACACATTAGGATATAATGTTGAATGTAGACAAGATAAAAAGAAAAAAATTGGACCCAATTTTAGTTAATCATTACGGGTTTGTTTCGGCAAACCCAATGTAGCTCGATCGGTTCACTCTAGCATCTAGGCCGGGTCGAGAGGGTTACATGCAGCACCGTTGGACGGCACAGAGGGATTTTTCAAGGATGCTCGGCTTCTTTCTTTTCATGCTTGATAAACTAACTTACTTTATACTTTTAATTATGGTTGTTTTAGGCTCAGACATGAGCTAAGCCTTTTTAGTTGGGATTATTGTGTCCCAAGATTTTATGATTCGATTATTCTATTTTAATGCTTTAGTTGCTTTTATCTTCATCTATTATGTTCATGTTCTTAATGCGTAGTAAATCGTAAGAGTTATTTGAGAGAGGCATGTTAACTATTGATCTGTGACTTAATATTCGAGAGAGTTAAGTTAGACAAACGTGAGTAGTGGGGCTAAGCTGCCAACTTAGTCTTAATTCGGCTTAGACACAAGTTTAGAGTTTCAACGAGTAAAAGGGAGTTTTTAAGAAATAATAGAGTCATTATGGTTAACGTAGACATGTATCACCTTAACTACAATGTTATTAACTTCTAGGAATCAATAGAGTTAGAAGTTCATTAGAAAATCATGTCGAGTATATGAAGAACTTAAGGGTTTACGCATACATGTATCGTTGGTCGCTATAGAAGTAATCCCAACCTCCATAATTAATTGTTAAGTCGTTGCAGATGTTTGTCTTTATCATAGCTATCTTTATATTAGTTAAATTAGTTTTAATTAAACCAATATTCACCAATACTTGCAAACATCCCTAAGTACGATAACTTCATAATTATTGATACAATCCTCGTGGGTTTTGTTGGTAATGCTTCAAGGAGTTACCAAAGGCAAAGCTATATCCCACATTGGTTGGGAAAATAGCTAGGGAAGGGTATTTATACCCATGCTTCCTCCCTCCCTTGTTGAGTGGGAAAGAACAAGGGAAGTCCTCGCGCGCCGCCGCCGCCGTCCGGCCGGGTTCGGGTTCGGGTAACACGTGTCTTCGACACGTACGCGCGCGTATATATTCTTTTTGGAGAAAATTCGTAGGAATTTTCTGATGAATAAAAGATTATATGTGAAAGAATTTTATTTGATTTAATTCGAACGTTCAGAACAGTGCAGTTTATTCGAATTAATTCGAATATATACAGTCTGTTCAGTGGATGAATATAGACTGTTTTTCAGTCAGGTTCAAAGTGTAACAGCATGATTATTACAGAATTAAAACAGTGTTTATTAGAGTCTGTTACAGCAGAATTAAGATGGCTGTTATACAGATTAATTTCTGTAATTATTGTGCATGTGAAATGTCATTTATAGACATGGTTTTCAGCCTATAAATAGAGCTGCTGCATGCAGCATTTGACACACACAACAATCAAACACATTCCAGCTTGCCCGTGAAGCGACTACACTGTTCGGGGCAGTTTTGTTTCTAAGGCAGTGGCCACCATACCACGACACGGTCAACCATTTTACGTTCTGTTTTTGTTTACTTTTTCCAGTCAGTACTAACAGCTGTTTTGCAGTTCACTTTACCAACAATTTAGAAACAAAACTGATTCCGATTCTGCAAAATGGCTGCTTCATCCGCACTACAAAGCAAGCTAATTCCCGATCTTTCCAAGCTCGATGCTTTAGATGGCTTCAATTATCGAAGGTGGTCCCAACGTATTCTTATCTTCTTTGAGCAATTGGACCTCGATTATGTGTTGCTCAACGAACCACCAGTTGCACCACCTACCGTTGCTGTTTCTGCCGATAATCAAGGCCAAACCGATGCTGCCGCCGATGCCCTTGCTGCTGCCACCTTTGCCAAATATGAGAAGGACAACAAGACGGTCCGTGGCCATCTCCTTAGTCACATGTCCAACAAATTATTTGACATGTATCTAAAGGAGAGGAGTGCAAAGGCGATATGGGATTCCTTGGACACCAAGTATGGCACCGATGATGCGGGAATCAAGAAGTACGTCGTGGGAGAATGGTTGAAGTTCCAGATGACCGACAACAAGACTATCATGGACCAAGTTCATGACTATGAGAATCTTGTCTCGGACATCATAGCGGAAGGCATGCAAATGTGTGAAGTTTTGCAAGCAAACGTCCTTATCGAAAAGTTGCCAAAGTCATGGTCAGATTACCGCAACTCCCTCAAGCACAAGAAAAGGGACATACCACTTCAGGAGCTGATCGGTCACATGAAAATCGAGGAGGCCAACCGTTTGAAAGATAAGGTTACGAACAATTTTAGTCACTTATCTTTTAAAACTAATATTGTTGAGTCTGGTGGTGCTTCAGGGTCCAAAAAGCCCTTTAAGAAAGGCCCTCCAAACAAAAGGCCCAAACCACAAAAGACGACAAATTTCAAGAAACCCATGAAGGCTAAGCCCGATGTGAAAACCATGAAGTGCTACGTGTGTGGGCAAGCTGGTCACAAGGCGTACCAATGTCAGCACCGTTCGGACCGCCAAAATGAGACTAGACCACGCATGCATGTGACAGAGAACATGGATGATGATGTCATAGCCGCGGTGGTTTCGGAGGTCAACCTCGTAGAGAAGAACACCGAGTGGGTCGTAGACACCGGAGCTTCTCGACACTTCTGCGCAAAGAAGGAGTTCTTCACCGAATTCGAGGACGTGAAAAATGGTGAACGTGTGTACATGGGGAACTCCAGCAGCTCTCAAGTGGTGGGCAAAGGCAAGGTTTTACTCAAGCTGACTTCCGGTAAAACTTTGGCCCTTAATAATGTCCTATATGTGCCTGCCCTGCGTAGAAATTTGATTAGTGGTGGCCTCTTAAATAAGGCAGGCATTAAGTTAGTTTTTGAGGCAGATAAACTTGTACTTTCCCGTAACGGTGATTATGTCGGGAAAGGTTTTTTAAGCGAAGGTTTATTTGTCATAGAAACTCAACTTAATGAAAATAATAAAGCTACCACTTCTGCTTATATTGTTGAGTCTATTGATATGTGGCATGCTAGATTAGGTCACGTAAATATTCAATCCCTAAAGAAAATGATGAATATGAATATTTTGCCTAAACTAGACATAACAAACTATAATAAATGTGAAGTTTGTGTAGAAGCAAAGCATGCAAAACCTACCTTTAAAAATGTTTCTAAAAGAAAGACTGAACTGTTAGAACTCATTCATACTGATCTAGCAGACTTTAGAAACACTGAAAGTAAAGGAGGAAAACACTACTACATAACTTTTGTAGATGACTTCTCTAGGTTTACAAAAGTTTATCTCCTAAGAACTAAAGATGAAGCTGAAAATTTCTTTCTTATTTATAAGGCAGAAGTTGAAAATCAGTTAGATAGGAGAATAAAACGTGTTAGGTCTGATAGAGGTGGTGAATATGGATCTAATTTTCTAAAAGAGGTTTGTGAGACGAATGGCATAATACATGAAACTTCAGCCCCTTATTTTCCTCAACAGAACGGTATAGCCGAGAGGAAAAATAGAACTTTAAAAGAGATGATGAACTCATTGTTGATAAGTTCTGGGTTGTCTGACAACATGTGGGGGGAAGCCATTCTATCGGCTAATCATATTCTGAACCGAGTACCTCATAAGAAAATTGATTCTACCCCTTACGAACTATGGAAAGGGTATGCCCCAAATTTACAATACCTGAAAGTGTGGGGGTGTCTGGCCAAAGTGGGGTTGCCAGACTTTAAGAAGTCCACCATTGGACCTAAGACCGTTGATGCAGTGTTTATAGGCTATGCTTCTAACAGTGCCGCATACAGATTCATGACTCTACAAGACTTCTCTATTTGTGAATCTAGGGATGCTGTTTTCTTTGAAGAAATCTTTCCTCTCAAGAAACCTAGATTAAATGTTGAAACACAAATAGAAAACTTGCCATCCACTTCTTCTAGTGTGCCTGCTAGGTCTTCTCAAGAGATTGAATTTGAGCCTAGAAGAAGTAAGAGACAAAGAGTTGAAACCTCTTTTGGACCAGATTTCATAACTTCCTTCATTTCTGAGATAAATGACTTAGACACTCTTTCTGATCCTATAGCTCAAGCATACTTGTTAGATGAGGATCCTAAAACTTACGAAGAAGCTATACGATCTATTGATGCTAGTTTCTGGAAAAGCGCTATAAAAGATGAACTAGAATCAATAATGTCTAATCATACCTGGGAATTAGTTGACTTGCCTAGAGGATTTAAAACCATTAACAGTAAGTGGGTCTTTCGAAAGAAACTTAGACCAGATGGTTCTATCCAAAGGTATAAGGCAAGGCTAGTAGTCAAAGGGTTCACTCAAAGATTTGGTCAAGACTTCTTTGATACCTACTCTCCCGTCACAAAAATCTCAACGATCCGTGCATTGTTTGCACTAGCCTCCATTCACAAGTTGCAAGTACATCAAATGGATGTAAAGACTGCATTTTTGAATGGGGATCTAGATGAGGAGATCTATATGGAGCAACCTCTTGGCTTCGAGGCGCCTGGTATGGAAGGCAAAGTATGTAGACTTAAAAAGTCACTTTATGGCCTGAAGCAAGCTCCTAAACAGTGGTATGAGAAATTTCACAAAACTATTCTTAGTTTTGGTTTTGTTGTGAATGGTTCGGATGCATGCGTGTATTCGAGGATGTTTGGTACTGATTGTGTCATCATAAGCTTGTATGTTGACGACATGCTGATTTTCAGTACTAACATTGAGTCCATTAACAAAACAAAAAGTTTCTTGTCCACTAAGTTTGAGATGACTGACTTGGGAGAAGTCGATGTAATCTTAGGAGTCAAAGTAATCAAATCTGAAAAGGGATTTTCTTTAAGCCAGGCACACTATACTGAGAAAGTGTTAAAGAAATTTGACAGTTTTGATGTCGTCCCTGTTCGAACTCCTTATGACTCTAGCATACATCTCTTTAAGAATGAAGGAAGTAGCGTTTCTCAAACGGAATATGCCAAAATAATTGGCAGTCTAATGTTCTTAATGAACTGTACTCGGCCAGATATTGCCTATGCTGTTAGCAGACTCAGTAGATACACTCATAACCCTAGTGGTGAGCACTGGGTTGCTCTTAGACGCTTACTTAAGTACCTTAAGGGTACTATGGACTGGAGACTTGAGTATGTTGGCTTTCCTGCTACATTAGAAGGATATTGTGACGCCAACTGGGTTTCCGATAGTGATGAAGTAAGCTCTACGAGTGGGTATGTATTTACTTTGGGAGGAGCAGCAATTTCTTGGAAGTCTTCAAAACAGACTTGTATTGCTCGCTCTACTATGGAGTCAGAGTTTATAGCTCTTGACTTAGCTGGGCAAGAAGCTGAGTGGCTAAGGAGTTTGTTAGCCGATATTCCGTTGTGGGGGACTCCGACTCCTCCTGTTTCCTTGTTGTGTGATTCACAAGCAGCGATTTGTGTTGCCAAGAGTCATGTTTACAATGGCAAAAAGAGACACATTCGCATAAGGCATGAATCTGTTAGACACTTAATAAGGAATGGAGTACTCTCTTTAGAGTATGTGAAGTCGGAAAGAAACCTAGCAGATCCGCTTACCAAAGGGTTAAGTCGGAAATTGGTCCTTGATTCGTCGAGGGGGATGGGTTTAAAGCCCATTGGTTGAGGAATTCATGGTGGATACCCAACTTAGTTATCTAAGTTCAATGTGGTCAAACGAAACCATGGAAAGACTCATAGTGTACATTTCTCACTGCCTATCCCTATGACGAATAATGTACATGCCCAGGTTGAGTACTATTACTCTTAATAAATTCATAACCCAGTTTTTGGGTGGTCTTTGTGAGAAAGACTTGATGAATTTACCGAATCATGGTTGAATACTTATTCTTAATAAGTTCATAACACAAGTATGAATGTGTTGTCCTATTGAGAAGGACAAATATGGATTTACCGCCAGAAAGGTTGAGTTTCGAGAAACTCTTAATGAATTCAAAGTTTAAATGATCTTATTGAGAAGGACATTTTGAATTCACCAACAATGAGGTTGAATATTTATTCTTAATGATTTCTTATCCCAATACTGGGTGGTTCATTTTAAATGGACTTGAAGAAATCACCATAAGTCTATAAGAGGTTGAACCATTACAAATGGTTCTTAATTATTTCATAGCCCAGATTCAGGGTGGTTTATATTGAGATAAACCTGATGAAATAACCTATGTAAGTGAGAAGGATTAGCCACCTTCTGTGAAAAACGTTGGGCCGTTTTTTCTAAAAACACTTACTAGAATCCTGAGGGTAAGATGGCCAAATATACACTTGTGTATATATATCTTACACATCGAGAACTTCGGTGGATGAAGGAGTTAGTTGTGTGTTATGAGTTTACCCCTATCTTAGAAAGTTCAAGACTAGTTTCACTTATCTAAGAGAAGGATCGCTCATTATCACTATGTACTAGTTCAAGATACGTTCACTAGTGCTTAAGCAACTAATTCCGCAACTGCTCGTCTGAGGAGGGCTGTGTTTGAGATACAGATGATTTCTTTCGCATTAGTGGGGGAATGTTGGTAATGCTTCAAGGAGTTACCAAAGGCAAAGCTATATCCCACATTGGTTGGGAAAATAGCTAGGGAAGGGTATTTATACCCATGCTTCCTCCCTCCCTTGTTGAGTGGGAAAGAACAAGGGAAGTCCTCGCGCGTCGGGTTCGGGTTCGGGTTCGGGTTCGGGTAACACGTGTCTTCGACACGTACGCGCGCGTATATATTCTTTTTGGAGAAAATTCGTAGGAATTTTCTGATGAATAAAAGATTATATGTGAAAGAATTGATTCGAACGTTCAGAATTTTATTTGATTTAATTCGAACGTTCAGAACAGTGCAGTTTATTCGAATTAATTCGAATATATACAGTCTGTTCAGTGGATGAATATAGACTGTTTTTCAGTCAGGTTCAAAGTGTAACAGCATGATTATTACAGAATTAAAACAGTGTTTATTAGAGTCTGTTACAGCAGAATTAAGATGGCTGTTATACAGATTAATTTCTGTAATTATTGTGCATGTGAAATGTCATTTATAGACATGGTTTTCAGCCTATAAATAGAGCTGCTGCATGTAGCATTTGACACACACAACAATCAAACACATTCCAGCTTCTCTCTGTTTTCTCTCCATTTGTTCGAGCCGTTCCACTGTTGTTCACTCCGAGAGTCGAGTGTACGATTCAAGGAGCGTCCGTGTGCACCTCGGGGGACAGCCTGCCCGTGAAGCGACTACACTGTTCGGGGCAGTTTTGTTTCTAAGGCAGTGGCCACCATACCACGACACGGTCAACCATTTTACGTTCTGTTTTTGTTTACTTTTTCCAGTCAGTACTAACAGCTGTTTTGCAGTTCACTTTACCAACAGGTTTGACACTCTACTCTCAGTTTATTACTTGATACGACGAGTATACTTACTCTAAAGTGCAACACTATTAGACAAGAATCCTCCTCCTTCGTAATACCCCAAATTAGGGCCTGGAAGATTTACATCCATATAGCTAGATTTCTAATGTGAAGTTATTGAAAGAAGCTTAGAATATAGGACTTATATGGGAAGGTTTTAAAAGTGCCAACCATTTCTAAAGTGACTAAGTTGTTAAAAGAAGAAATGTATAAAATTGCAAGCAAAGTTGAAACTTAGTGGAGTCTAAATGATGTGTTATTAGATTAAGCTTCCATGTGGCAAATTGATTAGCCACATTCGGCCTTAGGGAAGAGGGGTTTAACAAAAACATGCATTTGGTTCAGCTTCTTCCATATATTACCCGGGAGAGAGTGAGAGAAAGAGATAGAAACTTGAGTTGAAATTTTGTTCGTATGGATCAAATCTAGGCTGGAATTTTGGAAAATTCTTGCTCGATTGTAGAAGATGAGGTAACCATTTTGTCCCTCTTGATTGTTCTTTGAAGATGTCTTGATTTCATTTTAGATATGTTTTTGGAAGTTAATTGTGTTTTCCATTGGTTATGTTAACCATTGAAACATGTAATTGTAGTATAGGTTTCGGTTAAGCCAAGCTATGTAGGAATTAGTGAATGTTATGTATCTTATGAACAATTAAGCATGTGAAGGAATTAATCTATTAATGAATAAAATTCATGAACCTAGGAAGACTCTCGGTTCATATTGTTTTAATAGACACTGTTGAGTATGGTAATTAGATTGCCTTTTTTATTCATTTTCCCTTTGAATTGTTCGAATACCTGGTTGAAATGGAATTGGTAGGATGTTGATTTATGATAGTTAAATTGATATAAGTCAAAAGACTAAAACCAAGTTTATATCGGTAAAATAAGGGAGGGTTGCCCTATTTTCGGTTAAAAAATGTAGACTTGAATTGATAGATCGTGTGAGTTTAAAACAATAGAGTATGATACCAAGGGCGGATTTTAGATGCTACAAAATTCTGAATGTATGAGATTTTGTAATTGTTGAGTAAATAGGAGAGTGCCATGTGCTAGCTAGATGCCAAGTAAACTGAATAAGTTATAACCGAGATTGTTTTGAGTATTTTAAGTCATAAATCAATACTATTATTGAATGGAAAATTCTGGACTGTTATAGTTCAGATTTTAACAGCTTTGGGGACTGCTCTGTTTCAGTCTTAGTACCTAAATCTTTTTCAAGATGAAATTGTGATGTTTTGATGCTACAATGAATAGTTAATAAAGGCTAAATTGATAAGGACATTGATCAATTGGATAGTAGAATTTAAGGGAGTAAATAAAACTGCTTGTTGTTGGTTCAGGGCTGCCTTGTTATAATCTAATCGACTAATGGAATAGAAAGGTGATTTCCATGCTAAATTAGAAGATTTATGATAGCTAAGGCTTGTGTGTAAGATGCTTCATTGATATGATTGTTTGTGTGTAATTGCAAGTTTTTCTAAGAATGGGTGGACCCTAATTCAAATCCTGATGGATTTATAGATAGAATTGATAAATTTACAAGAGTAGTTAAATGTTGTAATATTGCATGTTAGAAGATCAAGAGAATATGGAAGACAAGAGGGCTACTGTTGATCCAAATGGTAATAGGAAAAAAGGGAATCGTAATTCGGGAGCATAACTAGCTTGGAATCTATTGTAAGTGTAAGGTAGTTAGAATGTATGAATGTTACTGCCTATTTCTAGTTAATTGCTGGAAATTCCATTGCAAAATGGCTTGATTAATGTGAGATAGAATGCTAATTGAGGTAAGCATCTTGTGGTAAGATAGAATATTTGGTTTTGTTACACTTTACTTGTTTATGTGAAACTAGTCTTGAATAAACAATTGCATAATACATATGAATGTTAAAAAGGCACTTAATGCCTCTTGATATAACTGAAAATAAACTTGTATAAGTAAGCCTTTTTTCGAGTTAGTTTAGACACAATTGGCATGCCATAGAGTCTGTGAAGCTCGCTATTAGGACCACGGTCCCTTGTGGTTAAGATCAAATGATCTTTTAGTACCATTGGTACTCTTGTTCGAATTGGTACTATGTGTACCCTTGTCTTGGTACTAGATGTACCCTTGTTGATTGACAGGTCATCATTTAACTGGTCAAAAATAATAAGTGTTTAACCTCTTTCAACTACAAAATAAAATAAAGGAATTGAATAGATATAGGGAAAGAGGGTCGATCCGTAGGGAGATTAGCTGGAATTGTTGACTTGAATTTGTCGAATCTGAATTCCAGGAATATCTGTAAAAACGAAGAAATAAAAGAAGGGGGGTGATACGATTTTTGGTGAAGTAATAAAATAAAAAAAGATTAAAAGTAGTAAGAAAAACCAAGTGTGCAAATCAGCCTCGAACTAGCTCCTTCAATTCTTTCGATCATTGAAATAGATTTTTATTTTGGGGATCATGTCGGTTACAGTCTATGAGGCCCAACCCGTCGTAACTTGTTCTTCTCTCGAGTAACCAATCCTCCCAAGTCTATCTTCGAAAGATGGTTCTTAAATAAATCAACCACGACTATCGCCGTTAAAGTATTTAGAATAAAGCAGGAAAAACCCGACTCAGAAATTGTCTAAAAAATAGAATTGCTTCTGATTTTATCTTTCCTTAGCGGACTGCCGCTTAGAGTGTTCATAGGAAGTCGAAATTGCCACAGGCCGATCCTTCCTCCCAACTGTGTTTTTAAGCGAATTCAGACCAAAGGGCCCTTTTTGATATGAAAAACGGTTAAAAACTTTTAGTAAGGCCGATTGCCAAACTACCTAAGCAGAAAGATAAAAAGGATTTCCCCAAAAGAATTTAAGCAAGTTCAATTCTCACGAATCGAATTGACTTGGCTGGTTCTTGGCTTAAAGGATTTAGCTAGGCATGATATTGATTATCATACTCAACTTGGTTTTAGAAAAACAATTGAATAACATAAAATAAATGAAACAAGAAAATAAAGGAAAATGAACTTGGATTAAAGCTAGAAATGTTTACAAAGATAAAAAGACTCAAAAACTAGAAGATGATCTTAAGCCTTCACCAAAGGTTGGTATTTATAGGCATAGATTTACAAAGCTAAGAGATAAGAAATAATAATTCAAATTCAAATGTTGATTAAAATTCAAAATAAAACTAATATGGATAAAAGCTGATAATCTGATCGGATTCTTCTTCCGGAACATTCCAGGATCTTCTAGAAGTTGTCACGTCACTGCCACGTCACTGCCATGTCACTGCCACGTAAGACGCGTCGTGCCTGGTGTCGTGCCCATGATGCCAGTCATGACAGGATAATAAAAAAACTGCATAAATGCTTCATTTTCACTCCTATTTCTAGAATTAGACCCCTGCACAAAATGTAATGAAAACAATATGTATTAAGCAGCAAGAAGTCACAATAAGTAGAAAAGTAGCAAGTGAAACATGACAATTTTGAGAACTCATCAAATTCCCCCTCACTTGTCTCATACTTGTCCTCAAGTATGTCCGAAATAACATAAACCCAAGAATGCATTTCTCTAGCCATTACAAGCATCAAACAGAATCATAAGAGTTCTAGCACAAAAGGAGCTTCATGAAAGAAACATAATCAAACCAAATAAATACAAGCAAAGAGCAGCCCTTGTCCCTTTTAATTACCTATCAAGCATTAATCAAATCTTAGCCTAGTCTTAATCCTCACCAAGATACACTCAAGAGCACTCAAAGTGTTTTTAAAGGTAAATTTGAAGCAGAAACACTCAAAGTCATGCATGAACAAAGGTTTCCATAAGCTTGTAACAAGTTCAATTCTCCACTACTTTATTAGAATCGAGGTGCAAAAATCATTTGGTCTTTTATTCAAGGTGTAATGTGGGTTTAGAAAAAAAGGTAGAAAGATGGAAAGAAAATGCAAAAGAAGATGATCCATGCAAGAATTTTCAAACAATAAGCAACGAAGACAAAAGAGAAGTTAAAAAAGGGCAAGCAAACACATTCCCTTTTTTTTCTTTTTTTTCGAAACTGTTTTTTTCTTTCGAAGCAATTGCTTCTTTTTATTCTCTTTTTTTTCTCTTTTTTTCTTTTTTTTTCATTTTTTCCTTTTTTTCTGAAAAATTCTGCCCTTATTCGAATTGCAGCCCCTTTTTGTCTAGCAATACAGTTCTAGCATTTGATCAATCAAAAGTTTGGTTGAGGGTTAAGCCAAAAAATGGGGTGTAAGGCTAACAAAAGGCTCACTAGGCGATGAGGAAGGGTAAAACAGAGTGAAAGGGATGGAAAAGGTTAAAACCTAATGCCTAAATCATTTTAAAGCACCTCGTTCTTAGTGTAGTCTCGAATTGTAAGCAAGCCACAAGTTCTAGATTCCTAAAATTCAGGATGACACTCTCAAGCAAAAGAAACGAGCATAATATGAAGAATGCATGCTCAAGGCTCAAATCTTACCAAAATTGGGCTAATTTGATTAAGCTAGGCAAGAAATCTAATTAACACAATCAAGAGTAATTAAAAGAAAATGTCAAGCTGCAGATTACCCATATCATTTGATTATCAAAAATGCTCCAATTCAATCACTCCTAAGTACTAGAACAAGTACAACATGCTAGGTAACATGTAATGGCAAGAAAAGTTCATCTCAAGTTTAATCAAAGTCAAACATATTATCAAACAAGCATAGGACAAGTGGTGTTTTTGCACCCCCCCCCCCCTCACTTAAATGAATTGCCCCAATTCAGAAAAAAAAAAATTAAAGTTAAGGCAAAGATGGGGTAAAGGGAACTCCGCGTGATCAACGATGATTGCGGCCACGTCCGCGGCCGCGCCCAGGACGTAGGTAAGAGAGAATTTCGGAAATGTTGTCTTCTAGTGCGTGGAGGCGCGCAGCGAAATCCGGAACATCGTGAGAAGGCTGCTCTTGTGGAAGAGGGGATGGAGGGGCACGTGGGGCGTTTCTGCGAGCGAAAACCCTCCTTGTCCTTGGCGTTAAAATTCCCGGTGGATTGAAGAAGGGCGCATCCGGTGGTCCATCAAGTAGTCCCATGGAGTCCAAGCAACGCTCATCTAAAGCATCCATAGAAAAAGCGTAAGTGAAATGCTCAATATCAAAGTGAGCTATTCTAGATGCAAGGTGAGTAATTAAAGGACCAAGGATTAAGGGACGGTTATATCGGATGACGACTTTGAACTGGCGAGCTAACCAAAATCCTAAGTTTACCTTCCTACCCGAATGCATAGACCAGAGGAAGAATAGTTCGGTCTTACTTAAAGTGGCATAGGCATCGTTACGTCCAGAAAAATTGTAGGCAAGGAAACGATGAACATAACGGAGCCCGGGATCTTGAAGCGCAATAGCCTTGGTGGAACGAGGGCCGAAGACTGTGTCTGTTTGTCCGGATAGCTCAAAATAAGCAGCATTTTCATCGAAATCTCGGGGTGTTGCTCCGGTTCAGCAGAATGCATAGAAAATTAAGGGATTGTGGACTCCCTTTGTTGGGTATGAGATGGATGCTGTCGAGAGGGTGTGGACGAGTCCACAGTGGGCATCGAATAAAACGATGGCGACAGAGACCGTGGGGATGGCGGACGGCGGCTGGTGCTTGGGCCGGCGACGCTGTTGGAACGGTGCGAACGGCGGCTGACGCTCGGGGAAGGAGGCAGAGGAACCGTGGTAGTCTGGGGGATAGGATTTTCGGCCGGCGGAGTGGTGGCTTGTCGTCGACGGCCTCCGCAGCGAGGAGGAGGTGCGGCGGAGGGTTCAGACTCGCTGCTAATCTCTATAAACTGGGGCGGTTGAAAACGACGCCGTCCGCCGATAACCATAGGTGGTTCTTGAGGGAGACGGCGGGCTTGTTGTCTTGTGCGCGACATCGTGGGCTGATGTCGGTGGGGTGAAAATCCGGTTGGGTGTTTTGCGGCGGGGTGAGATTGCTAGGGTTTAGTGATGTTTGCGGAAAGGAAAGAAGATGAAAAAAGGGGGGAAAGGGCTGGATATGCGAAAGTGTAAATGGAAGGGTCGGGGCTATCGTGCACCGTTCATTAAGCGTGCTAAAATGCACCGCGTTTAATGAAACGGTGCACTTTGGCTGGGGAATGAAATTGCCCTGCTCCATTCGACAGAGAAGCTTGCAGTGGGAAAAAATTATTCAAGATAGAAATATACTGGAGCAAAGAGTAAAAATAAGAATAAAAAATAATAAAAAAAATTGAACCAATGGGTTGCCTCCCATTTAGCGCTTTGTTTATTGTCATTAAGCTCGACCAATTCAATGCTCGGATTTTCGGTTCTTCGAGGATAATTTCTTCAATTCGTTCGATGGGTGCGCTTTCGAAGAACGGTTTGAGTCGCTGTCCATTTACTTTAAACTGTGCACCCGAGCTGTCTTCAATCTCCACGGCTCCATGAGGGAAGGTATTGACTACGGTAAACGGCCCGCTCCACTTAGACTTAAGTTTTCCTGCAAAAATTTTCAACTTCGAGTTAAATAGGAGAACCTTTTGTCCAATTGAAAAGGATTTAAATGAAATGTGTTTGTCATGAAACGCTTTACTCTGTTCTTTATAACGTTGTGCGCTATCGTAAGCGTTTCGGCGAATTTCCTCAAGTTCTTGGATGTAGAGTTTCCGTGTTTCGCCAACGGCGCTCATCTCCATATTGCATTCTTTCACTGCCCAAAATGCTCTATGTTCAAGTTCGACCGGAAGATGACAAGGTTTACCGAAGACAAGGCGGTAAGGTGACATGCCGATAGGTCCTTTGTAGGCGGTCCTATATGCCCATAACGCATCGACCAATTTCAAGCTCCAATCCTTTCGATTGGGTTTTACAATTTTCTCTAGGATTGACTTAATTTCCCTATTTGAAACCTACGCTTGTCCGTTAGTTTGCGGGTGATATGCTGTTGATATGCGTTGTGTCACGCCATATTTCCTCATCAAAGCTTCGACAATTCGATTGACGAAATGTGTTCCTCTATCACAAATGATCTCCCTTGGAGTCCCGAACCTGGAAAAAATAAATTCACGCAAAAAATTAGTCATGGTTCTTGCATCATTTTCACGGGTGGCTTTCGCCTCAACCCATTTCGAAACGTAATCTACCGCTAAAACGATATAAAGATTTCCATAGGATGAAATAAAAGGTCCCATATAGTCGAGTCCCCACATGTCGAATACTTCACATGTATGTATTGGATTTAATGGCATTTCGCTTCGACGGCTTAAATTCCCAACTCGTTGGCATCTGTAACATGATTTGCAGAAATTGTAAGTATCTTTAAATAAAGTAGGCAAAAAGAACCCGCACTCGAGGATTTTGTGCGCAGTTCGTTTAAGGCCAAAATGTCTGCCACAAGCGTAAGAATGACAAAATTTAAGTATAGAAGTTACCTCGCTATTACTTACGCAACGACGAATTATTTGATCAGAACACAATTTCCACAAATATGGATCATCCCATATATAATATCTAGCATCTCTTTTAATACGTTTAACCGCGGATTGAGACAAATTGTTAGGGACCTTACCAGTGGCTAAGAAATTCGCCAAATCGGCGAACCAAGGGAATGTTACCTTAACCTCCATTAGCGACTCATCCGGGAATTCATCTCGTAGAGGGAGTTCGATCGGTGATGTCACTAAACGGCTTAGGTGATCCGCCACCAAATTCTCGCTGCCCTTCTTGTCTTTGATTTGGATGTCAAACTCTTGTAACAAGAGTATCCATCTAATCAAACGAGGTTTCGCGTCCTTTTTGTTGATCAAGTATTTCAATGTTGCATGATCAGAAAAAAATGAGAATTTTAGTTCCTAATAAATAAGGGCGAAACTTATCTAATGCAAAAGTGACAGCAAAAAGCTCCTTTTCTGTTGTAGAATAATTTTGCTGTGCCGAATCAAGAGTTCTAGAGGCATAAGCGATAACATGCGGTCCGTCTTTGGATCTTTGTCCAAGCACTGCGCCTACACTTAGATCGGAGGCATCGCACATGATTTTGAAGGGTAGCGACCAATCCGGGGGCTGCACAATTGGGGCGGAAATAAGTCGTGCTTTTAGTTCATCAAATGATTCTCTACAAGCTTTGTCTACATCGAATGGTGCATCTTTTTGTAATAGGCGACAAAGTCGTTGTGCGAGCTTAGAGAAATCCTTTATGAAGCGTCGATAGAATCCTGCATGACCAAGAAAACTTCGAATTTCCCTCACCGAAGTGGGGTATGGAAGTGAGCGAATAACGTCTACTTTAGCTTTATCAACGGCTATACCTTGGGCAGAAACCACATGACCGAGAACTAAACCCTTACTTACCATAAAGTGACACTTCTCATAATTTAAAACTAAATTATACTCAATGCATCGATTAAGCACGTATGAAAGATTAGAGAGACATTTAGAAAACGAATCGCCGTAAACGGTGAAATCATCCATAAATACCTCTATACCTCGCTCAATGTGATCGGAAAAAACGCTTAGCATGCAACGTTGGAAAGTTGCTGGAGCGTTGCATAGCCCGAAAGGCATTCGCCTATATGCAAATGTGCCAAATGGACAAGTAAATGTAGTTTTTTCTTGATCTTTGGGTGCTACGGGTACCTGAAAAAACCCAGAAAATCCGTCAAGACAACAATAATGTGTTTTTCCAGCAAGTCATTCGATCATTTGATCGATGAACTGTAAAGGGAAATGGTCTTTTCGAGTTTGGGAATTAAGTTTCCTATAATCGATACACATTCGCCATCCGTTTTGAACTCTTTTTGGAACCTTTTCACCTTCATCATTTTCGACAACAGTTATTCCCGTTTTCTTAGGCACAACATGAATTGGACTAACCCACTTACTGTCAGAAATTGCGTAGATGATATCGGCATCTAGCAATTTTTGTATTTCTTGTCTTACCACATCCATCATTGGTGGGTTCAGTCGACGTTGTCCCTCTCGGATAGGTTTTGTGCCATCCTCCACTTTTATTTTGTGCATGCACATGGAAGGACTTAAGCCTTTGATATCGGCTAATGTCCATCTGATTGCCTCTTTATGGATGCCCAACGTAGCAATTAACTCCTCCTCCTGTTGTGACGACAATTCGCTTGATATGATGACGGGTAGAGTTTCTTTGTCGCCCAAATATGCATATTTCAAGTGTGGTGGGAGTTGTTTCAATTCTAGCTGAGGTGCCTGCAAAATTGAGGGAAGAGGTTTAGATTGTGATGGAGTTAATCGAATTTCAGAAATTAAAGAGAGAGTAGAGATTGTTTCGCCTAAGTCGTCATCGTTGAGATCTTCCAATTCCCTATAAAAGTCATGAAATAAATCAGTTCCGATAAAGTCATTAGCCAAAGGATCTATAATATCAATGAAATTAAGTCTTTCGACAGAATCAGGATATTTCATAGCTTTATACACATCAAACTTCACTACCTCTCCATCGAACTCAATGGTTAAAATGCCATTACAAACATCAATTTTTGTGTGTGCGGTTGATAGAAAAGGACGTCCAAGCAAAATTTCAGACCCATTATTGCTATGATCATTCTCCATATCAATAATATAAAAATCGACGGGAAAAATGAGATTATTTACCTTAACCAGAATATTTTCCAATACCCCTTTGGGATATATAATCGACCTATCAGCCAATTGTACTGTTACCTTAGTTTCCTTCAGTGGATCATTTGAGATTTTTCTATAAACATTTAAAGGCATGACATTGATGGAGGGACCCAAATCGCACATAGCTCTTTTGATTCCAACATTCCCAATTTTACAGGGGATCGCAAACAAACCTTGATCCTTGTATTTTGGTGGCAGCGGTCTTTGAAAAATGGCTGAAATATTCTCGCCAAGATTAACTCTCTCGTTTCCCGATAACTTTCTTCGGTTTCTACACAGGTCTTTCAAAAACTTTGCATATTTAGGGACCTTCCTAATCACATCCAAGAGTGGAATGTTAATTTCCACCTTTTTGAACACCTCCATTATTTCCCTTTCTTCCTCCTTCTTGTCCCTTTTTACTAGTCTTCCTGGAAAAGGCGGAACAGGTTCGTAAGTAGAAATAGGAATTCTAGATTTGATGTTACCTGAAGTGGAAGGAGACTTGTCTCTTTGGTGTTCCGAGGAGCTTTCGGATTTTTGCTCGTCCTTCTTTGGCGGTTCAGGTGCTATCACGGTTCCGCTTCGCAAAGTGATTTCGCTCACATTTTCCCTTGGATTGACTTCGGTTTGTGATGGCAATTTTCCTTGAGATTCTAGTCGCCCTATTGTTTAAGCTAATTGGCTAACTTGTTTGTCTAGTTCCTGAAGGTGAGATTGCGTTTGGTTTTGGAACTTCTCTTGTGAAACGGCTAACCTCTCAACAATAGATTCAAGGGAAGATTTCTGGGGGGTTTGATTTTGGTAGGGAGGTTGTCTAGTTTGGAAATTTGGATTCCTATTACCATAGCCAAGGTTAGGATGATCTCTCCACCCGGGGTTGAACGTGTTGCTTTGCGGATTGTATGGTCTTTGGGGAGGTCCGAGAAAGTTGTGTAAGGCGTTGACTTGGGCATTAGTCGTTTCCCTCAGCATTGGGCATAAATCGGTTGCGTGATCTTGCATAGTACAAATCTCGCACGCCTTAGCAACTCCTATTTCTCCTGAAACAAGTGAATGCACAATATTAGTCAAATTATCAATCTTATTTTCTAATGTAATTGTGCTTACTGTGTGAACCCGTCAACTGGGTTCACTTGCAGAACCAAACTGCTGCGAGTTTGCAGCCATTGTGGAGATTAATGTTCTCGCTGCAGTAGGAGTCATGTTGACGAGCGTGCCACCGCTTGCTGCATCTACCATCTTTCTGTCCATCGGTAACATTCCTTCGTATAAGTATTGAAGGAGTGTCTGTTCGGATAAGCCATGTTGCGGACAGCTTGCGCATAGCTTCTTGAACCTTTCCCAATAATCATATAGGGATTCGTCGTGCATTTGTTGGATACCCAATATGTTTCGCCTAATTTCTGTCGCTTTTGCTGTAAGGAAATACCTATCAAGAAAAACACGAGAAAGGTCAGACCATGTATTAATCGAATTCGGAGGCAAATAAAATAACCACTCTTTAGCCGTTCCGGCTAAGGAAAAAGGGAAAGCCCTTAGTTTTATTTGGTCCTCCGAGACCCCTTGTGGTTTCATGCTGCTGCACACCATATGGAATTCGGCAAGATGCTTGTGTGGGCTTTCAATAGGCAGGCCGTTAAAGGTAGGGAGTAGGTGAATTAATCCTGTTTTGAGCTGGAAGGGAGTGTCGCCTTGAGGAAAAACGATGCAAAGGGGTTGTTGCACAGTAGGGGCTGCGTTCAGCTCTCGAATTGTTTGGTCCGCCATTGTTTCTGGTTCCTGTGTAGGTTCTTCGATTGGTGTTCTTTCGGAAGTGGATTCTTGTTCGGGTCGTCGTGTGCTTTGTTGTTTCTTTTGTCGAAGTGTTTCGCCGTGAGTTCTACGAGCGCTTGCTTCAATTTCCGGGTTGTATGGAGCTAAAATACACAGGTTCTTCCTTGTCATAAAATAAAACAAAAATCAGTCAAAATTGCCGAAAATAAATCTCCCCGGCAACGGTGCCAATTTTTTTAACCGGTTAAAAATAATAAGTGTTTAACCTCTTTCAAAAATAAATAAAATAAAGGAATTGAATAGATATAGGGAAAGAGGGTCGATCCGCAGGGAGATTAGCTGGAATTGTTAACTTAAATTTGTCGAATCTGAATTCCAAGAATATCTGTAAAAACGAAGAAATAAAAGAAGGGGGTGATATGATTTTTGGTGAAGTAATAACATAAAAAAAGATTAAAAGTAGTAAGAAAAACCAAGTGTGCAAATCAGCCTCGAACTAGCTCCTTCAATTCTTTCAATCATTGAAATAGATTTTTATTTCGGGGATCATGTCAGTTACAGTCTACGAGGCCCAACCCGTCGTAACTTGTTCTTCTCTCGAGTAACCAATCCTCCCAAGTCTATCTTCGAAAGACGTTTCTTAAATAAATCAACAACGACTATCGCCGTTAAAGTATTTAGAATAAAGCAGGAAAAACCCGACTCAGAAATTGTCTACAAAATAGAATTGCTTCTGATTTGATCTTTCCTTAGCGGACCGCCGCTAAGAGTGTTCATAGGAAGTCGAAATTGCCACAGGCCGATCCTTCCTCCCAACTGTGTTTTTAAGCGAATTCAGACCAAAGGGCCCTTTTTGATATGAAAAACTGTTAAAAACTTTTAGTAAGGCCGATTGCCAAACTATCTAAGCAGAAAGATAAAAAGGATTTCCCCAAAAGAATTTAAGCAAGTTCAATTCTCACGAATCGAATTGACTTGGCTGGTTCTTGGCTTAAAGGATTTAGCTAAGCATGATATTGATTATCATACTTAACTTGGTTTTAGAAAAACAATTGAATAACATAAAACAAATGAAACAAGAAAATAAAGGAAAATGAACTTGGATTAAAGCTAGAAATGTTTACAAAGATGAAAAGACTCAAAAACTAGAAGATGATCTTAAGCCTTCACCAAAGGTTGGTATTTATAGGCTTAGATTTACAAAGATAAGAGATAAGAAATAATAATTCAAATTCAAATGTTGATTAAAATTCAAAATAAAACTAATATGGATAAAAGCCGATAATCTGATCGGATTCTTCTTCCGGAACATTCCAGGATCTTCTAGAAGTTGTCACGTCACTGCCACGTCACTGCCATGTCACTGCCACGTCAGACGCGTCGTGCCTGGTGTCGTGCCCATGATGCCAGTCATGACAAGATAATAAAAAAAAACTACAGAAATGCTTCATTTTCACTGCTATTTCCAGAATTGGACCCCTGCACAAAATGTAATGAAAACAGTATGTATTAAGCAGCAAGAAGTCACAATAACTAGAAAAGTAGCAAGTGAAACATGACAATTTTGAGAACTCATCATTGATATTACTCTTGTTGTGGATTCTTGTGTCTAGTAGCATGTCAATCAAGGCTCAAGATAATTAAAATTGTTCTTATAATTGAACCTTGTTATCATGATATAAGTAAATGGATTATATTCTTGCGGTAACTGGATTATTTGAATCCCTTGATGTGATGAAGAATTATATGCTCTTTGAATAGCTAGATTCATGGTTGGCTATGAAAATACTTGATCATAAGAAATGGATCTTATGTTTGATAGATTGACTAACATGGAAATGTTATGGGGGAATTAAATCGAACTGCCTTGTAGGAATTGGTTAAAAATATATTCGAAATGTCATTATGCTTGCTTGAAAGAGTCTAATATATACTAAGAGTTGTCTTATTATCAAGCAGGTTCAAATTTAGTATTCTTCAATAGGAATGTTTCGAAACACTTAAAGAGAACTAGTCTAATTGTTATGATTTCTTAATGTTTAAAAAACTCTAATCCCCAATCTCATTGTTTCTCTTTCATGTGTTCCAGGATTAAGTTGATACTTGTAGAGCAGTCAAGGGACTGAGCAAGATCCAAGAAGCTTAAGATTATGTTTTGATATAAATCTCATTTTGACTCCTATAATGGTGGCACTTCTATGGCATGTAAATCCTTTTGTTTCAATATCATGGCATGTAAATATTAAACTCGTATATAAATTTCATATGCTTGCTTGGATTGTTCACATGATCGATCAAGTAGTTGACTTAACCTTCTTGGCTGGTAATCTATTATATTCTGTTTTCACGTTGTGTAAATATTAAATTACATGAGTTTGGCTTGTATGTATGTGTTTTAATGTCCTTATTGATGACGTGGGTGTCTTGATTGATTAATGGAGTATTTGAATGTTATGCATGCTTGACATCAAATGCTTGACAACTTAAGTAAATTGATTAATTGGGTCCGAGTAACATGCTTGAATTAAGAAATAGGATTATATGCCTTGTTGCTTAAAAGATAGAATTAGTGGTAAGCTAACTAGATCCACTTCGTGTAACCACTATAGGTAAATAATTTGAATGCACCTTGGAGAGTAAGTATAAAGGATAAGTACTTGCATTGTTAAAAGGTTATTTCAAAATAACCTTACATCCTAAATAAATTGTGACTTCCATATCTAGGTTCTAATGTTTGATAATACCATGGTGCTAGTTTATGACCGGTTAACACCCAAATTCTAGTGCTTTAATCAAATTGTGTTCAATGCTTGTTCAATTTGTCCTCTTGTTGCTTGTTTTGAATATCCTAAGGATTAATACATATAGTTTCGTTCTTTAAAACTCTAACTTGTATACCAAGTTACTAGATTAATTTGCTCTTAACACCTTAACTTCAATTTAATCCTAAATCGGGGTTTGGGGTGTTATATCATTCTCCCTTGCTAATGGATAGACACATTCAAGAGACACCTCCTCAAAATATTCATCTTTAAGAGACACGTCCTTTACGTAAGCATCTTCAAAAGTCACCATCTTTGGATCTTCAAGAGGTGTGACTTTTGATTCTTCAAGAGTCATGTCTTTTGGACAGTCACGTGGAAGAGATATGTCCCTTGGAACAACCTGCAAGTTATAAAAAAATTAGATTGGTCATTCAAAAAATCATCACCGATCATTGAATGTGTCAAAAGACACTTCCTGCTCAGCCCTTGTTTGAATAGGCACTTGTCTTTTGAATGATGGGCTTTGGGTGGGTGAACAATTCTTGTTTAACATCTTTGTTTGGAACAATCATTTGTAGAATGGAAAGTTATAGTTTGATGTTGTCTCTATGTAACTAAATCATTCCACTAAAAAATAAATCAAGAGTGGCAATAGAGAATTGTATAATAAAGTGAATAGAAATATCAAACCAGGGAGGATGCTTGATGATCTCAATGGGTGGTTAATGTTTGATGTCCTTAATGTTGAAAAACTTTATTGTAACCTCCTTTGAGACTCCTTCATCAATAGCATCATTAAAACATGGATAAGGCTTGATGTCCCTAGGTTCTCCTCTCGAGATGTCCTTCAAAGATATGCCTTTAAGAACCTGCAAAAGATGTACAATAGGAAAAGAAAGAGATTTGTGTAGTTTGTTAGTAATAAACAAATCCTCTTTGTACTTAAGTACAAATGGAATTTGTCAAAGAAGAAAACATCTCCCAATCTCATCCCCTTTGAAAATTCTCTCAATTCTTTGCATAACTCTTTTTTTTCCCTCAATCCTTTCACTCACATCTTTTTCTTTTTCATTCACATTGTCGTACTCCATCTTTTTGGTTTCCTCCCTTTTGATTACTTCCTCCTTCTTTCTCTCATTCCAAGCTTCGATTCATTTGCTTAATTGGATCAGATCATTATGTACTTGGCTTGGAGTTAGAGTTGCCAAGATAAGCTTTTTTCCCTTGTACAAGAATGAGTAACATTTGGTGTATCCATCATGGGTGGCTCATTTGTCAAATTTCCATGGTCGTCCCAACAGCATATGACTCGCACTCATAGGTATTACATCACATAAGACCTTGTCCTTGTACTTTTCGTTCGAAAAGGGAATGAGTACTTTCTTGGTGACCTTTAACTCGCCTCCCTCGTTCAACCATTGCAACTTATAAGGGTCTGAGAGTTTGGTCGTCTTCAAACCAAGTTTTTCCACCATTAGGGTGCTCGCCACGTTGGTGAAACTTCCTCCGTCAATGATCATGGAGCACACCTTGTCATTCACATGGCATCTGGTGTAGAAAATATTTTCCCTTTGATGGCCATCTTCAATAGCTTGTAGGTTTAATGTCCTTTTAACGACAAGGACCCTGCTTGAAATAAAAAGAAGTTCTTGCGACATTGTTAGTAGAAATAATTAAAATAAATGAAAAACCTTGCCAACACTCAACAAAACCTCATAGTTCACTCCAAAGAAATTCAAATTGCACTCCACTCAACACTCGTGTTTTCACTCAGGGTGTTAATTTGGCTTTTAAAACCCTCTTCTGATCTCACACGCTCAACTTGCCTTTTTCCACTCCTTTTCTCTATTGTATAGTTCTTTAGAGAACTTACTCAAGACTTTAGTAAGTAATGTACTTGTGTGTCGGCTGAAATGGTTAGTGTAGGGAAAGGAAACAAATATAATGCAATTGGTAGGCTTAGAATAGAAAGAAAAGAAGAGAAAAGGTTGCTTACTAGGTAAGAAACTTACAACCTTCCTTGAGAGACAACCAAAGTCTTGACGTGATTCTTCAGGCTCGATTGATGATATTGTTGTCGTGCTTTCTCACCCTTGCTTTGTGCTTATCGAAACTCTCTTTTTCTTTTTCTTTTTTTACACTTTCGAATTCTTTTTGAAATGAAGAATTTTGATTTTTTTTATATATTTACTTGCACAAAAATTAGAACTTACAAGGTAGGCACTTGCTTGCTTCCACCAAAAGCTCTGATACCATATGATGTAGCACGTCTTGACTCCTTTTGGATGTTGTTGAAGGCATCAAGTATTTCCTGCAAGTAAGATAGGCTTAAAAAGAATGGCTAAGTGCAAGTTGATGTAAGGATGAAAGGGTGGGCTAGAAAATGATAAAAAGAAAGAGGAATTGTGATGTACGTGAGTGGGTTGTTTTGGGCGTAGTGATGGTTTAAGAAAGAAAGATGATGTGGGCATCAATACTACACCTAAGAGAGACCCAATAGAAGTTCCTCAAGGTCCAATCACTCGGGCAAAGGCTAAACAATTCAAGGACGCTCTCACAATGTTAATCAAGCGAGTTTGGGACGTTGGGTTTCAAAAGGGCGTTGGACTTGAAGGCAATGGGAATGAAGAGTCATGCAAGCCATGCACTTTGTTGCATTTAGTTTAAATTGTACACATCGTTGTTTGTTCAATTTTTGGACACGTTGTTATTTGTTTTGTGCCTAGTTTTCTCTTTAAATTTCCAAAATTTTATTTAGTGAGTCATGTAGTTTGTTTTATATGTTTTAAAACCATATTTTATAATTTAATATCAGCATTAATGTGTTTTATTTAACCATATAGGTATACAAGTGGCATGCCAACTTGGACCTTAGAGAGGAAGCATTGTCCAAGTCATTTGCAGAGGATTGTAATAGCAAGGGATGGAAGAAGGAAAGTCAAGAAACACCTCTATTTGACTCTTCAATGGATGGAAATAATAAGGAGGATGATCCAACGCCTTTTCATATGACGTTCATTCATATTCACTGGGCAGATTCATCACCAAAAAACGTCAGTCAGATTATTTGCCATTTTCGAGCAGGATCCAAGAATAATTGGGTTGTGAAGTCTACATTAAACTTAATCTTCTATCTCTTAGCTTTCCAACTCATTTTGAATCGCATCAATCCGATATTCAGAGCTCGAGATATGTCCAATTTATCGAAGGCAGTGCAAGCTGGAAAGTCATACAGGATTCGCAACCATTCACATTCAAAAGGCATTTCCATTCATATTTCAGCACTAATGAAGAGGCTTTATGCATCATCTTGAATGAAGGAATGACTTTTGTCCTTTCATATCCTTTGTAAGCCTATAAATAGAAGGCTTTTGGTCATTTGAAAACACAACTTAGAATTTGAATTTACTTCTGAGATTGTTCTCCTCATTATTCTTCATTGAACTTTTTGACATCCAAGCTAGTTCTTGTGATTCTCAATCCCTACTTTCCATCATCTTATAACGTTTGTTCCTAGTTGCATATAACTAGTTGGTCGCGTTTAATCATCTACCTTTCCATCTAATTATAGTGTTGGTTCCTAGATCTCAATATCTAGGGGTCACGTTCCATCTAAACTATCCTTTAATCTATCCAAACGCCCACTGCCTTCCACCACCATCCATGCATCCATCCTCTTTACCATTCTCATCTTCTTTATTTCATCCCACCGAACCCTTTTGCTAGCCTTCAACAACGATTTCAAATACACCTTGACTTATGATCGGGAACAAATACGTCTCAACTTCAACATGCGGAGGTGAGCACGTATCATTTGGCATCAGAGCTAGTTTAAATCAAAGTACTCAGATATTCTTTCTTCTAGTGTGTGGAAAAAAGAAGAAGAAAGAGAAGAAAGAAAAAGAAATAAAAGAAATAAAAGAGAAGAGAAGAAATAAAAAAGTATAAATATTTGAGTACAAGCTCTCAATTTGATTTTTCTTATTTCTTCCCGATATTATCTTTTTTAGCCGCCCTAACCTTTTTTCTAAGCCTACCCTATTTACCTATTCATCTTTCTACCCTACATCATTCACAAGCCGACTCCACAACAAACATTTGGAAAAATCAAGGTTAGTTCTTTTAAGAACTTCGAGATAGAACACAAGTGGAAAAAGGCAAGTGGTGAGATCATTAGAAAATCCTAAAAGTCATCTCTGAGTGTAAACATGAGTGTTACTAATTCATTTCTTTGCATTTTTTTTCTTTTTCGGGTGAGGTTTCTTGTTCAATTTTTCGCAAGGTACAATGAGAAGTACAACCGTCAACAATAACGGTGGCAATGATGGTAACAATATCAATGAAAATCTACTCCAGGCAATAGAAAGATTAATGGGAGAAATGGAAGAACGTCTACAACGACGTATCGATGAGGCAGTGGCAAGAACCGAACAAGGTATTCCCAACAACGTGGAGAGAAGGCCAAAAGTCCCAATCGAAGGAATTGACTATTATAGTAAAAGTGAGGGGAGAGACAGTGTCCGAGGATCTAATAACGAAGGGAGACCTCGACCACCTAGGCAAAGGCGACCAAGGAATCAAGATCAAGTCAATGATAACCTTAACAACATTCGAATGACCATTCCGCCTTTCCAAGGAAAATTTGATCCAAAGGTATATCTAGAATAGGAAAAGAATGTGGAACTTGTCTTCGAGTGCCACAATTATTCTGAAGCCAAGAAGGTAAGACTCGCCGCTATTGAATTTTATGATTATGCCATTATTTGGTGGGACAAATTAATCTCTAGTAGGAGACAAAATGGCGACCCTCCAATTGAGACTTGGAACAACATGAAGGCCACCATGCGAAGGAGATTTATCCTAGAACATTACCACAACTTGTTGCAAAGACTCCAAAATCTTAAACAAGGCAATCGGAATGTCAAAGACTATCATAAAGAAATGGAGATTGCCACGATTCAAGCCGACATAAACGAAGATCGTAAAGCTACCATGGCTAGATTTTTAGACGGTCTTAACCAAGACATCACTGAAAAAGTGGAGCTCAATCATTATCTCGAGATAAAAGAGATGGTGCATAGGACAATTAAAGTGGAACAACGACTCAAGTGAAAAGGTACCATACATTCCTCTTCTACCTCTTTCTTATCACCGAAGTGGGGACAAGGTGCCTACAAAAAGGAATCTACTTTCCGAGGCAAAGACGTTGGAACATCAAAACCCAACAAGACGGTAGAGGCCCAAAAGAGAGACATAGGAAAAAGCGAGGTCATATCCAACTGAACTAGTGACATCTGGTGTTTCAAGTGTCTCGAGAGGGGGCATATTGCTAATCAATGCCCAAACCAACTGATCATGACCATGAAGGACAATGGAGAAATTGTCTCTGAGCATGAGGAAGATAACGCCCAAACATCTTCCGATAATGAGTCAATCTAGCATTTGTTGAGGATGGTAATATTTTTATGGTTAAATGAAGCCTTAGTCTTCAAGTTTTGGAGGGCGATCAACAACGAAAAAACATCTTCCATACCTGTTGCAACATACAAGGCAAGGTATGTAGTGTTATCATTGATAATGGAAGTTGTACTAATGTGGCAAGTGGCTATTTGGTAGAAAATCTTGGATTAGCGACAACTCGACACTCGCACCCATACAAGCTCAAATGGCTAAACGAAGGGGGAGAAATTAAAGTTGCCAAGCAAGCTCTCATCCCCTTTTTCGTTGGTAAGTACCAAGATGAGGTACTTTGTGATGTTGTACCAATGCAAGTCATCCATTTAATGCTAGGGAGACCATGGCAATATGATCGAAGATCAAACCACAATGGCTACACCAACCATTATTCTCTTTAACATGAAGGAAAGAAAATTGTTTTGGTACCTCTCACTCCAAGGAAAATCCATGAAGATCAAGTGAGGTTAAAAGAAAATTTTGAGAAATTTTTAAAAGAATAGAATGAGAAAAAAAGAGCAAAAAAAAGAAGAGAGGAGAGCAAACAAAAGAGATCGAGAGAAAAACACGAGGTGAAAAAATGAGTTGGAAAAAATTTGTTTTTTGACAAAAGAAAGAAAAGTGAGGAAAATATTTCTTTCAAAGCAATCTTTACTTCTACTTATGTACAAGGAGAGTTTGCCACTCATTCGAGGCATAGAACATCAAATAGACTTTATTCCCGGTGCAACCATTCAAAATCGGCCAGCCTATCGAAGCAATCTCGAAGAGACTAAAGAGTTGCAACATCAAATTAGTGAATTGATGGAAAAAGGGTATGTTCGAGAAAGTCTTAGCCCTTGTGCCATTCCAGTTTACTAGTGCCAAAAAAGATGGTTCATGGCTAATGTGCATCGATTGCTGAGTGGTCAACAAGATTACCATCAAATACCGACATCCAATTTCACGCCTAGAAGACATGTTGGACGAACTCAACGGTGCATCATCTTCTCCAAAATTGATTTGAAAGGTGGCTATCATCAAATAAGGATGCGAGAAGGAGACGAGTGGAAAACCCCCTTCAAAACCAAGCATGATTTGTATGAGTTGATGGTTATGCCTTTTGGAACGCTCCGAGTACTTTTATGCGTTTAATGAAACACATCCTTCACCCATTTCTTGGCATGTTTTGTGTTGTGTATTTTGACGACATCCTTATCTACAACAAGTGTTTGGAGGACCATGTGCAACATTTAAGATCAGTATTGGAAGTGCTAAAGAAAGAGACATTGTTTGCAAATCTTAAAAAGTGTTCTTTTTGCACTAACAAAGTTGTCTTTCTAGGTTTCGCGGTAGGCTCGGAAGGACTTGAAGTAGATCAAGAAAAGGTGAAAGCAATTAAAGAACGGCCGCGACCAACGAGCATAAGTCAAGTAAGGAGTTTTCATAGTTTAACATGAATCATTGGGTGAGGAACAAGAAAACGCCTTTGTTTCGATTAAAGAATGCTTGACCAATGCACCCTTGCTAGCACTCCCAGATTTTAATAAAACTTTTGAGGTTGAGTGTGATGCATCAGGTTTACAAATTGGAGTTGTTCTCACTTAGGATGGACTCCCCATTGCTTATTTTAGCGAGAAGTTGAATGGTGCAACTCTCAATTATTCGACATACGACAAACAAAATTATGCATTAATTCGAGCATTAGAAACATGGCAGCATTAACTTTGGCCCAAGGAATTTGTAATCCACTCTGATCATGAAGCCTTAAAGCATCTCAAGCGATAACACAAGTTGAATAAAAGGCATGCCAAGTGGGTGGAGTTTGTAGAGACATTCCCGTCTGTGATAATGTAAAAAAAGTAAGGAAAATATTGTTGATGATGCTTTGTTGATGAGGTATTTACTTTCAACACCTTGGACTCTAAGTTGCTTGGATTTGCTTACATAAAGGAACTTTATGAAAATGACCCTGACTTTGGTGACATCTATAAAGCTTGTGCAAAGGGAATTTTTGATAGGTTCTACCAACATGATAGATACCTCTTTCTTGAAGGGAAGTTGTACATTCCTCAAGGATCTATTCGGAACATTTTAGTGTATGAAGCACATGATGGAGGACTCATGGGTCACTTTGGCGTGACCAAGACTTTAGAAGCACTTCGAGAATATTTCTTTTTACTTAAAATGGGACGAAATGTCGAGAGGATGTGCGATAGATGCATTACATGCAAGAATGCCAAATCACACCTTAAGCCCCATGGCTTATACACGCCACCTCCTATTACCGAATCACATTGGATGGACATTTTCATGGATTTTGTTTTAGGGCTTCCAGGGAGTAAAAGTAGAAAATACTCAATTTTTTTGGTTGTTGATAGGTTTTCAAAAATGGCACATATTATTCCTTGTAATAAGACCGATGACACTTCAAATATTGCGAACTTGTTTTTCAGGGAAGTAGTTCGACTACATGGAATGCCAAGGACAATCGTGTCAAACGGGGGTGCCAAATTCCTTAGTCATTTTTGGAGAACTTTGTGGAATCGATTAGACACCAAGTTATTATTTTCTACGACTTGTCATCCTCAAACGAATGGGCAGACCGAGGTAGTCAATAGGGTGCTATCAACCATGATCCAAACCATCATTCAAAAGAATTTAAAATCGTGGGAGGAATGCTTATCGCATGTCGAATTCGCTTACAACCGATCAGCACATTCCGCCACTAAACATTCTCCGTTTGAAGTGGCTTATGGGTTTAATCCTTTATCCCCCTCTTGATTTGATTCCTTTACCCAATGATAAATTTGTGCACATAGATGGCAAAAAGAAGGCAAAATTTGTGCAAAATCTACATAGGAAGGTGAAGGAAAACATTGAAAAAAGGACATAACAATATGCAAACAAAGAACGTAAGCGGGTCATTTTTTAGCTCGATATTGGGTTTGGGTGCACATGCGAAAGGATCGATTTCCCGCTCAACGAAGGTCCAAACTATTACCCAAGGAGACGGTCCTTTCCAAGTCCTTGGAAGGATCAATGATAACTCCTACAAGTTAGATCTACCTGGTGAGTTTAACATTAGTGCGAGTTTTAATGTTTCTAATTTATCTTCTTATGATGTAGGTGACAATTTGGGGACAAATCGCAGAAAAGAAGGGGGATGATGCAGACATCAGTACTACACCTAAGAGAGACCCAATAGAAGTTCCTAAAGGTCCAATCACTCGGCCAAGGGCTAAACAATTCAAAGACGCTCTCACAATGTTAGTCAGGCGAGTTTGGGACGTTGGATTTCAAAAGGGTGTTAGACTTGAAGGCAATGGGAGTGAAGAGTCATGCAAGCCATGCACTTTCTTGCATTTAGTTTAAATTTTACACATCGTTGTTTGTTTAATTTTTGGACACATTGTTATTTGTTTTGTACCTAGTTTTCTCTTTAAATTTCGAGCATTTTATTTGGTTAGTCATGTAGTTTGTTTTATATTTTTTAAAATCATATTTTATAATTTAGTTTCAGCATTTATGTAACCCCCTTAACCCGGCCCAGACGGTTGAACCGAATTAAGAAGTTTACACGGGGAAAACCAAAGTAAACCTGAAAGTCAACCTTGATTAACGACCCTTTTTTTTCTTTTTAATCTTGTCTAGATGCACATTAACCCTAGATATGTTCACAAGATCAGCATACTCAAAGATCATAAGAGTCAGAGAACATTCAGGGACTCAATTGCACAAATTAAGACTTTAGGGACCAAATTGTAAATTCTGAAAATTATAAGGACTTTACCAAATTATAAGTTACCAATATGAAATTAATCATCTTTCATGCTTCTCTGCCAAATTTCAGCTCAAACGGACATCTCAAACTCATTCAATTGCAACAACAAGGTTCAGGACTAAAACGCAATCATTTCAAAACATATAACCATCAAATTCAGAGCCCAACGGTCGAGTGTTCCGAAACAGGGAGGACCTGTTCCGAAACACGGGACCGTTCCGAAACGGGTTCCGAAACAAGGCTTGGCAGTAGCATTTCCGTTCCGGAACGGGTTCCGAAACAAGGCTTTGCAGTAGCATTTCCGTTCCGGAACGGTTCCTCCCGTTTCGAAACGCCTAGGCCATTTCAGGCCCCTATTCCGAAACAGTAGCACCCGTTCCGATACGGCTTGCCCAGATTTGCAGAATTTTGTTGTTTAAACACACAATTGACCCATCAATCATGCTCCAAATGCAACCAAATTATACCAGCAAGTCAATACATGCATAAGGAACATAATTGCATCAACCATACTCAAACAAGGAGTCAATTAAGCAAATCCCCAATTCTATAGGCATGCATCCTACTTAGAAAACCATTCAAGCATCAATATACCAAAACCACCTCACAAAGGCCAATTACATGTTCCAACATCAATAACAACATAATACCAACTTAGGGAGTCCAAAACATCTCCCAAAACAACAACATAGGTCCCCCATTGCCAAATGCCCAAAAGCTAATAGTGTTAGAAAACATTCACCATACATGAGCTTAAATCTTCACTTGGATTCTTGGCTTCCTTGCTGCCCCTAATGCACTTCAATGATATGCATTATTGGTTTAAGAAAAGAGAGAGCGTAAGCAATAGCTTAGTGAGGAATGCTCATTTAAAACAACACAATAATGCATTTATAAAACACATTTATAAACCTTTGTTCAAATCATCATTTGTACATGCACATAAGCATTTAAAACAAGCAATTCATGCTTCAAGTTTATAACATGTCATATTGGCCACAAGTGATACATTCAACATAAGATCCACACATGGACTTTTAAACACCATTGTGATCTTACAACTCACAAGGACCACACATGGACTTTTAACCACCATTGTGTCCTTAGCACAAGAATCATCCATGGACTTTTAAACACCATGATGTTCTTACAATTCACAAGGACCACACAAGGACTTTTAACCACCTTTGTGTCCTTAACAAGAATCACCCATGGACTTTTAACCACCATGGTGTTCTTAAATACACAAGGCTCACACAAGGACTTTTAACCACCTTTGTGACCTTAACCAAGAACCAACCATGGACTTTTAACCACCATGTTGTTCTTAAAATATACAAGGCTCACACAAGGACTTTTAACCACCTTTGTGACCTTAACCAAGAACCAACCATGGACTTTTAACCACCATGTTGTTCTTAAAACAAGAACCACCTATGGACTTTTAACCACCATAGTGTTCTTAATTATTCTCAAGACATCACTTGCCAATATACATCATTTTACAACATTAATCCACTGTTTTAAAGCATTTATCAAAGCCATAATCATCATGCCTTATTATGCATCAAATCCACATTTAACAATGTTCAAAACAAGAATCTCTTACCTTGAGCATTCTTCAACACATGGCTTATTAAATCAGCAACTAAACATGCTAAATATGCTTTCAAAACAGGATCTAAAACATGCAAACAAATCACATTGCACTCAACCAACCATAGTTCTTCATCAAGAGAGTTTTACCGAAAACTTACTCTTGAGCTTAGCTAAGTTGCTTAGACTTAAACTAAGCTCCCAAACCTTCAAAACATTGGTTTCAAAGCTGAAAACCAAAATCCACTCACCGATTCCGTTTCGCCACTTGCCGAAACACCAATCAAGCTTCCGGATCACCACCACAAGGATCCAAAGATGACTCCCCTGTTTTAAACACATCAAAGCAGAGGATTAATGCATCATCATGCATTAATATCTTCAATGAAAGCACCTAAACTCGCTGCTCTCATCAACACTCCCATTTCGGCTACCAAACACAACCGAAATCACCTCCAAACAACTCCACAACACTACCCAGCCAAGATCCATCAATTCTAAACATTCATAAACCTCAGTTAACATCCAAAAAGGATCTAACCACGTCCTTATACCTCCAGCTATAACAGATCAACAAGATCACTCCGAAAACAACCAAAAACTCAAGCTAAACTTAGGAAAATCAACATATCCGGGATTGCATTGATTAAACCTCAATTTCTCATCAATTAAACATTCTTTTAACATCAAAAAGACACCTCAAATCAGTGCCCAATCAGATCATACGAATTCTATCAAAAATCAACCAAATCTTGCATTTTAAAGCCAAGATCAAGAGTACAATTGTAAAACCTTTAATAAAACATAAATCAAGGATTGAGAACTTGGGAATTTCAGTAAAGAACTGAGAATTTAGAGGAGAAGGACATTTATACCTCTAAACTTGAGTTTCTCCCTTTTTGGAACCAAATTCTTGAAAATCCAAATAGCAAATGCTATGGTTTTGTTGAAGAGATGATTAGAGATCAAAAGAGAATTGAAATCTCATATTTGGATGTCAAAATCAGAGGGAAAAGTGCCGGAGAAATGTGTTTGGGTTGAGAGAAAAGTTGAGAGAAAAGGAAAATGGAAATTGGGAAAAGTTAGTTGAAAATGCCAAAAATATCTTTCCCTCCCTTTTACTTTTATTTTAAACCATTAATTAATCCTTTAATATTTAAGAAAAATCTGGAGAAACTCCTATTGGGTAAATAGCTCCTTAAAGATTCAAAGTTTCAATCCTTTTTAAAACAGTCACACAGTTTTCAAAAATTACATTTTGGTCACTAACCCAAAATGTCACACTTCCAAACCTTATTTTGTAAAATTGATTTCACCATTCTCTTGTATATAATAAAAGAGGATTTCAAGACATTTTCCATATTTTTAATGCAACACGAACTAGGCTTTCCTAAATTCACCTTTATATATATACGAACCGCACTCCGACCGAACCGGTCCAAACCCAAAACTTCTAAGCCCAAAATTGGGGCGTTACAACTCTCCCCCCTTAAGAAATTTCGTCCTCGAAATTTACCTGAAGGAAAAAGGTACGGAAACTGCTTCAGCATGTCATCCTTCCATTCCCACGTGGCTTCTTCAACACCACGATGCTTCCACAACACCTTTACCAACTCAATGGTCTTGCCTCGAAGAACTTTACTATCCGAATCCAGAATTCTCACTGGTTCCTCATCATAGGTCAAATCCGGATTCAATTCCACTTCTTCCACAGGCATCACATGTGAAGGATCCGATCTATACCTCCGAAGCATAGAAACATGAAACACATCATGAATCTTTTCCAACTCTTGAGGTAACCTCAACATGTACGCAACAGGACCCACACGCTCAACCACTTCGTATGGTCCAATGTACCTAGGGCTCAACTTACCCTTCCGGCCAAACCCCATCACCTTTTTCCAAGGCGAAACTGTAACCCCCGTAGCCCGGTCTGGACGGTTGACCCGAACTACGAAGATTACACGGGGAAAACCAAAGTCAACCCGAAAGTCAACCTTGATTAACGACCCTTTTTTTTTCTTTTTAATCTTGTCTAGATGCACATTAACCTTAGATGTGATCACACAAACACCATGCTCAAAGATCACAAACATCAGAGATCAAACAGGGACCCAATTGAACAAATTACAACTTTAGGGACCAAATTGTAATTTCTGAAAATTTTAAGGACTTAACCAGATTTCAAGTTACCAACTTAAAATTAGTCATGTTTCATACTTCCCTGCCAAATTTCAGCTCAAACGGACATCCCGAACTCACACAATTGCACAAACAAGATTCAGGACCAAAACGCAAACATTTCAAAACATAAAAGATACTTTTAACTGATTTTAACGGTCCGGTATCGATACGCCACGTGTCGTATCGATACTCGGGGAAGGCAGAAACCAAATTCTAGCAAGGGTCTCGATACCTTCCCCCCAGTATCGATACTCCACTCATAAGGTATCGATACTTGTTCATCAGTATCGATACCCCTGGCCTGAAACTTGCATATTTGGTTCAGGTGTATCGATACCCAAGCCCGAGTATCAATACCCCTGTCTGAAAACAACTCGAAAACAGCATCAAACATGCTTCAAACATCAAATTAACATCACCAAATCATTCCTCAAAGATGAACAACATGCAGAGGCCATAAATGCATCATCAATTCAACAAATAACCAACACATATGGAAAGCCCCAAATTCAAAAGCATACTTCCTACTCAAGCTATCCATTTAAACATAAACTTTCCAAAGCAACCACAATTAAGCCAATTCATGTTCAACAACAGTAACAACAGCAATTAACATACATGATCAACATATACGATCACAATAACAACAATCCGAGAGATTCTACCCCATTGCCCTTATTAACTATAGCTATTCACCGAGACATACATCTCCATTGGAGTCCACCTTGAATCCCTTGCTCCTTGCTGTCCAAGCTTCAAGAATCTGCATTGATGGACAAAAGGAGCGTAAGCACATAATGCTTAGTGAGGAATGCTCAAAACCAAAACACCATCAATGCAGCGGGTCTTTAAAACACATTAAAACCAACCCGATTTGCTTTCCAAAACCATGTTCGAAAACTCTTTTCAACATCAAGTTCAAATCATGCATAAACACCATATGCCAAGCTTTAAATAAAACCATGGAAAACACATCCTTTCCACAACATACCTTTCTTTAACTTGGAAACCACATCAAGCAAGAAACCACTTAAAACCATAATTCAATCAAACCATTTCATGCATTTAATCAAGGCAACATAAAACCATAGCATCATCATCACATGCCTTTAACATCAAGTCATACATGACTCCAATGCAACATAGGTAATCCATGCTCTCATGCATCATTTATCAAATGATAACCTACACTTGTTCAACATACAAGTAACATGCTTTCACTAGCATCATACACATCTCATGCAACAATGCATCTTACCAAGCATCTCATGCTTCTCATGCAAACATGCATCAATTCAAGCATCTCATGCTTCACATGCAACCATGCATCATTTCAAGCAATCTCATGCTTCACATGCAACTATGCATCATTTCAAGCAATCCCATGCTCAACATGATCAAGAACATTATATTGGCTTCCAAGAGATCAACCATAATCACTTTCCACTTTTCAACCCGATCGGATACGCGGATTACAAGCGTGTCCCAACGCTTCCTACACACTACCCAATCCAAGGTCTTCCAAATGGGCAACAACCTCCATTTGACCTTAACAACCTAAGGTTCCCATGTATGGACTTTTAAACAACATACAACCTTAGCTTTTCCTCAAGGTTACCATGTATGGACTTTCAACCGCCATACACCCTTGACATGCACAAGGTCTTCCCGTATGGACTTTCAACCACCATACAACCTTTGCATAACCGATTGGTAGTTGTAGACATCATCTAACGAGATCCGGGACATCACACACAAGATCCACACATGGACTTAACCATTGCCATTGTGATCTTAACAAGTACAAGGTTCTCACATAAGGACTTTTAACCACCTTATAACCTTTACTCAACCAAGGTCTACCGTGGGCAACAACCTCCACTACGACCTTAAGCAACCGAGGTCCTCCCGTGGGCACACCCTCCACTGACCTCATCTCGTTAGGAATACTTGAGGGGAGTTTACCCGGTCCACACTTGACCACTCCGCCATCAAGGCGACTTTATTCACGGTGCACCCAATCCTATAGCCGGCTAATTATACCCGATCAACGAACCAAGAACCATTCACATCTCTTGCCAATATAACCATCTTACCATAATATCCAATGTTCCACATGCATAAACATAATACAAGGCCATCACATCATTAGCTCAATGATTCACATGCATACACATAATGCAAAACCACCACATCATTAGCTCAATGATTCACATGCATAAACAATATGCAAAAGGCACAATTATCATCATTAATCATCATCAACTCACTGTTTTTAAGCATAATACAAAGCTAATGAACAACATGCAACACTATGCATAAAAACCACATTTTCAATGCACTAAACCAAGGATCTCTTATCTTGAGCATCCTTTTCAATTGACTTTCAAAACCAGCATTAAACCATGCTAAAACATGCTTACAAAACAGAATTTAACCATGCAAATCACATGCATATCAATCATCATCCACTTTTGATTTTTAAAGCCAAAACATACACAATCCAAGAGCAAAAACTCATCCACTTACTCTTGAGCTTAGCAAAGTTGTTTAGACTTAAACTAAGCTCCCAAAAACCTTCAAACCTTGTTTCAAAAGCTGAAATCCCAACTTCACTCACCGATTACCAAACAAAGCTAGCCAACAAGCTTTCCAAGCTTCTGAAACCTTCCGAAAACACCTCCAAAGCTCAAGGATCAACCTCCCCTGTTTCAAGCACACAAAAACAGAACATTAATGCATCCTTATGCATTAAAACACCAGCAACATCAACACAACTCGCTGCTCATCACAAATCTAACAATTTGGCTACCAAACACAACTGAAATCACCTCCAAACACTTCCAAAACTTAACCCAGCCAAGATCCATCACTTCTAACCATTTTTATACATCAATTAACATGCAAAATGATCACAACCACGTCCTTATACCTCCAGGTATAACAGATCACCAAAAACACTCCAAAAACAACTAAAAACTCAAGCCAAACTTAGGAAATTCAACCTATCCGGGATTGCATTGATTAAACCTCAACTTCTAATCATTTTAGCATTCATTTAACATCAATTTAACGCCTCAAAACCCTGCTTAAACAGATCACACGAAATTTTCACCAAAATCATCAAATCTTGCATTTTAGCCAAAAATCAAGATCTCAATTGAAAAGCCTTTAATAAAACATAAATCAAGGATTGAGAACTTAGGAATTTCAGTAAAGAACTGATAGTTTAGAGGAGAAGGACGTTCTTACCTCCAAACTTGAATTTCTCCATTTTAGAGCCAAAAAGCTTGATGAATCAACTTGTAAATTGAGAGGTTTTGATGATGAGATGATTAGGAATCAAATGAGAATTGAAATGAGAGATTTAGATGTCAAAATCAGAGAAAGAAATCTGGAGAATCTTGTTTGGGTAGAGAGAAAATGAGAGAAAAGAGAATTTGAGAGAAAATGGAAAATTAGTTGGAAATTTAGTTACAAATGATTTTCCCTCCTTTTCTAAATCTTTAAAATCAGATTTGAGTCATAAAATATCTTAGAAAAATCTGGAGAAATCCTTTTTGGAATAATAGCTCCTTAAAGATTCAAAGTTTCAATCCTTTATAAAACTGTCCCGCAACTTTCAAAAATTACATTTTGGTCACTAGCCAAAATGTCAACCTTCCGAACCTCATTTTCCAAAATTGATTTCACAGTTCACTTATATATATTAAAATATGATTTTAGAACATTTTTCCATATTTTTAATGCAACCCGAACTAGGCTTTCCTAAATTCACTCTTATATATTCGATCAGCACTTTGACCGAACCGGTCAACACCCAAAACTTCTGAGCCCAAAACCGGGGCGTTACAACTCTCCCCCCCTTAGGAAATTTCGTCCTCGAAATTTCAACCGGCGAAAGAGAACCACAACCTTCTCAAAGCAACACACAAGACAACACAAAAGCTTCAACCAACACCACCGATCACTTTCCACACAAACCTCCACCACATACCGTTCACAAAACCAAACTCTCAAAGGTAACCACGACTCAACCTTTCACACAACCGGATTATACACAATCCCAACATCAACCTGAAGAACTTCAGCTCTTACAGCAGACATCACTGTAACACACAACTCCCAAGACTTGTCTACACAAAGACAACCACCAAACCAACTTAGCCCCACTAGGCAACCTCTCAGCCTCTAAAACTCTTGCGATTCCCAAACCTTTTCCAAAGATTTTCCCAACAAGCAGAAATCCTTAAACATCAACTGTTTACCCAAGCTCCTCAACGAAGCCGACCATCCTTCATATCTGCCAAAACATTACCATAACAGCTCATCAAGACTATTCACCCAATTACCAAAAATTGCATCACAACCCCAACTTGAAACCTTCAGCCGTTCCACACACCACCAACTGTCTTCAAACGAAACTCTCTTAACCACAACCTACCAATCACTTCTCACAAGAACCCAAACAACCAACGAAAACCTTCGATCTTTCACAGCCCTTTCACTACAAACTTCAACCAGAACACTTGCATTAGCAGAACATTACTGAACCATAACACACACAACAGCTTCAAAACTCTTCAAAGGTTACTAAGAACCAACTCAACCCTTTCACAACAACTTAAAGGCTAAACAACCTCAGCACCCAGAAACACAACCTCAAACTACAACATCACTTAGCACCAAGGAACTACCACTTCCTTTAAGCTAAACAAACCTTTTACCCGATACTAACCTCAACCGATACCCTTCACCACCAAGCCACTAAACCCATCTGAGCACCAAACACTATCCTCTTACCAACAGGCTAAACCATTCCCACTATTGCTAACAACTGGTTAACAAACCTCCAGCACTTCTAGCTCTCACTCTTAGCACCAAACAACCTCTACAACCCATCATCCCTCCTAATCTAACCACAACACTAACAGATTCGATTAGTTATTAGCGAGCGTGAACATCGTATGCATGATCACCTACATGCCCTATCAATGCCTGATGTACATGTATGCAAAACCTCTAATGTCATGCCACATGTATGCATGGACCAACATATATAATATAGTATATATCAATGATTTTAACTGTGCATGAATGCCAGTTCACACCCTCCAATAACATCCTCAAAATCTGTCTAAGAACAACCTCCTTACTCACCTTTAACTTATCCAACTCCATCATACTAACAACCATTAACCACAAGACATTCACTAAAGCCTTCTTCACACCCAAGATATTACCAAACCACACTACCACTACCACAAACATACTAGCAACAAGACTAGACTTACCACGCAAGGAAAAACCAACAGAAACCAAACTAAGGCAACTAAAGCAAAGATCACTTAACAAGGTTACCTGAAAGCACAACACCACCCTGAAGCTCCATCAGACGAGCCCTCTTCCTTGCGGAACCACCATCCTTCCGCGGCACAACTGCAGCACCCACAAACACACCAGGGTCACCACCAACTCCTTGCGATAAGGAACCTTGGCTATTCCGAGCTAACATCAAGCAATCACGCTTCATGTGTCCAGCAGACCCACATTTCCAGCAAACTTCATTCCCTATACTCTTCACAACCTTCTGCTTTTTCTGCCACTTCTGAACCTCGCCTCGGCCGTGCCCACGACCTTTCAAAGATCCTTCATCCAACATCAAAGCTGACTTCACTCCAAGAGGACAATCACACCTAACATGCAACTTAGAACCACATCTCCAGCAAACACTTGTGTCCCAACATTTTCCAACATGTTGCCTTTTACAACGGTCACACACAGATGACTGAGCTCCCACTCCTTGCTCAAGCAACACTTGCTCACCAACAGCATTAGCCGCACCTTGCTCAACCCTTGGAAATCCCCTTCCAAGACACCTTTCATAGAAAGCAGATACGAAGAAATCCCAATCAATATCAAGGATATGTGACGCCACAGCCACAGATGTCCACCAAGAACAAGCATCCTCCAGCATCAGAGAAACAACACTCCCCAGCTTACAGGCATAATCACAGCCTTCCTGATCCAAAATCAGAACCACATTGGCCAACCAGGCCTCAAACATCTCCGGGGAAGAACCATGGTACTCCTCAGCACCCAAATCAAGCAAATGCTGCTTCGGCAAACCCACACATTTAGCCAGCACATCCACTAATTCCACCTCAACCGTAGCCTGAGATGTTCCCAACACCTCCTGAACAACAGGTAAAGAACTTTCCATCCCGGAACCAGCTTCCTTCCCTTGCCTTACCATCTCAACTTCAGTCACAGAAGACTGAGACAAAACACCTTTACAAAAGGGTGAATCCTTTGACTTAACAACCTGCCCCAAGGCAGCAACCATTTCACTCATCATCCACTCTTTCATCATCTTTGCCATACCACTAACAACAACAAACATACAATCACAACAAACAAACAAAACCAGTTAGACCAGCATTAAGCAAGGATTCAAACTCCAACTCCAAAATAACACAATAGCTATATTAATAAGGCAATGGGTATCCCGAATCCTCCCCCCCCCCCCCCCCTTTACATGACATAACAGTCATCACAACATGGACATCACAACATCAAGCATATCAACAACATACCTTGATCATGCTTACATCAAACAACATCCAATAGCACCAGCACATTAGCAACATAACATGCTCAAAACACATTCACCATGCATAACATCAGCTCATAGCATCAACACATAATCACATGAACTCAACCAAGATTTATAACCACAAAACATGCTTGCATACATCAGCAACATGCTCAAAAACATCAACAGCATACTCAGAAACACATGCTTCAACCAGTTTTCAACCATACAACAAGGTAAACATCAAACACACTTACCACAACAACTTACCGTTTTCCCCAACCTTCGCAACTCAGCTCTGATACCACCAAATGTAACCCCCGTAGCCCGGTCTGGACGGTTGACCCGAACTACGAAGATTACACGGGGAAAACCAAAGTCAACCCGAAAGTCAACCTTGATTAACGACCCTTTTTTTTTCTTTTTAATCTTGTCTAGATGCACATTAACCTTAGATGTGATAACACAAACACCATGCTCAAAGATCACAAACATCAGAGATCAAACAGGGACCCAATTGAACAAATTACAACTTTAGGGACCAAATTGTAATTTCTGAAAATTTTAAGGACTTAACCAGATTTCAAGTTACCAACTTAAAATTAGTCATGTTTCATACTTCCCTGCCAAATTTCAGCTCAAACGGACATCCCGAACTCACACAATTGCACAAACAAGATTCAGGACCAAAACGCAAACATTTCAAAACATAAAAGATACTTTTAACTGATTTTAACGGTCCGGTATCGATACGCCACGTGTCGTATCGATACTCGGGGAAGGCAGAAACCAAATTCTAGCAAGGGTATTGATACCTTCCCCCCAGTATCGATACTCCACTCATAAGGTATCGATACTTGTTCATCAGTATCGATACCCCTGGCCTGAAACTTGCATATTTGGTTCAGGTGTATCGATACCCAAGCCCGAGTATCGATACCCCTGTCTGAAAACAACTCGAAAACAGCATCAAACATGCTTCAAACATCAAATTAACATCACCAAATCATTCCTCAAAGATGAACAACATGCAGAGGCCATAAATGCATCATCAATTCAACAAATAACCAACACATATGGAAAGCCCCAAATTCAAAAGCATACTTCCTACTCAAGCTATCCATTTAAACATAAACTTTTCAAAGCAACCACAATTAAGCCAATTCATGTTCAACAACATTAACAACAGCAATTAACATACATGATCAACATATACGATCACAATAACAACAATCCGAGAGATTCTACCCCATTGCCCTTATTAACTATAGCTATTCACCGAGACATACATCTCCATTGGAGTCCACCTTGAATCCCTTGCTCCTTGCTGTCCAAGCTTCAAGAATCTGCATTGATGGACAAAAGGAGCGTAAGCACATAATGCTTAGTGAGGAATGCTCAAAACCAAAACACCATCAATGCAGCGGGTCTTTAAAACACATTAAAACCAACCCGATTTGCTTTCCAAAACCATGTTCGAAAACTCTTTTCAACATCAAGTTCAAATCATGCATAAACACCATATGCCAAGCTTTAAATAAAACCATGGAAAACACATCCTTTCCACAACATACCTTTCTTTAACTTGGAAACCACATCAAGCAAGAAACCACTTAAAACCATAATTCAATCAAACCATTTCATGCATTTAATCAAGGCAACATAAAACCATAGCATCATCATCACATGCCTTTAACATCAAGTCATACATGACTCCAATGCAACATAGGTAATCCATGCTCTCATGCATCATTTATCAAATGATAACCTACACTTGTTCAACATACAATTAACATGCTTTCACTAGCATCATACACATCTCATGCAACAATGCATCTTACCAAGCATCTCATGCTTCTCATGCAAACATGCATCAATTCAAGCATCTCATGCTTCACATGCAACCATGCATCATTTCAAGCAATCTCATGCTTCACATGCAACTATGCATCATTTCAAGCAATCCCATGCTCAACATGATCAAGAACATTATATTGGCTTCCAAGAGATCAACCATAATCACTTTCCACTTTTCAACCCGATCGGATACGCGGATTACAAGCGTGTCCCAACGCTTCCTACACACTACCCAATCCAAGGTCTTCCAAATGGGCAACAACCTCCATTTGACCTTAACAACCTAAGGTTCCCATGTATGGACTTTTAAACACCATACAACCTTAGCTTTTCCTCAAGGTTACCATGTATGGACTTTCAACCGCCATACACCCTTGACATGCACAAGGTCTTCCCGTATGGACTTTCAACCACCATACAACCTTTGCATAACCGATTGGTAGTTGTAGACATCATCTAGCGAGATCCGGGACATCACACACAAGATCCACACATGGACTTAACCATTGCCATTGTGATCTTAACAAGTACAAGGTTCTCACATAAGGACTTTTAACCACCTTATAACCTTTACTCAACCAAGGTCTACCGTGGGCAACAACCTCCACTACGACCTTAAGCAACCGAGGTCCTCCCGTGGGCACACCCTCCACTGATCTCATCTCGTTAGGAATACTTGAGGGGAGTTTACCCGGTCCACACTTGACCACTCCGCCATCAAGGCGACTTTATTCACGGTGCACCCAATCCTATAGCCGGCTAATTATACCCGATCAACGAACCAAGAACCATTCACATCTCTTGCCAATATAACCATCTTACCATAATATCCAATGTTCCACATGCATAAACATAATACAAGGCCATCACATCATTAGCTCAATGATTCACATGCATACACATAATGCAAAACCACCACATCATTAGCTCAATGATTCACATGCATAAACAATATGCAAAAGGCACAATTATCATCATTAATCATCATTAACTCACTGTTTTTAAGCATAATACAAAGCTAATGAACAACATGCAACACTATGCATAAAAACCACATTTTCAATGCACTTAACCAAGGATCTCTTACCTTGAGCATCCTTTTCAATTGACTTTCAAAACCAGCATTAAACCATGCTAAAACATGCTTACAAAACAGAATTTAACCATGCAAATCACATGCATATCAATCATCATCCACTTTTGATTTTTAAAGCCAAAACATACACAATCCAAGAGCAAAAACTCATCCACTTACTCTTGAGCTTAGCAAAGTTGTTTAGACTTAAACTAAGCTCCCAAAAACCTTCAAACCTTGTTTCAAAAGCTGAAATCCCAACTTCACTCACCGATTACCAAACAAAGCTAGCCAACAAGCTTTCCAAGCTTCCGAAACCTTCCGAAAACACCTCCAAAGCTCAAGGATCAACCTCCCGTGTTTCAAGCACACAAAAACAGAACATTAATGCATCCTTATGCATTAAAACACCAGCAACATCAACACAACTCGCTGCTCATCACAAATCTAACAATTTGGCTACCAAACACAACCGAAATCACCTCCAAACACTTCCAAAACTTAACCCAGCCAAGATCCATCACTTCTAACCATTTTTATACATCAATTAACATGCAAAATGATCACAACCACGTCCTTATACCTCCAGGTATAACAGATCACCAAAAACACTCCAAAAACAACTAAAAACTCAAGCCAAACTTAGGAAATTCAACCTATCCGGGATTGCATTGATTAAACCTCAACTTCTAATCATTTTAGCATTCATTTAACATCAATTTAACGCCTCAAAACCCTGCTTAAACAGATCACACGAAATTTTCACCAAAATCATCAAATCTTGCATTTTAGCCAAAAATCAAGATCTCAATTGAAAAGCCTTTAATAAAACATAAATCAAGGATTGAGAACTTAGGAATTTCAGTAAAGAACTGATAGTTTAGAGGAGAAGGACGTTCTTACCTCCAAACTTGAATTTCTCCATTTTAGAGCCAAAAAGCTTGATGAATCAACTTGTAAATTGAGAGGTTTTGATGATGAGATGATTAGGAATCAAATGAGAATTGAAATGAGAGATTTAGATGTCAAAATCAGAGAAAGAAATCTGGAGAATCTTGTTTGGGTAGAGAGAAAATGAGAGAAAAGAGAATTTGAGAGAAAATGGAAAATTAGTTGGAAATTTAGTTACAAATGATTTTCCCTCCTTTTCTAAATCTTTAAAATCAGATTTGAGTCATAAAATATCTTAGAAAAATCTGGAGAAATCCTTTTTGGAATAATAGCTCCTTAAAGATTCAAAGTTTCAATCCTTTATAAAACTGTCCCGCAACTTTCAAAAATTACATTTTGGTCACTAGCCAAAATGTCAACCTTCCGAACCTCATTTTCCAAAATTGATTTCACAGTTCACTTATATATATTAAAATATGATTTTAGAACATTTTTCCATATTTTTAATGCAACCCGAACTAGGCTTTCCTAAATTCACTCTTATATATTCGATCAGCACTTTGACCGAACCGGTCAACACCCAAAACTTCTGAGCCCAAAACCGGGGCGTTACAGAAACCATCAAAAACATACGGTCACCCACCGCATACTCAATCTCCTTACGCTTCAAATCCGCGTAAGACTTTTGCCGATCAGAAGCTGCCTTCAAACGCTCACAGATAAGCTTCACCTTCTCGGTGGTTCCTTTCAACAAAGCTGGCATCGAAACCAACTTCTGACCCGTTTTAGCCCAACAAAGAGGAGTCCTACACTTCCTCCCTTACAAAGCTTCATAAGGTGCCATTTGAATACTTGCCTGATAACTATTATTATAGGCAAACTCCACCAAAGGCAAATGTTTCTCCCAAGAGCCTTGAAACTCAATCACGCAGCACCTCAACATATCCTCCAAAACCTGGATAACACGCTCGGATTGACCATCCGACTGAGGATGATAAGATGTACTGAAATTCAACCGTGTACCCAAAGCTTGATGCAAACACTGCCAGAAACGCGATGTAAACCTCGGATCCCTATCTGACACAATCGACTTAGGCACACCATGCAGCCGCACAATCTCAGCAATGTACAGCTCCGCAAGCTTATCCAAAGAAAACGTAGTATGCACAGGCAAGAAATGCGCACACTTCGTCAGGCGATCCACAATCACCCACACCAAATTCTTCTTCGATGGCGACAAAGGTAAACCAGACACAAAATCCATGGTAATCCTTTCCCACTTCCATTCAGGAATTCTCAACGGTTGTAACAACCCTGAAGGAACCTGATGCTCAGCCTTAACCCGCTGACACACCATGCACTTGCTGACAAACTCAGCAACATCCTTCTTTAAACCCACCCAATAGTACTCATCACGAAGATCACGATACATCTTAGTACTACCAGGGTGCATAGCAAAAGGACTACTATGACCTTCAGTCAGAATAGCACGCCTCAACTCAGCATCATTGGGCACTACTATCCGACTCCCAAAGCACAACACTCCATCATCATTAAAACAGAAATCCGAAGGCCTACCCTCCGCGATATCCTGAACATGCGGTACCAAGGAATCATCCAGCAACTGCTTTTCCTTGATCAACTGAACCAAAGATGGTTTCACTTGCAACTCAGCCACAAGACCACCATCATGCGAAATACTCAAACTGGAAAAAAAACCCTCAACTCCACAGCTACCTTCCTACTCAAGGCATCCGCTACAACATTAGCTTTTCCAGGGTGATACTCAATCGTCAAATCATAATCCTTGAGCAACTCCACCCAACGTCGCTGCCTAAGATTCAACTCCTTCTGAGACATCAGATACTTCAAACTCTTGTGATTAGTGTACACAGTACACTTCTCACCATACATATAATGTCTCTAGATCTTCAAAGCAAAAACCACCGCAGCCAACTCAATATCATGCGTAGGATAATTGCGCTCATGCACCTTCAACTGCCGCGATGCATAAGCCACCACCTTACCCTCTTGCATCAACACACATCCCAAACCAAAATAGGACGCATCGCTATACACCACAAACTCTTTCCCTGATTCAGGCTGAACCAAGATCGGAGCTTGCGTCAAAGCTGCCTTAAGCTTCTCAAAAGCATGCTGTCTCGCTTCCGTCCACTCATTCTTAACATCCTTTTGCAACAACTTCGTCAAAGGTGCAGCAATCTTTGAAAACCCATCCACAAACCTCCGGTAGTATCCCGCCAAACCAAGGAAACTACGAACCTCATGAACAGACTTAGGAACCTTCCAATTCATCACTGCCTCAATCTTTTGAGGATCAACACGAATCCCTTCAGCAGAAACCACATGACCAAGAAACACCACTTCTCTTAACCAGAACTCACACTTGCTCAGCTTGGCATAAAGCTGATTCTCCAACAAAGCTTGCAGCACAGTCCTCAAATGCTCTTCATGCTCCTCCTCAGTACGTGAGTACACAAGGATATCATCAATGAACACCACAACAAATTTATCCAAGTATTCATGAAATACTCGGTTCATCATATCCATGAAAGCTGCAGGAGCATTTGTCAAACCAAACGGCATCACAAGGAACTCATAATGCCCATACCTTGTCCTGAAAGCTGTATTAGGCACATCCACATCCTTCACCTTCAACTGGTAATACCCTGACCTCAAGTCAATCTTAGAGAACACAGCTGCTCCCCGAAATTGATCAAAGAGATCATCGATTCTCGGCAATGGATACTGATTCTTGATAGTCAACTTGTTCAGCTGACGATAATCAATGCACATTCTCATAGTGCCATCCTTCTTCTTCACAAACAAGACCGGTGCACCCCAAGGTGACACACTCGGCCGAATGAACCCACGGTCAAGCAACTCTTGCAATTGTGTCTTCAGCTCCTTCAACTCTTTAGGTGCCATTCTATAAGGGGTAATGGACACAGGAGTTGTATTCTCATACAGCTCAATCCCAAACTCCACTTCGCGATTAGGAGGTAATCCAGGCAACTCCTCAGGAAACACACCAGGAAACTCTCGCACAGTCCTGATATCTTGCACACGCAACTCCTGAGAGCTAGGATTCATCAAAAAAGCTAGGTAAGCTTCACAACCTTGCCTCAGCATCCGGCTCGCCTCCAATGTAGACACCACATTGGCAAGAAACTTCACATTCTCACCAACCACAACAACCTCATAATCATCCGCAAGCTTCAACGAAACTCGCTTATTCTCACAATCCACTACAGCTCGATGCTCAACAAGCCAATCCATACCAAGGATTACATCAAAACCATAGAAACGTAACTCCATAAGGTCAACAGGAAAAACATGATCTTGAACAACCAAAGGACATCTTCTATAAAGCTTTCGAGTCACAACAGTCTCACCAAAAGAACTAGTGACACGCATACCAACATCCAAAGACTCAACAGGCAAACCAAGCAATTCAGCATGCTCACGCAATATGTATGAGTGCGTAGATCTAGAATCAATCAAGGAAAGTAATGAGGAGGATTGCAAAGTAAAAGTACCTGCGATCACATCCGTGTCATTTCTCCCCTCCCTCTGAGCATACACCCTCGCCTGACCACCACCCTCAGGCTGAACAGCTACAACATGGGCCACATTCCGACCACCTTCCTCTCTCCGCTGAAAGTTACCACGGCCGCGCCCACGACCTCTCTGTGGTGCAGCAACAACAGGAGCACGCACTTGGCCACCAGCCAACATAGGACACTCCCTCCTCATGTGATCCGTAGATCCATAGTTCCAGCATGAATTACCAGCCGCCACAATAGGAGCTTGCACCTCCCTCACAGCTCGAGGACAATCACGTTTCATATGGCCACGCGAACCACATGTCCAACATGCATTCGGATCAGCTCTAGCCTTGCCTCCCTGAGCAGGCGCACCACCACCTCGCTTAACTGAAGACTGATACTTCTAATCACGTCCCCTCTTGTTCCGTCCACCACCGGAACTATAATCAGCAGCTCGCTTACCGGCACTTGACCCAGCACTTCTAGAAGATAAACCCAAGTTCATCTCAATGTCCTTTGCTCGACCAACCAGCACATCAAAATCATTATACTCAGCAGCCAGCATATACGTCTTTACTTCCGTCACCAAACCATAACGAAACCTTTCACACCTCTCCCGCTCATCCGGAACAAGCTCAGGTGCGTACTGACTGAGTCGGACAAACTGAACCTCATACTCAGTCACAGACATGCTCCCCTGGGTAAGAGACATGAATTCCCTCTTCTTTTCATCTAGGTACCTCACACCTAGATACCTTCTCTTGAACGCGTTCTGAAAGAACGTCCAAGTTACCTCAGCTTCCGCCAACCCAGAGATAGTGGTTGTCCACCACGTGTATGCATCATCCTGTAGCAAGGATACTACACAGCCAAGCTTCTGCACATCAGTGCAACTCATTTGCCCCAAGATTCTCTTGGTACTCTCTAACCAAGACTCCGAATCTTCAGCAGACAAACCCCAGAACTCAATCCCTCCTAGACTGCACAAACATTCCAAGGGTAGTCTAACTCCAGCATCTCCCTGATGCCCAGCTCCTTGAGCTCCAGCTACCGCTGCTCGAAAAGCATCAGCAATAGCTTGTACCAGCATTGTCATGTCAGGAATAGCTTGCCCCTGACCAGCTTCAGGTCTAGCGCCCTCAGCACCAGCACCAACTGCAGCTCCTTCACCCTCAGCACCACCACCACCAGGCGGAGGAGGCAAATCCACCACATTCTCAGCATTCTCTTCATTTTCATTTTGAGCCATAGCTCGCGTATTAACCCTCAACTCTCTACGAGGTGCCATTCACTAACAATGCAATCACAATGCAATAAAACAAAGTCAGGCTCAGCAAGGTAAGCAATCCAAGTACTCAAGCTCATTTTCCAATTAAAAACAACATCATTTCATTATCTTTGATTTGGCAATGGGTACCCACAACATGCTTCATCACAGCATACAACACAATTGTAACATATTTACAATTCGCACATCATGCTTTCACTCAACAAGCATACAAAGCATACATACTTTAATCACCCACATAATCATTCCCAATTACTCGAGAACTCAGCTCTAATACCACCAAATGTAACCCCCTTAACTCGGCCCAGACGGTTGAACCGAATTAAGAAGTTTACACGGGGAAAACCAAAGTCAACCCGAAAGTCAACCTTGATTAACGACCTTTTTTTTCTTTTTAATCTTGTCTAGATGCACATTAACCCTAGATATGTTCACAAGATCAGCAAACTCAAAGATCATAAGAGTCAGAGAACATTCAGGGACTCAATTGCACAAATTAAGACTTTAGGGACCAAATTGTAAATTCTGAAAATTATAAGGACTTTACCCAATTATAAGTTACCAATATGAAATTAATCATATTTCATGCTTCTCTGCCAAATTTCAGCTCAAACGGACATCTCAAACCCATTCAATTGCAACAACAAGGTTCAGGACTAAAACGCAATCATTTTAAAACATATAACCATCAAATTCAGAGCCCAACGGTCGAGTGTTCCGAAACAGGGAGGACCTGTTCCGAAACGCGAGACCGTTCCGAAACGGGTTCCGAAACAAGGCTTGGCAGAAGCATTTCCGTTCCGGAACGGTTCCTCCCGTTTCGAAACGCCTAGGCCATTTCAGGCCCCTGTTCCGAAACGGTAGCACCCGTTCCGATACGGCCTGCCAGATTTGCAGAATTTTGCTGTTTAAACACACAATTGACCCATCAAACATGCTCCAAATGTATCCAAATTATACCAGCAAGTCAATACATGCATAAGGAACATGATTGCATCAACCATACTCAAACAAGGAGTCAATTAAGCAAATCCCCAATTCTATAGGCATGCATCCTACTTAGAAAACCATTCAAGCATCAATATACCAAAACCACCTCACAAAGGCCAATTACATGTTCCAACATCAATAACAACATAATACCAACTTAGGGTGTCCAAAACATCTTCCAAAACAACAACATAGGCCCCCCATTGCCAAATGCCCAAAAGCTAATAGTGTTAGAAAACATTCACCATACATGAGCTTAAATCTTCACTTCGATTCTTGGCTTCCTTGCTGCCCCTAATGCACTTCAATGATCTGCATTATTGGTTTAAGAAAAGAGAGAGCGTAAGCAATAGCTTAGTGAGGAATGCTCATTTAAAACAACACAATAATGCATTTATAAAACACATTTATAAACCTTTGTTCAAATCATCATTTGTACATGCACATAAGCATTTAAAACAAGCAATTCATGCTTCAAGTTTATAACATGTCATATTGGCCACAAGTGATACATTCAACATAAGATCCACACATGGACTTTTAAACACCATTGTGATCTTACAACTCACAAGGACCACACATGGACTTTTAACCACCATTGTGTCCTTAGCACAAGAATCATCCATGGACTTTTAAACACCATGATGTTCTTACAATTCACAAGGACCACACAAGGACTTTTAACCACCTTTGTGTCCTTAACAAGAATCACCCATGGACTTTTAACCACCATGGTGTTCTTAAATACACAAGGCTCACACAAGGACTTTTAACCACCTTTGTGACCTTAACCAAGAACCAACCATGGACTTTTAACCACCATGTTGTTCTTAAAATATACAAGGCTCACACAAGGACTTTTAACCACCTTTGTGACCTTAACCAAGAACCAACCATGGACTTTTAACCACCATGTTGTTCTTAAAACAAGAACCACCTATGGACTTTTAACCACCATAGTGTTCTTAATTATTCTCAAGACATCACTTGCCAATATACATCATTTTACAACATTAATCCACTATTTTAAAGCATTTATCAAAGCCATAATCATCATGCCTTATTATGCATCAAATCCACATTTAACAATGTTCAAAACAAGAATCTCTTACCTTGAGCATTCTTCAACAAATGGCTTATTAAATCAGCAACTAAACATGCTAAATATGCTTTCAAAACAGGATCTAAAACATGCAAACAAATCACATTGCACTCAACCAACCATAGTTCTTCATCAAGAGAGTTTTACCGAAAACTTACTCTTGAGCTTAGCTAAGTTGCTTAGACTTAAACTAAGCTCCCAAACCTTCAAAACATTGGTTTCAAAGCTGAAAACCAAAATCCACTCACCGATTCCGTTTCGCCACTTGCCGAAACACCAATCAAGCTTCCGGATCACCACCACAAGGATCCAAAGATGACTCCCCTGTTTTAAACACATCAAAGCAGAGGATTAATGCATCATCATGCATTAATATCTTCAATGAAAGCACCTAAACTCGCTGCTCTCATCAACACTCCCATTTCGGCTACCAAACACAACCAAAATCACCTCCAAACAACTCCACAACACTACCCAGCCAAGATCCATCAATTCTAAACATTCATAAACCTCAATTAACATCCAAAAAGGATCTAACCACGTCCTTATACCTCCAGCTATAACAGATCAACAAGATACATCATTTTAAAACAGTCACACAGTTTTCAAAAATTACATTTTGGTCACTAACCCAAAATGTCACACTTCCAAACCTTATTTTGTAAAATTGATTTCACCATTCTCTTGTATATAATAAAAGAGAATTTTAAGACATTTTTCCATATATTTAATGCAACCCGAACTAGGCTTTCCTAAATTCACCTTTATATATATACGAACCGCACTCCAACCGAACCGGTCCAAACCCAAAACTTCTAAGCCCAAAATTGGGGCGTTACAATTTATATGTCACACATTAATGTGTTTTATTTAACCATATACGTGTACAAGTGGCAAGCCAACTTGGAGCTTAGAGAGGAAGCATTATCCAAGTCATTTGGAGAGGATTGTAATAGCAAGGGATGGAAGAAGGAAAGTCAAGAGACACCTATATTTAACTCTTCAATGTATTACAATAATAAGGATCATTATCCAATGCCTTTTCATATGATGTTCATTCATATTCATTGGGCAGGTTAATCACCAAAAAACGTCAGTCAGATTGTTTTTTCTATTTTCGAGAAGGATCCAAGAATATCTAGGTAGTGAGATCTGCATGAAACTTAATCTCCTATCTCTTAGCTTTCCAACTCATTTTGAATTGCATCAATACAATATCGAGAGCTCGAGATATGTCTAGATTACCGAAGGCAGTGCAGGCTGGAAAGTCATACGGGATTTGCAACCATTCACATTCTAAAGGCATGTCCATTCATATTTCAGCACTAATGAAGAGGTTTTATGCATCATCTTGAATGAAGGAAGGACTTTCGGCCTTTCATATCCTTTGTAAGCCTATAAATATAAGGCTTTTGGTCATTTTGAAAACACAACTTAGAATTTGAATTTACTTGTGAGATTGTTCTGCTCATTGTTCTTCATTGAATTTCTTGACTTCCAAGCTTGTTCATGTGATTGCCAATCTCTACTTCCCATCATCTTATAACGTTGGTTCCTAGTTGCGTATAACTAGTGGTGCGCGTTCCATCATCTACCTTTCCATCTAATCATAGTGTTGGTCTCTGTTGAGTGTGTAAAAGTTCTATTATTTACACCCTTTTTAACCCATATTTCTGCTACATTCAAGCATCATTGCATTGCATTTAGGTTAGTTTACAGCAAAACATCACAAATATATTAAAGGCACAGATTCTACTAAAAGATGGCTAATTTTGCAGGTTGCCGCCATAGTAGACGGAGAAGGCAGGCGCAGGGCAGATAAGCAGAAGAGCTGAACTAGACAAGCAGACAAAGAGGACGATGCTGCCATGGTGCTGCCGTGACAGCAGAGGACGACAGCAAGTTAGTGGAGGTAAAGCAAAGTGGACCTCGATAGATAGAGAAAATTCTGCTTGTCTGTCGTGTGAAAACCTTATATTTTTCCAAGCCCCGGATCAAAAGATATGTCAAGCCCAAAGCTCAAGGAGAGGAAATCCCAAGAAACAAGGAGGACGGCTGGAAAGTAGATTCCTTGGAGATTAAGTCTTTATTAGAATCATACTTTTAATTAAAGTTGTAATCCTTGTTAACTTAGATAACTTGAGCCCAAAGCTTATATAAGGGCATATATTTTAACCTAGGAAGACAACATAGTCGATTAACCCATAATCGACAACCAAAAACCCCTAAGCCGTTTACCCGTCGTCGACATGTTCTAAATTCCCCCTAGGGCCACGGGTTGATTTGTAAAGTAGTTGCAAGGGTTGTTTTGTTTTAGGAATTTTCAGTTCAATAAAATAAACTTCAAGTTCTCTTATTTTGGTTATTAACATATTGCAAGAGCATCAGGAGAGCATTCTGAGGTTATCTATTTACTTAGCATCGGGAGAGTTAAGTATACGAAAGAAATAAGACCAAGTTCTCTAGTTTATAGTTGAACTATCTTGTGCCTAGGGATAGGGCGAGGTTAAGTGGCTAAAAAAGAATTCATACACATCGGTGTTCATCCTTCGATTCACGCCGGGAGGTATCATCAAAGACGTGATCATCGACAGACTTGGACCTAGGGATAGGCCAAGGCAGATCTGGGATTCTTGCCAAACTTGAACGTACTGAGTTGAGAGTTTGCTGCCGCGACGATCAACGGACTGCTGCCGCGACAGGTGCTACCGCGACGGGCGCGACGACAGAACTGGATTTCCTAAACTCTGCAATACCTGCACTACTGAGCAATTCAATACCAGCCCATTCTCTCTATCTTGATATTTCTACTCTTTTATTTACGTTTACTTTATTATTCTCGTGACAACTTTCTCAAATATTTCCTTTACTTCCGTGCAGTGAATTAAGGTGAAGCTATTAGCCCAATCCCTGTGGAGACGATATCCGATACTTCGTATCACTTTACTACTTGCGTCGTGTATACTTGCACTACCATTGCGATAGACTATTTTACACGCAACAAGTTTTTGGCGCCGTTGCCGGGGATTGGCAACATAACTCTACCTTTCTTTTATTGCACTTTTTGTTTTTGTTTTTGTTTTTATTTTTATTTTTCTGTTTTTCGTTGGTACATTCATCTCTTGCTTATCACAAGGTTTTCTTGTTTATGCGCAGATCGAAACGAGGTGAAGTTCCTGAGTATCCATTAGATCCGGAAGTCGAACTTTCCTTCAATCTCAAGAAACAACTTCGTCACCTTCTAGCCAGGAACGAGTACCTTGAAGAACAGCTAGAGAAGATGGCCCATGTTGGAGACGACCCACCTGCTGGCGATGTTATACCGCATGCCGGTAACCCTGCCGCTGCCGGATGACGGTCCTGTCGTGACTACATGTTGAACGATCATGTAGAGTTGGAGACCACGCTGCCGGATATTGATGTTGATAACTTCAAGCTTAAACCTGTCATGTTTAGTATGATCAACAATGTCGGGCAGTTTAGTGGTGCTATGACAGAGGATGCTAGGGAGCATCTAAAGACGTTCCAGGAGATCTGTAGTTCATTTAGACTACCAGGAGTTAATCCGGAGATACTGAGGCTTCGGTTATTTCCCCATTCGTTGAGGGACAGAGCTAAAACTTGGTAGAATAAACTTACGCCGGGTTCAATTAGAACTTGGGCAGATTTATCTCATGAATTTTTATCTCGTTTTAATCCTTCACATTTATCTGAGCGATTACGTAATGAAATTGCTACTTTTCAACGGGAAGATGATGAGCCGATGAACGAGGCCTGGGACAGATTTACTACTCTTCTACGGAACTGCCCAATGCATGGATTCCCCGTCTGGAATCAGGTAACTAAGTTTTATAATGCTGCCAACTTACAAACTCGTATTCGAATTGATTCAGCAGCAAATGGACTATTATTGGATAAAGATCCGGACGAGGCATTGCAAGTTTTGAAAAATCTTGCCAAGAATGAGGAGCAATTTCCGACAGCAAGAAGAGGGGGTAAACGGGTACTTGCTGTCAAGGATTATGAGGCCGACAGCACGATGAAATCACAGGTAGCATTCCTTACTAAAGCAATGAAAAGGTTATTGAATGATGATGGACAACATGGATTTGCTGTTGAGGAGGTATGTGACATCTGTGAGGGAAATCATGGTCGGGATGAATGCCCAATACAGTTAGAAGAGGGGAAATATGTTGGAAACTACAAGCCAAATTACAATTCCAACAACTATAATCCCAATTGGAGGAAGGATCCCAAATTTTCTTGGAGTAATCCTAATAATGCCCTAAATCCTCAAACACACAATCAGAATCAAGGAGTACCTAGATTGCTGACGCGACAGCAACTGCCGCCGCAAATGCCGCCGCAGCAGCAACAGCAGCAACCAGCTGCCACGAGCAGTATACTGGAACAGACTCTGGCCACTTTCATGTCTCAGACAGGTACTTATATTGAGAATATGAATCAGTTTGTCAAGAAGACAGAGAATTTCATGGATAAAATAGAGATGAGGATGACAAATCATGAAGCTACTTTGAAATCTCTGGAGACACAAATGGGTCAGGTTTCCCAACATATTAAGCCGAGGCAGACTGGAGAATTCCCTAGTAATACTGAAAATGCTAGGCAGCCCACACATGAGCAGTGTAAGGCAATTACTACTAGGAGTGGAAAGAAACTACCAGGGCCGGAAAAGGAAGTTGAAACAGTAAGAAAACCTGCCTTGGATAAACCTGCCGAGGAAGCTGCCCCGACAGATGATAAACAGACTGCTGCCGATGAGCCTGTCACGACAGCAGAAGCGACGTAGGAAAAAATTGATGAACCCAAACCTCCTCAGATTCGTATGCAGTGGGAAGGACGTATTGCTGACTACCGTCCCCCGCCACCTTTTCCCCAATGGATACAGCAAGCTAAGCCAGAATCTCAACTTAAAAATATTTATGATATTTTTAAGCAGGTTCATATTAATATTCTGCTGTTAGATACCGTTAGGGAGATGCCCGGTTATGCCAAATTTCTCAAGGATGTCATGTCGGAGAAATCTAAACTTGGGGAGTTTGAAACGGTAAAGATGACAGAAGGTTGCATGAGTATTCTTCATCGGCAGTCACCCCAGAAAAAGAAGGATCCGGGGAGCTTCATCATACCTTGTGTAATCGGAAATAAATTTGTGGGTAAGGCACTTTGTGATCTTGGTGCTAGTGTTAATTTAATGCCAAAGTCTGTTTTTCAGAAATTAGGTATTGGAAAGGCGCGGCCCACGACAGTAACTCTGCAGTTGGCAGATCGCTCTTATGTTCATCCGGAAGGAAAAATCGAAGATATTTTGGTAAGAGTGGATAAATTTATTTTTCCTGTTGACTTTCTTGTTTTAGATTGTGAAGCAGATGAAAACGCACCAGTCATCCTTGGGCGACCCTTCTTAGCCACGGGAAGATCATTGATTGATGTAGAGAAAGGAGAACTCACCATGTGAGTGAATGATCAAGAGATTAAGTTGAATGTTCTCCAAGCAATGAAACATGCTGATGTAGACGAGGAATGCAAGGCTATCACTGACGTTACCCTTGATCAACCCTGCATTAGGTCGGACTGTCACGATATTAAATTCGGTCACTACCGCGGCAGCCACCTACAAGAGTGTCACGACAGCACCGACGACAGCAACTCCTCTGAATCTGATACATCTGATACTGAAGATCAGGAGGAGGTAAACTGGTTAGGCAATCGTCCAGGTAAGTTATTCGAACCTTTAAATTATACTTTGAATAACCATTTAATCCAAAAGCCATCTACTGTTGAACCACCTGCATTAGAACTGAAGCCCCTGCCAGGGCAGCTAAAATATGCTTTTCTTGGTTCAAATGATATGTTGCCCGTAATCATCTCTTCTAAGCTGCCGCAGGAACAGGAACGGCAGCTAATAGGCATGCTAAGGCAGCACACAAAGGCGATTGGATGGACGATTGTTGACATTCAAGGCATTAGTCCGGCATTATGCATGCACAAAATCCTTCTAGAGGAAGATCATAAGCCGACTATTGATTCCCAAAGGCGGCTAAACCATGCTATGAAAGAGGTGGTGCGTAAAGAGATAATCAAATGGTTAGATGCTGGAATTATTTACGCCATCTTCGACAGCAAATGGGTGAGCCCGGTGCAATGCGTTCCAAAGAAAGGAGGAATGACCGTGGTGACTAATGAAAACAATGAGTTAATCCCAACCATGACTGTGACCGGTTGGAGGGTTTGTATGGACTATCGGAAGCTTAACAAAGCTGCCCGAAAGGACCACTTTCCTTTACCCTTTATTGATCAAATGCTTGATAGATTAGCGGGTAAACCTTACTATTGTTTTCTTGATGGTTATTCAGGTTATAATCAAATTGCTATCGCACCAGAGGATCAAGAAAAGACGACTTTCACATGCCCCTACGAAACATATGCTTTTAGGAGGATGCCGTTTGGATTATGTAATGCACCCGCCACCTTCCAAAGGTGCATGATGGCCATATTCTCCGACATGGTGGAGGACTTCCTTGAGATTTTTATGGATGATTTTTCTGTCTTTGGAGACGATTTTGAGAGCTGCCTCAGCAATCTACAAAAGGTACTTGAAAGATGTGAAAAAGCAAACCTAGTTTTAAATTGGGAAAAATGCCACTTTATGGTGGATGAAGGGATAGTCCTTGGCCATAAGATTAGCTGACGTGGCATAGAAGTCGACAGGGCTAAGATTGAAGTGATCGAGAAGCTGCCACCGCCGACCACAGTCAAGGGCATAAGAAGTTTTTTGGGACATGCTGGTTATTATCGGAGATTCATTGTAAATTTCTCAAAAATCACCAAGCCCCTATGTCATCTTTTGGAGCAGAACCGACCCTTTGACTTTAATGAAGAATGTACTGAAGCATTCAAGGTTCTGAAGGAAAAACTAGTAACAGCCCCAATAGTACAGCCACCAGACTGGACACAACCATTTGAGATTATGTGTGATGCTAGTGACTATGCTGTCGGGGCAGCACTTGGGCAGCGGAGAGACAAGCTGTTTCATGTCATATATTATGCCAGCAAGACACTGAACGACGCCCAAGTGAACTACACCACCACAGAAAATGAGCTATTAGTTGTGGTGTTCTCCATTGACAAGTTTTGTTCTTACATACTTGGGACGAAGGTAATAGTGCACACAGACCATTCTGCCCTTAAGTATTTGTTCGCGAAAAAGGATGCAAAGCCTAGATTGATACGGTGGATCCTGCTATTACAAGAATTCGACCTTGAAATCAAGGACAAAAAAGGGACAGAAAATCAGGTGGCAGATCACTTGTCAAGGATGGAAAAGGGACAGAGTCTGCCAATAGATGAGACAAACATACTGGAGACCTTCCTAGATGAGCAGCTCTTTGCTGCCGCAATCGCTGCCGCGACAGCCATGGCGGCAGGTAAGTCTTCTGAACTCCCTTGGTTTGCTGATTTCGTTAATTTTATAGTTAGCGGAATACTTCCTTCTGATCTTAATTATCAAGCCAGGAAGAGGTTCCAAAATGATGTTAAGCATTATTATTGGGACGAACCTCTTCTTTTCAAACTATGTGCAGATCAAGTTATAAGGAGGTGTGTACCACAAGAAGAGCAAGAAGACATTCTTCATCACTGCCATGCTTCACAATATGGAGGTCACTTATGAGGCAACAAAACTGCTGCCAAGGTGCTGCAGTCAGGGTTCTACTGGCCGACACTGTATAAAGATGCACAAGACTTCTACAAGAACTGTGACAGGTGCCAGCGGACAGAAAACATCTCAAGAAGAAACGAGATGCCACTACAAAACATTCTAGAAGTCGAAATTTTCGATGTGTGGGGGATCGATTTTATGGGACCTTTTCCATCTTCATGTGGAAATCTATACATCCTCCTAGCAGTGGATTATGTCTCTAAGTGGGTTGAAGCTATCGCCACTCAAAAGAATGATGCCAAGACAGTCCAAAAGTTTCTACACAAAAACATTTTTTCTAGATTTGGCATCCCTAAGGCGATTATCAATGATGAAGGGAGACATTTTGGCAATAGGGTTATTGCTACCGCCTTGAAGAAATATGGTGTCAAGCATCGGATCGCGACAACATACAACCCACAGACCAATGGACAAGCTGAAATATCTAATAGGGAAGTTAAGAACATTCTTGAGAAGATGGTTAAGCCAACTAGGAAAGATTGGTCTTTACTCCTTAATGATGCATTATGGGCATATAGGACAGCTTTTAAGACTCCATTGGGCATGTCTCCATACCGACTGATTTATGGAAAAACATGTCATCTGCCTGTCGAGATAGAGCACAGAGCATATTGGGCGATCAAGGCAGTGAATATGGACTTGGACAAGGCAGGCCAGAAAAGGCTGTTAGATTTGAACGAGATTGAAGAAATACGGACAATGGCCTACGACAATGCAAGGATCTACAAGGAGAAAACTAAGAAGTGGCATGACAGGAAGTTGCTGCCACGATAGTTCTGCCCAGGGCAGCTTGTATTGTTGTTCAATTCTAGACTGAAACTCTTCCCAGGGAAGCTAAAATCTAGATGGTCTGGCCCGTTCCAAGGTGCAAAAGTTTTTCCCCATGGTGCCATCACAATCTGATCATTAAAAGACGGGCACCAATTCAAAGTCAACGGACAGCGCCTCAAGCATTATCAGGGGACTGAAGCCCCAGGAATACAGGAAGTGGTTACCTTAGGAGATGCCCCACAAGGCATCCCTAATTTAACCTAAATTTTATCTTTATTATTTTTATTATTTATTAGGAAATTAGGTTTATTTTATTCGAATAATGTTTTTTATGTTTACTGTTTTTAGGAAATAAAGGAGTCAAGAAGAATAGAAGAAGTGACCCAAGCCCACCATCCATCCATCAGCCCAGATAAGCCCAATATTGAATCCTGTCGTTCCAGCTGCCGCGGCAGACATGGAAAAGACAGGCTGTCACCAGACTGTCACGGCAGACGCAGAAACGTGTGACAGACGCGTAACAGACACATTAATGCATGACAGACGCGTCAGACACGCTAAAGCTCAACAGTCGCCCCGTTATTCACACCTGCCGTTACATCTTCAACGGGCAGCCACTCCTCCTCTATAAAACCCCGTTTCATTTTCATTTCATTCACTTCTGTTTTTCTTACTTGCTCTCCCCTTTAGTTTTTCTTTGTTTTCTTTACTTTCACAAAACCCTTGCAACTAACATGTCTTCCAGAAGAACCCGCCGCAGTGCTGCTTCAACCTCTTCGGCAGCACCCACCCCGCAGTCCTTCGCAACTAAGGATCTATGGGAAGAAAGAGGCTTTATTTATGCTCGAAAGGCCGTTAATATGGGCCTCAAGCCTTTCATCGCAAGGACGATTCGAGCCCTCTTGTGGGAACAATTTGCAGAGTAACCACCATAAATGAATGAAACGCTGGTGAGGGAATTCTATGTTGCCATCGGCAGCCGGACGGCAAAAACAGTGACTGTCCGAGGGACAGAAGTGCCATTCACAGCAGAGCGCATCAACAATTTTTATGGCCTCTACTTCGGCCCCAACGACGATGCTCACCAGCAGTTCCTGGACACCCTAGACGATGCTGCCTTCGACGCTGTCATGGCAGAAGTGACAGAAGAAGGGACTGAATGGAACACGAGCCGGAAAAATCCCCATACCGTAAGAAGGGGGCAGCTGCTGCCAGAAGCTAAATTGTGGAACGCCTTCATTAAGAAGAGGATTCTGCCGTCCTCCCATCACACCACAGTGGACCAGCAGAGGTTAGCCCTAATCCAAACAATCATGAACAAACGACCCATAAATGTGGGACGATATATGCGGGAAAATATCCTGGACTGCACCCAGAGATCGACAACCCTCCTCTGCCTGCCCTTCCTTATTACTTCTCTCTACCGCTGCTCTGCTGTACCGGAAGCCACCACCGATCGACTAGTGAAGGGACGGGGCTGGACAGGCAAGAATATCATCAGCTTTATGGAGCTGACAGTAGCAACACCCCTCTCTTCCGTCAACCTTAATGTCGCCCCAGCAGAATCATCATAGCAGCCCAACACTGAACCTACCGCAGCAGCTGCTCCGACAAACCCATCCACTCAAATCCTTGCTGCCATTCAGAGGATGGAGGATAGACAGCTGGGTCTGATGACATTCATCAAGGATTTTGCCGCCTCCACGGTAAATTTCATTAACCATACTTTAAATTTTCCTGATGTTGTCTTTCCCACCTTCCCTGCCCACTACTTCACCGTACCCACCCCTGCCCACACACCTACACATGCTGCCACACCACATACACAATCTGCGGCCTCCATTCCATCACCTGCCCCGACGGCAGCCGGCAGCCCCCAGGCCGACACATCCGCCCGAGGAACAAAGCGACCACCCTCGGATGACATTGCTGCCTTTGTAGCTGGTTTTTCCTCTTCCTCCGTCTGGGTAGAAAGCGAAGCAGAACCCTCTATTCGAAGGAACTTGGAGAAAGAATTCACACCTGTCAAGAGGCAGAAAAGAATGGCCAACAGAAAGCTTATGCCAAAGGCCAGCACCACCACCAGCAGCAGCAGCAGCAGTTGGGACAGCGGCAGCAGCTCTGACATCCAGGTCGTACAGCAACCAGCCCAGCCTGCCCCTCAGCCCAGAATCCGCCGCCAAATCCGCCTTAGCAGCAGCAGTGAAGACAGTGCTTAAAATAATTTAAGTTTCTTTTTTTTTTTCTTATTGCTGCCTGCTTTATCTATATTTTGTGATGTACTGCCTTCATTTTTTCTATCATTTGCATTGAGGGCAATGCAACCCTCGAGTTTGGGGGTGGCAACCCTCCATTTTAATGGAGTCTTAGTACATCTTAATTAATTTTTGTGTCTTATTTAAAGTTCTCTTAAAAAATCAGAAAAGACTGAAAATTTTGGCTTAAAATTGTGATTTAAACTTACTTGTCGTGACAGCTCTGTCGTGGCAGCATCTTTAGGACAGTTTAAGGAGAAGTTTAGAGCCTTTCTATAGTTCTGAAAACTTAAACACCATTGTGACTGTTATACTGCGTAGATTTCTTTTAGCCAAACTAGAATAGGAAGCTTAGCACTTGAATAGCCCCTAGATGTGCCTAACACTGGCTCTAGGAAAGAAGTTTAGCAAAAGAGACTCAAAAACCTAGAGGTGCCCGAAACCGGCTCTAGGAAGCTAACTAGAGGTGCCTAAAACTGGCTCTAGTAGAACTTTGGAAATCGAGTCAAAATAAAAAAAATCAAAGAAGCATGAAAATGTGCCTTCAAAAAAAAAGATAAACTTTGGCATAAAAATTCGAGTTAAGAGTTAAATATTCTAGTGAAACTATGAGAGTCTTAGCATATAACTGTTCACAAGCATGCACACACTGCACGAGGACTATAGTGAGATTCCGGACAGATCCTAAATTATCCGACAGGTTGCTGCCGTCACAGGGAACAAACGACGGGTAAGGGAAAGTTCACTGTTTGAAAGCCAAAACAAAAATATGTTATTTTTTCTTTTAGGTCTTAGTTGCTTGAGGGAAAGCAAAAACTTGAGTTTGGGGGTGTGTTGAGTGTGTAAAAGTTCTATTATTTACACCCTTTTTAACCCATATTTCTGCTGCATTCAAGCATCATTGCATTGCATTTAGGTTAGTTTACAGCAAAACATCACAAATATATTAAAGGCACATATTCTACTAAAAGATGGCTAATTTTGCAGGTTGCCGCCATAGTAGACGGAGAAGGCAGGCGCAGGGCAGATAAGCAGAAGAGCTAAACTGGACAAGCAGACAAAGAGGACGATGCTGCCATGGTGCTGCCGTGACAGCAGAGGACGACAGCAAGTTAGTGGAGGAAAAGCAAAGTGGACCTCGATAGATAGAGAAAATTCTGCTCGTCTGTCGTGTGAAAACCTTATATTTTTCCAAGCCCCGGATCAAAAGATATGTCAAGCCCAAAGCTCAAGGAGAGGAAATCCCAAGAAACAAGGAGGACGGCTGGAAAGAAGATTCCTTGGAGATTAAGTCTTTATTAGAATCATACTTTTAATTAAAGTTGTAATCCTTGTTAACTTAGATAACTTGAGCCCAAAGCTTATATAAGGGCATATATTTTAACCTAGGAGGACAACATAGCCGATTAACCCATAACCGACAACCAAAAACCCCTAATCCGTTTACCCGCCGTCGACATGTTCTAAATTCCCCCTAAGGCCATGGGTTGATTTGTAAAGTAGTTGCAAGGGTTGTTTTGTTTTAGGAATTTTCAGTTCAATAAAATAAACTTCAAGTTCTCTTATTTTGGTTATTAACATCTTGCAAGAGCATCGGGAGAGCATTGTGAGGTTATCTATTTACTTAGCATCGAGAGAGTTAAGTATACGAAAGAAATAAGAGAAAGTTCTCTAGTTTATAGTTGAACTATCTCGTGCTTAGGGATAGGGCGAGGTTAAGTGGCTAAAGAAGAATTCATACACATCGATGTTCATCCTTCGATTCACGCCGGGAGGTATCATCAAAGACGTGATCATCGACAGACTTGGACCTAGGGATAGGCCAAGGCAGATCTGGGATTCTTGCCAAACTTGAACGTACTGAGTTGAGAGTTTGCTGCCGCGACAATCAACGGACTGCTGCCGCGACAGGTACTGCCGCGACGGGCGCGACGACAGAACTGGATTTCCTAAACTCTGCAATACCTGCACTACTGAGCAATTCAATACCAGCTCATTCTCTCTATCTTGATATTTCTACTCTTTTATTTACGTTTACTTTATTATTCTCGTGACAACTTTCTCAAATATTTCATTTACTTCCGTGCAGTGAATTAAGGTGAAGCTATTAGCCCAATCCCTGTGGAGACGATATCCGATACTTCGTATCACTTTACTACTTGCGTCGTGTATACTTGCACTACCATTGCGATAGACTATTTTACACGCAACAGTTTCTAGATCTCAATATCTAATGGGTCACATTCCATCCAAACTATCCTTTAATCTGTACAAACGTCCATTCCCTTCCACCACCAACTACGCATCCATCCTCTTTACAATTTTCATCTTCTTTGTTTCATACCACCGAACCCTTTTGCTAGCCTTCAACAACGATTTCAAATACACCTTGATTTACAATCGGGAACAAATACGTCTCAACTTCAACCTACGAAGGCGAACACGTATCAAAAGATGATGATGATCATAAGGGGTGAAAATGAAGATAATATTCAAAAGAATTGAAGGAAGAAACTATGCTATAAAAAGCATAACCCCATACCATATAAGAACTTGATTGAGGGTGGTGTTAGCTCCTCAAAAATACTGATTTTCATGCCTATTTTGCAATGCCTTTGCTTGCTAATGAGTACATTTTGTTGCATTTAGTTGTTAATTTCATGCATTTGCATAAGAAATTAGGAATTTTGCCTATGGGAGTGTGAGGTGTTGTTTTGTTGGCATTTTTTCAGGTTTGGTATAGCGGTTGGCATAACACAACAACACATGAGGGAATGCCAGAGAGAGTGCCGAGATGTTGTTGGCACAGATGGACCAAATATTTCCAAAGCACCGGTTGGCAGAGAAGAAGAATTTGATGTCCGGTCAAGTAGCTGTTGAACACGAAAAAATAGGACCAAATCAGGATGCGAGAAAATAGCAATTAGATCAATCTCTAAAAAATAGCGAATAAAGAATGTCAAGCTTGGTTGGCAGATTCATACCAAGCTTGATTGGCAAAGCAGTGACAGCAAAATGACGTCAGCTCCAACCTATTCAACTTACATTCAAATGCCGGATAAGATGATCAAATCCATTATCCCTTGAGCATTCAAATTCAAAATACAAGAGCTTATCCTAGTCTTCCTTGCACGCCTCTTTAAAGACCGATGGAGAAGATCAATCGATGTGAAGATTGAGAGAAGGATTTTGGAGAGATCGAGTGATCCATCAACGATCAGCTGCACCAAGGAGACGTGGTTCGACCAGCTTGACCGAGAACCTGGACCATAAAAGGCTGCATCGAGAGACCCTTTCTCGCCCATTCTCTTTGTTTAGTTTTTATTTTCTTTTAAATGATGATGTGTTTGGAAAACGTTGAAGGTTTTGGTTTGATACCCTCACCATGAACTAATTTAATATTTGGTGGGGGATGTTTGCGTTGAACGTTATTTTTATGTTTAGCTTTTAATAATTGGAATGCTTCGCCATTGTTTTCCCTATCTAGCATGTTCTTCAAAGTTTTATAAAAATTGTGCCAAGGGAAAGCTGGCATTATTGGCTTATTGAACCTTAATATATTAACACACTTAGGGGGCAACGATCTATTGCTAGATACTAAGGTGAGATGCTTCGAAAGAAGATGTTCAAGTAGATGAGTTTACTTCTGAAGTGAATCTACCCCTTAGGAGTATAGATTGGGACTTAATCAAATTGATTTATGAAAAAAAACATCACTATAGAAATATAGGGGTTTTTAAATGGTTAACTTTGGGCATTGACCATCGAAAGAGGCTTTGCCAATTTTGAATCTTCTCGTTAAATGATGTCAAGGCACTATATTAGTAAAGGTTGGCATGGCATAAATAGCATGAAAACTAGGTATCTCTTGCTAACGCTCATCACTCATTTGACACTCTTCTTGTCAACGCTATTTTATTTTATTTTATTTTTCTTTTAAATCATTTTCAAACAACTTCAAATCAAACAACACTTTTCCCTTGACAAGTAAATATTCAAAGCATTCAAACTCTTGGCCAATCTCTGTGGAGACAATATTCAATTCACTACTATATTACTTGCGGACCGTGTATACTTGCACGCAAAAGACTCAACCTTTGGCACTATTTTATTACTTTTCCAATACATTTTCTACCCTTTTGCCAAGGACTCACGCGAGTCAACAGGTGGTAACAAGGACTTTGACCCACTAGGTAACGATCTAGGAACCAAAAGTATCATGGTGGACAGAAAGGTTGACATCACAAGTACAAGTACTTGATAAGTCGATAAAGTTCAATGAAGAACTTGAAGAGAGAAAATTTTCACAAAAGATAATTTTATAAAATGTATGAGATGTAATACAAAATGCCAAGGCATTACATATTTATAGGCTTACAAGGGGGTGGCCGAAAAGGCACTACTTTGCTTAAAAGTGTCATGACTTATGGATGAAGCATTTGGGTGAAAAGTTGTAATTCTCGTATGAAATTCCATTCTGCACTTCCTTTGATAATCTACACATATCTCGAGCTCCCGATATTGGATTGATGCGATTCTACATGTGTTGGAAAGCTAAGAGATGGGAGAATAAGTCTTATGCGGACTTCACAACCTAAATATGCTTGGATCTTGCTTGAAAATGGAAAAAAATCTAACTAAGGTTTTTCGGTGATGAATCTGCCAAATGAAGAGTGATGTCCCTTGAGCTGGTTGGAACTCTTCGTTTTGGCGCCAAATTTTCTGCCATGTCTTGGTGAAGAGTGTTGTGTCCTTTGGTTGCTTCTCTTCATGATTATGGTATCTTTATGAATAGGGACAACTTGTAGGGTCATGATGCTTCAATGGATGGTGACCTTTGGCGAAGAGACACGACTCTTGGTGAAGAGGCACAATTCTTGGTGAAAGATCATGAATTGAAAAGGTACCTTTTGGTGAAGAGTTATGTCTGGAAAGGGCACCTCTTGGCGAAAAGGCACTACATGAAAAGGTAGCTTTTGGTTAAAAGTTGTGACCTTCGTTGAAACACATTTTTGTGAAAATACACGATCATTGGCGAAAAGACTTGACTTTTGGTGTTGAGCTGCTACTAGCTCCTTGAGTTGACTCGAGGTGGTTGAGCTACACTTGAGCTATTTCTCGCTGCTTGAGCTTCCTCCGAGCTATGCGAGCTATCTTCGAGCTGAGTTGAGCTAAGTTGAGCTGCCTTCCTTCAATCCTCCTTGTTGTGTGAGCTAAAAAAGACCTTAAAATAAAACAAACACAACATTAAGACTTAAAATATAAAGTAAAGATAGGATAAACTTAAGGAAAGATATGGTTTATAAATTATGCATGAAAATCGTATAACATGCTATTCATAATAAACGATGAATGGAAACATGTAATAATAATATCCTAAGAAATGATATATAATCATGGCATATATATGAATGATATGGATGACAAGATATTCTAAGCATGTAATAAGATATGAATGCATAGATATGAACAAAATGAATTCATAAATGATATAAAATAAAGTAACGAATGAAAAAACTCCATTAGAATCCTTCATGGCAAACGCCCAAGGTATGAAAAGTATATGGGAAATGTTGGGGATGGTTAGGATTACATCACCCTTCCTAGTGGTTGGGAACTGGTAATCATTATTGGCAAGTCTGTCCAAAATTTCCAAGGCTCCCTCTTGTGATTTTTCTAAGAGTGTGTTGCTTGCCAGGGCATCTAGCATCATCCTAGTCGGTGCGTTGACTCCATTGTAAAACACCACTACTTGTGTCTTATCTCTGAATTCGTGCATGGGACATTTGTGTAGGATCTCTTTATACTGATCTCAAGCCTCGTACATGGATTCATCATGTGCTTAACGAAAAGAAGTAATGTCATTAAGCAATTTATCGATCTCAAGCCTCGTACATAGATTCGTAAATAGACATTTGCATAGGAGCTCTTTGTACCGATCCCAAGCCTCGTACTTGGATTCATCATCTGCTTGACGAAAAGAAGTAATGTCATTACGAAAAGCAGTAATGTCATTAAACTTGACAAGGAAACTCTAGCATAGATTTGTCCAAGATTTTAAAGATCTGGATGGTATACTGTTCAACCATGTTCTTGCTCTATTCCTTAGTGAATAGGGGAATAATTTCAGCATTAGGACATCCTCGTGGACTCCATGTTGTCAGATTAAATCACAAACTTCTAACAATGATTTAAGATTCTCTCTGGCATCTTCATTTGTTGAGCCGCTAAACTAGCTGATTGAATGGAGCATAGTAAGCTTCACCATCTTCAATTCAAAGTGTGCGGCTTGAATCTCAGGAGTAACAATTCTTGGGTTGAAATCACCAAGGTCAGGAAGTAAGTGATCTCGAATAGGTCTATTCCGTACACGAATAGGTTGCTCGACTAAGGCTGCATTGCCTCCTGCCGCAATTGTAACACCCCCAACTCGGGTTAGGGGTCAGGAGAGTTACGACAAGAAAACATGAAGACATTCAAGAAATCTAGGGCTAATTTTGAACTTTTTCATGTACTAGGCTAACAAGTTACTTAATGCACCATTCGATTAAGCTAGTATTCAATATTGATTAACCATTTGACTTAGTTACTAGCATGTTCATCTAAGCATACGAATTCAATCATAGATTAGGCTCATGTTCATTACAAAACCATTTCAAGACAAGGACAAGATCAATTCCATGAGACCATTCCTTCTATACATATATTTACATCAAGAGTATCACTAAGCATTACAAGACTTTAATCAAGTTTTAGGTACAAACTTTACATAAAAACAAAATGCATGGCCTATCAAGATCTAAACACAAGACTAGGATGCCACAAACTAGGAGAATACAAATAAATTCACAATCATACTTCAAATCTTGCTTATCTTGCTTCGTGTCCAAGAAAGATAGCTTCAGGGTCAAGGTACCGATCGGGATGGCTTTAACCTGAGGTTTGGGAAGAATAAAAATGAGAGTGATAAGTACAAAATTGTACTTAGTACGGTAGCGTCTAAACTTATTAAATTATCAGGTTTCAAGGGTCTTTAATTCGATTATAACTTAGCTAAGCCTTAAACAAGTTAGATCAATCATTAGCTTAGAGTTTCAAACATCATTCGAATGTTCAAGCACACAATGGTCTAGGAGTTCAATTCAAGGTTAACATTACATCAATCAAGCAACCATCACATATACAAGAACTAGGCAATCTAAGCAAATAGATCATACATTTCATTCAAAAAAGGGGACTCTTTACACTATAGCTTAAGTTTCAATGAACAAGCAATTCAAGAAGTCTTGTTTACCCTTTTTACATGAGTTTCCAATATTTTTACAAGTTTAACCTAGGTTGCTGCTGTCAGGCAGTGAAGATAAACATAAACTGCTCTGTTTATTAGAATATTGAGTAAAACTCACTCATACTTAGGGTTACATACATTACATCCTTTTATAGCAAAGGACTTTGAATTGTATTAGGAGTCCTACTAACTATAACTTCTAACTCTAGGTTTCGGTACATGACTTAAATAATAACTCTATAGTATAGTTTAACTACAAAAATACTTCTAATACGTCTAAACTTACACTCCCCCTCAAGCTGGAGAATATATATTATATAATCCCAGCTTGAATAAAAACTTGGCGAAAAAAACTTTTGGCAAAGCTTTTGTGAGAACATCTGCCACTTGTTCTTCAGTTGGTATATACACTAATGAGCCAACTCCACTTGTCAACTTCTCTGCTATGAAGTGTCTATCAATTTCAACATGTTTTGTTCTGTCATGTTGAATAGGATTCTTAGCAATCTGAATAGTTGATTGATTATCACAAAAAACCTGAAAATTTTCTTCTTGAATCATTCCCAGTTCTTTAAGTAATTTTACTAACCAAATACCTTCACACATTCCCAAAGCTAACGCTCTGTATTCTACTTCTGCATTGCTTCTAGAGATCACGGTTTGCTTTTTGCTTTTCCAAGTCACCAAATTACCCCACACGAAAGAGCACTAACCACTAGTTGACCTTCTATCTGTCAGTTCGATGGCCCAACTTTCATCTGTAAAAACTTTAATTGTTTTATCAGTACTCTTCTTGAATAATAAACCATGTCCAGATGTACCCTTCAAGTATCGCAAAATCCTCTTTGTTGCTTCCATATGTTCCTGTCTTGGGTCTGTCATGTGTTGACTTACAATGCTCATTGGAAAGGCTATATCTGGTCTTGTTAGTGATAGATAGATTAATTTACCTACTAGTCTCTGACATATACCTTTATCTACTTTCAGACTAAGATCATCTTTGCTAAATTTTAAACCTGCCTCCATGGGTGTATCTACAGGTTTGCATCCTAGTAACCCTATTTCTGTGAGTAAATCCATAACATACTTCCTTTGATTGATGACTAATCCCTTGCTTGACCTTGCTACCTCCATACCTAGGAAGTATCTAAGTTTCCCTAGGTTTTTGGTTTCAAATTCTTTGCTCAATAGTGTCTTCAATCGACTCAGTTCTTCTTCATCGTCACCTGTTAGGATTATATCATCCACATAAACGATAAGAATAATCCTTTTGTTCGTTGAGGTTACCTTAGAGAACAAGGTATGGTCTGCCAGGGATTGTTTGTATCTATTCTTCAAAATAACCCTTGTGAATCTGTCAAACCATGCTCTAGGAGACTGTTTTAGGCCATAGAGTGCCTTGTCAAGCTTGCAAACTTGCCGATTCTGTCCAACACCCTCTAGCCCTGGAGGAATCTGCATATAGACTTCTTCCTCAAGGTTACCATTAAGAAAAGCATTTTCAATGTCAAGTTGGTGTAATTTCCAATCACAGTTTACAGCAAGACTTAATAAAACTCTAACAGAATTTAATTTGGCAACAGGAGCAAATGTCTCCTTATAATCAATACCATAAGTTTGTGAAAAACCTTTGGCAACCAATCTGGCTTTATATCTCTGTATACTGCCATCTGAATTGTACTTAATGGCAAACACCCATTTACACCCAACGGGATTTTTACCTTGGGGAAGGTCTGTAATGGTCCATGTACCATTCTTTTCAAGTTCCTCAACTTCTTCTTCAATAGCTTTCTTCCATTTTGGATTCTGCAAAGCTTCCTCAATAGTCTTAGGAATTTGTTCTTCATGTAAAGATGTTGTAAAAGCTTTAAACGATGGCATCAAATTCCCATAAGCAGCATATCTCTGAATAGGATATTTAGTACACTGTCTCACCCCTTTTCTTTTAGCAATAGGTAAGTAGTCAAATTCAAGAAGGTGGGGACGAATACTAGCAGAATCATTACCTCCATTGTCTTCACGAGCAGCTGGACTGAAATCCAATTCTTGAGAAGTACCAGATTGCAAAATGGTTTCTGGAATGATCCTTCTTTTTCTGGTATAAACTTGTAGTTGTTTAGGGGGCTATGAAGAAGATTTGGTTAAATTTTGAGTTCTTGCAGGCATGACAGTAGAAGAAGGATGGGGTGTAGACGGGATTATAGGTGAGGAAATAGGTAAAGCATTAAAGGGAGAAAAAGAAGTTCGAGGCTCAATTGATAAGGGACAAGTAGGAGGTATTAAAGGAGAAGTAAAAAAAGGAACATGTTTGTGAGAAGGCTGAAAATCATCGAATTTCTCCCCCTGAATTGCAGCCGCTGGAAAATAAGGTTTCTGTTCAAAAAAGTTAGGGTCCAAAGAAACAAAAAAAAATCGAGAAGGTGGATGGTAACATTTGTAGCCCTTCTTTAGTGAAGAATATCCTACGAACAGACATTTGAGAGACTTAGGATCAAGTTTTGACTTAGAAGGATCGAAGTTTCTAACAAACACTGTACACCCAAAAACTTTCAAAGGAAGGGTAGAGGACAAAGGTTTAAAATGAGGAAAACAAGATAAAAGAACATCTCTATGTGTTTGGAAATTTAAAACTCTACTAGGCATGCGATTAATAAGATATGTGGAGGTTAATAAGGTTTCTCCCCATAGATATTTACGAACATTGTGAGTAAACAATAAGGCTCGGGTTACCTCTAGTAGATGCCTATTTTTCCTTTCTGCGACTTCATTCTGTTGGGGAGTATCAACACAAGAACTGATCTGAACTATCTCTTTCTCCTTGAAAAAATCACTTAAAGACTTGGTGAAGAATTCCCCTCCATTATCAGATTTAAAGATTTGAATTTTTGAATAAAATTGGGTTTCAACCATGTTATAAAATTTCTCAAACACACTAGCCACTTCAGATTTTTCTTTCAAGAGATAAGTCCAAGTTGTTCTACTATGGTCATCAATAAAGGTCACAAACCATCTGCTACCAGTAATATTCTTCACTTTAGAAGGACCCCAAACATCATTGTGGATAAGAGAAAAAGGATGTGAGGGTTTATAAGTAGACGGTAAGTAAGATGTTCTTGTTTGTTTCGCAAGTGGACATATATGGCATTTAAAGGAAGAAGGTTTTTGATTAACAAATAATTGAGGAAAATTTTTTGCAAGATAGGAGAAATTTGGGTGGCCTAACCTAAAATACCGTAACATAACATCAGACTGTCCTAAGGAATTGAAACAAAATTTAGAAGGTGAAACAATAGGATTGCGTGGACTGTGAAGAATATATAAACCATTCTGTAAGCGAGCAGTGTCAATCCTCTTTTTTAAGTCCAGCGCCTGTAAAAAAACACTCAGAATCAGTGAACTCAAAAACACAATTTAAATCTTTGCATAGCTTGCGAACTGACAATAAATTACAATCCAGACTAGGCACAAAAAGCACATCGTGAATGATTAAATCATCAGTAAGAAATATCGAACCACTGCCTTGAATTGTTGAGAAAGAACCATCAGCTAATTTGACAGAATTCTGAGAGGAGGAATTTTTAAATTGAAAAAACAATTCCCTGTTACGAGTCATGTGTTCAGAAGCACCAGAGTCGACAATCCATGTTGGTGTGATCGTAGTAGAAAGAAGTGCAGTCAATGAAGAGTTTTTTTGTGTTCCATCATTGTCTGCGAAAGCCAGATTTCCTGCACTGCTCCAGCGAATCTGTTGAACAGATGCTGCAGGTGTACCATATGTTGTTTGGTGAAGCCTCTAGGGGAAAGGAATTATGATTGGATCGATTTTAGACTGATACCATGAAGATAAACAGAAACTGCTCTATTTATTAGAATATTGAGTAAAACTCACTCATACTTAGGGTTACATACATTACATCCTTTTATAGCAAAGGACTTTGAATTATATTAGGAGTCCTACTAACTATTAACTTCTAACTCTAGGTTTCGGTACATGACTTAAATAATAACTCTACTAGTATAGTTTAACTACAAAAATACTTCTAATATGTCTATACTTACAGGCAGCTTGTACACCACTTACTTAAACATATATAACTTTTATTTCGTACGTCAAAATTTGAATTAGTTTATACCGTTAGAAAGCTTATTTAACCCTCTTTACAACAGTTTAGATCTTTCATTTTAATGTCATTTCAATTAATACAGTTTTTAGTTCAAAGACAGGGCAATTGCATTTCTAGACAGCTTGCACTGTCCAGGGGTTTTCATTTTGAGATTCCAGCTCAAAATCCAGAATTCAATTCTGTTTTCTCCTAATGAAAATAGACATATTAAGATTCAATCCATATAAATTTCAGCATTTAATTCGACCTATAAAATTTATGGTGATTTCTCAAAGTTGTTGCCCAGAACAGAGTTTTCTGGACAGATTACACTAGGATAAGTTTTAAGCTTCTTAATTCATTAGGTTATGATTCTAACATGATAAATTAGCTTCTATGCATTTTCTTACAAGTTTAGGCTAGTCCAACTTTGTATCTAACACATGAAAATAGAGCATTATTGCTCAATAGGTTCGATTAATCCATTATCATTAGCAAGATTAATTAGCAAATTACCCTATAATCCATTCGAATAGGTTAGGTTCATTTAAGGTTATTCGAATTCAACACAATATTAGGTCCAAGTTCATTGAGTTAACTTATACCTTCTGACTTATCAAGTTTAAACCCTTAAGACATTTCATGTTGAGTTTAAGCAAGCAATTCGGATTATATTCATTTCGACTAAGCCAATAATTTAGGACTCTAACCCTATTCATTTAGGACATTATTCAAGCCCAACTTAGATGATTATTTACCGGCTCAATTCGGTTATATTTAACAATATCTAGGATCAAGATTACTATTAAACATATCAAGCTTATATGTTATCCATTAATCCAACTTTATTAAGACAAGGTTAAATCATTATTGAGAGGCCTTAACTTTATATACATAAGGGAGTACTATTAGGACATTACGATCCATTTGTTCAAGTTTTATATATACAAGTTTTACCTACCAATCATCACATCTCAAGTTTATTATATACCACGTAACCACGTAGCTTAGCAATCAAGTTGTTATGTCCCATTTGTAGTTCATTTTAATCCCTTAATCTAACAAGTTAAGTCTCTTTGAATAAATCTAAACAATTTCAAATTGAATTAGACAAACAATATAGGACTCTAGTCATATTCGAATGACACCAAGGTAAGCTTATCTTATATAACATCATTCTACATCTAATTCCTTTTGATTTAGTCAAAGCACTTAGACCTTTAACTCTATTCGAATTAAGTAGGCTTATAGACATGACTCTATTTCCAAAACAAGAACTAGATCAATCTCAAGAACCAAGAAACCAAACAAACCAAGCAAGTGTTTGCATAATTTCATTTCATACACTTTGTTCAACCAAGTCAAGCAAATCAAGTAGCATATTCAAGTATGGTGAATTAAGTCCACTTACTTCTTTTCAAGTTTTAGGGTCTTTATTTCAAGTTTAATCTAGTTAAGTTTTGATCCAATTTTAGTAAGTCTTAAATTAGTCTACATGATCTATTCGAATGGTTCAAGCATACTAGGATCAAGCAATTCAATTCAAAGTCTTATCTCACATCAATCAAGCAAGGAACACATCTACAAGAATTAAGCAACCTCAAATAAACAATCAATGTTTCACTCAAATGGAAGTCTTATATCACCATGTTCATTTTTCTTTCAAGACACAAGAAAATTCAAGGTAACAAGATCATTAGTTCATTCATGTAGGTTCTTTATTTCACAAGTTCATTATCAAGAATCAAGGGTACACATTTTCATTCAAGTGTAGCTTATTTCATTTTAAGCTTATTAACATGTTTTGCCTTGGCCTTTAGTTGAGTTTAGGTAATCAAGTCTCCAACCAAACTGTCGCCACAAGATGCACCGTAGTGCTACAAGATGCATCGTAGTGCTGGTCAACCCTCTTACTGTCGCCAAAGACCACACATACGTACCCTCTGTCTATCGCTAAATAGGGGCCTTAGCCCTGGACCGTAGTCCCCCTGACACAATGAGCTATAGACTCTAATGCATGATGTCCTACCTAGGACCAACTATTAACCAAGAACTTGTTTGATTCTTTTATTATCAAGCAATCACACACAAGTGTTTAGACATCAAGTATATCAAGAACAAGTTCATATTAAGCCTTTAAGCCATGTGAACCTTAGTTCATTCCACAAGTAATCAAGGATTTCAAGCATTAAGCAAGGTCAAGCATTCATTAATTTCCAGCAAGGATTCATTTCAAGTAATCTATATTTATCAAGCTAGTATATTTCAAGCCATTCATTCATTCATTCACTCGAATGGTTACAAGTATTGTTTTCATTATTGAATTATGTCTTAAGCAAGTGATCATTAGTGAGTAAGCAAGTTCATCCCATGCAATCTAATACTATTCGAAAGATTCCATCCAATCATAAAGATTAAGCATCTCATTTCATGTTTCGTTTTCCATTATCAAGTCATGTATTTATTACCAAGGTTCCAATTAGGCATCCTTCCCTTAACTTCAATTTACCGAGCATAGATTAAGTCCATTTCATGATAAACCATAAGAAAGAGAATAAACATGTAATATTGGTTAGGACCTAAGTCTTAACCCTATGTAAACTACACTCACAATACTCCAAGCAAGCTAAATCTTGGATAGCTTTCCCCTTTTGCTTATCCCTTGGATGACCAACTCTAATGCCTTCACCAAACTCTTCTTCTTATTCTAACAAGACACAAGACCATGGAAATGTCATTAGAACTCAATTCATCAAGACAAGTTGTACATAATCAAGCATACATTTTCATTACAAGTATCAAATTTGTTTTTGCTTCTGGTAGTTTGTATACCTCTTACTAATTTGCCTATATCTTTTAATCTATATATTGGAATTTAAATCCGTTTACACCGTTAGAAAGCTAACCTAATTATCTTTCTATCCATATAAACCTTGCATTTTTATCCTTTATACATTAATACAGTTTTTAAGATAAAGACCATGTCAAGTTTACAAGATCAAAAGTGCAAGTTTGCTATAAGGTCCACTTTCATGAGCTAATTAACCTATGACCCTTACATGTTCAAATCAACACCTTTTACCTTAGTTTCTCCTGTTTTACAAGTCAAGTTTAGTCCCTAATTAGTCCATTTCAGTCCCTAATTTAGCCATTTTCTAAAATAGTCCACGTTTCATTAACCTGTCAATTATCACTTTAAAGCAATCAATTTCCTTATTAATCAAGCAATTCATTTTATCAAGAATTCATTTTAGGTTCTCCCCTATTTTTATCTAAATTTTCCAGCCTTTAATTCTATCCAGTTTAATCCTGATTTTACCAATTTATTCAAATTAGTCCCTAACATCCAATTTAAACCATCTAGATGACTAGTTTCATTACTAGTTCAATTTTTAGCACTTAACCATTATATCAACTTATTCCATGACCCATTTTATTTCAGTATCAAGTTTTTCCAGCAAGCTTTTTTTTATTCAATTTAAGTTCCAATATTCATAACCGGTTAATTACAAGTGTTTATAACACCATTTAACATATATCAAAACAGAACAACCCAGAAAACAGTTTCCATGTGTTCTATATACGAACATGATTGTTTCTTTAATCAAACTTATCAATTTAATAATCTATTTCGAGATTAAATAGTTCACTAGCATTTTAGTAATCAAAATAGTCACATTTTAATTTACTTCCGAACAGGGCAGCTTTTAAATCTGTTTTAACACTCAAGTTAGTTCATACAAATTCATACCCAAATTTCCAGAATTTCCAGTATTGTAATTCATTCAATTGAATCAAATTAAACACTTAAATTTTATCAAACAAGAATCGGTTCCCATGTCCTAACTCTAAAAGTCATATTCGAAATCAAGAAAAAACAAGGGAAACTTACATTCATAGACATGCAAGCATCAATCCTTTAATTTCGAGCAAGTTGATTCTTGAATACTCTATCTCTCTCTCTAATTTTTTATTCTATCTATCGAGAGTGAAGAAGGTGATTCTTCTTCTTCCTTATCCGGCCAGCCTCCCCCTTCATTTTCTAATTATTTCCACAAATTAATCTTGATGATTAATCAAGAGAAGAAGAGGTAACCGGCCAAATGGCATTTTACATGCATGGGGGATAATGACCATGCAAAGTAGTAAGTTTTTATTCTCATTCACTTTAGTCACTTCGTAAATGGCTATTCGATTTCCATAAATTTCAATTTAGTCACCAAACTCCTAATTATTCATTCAAAAAAATATTTTCATCAAATTGAATTACATTCAAAATACCTACCTACTTCTAGGCCATAGTTTAGGGTGTTACAGCAACATTTTGATTGTCGAGGACATTTTGACTGTTGTTGGCATTCAAATTGCCCACTAGATCAACAGTAAATGCCATTTCTACTCTTAGCTCTCTCTCCTTTTACGAAAAACTCGTTCAATAGCAAGTTCAAGTGAGTATTTTTGTGATGTTGGTCTTGCTCTGGTCATACACAGACACAAAACTACAAATGTTAGCCCCTTGAAGAAAAATAACATAAAAGAAACAAATGAAAGGGAAAAGGTGCAAGAAATTATAAATAAAGTCGCTATTGTCAATCCTCGGCAATGGTGCCCAAAACTTGTTGTGTGATTTAAGTGCAACGCAAACGGTGCAAGTGAACACGTCGCAAATAATAGTATAGATTAAGATCGTCTTTAAAAGGATTTGTGAAATTCTAACTTTTAGCTTCACGCACTAAAAAGAAATAGAATAGATGGTGATAAATATCAAGTAGAATAAACTTAGGGCAAGAGAAATTGAATAAACAGAAAGTTATCATCGATATGAGGGATTAGACTGGGTTATTTTCATGGTAAGTAATTGCCCTTCAATGTTCAATGGAGTGTTCTTCAATGCCTTCGAGTTATCCCTAACTGGTGAATGTGTAAGCCTTGGTGATACATCCCTGCGTTAACCTTGGATAGACAACATCGATCTTTTCACTCTTCTTAGCTGCTGAAATTCGTTGTTTATTTCTAACGTGAATTAGTTTCCACCAACGGTTGTTTAAATGGAAACTGTATCCATTTGTTTCATGAATCTAATTCTCCCAAGTCTGGATCAATAAATGCATTCAAGTACCTCTCCCAAGTTTCCTTGAAGCGAAATTAAGAACCAAGAATGGATAAACACTGAATTTATAGAATTAAAAATCAAAACAAATCATTCGTTCTTACACACCATAAACCCGATAACCCAAGTCAAATTATTATAGTTCATGGCTGGGTTGGAAGAAAACAACAATGAATAAAACTCGGACATGTGTGGATTGCACGATACAAGATAAAAAGAAATGGAAAAGACGGACTCCTCAAATGGTTGTGCGCAAATCCTCCTCTTCGATCTGATCTCTCTCTCTCTCACCATCTCTCCCTTGATGTGTTGTTGCGATCTTAAATTGGTGAGGAAAAGGAGTTCGAATGAGTGTGAAACGTGTGGGATCTGATCTCTAACTAACTCAGCGTTTGAATTTGAATCTGGGTAATTATCCAATGTGTTTTAATTAATTCCTGGAGATAATAGCTTTATCGCGACTTGCTAAGGCATCCTTCAGCAAGTAGCTCAGCAACTCGTCTTGCACAAAATAAAGCAAAAACATCAGCGATTTCTCCACAAAAACCATCAAAACATGAGGCCAAGCCCAATGGACAAAGAAACTACGTAACTATGCATTAATGACTAAGAATGCAATTAAAATGGGCCTAAATCTAACAATAATATGAGTTAAAAGGATAGAAAATATAGTACTTTTACACACTTAACGTATATCTATACAAAATCACAGAATGTAACGAGGAAGTTAAAAAGTATAAACAAGAAGAAATTGCACAACCAAGTATATCATAGTTTTGAGTTTTAAAACTGATATTCCTTAATCAACGGCCGAAGAAATTTCCTAACAAATTTGACATCACTAGTTTGATTGTATATTTATAAAACATTGCACTTGGGAGGGGAAGCTCGTTACAACAAGTACCTTGAATCTTTTAGGCAAACATTAGAACAAAGGTAATTTACTATGTTTAATCTAATGTAACATATAACAACAGAATTGTACGGTTAAAAGAAAATTCAAATATTTATTTGTTGACACGGATATATGATTTTTGAAAGAAAAAAATAAAAATAAAAAGCAATTGAACAACATTACCTTTGGTTAGTATAATAGGTTATTGCACTATTAAGATTATGACCATAGGTTTCTAGCAAGAAGATGAGATTAGTCACTATTACTTTTGCAGTCTTGTATATTTTACTTGCTAGCAGGCCTCTGTACAACCATAATAACATCAATCCCTTACGATTTAAACCAAGATATTGATTCTGACAATTGTTCAATATCAATTACTAAATTGAGTCCTATCATGTGATCCTTGGTGATCTTAAAAGGTAAACATTATGATGAAGCTAGAAAATGGAAGATGAAAGAAATCAAGAACTAACCTGATTCCCAATAAGAATCTCAATAATAAACCTCTTTTGAACCGTGAATCAAGAATCATTACATTATTTGACAAATGAAGTAGGGTATGCAAAATTAGGGTGATCATGATCGTGCTCGAAACTTTCTTACTTAAATTTTACCATAAAACGAATTAAAAGTTCAAAGATCATATTGAAAATGAATTAAAAGTTCAGTGAAAGTGATGGAGATGAATTAAAAGTTCAACATTTTTTTAAGTTAACGTACCACATCAGTTTTTTTTAACAACAATGATTGTAATAAAAGCGGATTAAAAGTTCAATGATTGTATTGCAAGATTTAAAGGTTTAGTGGCCATATTACAAGCGTCCTAAAAGTTCAGGGACTATCAACGTAGTTTACCTAAAAATTTAATATACTACGTATGATATGATAAAAAAATATCAATACGATACAAATATATGTTACAACCCAAAATTTGAGCATAAGAGATTTAATAAATTTTAGTTTTAAATCGTAATTTACCTGAATTGTCACTTTTAGGGGGGAAATTGACATGTTTGTACGTAAACCTACAATTGAGCAGCTTAATTGTTATTTACCCTAAAATTTAAAGCGTTGCTAAAGGAAGCTTCTTAAGGTAAAAAAAAAATGCAAAAAACAACAACGCTGGGATGATGGCATTCAATGGAAGTCGTTCAAGAACAGCTATAGGAAAATAAAACAACAAAAAAATGAATTTGGCATCTACCATTATCTCCACCATTTTTTTATACTTCATAACAAAATGGCCATAAAAAAGAGAAATAGAATAAAATAAATAAATAAATAAATAAGAGAACTTATAGTTTAAAAACTTAGGAGCCTGAATTTGTTAAGCCAAAAAAAAACCAACACATTGATTACTTTCAGGCCTTTTTGATTTCTGAAGAATTAGAAGCATTTCCTGTGCACAATAGATGGACCAGATTCATCATACTCTGCCTTAGCAATCCACATCTGCGTTACAAATCACATTCAGAAAATGCCTTAAATGTGTATGAACTAAGAAGCTTACTGGAGAGAATATGATGAGTGATAATGAGATTGTATAGGATATTCAACACTCTTTACCCAAATTCTTCCCAGCCGAGAGCCTTTTTCGAGATGCATAAGCAAATTTCAACGATTAGAGAATCATTTCTAGCAAAAAAAATGTCCCAAATTCCCTCATCTATTGACAAGTATAGAACACAGTTCCCTATTGAGTTGCAAAATCTTTAGGCTAAACTGGTTAGTCTGCATGCCGGGTTATATTTAGGTTGGAACAACTCCTATATTAAATTTTTGGGTGATTTCAAGTTTAGATTCATGGTACTTGGGTCAATAACGTTTAAGGTTTGAGTTTTCATGTGAAGTCATTGTGAGTTTAATTATTTCAGGTTGGGATGAAATTTAGCTTGTTGAGTTTCTATAATCAAATCATATTATGTCAGTTGATTGAGTTTCAGGATTGGATGTATCAGTTGATTAAGTCAATAATACCTGCTGGAAAGTGCTGAGAGATGCCAAGATAGAGCCTCCAATCCAAACACTGTATTTCCTTTCAGGTGGAGCTACCACCTTAATCTTCATGCTGCTTGGGGCTAAGGCAGTGATTTCCTTGCTCATTCTGTCAGCAATTCCAGGAAACATGGTCGTTCCACCACTGAGAACAATGTTTCCATACAAATCCTTCCTGATATCCACGTCACACTTCATGATAGAATTGTATGTCGTTTCATGAATGCCAGCAGCTTCCATCCCGATCATGGAAGGCTGGAAAAGGACTTCAGGGCAACGGAAACGCTCGGAACCAATTGTGATCACCTGGCCATCCGGCAACTCGTAGCTCTTCTCGATGGAAGAGATAGTTTTGGAAGTTTCCAGCTCTTGCTCGTAATCAAGTGCAATGTATGCCAGCTTCTCTTTCACATCCCTCACAATTTCACGTTCAGCCGTAGTGGTAAACGAATAACCGCGCTCTGTCAAGATTTTCATAAGGGCATCAGTAAGGTCACGTCCTGCAAGGTCAATTCGGAGGATGGCATGTGGGAGGGCGTATCCTTCATAAATGGGGACAGTATGGCTCACACCATCTCCAGAGTCCAGAACAATACCTACATAAAGTTGAGAATTCCTCAAACCAAATGCAAATTCAACTTTGAGATTGTTTTAATCAAGTGTTATACATGAGATCGAGAGTAATGAATGGCTTACCAGTTGTTCGACCACTTGCATAGAGTGAGAGAACAGCCTGGATAGCAACATACATAGCAGGTGCATTGAAGGTCTCAAACATGATTTGGGTCATTTTCTCACGATTGGCTTTCGGGTTCAGAGGTGCCTCAGTGAGAAGAACTGGGTGCTCTTCCGGAGCCACACGGAGTTCATTGTAAAAGGTATGATGCCAAATCTTTTCCATATCATCCCAGTTGTTAACAATACCGTGTTCAATTGGATATTTAAGAGTGAGAATACCACGCTTGGACTGAGCCTCATCCCCAACATATGCATCTTTCTGACCCATTCCAACCATCACACCAGTGTGACGTGGACGACCCACAATACTAGGGAACACAGCCCTTGGTGCATCATCCCCAGCAAATCCAGCCTAAAGAGATTTAAATGCATCACTAGGAAAAGATACTACATAGAGATAAAGACAAAAGCTTGAAACCAAAGTTAATCAAACCCGAGTTCGAGGGGTAAAAGTCTTCTGCCCCTAATCATGCCCCCTTCTATGCGAAATAGACTATGCCCTACACTAAAAATTATTTAAAAATTAAATTCTAACCGCTAACCCTAATTTTCACATCCCAAACTCTAAACCTTACACTCTAAAAAATACACTCTACCCCTAATTCCCTAAACCCTAACCTTAAACTCTAAACCCACTATTTTTAAGTGGGGGCATAATAAGGGGTAGACAATTTCCATCCGAGTTTGAGTGTTGGATATAAGTACCTATGTCTATCTCTATATCTATTTGTCGGACTCAGGAATGAGTGTCAAATACAGTTACATCAAGAAAAATAAAAATTTCTAGCAATATTGCTTAGAACACAGTACAATTCATACATGTACCAAAGATGGTGAATCCTATAACTATACCTTAACCATTCCGGTTCCATTATCGCATACAAGTGGTTGGATATCTTCACCCTCAGCCATCTTGTATCACCAGCTGAAATAGAACATCAAAATTACATCAACATCACGACAATAAGATAAACAGTCACAATTTCACAACCATCACTTTCAATGAAAATTTCAGAATGAAAAATCCATCACAAAAGATATGTTTCAAGAATATTATGATTAAAGTAAAGAACTGAACCCCTTCTTAGAATCATGTATTCTCATCTTCTTCAATCTTTTTGATTAATAAAAAAAAGATACTCCATGAAATCAATGACAATAGAAACCATTAAGCATCCTGGATGCAATAATTAGAAGATAAAGAATCATAAATTAACTAAAATCCATTAAGGACCAAAACTAAAATAAAAAAAATTAAACTAAATAACAGATACAAACAATTCCTACTTAATAAACACAATGCCAAATGAAAATCGGATCGAAATCAAATAATATATGGATTGCATAAATAAACAGGAATCTTAGTTTATATTTCATCCTTTATTTTTTTCTCTATTTTCTCATGAACCAAGCAGAAGAGAAACTGAAAATCATCTTAGATGCAATCATTGAAATCTAGAAAATCATAAATGATCCAATTTTTTTAAGAAAATAAAGAACAGATAACTACAGTTCCTATGAAATCAATACAATGCAACATGAAAACGGACCAAAAACAAACAATATGCGTAGTATATAACAAAACAGGAATGTTGAAATATTCGTTTTATTATCTTCTTTCATTTTTGCCTATGTTTTCTCGTGAACCAAACAGAAGAGAAACAGAAAATCACCTGCGCAAAGCAAATGGCAAAAACGGGAAATTCAAAGAAAGATGATCTAAACAGACGGCCCTTTAGGTTCCAGAAAAGAAATGGCAAGTGATAAATGATAAAAACTTTTTGAAATTTAAAATTGATACGCAAAACTTTGTGAGTGTTTTTAAACTTTTTACCGTGTCCTTCGGTCGTACAATTCTTTTATGGCTATAACCATAAGGAACGCTTCAACCGCGCTCTAAACTGGTTTTACTGTTTCTCATCCATCCATATTTTCTTTTCTTTTTCTTCAGGTAAATATACATTTTGATCATTGTAGTTGGTTTCAAGATTCAATTTGGTACTTCATTTTTTTGGTCCAATTAGGTAGTTAAACTTGGCACCAAAGTTCAATTTGGTACCTAAAATATTTTTAATCTAAATAGCTAGCTGAACTTGGCTTTTTAGTTTAAATAGGTACACAAACTTTACTTATTGGTTCAAAATGGTTAAAAACCATAAGTATCAATTTGGACCAAACAATCAAGTTTAGGTACCGATCTTGAACCTATAAGCCAAATTTAGGTACCTAATTGTACCAATAAAAGTGTTTCAATACTAAATTGAATCTTAAAGTTAAGTTTAGATACCAAATTGGACCCAAAACAAGTTTAGGTATAAAATCTAATCTTGAAGTCAAGTTTTAGGTACCCAAATGTATATTAACCCTTTCCATTAAGAAAACTTTTTCTTACTACTTTTGTCTAATTCTGGTTTAAGTCCTTGCACTGTTTAACCCCCTTTAATTTAATTCAGATTAAATATTTTTGTCCCTTGATTTTTTTGTAATGTCATTAGTATATTCAATTTTTTTATATAAACACGTGCATTCAATTCATTGATTGACTAATCTGGATCAAATACATATAATTGATATTGTTTTTAGTTATTTTTCCTTAAAATGATAAAGTGAAATTAAAAATGATAGTTTTAAGTATTTAGCTGACAAGTAAATTTATTGTTATTTGAAGATAGTTGGTTGAATTTCTATGTGATCGAATAATAATAATAAATTCACATCATTACTCTAGCAGTAACAACCGGAGATGTTATTTATTCGGACTTGACAATAACTGTAACACCCCTCGCCCGGATTAGGAACGAAAGGGTGTTACGTTTTAACAGATTCGGACAAACGGGATATCATAACATATAACTTCATATCAATTATAAATTTCTCAACTTAGAACATAAAAATGGTGGGCTAATAAAAACTTTAATTTCACTCTATCAAATGGATTACAAACTTAAACATACATAAACATATAAGCTAACTTAACACGGCATCCTTATTTACATGTTGCTAAATTCAAATGTCAAACGATTATGGTAACATCTCAATCATGCTTTTACATTCAACAACCATACCATGTTATCTAATCTAAATCAACCTATAATATATTGCAATTAACATAATTCACATAGCCTATTCGAATGCTTTACAACTTGTAAACACATTACCTATATCATGATCAATCTAACATCAAACATTATTCAAACAACATATGTACATGTAAACAAACAACAAATTCACCATTCAAAATGGACACTATAGCACCCTAAGACCATTCGAATCATACAACCAACATCTAGGATCAATTCTAATATCATTCAATAACAAACAACTAGAAGCATTGCCAATTTATAACATCATGATCCATTCTAATTACTCAACCAATTCAAGAAGGAATCTAGATGCAATATCACCTAATCAACCATTCATATCATGATCCATGGCAGTTCATCATATAACAACATATAAACTATACACATCATTTGCAAAATCATTTCAAACTTGGTCATATATATATATATGTATATATATATATATATATATATATATATATATATATAAACCATCTAAACATCGTTTCATACATTACATATCATGTAAATTTTATCTTAATATATACAAAGATCCAAAATACATGCGACACTATATATATGTAACTATGCCACCATATATGAGTTTAGAAAAGCTATATCCTACTTGAGTCTTAACTTGTGATTGCTTCCGGATCAGATTAGATAGCTTTTGGAATCAAAAACCTGTTATTTTAAAAGAAGGAAACATGAGAGTGATAAGTACAATACGTACTTAGTGAGGCAGTTCCTATACTTACTAATTCAATCTTTTAATCTATTATTTCATATGATCAAGGTTACTTAGCTATACTTAATCAAGTCACACCTAGCTAATTCATTTCATGTAACAACATCAAAATCATATAAACATGATCATAATCAATAGCAATTAAGCATAACCTCATGTAATTCATTCATATAGACCAATTTCATCTCAATAATGTTATTGAACATCATGTAACATTCAACCAAAGCATGATCTCATTTCTTTTATTTCATTAGAATAGGGTACTTCCCTACAAGTTCATGTGCATTTCATATAATCATGTATAATACATCATCATATCATCTCATTTGATCACATTTAAGCATATATTTGAATAGGCTCACAATCCATCATTTCATGTAACATGTAACCTTATGACATATCATCTTTTCATTGATTATGTAAAGTTTTATTACAAGTTTCTTAGGTTTTGCCTTGGATGATTAGATGGACTAGGTAATCAAGTCGATAGGTACCAAGTACCAACATATAACAGTAGATGCACAAAGCATCAGTAATCAGTATATACACAATTGTATCAAAGTGTCTAACTACACCATATAACATGTAACATGTAACAATAGATGCACAAAGCATCAGTAGGTGACAAACCACGTTTAATAGAGAGTACATAAAGTACTAAATTAGTAGAGCTCAAGACTCTAGGGCATGCCCTTCTACCTAAGGACCACTAGTCAACCAAGGACTTATTAAGTCTTTTAAATTCCAACAAGATCAACTAAGTGTTTCACAAATAATTTACAAGGTCATATAGCATGTACATGTCACCAATACACTAGACCTATTCAAGGTCATCATTCGAGCAATTTCCAGCAAGTATATCATGTCATTTCACTCATGAGTTCATCAAAAACAGTAGCATAAAATTACTTATAAGTTCATATCATGAAGCACATATAGCCAACATCTCATAGCAAAGTACATTGATCACCAACAATGTCAACTAGCATTAAATATGTAACATAATATCCCATTTCATTTATTCCTTCTTCCATTACATTTTTGTTATCAAAACCTTATTAGATTCATTTCATACTTCACGTGAAATAATCATATAAACTTAAAACATTGGTTAGGACACTAGTCTTAACCCTAAAATCAACTACACTCACAATACTCCAAGCTATGTTATTTCCTTGATCACTATGCTCTTGCTCTTTCTATTTGGTTATCCAAATCTTGAATCCTCGAAGTAATCTTCACACTCTTGATCTTAAACATTCAAACAAAACATATACAAATCATATTAGAATTCATTTCGACCATATAATCCATTTATACAATCACAAACACTTAAACATATAAAATTGTCCCTAATCTGACAGTTTGAGCACTAGTCGCTATTTTGGCCATATCTTTTTTACTCACAAGTCCAAATTTAGATTTCTTTACTAATCCAGAAATCTTATTCATTCAGCTTTAAATCCATGTGTGGTACAGATTTTTCTCATTTCTCAATCAATACAGCTTATTAATTAAACATATGTCATTTTGTAGTTCTGAACAATTTGTAACACTTCCACAATTTCGGTTCCAGATTTTTCTATAGATATCAAATTTTAGTGTCGTTTGTTTCTAGTTAAACTAGACATAACCAAGTTTTTTATATCAAAATTTAAGGTCTAAATTCCATGTATTTTATTTTTGGTGAATTTTTAAAGTCACGATCCAGAATAGGGTGGTGCTGAGCAGATTACACTAATTTCTCTCTTAATCTCCTTATAACTTATTTTCTTGGCTTCTACCCCCTAATCTTATTTTACCAGCTACTTCTAAATTTTCTCAAAACCATTTTAACACTTTCAAACATAAATTTTTAGATAAATCAAACCCAGAATTCATCAAGAAAACAATATAAATTCATGGACAAAATCGGGTAACATATTAGACACTTACTTGAATTGTACGAATATGCATGCAATCTAAGTATAATTTCCAGCCCTCAAACTTTAAATTTTTCTTCTTGTTTTGCTTCTTTTTTCCTGATTTTCAAGCTCTCAAATTCTCTCTCTCTCACTCTCTTTGTTATTCTCGGTTAAATGAAGAAAAGATAATAACATATGTTGATTTTGCATGCTTGTTAGCCATGTGTCATCTTCCTTGGCACATGGCTTCATTGTAAACCAAGTGTTTATCCCACTAATAACCCACTATCTTATGGTATATATCATATTATAGGTTATCCCACTAATAACCTGCTTTCTTATGCTATATGTCATATTATAGGTTATCCCACTAATAACTCAATTTCTTATGTTATATGTCATATTATAGGTTATCCTACTAATAACACACTTTCTTATGATATACGTCATATTATAGGTTATTCTACTAATAACCCACTTTCTTACGTTATATGTCATATTATAGGTTATTCTACTATTAACCACTTTCTTACGCTATATGTCATATTATAGGTTATCCTACTAATAACCCACTTTCTTATGTTATATGTCATATTATAGGTTATCCTACTAATAACCCACTTTCTTATGTTATATGTCATATTATAGGTTACATCTCCACTTTTCATTTTTTTTAATTTCTTATGATTTTTCTTGGGTGTTTTTAGGGTGTGACAACTCCTCCCCCGTTAAAATAATTCGCCCTCGAATTTACCTGAATTGAATAGATGAGGATATTGCTTTCGTATCGTAACCTCGGGTTCCCACGTAGCCTCTTCGACTTTATGATTTCTCCATAGAACTTTAACGAGGGGAACACTCTTGTTTCGAAGTCTTTTAACTTCCCGATCAAGAATTTGGACAGGTTTTTCTTCATATGAAAGGTCGGGATTAAGTTTAACTTCCTCAAGCTCAAGAATGTGCGATGGATCGGACCGATATTTTCTGAGCATCGAGACGTGGAATACATTGGGAATTTTATTGAACTCAGAAGGAAGTGCGAGTCGATAAGCCACATGACCAATTCTTTTGATAAATTCAAATGGTCCGATAAAAGGAGGACTTAGCTTTCCTCTTCTACCGAATCGGAATACTTTCTTCCACGGAGAGACTTTAAGAAACACCTTGTCTCCGATTTCATGTTGGATGTCCCTACGCTTTAGATCAGCGTATGACTTTTGTATATCGAAAGCTTGCTTCAATCAGAAGTGAATCATTTGAACTTGTTCTTCGGTTTCCTGAAGCAATTGTGGTCCTAACACCTTGTTATCTCCGAGTTTGGACCAACATAGAGGAGTTCGGAATCTTCTGCCATACAACGCTTCAAAATGAGCCATTTGAATCGAAGATTGGAAGCTATTGTTGTAGGCGAATTCGACAAATGGTAACAATTTTTCCAGTTCTTTCCGAAGTCGATGATACAAGCTCGAAGCATGTCTTCAAGAACTTGAATCACTCGTTCGTATTGTCCATCACTTTGCGGATGGAAAGTCGTACTCAAGTTCAACTTGGTTCCAAGAGCTCGTTGAAGAGTCCTCCAAAAACGAGCTGTGAATCGGGGATCTTGATCGGAGACAATTGCGAGGGGAACTCCGTGCAAACGGATGATTTCCCGGATGTAGAGATCAGCTAGAGTTTCCAAACTATAATTCATACAAACTAGAATGAAATGAGCAGACATGGTGAATCTATCGACGATTACCCATATAGCGTCACACTTTCTTGGGGAGCAAGGAAGACCGGATACAAAATCCATTGTGATTCGTTCCCATTTCCATTGTGGAAATTCGAGAGGTTGGAGCAATCTAGTAGGAACTCGGTGCTCGGCTTTCACACGTTGGCATTTCAAACACTTCGAGACATAGCCGTTGATAGCTGATTTAATTCCGGGCCACCAATACAAAGGCTTGAGATCCTTGTACATCTTAACCGATACAGGGTGGATCGAGAAAGAACTTTGATGTGCTTCTTGTAGGATTTCTTCTTGTAATTATTTACCATTAGGAACACAGATTCGATCTTTTAAGTATAGAAGACCGCTCGATTTAACAGAGAAATCAGGATTAGACTCAAGCTTAGAAATGATTTTCTGAAGTTTCGGATCAACTTGTTGTAGTTCTTTGATCCTTGTGATTAAAGTAGATTGGACTTGGAGTTCACATAGATAATTCCGAGCCTTGCATAGTCGAAAATGAGCGTTGATAGCCAAAGGAGCTACAGATAAACAAATCAAACACGTTACTTAGAATGCAAGATATTATTCGAATGGTTCCTTTGTTGGACAAGGAGATATTCGAATCCTTCCTTGTTTATCAAGAAGGAATTCAAATGGTTCAATTGGATTTCAAGATTGAACGTTTTTAGATTTTCGAGAATTTCGAGTAACTTATCGAGGTTCGGTTTTCGACTCAGAGCGTCGGCAACCACGTTGGCTTTTCCCAGATGATAGTTGATGGTCAAATCATAATCTTTGAATAATTCCAACTATCTTCTTTGTCTAAGATTTAGATCTTTTTGAGTGAGTAGATATTTGAGACTTTTGTGATCGGTAAACAACTTGCACCTTTCACCGTACAGGTAGTGCCGCAAGATTTTGAGTGCGAACACAATAGACGCAAGCTCGAGGTCGTGTGTAGGATAGTTCAATTCGTGCGGCTTTAGTTTTCGGGAGGCATATGCAATCACGTTGCTTTCTTGCATCAAAACGCAACCAAGGCCTGAGTGTGATGCATCGCTGTACACCACGAACTCTTTTCCCGATTCGGGTTGAATAAGGATTGAGGCATGTGTCAAAGCTTGCTTGAGTTGGTCGAAGCTTCGTTGCTGCTTTTTTGACCACTCGAAGACTTCATTCTTTCGAAGGAGTTTGGTTAACGGCACGACAATCACCGAGAACCCTTTCACGAATCTTCGATAATACCCGGCTAAACCGAGAAAACTTCGGACCTCGCTCACATTTCTCGGAGGTCTCCAATTAAAGATGGATTGGATTTTCTTGGATTCGAATTTGATTCCATCGGATGAAATGACGTGTTCGGGGAATGAGACTTCAGATAACCAAAATTCACACTTAGTGAACTTGGCGAACAGTTGGTGTTCACGGAGCGTTTGAAGCATAATCCGAATATGATCAACATGTCCTTCCTTGTTCCAGGAGTAGACAAGGATATCATCCATAAAAACAACAACGAACTTATCGGGATAAGGTTTGAATACTCGATTCATCAGGTCCATGAATTCAACTGGGGCATTTGTTAAACCGAATGGCATTACCAAAAATTCGATGTCCATATCAAGTTTGGAAAGCAGTTTTGGTCACATCTTCTTCTTTCACCCTCATTTGATAGTAACCAGATCGGAGATCAATCTTGAAGAATACGGCTATGTGTTTGAGTTGATCGAACAAATCTTTGATCCTAGGCAAAGGTTATTTGTTTTTTATCGTTACTTTGTTAAGGTGCTGGTAATCGATGCAAAGCCGCATCGTACCGTTCTTCTTTTTCACGAACAGGACAGGAGCACCCCCAAGGAGATATACTGGGTCAAATGAATCCCTTGTCCTCGAGTTCTTAGATTTTCTTCTTCAATTCTTTCAGTTCAATAGGTGCCATCCGATAGGGCATAATGGACACAAGAATAGTCCCAAGTTAAACTTCAATCTTGAATTCAACTTCTCTAGTTGGAGGTAGGCCAGGGAGTTCCTCGGGAAAAACATCAGTGAATTCAGATACAATTGACATTTCAAGCAAACCGAAATCAAACTCATCTTGCAAAGCCATAGCAGCGAAAATAGACGTCGGTTTCTTGTCTATAAACAGAATGGATTCTTTTCCTAAACCCTGTAAGTACAATCTTCGATTTTGACAATCCACCCAGGTTCATGTTTTCCCAACAATTCTAGTCCTAAAACTAGATCGAACTCACATTTAGGTAACATGTATAGATCACAAGAGAATGGAACATTTATAATGGTTATTCGGCAATCTCTACAAATCAAGGTAATCAGTAAGTTTCCTCCTATCAGATTTGAGACTATGAGGCTCGTTTCCACTATTTCAGGTTTCAAGTTTAGTTCGTATAACAGATATGAACAGATAAAAGAATGTGTTGATCTCGAGTCTATGAAAGCGTAAACAAGTTTAAGGTTTAGTTTAACCGTATCCACAATGACATCGGGAGATTCTTCTTCTTCTTTGCCGCGAATATGGTAGACACGAGATGGGACTCGAGATTCTTGGTGAGTAGGAGCTTTCGAATGGATAGCCTTTCCTTTCCCCTGATTACCTGACTGAGCTTGCCTCGAGTTTTTGTTTCGACCAGATGGCACAAAGCTCGGGTTAGAAGAATGTCGAGCAGGAGCTTGGTCATTTTTCCTTAGGCAGTCCCGAACATAGTGGTCATCACCACCACAGGCAAAACATAGATTAGACTAGATTCAGCACTGGCTGAAATGTTGTTTCTGACAGAACTTGCAAGTAGGGATTTTCTCCGCATTTCCCGTGCTATTAACAGAGACAACCGGGATGGCCATCTTACTCGAGTGTTGAGACTTAGATGGAAAGTTACTTCGAGTAACATGAGTGTAGGTGAAGGATGTTTCTTTTAGATGTTTAGACTTCTTTGACCACCTAGACTTATCGTCACTCTTTCGCTTCTTGTCAACCCAATAATCGCTCTTTCGACTCTCAGTGGTTCTCAGTTTAGATTCGGTGGCAATAACTCTATTCACAAGAGTTTTGAAGTATGTAATACTGATGGTGGTAAACATCAGACTCAATTTATCGCTCAACCTGTCGATGAACATTCGGCACTTGTCTTTCTCGGTTTTAATGTATTTTGAGCTATATTTGCAGTATTTGCATAAATCAGCAACATATTGTTCAATCGGCTGATTGGCCTGTTTCAGATATAGGAACTTCTTCCAGCGATCCGCCAGATATTGTTCACTAATGTATTTCTTGTTGAATTCATCAACAAAGAATTTCCATGTTACTAACTCGGCAGAAGCGGTCAGAGTCGTGGTCTCCCACCAACTTAGGGCTTCATCGGCTAAAACTGCAACAACACATTCAAGTTTACGCTCGTCTGAGCACTGAAGTTGTTTGGTCAGAATTTGTGTTGTTCTTTCGAGCCTGTATTCAGCTTCTTCTGGCTTCTCTTTGTTCGCGCCGGTGAATATAAAAGCTCGGTGTTGTGCAAGCTTGTCGATCGGAGCTCGACTCGGGGCAGCAACAACAGGAGCCGATTGTTCACGCCTTATGTTCGTCACAAGTTGATCGAACGTCTACTTCATACTAAGGAGACATTCTCGTTGGGCAGATTGGAGTGTCGAATTTTTAGGCTGTGGAGGAGCTTGTTCTCGAGGTTGTTCGGGTTTAACCAGGGTTTGCATATCAACATTGTCCCCATTATTTGACGATCCGTTGGGACTTTCATTGTCCCGGGCCAGATTAGTTGCAGACATTCTATTAAGAATTCAAACAGGATCAAAGTTAGAGAATGAAATCACAAGTAGTTTGATATAAGACTCCTAGGTGGCATAATGCAAACCTTTATGATGCATGACATGTTTTGGATGAGTTTAGAACCTATAACATAAAGCTCTTATACCACTTTTATGTAACACCCCTCGCCCGGGTTAAAAGCGAAAGAGCGTTACGTTTTAGCAAAACAGATTCGAACAAATGGGATATCATAACATATAACTTCATATCAATTATAGATTTCTCAACTTAGAACATAAAAATGGTGAGCTAATAAAAACTTTATCTTCACTCTAACAAATGGATTACAAACTTAAACATACATAAACATATAAGCTAACTTAACACGACATCCTTATTTAAATGTTGCTAAATTTAAATATCAAACGATTATGGTAACATCTCAATCATGCTTTTACATTCAACAACCATACCATGTTATCCAATCTAAATGAACCTATAATATATTCCAATTAACATAATTCACATAGCCTATTCGAATGCTTTACAACTTGTAAACACATTACCTATATCATGATCAATCTAACATCAAACATTATTCAAACAACATATGTACATGTAAACATAAAAAAATTCACCATTCGAAATGGACACTATAGCACCCTAAGACCATTTGATCATAAAACCAACATCTAGGATCAATTCTAATATCATTCAATAGCAAACAACTAGAAGCATTGCCAATCTATAACATCATGAACCATTCTAATTACTCAACCAATTCAAGAAGGATTCTAGATGCAATATCACCTAATCAACCATTCATATCATGATCCATGGCAGTTCATCATATAACAACATATAAACTATACACATCATTTGCAAAATCATTTCAAACTTGGTCACATATATATATATATATATATATAAACCATCTAAACATCGTTTCATACATTACATATCATGTAAATCTTATCTTAATATATACAAAGATCCAAAATACATGCGACGCTATATATATATGTAACTATGCCACCATCTATGAGTTTAGAAAAGCTATATCCTACTTGAGTCTTAACTTGTGATTGCTCCCGGGTCAGATTAGATAGCTTTTGGAATCAAAAACCTATTATTTTAGAAGAAGGACACATGAGAGTGATAAGTACAATACGTACTTAGTGAGACAGTTCCTATACTTACTAATTCAATCTTTTAATGTATTATTTCATATGATCAAGGTTACTTGGCTAGGCTTAACACCAATCAAGCCACACCTAACTAATTCATTTCATGTAACAACATCAAAATCATATAAACATGCTCATAATCAATAGCAATTAAGCATAACCTCATGTAATTCATTCATATAGACCAATTTCATCTCAATAATGTTATTGAACATCATGTAACATTCAACCAAAGCATGATCTCATTTCTTTTATTTCATTATAATAGGGTACTTCCCTACAAGTTCGTGTGCATTTCATATAATCATGTATAATACATCATCATATCATCTTATTTGATAACATTTAAACATATATTCGAATAGGATCACTATCCATATCATTCATGTCATTTCATATAACATGTAACCGTATGACATATCATCTTTTCATTAATTATGTAAAAATTTATTACAAGTTTCTTAGGTTTTTCCTTGGATGATTAGATGGACTAGGTAATCAAATCGATAGGTACCAAGTACCAACATATAACAGTAGATGCACAAAGCATCAGTAATCAATAGATACATAATTGTATCAAGGTGTCCTACTACACCATATAACATGTAACAGTAGATGCTCAAAACATCAGTAGGTGACTAACCACCGTTAACAAAGAGTACATAAAGTACTAAATCAGTAGAGCTCAAGACTCTAAGGCATGCCCTTCTACCTAAGGACCACTAGTCAACCACGGACTTATTAAGTCTTTTAAATTCCAACAAAATCAACTAAGGCCCCGTTTAGGAATGATGTTTAAACGTGATTTTGGGTAAAATGTTGGTTTGCAACTGAAAATCAATGCTAAACAACAATAAAATAGGATAGAAGATGGTTTGAAACGCTAATTGGAAGCCAAAATCTAAAAGCTATAAATTCCAGCTTTGGGCGATGGATAATCTTGGTTGGAAAGCTAAAGACAATTTTACCCTTATTTAATATTTCCAACGGTCATCACTGTAAACATATCATGTCCAAAATAGTCATTTATCTTCTTAAAATCACATTTTGATAGCAATGCAAAACACTAAAATCTTACAATCAACTTTTTAACATCTCTTTTCAAAATATCTTTCTAACAGCAACTTTAAAAATCACTTTTCAAAAGCAATGCTAAACTAGCCCTAAGTGTTTCACAAATAATTTACAAGGTCATATAGCATGTACATGTCACCAATAATTTAGAGCTCAAGACTCTAAGGCATACCCTTCTACCTAAGGACCACTAGTAAACCAAGGACTTATTAAGTCTTTTAAATTCCAACAAGATCAACTAAGTGTTTCACAAATAATTTACAAGGTCATATAGCATGTACATGCCACCAATACACTAGACCTATTCAAGGTCATCATTCGAGCAATTTCCAGCAAGTATATCATGTCATTTCACTCATGAGTTCATCAAAAACAGTAGCATAAAACCACTTATAAGTTCATATCATGAAGCACATATAGCCAACATCTCATAGCAAAGCACATTGATCACCAACAATGTGAACTATCATTAAATATGTGAAATAATCATATAAACTTAAAACATTGGTTAGGACACTAGTCCTAACCCTAAAATCAACTACACTCACAATACTCCAAGCTATGTTGTTTCCTTTATCACTATGCCCTTGCCCTTTCTATTTGGTTGTCCAACTCTTGAATCTCCCAAGTAATCTTCACACTATTGCTCTTAAACATTCAAAAAAACATATACAAATCATATTAGAATTTATTTCGACCATATATTCCATTTATACAATCACAAACACTTAAACATATAAAATTGTCCCTAATCTGGCAGTTTGAGCACTTGTCGCTATTTTGGCCATATCATTTTACTCACAAGTCTAAATTTAGATTTCTTTACCAATCCAAAAAGTCTATTTATTCAGCTTTAAATCCATGTATGGTACATATTTTTCTCATTTCTCAATCAGTACTGTTTATTAATTAAACATAGTCCATTTTGCAGTTCTGAACAGTTTGTAACACCTCCACAATTTCGGTTCCAGATTTTTTTATAGATATTAAATTTTAGTGTCGTTTGTTTCTAGTTAAACTAGACATACCCAAGTATTTTTTTTATCAAAATTTCAGGTCTAAATTCCATGTATGTTATTTTTGGTGAATTTTTAAAGGTCACTGTCCAGAACAGGGCAATGCGGGGTAGATTAGACTAATTTCTCTCTTAAGCTCCTTATAACTTATTTTCTTGGCTTTTACCACCTAATCTTATTTTACCAGCTACTTCTACATTTTCTCATAACCATTTTTAACACTTTCAAACATAAATTTCCAGAAAAATCAATCCCAAAATTCATCAAGATAATAATATAAATTCATGGACAAAATCGGGTAACATATTAGACACTTACTTGAATTGTACGAACATGCATGCAATCTAAGTATAATTTCCAGCCCTCAAACTTTAAATTTTTCTTCTTGTTTTGCTTCTATTTTTCCAGATTTTCAAGCTCTCAAATTCTCTCTCTCTCTCTCTTTGTTATTCTCGATTTGTAAGGAAAATAAAGAAAAATGAGAACATATGTTGATTTTGCATGCTTGTTAGCCGTGTGTCATCTTCCTTGACACATGGCTTCATTGCAAACCAAGTGTTTATCCCACTAATGACCCACTATCTTATGTTATTTATCATATTATAGGTTATCCCACTAATAACCCACTTTCTTATGCTATATGTCATATTATAGGTTATCCTACTAATAACCCACTTTCTTATGCTATATGTCATATTATAGGTCACATCTCCACTTTTCATTTTTTTAATTTCTTATGATTTCTTCTAGGGTGTTTTTAGGGTGTGATAATAATGTTATATATTAAAGGACAAAGTTCACAAATGATCATTAAACTATCATAAAATATTTATTTTGTTTTGAAATGCTACAAAGTGATCTTTAAACTTTGGATTTTGTTACAAAATAGCCACTGAATCCTTACTTGTCGTTAAGGGTGATGTGACCGTTAAGAAAAATTATATAATAACATATTTAATCTTCCATATCTATATATCCAATCAATTTTATCATAATTCAAAATATTCAATAAATTTGGCCACTCATTTTCACATTTTATAAATTCGGTCCTATTTTTAATTATAAATATTTTTTCGTTCAACCAGACGGTGACACATCACCCCTTAACTAATATGACCAAATTGATAATTTAATAATTTAAAATAAGACCAAATAAATAGGATGTGTCAAAAATGAAAGCTAAATTTTTTGGTTTTTGAAATTAGGTTTAAATTGATGGAATGTATAAATATGAAGCACTAAATGCATTATTATATAAAATTTCTTAACGGACACAACATACCTTTAACAACAAGTAACAACTTAGTGACCATAATGTAACAAAAACCAAATTTCAACGATAATTTTATAACATTTAAAAGTTATACGACGAAAATAATTATTTTTATAATAATTTAATAACAATGAGTAGAATTTACCCTAAATTTAAAATGGGTAAACTACATAAATGGTCCCCGACTATGCTACAATTATCTTTTGCGTCCCCCGAATATCAGAAGTTACAAACTGGTCCCCCAACTTAAAAAAGTAACAAATTGGTCCAATGCCATTAAAAATTTAGGGTAAACTATACCGTTGACCACCATACTTTAGTTAATGTATTAAAATGACCACATTAAAAAAATCGATTCAATTAAACCACCAAACTATTTAAATGGTATCAATGTGACCACCAGCCGTTAAAGGTTAACGGAAGGGTGACATGGCAGTTAAAAAAATAAGGGTATAATTACATATTTGGTCCTTATTACTTACACATTCTTTTAATTTGGTCCTAATTTTAATTTAATTAAATTAATTAATTATTTAATTAGATTGTGACACATGTCACTACCTTATTGGGGACTTTTTAATTATTTATATCTGATTTATTAATTTTATTTTTCTCCTCCAATCATTTGGTGACACGTGTCACCAGATTGGAGGAAGAAAATAAAAGCAAACACCTCTTGTCATTACCAGGATTCAAACCAAGGTTCCCCTGTTGCCACCCTTCTAATCACTTATTAATCAAATTATAAACAACTTACCAGCGATTGCACTGCATTGTTCTTCCTACAACCACCCTGCTGCCTCTGCCTCAATGACCTTATCGGCGATATCCTCTGTTTCAAAACCAATGCCAATGCTGAATCCGTATGAAAAAATAAGAAACCAAAAATCTTGGAGTTTGCTTTTGTTTTAACTAATTAAATTACCATGCAATAAGATTTGAGCTCCTTTAAACTGAACAGCCGATCCACCTCCATCTCCAGCTGTTTCTGAAACTGACCTCTTTCTTCCATATCCTTCATCTGCCAATCGAGCACTACGGACCTCTCATTCAACATCTTCTCCGTCTTATCCTTATCCGACCTCAGCCGCTCCAGCCTCTTCCTCATGGCGCTGAGCTCCTCTGCCAACGAGTTATCTAAATCCAACGCCTCCTCCTCCGCAGCCTTCTTAGTCTTCTTCTTCGCCGTGGTGGGCGTAGAGTACATGGTCTTGGGATGATTATGGTTCAGGTTCTCCTTGTTTGAAACATCGTCCGGGCAGTGCCCTTGTTTGGGCTTCGAGCTCACTTGCTTAGTCTTGGAGCCTTCTTTCAGCACCACCACGGAATTGACATCGGCGGCGATTGTGTTCTTCGGCTGGAGAGGTTTACGTGCGCTGAGATGAAACTCCGGCGTCGCCATTGCTAGAGATTTGAGGCTCATTTGTTTGACAAAAATGAGAGGAAAATGGGGCAAATGGGAAAGATGAGAAAGTAAAGGGAGTGGAAGGGCAGATATAATGATAAAAAAAGCAAGGAGAGTTTGGTGACCAAATGTGTAATTATACCCTTATTTTTTTAACTGCCACATCACCCTTCCGTTAACCTTTAACGGCTGGTGGTCACATTGATACCATTTAAATAGTTTGGTGGTTTAATTGAATCGATTTTTTTAATGTGGTCATTTTAATACATTAACTAAAGTATGGTGGTCAACGGTATAGTTTACCCAAAAATTTAAAGGATGATGACGTGGCAGTTAATTTAAATTGATATAATTACATAATTAGCCCTCAAGTTTACACTTATTTTAATTTGACCCTAATCCTCCAATCTTCTTTTCTATTTCTCCAAACCCCCATTTCCTGACCTATTTTCTAAAAAATTAACCGCCTTGCAACAGCCTCCTGGTCCACAACCACCGTCGTGCTCCTATGTGGCAACATCACCACCGAAACCCTCTTCACAATTGCCGAAGACGAGTACGACCCTTTCCTTCGGCTCTCTTATTTCACTTCCTCCCCACTTTCTCCTTGGAACCAATAGAGGAGGGGCGTCTCGTTCCCCGAACAACAAAACCAAAAGCAAAACGACAACATTTAACAGCAACAAGAGACTCCTCAATGCACGCAGCGAGAACAACGCATTTATGCACCACTTGCGCCAGAGGCTAAAGGCTCAACTGCCATTGTTTTAAAACTTGAATGGATTAAGCGATTGAAATCCTTGGATAGAAACCTAGGATTTCGATGGTAGACATATGTTTTCACATTCAAATGAGAATGTTTGTAAATTTTAGGATAATGAAACTTAGCTTCTCTGGGTATTACGATCGTTCTACTTATGAACAAATCATAAAAATAAATAAATCGTTAAATACCCAGACTTTTATTTCTCCTTTATGCTATTGTACTGGAAAAACAAAAACAATCTGAACCACAATAACCCAGAAACACAAATACAAAGAAAGTCAAGGGGTATGGTGATGAAAAAATTGATTTTTTTAAATCCGAAGCTTATCTGTAAGAATTAATGGCGGAAACAAGAGAAGAAGAAACACAAATAAAATTGGTTTTTATTTGTCCTTAAGTTTACTACACAACAAAAGTAGATGAGAATAAGAAATGTGTTTTCAAAATAGGGTATGTCGTTGGGAAACGAATCAAAATCTTTGAAAAACGTTAACAAGATTGTAAATTGATGGTTCTAAAAAACGTTAAAAACATTGGGGAACTAAAGGAGATGAGAAATAGAAAAGAAGAAGACTAAATTGATAGATTATTAAAATTATGTAAGTTAAGTAGAATTAGGGTCAAATTAAAATAAATGTAGAACTTGAGGGCCAATTATATAATTATATAATTTATATTAACTACCACGTCTTCAACCGTTAAATTTTTAACGGCGTTGGACCAATTTGTTGCTTTTTTTTAAAGCTCGGAGACCAATTTCTAACTTCTAATAGTTGAGGGATGCAAAAAATAATTGAAGCATAGTCGGGAGATCATTTATGTAGTTTATCCATTAAAAATTTTAAGACTTGTATAAAATTTTAGGGGTGTCCAAATTTGGGTAGCTGGAATTCCTGGTACCTGAAATTTTCAGGTAGTGATCGGGTACCCGTAAAATCGGGTACCAGGTACTTGTAAAATCGGGTATCGGGTACCCGATTCACTTTTTTATATATTTTTTAAATTTATTTTTTTGAAAAAAAATACATAAGAAACGCATAAAATTTCATGATATATATTTCAAACACAAAAGTTATTGATTTGGGATTAGATTTAAGAGAAAAATATTTAGATATATATATTTATATATTGAAGTTGGGAGCGGATGCATGATTAGATTAATTTAGTATTATTGTGTACATACATTCAAATTTGTTGGATTACTAATTGCATAAGCTCAGGAAAAGAAAAAAACAATCTACCCTTGTTTCAGTGATGATGATACACAATCAACATTGAGCGTTATACTGTATAGGCTGTTTCAAAAAGATGATCAACTCCTCAACATAAAACTGGATCTGCACCATATTTTAGCATAGGAAGGAGATATATATATATATATATATATATATATATATTAAAGTTTATCGTCAAAAGAAGATATATATATATATATATATATATATATATATATTAAAGTTTATCGACAAAAGAAGGTATTAAAAATATTAATCTTGAACATAATTTTTCTTTCGAATCTCATATTGACAAATTAATATAATTATTTTAAAAAAATTTAAAACTTAAAAGTATATATTACAAGTATAAAAAGTAGGGATTTAAAATTAATTTTAGGAGGAAATAGCAAGAAACATAAAATAAAAATAAAATTTAAAATATATAAGTATTAAAATTATCGGGTCGAGTACCCGGCTATAAAATAATTTCGGCCTTGACCCGGCCCGACTACCCAGGAAAAATTACGGGTTGGGTACCCGACCCGAAAAATTCGGGTATTTTGAAATAAATACCTAGAAATTTTCAATCGTGTAGGCGGGTTGACAGGTCGGGTAGTTCGGGTCGGGTATTTTTGAACACCCTACCCGCGGTCCAATAAGAGTAGGGATGTAAAAACAAGTAATCGGATGGGTTTTAGTTCAGGTCCGGTCAGGTCGAGACAAATCATATACGTGCCATTTCAGGTCGATTTGATGTTTCGACTCGATTCGGGTCGGGTGCGGGTCAGTTTCAGGTCGGGTTCATTTCAGGTTGGGTTTATTTCAGGTCGGGTCAAAATAGTTCTGGTACGAATCAGTTATTTGACAGGTAAATTTCAGTTCGAGTTTATTTCACGTCGGGTTTATTTTAGGTTAGGTTAATTCGGGTTTCGAATTCGTATTAAGTTTTAGTTTGGTGTATAGACTTTGGGTTGAGTCATTTCGAGTGAATTATTTAACGCCTTTCACGAACACGAATCACATTAAAAATAAATATTAGGCACTAAAATGAACAAAACTATCATCAAATGATTTATTTATAAAATATTGGAGTAAATTACAAAAAATAGAAATTAATAAGGGTCAATTTCGGTGAAAAATAAAATTTTAAGGACTAACCTGGATAAAAATATCATCAGATTAAAAGCACTTGACTAAATTACAGAAAAATGAATAGGGGTCAATTTGGAATAAAAATAAAGTTTTATGAACTATAATGAACAAAAATATTAAATTAAAAATATTGAACTAGATTACAAAAAAATGAACAGGGATCAATTTAGACTAAAAATAAAGTTTTATGGACTATAATGAACAAAAATATCACAATTTTAAAAACATTCGACTAGATTAGAAAATTTTAAAATAAATAGTAGTAATTTCGAATCCCTAAACCCAAACCTCAACCCATAAATCTTACAATCACGAATAATTAAATTGCAAACCGAATCTCTAAACTAATCTCATAACCCCAACCAACCATTCAACTTAGAGACATTTACCCCTAACGATGAACTTGACACATTTACCCCTAAACCCTAAACATGAACCCCTAAATCTTACAATCACTAGTAATTAAAGTGCAAACCAAATTCCTAAACTTATCTCATAACCGCAGCCAACCAGTCAACTTAAACACATTTAGCTCTAAACCCTAACAATCAACTTGACACATTTATCCTTAAACACCAACCATGAACCCCTAAATCTTACAATACTAATAATTAAAGACTTAAAGTGCAAATTAAATCCCTAAACTAATAATTAAAGTGCAAGCATAATCTCTTAATCCCTAAACTAACCCAATAACCCAAACACTCAATAAAACTACCCCTAAATCTCAACCCCAATTTTTTTTTCAGGCCAAAATAAATTCGGCCTTCAAAAGCCCGTCAAACGTTTGGAGTCGTCATCGTTCGTTTTTTTAGGTTGAGTACAACCGAAATAAGTTGGGCCTTTAAAATATTTAATTATTAAATAATTTTATGAAGGATGATCTAGTTAAGACAAACCTAAATCTAAAGGTCTAAGGAAACTAAACTAAAATTGAGATTAAATTAAATCGAAGTAAAACTAAAGAATTAAAAAAAGACCTAAGTGTAAAACTCCAAAATTAACAATAACCTAAAGTGCAATTAACCCTTAATAAAATGGGTGAGATTTTCCCTTCATTTGTTTACTTATTTTCTCCTCAATTTGTTTTATCAATTATTTTTCTCCTCCCTAATAAAATGGGTGGGAGTGGATGGGAAATGAGCATGGATTAGCCGACTGTCTTGGCACCTTGGGTTTTGGACCGCCCAAATCCCTAAAAAATGGGTGGTTGATTTTTTTTAAATTTTGGACTAAATTAGATTTATTAAAAAAAGAATTGGGGTTAATTTAGATTAAAAATTAACTTTTAGGGACTAAAAGTACTAAATTGCCAAAAATGTCATCATATTTAAAACATTGGACTAGATTATAAAAAAATGAAATAAATTGAGGTCAAATTGGTTAAAAAATAGGGACTAATATGAACAAAAATAAATCCCAAATCCCTAAACTAATACTATAACTAAAAACACTCAACTTGACATATTTACCCTTAAACCTCAAATCTCAACCCCTAAATCTTACAATTACTAATAATTAAATTGCAACCCTAATCCCCAAACTCCTAAACTAATATTATAACCTCAATTCCAAACACTCAACTTGAAACATATATTGTTTGTAGCCCTAAACCCCTAATCTCAACCCATATTCCCTAAACTATTCCTATTTCCCCAAACAATCAACTTGACACATTTACCCCTAAACTGTAAACATGAACCCTTAAATCTCGCAAGCATTATTCTTTAATAATTAAAAAATTAATATTTTACATTTGACTTTAATTCTAAAAAATTAACCCACATAATTTTAATAATATATTAATTTAGTCTATCTTCTTTTCTAATTCTCCAAACTCCCATTTCCTGATCTATTTTCTAAAAAAAATTTAACCGCCTTGCAACAGCCTCCTGGTCCACAACCACCGCCGTGCTGCTATGTGGCATCATCGCCACTGAAACCCTTTTCACAGTTGCCGAAGATGAATACGACCCTTTCCTTCGGCTCTCTTATTTCACTTCCTCCCCACTTTCTCCTTGGAACCAATAGAGGAGGCGCGTCTTGTTCCCCGAACGACAAAACCAGAAACAAAACGACAACATTTAACAGCAACAAGAGACTCCTCAATGCACGCAACGAGAACAACGCATTTATGCACCACTTGCGCCAGAGGTTAAAGGCTCAATTGCCATTGTTTTAAAAGTGGAATGGATTAAGCGACTGAAATCCTTGGATAGAAACCTAGGATTTCGATGGTAGACATATGTTTTCACATTCAAATGAGAATGTTTGTAAATTTTAGGATACTGAAACTTAGCTTCTCTGGGTATTACGATCGTTCTACTTATAAAAAAATCATAAAAATAAACAAATCGTTAAATACCCGGACTTTTATTTCTCCTTTACGCTATTGTACTGGAAAAACAAAAACAATTTGAACCACAATAACCCAGAAACACAAATACAAAGGCCAGGCGTATGGTGATGAAAAAATTAATTTTTTAAATCCGAAGCTTATCTGTAAGAATTAATGGCGGAAACAAGAGAAGAAGAAACACAAATAAAATTGGTTTTGGTTTGTCTTTAAGTTTACTACACAACAAAAGTAGATGAGAACAAGAAATGTGTTTTCAAAATAGGGTATGTCGTTGGGAAACGAATCAAAATCTTTGAAAAACGTTAAAAAGATTGTAAATTGATGGTTCTAAAAACGTTAAAAACATTGGGGAACTAAAGGAGATGAGAAATAGAAAAGAAGATGACTAAATTGATAGATTATTAAAATTATATAAGTTATGTAGAATTAGGGTCAAATTAAAATAAATGTATAACTTGAGGGCTAATTACATAATTATATCAATTTATATTAATTACCACGTCATCAACCGTTAAATTTTTAACGGAGTTGGACCAATTTGTTGCTTTTTTAAGTCCGGGGACCAATTTGTAACTTCTAATAGTTGAAGGACGCAAAAAATAATTGGAGCATAGTCGGGAGATCATTTATGTAGTTTATCCATTAAAAATTTTAGGGGTGTCCAAATCTGGGTAGCCGGAATTCTGGGTACGCGAAATTTTCAGGTAGTGATCGGGTACCCGTAAAATCGGGAACCAGGTACCTGTAAAATCGGGTTTCGGGTACCCGATTCACTTTTTTATATATTTTTAAAATATATTTTTAAAAAAAATACATAAGAAACACATAAAATTTCATGTTATATATTTCAAACACAAAAGTTATTAATTTGAGATTAGATTTAAGAGAGAAATATTTGGATATATATATATATATATATATATATATATATATATATATATATATATATATATATATATATATATATATATATATATATTGAAGTTGAGAGCGGCTGCATGATTAGATTAATTTAGTATTACTGTGTACATACATTCAAATTTGTTGGATTACTAATTGCATAAGCTCAGGAAAAGAAAAAAACAATCTACTCTTGTTTCAGTGATGCTGATACACAATCAACATTGAGCGTTATACTTTATAGGCTGTTTCAAAAAGATGATCAACTCCTCAACATAAAACTGGATCTGCACCATATTTTAGCATAGGAAGGAGATATATATATATTAAAGTTTATCGTCAAAAGAAGATATATATATATATATATATATATATATATATATATATATATATATATATATATATATATATATATATATATATATATATATTAAAGTTTATCGACAAAAGAAGGTATTAAAAATATTAATCTTGAACATAATTTTTCTTTCGAATCTTATATTGACAAATTAATATAATTATTTTTGAAAAATTTAAAACTTAAAAGTATATATTACAAGTATAAAAAGTAGGGATTTAAAATTAATTTTAGGAGGAAATAGCAAGAAACATAAAATAAAAATAAAATTTAAAATATATAAGTATTAAAATTACCGGGTCGGGTACCCGGCTATAAAATAATTTCGGCCTTGACCCGGCCCGACTACCCGGGAAAAATTACGGGTCGGGTACCCGGACCGAAAAATTCAGGTATTTTGAAATAAATACCATGAAATTTTCAATCGTGTAGGCGGGTTGATAGGTCGGGTAGTTCAGGTCGGGTATTTTTGAACACCCTACCTGCGGTCCAATAAGAGTAGGGATGTAAAAACAGGTAATCGGATGGGTTTTAGGTCGGGTCCGGTCAGGTCGAGTCAAATCAAATACATGTCATTTCAGGTCGATTTGATGTTTCGACTCGATTCGGGTCGGGTGCGGGTCAGTTTCAGGTCGGGTTCATTTCAGGTTGGGTTTATTTCAGGTCGGGTCAAAATGGTTCGGGTCCGAATAAGTTATTTGACAGGTTAATTCGAGTTCGAGTTCATTTCAAGTCGGGTTTATTTTAGGTCAGGTTAATTCGGGTTTCGAATTCGTATTAAGTTTGAGTTTGGTGCAAATAATAGATAGACTTTGGGTTGAGTCATTTTGAATGAATTATTTAACGCCTTTCACGAACACGAATCACATTAAAAATAAATATTAGGCACTAAAATGAACAAAACTATCATCAAATGATTCATTTATAAAATATTGGAGTAAATTACAAATATTAGAAATTAATAAGGGTCAATTTTGGTGAAAAATAAAATTTTAAGGACTAACCTGGATAAAAATATCATCATATTAAAAGCACTTGACTAAATTACAAAATAATGAATATGGGTCAATTTGGAATAAAAAAAGTATTATGAACTATAATGAACAAAAATATTAAATTAAAAATAAAAATATTGAACTAAATTACAAAAAAATGAATAGGGATCAATTTAGACTAAAAATAAAGTTTTATGGACTATAATGAACAAAAATATCACAATATTAAAAACATTGGACTAGATTAGAAAATTTTAAAATAAATAGTGGTGATTTCGAATTCCTAAACCCAAACCTCAACCCATAAATCTTACAATCACTAATAATTAAATTGCAAACTGAATCCCTAAACTAATCTCATAACCCCAACCAACCATTCAACTTAGAGACATTTACCCCTAACGATGAACTTGACACATTTACCCCTAAACCCCAAACATGAACCCCTAAATCTTACAATCACTAATAATTAAAGTGCAAACCAAATCCATAAACTAATCTCATAACCCCAACCAACCAGTCAACTTAAACACATTTAGCCCTAAACCCTAACAATTAACTTGACACATTTACCCTTAAACACCAACCATGAACCCCTAAATCTTACAATACTAATAATTAAAGACTTAAAGTGCAAACTGAATCCCTAAACTAATAATTAAAGTGCAAGCATAATCTCCTAATCCCTAAACTAATCCTATAACCTAAACACTCAATAGAATTACCCCTAAATCTCAACCCCGATTTTTTTAAGGCCAAAATAAATTCGGCCTTCAAAAGCCCGTCAAACGTTTGGAGTCGTCATCGTTCGTTTTTTAGGTTGAGTACAACCGAAATAAGCTGTGCCTTTAAAATATTTAATTATTAAATAATTTTATGAAGGATGATTTAGTTAAGAAAAACCTAAATCTAAAGGTCTAAGGAAACTAAACTAAAATTGAGATTAAATTGAATCTAAGTAAAACTAAAGAATTAAAAAAAGACCTAAGTGTAAAACTTCAAAATTAACAATAACTTAAAGTGCAATTAACCCTTAATAAAATGGGTAGGATTTTCCCTCCATTTGTTTACTTATTTTCCCCTCAATTTGTTTTATCAATTATTTTTCCCTTCTCTAATAAAATGGGTGGGAGTGGATGGGAAATGAGAATGGATTAGCCGGCTGTCTTGACACCTTGAGATTTGGGCTGCCCCAAATCCCTAAAAATGGGTGGTTGATTTTTTTTTTAAATTTTGGACTAAATTAAAATTACTAAAAAAGAATTGGGGTTAATTTAGATTAAAAATTAACTTTTAGGGACTAAAAGTACTAAATTGTCAAAAATATCATCATATTTAAAATATTGGACTAAATTATAAAAATTTGAAATAAATTAGGGTCAAATTGGTTAAAAAATAGGGACTAATATGAACAAAAATAAACCCCAAACCCCTAAACTAATTCTATAACTAAAAACACTCAACTTGACATGTTTACCCTTAAACCTCAAATCTCTACCCCTAAATCTTACAATTACTAATAATTAAAGTGCAACCATAATCCCCGAACTCCTAAACTAATATTATAACCTCAATTCCAAACACTCAACTTAAAACATATATTGTTTGTACCCCTAAACCCCTAATCTCAACCCATATTCCCTAAACTATTCCTATTTCCCCAAACAATCAACTTGACACATTTACCCCTAAACTACAAACATGAACCCTTAAATCTCGCAAGCATTATTCTTTACTAATAAAAAAGTTAATATTTCACATTTATCAACACTTAATACTTTACATTTATAATATTTTAAATTCATCAAATCATCAAATCATAGAGTTTCTCAGTTAACATGTCAGGTTAAAACAAATATCGAGATAGGTTAATATCAGTTCAGGTCAATAACATGTTCGGTTTAAAACAAGTCGGGTCAATTAACAGGTCGGGTAAAATTGGATATCGGGTCGATTCAGTCAAGTAATATCGGTTATCTACCAGGTCAGTCTCGGGTTCGAGTTCGTTTCAGTCGGGTGCAGGTCGAGTTTCGGGTCCACAATAACAGGTTCAATTTGAGTTCGGGCCGTTCTCGGTCGAATGCATGTCGGGTTCAGTTACTACAGTAACAGGTACAACTCGGGTTCGGGTCAACAACAGTCAGTTACAGATCAGTTTCGGGTCAACAACAGTCGGGTCATCGCATCCTCGGTTCAAACCAAATTCTAACTCGACCAGATTTCAGTCGTGTTTTCAGGTCGGGTCAACTTTTTACAACTCTAAATAAGAGGAATTTCAAAATGGCTTCGTTTTTTGTTTTTTTAAATATAAATTTCTTAGGGATATTATTTAAATATTATGTTAATCGTATCACTAATATTTATATTAATAAAATTACATATTGACCCCTCATTTTTTATTTAATTATTTTTAAGACTTTAATTTTAAAATTTATAAAGTTAAACCTATACCCTCTTATTTTTATAGTTAAATTATTTTGTAAGACTATTCCTTTCAAAGTTAATTAGTCTACCCTCGTAGTTCAATTATGGTTACATTCCTGAATGAAAGTCGCTACAGAACTGCTTTTGGAAATAAGGAACAAATGAATTTCAAATCTACCATTATCTCCACCATCTTTTGTACTTCATACATAGTTTTGACCATAAAAAAACAAGAGAAATAGAATAAAAGACGGGAAGAAAATTAAGAGAAACAGTAATGTTTAAAAAACTTGGGAGCCTGAATTTGTTAAGACAAAAAAACCAACACATTATTTACTTTTAGGCCCCTTTTGAACTCTTAAGAATTAGAAGCATTTCCTGTGCACAATAGATGGACCAGATTCATCATAGTCTGCCTTAGAAATCCACATCTGCATTACAAATCACATTCAGTAAATGTATACTGTGTATGAACTAAGAAGCTCATGTCGAGTCTGAGTTCAAAACATTTCAGGTTCATATAAAGTTTAACTCGTTAACTATTTAAAATCAAATTTGAGTGAAGTTGATTAGGTTTGGATGGTTGGGTTGGTTAAGTCAATAATACCTGCTGGAAAGTACTAAGAGATGCCAAGATGGAGCCTCCAATCCAGACACTGTGTTTCCTTTTAGGTGGAGCTACCACCTTAATCTTCATGTTGCTTGGGGCCAAGGCAGTGATTTCCTTGGTCATTCTGTCAGCAATTCCAGGCAACATGGTCGTTCCACCACCGAGAACAATGTTCCCATACAAATCCTTCCTGATATCCACATCAAGCTTCATGATAGAATTGTATGTCGTTTTGTGAATGCCAGCAGCCTCCATCCCTATCATGGAAGGCTTGAAAAGGGCTTCGGGGCAACGGAAACGCTCGGCCCCGATTGTGATCTCCTTGCCATCAGGCAACTCATAGCTCTTCTCGATGGAAGAACTAGTTTTTGCAGTTTCCAGCTCTTGCTCGTAATCAAGTGCAACATATGCCAGATTCTCTTTCATATCCCTCACGGTTTCACGCTCAGCCATAGTGGTAAATGAAAAACCACGGTCGGTCAACATTTTCACAAGGGAATCAGTAAGCTCACGTCCTGCAAGGTCAAGTCGGAGGATGGCGAACTGGGGGGCATATCCTTCATAAATGGGGACAGTATGGGTCACACCATCCCCAGAGTCCACCACAATACCTGCATAAAGTATGTTCAGAATGTCTCAGACCAAATGCAAATTCAATCAAGTGTGCTTACCCCTACATAAAGTATGTTCAGAATGTCTCAGACCAAATGCAAATTCAATCAAGTGTGCTTACCCCTACATAAAGTATGTTCAGAATGTCTCAGACCAAATGCAAATTCAATCAAGTGTGCTTACCAGTTGTTCGACCACTTGCATAAAGTGAGAGAACGGCCTGGATAGAAATATACACAGCAGGAAGATTGAAGGTCTCAAACATGATTTGGGCCATTTTCTCGCGATTGGCTTTGGGATTGAGAGGCGCATCACTGAGAAGAACAGGGTATTCTTCAGGATTCACACGGAGTTCATTGTAAAAGATGTGATGCCAAATCTTTTCCATATCATCCCAGTTGGTAACGATACCGCCGTGTTCAATTGGATATTTAAGAGTCAGATTACCACTCTTGGACTGAGCCTCTTCCCCAACATATGCATCTTTCTGACCTTTTCCAACCGCACCAGTCTGACACGGACGACCCACAATACTAGGGAACACAGTCCTTGGATCATCATCACCGGCATATCCAGCCTAAAAAGATTAAAAAAGACTAAACTTTGGAACCAAAGTTAATCAACCCCGCATGCGGATGTCAGATATATGGACATAGTGAGACCTTTCTAAGTGCTAATATCCACAGAATGCAAGTTCTAAATTTATACCTTAACAATTCCAGTTCCGTTATCGAATACAAGTGGTTGGAGATCTTCGTCAGCCATCTTGTATCAGAAGCTGAAATAAGAGAAATGAAATTTCTCAGTCAAAGATCCATCACAAAGGATATGTACAAAGACATTATGATTAAAGTAAATGACAATGCTGGTTATATCTCACGGTGGATATAGATTTTTTTCAGGTGTTTAAGGAAAGTTTTTCAAGTTTATCTCTATGCGGAGACGAAACTATGTGCGGGTGAGAAGGGGCAATTGCCCCCGAAGAACTTTTTTTTTTCTTTTTTTTACCTTTGTCCTCTATTTAATTTTTTTTAAAGTTAGTTTATTTGTGAATTTATTCCCTTTCAAACACATATAGCCCTTCCAACCCTAAATCTTGGCTCCGTCCTGTTTGTATTGAGTGATTGGTGATAACACCCGTATACATGTGTCCTGCCACTCGATTTGATATGTATCTGTGTTTGTGTTAACTCGTGTTGTACATTCCTTTTTTTTTTGAATATGCTGGTGTGATGCAAGGGTAGCATCTGTTCAATTTTCTTAGTCTTTTCAAACACGACATACACAATATGTATTAACATGTATTACTGGTGCTCGAACCCGAGTCCCAAGAGATGAAACATCTACCTGTGCCACCAGGACATAAGGGGATGAGCTGTTGTACATTTTTTTTTGTCACTGTCACTTGAATTTATCAAATATTTTAATCATATTATCTTTTAAATAACTAAATCGGTTTCATATATCTTTTATCCTATCTTATTTTTTAAATCAAGTTGTTGCTGATTTTGGGTGGCGGTTTTCATTTATTGAGTTTTTTATATAGAAATTGTGATCTTATTTTATGATTTTATTTAATTATTTTGTTAAAGTTGTGATCTAATTCCTATTTCATAATAGATATATGTTCTCCGCTAATAGGTGTTCTCCGAATTGATGTCATTTGTTGGTATCCTTCGTAGACTGATGTCTTCTGTAGACTAAGGTCCTCCGCTTAAGTAAAGCATGCTGACTGTAATACGTAGCACACTCTTGTAATATCTTCTTTCGACAGTGTGAAAGTTTTCATCTTTAGCCAATAGTTTTTTTCAATTTAGAAATTTTACGTAAATCTTAGTGTTATTTATTTTTTTTCTTATTTTGTTTGCGATAGTTTTCTTCTTTGTTTTGCCATTATCGTTTATCTCCGATATGTCTCAATATAACAAGGTGATATCAGAACCTCTAGTTACTCATTCTAGTCACGATAATAGCAATGATAAGTATGATATCCCGTTGTTAGATCACAACATCAAGTTCTCGTTGTGACATGTGAAGGTTCGAGACGTACTTACACAATTGGATTTAAATGATATGTTGCAACGGTTTGATAATATGACAGCAGAATGGTCGGATGCAAAATAGTGTCGTTGGGATAAAAAATCCGTATCCCAGATCCACTCGTACTTATCAAACCATATTTTGTTGCACATATCAAACCATATTTTGCAGGATGTGATGAAAGAGGAGACGACTACTTCTTTGTGGGCTAAATTGGATCAATACATGAAGAAAACATTGACCAACAAGTTGCACCTAAAATGTCTCTCCTCACACAAGTTGGTAGAATATTCGAATTAGGAATAAATTGATTGAATGTGTAAATATGAAAGACTAAATTTATAGTATAATAATTTTTTAAATATCACGTCACACCTTAACGACAATTAATTACTCAATGATGATTTTGTAAGAAAAATCAGGGTAAACTACATAAATGGTCCCCTAATTATGACCCAATTCTTTGCCGAGTCCCCTGACTATGAGAAGTTACAAATAGTTCCCATGACTAATCGCGACTAACAAATCGATCCAATTCCGCTAAAAAATAAACGGCTGATGATGTGGCAGTTTAATAAAATCTGTATAAGAACAGATTTAACCTTCAACTTTTATATTTTATTTTAATTTGGTCCTAAATTTAAAATTTCATCTCTCAATATTTAAACACCACAACATTTTAGTCCCTTAAATCCTAAACTCCATCTTCTTCCACTTCTAAAAAAACAAACCTCAATTTATGTTAATGGTAACCATCTGCAACCCCATTTGTATAAGCAATGAAAAATCGTTAAAGAATCAAAACCTCTATTGATGTTTACGATAGCCATCTATGATGAGCTACCCACAACAGGAGATGCATACCTTTTGTTTTTAGAATGGAAGAAGACGGAGTTTAAGATTTAAGTGACTAAAATATTGTAATTTTTAAATGTTGAGAGCTAAAATTTTAAATTTAGAACCAAATTAAAATAAAATTTAAAGGTTAAGGGTTAAATCTTTTATTATACAAATTTTATTAACTGCCACGTCATTAGCCATTTATTTTTTTAACGAAATTGGACCAACTTATTAGTCGCGATAAGTCAGGGGACCGATTTGTAACTTCTCATAGTCAGATGACTCGACAAAGAATTAGGTCATTGTCGGGGACTATTTATGTAGTTTATCCTAAAAATTAAAGCTTAATAACTATTTTGTAATATTTGAAACTAAGTGACCAAAATAAACAATTTACCATAATTTAGTGACCGTTTATGAACTTTAGAGAGCGATCCTCATGGGGCGACAACCATGCTCGATTTCAAGTTGGGAGAAAGTCGAGGTATTAAGGAGTACCAAGGGTCGTTTCTAGCTTCATTATGGAGACGCGATGAGGGCATTGCTGAATTTGGTAGAGGGAATGTCATGGACCACAAGTTGAAGTCTGAGTCACATGCATAGCACGCTACCCAAGACGTTTTGAGAAAAATTTGAGGCTTTAAGATACCACTAGACATGCTCGATCTGTGGGAAATTCTAGAAGGCCCTATCAAGCCATTTATGGGAAGAATGCTCCATCTTTGATGTCATGGAATATTCTTCCCAATCCCACAATTCATGGAAGAGATCTCATGATCTAAGGAATGTGTTCCCACATATATGAAATGTGTATATTTGAATAGTGATAGTTTCCTTAGATAGCTTGATTGCGGTAGACAAAGGATTGATCTTGGTTGTCGATATAAATTAGAAAGAACCTTCGAATGGAAAGAGACTCAACTATAAATATAGGCTCATGCCTCAATTGTATTCATCCAATTCTTTGAGCAAAAAGGTGTTTACTCTAATTCTAATACATGCAAAAATGGGAAAAAGTCAATTGGAGCAAACATATGAGTTGAATGAGAAAGATGATTTTCATGGTCAAATGATTAAATTAAGAAGTTATCTTTTAAATTTAAGTGTATGTTTATTCCATGTAAAATATAGTCCACCCACTAGTCCACAATGTTGGCCATATTCATTTTAGTTTGTTATTTCATTCCTTAATTTAGGCACTTAATTAAGGGATTTATTCCTTAATTTGGGAACTTAATTTAAAAAAAATAATGATTTGTGTTCAACATCTCTTACACTGTAAAAGGGACATATTCTTCTCTTAAAAACAAACAACAATGAGATGAATATTTGAAATAAAATATTGATGGCCATGAGCCATTTTCTTTTCAAGGTTGACAGGTTCACCTCTTGCTTGCCTAGATAATTTCGTGTAAAAAGGTGGGTTAGAGCCTATTATGGTGTTTGCCTAGTCAATTGCGATTAGGAGGGTACCTAGGACAACAACATATATCTCGCCATCATCCATTCATCGGAGAGATTCGTACCGTTTGCAGGTGTTATCCTATTCAATCGCGATTAGGAGGGTGCTAAGGACAAATCTATCCAATGCCACCACCATCATATTCATCCATTGACAACAATCTCATTTTCTACATCAAGATCATATTTTCTTCCCGATATGCTAAACTTGGAATATTGAAATTTTCTCAGATCATATTAGAGAGTTTGGTAGATTAATTGCGCTCTAAAGGTTTCCTAGATTTTGAGATCATCTCCGGATCCCGAGTTCTGCATCATATGGTATCATAGCTTTGGTTCAAGTGTTTAAAACATGTATCTTTAATTATTTTATAAGTATTTGTCTGAAAAAGAAAGAAAGAAATCGATATTTAATTTTTGCTTCTTTAGTCCAAGTCTATATGTTTTGATAATTTCCATTCAAAAGGAAATTATAAAAAAATTGAGGTTGCAATCCAACAATATCTAAGATTTGATGATGAATCCTTTTCAAGAGGAAGAGAATGGTACATGCACAGATGGGAGAAAAAGTCAATTGGAGCAAACATATGAGTTGAATGAGGAAGATGATTTTCATGATCAAATGATTAAATTAGGAAGTTATCTTTTAAATTTAAGTGTATGTTTATTCCATGTAAAATTTGGTCCACGCACTAGTCCAAAATATTAGCCATATTCATTTTAGTATATTATTTTATTCTTTAATTTAAGCACTTAATTAAGGGATTTATTCCTTAATTTAGGAAATTAATCATTTGTATTCAACATCCCTTACACTATAAAAGAGGACAACTTCTCTTGAAAACAGACAACAATAAGATGAAGATTTGAAATAAAATATTGGTGGCGATGAGCTATTTTCTTTTCAAGATTGGCAGGTTCACCTTGTTAATTTTTCTAAGATGTCTTCTTCAACATAAGTTTTTCTAGTTCTTGTATGGGATATATCTTCACACTCTTGCTTGCCTAGATAATTGCGTCTAAGAGGGTGGGTTAGAACCTATTATGGTGTTTGCCTAGTCAATTTCGATTAGGAGGGTGCCTAGGAAAACATCAATCGCGATTAAGAGGGTGTCAAGGACAAATCTATCAAATGTCACCATCATCATGTTCATCCATTGGCTACTATCTCGTTTTCTACATCATGATTATATTTTCTTCCCAATTTGCTGAACTTGGAATATTGAAGTTTTCTCATATTAGCGAGTTTGCTAGATTAATTGTAATTTAGAGAGTTTCTAAATTTTGAGATCATCCCCGGTTCTAGGTTCGGCATCAAATTCTCTCTTGTGTTTTTCTTTGTTCTTGAAAGTTCATTTTTTATTTTTAGTTTTCAATCTTTTAGTTTGCTTCCGCTCAGAGCGATTGTTCGTTTCAGTGCCTAAAAAGAGTTTAATCTCCCGAAGAATGTTTTTAGGTTAACTTAATCGTTTGTCTCGAAAATATCGACTAAGTTCATATTGTTCGCTTGGTTAAAAAGTTAGTCTCGTGACAAGACTAATCATTGTTAATATTCTATTTTGCATTAGTATTATACCGAATCTCACCTTATATTCATACATTCTATCTTTTCTCTCATTTTTATTAATAAAAAATACTCCACGAAATCAATGAAAAACAGAAACCATTAAGCATCCTAGATCCAATAATTAGAAGCTAAAGAAACATAAATTATCTAAAATACAATCAAGAATAAAAAATAAAATAAAACAATTAAACTAAATAACAGATACATGCTGGTCCTACTTAATAAATAGTAAACACAATGCCAAATGTAAACCAGATCTTCTAAGTTCTAACAATACATGTATTACATGATAAATATGAATCTTAGATTTTTAATCTTTTCTTTTTCTCTATTTTCTCGTGAACCAAACATAAGAGAAATCGAAAATCATCATAGATCCAATCATCAAAATCTAGATAATCATATATGATTTTTTTAAAAAGAACAGATACCTAAATTCCTATGAAATTAACACCATGCTAAATGAAAACCTGACAAAAAAACAAACAATATACGTAGTGTATAATAAAAGAGGAATCTTGAAATATTCGTTTTACTATCATCTTTTATTTATTTCCCCTATTTTTCTAGTTATCCAAACATAAGAGAAGTAGATAATTACCTGCGTAAAAGGCAAAAATGGAAAATTCAGAGAAAGATGATGTAAACTGCCCGGCCTTAAGATTCCAGAAAAGAAATGGTAAAAAGAGAAGTGTAAACTTTTTTGAAATTTAAAACTAATACAGAGAAATTTGTGCTGGTTTCTAAACTTTTTTACCGTGTCATTCGGTCTTATTATCCTTTTATGGTTATAAGAAAGGTTTATTCAAATTATAATTTTCAAAATTTTATTTAATTTTTTTGTTTAAGTGTTTTATAGTTTGTTTTTCAAAGTTGATTTTTACCGTTTTATTATGTTCTATTTTTTAAATCAAATTATTTCTTCATTAAAAAACATTTTAACCAATTATATTTCGACGTGTGGCATTTACTTTCCTTCATCCAAATGATGCTTCGTTTTCGAATAGAAATTAACTACCTTTTTGTGTTCCTATATATTCTTCCAACATTATAAATATATGTTTAGGATTTATGATTAAGTTTTAGAATTTGTGTCTAGCTTTTAGTGTTTAGGATTTAAGTTTACAACTTAAATTTTATTTTTTTAGTGTTAGAGCATAAAAAAGGGACAAGAAAATTTTATTCTTCACTTTCTTATTTTCCTAAAAAAATATTTTAATATATTTTACTTCAGTTTTATTTTTACTCATTTTCTTGGCAACTAAACAATGGTTTTCTCAACAACCCAAGAAAGATTTTATTTTCAATTCATTTTCTTGACAACCGAACAATCATTTCAGGGAAAGAAAGAAAAAATAGATAGAAATAATTTAAAAGCGAAACTTCAACTCGTCAAAGATGAAAAATCGTTGAAGAATAAAAGGATTATCTAACTCATTTTTATTGGTGCAAATATGTATTGATAATGTATGTCTCGGACATTGTTTGCTTGTACAATATTTGATTTCAACAAATTATCAATATTTCTATTAAAAAAAATAAATTATCAATACTTATTTACACTGATAAAAGTTAATTAAATAAATTTTTAAAGAGACTAACATATGAACTTAGAATTATATGAATAAACATATGAAGTTACTTTCCTTCATTTTCTTTGCAACCAAACAATGATTTTCTTTAGGGTAAATATACATTTTCCATACTTAGATCATGGAATAAAATCTGAGAAGAAAACGTCATACTACAATCAACAATTACCAGCTATCCCGAATACAATCACCAAAACAACAGTTATTTTACCTCTAGAACCCTTAACCGAGATCAATGATAATACACAAACCTTCACGGCTAACACACCATCAACCCCCTGGATCTCCAAAAAATTAGACCGCATAGAAATGATACTCCCTCACACTTCCATAAACCCTAGGAATTAACAACTTCTTTGCTCTACCTGCTCAAGACGAACCAGCACCACAACAACTTCTTCCTTTCCTATAATTGTAATGCCTAAATTTTTTTTCCAATGTAAGAGTTTTGCAAGCGTTACGAGTAAGTATTTGCTTTCGCGCGATATCAGAATTAATGGGATAAGATCCGTGGATTTTCGACCAACTTGTTTTCTTTCCCTACATAAATTTGGACCTATTAATACCACTATAAAATAAAAATGTCGAATTATGTCAAACTAAGGTAGAAGGATTAGATCCTTTATTTCAACATAGGAAAGGGACTAAAACGACAATTAGACCACTACTATGCATGTCTTCATTGAGCTCATCAACAACATCAAAAATCCTCTCCTTAAAAATATCTTTTCTATAGTGTAATTTAAAATTCAAGCAAAAATATGAAAACTGTAAAATCAATGTTTGATTTTGATATAACAAATAATCTAAGGATCAAATTATAAAGTAAATAAATTTTAAGTACTCAAAAGACTCACATTTGACAAGTAAATTTTAGACTTAAAATGTTTTGAAGTAAAAAATTAAACCCCATAAAATTTTCTAAGTGTTTCAAAGCCAAAATACTCAAAATTGCCTAGACGTTTCGAAACACCCCCAAAGTGTTTCGATACGTTTTGCCACTGGAAACGCCCGTTTCGATACGAACTAATCTGTTTAGGGACAAGGGGTTCAAAACGGGAAAGCCCGTTTCGATACATCCTTCATCCGGGCTTTAGTTTTTTAAGTGTCGTTTCGAAATAGCTCATACCCGTTTCGATACAAGGGTTAAGTATTTTCAAAATAGAACAATAAATGTACTAGTCGTTACTTGTCAGAACTGAATTTTTGAAAATTGGTTACCGGTTTCGATACACCCCTTTGGTGTTCCAAAACACCATTTTACAGTTTCAAAACGTTCGATACGACCTATAGTCGTTTCGATACAGTCCCCTTTTTACACACAACGACTCTTTCTTTTTTTAGTGTCTGTTTCGATACATGGCCTCGTGTTCCGATACAGGTAGTTGTAGAATAACATTTATGGAGAGAAGAGAGAGCCCCAACAACTCTATTGATGATTTTGTAACGCCCCGATTTAGGGCCGGGAGTTTATCAGTTTGATCTAGGACTAGTTCGGGTTAAATTTAGAATTAAAATACCGATTTTATAAAAGATGTCACTATTTAAAAAAACGTCATTAATGAAATTTGAAAGGGGATTTTGAGATTGAGTGGTCATCTTCATTTCAAAAGAACTAAAACCTAAAAAGCTTAAACTTTCTCCCTAAAAGCTCTCAATCATCTTTTCCCTTGGCTCAAAGGTTCTTAGAAGAAACATTGACTTTTAATTATTGAATCTTACCTTTTCGAAAATCTAACAAAGTATTGATTTTTCAAACTTAGGGTTCCAAAGTTTTGATGGAAATGAGAGGGATTTGTGAAATTTTTGTAGGGGTTTTTAATGGGTACTTGGAGGGGAGTTTTTAAACTATTTTTGGTTGCTAAATAATGTTAATAAGTGGCTTAAACCTATAAAACCTGAAACTAGGAGAGGTGGGTAGGTTTTGAAGGTGAAAAATGATGTTTTTGGCTTAGTTTTGGGGGTAAAATGAGGGCTGGAGGTATATGGACCTAGGTTGGATGTTTTTAGATGATTTTGGTGTGTCTTGGATGTTTAATTTGCTGGGTATTTGCTGGGCTTTGCTTAAGAACGAGTTTGAATGGCATTTTGGTGGATTTCGGTTTTGAATCCTCGAAAGATAGTTGTAGATTTGTGAACTGATGTTTGAAAGTGGATTTATGGAAAATTAGGCGAGTAATGCTTTGTTTTTGGTTGGTTAGAAACAGGGGAAACGAGCTCGGGTACTTTGGGCGCGATATCGGGTACTACGGAGGTGTGAGATTGGTGTTTCGGCTTCTGTTAAGCTCTATCGGTGCGTTCAATGTAGGTTTTTGGGGTTTGGGTGGAGTCTTAAAGACTAACCTAGACCCGAGTGTAAGTTTATCTACTCTTGCTTGTTTGGTTGATTATGGGCGTTCTCAATTATGTGTGTTGTGGTGTGTTTTTGGATTGTTTTATTCTCCGTTTTAATGTTGTTGTGTAGTAGTTGTTGATGTCAAGCCTCATGTGATGGTTGGTCGTTGTATACAGTGATGTGTAGTCCCACCGGTACTAACTAGTAGAAGAGTGCGGTGATGTGTAGTCCCATCGGAAAACTACTAGTTGTTGTGAACGATGATGTGTAGTCCCACCGGGTTTTGGTTATGCATGTGCATACCATGTATTGCTTATGTTTGTGCTTCGTTATATCTTCTCCTTAAATGGTTTTGCTTTAAATCTAAGAATATGGTTTAAAACTGCATTGTTGTTGTGTTTTAGAGCTCCACTCACTAAGCTTTAAGCTTACGCTCTCTCATTTTCCAACAATGCAGATCGTTAGAGGCTTGAAAGGCAAGTGGGCAAGGGAGGAGTTTCTCGGAGTTCTCGGGTGGCTCAAAGTATGATTTTATTAGTTTGTAATAACACTTAGACAATGGGATTGCTAGGCTTGTTGTTTGGGAGTTGGTGTTCAAACTCTTATATTTTTGCTATGTTTATGTTTCTAGAATGCTTTAAATGTTGGTACTATGTCATGTTAAGGTTTAATGTGGCCATGTATGAATTGCTTTGTGTTTTGGCATGTTAGTGTTTTTGAATCTAAGTGTTCATGTGAGCTTAGGGCTTGAAATCCAATTTGTTGCTTGAATGCATGTCTAATAATGTGATTAGGATACTTTGCATTTAGAATGTATGTATCCTTTATGATGGTTTTGCCCCGTGTGCATGAAACTTGAACAACTAAGCTACTTGGTAATTTAAGTTTTCGTATGCTCTGCTTGGATTGTAATCATTTTCGCTTTTCCGCTGTCGTCTTCACATTTAGGATTGACTGCGACATTTAGAAAAGATAAATATAAATGAAAAAAAATTAAGGTTGCTAATTGGAGTGAGGCCTTAGCGGGTTTCGCTTTAGTTTTCCCCGTGTAACTCATTCGATCCGGTCTGTTGGCTAGTCCGGGACAAAGAAGGTTACATTTGGTGGTATCAGAACCTCGGTTACGAGGTCTCCCGGGAAGGTAAGTCAGGTAAGTTGGTTGTTGGTTGTTTGCTATTGCACGGTGTATGAAAGCATGCTGTATCGTCCTTGTTGTTGGTTGAAGTTTAGTCAAGTGTTCCCATTGCTAAGTGTTGTTATTGAAAAATGGTTTTAGTTTAAAGAGCTTGAGAACTTGGATCCTTGCCCTTGCTAACCTCATGTTTTCTTGTGTGTGATGTGTTTATTGTTTAGATTCTATCTCGTTATGGTAAGACCGAGAGGACGGCCTAGAACGAGTGACCAGGCACCCGGGGATGTGCCTCATGTTCCTCCTGCTCCCGATGGTAATGGGGTGGGTGGCGAAGGTAACGTACCTCAGGCTGGTGCGAATGCCGGAGGTGATAGTAATGAACCTCAGGCCAGTGCAAATGTTGGGGGTAACGGAGCTCAGGCAGGTTAGGGTACAGCATGTGCGGACATGACTCATTTGATTCAGACTATAGTTGGGGTTTTTCAAACAGCTTTGGCCGGTATGCAAGCTGCAACACCAGCTAAGGGTGCGGGGACTGGTTTACCCCTTGAGAGGCTCCGTAGCTTGGGTGGAGTCGAGTTCCGTGGTTTGACTCTCGAGGGTTCAGAAGCTTGACTCGAGAGTACCACACGCATCTTGGGTCAGATGGAGTGCTCAGACACTCGTAAGTTGGGTTGTGTTGTCTCCTTGCTTCAGGGATATGCATATGCTTGGTGGACCATCGTTACTTCGGGTATGGCAGAGGCGGATGTCACTTGGGAATTCTTCTGAAATGCCTTTAAGAAGAAGTATCTCGGAGTCCGATATCAGGATGAGAAGAAGAGAGAATTTATGGCCTTGGTTCAAGGTAGCAAGACGGTGTCAGAGTACGAGGTTCAGTTTGTGATGTTGAGCCAGTATGCCCCCGAGTTGGTTACCAATAAGAGGGAACGATGTGAGCGTTTCCGTTATGGGTTAACTAGAGATGTGAAGACATATATGCTTTCCTCTGACTACACTGAGTTTGATGTTTTGGTGTCTAGGGCCAAGGATATTAAGAAGAACTTAGGCTTGAGTACCCGTGCTAGTGGGTCTGATTCCGGGAAGTGACACACAGATTGGGATAGAGATCATGCCAAGAGGCATAGAGATAGGAGGTTTCAACCCGATTCGAGGCATAGGGGCGGTAACCATGGACGGGGCTTTCATGGCCAAGGTGCTGTTGTTCACACTCCTGAGTGCACTAGATGCGGGAGGCGCCATCAGTGCGAGTGTATGGGTACCTTTGGGGTATGTTGGAACTGTGGTTCCCGAGATCATCTGAGGCATAACTGTCCACACCCGGCTAGGGACAGACCGGCTCCAGCTAGGGGTTTTGAGCATCAGAGAGGTCGTGGGCGCGGTCGAGGTAATTTTCAGCCAAGGAACGATGGTCAGAGGAACTTGGCTCAGGTGGTGGCAGTTTAGCCCAAGGGTGGAGGACCGGCTAGGGTGTATGCACATCGAGAGGCTGGGAATGACACATATGTCATCGCAGGTAATTTCTCGTTACAGTCTTTGACTTTGCTTTGATTGATAGATTCGGGTTCGACACATTCGTTTATTTTGGGTGAACGTGCAAGGTCCCTAGGAAGATGTACATGAGGTGTCCCTTGATGGTTCGGGGCCACGTGTTTCCGGTCGACATGATAGAGTTACCGTTCTATGGTTTTGATGTGATTTTGGGCATGGATTGGCTCGTAGAGCATAGAGCTAGGGTAAACTTTGAGACCAAGAGAGTCTCCTTGAGGCTTACGGATGATTTCGAAGTTGTAGTAGTTGGCGAGAACATTAAGTTCTTATCCAATGTTGTTTCTTCTTTAGAAGCTCAGAGATTGTTGGATTCGGGTTATCAGGCGTACTTGGCTTTTGTGATGATTACGAATATGAGTGAGGTTAGACCGCAAGACATCATAACAATTTGTGATTTTCCGAGTGTTTTTCCGGAAGAGTTGCAGGGTTTGCTTCTAGATAGAGAAGTCGAGTTTGCTATTCAGACGTATTCTAATTCTGCACCCGTGTCTATTGCTACGTATAGAATGGCACCAAAAGAGTTAAAAGAGTTGAAGACACAACTTCAGGAATTGTCAGATAGAGGTTTCATTAGGCCTAGTATTTCCCCGTGGGGTGCTCCGGTCTTGTTTTTGAAGAAAAAGGACGACAGTGTGAGGATGTGTATAAACTAGAGGCAGTTGAACAAGGTAACATTGAAAAACAAGTATCCTTTGCCTCAGATAGATGATTTGCTTGATCAGTTGAGAGGTGTTTCAGTGTTTTTGAAGATTGATTTGAGATCCGATTACTATCAGTTGAAGGTGAACGATGGGGACATACCGAAGACCGCTTTCCGTACACATTATGGCCACTATGAGTTCTTGGTAATGCCTTTCGGTTTGACTAATGCTCTAGCTACATTTATGGATATGATGAACTGAGTGTTCCACGAGTTTTTGGATAGGTTTGTGGTAGTGTTCATAGATGATATCTTAGTGTACTCTAGGACCGAGGAAGAGCTTGATGAGCATTTGCGGCTAGTGCTTCAGACTTTTCTTAAAAATCACTTGTATGCCAAGTTGAGTAAATGCGAGTTGTGGATTAAGGAAGTAGTTTTCCTAGGTCATGTGATCTCGGCCAATGGGATTAGTGTGGATCCCAAGAAGATAGAAGCCATAGTGAATTGGAAGCAGCCGAAGTCGGTGACTGAAATTCGTAGTTTCCTAGGCTTGGCGGGGTACTATCGAAGATTTGTCGAAGGATTTTCGAAGATTGCGGCACCCTTAACTAAATTTCTTCAAAAGAATGTTCCGTATGAGTGGTCGGATGCAAGACAACAAGCGTTTGAGAAGTTGAAGAAAGCTTTGACCGAAGGTCCTATTTTGATTCAGCCTGAATCAGGAAAAGAGTTTGTGATTTACAGTGATGCTTCATATGTAGGTTTAGGTTTTGTGCTTATGCAAGAGGGTAAGGTTGTAGCCTATGCTTCGAGACAATTGAAGGTTCACGAGAAGAACTACCCCACTCATGATATTGAGCTAGCCGCAGTAGTGTTTGCATCGAAGATTTGGAGACACCATCTTTATGGTGAGAAGTGCGCCGTTTATACCGACCACAAGAGCTTAAAGTACTTGATGACTCAGAGAGAGTTGAATCTTAGACAACGTAGGTGGATAGAACTTCTTAAGGATTATGACCTTACGATAGAGTATGTAGAACTAATGTTTTGATATAATAATTGAAAATTGTTTTGGACTAATTTAAAACATGATCAAGAGAATTAGAGTTTAAATCTTTATTTTACTATTATCTTGTACATAATCTTTAGAGAGAGTGCTAAATTGTAAATCCTTGTACTCTTGTGAGCTTAAGTTGTGTAAACACCCACCTTGTGAGGTATTAAGTTTACTCAAATTAATCCCTTGCAAAAGGAGAGGTTCTAGTTAAGCCTTAGACAAAAACTAGAGTTGGTTCTATCTTAGCCAAGTCCAAAAGATAGGGTTGTAACAGTTTCCTCCTAAACCGGTAAAATGGGACGAATTCATTATTGAGTGAATTGGGAAATCATTAGTGGTGTGCTAAGGTAGTGGATGTAGGTGCTTAGTTAATAGCCCAAACCACTCTAAAATCATCGTGTCACTTGTCTACCTTTATTTTGATTTTAGCCAATTCAACCACCAAACATTTACAACTCTCATTGACGGTTTCGGTAATCAATTCGAGCGTGCTACAAACCCAACATAGTACCATCCGGGTAAGGCAAACGTAGTGGGCGTTGCTTTGAGTAGAAAAGTGGCAGTTGAGTTGTGAGCTATGTTTGCGAAATTGAGTGTGTCACGGGATGGTGGTTTGATAGTCGAGTTGCGGGTTAAACCTTCAATGGCTCAGTTGATTTGAGAGAAATAGTTGCAAGATGAGTCTTTGGCACCTCACGTGCAAGATATAGCCGAGGGTAGACCCACAGATTTTTGCTTTGGTGAGAACGAGATCTTATGTTTCAAGGATAGGATAGTAGTCCTAGAAAATGCCGAGTTAAGGCGTATTATATTTAATGAAGCATATAACATTCCTTTCGCTATGTATCCGGGTAGTACGAAGATGTACCGTGGGTTAAAAGAAGAGTACTACTAGGCTGGGTTGAAGAAAGATGTGGCCGAGTTTGCGAGTAAGTGTATGGTGTGTCAGTGAGTTAGAGCCGAGCATTAGTTTCCTTCAGGTTTGTTACAGCCGTTGAAGATTCCGAAATGGAAGTGGGAACATATCACCATGGACTTTGTGTCGGGTTTACCGTTGACTCCTTCGAAGAAAAATTCAGTATGGGTGATAGTCGATAGATTCGCTAAGTGTGCCCATTTCATACCTGTTCATACTACCTACACTTTAGATAAGTTGGTCGATCTGTACATCAGTGAGATAGTGAAATTGCATGGGGTACCAAAGTCGATTGTAACAGACCGAGATATGAGGTTTACAACTAGATTTTGGGAGTGTTTGCATCGTGCCTTGGGTACTTGGTTGAACTTCAATACTTCGTATCATCCACAGTTAGATGGTCAGGCAGAGAGAACAATTCAGGTGTTGGAGGACATGTTGAGGTGTTGTATCATCGAATTCCAGGGTTCTTGGGAGAAACACCTACCGTTAGTAGATTTTTCATATAACAACAATTATCAGGATAGTATTCAGATGGCACCGTATGAAGCTCTGTATGGTAGGAAGTGTAGGACACCTATTTGTGGGCCCGAGGCCGGACAGAAGCTTGTACCGATGCTCGATTTGCTTAAGGGCAGTACCGAGAAGGTAAAGTTGATCTGTGATCGCTTGAAGGCAGTTTCAGACCGACAGAAGTCATATGCCGATTTGAAGAGAAAGGAGATAGAGGACGCCGTCGGTGAAAAAGTGTTTTTGAAAGTCTCACCTTGGAAGAAGGTGATGAGGTTCGGTAGGAAGGGTAAGTTGAGTCCGAGATTCATTGGACCTTACGAGGTAGTTGAGAGGATCGATCCCGTTGCTTATAGATTGAGACTCCAGACCGAGTTAGAGAAGATTCACGATGTGTTTCACGTTTCTATGCTCCGAAAGTATAGATCAGATCCGTCTCACGTAATGCAAGTGGAAGAAATTGAGTTGAACCCCGACTTGTCATATGACGAGAAGCCGATTGAGATTCTTGCTACGGGCAAGAAAGTGTTGCGCGGGAGGTCTACCGAGTTATTCAAGGTTTTGTGGAGACACCGAGGTGTGGAGGAGGCTACTTGGGAGAGGAAGGAAGACATAGAGAGACATTTTCCGTATCTTTTCCGTCAGGTAATTTTGGGGACGAAATTCCTTAAGTGGGGGAGATTTGTAACGCCTCGGTTTAGGGCCGGGAGTTTATCGGTTTGATCTAGGACTAGTTCGGGTTAAATTTAGAATTAAAATGCTGATTTTATAAAAGATGTCACTATTTACAAAAACGTCATTAATGAAATTTGAAAGGAGATTTTGAGATTGAGTGGTCATCTTCATTTCAAAAGAACTAAAACCTAAAAAGCTTAAACTCTCTCCATAAAAGCTCTCCATCATCTTTTACCTTGGCTCAAAGGTTCTTATAAGAATTTCAAAGGTAAACATCACTTTTACATTGGCTTTTAATTATTGAATCTTACCTTTTCGAAAATCTAGCAAAGTATTGATTTTTCAAACTTAGGGTTCCAAAGTTTTGATGGAAAGGAGAGGGATTTGTGAAATTTTCGTAGGGGTTTTCTGTAACACCCCCTTCCCAGTCTGGAAGAGAACCGAGTCGGAGTGTGTTACCGGAAGACAAAGCAACAATCAGTGACATAACCTTTTTATTTTTAACTCAAAATGTACAGTAAATAACGTCCATCATATAGTTAAAGCATCCTTTATTCCATATTATCAAAAATCATACACAATTATCGATCAAGGATCATTTTTCAACTATTATTAACATTTAGGACTAATTTGTAAATTTTGACAACCTTGAGGACCTTTATCGAATAGACCTTGCCAAATTTAAATTCATTACTAAAAGGTTATACTTACCAAATTTCTTTCAATTCTGAAATCAATGACACTTTCAATTTAACTCTATAGGAATCGGTGACCCAAATATAAAATAAATAAAGTTGGCCAATGAACCATAACAAACTTACCTAACTCCGTTTCGAAACACCTTGGACTGTTTCGGAACGGGTACTCAAGAGTCAACCATGTTGATCCATCTCTTTAGGCCGTTTCGATACAAACTTGACCTGTATCGGAACGGATTGACCGGTGTTGACCTTGACTTGACCGTTTCGAAACCTGCATCGAAACAGGGGTCACCAGTGCCAAACCATTTCGAAACCTGTACCGAAACAGGGGTCACCAGTGGCAAAAAGGTTCTGAAACGACATCACTTCGTTCCGGAACACCCTTACTCTCAGATTCAAAGTTAGGGTACCCTACCAAACCATGTCCAAATTCAATAAAACTTTATACACAACATTTCATTTATATCAACTACGAGCATGCAAAATTTCAAAGCTATATGAGTACGATTACTTCATTTTTACCTTTTTAGCAAAACATGCATATTTAAGGAGTTATTAGCAAAACCAAAATAGGCATTTAGGGCCATAGACCTTAATACAAAATGGGCAAGCCACTAACACAACAAAACAAGCATATTTGTCTAGTCTATCTACTTTGCCACCTCCCTAGGAGTTCGAAAATATAAATACTTTACTTGTAACTTAATGGTGACTTGTCTTATTGGCCGATCTGATCTTCCAACGAACAACCCTTATCCTGAAAATGCATAAGGAAAGACACATTAGGCACTCTTTGCCTAGTGAGGTAGTCACTATCAACATAATAATGAAATGTCATAGCTACAATGATGCATAAACTACATGTTAACATAATCAATGCCATATAACAATGCAATAATCAATAACCATGTTTCTCTTTCATTCACAATTCCTTGGATTGAATTAAGATCGTGGATACACGAATTCCTATGCCTCGCCAAATCAATGAATGGTCTTATCCCTCCGCCTCGCTAAATGACCAACATCAATACAGATCCCTCCACCTCGCCAAATCATTATAGGCCGTAGCCTTAGGACCGTAGTCCACCCGTACATTGAGCTCATGAATTCAATGGCATGCTAATTGTATCCTGAGTCCATTCCAACCCAAGGGCATAATATACTTATTCATTTCAATGATCAATGATGTACCAATGTCTAATAAATTCAATGTAAGCGATGTTTGATATACATATATTTCAACATCACTATCTTAAGGATTATTTTCAATATCCATGTCCGATGATTCAATGAAATGATCTTATAACAATACTTATATCAATAAAAATGCATAATGATCATAATTCATGTTAATGGTAACTTACCGACACTCACCAAAGTGTCCGATTAACATCCAAAGCATTCACTTCAATGACAAAGTTAGCGAAATGATCTAACATAACAAATAATGATCCGGGAAGGCCTTTCGCCTAAACCCGAGACTCCGGCTACACTCACCTTAACAACCCGAAGCTTCAAGGCTCACGAATAGCGATTCCTTTATTCCTAGCTTGTGACGGAGATGGCGATACCTCTTTCTCTCCTTCTTGAGCTAGAAAGATTAATAAGAACTTATTAGAATTGAGGTTTCAACATCAAAATCAACATAGGGATATCAAAATCAATATCCAACTTCAATAAAGATGGTAACAAGGAAATATCCATGGATAGTCAAAACCCTAGCTTAGGTTACACCCAAAATATCCATGGAATCCCTTAATTGAATGAGGAACATAGCTTACCCGATCGATAACAATGTTTCGATATCGTTAAAGTGAAGAAATAACAAGCTTGGATTTTTCACCAATGGAGGTGTGTGTTTGGATGAAGAAGATGATAAAAGGAGTGAAAGGTGGTAGCTTAAGGATGGTCTCGGGTAAGCTTTCTTAATTCCCTTAGCTTTCTATTTCAATTTCTAAGCTTTCCTTCAGTTGAAGAAAAGTAATCTGATGACTCCACGTAGTGGAGATTTAATTCAAAGAGGGTTAATCGCATGGTTAGCCCCTCACTTTCCTTACATTTATAACCTTGCCCTCCTATTTATAATTATTTTATTTTAGCCACTAAAAGCTTAATATTGCATAATAGGATTTAAATCCGATGTTTAAAGCCTAATTAAGGTTCGATAACAATAATTAACTAGTCGGTGAAATCTTTAGAGCTTCATCAATGTAGAATTTCCGATCATCAGAAATGAATTCCGACCAGACCGGATTTCAGGGTGTTACAACTCTCCCCCTATAAGAAAAATTCGTCCTCGAATTTTACTTGAACCGAAGAGATGCGGATATAATTGTCTCATAGTTTCTTCAGGCTCCCAAGTAGCTTCTTCAACAGAGTGACTTCTCCAAAGCACCTTGACTAAGGGTACATCTTTGTTGCGAAGCCTTTTGACTTCCTTAGCAAAAATCTCAACCGGTTCTTCTTCATAAGATAGGTTTGGCCGTAGTTCTACAGATTCGGGTTCCATAATGTGTGAGAGCTCAGACCGATACTTCCGAAGCATCGATACATGAAAGACATCGTGGTTTTTACTCAATTCTGGGTGTAGCGAAAGTCGATACGCCACTGGGCCAATCTTTTCAATTATTTCAAAGGGTCCAATGAACCGAGGGCTCAACTTTCCCTTCTTGCCAAACCTCAAGTCTTTCTTCCACGGTGACACTTTAAGAAAGGCTTTCTCACCGACTTCATATTGAATGTCTCTTCTTTTAAGATCAACATAAGCTTTTTGCCGATTGAAGGAAGCCTTGAAACGATCATGAATGATAGTAACTCGTTCTTTAGTTTCACGAAGCAAGTCAGGGCCTGACACCTTGCCCTCCCCCAGCTCCAACCAGCATAACGGAGTTCTACATCATCTACCATACAATGCTTCATACGGGGCCATTTGGATGGATGCTTGGTAACTATTATTATAAGCAAATTTGACAAGAGGTAGTGATTTCTCCCAAGTCCCGCCAAAGTCAATAATACAAGCCCGAAGCATATCTTCAAAAATCTGAATTACTCTTTCTGACTGACCGTAAATTTGAGGGTGGAAGGCTGTGCTAAGATTGACTCTTGTGCACAGAGCTCCTTGTAAGGTTCTCCAAAACCGAGATGCAAACCGAGGATCATGATCTGAAATGATAGATTTAGGCACTCTGTGAAGTCGGATCACTTCCTTGATGCATAAGTCAGCTAGCTTAGGGAGACCGTAATCCATTCTAACATGTATGAAATGAGCTGACTTCGTAAATCAATCTACAATAACCCAAATAGCATCATGCTTCACAGGGGTTAACGATAGACCACTGGCAAAGTCCATGGTTATCTTTTCCCATTTCCATTTCGGTGGATCAATGGGTTGCAAGAGTCCTGTAGGAGCACAGTGTTATGCCTTAACACATTGACAAGTGAGGCACTTGGAAATATAATCAACAATAGCCTGCTTCATGCCTGGCCACCAGTATAGTTCACGTGATCTTTGTACATTTTCACAGACCATGGTGAATGGAAAAAGTACTCGAATGAGCTTCAGCAAGAATGTCGGCATGGAGAGTTTCATCATTAGGCACGCAAACTCGATCGTGAAAACATAGAAGTCCTTTAGAATTAATTCTGAAATTTGGATTATCTGATAGCTTAGAGACGAATGGCTTGGAGCTCAGAATCTTGTACTTGCAAGTCCTTAATTCAGGAAATAATGGTAGACTGAACTTGAAGTTCAGCTATAAGACATTGGTGCTTCTGAAGCCGGAAATGAGCGTTAATTGCTCGAGGGGCTACAAGAGAGTGATGTAACGATGAGTTAACACGCTTCACTGAACTTATAACTTTAATTTCATAATCAAAGCTTACCAGGCAGAGGTTTGCGGCTGAGTGCATCAGCTACAACATTCGCCTTGCCCGGATGGTAATCAATGACTAAATCATAATCCTTAAGAAGTTCCATCCATCTCCGTTGTCGTAAATTCAACTCCTTTTGCGTCAAAAAGTATTTAAGGCATTTGTGGTCGGTGAAAAGATAGCATTTCTCCTCGTAGAGATAATGCCTCCAGATTTTCAATGCATAGACAACTGCAACTAATTCTAGGTCGTGGGTGGGATAGTTCATCTCATGTGGCTTAAGTTGCCTTGAAGCGTAAGCAATAACCTTACCTTATTGCATCAATGCACACCCTAACCCAAGATGCGAGTCATCATTGTAAACTATATAGTCTTTTCAAGACTCAGGCTGGGTCAAGACAGGTGCATGGGTTATGACTTGTTTCAATTGATCAAAGCTTCGTTGTTGGTCTTCAGTCCAAACAAAGGGTGTCTCCTTTCACAGCAGTTTAGTTGAAGGGGCAGCTAACATTGAAAATCCTTTCACGAGTCTACGGTAATATCCATCAAGCCCAAGGAAACTTCTGACTTCACCGACATTCTTTGGCGGATGCCAATCCACAATATCTTGAATTTTCTTCGGATCTACCTGAATACCCGAAGTTGATACAACATGCCCCAAAAAGGACACTTCAGTGAGCCAGAAATCACACTTAGAAAACTTCGCATACAACTACTTCTCTATCAGAGTCCGAAGTACAATACGAAGGTGGTCTCAATGTTCCGATTCACTCTTTGAATAAATCAAGATATCATCTATGAACACTACAACAAACTTATCAAGATAGGGCCTGAATACCCGATTCATTAAATCCATGAAAGCTGCAGGTGGATTCGTTAGTCCGAAAGGCATTACTAAGAATTCGTAATGTCCATATTTTGTACGAAAAACAGTTTTGGGCACATCACACTCCTTGACATTCATTTGATAATAACCCGACCTTAGATCAATCTTGGAGAACACATAAGCATCTTTTAATTGATCGAACAGGTCGTCTATCCTGGGCAAAGGATACTTATTCTTGATGGTGACTTTATTCAGTTGTCTATAATAAATGCACAAACGCATTGAACCATCCTTCTTCTTGACAAAGAGAACCGGGGCTCCCCAGGGTAAAGAGCTCGGTCGTATAAAACCCTTGTTCATAAGGTCTTGAATTTGAGTTTTTAGTTCCTTCAACTCAACAACCGCCATCGTATATGGTGCAATGGAGACTAGAGCAGTCCCAGGTTGCACCTCAATACCAAATTCCACTTTATGGGTTGGGGGCAATCCCGGAAGCTCCTCAGGGAAAACATCTATCAATGTCATTAATCTGAGATTCATTCTTGGATTCAGTGGTCAATGTACACAACATGGAGTTCCGAGATTCCATCAACGTTATCCTTTCCTTGCCAAGACCTCGAAGATGCAATTTCCGCTTATCGCAATATACCCACGCTTGATGGTTACAAAGCCAATCCATGCCTAGAATCGCATCAAACTCGTGGATTGGAAAAACTAGGAAGTCCGCAGGAACGAAATTCCTTGAATCATGATTGGGCAGTTCTTACATACAAGACTTAGAATGACACAATCACCTAATGGATTTGTTACAGAGACCTTCATTGCTAAAGGTTCACTAGACATCTTATGTCTTTTAACCAATTCCAGGCTTATAAAAGAGTGTGTAGATCCAGGATCAACCAATACATACAATGAGTGTGCATATAACATAACGGTACCTGCAATAACATCAAGCTCTTCATATTCCTTGCGACTTCGTACATGATATAGTTGGGCAGATGCCTTCGATTCTTGTTTATTGCCTTGCTTTTCGGATCCGCTTGGCCTACCTGAAGCTCCCGATGGTACTTGCCTTGGCCCTTTCCCTCGAAAGGACTGAGCAGGTGAAGAGATATCCCCGCGCACTGCCACTGACTTAGAGGGATTCTGAGGACAATCCCTGATAAAATGTCCTTGTTCGCCACAAAAGAAACATGTCCCCGCCCGCTTGCGACATTGCCTTGCTGGGTGCCATTTCTGACAGAAGTTACAGACTGGATGTTGAACACTCCGATTCGAACTTCCAGTGCTCTCCACCGAGGCCGCCTTAGACCAGGACTGGGTGATAGTCTGTGGTCTCTCAATGTTCCCTGTGCGGGAAGGTTGTGAGAAAGAAGTTTTCTTCAAACCCTGATACTTGCCTTTCTTGTTCCATTTAAGAGGTCGAGAGTCACTCCACGTTTTTTTCTTAGATCGATTATCATGAGCAATGTTGATCTCAACTCTGAGGATTATACATATGTTTATCATGAGCAATGTTCTGACTGTCACATAATTACCCAAGAAACATGCTCATAGCGGGTCAATCCAGTATGTTGTTCTCTAACAAATACTTATATGTTGATTTTGACATCTCTATGTCAATGAAAACGCTTGTCATCAACCACATATTAGTCTTTATATATTATCATTGTCCATATCCGTAATAATATTCGACTAAGGATCCAATTTAACAACAATCGTATTATTGTATGGACATTATTATCCAATGGTTAGTTTGATGCACAGAAACATACCAAATGATAATAACGGCAATGCAATTACTTGATAAATCTAGTAAAATAGTATGTTTATTCAATCATCATATGATTGGTCTTTGGGCATACTCCAACAATCTCTCACTGGCACTAAGACCAATCATTCTCGTATTTAATACGATATGGCTTAGTGTAACTGACATGCTTATGCTGTGTCAAAAGCTTTGTCAGAGAGTTGACAAAGTTATCAACTTTGTGCGTATGTTGCATACTTTCACATCTCTAAGATGTAAGCACTTTAGAATATGTTTGGATTTATTGATGAGATCTGGGTTTTATTTGCTTACGCAAAGGTTCCATCATAACAGAGTTATGTAGCATCTAATATGCTGGGAACAACCCTTAGTTCAGAAGTGAACCCTTTAGATCTAAACATCCTTCTTTATTGCTATGTCGACTGTAATACATTCAGTCTATGTTGTAGAGTTAGATACTGTCTCATGTTGCTAACTCGCAGTGTCTTTAATTAATGCAAAACGAATTGCGATCTTTAGTTCCTTTTGATGAGTATGTCATCTACATACAATAATTAGGAAAGTAACAATGCTCCCACTAGCTCTTTTGAAAACAAGACTCCCCTTTGTTTCTAGATAAACCAAACCTTTTGATTGTATCTTCTGAAACGAATATCCCAACTTCGAGAAGCTTGCCTTAGTCTACGGATAGACCTTTGTAGCTTACATACCTTCCAAGTGTTTACTGGAGTGACAAAACCTTCTGGATGTGTCATGTACACATCTGTTTCAAGTTTTCCCTTAGGAAAGTGGTTTTGACATTCCATTATTTGATTCCATAATCATCGTATGTAACTACTTGCAAGTGAGATTAAGATGGATTAAACATAGCTACAAGGAAGATACTTTATCATAGTCTATACTATGAAGTTTGTCGAAAACTTTTAGTGACGAATCATCCTTTGTATGTTTTATCATCCATGTCAGTTTTTCCTTTTTGAAAAACTCATCCATACCTCTTAGGTTTTATCTTTTTAGGTAACCAAAGTCTATACTTGGTTTTAGACATGGATTCCATCTCATATCTCATGGCTCTTAGCCATTTCTCGAATTTTGGGCTCACCATTGTTTTCTGATAAGACCTAGTCTTTATCTTGATCCGAAAAGAAGAGTGTTTCCATGTACAGATAGTGAGAAATCCATATTTCTCAAGTATATGGTATTCTCTTAGGGATCAACACAATGGTTGTGTTTTGTTCCAATGTTCCTTGATCATTTGTGGAACATTCTCAATCTTTGGTTCATAAATTTGTTGTCTAAAATTTCTTCACATTCCAAATTCCATTTTTTCCTGTAACGCCCCGGTTTTGGGCTCAGAAGTTTTGGCGTTGACCGGTTTAGTCAAAGTGCTGATCGAATATATAAGAGGGAATTTAGGAAAACCTAGTTCGGGTTGCATTAAAAATATGGAAAAATATTCTAAAATCATCTTTTAATATATAAAAGTGAACTGTGAAATCAATTTTGGAAAATGAGGTTCGGAAGGTTGACATTTTGACTAGTGACCAAAATGTAATTTTTGAAAGTTGCGGGACAGTTTTATAAAGGATTGAAACTTTGAATCTTTAAGGAGCTATTATTCCAAAAAGGATTTCTCCAGATTTTTCTAAGATATTTTAAGCCTAAAATCTGATTTTAAAGATTAAGAAAAGAGAGGGAAATCATTTTTAACCAAATCTTAACTAATTTTTCTATTTTCTCTCAAATTCTCTTTTCTCTCATTTTCTCTCTACCCAAACAAGATTTCCTCAGATTTCTTTCTCTGATTTTGACTTCTTGATCTCTCATTTCAACTCTCATTTGATTTCTCATCATCTCATCATCAAAACCTCACAATTTACAAGTTGATTCATCAAGCATTTTGGCTCTAAAAGGGAGAAATTCGAGTTTGGAGGTAAGAACGTCCTTCTCCTCTAAACTATCAGTTCTTTACTGAAATTCCTAAGTTCTCAATCCTTGATTCATGTTTTATTAAAGGCTTTTCAATTGAGATCTTGATTTTTGGCTAAAATGCAAGATTTGGTGATTTTGGTAAAAATTTCGTGTGATCTGTTTAAGCAGGGTTTTGAGGTGTTAAATTGATGTTAAATGAATGCTAAAATGATTAGAAGTTGAGGTTTAATCAATGCAATCCCGGATAGGTTGAATTTCCTAAGTTTGGTTTGAGTTTTTGGTTGTTTTTGGAGTGTTTTTGGTGATCTGTTATACCTGGAGGTATAAGGACGTGGTTGTGATCTTTTTGCATGTTAGTTGATGAATAAAAATGGTTAGAAGTGATGGATCTTGGCTGGGTTAAGTTTTGGAGGTGTTTGGAGATGATTTCGGTTGTGTTTGGTAGCCAAATTGTTAGATTTGTGATGAGCAGCGAGTTGTGTTGATGTTGCTGGTGTTTTAATGCATAAGGATGCATTAATGTTCTGTTTTTATGTGCTTGAAACAGGGGAGGTTGATCCTTGAGTTGTGGAGGTGTTTTCGGAAGGTTTCGGAAGCTTGGAAAGCTTGTTGGCTAGGCTTGTTTGGTAATCGGTGAGTGAAAATGGAATTTTCAGCTTTTAAACCAAAGGTTGAAGGTTTTGGGAGCTTAGTATAAGTCTAAACAACTTTGCTAAGCTCAAGTGTAAGTTTTCGGATTACTCTCTTTAAGTGGTGGCCATGTTTTGATGAAATGTGAAATGATGATTTTTCATGATTTGCTACTGTTTTGGAAAGCATGTTTTAGCATGTTAATTGCTGATGTTTTAGCATGATTTATGCTGATGATTTAAGCCATGTGTTGAAGGTGTCTCTAGGTAAGAGTGCCTTGTTTTTATGCATTGTTAAATGATGATTTAATGCTTTGAAATGCATGATGAAATGGCTTGGTTTAAATGCTTTTAAAACAGTGGATTACATGACGTATAAAGTGTGTATTGGCAAGTGATGGTTTGTAAAAGTGAAGGTCACTAAGGTGGTTAAAAGTCCTTGAGTGAGCCTTGTTATCTAAGATCATCAAGGTGGTTAAAAGTCCTTGGATGAATCTTGTTGCGGACACTAAGGTGGTTAAAAGTCCTTAGGTGCTCCTTTCCATGGTGGTTAAAAGTCCATGGGGCCAAGGTGTTTAAAAGTCCTTGGGGCCAAGGTGTTTAAAAGTCCTTGGGGTATTTCAAGCTACGGACACAAAGGTGGTTAAAAGTCCTTGTGTGGTCCATTCATGGTGTTTAAAAGTCCATGGCCAAGGTGTTTAAAAGTCCTTGGGGTCCAAGGTGTTTAAAAGTCCTTGGGGAAAGTTGTTGAACTTGATTTCATAAATGAAATGTATCACTTGAGCCAATATGACATGTTTTGTACATGAGATGCATGAGATGCATGATTTGATGTTTATGTTGAAGCATGAGATGCTAGTTTAATAGAAATGTGGAAGCATGTTATTGCTTGATTTAAAGTATGCTTTGAGCATGTGTAAAGGTTGTTTTCAAGCATGATTTACAAATGAACTTTAATGCATTATTGAATGGTTTTTAAAGAGCACTCCTCACTAAGCTTTGGCTTACGCTCTCTCGTTTTCTTGATTCAATAATGCAGAGCATTAGAGTGCATTGAGGGCAGCAAGAGGAGGCAAGCACACAAGTTCAAGTAAAGCTCAATGTATGGAAGGTTTTGTTAAACATTTTAGCTTTTGGTCGATTTGGCAATGGGGGACCAATGTATTTGTTTTGGGAGGTGATTAAGACTCCCTAAGTATGTTAAATGTTGCTGTGGTTGTTGGTTCTTGGATTGATCTCTTATATGCTTGGCTATGAAGGTTTATGCATGAAAGGTAGCTTAAGTAAGAAGCATGTCATTTAAATTGGGGCTTTTCATGTGTGATGGTTATGAGTTGAATTGTTGATGCATTTATGATCCCTGCATATTGTATATCTATGTGGAATGATTTGGTGATGTTAATCTGAGGTTTGAAGCATGAATGGTATGAATTTCAAGTCGATTTCAGACAGGGGTATCGGTACTCGGGCTCGCGTATCGATACGCCTGAGCTAATTATGCTCTTTCTGCCCAGGCGTATCGGTACGGTTGTGGGGGTATCGATACTCATCTGGGTAAAGTTTGAATGCCGTATCGGTACAGGGGATATCGTATCGATACCGTTGCTCGAGTTTGGTTACTGCCTTCCCCGCGTATCGATACGACATCAGGTGTATCGATACCTGACCGTTAAATTCAGTTAAAAGTATCTTTATATGTTTTGCTTTGTTTACGTTTTAGTCCTGAATCATGTTGTTCAATTGTATGAGCTTGGGATGTCCGTTTGAGCTGAAATTTGGCAGAGAGGCATGAAACCTGATTAATTTCAAGATGGTAACTTCAATTTGGGCTAAGTCCTTTAATTTTTCAGAATTTACAATTTGGTCCCTAAAGTTGTAATTTGTTCAATTGGGTCCCAGTTTGATCTCTGATGTTTGTGATCTTTTGATACGTTGCCTGTATGGTCACACTTAAGGTTAATGTGCATCTAGATAAGATTAAAAAAGAAAAAAAAAGGGTCGTTAATCAAGGTTGACTTTCGGGTTGACTTTGGTTTTCCCCGTGTAATCTTCGTAGTTCGGGTCAACCGTCTAGACCGGGCTACGGGGGTTACATTTGGTGGTATCAGAGCTGAGTTCTCGAGTAGTTGGGAATGTGTGTATGCATGATTGAAGCATGGTTTGGTTTGTATGCTTGTTGGGTGAAAGCATGTTCAGTGTTATGATATGATGATGTGTATGTGATGCATGTTGTGATGATGCATGATGAGGGTACCCATTGCCAAACAAAAGCTAAAGGGATGATGTTGTTTTTGAAAGAAATTGAGCTTGAATACTTGGAATTTGCTTACCTTGCTGGTCCCGACTTGTTTTATTTTGTATTGTTATGCATGGTAAAGTATGACACCACGTAGAGAGTTAAGGAGTAGCGTGAGAGCTACGACCCCGGAAGGGAATGTGAATGATGAGCACACTGGTAGTGCTGTGATACCTCCTCCTCCACCTGGTGGTGGTGGTGCGGAGAGGGAAAGAGCTGGAGCTGAGGCAGCTGGTGCTGGAGCTGCAGGACCTGAAGCTGGTCAGGGGCAAGCGATACCTGACATGTCTGTGCTTGTACAAGCTATTGCGGGTGCGTTTCGAGCAGCAGTAGCTGGGGCTCAAGGAGCTGGGCATCAGGGAGATGCTGGTGCTAGACTACCCTTGGAACGTTTGCGCAGTCTTGGCGGGACTGAGTTTAGGGGTATGTCAGCCGAGAGGTCTGAAGCGTGGTTGGAGAGTACCAAGCGTGTCTTGGGACAAATGAGTTGCACTGACGTGCAGAAGCTGGGATGTGTGGTGTCACTGCTGCAAGGTGATGCTTATACGTGGTGGACGACCACAATCTCTGGGATGGCTGATGCTGATGTTACTTGGACGTTCTTTCAGCATGCGTTCAAGAGGAGATATCTGGGAGTTAGATATCTGGATGAAAAGAAGCGTGAATTCATGTCTCTGACCCAAGGGAACATGAGTGTGGCTGAGTATGAGGTACAGTTTGTACGTCTTAGCCAGTATGCACCTGAGTTGGTACCTGATGAGCGCGAAAGGTGCGAAAGGTTCCGTTATGGTTTGGTGACGGAGGTTAAGACCTATATGTTAGCTGCTGAGTACAATGATTTCGATGTGCTGGTTAGTCGATCGAAGGACATTGAGATGAACCTGAGTTTGTCTGCTAAGGGTGCTGGAGCTAGTTCTGGGAAGAGAGCTGCTGAGTATAGTTCCGGTGGACGGAACAAGAGAGGGCGTGATCAGAGGTTTCAGTCCTCGTCTAAGAGAGGTGGAGGTGCACCTGCTAGGGGTGGCAATGTTAGAGCTGACCCTAGTGCTTGTTGGATTTGTGGTTCCCGTGGTCACTTGAGGCGTGACTGTCCTCGTGCTGGGAGGGAGGTGCAAGCTCCTGTGATAGCAGCTGGTTATGAGTGTTGGAGTTGTGGTTCAGCTGATCATCTGAGACGTGATTGTCCGAGGGTGGCTGGTGGTCAAGAGCGTGCTCCTGTTGCAGCACCGCAGAGAGGTCGTGGGCGCGGCCGTGGTAATTTTCAGAGACGAGAGGAAGGTGGGCGCGGTGTAGCTCATGTTGTGGCTATTCAACCTGAGGGTGGAGGCCAAGCGAGGGTGTATGCTCAGCGCGAAGGAAGGAATGATGCAGATGTGATTGCAGGTACCTTTACTTTGCAATCCTTGTCATTGCTTTCTTTGATTGATTCTGGATCTACGCATTCATACATTCTTCGTGAGCATGCTGAGTTGCTTGGTTTGCCTGTTGAGTTTTTGGATGTTGGTGTTAGAGTCACTAGTTCTTTTGGTGAAACTGTTGTGACTCGTAAGCTTTTTAAAAGGTGTCCTTTGGTTGTTCAAGAGCATGTCTTTCTTGTTGATCTTATGGAGTTGCCCTTTTATGGTTTTGATGTGATCCTTGGTATGGATTGGCTTGCTGAGCATCGTGCTGTTGTGGATTGTGAGAATAAGCGGGTTTCGCTTAGGCTTGCGGATGATTATGAAGTGGTGGTGGTTGGTGAGAATGTGAAGTTTCTTGCCAATGTTGTTTCTACCTTGGAGGCGAGCAGGATGCTGAGGCAAGGTTGTGGAGCTTTTCTGGCTTTTGTAATGAATCCTAGTTCGAAGGAGCTGAGGGTGCAGGATATCAGGGTTGTGAAGGAGTTTCCTGATGTTTTTCCTGAGGAGTTGCCTGGTTTACCTCCTAATCGCGAGGTGGAGTTTGGTATTGAGCTGTATGAGAATACCACTCCTGTGTCCATTACTCCCTATAGAATGGCACCTAAGGAACTGAAGGAGCTGAAGACGCAGTTGCAAGAGTTGCTTGATCGTGGTTTCATCCGGCCGAGTGTTTCGCCTTGGGGTGCTCCTGTTTTGTTTGTGAAGAAGAAAGATGGCACGATGAGGATGTGCATTGATTACCGTCAGCTGAACAAGTTGACTATCAAGAATCGGTATCCTTTGCCGAGGATTGATGATCTCTTTGATCAATTTCGGGGAGCTGCTGTGTTCTCTAAGATTGACTTGAGGTCAGGGTATTATCAATTGAAGGTGAAGGATGTGGATGTGCCTAAGACAGCTTTCAGGACAAGGTATGGGCATTATGAGTTCCTTGTGATGCCGTTTGGTTTGACAAATGCTCCTGCTGCTTTCATGGACATGATGAATCGTGTTTTTCATGAATACCTGGACAAGTTTGTCGTGGTGTTCATTGATGATATCCTTGTGTACTCGCGTACTGAGGAAGAGCACGAAGAGCATTTGAGGATTGTGTTGCAAGCTTTGTTGGAGAATCAGCTTTATGCTAAGTTGAGCAAGTGCGAGTTTTGGCTTAGAGAGGTTGTTTTTCTTGGTCATGTGGTCTCAGCTGAGGGGATTCGTGTTGATCCTCAGAAGATTGAAGCGGTGATGAACTGGAAAGTTCCTAAGTCTGTTCAGGAGGTTCGTAGTTTCCTTGGTTTGGCAGGATACTACCGAAGGTTTGTGGATGGTTTTTCCAAGATTGCTGCTCCTTTGACGAAGTTGCTGCAGAAAGATGTTAGGTATGAGTGGACAGAAGCGAGACAGCAAGCTTTTGAGAAGCTGAAGTGGGCTTTGACGCAAGCTCCTATCTTGATTCAGCCTGAATCAGGGAAAGAGTTTGTAGTCTACAGTGATGCATCCTATGTTGGTTTGGGGTGTGTGCTGATGCAAGAGGGTAAGGTTGTGGCTTATGCGTCGCGGCAGTTGAAGGTGCATGAGTGCAATTATCCTACGCATGATATTGAGCTGGCTGCAGTGGTTTTTGCTCTGAAGATCTGGAGGCATTATCTGTATGGTGAGAAGTGTACTGTGTACACGGATCACAAGAGTTTGAGGTATCTGATGTCTCAGAAGGAGTTGAATCTCAGGCAGCGACGTTGGTTGGAGTTGCTCAAGGATTATGATCTGACGATAGAGTATCATCCTGGAAAGGCCAATGTTGTTGCGGATGCCTTGAGTAGAAAGGTAGCTGTTGAGCTGAGAGCTATGTTTGCTAGCTTGAGTATATCGCAGGATGGTGGTCTTGTTGCTGAGTTGCAAGTGAAACCTTCGTTGGTTCAGTTGATCAAGGATAAGCAGTTGTTGGATGATTCCTTGGTGTCTCATGTTCAGGATATCGCGGAGGGTAGACCTTCGGATTTCTGTTTCAATGAGGATGGGGTGTTGTGTTTTGGTAATCGGATAGTAGTGCCTGCAGATGCTGAGTTGAGGCATGCTATTCTAGCTGAAGGTCATAGTAGTCCTTTTGCTATGCATCCTGGTAGTACAAAGATGTATCGCGATCTTCGTGATGAGTACTATTGGGTGGGCTTGAAGAAGGATGTGGCAGAGTTCGTGAGCAAGTGTTTGGTGTGTCAGCGAGTTAAGGCTGAACATCAGGTTCCTTCTGGTTTGTTGCAGCCGTTGAAAATCCCTGAGTGGAAGTGGGAGAGGGTTACCATGGATTTTGTATCTGGTTTGCCTTTGTCTCCGTCGAAGAAGAATTCTGTTTGGGTGATTGTGGATCGCCTGACGAAGTGTGCACATTTCTTGCCTGTGCATACTACGTTTTCCTTGGATAAGCTGGCAGAGCTGTACGTTGCTGAGATTGTGAGGTTGCATGGTGTGCCTAAGTCGATCGTGTCGGATAGGGATCCGAGGTTCACGTCGCGTTTTTGGCAGTGTTTGCATCAAGCTTTGGGTACAAGGTTGCATTTCAGTACATCCTATCATCCCCAGTCGGATGGCCAGTCTGAGCGAGTTATTCAGATCTTGGAGGATATGTTGAGATGTTGCGTGATAGAGTTCCAAGGTTCTTGGGAGAAGCATCTGCCTTTGGTTGAGTTCGCTTACAACAACAGTTTTCAGGCAAGTATACAGATGGCACCTTATGAGGCTCTGTATGGGAGGAAGTGTAGGACTCCTCTGTGTTGGGCTGAAACTGGTCAAAAGTTGGTTTCGATGCCTGCTTTGTTGAAAGGTACCACCGAGAAGGTGAAGCTCATTTGTGAGAGGTTGAAGGCTGCTTCTGATCGGCAGAAGTCTTACGCGGATTTGAAACGTAAGGAGATAGAGTTTGCGGTGGGTGATCGCGTGTTCTTGAAGGTTTCGCCTTGGAAGAAGGTGATGAGGTTTGGGCGGAAGGGTAAGCTAAGCCCTAGATACATTGGACCGTATGAGGTTGTTGAGCGTGTTGGTCCTGTTGCGTATCGGTTGAGGTTACCTCAGGTGCTGGAGAAGATTCATGATGTGTTCCATGTTTCTATGCTCCGGAGGTATCGATCTGATCCTTCGCATGTGTTGCCTGTGGAGGAGGTGGAATTGAATCCGGATTTGACCTATGATGAGGAACCGGTGAAGATTCTGGATTCAGATAGCAAGGTTCTTCGTGGCAAGACCATTGAGTTGGTGAAGGTGCTGTGGAAGCATCGCGGTGTTGAGGAAGCCACGTGGGAGCGGAAGGAGGGTATGCTGAAGCAGTTTCCTTATCTCTTTCCTTCAGGTAAATTTCGAGGACGAAATTTCTTAAGGGGGGGAGAGTTGTAACGCCCCGGTTTTGGGCTCAGAAGTTTTGGCGTTGACCGGTTTAGTCAAAGTGCTGATCGAATATATAAGAGGGAATTTAGGAAAACCTAGTTCGGGTTGCATTAAAAATATGGAAAAATATTCTAAAATCATCTTTTAATATATAAAAGTGAACTGTGAAATCAATTTTGGAAAATGAGGTTCGGAAGGTTGACATTTTGACTAGTGACCAAAATGTAATTTTTGAAAGTTGCGGGACAGTTTTATAAAGGATTGAAACTTTGAATCTTTAAGGAGCTATTATTCCAAAAAGGATTTCTCCAGATTTTTCTAAGATATTTTAAGCCTAAAATCTGATTTTAAAGATTAAGAAAAGAGAGGGAAATCATTTTTAACCAAATCTTAACTAATTTTTCTATTTTCTCTCAAATTCTCTTTTCTCTCATTTTCTCTCTACCCAAACAAGATTTCCTCAGATTTCTTTCTCTGATTTTGACTTCTTGATCTCTCATTTCAACTCTCATTTGATTTCTCATCATCTCATCATCAAAACCTCACAATTTACAAGTTGATTCATCAAGCATTTTGGCTCTAAAAGGGAGAAATTCGAGTTTGGAGGTAAGAACGTCCTTCTCCTCTAAACTATCAGTTCTTTACTGAAATTCCTAAGTTCTCAATCCTTGATTCATGTTTTATTAAAGGCTTTTCAATTGAGATCTTGATTTTTGGCTAAAATGCAAGATTTGGTGATTTTGGTAAAAATTTCGTGTGATCTGTTTAAGCAGGGTTTTGAGGTGTTAAATTGATGTTAAATGAATGCTAAAATGATTAGAAGTTGAGGTTTAATCAATGCAATCCCGGATAGGTTGAATTTCCTAAGTTTGGTTTGAGTTTTTGGTTGTTTTTGGAGTGTTTTTGGTGATCTGTTATACCTGGAGGTATAAGGACGTGGTTGTGATCTTTTTGCATGTTAGTTGATGAATAAAAATGGTTAGAAGTGATGGATCTTGGCTGGGTTAAGTTTTGGAGGTGTTTGGAGATGATTTCGGTTGTGTTTGGTAGCCAAATTGTTAGATTTGTGATGAGCAGCGAGTTGTGTTGATGTTGCTGGTGTTTTAATGCATAAGGATGCATTAATGTTCTGTTTTTATGTGCTTGAAACAGGGGAGGTTGATCCTTGAGTTGTGGAGGTGTTTTCGGAAGGTTTCGGAAGCTTGGAAAGCTTGTTGGCTAGGCTTGTTTGGTAATCGGTGAGTGAAAATGGAATTTTCAGCTTTTAAACCAAAGGTTGAAGGTTTTGGGAGCTTAGTATAAGTCTAAACAACTTTGCTAAGCTCAAGTGTAAGTTTTCGGATTACTCTCTTTAAGTGGTGGCCATGTTTTGATGAAATGTGAAATGATGATTTTTCATGATTTGCTACTGTTTTGGAAAGCATGTTTTAGCATGTTAATTGCTGATGTTTTAGCATGATTTATGCTGATGATTTAAGCCATGTGTTGAAGGTGTCTCTAGGTAAGAGTGCCTTGTTTTTATGCATTGTTAAATGATGATTTAATGCTTTGAAATGCATGATGAAATGGCTTGGTTTAAATGCTTTTAAAATAGTGGATTACATGACGTATAAAGTGTGTATTGGCAAGTGATGGTTTGTAAAAGTGAAGGTCACTAAGGTGGTTAAAAGTCCTTGAGTGAGCCTTGTTATCTAAGATCATCAAGGTGGTTAAAAGTCCTTGGATGAATCTTGTTGCGGACACTAAGGTGGTTAAAAGTCCTTAGGTGCTCCTTTCCATGGTGGTTAAAAGTCCATGGGGCCAAGGTGTTTAAAAGTCCTTGGGGCCAAGGTGTTTAAAAGTCCTTGGGGTATTTCAAGCTACGGACACAAAGGTGGTTAAAAGTCCTTGTGTGGTCCATTCATGGTGTTTAAAAGTCCATGGCCAAGGTGTTTAAAAGTCCTTGGGGTCCAAGGTGTTTAAAAGTCCTTGGGGAAAGTTGTTGAACTTGATTTCATAAATGAAATGTATCACTTGAGCCAATATGACATGTTTTGTACATGAGATGCATGAGATGCATGATTTGATGTTTATGTTGAAGCATGAGATGCTAGTTTAATAGAAATGTGGAAGCATGTTATTGCTTGATTTAAAGTATGCTTTGAGCATGTGTAAAGGTTGTTTTCAAGCATGATTTACAAATGAACTTTAATGCATTATTGAATGGTTTTTAAAGAGCACTCCTCACTAAGCTTTGGCTTACGCTCTCTCGTTTTCTTGATTCAATAATGCAGAGCATTAGAGTGCATTGAGGGCAGCAAGAGGAGGCAAGCACACAAGTTCAAGTAAAGCTCAATGTATGGAAGGTTTTGTTAAACATTTTAGCTTTTGGTCGATTTGGCAATGGGGGACCAATGTATTTGTTTTGGGAGGTGATTAAGACTCCCTAAGTATGTTAAATGTTGCTGTGGTTGTTGGTTCTTGGATTGATCTCTTATATGCTTGGCTATGAAGGTTTATGCATGAAAGGTAGCTTAAGTAAGAAGCATGTCATTTAAATTGGGGCTTTTCATGTGTGATGGTTATGAGTTGAATTGTTGATGCATTTATGATCCCTGCATATTGTATATCTATGTGGAATGATTTGGTGATGTTAATCTGAGGTTTGAAGCATGAATGGTATGAATTTCAAGTTGATTTCAGACAGGGGTATCGGTACTCGGGCTCGCGTATCGATACGCCTGAGCTAATTATGCTCTTTCTGCCCAGGCGTATCGGTACGGTTGTGGGGGTATCGATACTCATCTGGGTAAAGTTTGAATGCCGTATCGGTACAGGGGATATCGTATCGATACCGTTGCTCGAGTTTGGTTACTGCCTTCCCCGCGTATCGATACGACATCAGGTGTATCGATACCTGACCGTTAAATTCAGTTAAAAGTATCTTTATATGTTTTGCTTTGTTTACGTTTTAGTCCTGAATCATGTTGTTCAATTGTATGAGCTTGGGATGTCCGTTTGAGCTGAAATTTGGCAGAGAGGCATGAAACCTGATTAATTTCAAGATGGTAACTTCAATTTGGGCTAAGTCCTTTAATTTGTCAGAATTTACAATTTGGTCCCTAAAGTTGTAATTTGTTCAATTGGGTCCCAGTTTGATCTCTGATGTTTGTGATCTTTTGATACGTTGCCTGTATGGTCACACTTAAGGTTAATGTGCATCTAGATAAGATTAAAAAAGAAAAAAAAGGTCGTTAATCAAGGTTGACTTTCGGGTTGACTTTGGTTTTCCCCGTGTAATCTTCGTAGTTCGGGTCAACCGTCTAGACCGGGCTACGAGGGTTACATTTCCTTTTGTGAGAGGTAATCTCTTTCGAGAGAAACTCTCGTTTGAGCAACAAACATTTTGTTCTCGTTGAAAAATGAAATCCCTTAGTGATAAGTATTCTCTTTCGAGATAAACTATCGTTTGAGCAACAAATATTTTGTTCTCGTTAAAGTTGAAGAAATAATATCCCTTTGTGAGAATTAATCTCTTTCAAGATAAACTCTCGTTTGAGAAACACACGCTTTGTTCTCGTTAGGATAAACAACAAATGGATTTTTTAAGGTTCGAACTTTGTAAACATTTTAACATGTAAGTAACCTTAAAACTTCAAAGGTATTCTAGAATAATTCTTAGTCCATATCTTATATGACGTTTCGAAAAAAACACGATTAAGTATGAGAGTTGTTTTTCTAGTGTGTAAAGAAGTCGAAAATGACTTGTTCTGAATCAAAACATGTCTAACATATTTGATTCTCTTTCAAAGACTTTTCGTTCTACTTGTGGGATTTAATTATGGGACAATTCCATATTCTTTGAAAGTTCATCAAACTTTAAATATTCTTGAATTTGATCTCATCAAATTACCTTAATACTTTTTATGAGTTTGAGATTAGTCATTTCTTTTATAAATATTATTGATTTGATTAGTTTAAAGATCATTGATTCGTTGTGCCATAAGAGATTAAAAGAATAACATTTATTTAAATAATCTCAAAATTAAAAATATCTTGTCCTTACAAGATAAGTAAAACTTAGGCACAAAATAATAATCTTAAAAACTAAAACAAATCTATTTAAGCAAAAACACACGTCCTAATGGATGATGTAGCAACTCTTTCTTTATTTCCATTCGCAGGTCCATGTCTATTCTGATGCATTCTCTTTAGAAGCCTCCGAGGTTGATGTCTCACTCGTTTTTGCTTTCTTGACTTCTTGTAGGTGCGTGGGGCAGTTTCTCTTCCAATGTTCGGTCTTGCCGCAATGGAAACATTTTCCATCCTTCTTGATTCTTTTCTTAGGTTTCAATGCCTCTTTTCCATCGATTTTGGTCTTACCATCACCTTTAGACCTTGCTGCCGATTTACCTTTCTTCTTGCCCTTGCGGACCATCAGAACATGTTTAGGTCCTACCTTCTTCAGGTTGATTTCAGCAGTTCTCAACATGCCGAGCAACTGTGGCAGCGTCTTGTTAATTTCGTTCATATTCAAATTAAGGACGAATTGATTAAAACTACCCGATCGATAACAATGTTTCGATATCGTTAAAGTGAAGAAATAACAAGCTTGGATTTTTCACCAATTGATGTGTGTGCTTATATGAAGAATATGATGAAAGGAGTGAAAGGTGCTAGCTTAAGGATGGTCTCGGGTAAGCTTTCTTAATTCCCTTAGCTTTCTATTTCAATTTCTAAGCTTTCCTTCACTTGAAGGAAAGTAATCTGATGACTCCAGGTAGTGGAGATTTTAATTCAAAGAGGGTTAATCGCATGGTTAGCCCCTCACTTTCCTTACTTTTATAACCTTTCCCTCCTATATATAATTCTTTTATTTTAGCCACAAAAACTTAATATTGCATAATAGGTTTTAAATCCGATGTTTAAAGCCTAATTAAGGTTCGATAAAATTAATTAACTAGTCGGTGAAATCTTTAGAGCTTCATCAATGTAGAATTTCTGATCATCAGAAATGAATTCCGACCAGACCGGATTTAGGGGTGTTAAATTTTCAATGGGTACTTGGAGGGGAGTTTTTAAACTATTTTTGGTTGCTAAATAATGTTAATAAGTGGCTTAAACCTATAAAACCCGAAACTAGTAGCAGTGGGTAGGTTTTGAAGGTAAAAAATGGTGTTTTGGCTTAGTTTTGGGAGTAAAATGAGGGATGGAGGTATATGGACCTAGGTTGGATGTTTTTATATGGTTTTGGTGTGTTTTGGATGTTTAATTTGATCCGTATTTGTTGGGTTTTGCTTAAGAACAAATTTGAATGGTATTTTGGTGGATTTTGGTTTTGAATCATTGAGAGAATGTTGTGGATTTGTGAACTGATGTTTGACAATGGATTTATGGAACATTCGGGGAGTAATACTTTGTTTTTGGTTGATTAGAAATAGGGGAAACGAGCTCGGGTACTTTAGGCGCGATATCGGGTACTACGGAGGTGTGAGATCGGTGTTTCAGCTTTCGTTGGGCTCTATCGGTGAGTGGAAACTGTTTTAAGACTTTAAATGCATTCAATGTAGGTATTTGGGGTTTGGGTGGAGTCTTAGAGACTAACCTAGACCACGAGTGTAAGTTTAGCTACTCTTGCTTGTTTGGTTAATTATGGGCGTTCTCGATTATGTGTGTTGTGGTGTGTTTTTGGATTGTTTTATTCTCTGTTTAATGTTGTTGTGTAGTAGTTATTGATGTCAAGCCTCACGTGATGGTTGGTCCTTGTATTCGGTGATATGTAGTCCCACCGGTACTAACTAGTAGAAGAGTACGATGATGTGTAGTCCCATCAGAAAACTACTAGTTGTTGTGAACGGTGATGTGTAGTCCCATCGGGTTTTGGTTATGCATGCACATACCATGTATTGTTTATGTTTGTACTTCGTTATATCTTCTCCTTAAATGGTTTTGCTTTAAATCTAAGAATATGGTTTAAAATTGCATTGTTATTGTGTTTTAGAGCTCCTCTCTCTAAGATTTAAGCTTACGCTCTCTCATTTTCCAACAATGCAGATCGTTAGAGGCTTGAGAGGCAAGTGGGCAAAGGAGGAGTTTTCAGAGTTCTCAGGTGGCTCAAAGTATGGTTTTATTAGTTTGTAATAACACTTAGACAATGGGATTGCTAGGCTTGTTGTTAGGGAGTTGGTGTTCAAACTCCTATGTTTTTGCTATGTTTATGTTTCTAGCATGCTTTAAACGTCGGTACTATGTTATGTTAAGGTTTAATGTGGCCATGTATGAATTGCTTTGTGTTATGGCATGTTAGTGTTTTTGAATCTAAGTGTTCAGGTGAGCTTAGGGCTTGAAATCCAATTTGTTGCTTGAATGCATGTCTAATGATGTGATTAGGATACTTTGCATTTAGAATGTATGTATGATATGTTGCTATGTGATTTTTGATGATTCAAGACAAGTTTGGGGACATTTGGCGGTGTCAAAGTATGATTTCAAACCAAACTGTGTGCAAGCATTTCGAAACGCTCGATATGGTTTCAGAACGGTCGACAGCTCCAGGGGTACTCGTATCGAAATGAGGGTGGTGCCGTTTTGATACAATTTGCCACTATGAGCCCTCGTTTCGGAACCCGTTTCGATACGATTTGCCTCTGTGAGCCTCTGTTTTGGAACCAATTCTGATACATTTTGCCACCGTAGACTCCCGTTCCGTAACAAGGTGGGACTGTTTCGGAACGACTTGGTTTTACTTTTTAAATGGAGCTTGCATTTCGGAACGGGCAAGCCTGTTTCGAAACGTAGGCAGTTAAATCGGTTAAATGACATCTTCAAAGGTTCCTGAATGTTACATTTTAGTCCCTATGGCTTGTATGCTCCCTAATTGAGTTTATATGTATCCTTTATAATGGTTTTGCCCTGTGTGCATGGAACTTGAACAATTAAGCTACTTGGTAATTTAAGTTTTCGTATGCTCTGCTTGGATTGTAATCGTTTCCGCTTTTCCGCTTTCGTCTTCACATTTAGGATTAACTGCGACATTTAGACAAGATAAATATAAATGAAAAAAATTAGGGTTGCTAATCGGAGTGAGGCCTTAGCGGGTTTTGTTTCGGTTTTCCCGTGTAACCCGTTCGGTCCGGTCTGTTGGCTAGTTCGAGACGAAGAGGTTACAATTTCAACCACCCAAATGACTAGAAATCAATGAGAAAGTATAAAAGCAAGCCTCAAAAGCACCACCAACAACAATTGGACCTCAAAGCAACTTCCAAGCAATCAAATCCAAACCCTAAGCATTTATTATCAAATTCTTGTACCCAACTCTTAGAGTTCTTATTGTAAATCAAATTTGAGAGTTTGAGGACTATTTGTAATCTATTTGGGCTATATTTATCTTATGAGAGATCAATTGTAATAGCCAACATCTTTGTAAAGTGAGAGTCTTGTGGTTCAATCTTTGGGGTAGAAAAATTGAACATTTGTAAAGGTTGCCTCCTTAGCCTAGAAAAGGGGAAGAACAAATTAATGGAGAGTTTGTTGAAAATCCTTAGTGGGAGATAAGGTAGTGGATGTAGAGCTTATTTAGAATCTTGAACCACTATAATTGCCTTGTCTATCATTTTTAATTGTTCCTTTTTCTCCCTTTTTTTTAAAGTGCCAATTCACCCCCTCTTGGCCATATCGGTTAATTTGATCCACTCAACAATTGGTATCAGAGCCTACCTTTTTGAAGGCTTCACAACCACAAGAGGATATCCTAGAAGAGTGTTGATCAATTTCCATGTAAAGCCATGGCATCTACCTCCGGGCCAAGCATGTACGAGTCACAATCTATCACCAAACCACCATTCATCAATGAGGATAACTACCCTTATTGGAAGAACCGAATGCGCCTCTTCATCAATTCAAATGATTACACCATATGGGATGTGGTAGAAGATGGATCAATCATTCCCAAGAAAAGAGATGAAGAAGGAAGGCTTGTGACAAGTAATCCACATGGATTTATTTGGGCCCATTAGAACTATGAGCTTGGGGTGGTAAGTCATATGCATTTGTATAGGTAGATGATTTTTCTAGATGCACTTGAGTTCTATTTTTAAGCACGAAGGATGAGGCGTTAGAAAATTTTATCACATTTACAAAAATTACCCAAAATGATCTTGATCTTAAAATTTCACATATTAGAAGAGACCATGGAACCCAATTTTAAAATATGGGTTTTGAAGATTTTTGTAATGAAAATGGCATTAGCCATAATTTTTCGGCTCCTCGCACTCGTCAACAAAATGGGGTAGTTGAGGGGAAAAGTAGAACTTTAGAAGAGATGACTAGGACCATGCTTTGTGAAAACAATTTACCTAAGTATTTTTGGGCAGAAGCCACTAATACAGTTTGTTATATTATTAATAGACTAATGATTAGGCCCATTTTAAAGAAAACACCTTATGAGATTTTGAAATCCAAAAACCTAAAATTAGCTATTTCCACCCTTTTGGTTGTAAATGTTTTGTTTTAAACAATGTAAAAGACAACTTAGGTAAATTTGATGCTAAAAGTGATGAAGTAATATTTTTGGGTTACTCCTTAAATTCTAAAGCTTACCGGGTATTTAATAAAAGAAGTTTGGTTGTTGAAAAGTCTATACATGTTGTTTTCGATGATAACCTCCTTCCGAGGAAGGAATCTTGTGATGATGATGATGATGATGTAGGGATCATTGAAGCCATTGATGGAGGACAAACATCAAAGGTGGATGAGATTCCAACTAGAGAAGAGGAAGCACAAGATCCATATCTTGAAGCCTTGAAGGACTTGGCTCTTGAGGAAAAGAAGGTGACATACCCAAGGGAGTTCAACTATGTCAAAGGTGGTGAAATTTTGGGTGATCCACCCAAGGGGGTAACTACTAGATCCTCTCTCAAACTTATGAATCATGTTGCATTCATCTCATGCATAAAGCCTAAAAATATCAAAGAAACATTAAAAGATGTTTTTTGGATATTAGCTATGCAAGAGGAACTTAATCAATTTGAGAGAAGTAGAGTATGGGCATCAGTTGATAGGCCTAGTAATCAATCTACTATAGGAACTAAATGGGTATTTAGAAACGAACTAGATGAGAGTGGTAACATAGTGAGAAACAAGGCTAGGCTTGTTTCTCAAGGTTACACTCAAGAAGAGGGAATTGATTTTGATGAAACATATGCACCCGTAGCTAGAATGGAAGCTATTATGATGCTTCTTCCATTTGCATTCTATCATGATTCCAAGCTTTCTCAAATGGATGTGAAAAGTGCTTTTCTAAATGGTTTTATAAATGAAGATGTGTATGTTGAACAACCACCAGGTTTTGAAGATCCACAATTTAAAAATCTTGTTTTCAAATTAACTGAAGCTCTTTATGGTTTAAAACAAGCTCCTAGAGCTTGGTATGAAAGGTTTTCAAACTCTTTGATTCAAAAAGGTTTTTAAAAAGGCAAAGTGGATACTACACTTTTCATTAAAATATATGGCAATGACATCTTAGTAGTTCAAATATATGTTGATGATATTATTTTTGGTTATACTAATGAATTTTATTGCTATGAATTTTCTAAGCTAATGCAAGTTTAATTTGAGATGAGCATGATGGGAGAGCTCTCTTTTTTCTTGGGCTCCAAATCAAGCAAAGCAAAGATGGCACCTTCATCAATCAAGCAAAATACATAAAGGACATGCTCAAGAAGTTTGTCTTGGAGAACGTAAAGCCTCAAGCCACTCTAATGAGCTCATAAATAAAGCTTGACAAAGATGAGGGAGGTAAGTGTGTCGATTCTAAACTTTATAGATCTATGATTGGCTCTTTGCTTTACCTTACTGCAAGTAGACCGAATATTATGTTTAGTGTTTTCTTGTGTGCTAGGTTTCAAGCTAGCCCTAGAGAATCACACCTAGTTGCCATTAAGAGAATTTTTAGATACCTTAGAGATACACATAGTTTAGGTCTTTGGTATCCCAGGGATTCTTCCTTTGACCTTTCTCTGATGCGGATTATGGGGGATGTAAGATAGATAGGAAAAGTACCTCCGAAACATGTCAATTCTTAGGTACTATGCTCGTATCTTGGTTCTCTAAGAAACAAAATAGCGTAGCCTTATCTACCACCGAAGCGGAGTACATATTCTTAGAGAGTTGTTGTGCTCAAGTTCTTTGGATAAAGCAACAACTCTTAGATTATGGTGTTCGAGTAGATACCATACCTCTTAAGCGTGACAATACCAGTGCCATTTGTCTCACTAAGAATCCCATCCAACACTTTAGAACAAAAAATATAGAAATTAGATATCATTTCATTAGAGATCATGTCTTGAAAAATGATGTAGTTCTAGAATATGTTGATACCTTGAACCAATTAGCGGACATATTTACCAAACCTTTAGATAAAGAATGTTTTTGGACCCTTAGTAGAGAGTTAGGTTTAACCAGCCTTCCTTGACCCTTTTAGGTCCCCAAATGACAAAAAATGGGCTTAAATCTATTTGATGCTCATGCTTGTGTTGATTTCCCTCCTTTTTGCATCCATGCTTGTTATTAGGGGGAGTATGTAACTGTTTTAGTTCATATAACAAGCTCATATATCATTTACATGCATTTAGGCTCGATCTAAGTTGTCTTTTTGGACTTAAAACTGCCCAAAATGCATTTTCTGGCAAAGGTGTATCGAAACAAGGACATCTGTTTCGATACAGGCTCGATCTAAGTTGGTTACTGTAATAGGTCGTATCTAAACAGACTCTTCGCGTTTCGATACATGTTTGCGGTGTTGTTCTGAAATAGCTACTACCTATATCGAAATAGGTCTCGTACCAAAATGGCTCGAAAGCGTTTCGATCCCCCTGTTCTGGTATGCCAAGTGGCGTATCGATACGCATCTGCGCAAAATGTTTTAAATAGCCTTAAATGAGTATCCAACTTTATTTAAAACACAAACTCTCTTTTTCTCTCAAACCCTAGTCGAAAACCCCTATATAAACTCCTTAATTCTCTTGATAGTTCACACCAAAACCAAAAATCTTTTGAGGGTTTTCAATCTACACATCAAGGCTAATGCTTTGCAAGCAATTTAGTGCATTAATAATCCTTCATTCATCCAATTTCATATATCAAGATATAAACCCTTTTCTTCTTAAATTTTCATTTGATTTTCTTCAATGTTTTTAATCAATTTATATCGTATAGAATATATGTTTTAAACTGTATTTTATAGATTTTTATAAACACCTTGACTTTTGGATTGCCTATTGGATTGAATTTGGTTGATTTACGCATACATGTGTTTTTTGTATCTTGATTTGTTTTCAGATTTTGAATATGCGTTCGAGGAAGAGAGTACAAACTGATGAGTCTGGGGGAAGTTCTAATAGGGGAAGTTCTAACATTGATGACGATTCCTCTCATCCCAACCGCACTCTACTCTATCAAAAGAGTCTCTGAAACAAAGACGCACATACCAAATTCAAGCTCTTTCAAGATCATGCAATCTGTCGTGAGTGTGTTATCTCTATACCCTTTTTGGATTTCGAACGATTTCAATTTTGTTATCTCTATTTATACGAAATTGGCGTTTCTTACCGTTTTTGAGCTTACCCGATACTTTGTACCGTAACATGGTTCTTCTCTTTTATGCCAATGCCCAATGTATCTCCAATGCCGGTCGTTCTCAAGTGATTGCTATTGAGTCCTACGTAATGGGGAAGAATTTCGGGTTGATCCATAAACCTTGGTCAATGTTTTTGGGTTTGAAGATGAGGGTATTTCAGATGAAAACTTGTCGGGACATACTCTTGGTGGCTCTGTCACGGTCCTTGATGCTCATGATCGCATCCTTCATCTCATGGTCTCAGGGTGGTTTTGCCCATCTGGAGGAAAGTTCTCCCACATTCGCCAAGTTGACAATTTTTGGATTTGTTGCTTTCGTGAGGAACGTCGACCAAATATTTGCCAAATTATATTTGCTGAGATGGTGCATCTTGTCCAAAACCGTAACTCAGATCTTGTCACTTCCTTCACATATGGAACCACTTTGAGTTACTTGTTCTCAAAATTGGGGATCGATTGCTCTCTAGATTTTCTGGAATCTCTCAAGGATCCCATCGATGAGCACACTCTTCTCCGTTGTAAGTTTTATTTCATTAATGAATAGTGGATTCGTGTTGAGCATCCTCCTCAAGTTGCGGCCCCCAAACCTCAACCTTAAGTTGCTCCACCAAACAATGATGCTCCCATGACTTTTTTCATCGAGCAATTCAATGGCTTGCGAACACACATGAACTCCAGTTTTGTCGCTATTGACACTCGCTTCACTTCCTTTGAGGAACGTGTCAAAACTGTCGAGAGTCGACTTACTTCAGTTGATACTCAATAAGCATCGATGAACATGTCTTTTACCGTATTCTATGGTGAGTGGAGGCAATTTAGAAGATGACGATGAGCCTTATATCTTTGCATCTCATTGCATATCATCTAGTTTAGAATTTCCCTTTTTATGCACCTATCAATGTTTTTGTTTTAAGACCTATGCATTGATCTATTGTTTTTAAGTTATAAGTTTGGATATTATGTTTGGATATTTTGAAACTTTTGCTTTGGTCTAATATTATAAAGTGTCCACAAGTCTTATATTTCATGCGCATCCCACCTCTTATTATTACTATTTTTAGCTCATTTTAGGCATAATTAGGTTCATGCATCGCATTTTACAGTATTCCTTCGCTTTACCTTGTTTTTATAGATTATCTTTCATTTGGTAAAGAAGAGATATTGTTTTAGTGTATTTTTGTTTCTAGGTAATAAAAGCTGAAAGAGGGAAAGATGAGTTGAGGATGCAATGCTGAGGCAGCAAACCAAGGAACTGTACTGATGCAGTTCCAGCTGAAGACAGTTGCTGCCGAGTAGCTGTCGAGTAAGGTTGCTGCCGACTTTGCTTCCCACGACAACAAACTATAGTGTTGGAGAACCAGAGTGCGATTTGCAGAGCTAAAAATCCAGAGTCTATCGCCACCATCCACTCAATTTTCCGACGTCTATAGCAGCGGGCAGAGCCACCGAAGTGAGATCTCAAGGTTACTTGCGGGCTAAGGAAAACGAGATAAAGTCCACATTCAACGCAAAGAAGTCAGAGTTTAAAGTCACATTAAATGTGGAAAGCTGCTTTTGAGGACTTGTACTTTAAGGAGGATTTAACCTAGTTATTTCTCTATAAATACTCATTGTACTCCTAGTTCAAATCATCTTAGGTTTTCTATAGACATAGCTAGATTGTTCTTTGCCGCCGCCATGTTTTAAATTTCTCTTAGGTTAAGGGTTTTGTTGTAAATTAGCCGTGAGACGGTTGTATTAGGTTTTCAAGTTGTTTCAATAAAATATTCCAAGTTTACTTAATTCATGATCTTCACTTCTTCAATTAGTTCCAAAAGTCTAGTTGAAGAAATCCATTTGTCGGGCACGAAAATTGTAAGGCTCACGAAAGAATTAAGTACGACCTCATCATGTCGAGGTGTTGACTAATTCGGCTTAGACATAAGTTAAAGTTTAAGCGGCTAAAAGGAGCAACCAAACGTGAACTTCCTGTGTTAGGTTTACGTTGAGATTGCTAGGTATTGCTTACATCACGTGGTGACAGAATCCTTGCCTAGACATAGGAAGGATCACTTAAGAGTGGCTCTGCCGAACTTGGAGTATCTGCCAGACTTGCCGCTGGGACTTATTTCCATTCCACCTGTCGAGATAGCAAAAGTTGCAGGGGTAGAGACCCGTTGCGACCGCGTGATAGGTTCGTAGCTGCCATCCATTATCCGCCGAGGTAGCATATCGTAGCAGCACAAAACAACTTAGCCTTTATAACGCAATTTCACACTAAGTGGCATCATAAGCCTGCCTGCTTTATCAACCTGAATCACCTCTTTTATCATTTGTGTTTTATGTTATTTTACTCTTCATCTCAACAATCAATTATTTGTGTTTTTACTTTTCCTTGTACAGGAACTACAAATCGAACCAAGCTGACCAATCCTCGTGGGATTCGACATCTTTTATACTATAACTTGGCAGTAGTGTACACTTGCGATCTCACAAAAAGGGAACACCTACACGCCCTACAAGTTTCTGGCGTCATTGCCGGGTATTGGTAACATCAAATTTCGTTTTTAATTTTTGCACTTTTTATTTTTTTAATTTTATCTTTATTTTTAATCGAAATTTTTTTACCGTGTCCTTTGCTAGTGTATGACTAGGGAAAACCCAAAAGGTGAACTCCTCTTTTACGACGATATCGAACGTCAAGCAAGAGAACTTAAGAAGGAGCTCAGGGAAGTCGTTGCAAAAAACAAAGAAGACATGGGAAAAGCGAAGGTAAACATGGTAAACGAGGACCCGACAAATGGAGCCGCACATGGCGGGGGCGGGCAGCACGACTTACCGCCCAGAGGTTCGCAAGATCAACCGAGGCATGATCCCTCACTTCCACCCAGGCCGCCCCAGATTTGAACCACTAGGGATTATCTCGAACATGACTTTCGAGGGTTTGATCCCACAGTAACATAACCTGATATAGAGGCGGACCACTTTGAGCTGAAGCCCGTCATGTTCAACATGATAAACACATTAGGGCACTTTGGAGGGACTGCCACAGAAGATGCTCGACAGCATTTGAGAGGATTCTTGGACATCTGCAGAGCATTTAAAATACACGGGGTCCACCAGGATGTACTGAGGCTGAGGTTATTTCCCTATTCACTGAGGGATAGGGCTAAGTAGTGGTTGAATGATCAGCCGACAGGATCTTTCAACACATGGACGGAACTATTTAAAGACTTCCGTGATCGATTCAGCCCGTTCAATGTCACTGACAGGTTGCAGAATGAGATCACAACCTTTAGACAAGGAGACGACGAGCCAATGTATGAAGTATGGGAGCGGTACCAACAAATGTTGAATAACTGCCCGCTACATGTTCTTCCGGCTTGGATACATGTATCTATATTCTACAACGGGGTGAATTACCCAACTCGGATGATGATAGATGTCTCGGTTAATGGGATCATTCTTGATAGACCTCTAGAGGAAGCATTGCGGTTACTGAATCAAGCCGCCAAAAATGACTACAAGTATCTGATAGCCTGCCGAGGCGGCATAAGGCGACCAACCACTGTAAATGAGGTAGAAGCCTCAGACTATATTAATGCCCACCTTGACACGCTGACAGAACAAGTCACGAGCATCATGAAACCCGCTGGGAAGGTCCATGAGGTAAAGGCTGTGGAACCATTCTGTGGCGAGTGCGGGGGCAACCATGATTCCTCTAACTGCACAACATTGGCGAAATACATGGGAGGATATGAGAGGAATAGCATGCCTGCCCAGAGCACCTATAATCCTTGATAGAAAAACCATCCCAACATCTCCTGGAGAAACCCAAAGACAGCTGCAAACCCACAACAACTACAGGGAGGCTACCAACAGAACCAGTCCAGGCAGCAAACTCAGCAGCCACACAACAATAACTCACTAGAAGCAACCCTCCATACTTTTATGTCCAAAACTAGTGAATTTATTGTTCGTACAAATAAATTTATTGATAAAACTAAGTCTTTTATGGATAGGACGTAGATGCAGATGAACAACCAGGAGGACACTAGAAAGAACTCGGAGACCCAATTTGGGCAGTTTACTGAGATATACAGCAATCGGACAATGGGAGAAACATCCAGCAGCTCAGTGGCGGCAGCCAAACCCACTTACGAGCAGTGCAAGGCCATATCTACAAGAAGTGGGAAGAAGCTGGATGAACCCAGGGTGGAGACACAGCCAGAAACCCAGTCGGGCCAGATAATGAAGCCTGCCGTAGCATCACCAACACTAGCCGCCCCAGCACCAACACTAGCCGCTCCAACGGCTGATCAAGAAAGCAATCTTGAAACATATGATCCTCCCCAGACTAAGCCCCCAAGCAAGGAGCATATTGAGGACATTCGTCTGCCAGCACCATTCCCCAAAGGCTCAAGCAACAACAACAAGACCACCAGTTCAAAAAATGCCTTGATATTTTGAAACATGTGCACATCAACATACCTCTCATAGAGGCCATTCAAAGTATGCCAAATTATGCCAAACATCTCAGAGACATGGTTTCTAAGAAGAAGAGGACTGGGGAGTTCGAGACAGTAGCTGTCACTGAAGAATGTATGGCAATGCTGCACAACAAGCTTCCGCCCAAGTAGACAGACCTGAGCAACTTTGTTATCCCATGCAGAATAGCCAGCAAACATGAGACCAGAGCCATGTGCCACTTGGGAGCCAACATCAACCTTATGCCTAAGGTCGTCTTCGATAAACTAGGTATTGGGCCTGCCAAACCTACCTCCGTCATGCTAAAACTTGCTGACCATTCGTTTGTACAACCAGAGGGAAAAATCGAAGTCATCCTGGTAAAGGTGGGCAACCTGATTCTTCCAGCCGACTTCCTCATCTTAGATTGCGAGGCTGATGAAAAAGCCCTTATCATCATTGGGCGACCATTCTTGGCCACAGGCAGAACTCTTATAGATGTGGAACACGGAGAGCTGACAATGAGGGAAGACGACCAGAGCATCAAGATGAACGTGCTACAACCCTCAGAAAAAGAAAAAGGATGCCCAGATGCAAGAGCTGCAAAAATCAGCATAGAGAGAGGTCAGGGCAGGAGCTCCCGCGACAGACCAAAGGGCAAACTAAAGGACCAGGGACGCAACACTTGAAGGAACATGAGGACCCACCTGAGGAGAGGAAGAACATTCCTGGACGAAAAGCCAAACACAAAACCCTCATGAAGTGGTTATGTTTGGGAAATGCACCTTTCAACATAACCTCATTTTTGTTTGAATTTTACTTTTATTTTTATGCATTAGGATTAGAGTTTATTTTATTTTAGGATCAAATTAGTCTTTAGATTTTTATTTTTCAGAAGTTATTTAATTATTTAATTATTTTTATTTTTATTTCAGGTTTAGGAATAAAAGAGCAGGATCAAGAAGGAGGCCCAACAAGGAGCCCACCCACCATGCCGCCGAAACAGCAAGTGGTAGACCAGCGCAACAACACGTAACGACTAGTTGACTGCCAACGGCTCCAAGAATAACTAGCAGAAAATCCCATAACGTGTGCAAGATAATCGGACCATTGGGCATTTAATGTCGCCACGACATCTCTCGGCAACTCCTATTTAAATCCCTCTCACTCCATTCATTTACTTTACTTTCACCTCCTTGATATCTTTTTTTTATCTCACTGCTCTCTCATTGTTTTCTTTCTAGTTCCAATTACATAGAACCGTTTCACATGGCAACCACATCACAACCCAAGCCCACCTATAAGAGATTTTACTCCAAGGCGGACAAGGAAAGATATAAAGATCAGTTCTCTAAGCAGGCAGTCTGGGAAGAGCAAGGTTTCCATTACACACAGCAAACGGGAGACCTCTGATTAGAGCCTGCCCTGTTTGAAACCATCCACAACAAGGGATGGGAAATATTTACTCGGCTGCCAGAGACGACCAATATTACATTGGTTAGGGAATTCTACACCCATCACCCCTGCCCAGGGCAACTCTTTATCTCTGTCCGCGGGGAGCCTGTAAACTGAACGCCGTGGTCATCAACAAATACTATGGCCTTGATATGCACGTCAATCATGACAAGGAGTGGAGGCTGTCACTGACGGCTGTCGAATATGAGAAAATCAAGGCCAAACTCTGCAAGCCTAACACGTCGTGGTTGGCAGGCAAACATGTAGGATTAGTCCAGCGCCGCCACTTGCTACCCGAGGCAATGATGTGGAACACCATTGTGAAGAGGCGCCTGCTGCCCACCTCTCACAACTCAACCGTCGATCGGCCGTGCCTCGCCCTAATTCACAGAATTCTGATGAACCAGTCGATAAACGTTGGGGAGATCATATGCACGGAGATCCACAGTTGCTTTAAAAAAAGAAAGGCAGGTTGTACTTCCTATCCCTCATCACGAGCCTTTGCACCAATTTCGGTGTCCCGACAGAGACTAAAGATGAGTTAACAACTGTCAAAGAAGGCTGGACCAGAAAAGTCCGCATATAGATGGTGCAGGACACAGAGAAAGAGCCAACAATGCCCAACCAGCCATCTTCCACTCTAGCCGCCTCCGACAGTACTGAAGCTGCCCTAGAAAATGAAGTCCCCACAATGCTGCACACCATTCTAGACAACACAAAACGTATCGAGCAGCAACAGCTGGCCTTCATGAAATTTGTGAGGGAAGTCCAAGAAACTCTTGTAGGTTATCTCCTGCAAAAATTTCGTGGTGAGGGACCCATCCTGCCGACATACCCTGCCGAGCTTGCAGCAGCGACACAAGCACAAGGAACGTCAACTGCTACCCGCCAAACTGACCTCCAGGTGTCCTCTCCGACGCAATATCCAACCTACTCAGCCACAACCCCATCCAACACAGTGACAGATTCCTCAGGAGGCACCAAAAACACCATGTACCTGCAGACACAACAGGGACAGTGGCAGGCAACTCCTCATTAGAGGAGATTAAGCAGCAGCCGTCGGAGCTAGAAATAACAGTGATAGCAGCAGCATCAGCAATTTCAATGGCCTTTATCCCTCTGACAGCACCCACGGAGGATGGAAGAAGGAAGAGGAAGTGGCACATCATCGGCGCTGAGCTTGTGGACTTCGAGACGGAGTCAGAAGAGAGCGACGCAACTCCTACTGAACCTCAAGAAGAGCCATATCATACGCCAAAAAGAGTCATGTTGCCGCGGAAATTAAAAACCTCACCAGCTAAGACCGTTGCCAAGACATCTGCCGACCGCCGCTTCGTCATCCACACATCTTCATCCTTCTCAGCTGAAAAGACTCAAGGCCCCTCTCATCCTTCGGCCAACTTTTAGTCGTTTCTTTTCCTTTTCCTTTTCCTTTTTCTTTATTTTATTTTTATTCTTTTTCTATTTTCTTTTTATCTCTTGTATTTATTTTCATTTTGTGCATTGAGGGCAATGCCTATCTCGAGTTTGGGGGGATAGCTCTCGCATCTTTTGTGTAGGCATACTTAGTTGCATTTAGATTGCATTGTACTTGCCTTAGTAATAATCGGAAAAGAAAATTTTGTTATGACTTGTGCCTATGATAGGATAGCCAACTAATTTATTTTCGCACCTAATGGAAATTGAACTTAATCTTGGGAAAAGCATGAAATATGACTTGGATTTTTTTTCTTTTTGCCTAAAAATGTCAAACACCTCTGTTACTTGATGAATGTGTTAGAATATTTAATGAACATCGCCAGTTTAGTTTTAGAATTCTTTTCAAAGTTCTAACAATGATTGCAGGTAGCAGTCGAGGCAGGCAAAACAAATAGAACAATACAACACTGCCACGACAGCAGAGGTAAAAACAAGGAAAATATGTTGTTTTACCCTAGAGGTGCCCGCAATAGGCTTTAGGAAGAATCATGTGCGAGGACACTCTGCTACAGTCAAAGTCCATGAAACTGAAAGCCTTGAGGTGACAGACAAATTAGCATGAGCGAATGAAAGTCTTCATGGGATGACTCTAGTCCAAGGGTTCAGGGTTTTGTAGTTTTTACCTATCTTAACTTCAAACCTAGAAGAGTAGTTGTGATAAGCTGAAGCCCTCAATGCCATAATTAAATTAATGTTCTTAACTATGTTGCCTCGGCAGCAACCTTTAAATCGTAACATCATCTTTGTTTAATTATTTATTCCGCATACTCAGCCTGTGAACAGACATGAACACACCGCACCAGCATGAGAAAATAAATTCTCAGTTATTTTCATGCTTTATTTCCATTATCTAATTTAATATAGGTGCCACGACCTTGAGGCAATAAAATCAAAGTTGAATACATTTTTATCTTTCTGATAATTATTAGAGCGAGTATGTAAAGGGTCCACAAGTCCTATATTTCATGCACATCCCACCTCTTATTATTACTATTTTTATCTCATTTTAGGCATAATTAGGTTCATGCATTGCATTTTATAGTAGTCCTTCGCTTTACATTGTTTTATAGATTATCTTTCATTTGGTAAAGAAGAGATACTGTTTTAGTGTAATTTTGTTTCTAGGTAATAAAAGCTAAAAGAGGGAAAGAGGAGATGAGGATGCAATGCTGAGGCAGCAAACTAAGGGACTGTACTTATTCAATTCCAGCTGAAGACAGTTGCTGTTGAGTAGCTGCCGAGTAAGGTTGCCGCCGACTTTGCTGCCCACAACAGCAAACTATAGAGTTGGAGAACCGGAGTGCGATTTGCAGAGCTAAAAATCTTGAGTCTATCGCCACCATCCACTCAATTTTCCGACGTCTGTAGCAGCGGGTAGATCCACTGAAGTGAGATCTCAAGGTTACTTGCAGGCTAAGGCAAACGAGATAAAGTCCACATTCAACATAAAGAAGTCAGAGTTTAAAGTCACATTAAATGTGGAAAGCTACTTTTGAGGACTTCTACTTTAAAGAGGACTTAACCTAGTTATTTGTCTATAAATACTCATTGTACTACTAGTTCAAATCATCTTAGGTTTTCTACAGACATAGCTAGAGTGTTCTTTGCCGCCGCCATGTTCTAAACTTCTCTTGGGTTAAGGGTTATGTTGTAAATTAGCTGTGAGACGGTTGTATTAGGTTTTAAAGTTGTTTCAATAAAATATTCCAAGTTTACTTAACTCATGATCTTCACTTCTTCAATTAGTTCCAAAAGTCTAGTTGAAGAAATCCATTTGTCAGGCATGAAAGTGTAAGGGTCACGAAAGAATTAAGTATGGCCTCATCATGTCGAGGTGTTGACTAATTCGACTTAGACATAAGTTCGAGTTTAAGCGGCTAAAAGGAGCAACCAAACGTTGATTACCTGTGTTATGTTTACCCTGAGATTGCTAGGTATTGCCTACATCACGTGGTGACAGAATCTTTGCCTAGACATAGGAAGGATCACTTAAGAGTTGCTCTACCGAACATGGAGTATCTGCCACACTTGCCGCCAGGACTTATTTCCATTCCACTTGTCGAGACAACGAAAGTTGCAAGGGTAGAGACCCGCTGCAGCCACGTGACAGGGTCGTAGCTGTCGTCCATTGTCTGTCGAGGCAGTATATCGTGGCAGCACAAAACAACTTAGCCTTTACAACATAATTTAACACTAAGTGGCAGCATAACCCTGGATGCTTCATCAACCAGAATCACCTCTTTTATCATTTCTATTTTATGTTATTTTACTCTTCATCTCAACAATCAACTTATTTGTGCTTTTACTTTTCCTTGTGCAGGAACTACAAATCGAACCAAGCTGACCAATTTTCGTCGGATTCAACATCTTTTATACTATAACTTGGCAGGAGTGTGCCCTTGCGCTCTCACAAAAAGGGAACACCTACACACCCTACACTTATGCTTAATGATATTATGTTGTATTAATTATGCTTTGTCTTGTGCTATATTGTCTTATATCTTGATTATATTCCTTATTCTTTCATTGATTTTGATCTAACAAAAAGGGGAGAAGAGAGTTAAGCTAAAATTTTTCCAAATCTTTTTCAAAACCTAGCTTTAATTTAGGGGGAGTTTACTTAAAAATTTACTTTGGATTTGTTATATCAAAAAGGGGGAGATTTTAAAACCAATTTGATTTTGATACAACAAATAATCTAAGGACCAAATTGCAAACTAAATAAATTTTTGAGTACTCAAAGGACTCACATTTGACAAGTAAATTTTAGACTTAAACTGTTTTGAAGTCAAAACTTAAACCCCATAAAATTTTCTATGTGTTTCAAAGACAAAATACTCAAAATTGTTCAAGCGTTTCGAAACACCCCAAAGCGTTTCGATACGTTTTGCCACTGGAAATGTCTGTTTTGATACGGACTAATATATTTCGAGACAAGGGTTTCAAAATGGGAAAGCTCGTTTCGATACAACCTTCATCTGTGCTTGTGTTCGTATCGAAAGGGCTAATACCCGTTTCGATACAGGGTTAAGTATTTTCAAATAGGGCATTAAATGTACTATCCGCTACTTGTCAAAACTGAATTTTTGAAAATTGGTTACATGTTTAGATATAACAATTTGGTGTTTTGAAACACCATTTTATAGTTTCAAAACGTTTCGATATGACCTATAGCCATTATGATACGGTCCCCTTTTACACACAACGACTCTTTCTTTTTTGAGTGTCTGTTTCGATGTAGGGCCTCGTGTTCTGATACATGTAGTTGTAGAACATCATTTATGGAGGGAAGAGAGAGCCCCGACGGCTCTATTGATGATCTCAACCACCCAAATAGCTAGAAATCAATGAGAACGTATAAAAGCAAGCCTCAAAAGCACCACCAACAACAATTGAACCTCAAAGAAACATCCAAGCAATCAAATCCAAACCCTAAGCACTTGTTGTCAAATTCTTGTACCTAACTCTTAGAGTTCTTAGTGTAAATCAAATTTGAGAGTTTGGGGAGTGCTTGTAATCTATTTGGGCTATATTTATCTTGTGAGAGATCAATTGTAATAGCCAACATCTTCTTTGTAAAGTGAGGGTCTTGTGGTTCAATCTTTGGGTAGAAAGATTGAACATTTGTAAAGGTTGCCTCCTCGGCCTAGAAAAAGGGGAAGAACAAATTAGTGGAGAGTTTGTTGAAAATCCTTAGTGGGAGCTAAGATAGTGGATGTAGAGCTTGTTTAGAAGCTTGAACTATTATAATTGCCTTGTCTATCATTTTTAATTATTTCTTTTGATCCCTTCTTTTTTTAAAGTTCTAATTCACCCCCTCTTGACCATATCGATTAATTCGATCCACTAAACAAAAACATTTACAATTTATATGCTAAAATTGACTTTAAACCAATAGAAAATACTTTTGGATTTCAATTTTATCAATGATGATTTAAAGAAGCCTATTTTTATTTTTAACTGGGATAAACCTTAAAATTATAAATTTTTTAGATAAATATGTGATGTAAATACAAAAATTTGATTTTAGACTTTTTATGTTTAAAATTATAAAAAAATCAGTCGGATGAATCTTAGTTTGATTATGATTTTTGCTGCAACACCCCAAAAGTTGGGTAATTTATTTGGAATTATTTAATTTAATTTTGGGCGGCCTTTTTAATAGATTTTAAAACTTGGAGGTCGTTTTTGCAAACCTTGATTTGTTCAAGGCTTTGGGCTTGATTTGCCTTTTTTCCTTTAGCCAACCTAAATAAAAGAATGAGAACAATATATGGGATTGCTATAAATGGATTTCGAATCCAATCCCAAAGGCTAAGAGGTATGGCACCTTAGCCATCAAGCCAAGATCATTTTCTGGTTAGAATCGGCCTGAATTGTTTTTAAAGTTTATTTATTGGTTGGTAATAATAATATTAAGGCATGACATACCCCTTTTTTATTCAATGCCCCCATCAAGATTTGTATTGGTGAGAGAGATTTTCCATATTGTTCTCCTTGCCCAACCACCACTGTTCACTGCCCTGATCTCGGCCACCATTGGTCAGTGTCGTGTGTTGGTTCGCACCCCGACCACACCGCAGTAAGTCACTTGCCATTCGAAGTAGTCATCCGGTGTGGAGGTCGACATAAAGGTTCATCTAAACCAAAATCTCTCCCAGTTTCATTTCTCATCATTTTTAGCCGACGTCCGACGCCGGTGTGAGACACCGTCACTATCGTTGTGCTCCTCGTGTCGAGGCGAACAAAGCTCTACCATCCTATCACTGTATCATTTTCGTTTCGTGGGTCATCGAAAGCTTGAGGAAACCAAACAATTTCCCCTTTCACCATTGTGATTTTAGCCATCTCCAGCCTTGGTAAGCTTCATAAATCCCTTGCATAGTTTGTTATCACCATTTTATGCCGTTTTGAAGTGTTTTCCGGCCGTTATGGCCGCACGTTGCGTACACGCTCCGTCCATGGGTGAACTCGGACCATCATGGTCAGTTCTCTGTTAAACCGAGCTAGCCTAGCCCTAAATCGGTCTTGCTACATTCGGTCTTGCCTAATGAACTGGAATAGGCTTGTTAATTATAGATTGTGGGCCAACATGTTTAAGGCCCAAAGTCCTATAGCCCAATCTGACTTGACCTGAGTTTGAACATGTTTGACCTGACCCAACTGTGTCAACTCGACCCAGTTAACTTGCCTGAGTCAACCCAACCAAGTAAACTTAGTTGACTTTGATTTTGACTGTTGACTATGACTCTGACTGTTGACTTTGACCAAATGTAAACTTTTCTAAAAACTCATATTTTGGGTTTTTCGATGTCCTGAGTACGATTTTGAAGTTCGTTTCGTGAAATTCTAACCTGAAAGCCTCTAAATCTTACCTTGAACCCTAGAAGGTATATATATATATATATGTATATATAAATATAATTATCCAACTATGAGTAATGTAATTGGGTTAATGTCTTATTTTGGAGTATGTTTGATTGAAGGAATTTACATTTCCTTGTAGATTTTGAGGGATGTCGAGTTTGAGTTCGAAAGTGATTGAAGAGAGTTTCAAGGGTCGACTGATATAGCTGAGAGTCGAGGTAATACTTTACTATCTATTGTACGCTTTACGGAAGAAGTTGGTATTTGGTTAATGCATGAATGGATATGATTGGTTATAAGATAACCGTTGATTATTTTTAAAGTTGTATTGTTTTCAGTAGAAGGACAATAAACTGGTGAAGATTGAATGGCTTGAAGAAGAAGATTTTGATTATTGCTAAGAAATTCAAGTTCATTGAGTAATAAAAAAGCAATTACCTTGATAAAAGATCTAATGCCTGGAATACTTGCATGAGAAATGATGAAAATACCTTTAAGGTGTAAAAAGACCCAGATACCCGTGATAGTTGAAATGATCTGAGAATTCATTCTTGAGCTTATAGAACTGGTAATTTACCTGTTAAATTAATGATCTATGCATTAAAATCCTAGTAATAAGTTTCTAACATTCGGATGTCAATGTAACTAGATTTCTCATTTTCTAAATAAATATCTAAAGACCAAATTGCTTGAGGTACTTCATATGACATGATTGATTGAATTTACTGAAATATCCCCAGGATTTGAAAAGTCTGAAAATACCCTTGATCACTAAAATGACTGAAATACTCTTGAGATATGAAATGACTTAAATACCCCCAAGAATTGGAATAAGTGAATGCATTTGATAAATACTGATAAAGCTTAAATGATTGTAATGCCCCTATGGGTTGTGGAGCATGACCTAAGTATGTCGCTTATTCTTAATACTGTCACAACACGGAAATAACACCGCATGAATGCATGTTAGACTGCTCGGGGTATGTTCAGTGGTGAATTGTGAAAGTGACTCGTTTAGCTATACAATAAAGTCGGTGTGGGGAAATGAATACACGTGAGGTGCATATGTGTGAATACTTGGTAAGTACCGCAATGCTGTGATCTTTTAGTTTGAAAGGATTTGGAAATCTGACAAACCGTAACATTCTTCAATTATGCAAATCACCATTATGTCCTTATTGGGTTGAGTTACGAAATTTCCCCTGATAGTTAAATGACCAAAATGCCCTTGTTGGCCATGATATATAAATTCCCAAATGCCTAGTAGGAGCCATTAGTATCGAACCCCTTTGAATTAGGGATTTCGCTTTTGAAATTGGTTTAAAATTGACAAAAGATTAATGTTCCCTTTCTTTTGATTTCGTAGTGCATCTGAAAAGTAAATTGTTCCATCTAGTGTGTTCCACGTGCACATGAATATTCTTTCCGATTTGAAATCAAGAATGTCTATCTTATCTAAATCATAACTTATATTTGTCTAAAAATATACCTTTGTGTCTGATCTGAAAAATAGGTTCTATGGTTACTATTTCATTGAAAATAATTTTCAAATTTATATCTATTGTTACTACTACTTATGTAACCCTCTCGAGCCGGCCTAGACGCCCAACCGAACCGAACGAGCTACATTTAGTTTGCCGAAACAAATCTGTAAAGATTGAACACGAACTTCGTACTTTTTTTCTTATCTTTTCTGGACGCAAATTGTTAACCTATGGTGAACATGCTGGTAGCAGTTCAATTCTCACTCAAATCGGTCACCGATAAGACATTCAATTGCAAACATGAACATTAAGGGACCAAATTGAAAATCTGGAAAGTTACAAGGACTTATCCAAATTTTAGGTTACCAATCCTCAATTAGTCAAGTTACATGCTTGCTTGCCGAATTTCAGCTCAAAACGATCATTCAAACTCATCAATTGCATTCCCAAAGACCATGGACTAAAATGTAAGAATCAGAAACTTCAAGAGACACATTAACTGAATTAACAACAGACCGTATCGATACACGAGCAAGTGTATCGGTACACTCTTACCATTTTCGAATTCCAGATACCAGTAGCTCAAAACCATACCAATACAGTTCCTCGTGTACCGAAACGCCTAGCCAAAATACACTTACCCGTATTGATACACCTTCATGCGTATCGATACACCAAGCCTGAAAACACATACCCGTATCGATACGCCCAGACATGTAATGTCTAATTTTTCTAGTTTTTCATACCAAATGGATTCAAACATGTTTTAATATGACACAGACATATACACAACTATTCTAAAGATCAAACCACACCAAAACATCATAGAAACAAGAACATATCATGGCTTCACTCTTCAATTGAAAATCTAAAGGCATGCTTCCTAGAAATGAACCATTCAAAGCACGAAACATAAATCCAAAGCATTAACTAAACATAAAGGTCATTTACAACTTCAAAACAACATAGCAAACTTGCTCAAATAGGGTGTTTAGCAAAAACACTCCCAAAACAACAATGATGGACAAAAAGAGCGTAAGCACACTAGGCTTAGTGAGGAGTGCTCAAAAAACACACCATCAATGCATTTCAAAACCAATTTTCCAAAATTCATTGAAAAAAACATTTCAATCATCTTATAACACATCATGCCTTGAAAACCATGCACTTAACAACGTAAAAACCAGCATATTAAGCCATATGCTACATGTATCTTGAATCAACAACAAATCCCATTTGCCAACCCTCAATTGAAGATTTCCCTTGCATAACTACCATATGCAACACTTAAAGAGTAAACATTTCTAAATAAACATTATACATCAATATCCATCAACATGATACATAAACAATTATATTAGCTTTCAAGTGATTATAACCAAGTTCCACTTTCCAAAATATTACATCGGATACACGGATTCAACAAGTGTCCTCCCAACACTTCATACAACCTCAACCGGAATTAAGGCACCTCACCATCGGTACATTTACAACCTGGTACAATCACAACCCCAATCATCGGTTAGGTGTATAATCCACCAACGGGAGTTTACGATCCCATGTAGCCCTTCAACCGTTAGTGTAACACCCCTTTCCCAGCTTGGTCGAGAACCGAGTCGGAAAGTGCTACTGATGTACAATACGATGATTAGTGCGATAAATTTCAACCCATAAACAACATATGATCAATGTTATACTTATAAAACATTACCGAATATAAGTCTTAGTCCAATTTATCCATTATGAAACAATAATTAAGCATTTAGGACCAATTCTTAAAACTATTACGAGTTTTAGGAACTAAATTGTAAATCTGATAATTTAGAGGTCCTCTAATGCAATTAATTATGCCACAACGAAATTTAATACCACAACAGCAAGTATGTAAATTTTCATGTTATTCGGAGTTCATTTAACCATCCAATTAAGTCACCCAAAGTTTAGGGATCAATCTGTGAACAATGTAAACCTTTAATCTATGTCTTTTAACTAACTTAACTAACCCTCTTTTGAAACACTCTGAGCCATTTCAAAATGGGTGTTCGATAATTTGACTTAGGTTGATTCTGCCCATACCCCGTATCGAAATAGGTAAGTCATGTTTCAGTACGGGTTGACCTTCGTTGACCTTAACTATTGACCCGTTCCGATACAGTTTAGGCCCGTATCGAAACCAAATTTGACAATAGCGAATTGTATTGAAACGACTCTAAACCGTATTGACACGCCCTGTTTTACCCTGCTTTCTAGTAGACTTATTAGTAGGCCATATCGAAACACATCACATGTTCCAATACGCCTGACCTATAATGACGGATTTTAGCTAGTTTTTAGCTAAATTAACCTATCAGCAGATGTTCAAATGCAATGAAACTTTATACACAACATTTCAATGCTATAAACTACTGGCATTCCAAATTTCATGATCATTCAAATACATTTACTAGGTTTTCACCTATGTGAGCCATTAGGGTCATTTTTACCAACTTTAACACCACCAAAAGGTCATTTTAAGGCCCTTAACTACTTTACAACCCTTACACATTATAATCATGCTAAAATAGGCAAAAAAGACTAGTTCAACTACTTTGCCACCTTCCTAGGAGTTTATAAGAGCAAAATACATTACATTAGGCTTGTAGTGACTTCTCTCGCCTTGACTTTTCGATCTTCAACCACAACGAACTTTCAACTTGAAATGCATAGAAGATGAATGCATTAGCCATACATTGCCTAGTGAGATAGTCATATACAATTTAAATATCAAAGAGTGATACATGTAAATTTTCTCATGCTTATAAACATCAATGTTAAGCTTCGATATTCAATGATCAACTTATCATATTAGTAATTATCCCTTGAATTGAATCGAGATAGTGGATACGCGAATTCCTACACCTCTCCAAATCAATGAATGGTCTAGTCCCTCCGCCTCGCCAATGACCAAGTACAATACACAGACCTTCGCCTCACCAAATCAATATAGACCGTATCCTTAGGACCGTAGTCCACCCGTACACTGAGCTCATGAATTCTATGGCATGCCATTTGTATCCAAAGTTCATCCAAATCTGAGGTTTCAGTGACAATGTCCATATTCAATACTCTTTGATAATTCCGATGTCCAATGTCTCATATGTTATTAATAGTGAACAATGTTTCAATATCAATGTTCCATGACTTTAACAAAACCTATGATAATGTTTCATGATTTCAATGTCAATATCCATATTTGATGATTCATTTGCAATGATTCAATAACAATAATTAAGTCGACATCAATGCACGATGACAAGGTCAATATCAATGTCTGATGTTCATAATCTAACTTATCGAAACTTACCAATATGTTCGTTTATCAATCTGATGTAATATCCTTAGTGACAATGTTAGGGATAAATTAAAATCGACAATAATGAATTTGGGAAGGCTCCACACCTAATCCCGAGACTCCGACTACACTCACCTTGGCAATCTGAAGCTTCTACAGCTCTCAGATGACAACTCCCTTGTTCCTATCCTTCGGTGAGTTCGATGGATGTTCCCTATCAACATCTTGAGCTAGGAATTCATAAAGAGAGTGTTAGAAATGAGTTTAAGATATCGTAATCACAGTAACGATATCAAAACCAATAGCTAAATCGATATGATCATAATCTAGGATCACTCATATATGGCCAAACCCTAACTCAAGTTTAAGGTCGATTTAGCCATGAAACTCAATGATTGATTGATGAATATACTTACCGGATCATTAACAATGATTCGATAATAATAGAACGAAAGAAAAACAAAGCTTGAAGCTAGCTTCAATGGAGGTGCTTGCTTAGGTGAAGAAGAAGATGATAGCTATTGTTGAGTGTGTAAAAGTTCTATTATTTACACCCTTTTTAACCCATATTTCTGCTGCATTCAAGCATCATTGCATTGCATTTAGGTTAGTTTTCAATAAAACATCACAATTATATAAAAGGCACGGATTCTACTAAAAGATGGTTATTTTTGCAGGTATCTGTCACAGTAGATGTCGAAGGCAGGCGTAGGGCAGATAAGCAGGAGAGCTGATCTGGACAAGCAGCTGAAGAAGACGAACCTGTCATGAACCTATCGTGACAGCATGGTGACAGCAGATTTATGAAGAGGAAAAGTGAAGTGGACCTCGATAGATAGAGAAAAATCTGCTCGTCTGTCGTGTGGAAGCCGAATATTTTTCCAAGCCCCGGATCAAAAGATATGTCAAGCCAAAGCTCAAGGAGAGGAAATCCCTAAAAGCAAGGATGCGGCTGGAAAGTAGGAGTCTTTAGAGATCTAGTCTTTATTAGAATCTTACTTTTAATTAAAGTTGTAATCCTTGTTACATTAGATAACTTGAGCCCAAAGCTTATATAAGGGCATAGATTAAACCTAGGGCATAACCGATGACCCCATAACCGAAACCAAAAACCCCTGCCGTTTACCTGTCACCAACATGTTCTAAATTCCCACTAGGGCTACGGGTTGTTTTGTAAAGTAGTTGCAAGGGTTGCTTTGTTTTAGGATTTTTCAAGTTCAATAAAATAAACTTCAAGTTCTTTTATCTTGGTTTTAATATCTTGCAAGAGCATCGGGAGAGCATTGTGAGGTTATCCATTTACTTAGCATCGGGAGAGTTAAGTATACGAAAGAGATAAGAGCGCGTTCTCTAGTTTATAGTTGAACCATCTCGTGCCTAGGGATAGGGCGAGGTTAAGTGGCTAAAGAAGAATTCATACACATCGGTGTTCATCCTTCGATTCACGCCGGGAGGTATCATCAAAGACGTGATCGCCGACAGACTTGTGCCTAGGGATAGGGCAAGGCAGATCTGGGATTCTTGCCAAGCTTGAAGTACGGAGTTAGTGTTCGCTGCCGCGACAGCTAACGGACAGACGCCGCGACAGGTGCTGTCGGCGACGGGTGCGACGACAGAACTGGAGATCCTAAGCAATTCAATACCTGCACTACCGAGCAACTCAATACCAGCCCATTCTCTTTATCTTGATATCTTACTTCTTTTATTTGCGTTTTCCTTACTATTTTCGTGACAATTCCCTACTGTGGAGACGATATCCGATACTTCGTATCACTTTACTACTTGCGTCGTGTATACTTGCACTATAATTGCGATAGACTATTTTACACGCAACAAGTTTTTGGCGCCGTTGCCGGGGATTGGCAACATAACTACACCTTTCTTTCCTTGCACTTTTTGTTTTTATTTTCGTTTTTGTTTTTGTTTTTATTTTTATTTAATTTTTCTTTTGTGTTTTAAACTCTTGCTTTTCACAAGGTTTTCCTGTTTATGCGCAGATCGAAAAGAGGTGAAGATCCTGAGTATAAATTAGATCCTGAGATCGAACGTTCCTTTAATCTCAAGAAACAGATTCGCCACCTCTTAGACCGAAACGAATACCTTGAGAAACAGCTAGAGCAGATGGCCCGTAATCAGCCTGTCGGTGATGATGTACCGCCTGTCGGTGACCTGCCCGCGGCAGGTGGACGACGGTCATGTCGTGACTACATGCTGAACGATCATGTAGAGCTGGAGACCACGCTGCCGGATATTGATGTTGACAACTTCGAGCTTAAACCTGTCATGTTTAGTATGATCAACAACGCCGGGCAGTTTAGTGGTTCTGCGACAGAAGATGCCAGGGAGCATCTCAAAACGTTCCAGGAGATCTGTGGTTCGTTTAGACTGCCAGGAGTTAGTCCGGAGATACTGAGGCTTCGGTTATTTCCCCATTCATTGAGGGACAGAGCTAAAACTTGGTGGAATAAACTTACACCGGGTTCTATTATGACTTGGGCAGATTTAACTCGTGAATTTTTGTCTCGTTTTAATCCTTCACATTTAGCTGAGCGATTACGTAATGAAATTGCTACTTTTCAACAGGAAGATGACGAGCCAATGCACGAGGCCTGGGATAGATTCACAACTCTTCTTCGAAACTGTCCAATGCATGGATTCCCCGTCTGGAATCAGGTAACTAAGTTTTATAATGCTGCTAACTTACAAACTCGCATTCGAATTGATTCTGCAGCAAATGGACTATTATTGGATAAAGATCCGGACGAGGCCCTGCAAGTTTTGAAACATCTGGCTAAGAATGAGGAGCAGTTTCCAACCGCTAGAAGAGGAGGTAAACGGGTACTTGCTGTCAAGGACTATGAGGCCGACAGCACTATGAAATCGCAAGTAGCATTCCTTACTAAAGCCATGAAAAAGTTATTGAATGATGATGAACTACAAGGATTTGCTGTCGAGGAAGTTTGTGCTACTTGTGAGGGAAATCATAGTAGGGATGAGTGCCCAATAAATATAGAAGAGGGAAAATATGTTGGAAATTACAAGCCGAACTACAATTCCAACAACTATAATCCCAATTGGAGGAAGGATCCCAAATTCTCCTGGAGTAACCCCAACAACGCCCGGAATCCACAAGCGCATAATCAGAATCAGGGGGGTCCTAGATTGTTGACGCGACAGCATCTGCCGCAGAACCTGCCACCTCAGCAACAACAACAGCCACCACCTGCCACGAGTAGTGTATTGGAACAGACTCTGGCCACCTTTATGTCTCAGACTGGTACGTATATGGAGAATATTAATCAGTTTGTCAAGAAGACGGAAAACTTTATGGATGAAACCAAGATGAGAATGACAAATCATGAGGCTACCTTGAAATCTCTAGAGACATAAATAGGTCAGGTGTCGCAGCATATTAAGCCACGGCAGAATGGAGGATTTCCTAGCAATACTGAAAATGCTAGACCACCCCCACATGAGCAATGTAAGGCAATTACTACTAGGAGTGGGAAAAAGTTACCAGAGCCGGAAAAAGAAGCTGAAACAGAAAAGGAACCTGCCTTGGATAAACCTGCCGAGGAAGCTGCCCCGACAGGTGATAAACAGACTGCTGCCGATGAGCCTGTCACGACAGCAGAAGCGACAGAGGAGAAGAAAGATGAATACCGTCCTCAGATTCGCATGCATTGGGAAGGACGCATTGCTGATTACCGTCCTCCACCACCTTTTCCGCAACGGATACAGCAAACTAAGCATGAATCTCAACTTAAAAAGATTTATGATATTTTTAAACAGGTTCATATTAATATTCCGTTGTTAGATGCTGTTAGGGAGATGCCCGGTTACGCTAAATTTCTCAAGGATGTTATGTCGAAAAAATCTAAACTTGGGGAATTTGAAACGGTAAAGATGACAGAAGGTTGCATGAGTATTCTTCATCGGCAGCCACCCCAGAAAAGGAAGGATCCGGGGAGCTTCATCATACCTTGCGTAATTGGCGACAGATTTGTGGGTAAGGCATTATGTGATCTTGGTGCTAGTGTTAATCTAATGCCCAAATCTGTTTTTCAGAAACTAGGTATTGGCAAGGCGCGGCCCACGACAGTTACCCTACAGCTAGCCGAGCGCTCTTACGTTCACCCCGAGGGAAAAATTGAAGATATTTTGGTAAGAGTGGATAAGCTTATATTTCCTGCTGACTTTCTTATTTTAGATTGTGAGGCAGATGAGAACGCACCAGTCATCCTTGGGCGACCCTTCTTAGCCACGGGAAGATCATTGATTGATGTGGAGAAAGGAGAACTCACCATGCGCGTGAACGATCAAGAAATTAAGCTGAATGTTCTCCAGGCAATGAAACATGCTGATGTGGATGAGGAATGCAAGGCCATCATTGAGGTGACCTTTGATCAACCCTGCATCAGGTCGGGCTGCCATGATATAAAATTTGGTCACTGTTGCGACAACCATCTACAGACCTGTCACGACAGCAATGACGACAGCAACGACGACAGCACCAATGACAACGACTCCTCTGAATCCGATACATCTGATACTGAAGGTCATGAGGAGGTAGACTGGTTAGACCATTGTCCAGGTAAGTTATTCGAACCTTTGAATTACACTTCGGATAACCATTTAATCCAAAAGCCATCTACTGTTGAACCACCTGTCTTAGAACTTAAGCCCCTGCCAGGGCAGCTTAAATATGCTTATCTTGGTTGTGATGACACACTGCCCGTAATCATCTCTGCTAAGCTGCCGCAGGAACAGGAACGACAGCTGATCGACATGTTAAGGCAGCACAAGAAGGCGATTGGATGGACGATAGCAGACATTCAAGGCATTAGTCCGGCGTTATGCATGCACAAAATCCTCCTTGAGGAAGATCATAAGCCGACTATAGATGCCCAAAGGCGGCTAAACCATGCGATGAAGGAGGTAGTGCGTAAGGAGATCATTAAATGGTTAGATGCTGGTATTATTTACGCCATCTCCGACAGCAAATGGGTAAGCCCGGTGCAATGTGTTCCCAAGAAAGGAGGCATGACCGTGATAACCAATGAAAACAATGAGTTAATCCCAACCAGGACTGTGACCGGTTGGAGGGTTTGTATGGACTATCGGAAGCTTAATAAAGCTACCCGAAAGGATCACTTTCCTTTACCCTTTATTGATCAAATGCTTGATAGATTAGCGGGTAAGCCTTACTATTGTTTTCTTGATGGTTACTCAGGTTACAATCAAATTGCTATTGCACCAGAGGATCAAGAGAAAACGACTTTCACCTGCCCCTACGGAACATACGCATTTAGGAGGATGCCGTTTGGACTCTGTAACGCACCTGCCACCTTCCAAAGGTGCATGATGGCTATATTCTCCGACATGATTGAGGACTTCCTTGAGATTTTCATGGATGATTTTTCTGTCTTTGGAGACGATTTTGAGAGCTGCCTCGGCAACTTACAAAAGGTACTTGAAAGATGTGAAAAAGCTAATCTCGTTTTAAATTGGGAAAAATGCCACTTTATGGTGGATAAAGGGATAGTCCTAGGCCATAAGATTAGCTGCCGTGGTATAGAAGTCGACAGGGCCAAAATAGAGGTAATTGAGAAGCTGCCGCCGCCAACAACAGTCAAGGGCATTAGGAGTTTTCTAGGGCATGCTGGTTTTTATAGGAGATTTATTGCGAATTTCTCAAAAATCACGAAGCCCCTATGTCATCTCTTAGAGCAGAACCGACCCTTTGACTTTAATAAAGAATGTACTGAAGCATTCAAGGTTCTGAAGGAAAAGCTAGTGACAGCCCCCATAGTACAGCCACCAGACTGGACACAACCATTTGAGATCATGTGTGATGCCAGTGACTATGCTGTCGAGGCAGCACTTGGGCAGCGCAAGGACAGGCTGTTTCATGTCATATACTACGCCAGCAAAACATTGAATGATGCCCAAGTGAACTATACCACCACAGAAAAGGAGCTGTTAGCTGTGGTGTTCTCCATCGACAAGTTTCGTTCTTACATACTTGGGACGAAAGTAATAGTGCACACCGACCATTCTGCCCTTAAGTACTTGTTCGCAAAGAAAGATGCAAAGCCTAGATTGATACGATGGATCTTGCTATTACAAGAATTCGACCTTGAAATCAAAGACAAAAAGGGGACAGAAAATCAGGTGGCAGATCACTTGTCGAGGTTGGAGAAGGGACAGAGTCTACCATTCGATGAGACACACATACTGGAGACCTTCCCAGATAAGCAGCTCTTTGCTGCCGCAATCGCTGTCACGACAGCCATGGCGGCAGGTAAGTCTTCTGACCTTCCTTGGTATGCTGATTTCGTTAATTTTATAGTTAGCAGAATATTTCCTTCTGATCTTAATTATCAAGCCAGGAAGAGGTTCCAAAATGATGTTAAGCATTATTATTGGGACGAACCTCTTCTTTTCAAAATGTGCGCAGATCAGGTTATAAGGAGGTGTGTACCACAAGAAGAGCAAGAAGACATTCTCCATCACTGTCATGCTTCACAATATGGAGGACACTTAGGAGGAAACAAAACTGCTGCCAAGGTGCTGCAGTCAGGGTTCTACTGGCCGACACTATATAAAGATGCACAGGACTTTTACAAGAACTGTGACAGGTGCCAGCGGACAGGTAACATCTCGAGGAGAAACGAGATGCCACTGCAGAATATCCTAGAAGTCGAGATCTTCGACGTTTGGGGGATTGATTTTATGGGACCTTTTCCATCTTCATGTGGAAATCTTTACATCCTCCTAGCAGTGGACTATGTCTCCAAGTGGGTAGAAGCAATCGCAACTCAAAAGAATGATGCCAAAACGGTCCAAAAGTTTTTGCACAAAAACATATTTTCTAGATTTGGCATCCCTAAGGCGATTATTAGTGATGAAGGGAGACATTTTGACAATAGGGTAATTGCTGCCGCCTTGAAGAAATATGGTGTCAAGCACATGATCGCGACAGCATACCACCCACAGACCAATGGACAGGCTGAGATTTCCAACAGGGAAGTGAAGAACATTCTTGAAAAAATGGTTAAACCAACTAGGAAAGATTGGTCTCTACTTCTGAATGATGCATTATGGGCATACAGGACAGCTTTCAAAACTCCATTGAGCATGTCTCCATTCCGATTGATCTATGGGAAAACCTGCCACCTGCCTGTCGAGATAGAGCACAAGGTATATTGGGCAATCAAGGCAGTAAACATGGACTTGGACAAGGCAGGCCAGAAAAGGCTGTTAGATTTGAATGAGATCGATGTAATACGGACGATGGCCTACGACAACGCAAGAATATACAAGGAGAAAACAAAGAAGTGGCATGACAAGAAGTTGCTGCCACGTCAGTTCTGCCCAGGGCAGCTTGTGTTGTTGTTTAATTCTAGGTTGAAACTCTTCCCAGGGAAGCTTGAATCTAGATGGTCTGGCCCGTTCCAAGTGGTTCAAGTTTTTCCCCATGGTGCCATTACAATTCAATCATTAAAGGACGGGCACCAATTCAAAGTCAATGGACAACGCCTCAAGCATTATCAGGGGACTGAAACCCCAGGAATACAGGAAGTGGTTACTTTAGGTGATGCCCCACAAGGCATCCCTAATTTAACCTAATTTTTATTTTTATTTATTTTATTATTTATTAGGAAATTAGGTTACTTTTATTCGAATAATGTTTTATTTTTCTAATTTCAGTTTTTAGGAAATAAAGGAGTCAAGTGAGAAAGAAGAAGTGGCCCAAGACCACCGCCCATCCACCAGCCCAATAAAGCCCATTTATGATAACCTGTCGTTTCAGCTGCCGGCGCAGACGGACTTGACAGGCTGTCAACAGGCTGACACTGCAGACGCAGAAGCGTGAGGCAGACGCACAGCAGACGCATAAATGCGTGTCAGACGCGTCAGACACGCTACATTCAATCTGCCGCCCCGTTATTCCCGCCTGCCGTTGCGGCATTAAATGGGCAGATCCCCAACAGCTATATAACCCAGTTCTCCCTTTCATTTTCATCACTTCTGATTTTTTCTCTCTTGTTTCTCCTCTAGTTTTATCTATTTTCTTCCTTTTTTCAGCCCTTGCAACCAAAATGTCATCACGACAAACCCGTCAGAACGCTGCTGCCGCTTCTTCTTCAGCAGCAGCATCCCCGTTCGCTAAAAAGGAGCTATGGGAAGAGCGTGGCTTTATATACAACAGAGATGCCCCCCATATGGGACTCCGGCCGTTCATCATGCAGGCCATAACAGCACAACTTTGGGAGGATTTTGCCGAGCAGCCGACAGAGCTTAATGATACTTTGGTCCGAGAATTTTTTGAGGCCATCGACAGCAAAACGGCGACATCTGTCACCGTCCGAGGAGTGGCAGTTCCCTTCACCGCCAGCAGCATCAACCATGTGTTCGGCCTCTTCTTTGGCCCCAATGATGATGCTCACCAACAATTTTGGGACACCCTCGATGCTGCTGGACATGATGCTGTCATGAGGGAGTTGACAGAGGCGGGCACGACATGGAGCACCAGTAAGAAGAACCCCAACTCCCTCAATAGGGCGCAGCTACTCCCTGAGGCAAAACTATGGAACGCTTTCATCAAAAAGCGTATCCTGCCCTCGTCCCACCACACGACAGTCAACCGACAGCGGCTGGCCCTTATCCACTCCATTATGCACAACAGGCCCATCAATGTGGGCAGATACATGAGGGACAACATCCTCGACTGTGCTTTCCGCACAGACTCACGACTCTGCCTGCCGTTCACCATCACCGCCCTCTGCCGCTGTGCTGCCGTACCAGAGGAGCCCTCCGACAAAATCAAGAAGGGCAGCGGCTGGACAGACAGCAACATCTCCAGCCTCATGGAGGTCATAGTAGTATCGCCACTCAATGCCTTCGACCCCAACGCCCCTCCTGCTGATTCCGATGATGAACCTGCCACCGAACCTGCCCCAGAAGCTGCCACCAACACCGCTCCGGCAGATCAGAACGCCCACATCCTTGCTGCCATCCTGAGGGTAGAGGAGCGCCAAATGGGTTTGATGACCTTTATCCGTGACTTCTCAAATGCAACGGTAAATTTCATCACTAATACTTTGAATTATTCGGATGTCATCTTCCCCACCTTCCCCGCCCATTATTTCAATATCCCCTCCCCCACTCCCACACCACCTGTCTCTCCCCACGGAGAATCTGCCTCCTCCACACCATCCCCTGCCCCGACGGCAGCCGGCAGCCCACCGGCAGACACCTCCCCTCGAGGAACCAAGCGAGCTGCCACTGATGACAGCCCTCTTGTCCGGAGGAATTTGGACAGCGACTTCATACGGGTAAAACGTATTAAGCACGTGGCAAACAAGAGAAGGCTGTCCAAAGCCATCACAACCAGCACATCATGGGACAGCGGCAGCAGTTCCGATGTCCGACTAGTGGAGCCACCTGCCCCTCAACCTGCCGATGAACCTGCCCCTCAACAGGCTGATGAACCTGTTGATCAACCTGCTCCGGAACCTGCCCAGCCCCCTCCATAGCGCAGACGCCGCCATCAGATCCGCGTCAGCAGCAACAGCGAGGACAGCGAATAAAAATTTAAGTTTTTATTATTTTTTTTTCCTTTACTGCTGCCTGCCTTTATATTTTGTGATGTACTTTGTTTTTCTTTCTTTTATTTTTCATGAAATTTTGCATTGAGGGCAATGCAACCCTCGAGTTTGGGGGTGGCAACCCTCCATTCTAATGGAGTCTTAGTACATATTTTATTAATTGTTGTGTTATTTATTTAAGTTCTTTTAAAAAAAATTATTTAGAAAATTTAAACTGTTGGCTTAAAACTGTGAAGTTAACTTACCTGTCATGACGGCTCTGTCGTGGCAGCATCTTTAGGACAGGTTAGGGAAAAGTTTAGAGCCTTTCTATAGTTCTGAAAACTTAAACACTTTTGTGACTGTTATATTGCTTAGATTTCTTTTAGCCAAACTAGAATAGGAAGCTTAGAACTTGTATAGCCCCTAGAGGTGCCTAACACTGGCTCTAGGAAAGAAGTTTAGCAAAAGAAAATCAAAAACCTAGAGGTGCCCGAAACCGGCTCTAGGAAGCTAACTAGAGGTGCCCGAAACTGGCTCTAGAAAAACTTAGCTTGAAAATAGAAGAAAAAGAAGCATGAAAATGTGCCTTCTAAAAAATTAAACTTTGGCATAAAAATTCGAGTTAAGGAGTTGAATATTCTAGTGAAACTAAGAGAATCTTAGCATATAACTGTTCACAAGCATGCACACACTGCACGAGAGCTATAGGGAGATTCCGGACAGATCCTAACCTTTTCGACAGGTTGCTGCCGCCATAGAGAATGAGCGACAGGTCAGGGACAGTTCACTGTTTGAAGGCCAACACAAAAACTTTCAGTTTTCTTTTAAGTCTACATTGCTTGAGGGCAAGCAAAAACTTGAGTTTGGGGGTGTGTTGAGTGTGTAAAATTTCTATTATTTACACCCTTTTTAACCCATATTTCTGCTGCATTCAAGCATCATTGCATTGCATTTAGGTTAGTTTTCAATAAAACATCACAATTATATAAAAGGCACGGATTCTACTAAAAGATGGTTATTTTTGCAGGTATCTGTCACAGTAGATGTCGAAGGCAGGCGCAGGGCAGATAAGCAGGAGAGCTGAACTGGACAAGCAGCTGAAGAAGACGAACCTGTCATGGACCTGTCGTGACAGCATGGTGACAGCAGATTTATGAAGAGGAAAAGTGAAGTGGACCTCGATAGATAGAGAAAAATCTGCTCGTCTGTCGTGTGGAAGCCGAATATTTTTCCAAGCCCCGGATCAAAAGATATGTCAAGCCAAAGCTCAAGGAGAGGAAATCCCTAAAAGCAAGGATGCGGCTGGAAAGTAGGAGTCTTTAGAGATCTAGTCTTTATTAGAATCTTACTTTTAATTAAAGTTGTAATCCTTGTTACATTAGATAACTTGAGCCCAAAGCTTATATAAGGGCATAGATTAAACCTAGGGTATAACCGATGACCCCATAACCGAAACCAAAAACCCCTTCCGTTTACCTGTCACCAACATGTTCTAAATTCCCACTAGGGCTACGGGTTGTTTTGTAAAGTAGTTGCAAGGGTTGCTTTGTTTTAGGATTTTTCAAGTTCAATAAAATAAACTTCAAGTTCTTTTATCTTGGTTTTAATATCTTGCAAGAGCATCGGGAGAGCATTGTGAGGTTATCTATTTACTTAGCATCGGGAGAGTTAAGTATACGAAAGAGATAAGAGCGCGTTCTCTAGTTTATAGTTGAACCATCTCGTGCCTAGGGATAGGGCGAGGTTAAGTGGCTAAAGAAGAATTCATACACATCGGTGTTCATCCTTCGATTCACGCCGGGAGGTATCATCAAAGACGTGATCGCCGACAGACTTGTGCCTAGGGATAGGGCAAGGCAGATCTGGGATTCTTGCCAAGCTTGAAGTACGGAGTTAGTGTTCGCTGCCGCGACAGCTAACGGACAGACGCCGCGACATGTGCTGTCGGCGACGGGTGCGACGACAGAACTGGAGATCCTAAGCAATTCAATACCTGCACTACCGAGCAACTCAATACCAGCCCATTCTCTTTATCTTGATATCTTACTTCTTTTATTTGCGTTTTCCTTACTATTTTCGTGACAATTCTCTCAAACTATTTCTTTTACTTCGTGCAGTGAAATAAGGTGAAGTCATTAGCCCAATCCCTGTGGAGACGATATCCGATACTTCGTATCACTTTACTACTTGCGTCGTGTATACTTGCACTATAATTGCGATAGACTATTTTACACGCAACAGCTATATTGAGGTGTTTGCTTGGATATGTCTCGGGTAAGCTTCATATCCCTTTTTCTTATATTTTTATTACTAAAGCTTTCATTCAATTGAAGGAAAGTCATCAGATTACCCCACGTAAGTGAAGTTTTAATTGAGGAGGGGCTAATCGCAAGGTTAGTCCCTCAACTCTTCAATGTTCTAAGATGTAACCTTAGACTTTCAATTTCTGCAATTTAGTCATGTATTATGTTTCGATAATATTCGATAGGGTCCAATGACAATAATTTAACTTAATTAGAGTCCAATATCTAAGCAATTGACCTCACGGTCAACACCGGTACAATATTTAGACTTTATCGATGTAAGATTTCCAATCACTGGAACCCAATTCCGACTAGACCAGATTTTGGGGTGTTACAGTTAGGGTACTCTTGGTGGAGTATTCGGTACACGTTAACCCTCAACACCCGAGGTGACTTTTTATAGTGCACTATCAACCCTATGGCTGGCTAACTATATCCGATAACATTTTAAACCAAAACACTTGCCAATATAATTCAATATAACTAAGTACCTCACTGATTTTAAAGCAGCATACCAAAACCATTTCCAATAGATCAAACTATGCATTTACAAGTATTCCACATACTTACATGGATCATTTACCAAATGCATCCATCATCATTATATGATAAAAAACAATATAAAACATACTTTAAATCATGTTTAAACAATAGGTACCATGTATTTCAAAACAAGTGCATAAAATCCATTTCGTATAAGCACGACCGAGGGAGAAATTCCTTTATACTTACTTCTGAGTTTAAACCAATGTTTCAAGCTAAGTTTAAACTCCCAAAACAACCTTTAAACCATCTCAACGCTTTAAACCATGTTCTCACTCACCGACAACACGAAGCTTTGTTTGTTGATACGAACCACACCTCTAAAGCCTATGGAACGATGCTTCAAGATTGAGGATCAACCTCCCCTGATTTATCCACACAAAAACAGAGGATCCAATGCATCAAAATGCATTCACAAACCCAACAACAACAATTCATAACAATCCTCTTCAAACACTTGCCGAAACCTCTCCCAAACTACTGAAATCAACATCAAACATCATCCACACTTAACCCAGCCAAAACCTAACAATTTAATCCATTAGTTACCTTCAAGTAACATCAAAAAACAACCAAACATCAACATTATATCTCTAGTATTCATTAAACAACCTTAACACCTCAAAACACCTAACTATTAGTATAGAAAATTAGAAATTCACATAGTTTCGTGATTCTAATGTTAAATCAATCATATCAACATTATTTAACATCAAAATCATGTTTAGAATTGATCAAGAACTCAACAAAACAGATCCAATACGAAAATCACATAATCTCATTAATTAAACCTTGATTTAACCAATTTCTATAATTAAATCATTAAAACTCATTAGAAAACAAATCAAAAGAGTCAAGAACTTGGGAATTTCAGTAAAGAACCTTTGATTAGAGAAGAGAAACAAAAATCACCTCTAATAGTTGGCTTTCCCCATAATTGGCATGATTTGAATGGAATCTCCAAGAAGAAGTTCAAGAATCAATGGAAGAATCAAAAAGAGAAATTCTTATTTGGTTCTAATGATTTCTTATGGGATAAGAATAATGTAACATAACTTTTTGAAAACGATCCTGAAATTATATTAATTAGGGGATTTAAGGTTGAAGTTCTTGAAGAACTTTTACGAAATTATGAAGGAATGAAGTCTTCATGGGTAGATATTGTTATGAGGATATTTTTGATGATGTTTATGGTGGATTGTGGTTAGGAAATGAAGTGTTTAAGCTGGGTTAAAGTTTAAAAGAGTTAAGATTCGATATTGGTTGGATTTTCGATTATTGGTGATGGTTTGATTGAGAAACCAACAAAGTTATACTTATTGGAAGTTAATGAGTATATTTTTGATCAAGCTCTATAGTAGTTTTGAGTTGTAAAGAAATTGTAAGTGTATTCAAGAGCTTGACTTGTCTTTCGACAATTTTTGGATATCAGTTAGGCTTCGCTTCTAGGCTAAAGTGATTGGGTGATTGCAAAAGTGTTTTGGTGCTCTAAAGAGGTTTGAAATGTGATTTGTGGGTTTAGTTTAAGCCTAGCAAGCTTAAATAAGATCGGAAGTAAGTTTTCCAAATTTTTTCTTATGGATTTTGAAGTGTCATATAAGAGCATGAATTAATTGAATAATTTTGGAAACATGTACTATGAATGCTTGCTATTTTTATGCATTTAATTCCGATATGTTATGATTTAACAAGCATGAAAGTGCCTAAGAACACAAGATATTTGATCTGATATGACTTGCATAAGTTCCCTTGCCCTTCGAAATTCGAATATTTTTCCGTTTTATTAATGCATTAAAAACAATATGTATATTTTATTTGAAAGATTATATTGGCTTGTGACAATGAAAATTATGGTCGTATATAGTTGTCATGTCATAGGATAAGAGTACTCTAAGTGTTTACAATTGTTGATGGATTCTTCGAGTTTAATCGATCGGTCGTCTTTCAAAAAATATTCTGAAGGCCAGATGGCTATAATTGCTCGACCCACTCATTTGTTAGGCGTTGATTCAGAAGTCTAGATGGCTAACGAATATGGAATAAACATGTTTTTAAAGGGGCGGGGACCTAAGCCCATATTTTGAATTCTGATCCGTGTATCCGATGTTTTCTATAAAACTGAAGTCACAAGTAATATTGTCAATATAAGAGTGGTAAGTTGGTTCATCGATAGTGGGAAGTTTGATTTATGAATGGGATTTGTAAAACCTAATTTGATTTTGATTAACAAATTGTCTAAGGACCTATTTGTAAAAGTAAATAAATTTTTTAGTATTCTAAAGTCTCACAAATTGACAAGCAATTTGAACTAAAACTAATTTTTAAGTCAAAACGTTCAAACCAAACAATTTTATATAAGTGTTTTCAAGCAAATTTTAACACTTACGCTAAGGCGTATCGATACGCTCTAGTCGTATCGATGCAGTTTTACGTTACTGGAATTTCAATCGCTTAAAGTGTACCGATATGGTAAGCACCGTATTGATATGATTTTGAATCTAAATTTATTTTAAAGGCATAGCGTACCGATACGATAACCCCGTGTCGATACGGTTTGGTTCGATTAAGCAAATCTTTACATTTAATGAAAATAGCCGCTGCTTGTTAGTTATGGGGAATCGACAATTTTCAAATAGTCGTTGGACCGTATCGATACACTTTTTGCTTAAGTTTCACCCAAGATTCTAGTGAGCAAAATTTGTATCGATACGGTCATTGTGTACATATATGCCCCTTAATTTACACTATAACCGTACCGATACGCCTTCCTACATATCGATACGCCCCTCTTAAATATACACAACGACTCTTTCTTTTTTGAGCATGTATCGATACGAGCCTTCGTGTACCGATACAATTGGTTGTTGAAGTGCATTTATTGCACCAAAAATGCATCCCAACTGCTAGATTAATGATCTCAACCACCCAAACGTCTAGTAATCAATGCAAGGGTATAAAAGCAAGCCTCCAAAGCCTCAGCAACAACTATTTAAACCTATTTGCAACATCCAAGTATATGTTCAAACCCTTTGTTTAAAGAGTCAAATTCTTGTACCCTACTTGTTGTAATTTTTATTGTATACATTTCTTTCAAGTTTGGGGAGTGTTTGTTTGTAATTTGAGCAACATATCAATCTTGTGAGAGATAATCTTAAGCTTTCCATTTCTTCTTTGTAAAGAGAGTGTCATGGTTAACCTTTTGGCAGAAAGATTAATCGATTTGTAAAGGTTACATTCTAAGCCTAAAAAAGGGGAAGAATATCTAGTGGATATTGTTCAAAATCCTTAGCGGGAGCTAAGGTAGTGGATGTAGAGCTTGTTCGAAGCTTGAACCACTATAAATTGCCATGTCTTCAATTATTACCTTTTCAATTTGCTCCCTTCCATTTTAAAAAGCCAATTCACCCCCTCTTGTCCAATTTCGATACGATTGATTCACTCAACAATTGGTATCAGAGCCAAACTGTTAAAGGGACTCACATCCACAAGAGAAGATCTTAGAAAAAGATCAATCGACTACCAATCAAAGCAATGATGTCTACCTCCGAGCCAAACTTGTACAAGTCACAATCTATCACCAAACCACCATTTTTAATGAGGATAACTACCCTTATTGGAAGAACTGAATGAGGCTCTTCATCAAGTCTAATGACTACACCCTTTTGGATGTAGTAGAAAATAGTCCAAACATTCCGATGAAACAAGATGGAGAAGGAAGACTCATTCCAAAGACCAAGGTGGAGATGACAAATGAAGATAGAATATAACTACAAGTAAATGACAAGGCTCTACACATCATCTTTTGTGCACTTGGACCTGACACGTACACAAAGATGTCATCTTGCACAAGTGCGAATGAGGTGTGAGACAAGCTAGAGACCACCTAGGAAGGCACCAACAATGTAAAGGAGACCAAGATTGGGATCCTTAATTTGAGTTACAAGAAATTCAAGATGGAGCTGGATGAGAGCGTCTATGAAATGTTTGATCGATTCTCTGTCATAGTAAATGGTCTCAAGGGCTTCTATGAGATTATTCCCGAAGACAACTTAGTTGTAGAGTGTTTTAGGTGTACTTTATTTATGAGCGCAAGTGCACACTCTTATCAAGTTATAGTATATAAGATATCGTCTCCCACAGGGATTGGACAACTTGGTTTGAATTTTTGTTCATGCACAAGAAAAGTAAGTTGCATAAGTAAGATAATTGTTGAGAAGAAAAGTTAAAGAAAACACAAGTAAAAGAGGAAATAATCAGATTGATAAAGAGGGCAGGGTTATGCTGCTACTTAGTGTGAAACTGCGATGAATAGGCCAAGTTGTTTTGCGCTGCCACGATCTACTGCCTTGGCGGGTAATGAAAGATTGAGGCTGCGGCAACTTTCGCTGCCACGGTGAAACTCTACTCTTGCAACTTTCGTTGTCTCGGCAGGTGAGATGGAGAGAAGTCCCGGCGGCAAGTCTGGCAGATACTCCAAGTTCGAAAAAGTAATTTGAAGTGATCCTTCCTATGTCTAGGCAAGGATTCTGTCAGCACGTGATGTAGGTAATACCTAGCAATCTCAGCGTAAACCTAACACATGCAGTTGACGTTGGGTTGCTTCTTTTAGCCGCTGAAATTCTAACTTATGTCTAAGATGAAATTAGTCAACACCTCATCATGATGAGACCGTACTTAATTCTTTCGTGAGTTTGACACTCTCGTGCCCGACAAATGGATTTCTTCAAATGGACTTTTGGAACTAATTGAAGAAGTGAAGAACATGAATTAAGCAAACTTGAGAGTATATTATTGCAAAACAAAACTTAAAAAACCTAAACAACCGTTCTCACAACTAATTACAACATAACCCCTAACCTAAGAGAAGTTTAGAACATGACGACAGCGAGAAAACATAAGCTATGCCTAAAGAAAACCTAAGATCTCTCTCCCGAAATACAAAAATATGTGAAGTATATATAGGCCATAGTCTAGGTTAAGTCCTCCTTGGAGTAGAAGTCTTCAAAGAGCTTTTGCATTAAATGCAACTTTAAATTCTGACTTCTTTGAGTTGAGTTTAGACTCCTTTTCCCGTTTCCTTGCTCCGCAAGTAAGCTTATTATTTCTCTTTGAGCGGCTCTGCATTCTGCTACAAGCGTCAGAAAATTTGCTTGATCGTCACCGTTAGAATCAGGATTTTCTGCTCTGTCGATCGCACTCCAATTCGCCAACTCCTCAGTGGGCGACACTGGGTAACACTGGGCGGCACTGGGCGACACTAGGCTCACTTTGATGCCTCGTCTACTGCCTCAGCATCCTCTCCTCTGGTCTATCCTTCTCATGTCAGCTTCTATCCATCAAAAACTAAATATACACTAAAACATCATCTTTACACACCCCCAAACTCGAACTATTACACCAAGGTGTTATAAGCCTTTTCCTTTGATTTTTGTGTTTTTAAAAGATTTAATTAATTGATTTAATAAATGAATTTTATTAAATGATATTTTTAAAAAGCTAAACAGTTTCTTACGTAACTACATTTCTTCTAAAATTTTCTCTTAACTTTCCCATCAGCCAAACTATCTTTCCATCACCAAAATCTCAGAGATTTATCTCTTTTCATCCACTTTTGATTTCTAAATGATTCTCTTGGATTTCTACATCAACTAGCTAAGGATTTCTTGAAGGATTTCTTCTAAATCCTTGCAAATCAAGGGGAAAAGCTTGTGTTAAAGGTGATTGTTCTTTTATCTCCTCTAATCAATGTTCTTTATTGAAATTCCCAAGTCTTTGGCTCTCTATTATGTTTAATAACAAGGTTTGATAATTTAATTGATGAAAATGGCTAAATCAAGCTTTGGAAGATGATTTCTCAAGATTTTCGTTATGGTGTTGTTTTACTTGATTTGAGGCTGATATTAATTATGATTTGGATGTTAAATGATGTTGAAATAAAAAATTTATCATAATAATCCCAAATTGGACTGGATCTCTAGTTGTTAGATTTGGGGTTTTTGTGGTGTTTGTGTGAAATCTGAGTTCTTGGAGGTATAAGGATGAAATTAGGTTGATTTTGGATGTTGGTTGATGTTTATAAATTGTTGGAAGTGTGGATTTTGCTGGTTTGAGTTTATAAAGTAAGCGGTGATGATTTCGGTTGTTTTAGACGAGTGTTTTGGTGGATTTGAGCAAGGCATCGAGATAGGTTTGCTTGCTGGAGATTTTAATGCATTGAGATGCATTAATCCTATGTTCTTGTGTGGTATAAACAAGGGAGGGCACATTATAAGCAATCAGTGAAGTTCTAGGGGCTTCAGATGCTTGATTTTGCGTTGACAAATCTTGGTTTCGTGAGTCGGTGAGTTAGAACGTGATTTTCAGCTTTGAAACACTTAAAAGATGGTTTTGGGAACTTAGTGTAAGCTTGAAACGCTTTACTAAGTTAGGAAGTAAGTAAAAGGAACTTCTCCCTCAGATTGTGCTATTATGAGTTTGTTGATGCACTTAATTATAAATGCATGTTACCTATTGTTTAAAGCATGATTTAAAGCAAGCGATTTATTGTTTTGATGTTATGTTGATGAAGGATGAATGTGGTAAGTGATCCTTGTAAGTATATGCTTATGCTTGTATCTTGAAGCATGGTTTGATGCTTGGAAATGTTGTTTACCGTTAATGCTTTGAAAACAATGAGGTTTATGTTAAATGTGAATTATATTAGCAAGTGATGGTATGAAAATGGTTTTGCAAATGCTATCGGATATAGTTAGTCGACTATAGGATTTAGTGCACTATAAACAAGTCACCTTGGATGTTGAGGGGTTTATACGGTTTACTGAATACTCTATCCAAGTACCCTAACGATTGAGGAAAGTGATCGTTGTCCTGTCTCTCGTTAGTGGGGTTATACATCTACCGATGAGTGGTGTTGAGGGGTTTATACGTTGTACCGAATACTCTACCATGGTATCACAATGTTGGAGGGTAGCTCCCGTGTGTGAACCTTGAGATGCCAGTGAGATTGTATGAAGTGTTGGGACAAGACTTGAGAATCCGCGTATCCGATGTTGTTTTGAAAAATGAGTGTGTTAATGATCACTTGTGAGCCAATATAATTGATGATGTATTATAGAATGGTTTATGATGCATAATGTGTAAAATGCATGTTTTACTCTTTAAGCTTTCCATATGTTAGCTATGCATGGGAAGGCTTAAATTAATTGTTGAAAAAGAGGTTTTTATCGTTGAAATCATAATACATGTTGTTAAGGTTTATATGATGATTTTTTATTAAGGTAATTGCATGGTTTTGAAAGCATGATGGTTTTCAAACGATGTTTTGAGGAATTGGAAATGAGATTTCAATGAGTTCTTGGAAAATGGTTTTAATGCATTGATGGTGTTTTGTTTTTTAGCACTCCTCACTAAGCCTTGTATGCTTACGCTCTCATTTTGTCCATCAATGTAGATAATTGAGGTTTCGGAGGCAGCGACTCACAAGGGATCACAAGAGACTTCGCTTAAGAATGTATGTTTCGATTTGGACTACAATAATAAGGGCAATGGGAAATACATGGTGTGTTTGGGTGATATGTAAGAACACCCCTTTTGAGCATGTTTGCTTTATGGTTTTAAACTTGTAAATGGCCTTTATTTGATGGATTGTGCTTTGGTTCGAGTTTTGACTCTTGAGTGTCTTATTTGCATAGAAAGCATGCCTATAGTTTTAAATGTTGCATACCACTATGCCAAGTTGATGATATTGCTATGTTTGATTGAGGATTGATGTTTAATATGTTGTATGCATGCTAGAAGTACATTGGAATGTATTAGGATGGATTAAAGTAAGAAAAACATGCAAAAGAGTGCGTATTTAGTACATGCCTACCGATACTTGAGTAACCGCATCGGTATGGGTTAGCCATTCTAATCTTGGCGTACCAGTACGGTGGGAAGAGTACCGATACGTTCTCTATGATAATGAAGGGGCGTATCGATACACATGGGCGTACCGATACAGGTTTTAGCTACTAGTTTTTGGTGTATTGGTACGGTTCTAGAGGGTATCGATGCATGCCTTTTATCTTTAAGTTTTGGAGATGTGTTGTCGTGGGCGTATCGATACGACCATCTAGTAAGTTGGTTAAAAGTATCTTTGAATGTTATGTTTCTTTACGTTTTAGTCTCTGAATGTTGTGGATGCAATTTAATGAGCTTGGGTGATTATTTTAAGCCGAGATTTGACAAATATGCATATAACATGATTAATTAAAAGATGGTAACCTAAAATTGAAAGAAACCCTTGTAATTTGTCAAATTTTCAAAATGGTCCCCAAAATGTGACTGTGTGCAATTGAGTCCCCAATCGTTGTTCGAATGAATTGCAAATGGTTCCCTTACGTAATCTATCACCTATGGTTTTAATAAGCATATAGAAAAGATAAAACGAAAAAATAGAGTTATTTATTGGAGTAAACTTCCCGGTTTACTTTAGTATTACCCGTGTGACTCGTTCGGTTCGGTCTATCTCCTAGGCCAGGTCGAGGGGTTACACAGAGACTCTTACTTTAACCTACATGCTTGTTCCGATGTGGATTATGGGGGTTGTAAGATAGATAGAAAAAGTACCTCCGACAATTGTCAATTCCTAGGTAGTATGCTCATATCTTGGTTCTCTAAGAAACAAAATATTGTTGCTATATATACCATCGAAGCAAAATATATATCGGCCGAAAGTTGTTGTGCTCAAGTCCTTTGGATGAAGCAACAACTTCTAAAATATTAAATTGATGTAGGTACGATACCCCTTAAGTGTGACAACACTAGTGCCATATGTCTTACTAAGAATCTCATCCAACATTCTAGAAGCAAGCACATAGAGATAAGACATCATTTCATTATGGATCATGTCTTAAAGAATGATGTTGTTCTAGAGTATGTTAATACCTCAAACCATCTAGTGGACATATTTACAAAGCCATTAGACAAAGAGCGATTTTAGACTCTTAGGAGAGAGGTAGGTCTAACTAGCCTATCTTGACATTTTAGAGCCCTTTAGTGCAAAAAATCTTGTTTGAATTTGAATGATGATCATGTTTATGTAATTTTGCTTCTTGCTACATCTATGCTTGTTGCTAGGGGGAGTATGTATCCGTTTTAGTCCATAAACTTTAACCCCCGTGACTCGGTCTAGACGCGAGACCGAACCAAATGGGTCACACGGGGAATATTGAAGTAAACCGAGATGGTTTACCTCAATAAATGACCCTATTTTTTCTTTTATATTTTCTAGATGCACATTAACATCCTATGTGATTCACACTTGGAGTGGACAAGACTTCAATTGTAACCCACTCGACCCGGCCTAGATGGTAGACCGAACCGAACGGGTCACACGGGGAATATTGAAGTAAACCGAGAAGTTTGCTCCAATAAATGACCCTAATTTTTTCATTTTATCTTCTCTAGATGCTCATTATAGCCCTAGGTTATAGACTACGCAGCGGAACCATTTGCAACTTATTCAAACAACGGTTAGGGACTCAATTGCACACAATCACATTTTAAGGACCATTTCGTAAATTTGGTAAAACACAAGTGCTTCTACTAATTTTAATTTAACATCCCTTAAATAATTATATTGCATGTTATTCTGTTAAAAATCAGCCGCATTTGATCATCCAAACCCATTTGATTTGCATTCACAACATTCAGGGACTAAAACATAAAGAATTAGAACAATCCAAGAAACTTTAACTAACTTACCAGCTGGCCGTATCGATACCCTTAGAGCCAGTATCGATACGCCCATGACAACACGTCACCAAAATTCAAAGATTAAAGGCCTGTATCGATACCCTCTCGAACCGTACCGATACAGCAAAAACTAGTAGCTAAAACTCGTATCGGTACGCCCCAGTGTATCGATACGTCCCTTCAATTTTGCTTGTTCCGTATCGGTACCCTTACTACCGTACGGGTACGCCAAGCCCAGATTAGCTTACCTGTACCGGTACAGTTCTTCGAGTATCATTACTCCTGTACCAAAAATGCATTCTTTTGCTGGTTTTTCATACTTTAATCCACCCATAACCACTCAGGCATGTTTCCAACATATATATAACATATTCAAACATCAAACCTCAATCATTCATGACATATTCAACAACATATCATGGCAATTTGCATCAAAGGTAAACTGTAGGCATGCAACCTAGCAAACAAGCCAAACAAGATACCAAAATGGATAGCTAAGCACAAACCAATATCCAATGGCCTTTTACAAGTCTAAAATAGCAATGAACACTCGCTCAAATAGGGAGTTTATACAAATCTCCCCAAAACACAACGGATCCTCCATTGCCCTTATTATATATAGTCTAAACCGAATAGATGGACACAAATAGAGCGTAAGCATACAAGGCTTAGTGAGGAGTGCTAAAAAACAAAACACCATCAATGCATTAAAACTATTTTCCAAGTCCACATTGAAATCTCATTTCAATTAACTTAAATCATCATTTGAAAACCATCATGCCTTCAAAACCATGCACTTACCTTAATAAAAATCAATATCTAAACCTCAACATCATGTATTATGATTTCAACAATAAATACATCTTTTTCAACACTCAATTTAAGCATTCACATGCATAGCTAACATATGCAAAGCTAAAAGAGTAAAACATGCATTTTACACATTACGCAACATAAACAATTCCATAATACATCATCAATTATATTGGTTCACAAGTGATCATTAACAAACTCATTTCTCAAAACAACATTGGATACGCAGATTCTCAAGTGTTCTCCCAACACATCATACAATCTCACTGGCAACTCATGGTTTACTCACGAGAGCTACCCTCCACCGTTGTGATACCCGTGGTGGAGTATTCGGTACACCATATAAACCCCTTGACACCACTCATCGGTAGATGTATAACCCCACTAACGAGAGACGGGAAACCAATCACTTTTTTCAATCGTTAGGGTACTTGAATGGAGTATTCGGTACATTGTATAAACCCCTCAACATCCAAGGCGACTTGTTTATAGTGCACTCAATCCTATAGTCGGCTAACTATATCCAATAGCATTTGCAAAACCATTTACATACCATCACTTGCTAATATAATTCACATTTAACATAAACCTCACTGTTTTCAAAGAATTAAAAATAAACCACATTTTCAAGCATCAAACCATGCTTCAAGATACAAGTATAAGCATATACTTACATGGATCACTTACCACGCGCATCCTTCATCAACATAACATTAAAACAGTAAACCGCTTACTTTAAATCATGCTTTAAAAAGTAGGTAACATGCATTTAAAATCAAGTGCATCAACAAACTCATAATAGCACAGTCCGAGGGAGAATTTCCTTTTACTTACTTCCGAACTTAGTAAAGTGTTTCAAGCTTACAATAAGTTCCCAAAACCACCTTTAAAGTGTTTCAAAGCTATAAATCACGTTCTCACTAACCAACTCGGGAAACCAAGATTCGCAGACCAGAAATCAAGCGTCTGAAGCCCCCCGGAACTTCACCCATTGCTTCCGATGTGTTCTCTCATGTTTATACCATACAAGAACAGAGGATTAATGCATCACAATGCATTAAAATCACCAGGAACTTAAACTATCTCGCTACTCTGCCCAAAACACCAAAACGCATTCGATTATATTACAAACACAGCCCAGCCAAAACCTATCACTACCATCCATTCTTAATCATCAATCAACATCCAAAATTAACCTAATTACATTCTTATACCTCCAGCAACTCAGATTTCACCAAACACCACAAAAACTCCAAACCTAACAATTAGAGATCCAACTCATTTCAGGATTACCATTATAAAACCTTTATTTTAACATCATTTAACATCCAAAACATGATTAAAATCAATCTCAAATCTATCAAAATAGTGTTATAACTAAAATCTTAAGAAATCATCTTCCAAAACTTGATTTAGCCATTTTCATCATCTAAATTATAAAATCTTGTTATTAAACATAATTAGAGAGCCAAGGACTTGGGAATTTCAATAAAGAACCTTGATTAGAGGAGAGAAAAGAAAGATTAACTCTAACACAAGCTTTCCCCTTGATTTCCAATGACTTTGAAGAAATCCTTCAAGAAAACTTTAGCTAGTTGATGTAGAAATCCATGGGCATCATTTAGAAATCAAAAGTAGATGAAACGAGATAAATCCCTGTAAATTTTAGTGATGAAAAAGTAGTTTGGCTGTTGGGAAAGTTGAGAGAAAAGTTTAGAAGAAAAGTAGTTACGTAATAAAAAGTTTAGCCCTTAGTGTAATAGCTACCTAAGGGAATAACTGATAACACCTTGGTGTAATAGCTCCCTAAGGATTCTAAGTTTTGGCCCTCTTCAATATAGCCATTAAAACGCAATTTGCAATTTTTACAAATTAGTCACCTTTTTCAAAATTCCAATAAAATCAGTCCAATTTCACCAAATTGAACTCTCCAAAACTTTCCAAACATTATTTTTAAGATTATAAAATATTTTTCCATATTTTATCTCCCTAAAAACCATTTATTTCAAATTAATCCTGAAACTAGCATAACTTACTCGAACTAGTTCACCCGATCCTCTTAGCCGAACCCGACTAACTCCTAAGCCCAAAATCGGGGCGTTACAACTCTGCCCCACTTAAGAAATTCCATCCTCAAAATTTTTACCTGAAGGAATAAGTTGTGAAAACTGCTTCAACATTTCTGCCTTGCTTTCCAAGGTATCCTCCTCAACTCCTTGATGTCGCCACATCACCTTTACAAGTTCAATCGTCTTACCACGAAGAACTTTGCTACTAGAATCAAGAATCTCAATAGGTTCCTCATCATAAGACAAATTTGGATCAACTCAATCTCCTCAACATGCTGAACATGAGACAGATTCGATCTATACCTCCGCAACATCAAAACATAAAACACATCGTGAATTTTCTCCAACTCGGAAGGTAACCTCAACCGATATCTAAAAGGACCAACACGCTCCAATACTTCATATGGTCCTTGGACTAAGCTTACCCTTACGTCCAAACCTCATCACCTTCTTCCAAGGCGACACTTTTAAGAACACGCGATCTCCAACTACAAACTCAATCTCCTTACGCTTGAAATCCGCGTAAGACTTTTGATGATCCGATGTTTCCTTCAACCGATCACAAATAAGCTTTACCTTCTTCGTCGTTCCCTAAAGCAAATCCAGCAAGGAAACCAACTTTTGCCCCGCTTCCGCCCAACAAAGAGGCGTTCTAAACTTCCTTTCATACAAGGCTTCATACAGAGCCATTTGTATACTCGCATAAAAACTATTATTATAGGCAAACTCCACCAAAGTCAACAGCTTCTCCCAAGAACCTTGGAAATCTATAACACAACACCTCAACATATACTCGAGCACTTGGATAACTCCCTCAGACTGACCATTTGTCTGAGGATGATACAAGGTACTAAAATTCAAACGCGTACCCAACGTTTGATGTAGACACTCCCAAAACCTCACTGTAAACCTCAGATCTCTATCTGATACTATGGATTTAGGTACACCATGCAACCTCACAATCTCAGCAATGTACAACTCTGCTAGCTTATCCAACGTATACATAGTATGCACAGCTATGAAATGTGCACACTTCGTAAGATGATCCACAATCACCCAAATAGAATTCTTCTTTGTTGGGGTCAAAGGCAAACCGGACACGAAATCCATCGTAATCCTCTCCCATTTCCATTACGGTATATTCAAAGGTTGCAACAACCATAAGGAAATTGATTCTCATCTTTCACGCCCTGACAAACCATACACTTACTCACAAATTCAGCAACATCCTTCTTCAATTAAACCCAATAATACTCGTCTTTCAACCCATGATACATCTTTGTACTACCAGAGTGCATAGAAAAAGGACTGCTATGAGCCTTAGTCAAAATAGTGCACCTCAACTCAATATCCTCCGGCACAACTATTCGAATTTTTAAGCACAAAACACCATCATCATTGAAACATAAATCTGTTGCATTATCATCTGCTATATCCTGAACATCGGACACTAAAGAATCATCAAGCAAATGCTTTGCTTTAAACAACTGAACCAATGAAGGTTTCACCTGTAACTCAACTATCAATCCACCATCTCACGATATACTTAACCGAGCAAACATCACCCTCAACTCTACAGCCACCTTCCTACTCAAGGCATCAACCACAACATTGGCCTTTCTAGGGTGATACTCTATTCTCAAATTGTAATCCTTAAGCAACTCTAACCATCTTCGTTGCCTAAGATTCAACTCTTTTTGATACATCAAGTACTTCAAACTTTTGTGGTCTGTGTACACCGTACACTTTTCACCATAAATGTAATGCCTCCAAATCTTTAAAGCAAACACAATTGCATCAAGCTCTAGATCATGCGTAGGATAGTTGCGCTCGTGCACCTTCAATTGTCTAGATGCATACGCCACAACATTCCCACCCTGCATCAACGCACAACCTAGACCAACATATGATGCCTCACTATAAACTACAAACTCATTACCCAATTCAGGTTGAATCAGTATAGGAGCTTGCGTCAAAGCTTCCTTCAACTTCTCAAAAGCTTGTTGCCAAAGCTCCGTCCACTCAAACTTAACATCTTTTTGTAACAACTTTGTCAAAGGAGCAACAATCTTTGAAAAACCATCCACGAACCTACGGTAGAATCCCGCCAAATTAAGGAAACTACGCACTTCATGAACCAACTTAGGCGAATTCCACTTCATGAACCAAGGAAACTACAGTAGTAGCTCGAATACCTTCAGCCGGCACCACATGTCCAAGAAAGACAACTTCCCTGAGCCAAAATTCGCACTAACTCAACTTGGCTAAAGCTGATTTTCTAACAGCACTTGCAACACAATTCGCAAATGCTTATCATGATCCTCCTCGGTCCGAGAGTACACGAGATTATCATGAATAAACACCACCACGAAGTGATCCAAAAACTCATGAACACACAATTCATCATATCCATGAATGCAGCCAGTGCATTAGCCAAGCCAAACGACATCACCAAAAACTCATAATGACCATACCTCGTACGAAAAGCAGTCTTAGGCACATCCACATCCTTTACCTTCAACTGATAATATTTAGATCTCAAATAAATCTTAGAAAACACTAAAGCACCTCGAGACCGATCAAACAAATCATCAATCCTTCGCAAAGGATACTTGTTATTAATTGTCAACTTGTTCAGCTGCCGAGAATCTATACACATTCACATCATGCCATCTTTCTTCTCCACGAACAAGACTGGTGCACCCCAAGGTTTAACAATAGGTCTAATAAACCCTCTATTTAGCAACTCCTGAAGTTGCGTCTTCAACTCCTTAGGTGCCATTCTATAGGGAGCAATAGACACTAGAGTTGTATTTTCATACAACTCAATCCCAAACTCAACTTCTCTACTCGATGGTAACCCAGGCAACTCACCGGAAACACGCCCGAAAACTCACATATCGTACGTATGTCTTGTACACACACTTCTTTCGATCCTATATTCATCACATAAGCTAAGAAAGCTTCACAACTGTTGTCATTGAATTTTTACCCAAATTATTATTATTATTATTATTATTATTATTATTATTATTATTATTATTATTATTATTATTATTACCTAATATCAAAACCCAAAAAGAGTCTACCTAATTTAAATAGTAGTCCTTTTAAATAAATAAGGGTCCATTTCAAATAAATGAAAAACCACTAGGCCCAAAACAAAACCCAAGCTAACCCCATTTTTTATCCCATATGCAGGCTTTAATCTCAACCGTTAGATCTAGGGTATAGATCCAACGGTCCAGATTGGATCAACAAAGGAAGGAGCTGCCCTCCCCACTTGTGCCGCCCCGCGCCAGTCAAGCCCCACGCTTGCAGTCCAGGCGCGCGGGTTGGCGCTGCCGGTTCTTGCAACCATTCTGCACCGCCGCGACATGGTGCATGTGGCTAATTTGAACCTGTTAGACGATCAGCCATTCTTCGCCACCAACTCTTGTCGCGCCACCTTCCCTCGATCGAAGCTGTAGATGGAAGATCCAACTTGTCTTGATGCTGGCCGCCGCTATTCTGAAGGCATGGAAGAATGCCAGTGATCAACGTCTAGCCCTCGCCCGCATCGTTGTCGTCTCCCCTCGTCAATGTCTCATGCACAATGAAGAAAGGGGGATTCGAACCCTAATTCAATTATGGGAACAAAATCACCCGAATTTGGGCAAAATCAAGGCATAAATCAAAGTAAGCAAAAGGGGAAAGTCAACTCAAATAAAACCTAATATTAACAAGATTGTAGGGATTTTAATTTTTAATTTCTTTGTAATTTGGGCAACAAAACCCATATAAAAACCACCATTTTCCCTTTTAAATGACACACAATCGGATACAAAATTGTACACCAAATATTACCTCGAAATTGATAGAAGGATTTCTTGTAAAGTATACAAATCAACATCATATTGGTTTAAAGTCTTGTTGGAATAAGAAGCAAGCAAATCTCTTCTTGTTGGTATAATTTCTCTCATTTTCTCTTTGATTAAATTAATTTGTTTTCTTTAATTTTAGTTTTAAATTAGTTGTTGTTCTTGTTTAGCTCATCTAAAAAAATAAAGAATAATATGGTTTTTTTTCTATTCGAATTAGAACTAATTTTGTTCTTTTTGGGTTAATTTTTTAAAAAAGAAAAAATGGGTGGTTTTCATTTCATTGAAGAACACCAAGAACATGTGGAGGCTTTATTAAAAGTTTAGTTTGATCCATATCAATCCTAAAAAGACGAAAAGAATGTATTTGTGAAATAATTACTTTTATACCCTAAACTTTTTGGGCTATTTCCCTTCATTAAAACTTTTCTTTTTCACTTATTTTGTTCCGAAAATGAAACTTTAAAACTTCACAAACCGGTCATTATTTTCTTAAAAAAATTGGTTTTAAGTTTCCATAATTTTAAATTTTGTCATCTTTTATTAATTTTCATTTAAAATGTGTTAAAAAAACCTTTTCCGAAATGTCTCATAATTAAGTTTTAAATAAAACTGGTTAATACATTTTAAAAAAATCTTGAATCACTTTTTATTTAATTATATATATATAATTATGCAATTTAATTTCATTCTTTCTTAATTTATTTTTTAACTACTTCTTTGTTTGCATGTTTAATTAAAGAAACATAATTGTGGTGCCTTACTAAACGAAAATGACGGGTTAGCTCCAGAAGTGTTGGCGGTGATTGGAGTTCATTTTTGAATAGTAAGGCTGTTAAAATAGACTTATATTCATAAAACAGACGAATAAATCAATAAGGTACCAAATTTTTGGCGTTATGGGGGTGTTAACCCTTCCCCACACGTAACCGACCCCTGAACCTTTTTTTTGTTTTCGTAGACCAATCACACTCCTTCAAAATGATTGGTGGTGACTCTGTTGATTTTAAAGTTTCCAAAAAGGCTGGGCTCGAAAAGGGTTGCGACAGCTTGGCAACTCCGCTGTGGACATTTAAAAAAACAAAAGAGGGTCTGGCCATGAATTGATTTCAAAAAAGGTTTTTTTTTTAAAAAAAAATTGGAATTTGTAAGTTCACAAAGGATTCAATTTATTAGTCCGTCTAATGAATATAATTTTATTTTACGCATTCTAAAATTGTTGCAAAAAGCTCTTTACCCGAGCTTTGTCATGTTCATTTAAGTGGGGGGAACACGCTTTGCTCATGTAAGAATATTGATTCTTAGTATGAGCCTAGCAAGTACCTTCGAGACTCATGACCTTTGCCTTCGTAAGAATATCAATTCTTCGAAAAGGCATATGTGGTGAGTCCTCATGAGTTGAACTCGATTCGTTTGAAACCTATAATTGGTGAGAAACGAGGGCCTTGTTATCCTTAGTAGGGGACAACAAGGTTAGCTTAGGTACCCTTTTAGAACTAAACCAAGTTCGAGAAGCTACAGCCTACACCGATATAGCCATATGTGGAAAACCTTAGGCTTTTAGTCTGGTCAAAATTATTTCGTAAGGTTAATCTGTGGAGACATGTCCTAGAGTGTTGGAATGTGCTGCCCAGAATTATTCATACAATGAAATTATTTTGAACCTTTTAGGTTTTATTTCTGTTTTTATTAAAAATGAGTACTAACCTTTTTGTGTGTGTGTGTTTTTTGTTTTGTTTTTGGGCATATTTATTTGTTGCATACATCTCATATTTAGAGGGAATCGGTTCTAAAACATGTTGCTCAATTAGAAAAAGCTTCTGCCATAGATGGAAGGTACCTAAAAGAGGAAGACAACGCGGATGTACGAAACTAGACTGAGGTCAACTAGCAAACGATGAGAATTTGTCGAGTGATCACGTTGAGGAAACATCGAAGTATACCCACATCAAGGCCAAATAGGATGCCATAAGTCGCAAGTTCTATAAGACCACTTTGACGGTCCAACCAAGAAGTTATCACGAAATGAAAAATTTGAAGATGATCATTGGTCTACTCGGCTTAGGGGCAACGTCAAAAGGAGTATGGAGCGAGAAGTGTTTGATAGATGCATCACATCCTAAATTGAAGACGTAGCTAAGCATGTAACGTCAAGAAGCTACATTTCTTCGCCCCTACATCAGACTGATAGGGAAGGTAGGACCAAGGCTTCTAAGGCTGATCGAAGAGGAAATCGGGTGCTTAGATTGAGACGTATTTGTAGGACCTTTGACATTCAATGGAAGCTACTTCTAGTGCAATACCTTAATGGAATTGATGGCCCATCGCCTCCATTCATACATTTGCATTCATGCACTTGCATTTTTGCTTGATTGTTGCTTGGATTATTTTAAGTTGTTATCACTACGTACGAAACCAATCACATGACATAATTTTAAAAATAAAAAAACTATCTCACAAATATGATACTCGTTCTTAGTCCAGAGCCATGGCCATGGAAGATAGATTGACAACTTTAGAGAAGAGTGACAAGGATACCCAACACAAAATTGATAAAATGGAGAAATAATTGAAGGAAAAAATTGCACGAGCCCAAAGAAACACCGTCAGCCACATAGCGTCCATGTTGGGTTTCAAGGACATGGAAGAAGGAAAGGCGGTTGAAGTCGTTGATGTTTTGTCGCTCCAACCTGAGATAACAAGTCAGACATTTCCACTGAGTAAGAGGTTCCAGATTCGTACAGTAGAAAACTCATCTCATATTCTGATAAGGTCTTGTATAAACCATGAGGTGTAGGATCTCCATAAGGCAACTGATAGGTCCAGAATAAAGAAGAAGCTGGAACATCAATGTTGTAGGCTTGAAGAGATCACCAGAGCCCTACAAGTGGGAAGCATTTATGGTGATACAGATGCAAGGGATCTAAGTTTGGTGTCTAACCTCGTGGTTCCTCTAAAATTAAAAACTCTTGACTTTGAGAAGTACGACAGGACCAGTTGCCCTTTGGCGCACTTGGCCATGTACTACCGGAAAATGTCGCCACAACTGGAAAATGAGAAACTATTGATTCATTACTTCCACGATAGTCTACCGGGGCCTGCTACTCGATGATATACCCAATTGAGCCGTGTCAACATATGAACATGGAGAGATCTGTAAGATATGGAACAATACAAGTATATGATAGATATGTTCCCAAGAAGGGTAGTACTGTAAGATATGGAACAAGGGCTCGATGAGAGCTTTCGCCGGTATTCCCGGAGGTGGCGAGATTTTGCCGCCCAAGTCCAACCTCTATTGTTGGAAAATGAGGTTACTCCAATGTTTGTGGAGACTCTAAATGGTCCCTTCTATGACTATATGTTAAACCATGTAACAAAAGATTTTGTAGACATGGTCATGAATGGAGAGTTGATATTGGCGGCCATTAGAAGTGGAAGACTCAAGAGAGAAGAATATGATGAGCATTCATAACTTGAACTACTCGAGCATGGCTAGACTTCATGCCTTCCTGAAATAATGCTTCACAGCTTAATAATAGAGGATTTTCCCGAACATTGTTGGGGCATACCTAGAACCAACCCTTTTGCTTTTGCCCGCGAGCATTAGGGATCTTTTGTCAAGGGTTCCATGTAAAATCTACTTGTTTAAAGATGCATTTTCTTCTTTTATCTCAAGTGGCAAACATTTCTCATTTTTTATTCTTCGTCCATTTTCTTTGTAGAGTCTCTATAATTGATTGTATGAATGATTTATGAATCTAATCCCGAGATAGAGAGGTAATAAAGTGTGTTCAGGCTTAATGGGGAAATCCCATATACAGATTATGAGTGAATTTTTCTCTCAGATATTGTTGTTAGGGTCCTTGAATAAAGTGATAACTTTAAAACATCTACCAACTGAAGACTACTTCTCTTCGACAATGTTTGTATGTGAAATTATATTTGTCATTCCTTCATTTCCCTTCATGAATAATAAAATAATAATCCATTATTGTTCCCCTTTGAGCCTGATATTTTTCGTGTGATTTAACCCTAACCAAGGATCACTCCCCACACTGGGGGCAAAGAGGATGAAAAGCTATTCAGATCGAGTTGAATGTCTTAAACTAAAAATGAAAGGGACACAAAAAAGAAAGAAGAAGAAAAGAAGAAGAAGAAAGAAGGTAAAAGGAATGAAAAGAATAAGGAAAAAAGAAATGAATAAAAGAAGAAATGAAAGCTGAAGTACGAAGGAAAACTTGAAACGAATCCTTCAAATGAGACATGTTCCAGAAAGGGAAACGAACTCTAGGGTGAAAACCCAAAAAAGGCCAGTCTAGAGTGATCCAAGGAAAAATAATTAAGATTTCATCAGGAAAAGTTGATCGTTGGTTTAATCACACTTAAACATGTCTTTGAGCATATATTTCCTTTTCTTGATAACCCGAGCCTAGCCTACATTACAAGCCTCAAAAGACCATTTGGATCACGCATGAATATCTGAGAAAATGAGTTTGTCTTCAAAACACATTCTGCCTTATTGAGTTAATCTTTCATCAGGGACCTTAAAACTTCTAATGTCTGACTGAGATTAGAAAAGTGGGAAATTTAAAATTTTGGGAGTGGGTGAGTTAAAAGTGAGATACTAAAAACTGGGGCACTATCCAGTTGATAGATTCATGAATCATTCATACTATGAATTTTGGGCCATATGATTTTACTCTTTTCCATGTTTTCCATGACTATTTTCTTAAAATCCCCACTTTTAGCCTTTTCTTGCATCTTACAAGTAGGCTGACATGGATTTATGAAAGAACAAAGGATTTCTTGGTATTCATCCCAATCATAAGTAACCAGGAACCAATGATTTCCATCACTTCAAGAAACAATTGAACCTCACTTTGAACGGGGGAATCACCTTGCATAAGAAGGTAAGAAAGAAAAGAAGAAGAAGCACATGTGTTGAAGAGTTGTTAGTGGACTGTGTTGTCAAGCAAGATCCAAACATAAGATGTAAGATCCCTAAAGCATAAAAATGGATAGAGCTATGCCCAATGGGCAAACTGTTCCATCAAATTGGGGCAAGTTATGTTGACCAAGGAATCAGGATCCCTGTCTTTGATAGGCATGAGAGGAAGAGATTAAAGTGCCAACATTATGCAAAGACATTCAAGGTGAAATTTTAGTGTGCAAACGCTTCAAGACGTGTTGTAGGGGAAAAAGAATTCACAAGAGGCGCTGAAGGTGCTTAATGTTATTTTAAGGGGCATATGAAGACTTGAAGCTTTCAAGACCATTCAAGGAGGCCTTTCACTCGATATTGATGTATCAACTACTGTGATAGTAGAGCTTGAGACATTTTCCTATGAAGATCATATGTTTTCGATGAAGCAAAGGGATATAAAGAATGAGAATGGTGAAGAAATGCCAGTTGAAGAAGTCTATCTTTCCATCTAGGAATATAAGACCACTGGATTAAGTGAGCAAATTTGCAAAGATCAGATGTTTTCCATGAGTCGAAGAAATAAAGTGAAAAAAGCACAATTGCTTATCTGGACTGAGTGAGTAAACATGTGGATTCAAAGGAAAAATTAATTATGAGGAAAAGAATCTAAAAAGCAAAAAAATGAGACATGCATTCATGTTTTAGACATCCTTAAGCCCTTAAGGGCATGCCTATCATATTTGCATCATATATCAAGTTTTTGCAGGTATACAAAACTGTTCAGTAAAAGAACCCGCCTATCCATTCTAGCGTAAGGAGAATGGAACCCTGCCCATCTATTCGGGCACATGGAGAACATAATCCTGCTCATCTATTCAAGCATAAGGAGAATAGAACCCGCCTATATGTTCGGGAATTTGGAGAATGAAACCTGCTTATCTATTCGAGCATCAGGAGAATAGAACCCGCCTATCTGTTTGGGCATATGGAGAATGGAATCTGCATATCTATTCAGACCTAAGGAGAATAGAACCCGCTTATCCATTCAAGCGTAAGGAGAATGATATCCACCCATCTTTTCAAGTTTGAGGATAATAGAATCTGCCTATTCATTTGAGCATGAAGAGGATGGAACTTATTTTAACCCGCCTATCCTTTCGGGCATTTGGAGAATGAAATCTACTTATCTATTCGAGAATAAGGAGAATAGAACTAGCCTATCTGTTTAGGCATTTGGAGAATGGAATCCTCTTATCTATTCGAGCATTTGGAAAATAGAACCAGCCTATACGTTCGGGCGTTTGGAGAATGGAATCTACTCATCTATTTGGGAATAAGGAGAATAGAACTCGCCTATCCTTTCAGGCGTTTGGAGAATGGAATCTGCTCATCTATTCGGGCTTAAGGAGAATAGAACCCGCCTATTCGGTCGGGTGTTCGGAGAATGAAATTTGCTCAACTATTCGGGCATAAAGAGAATAGAATCTGCTTATCTATTCGGGCTTAAGGAGAATAGAACATGCTTATCCATCCGAGCATGAGGTGGATGGAACCTTTTTTCAGTCATCTTATTCATTCAAGCATGAGAAGGATGGAACATTTTTCAAAACCTGCTTATTCATCCGAGCATGAGGAGGATGAAACCTATTTTCAGAACCTGCCTATCTGTTCAGGCATCAGGAGAATGGAATCTTGCTTTGATGATCAACAAGTTTCTGATCGGTGAAAATCAGCGCCTTTTGGTATTTGCTCTATCCTTGATTCACTGGAATAAGCAAAGAGGGGCAGCTATTGTCACTGAAGCTGTAGATGGTAGATCCAACCCGTCTTGATGCCATCCGTCGCTATTCTGAAGCCATGGAAGAATGCCGGAGTTGAACGTCTAGCCCTCGCCCTCGCTTGCCTCGCTGCCGCCTCCCCTCGCCGTCGGTCACCTACCAAGTGAAGAAAGGGGATTCAAACCGTAATTCAATTATGGGAACAAAATCACCCGAATTTGGCAAAATTGGAACAAAATCAGAGCACAAATCAGATCAAGCAAAAGGGGAAAGTCATCTCGAATCACACCTAATATTAACCAGATTTAGGGATTTTAATTTTTAATTTCTTTGTAATTTGGACAACAAAACCCTATAGAAACCACCCTTTTCCCTTGTAAATGACACACAATCAGATACAAAGTTGTACACCAAGAATTTCCTCGAAACGGCTAGAATGATCTCTTGTAAAGTATAGGAATCAACATCATATTGGTTCAAAGTCTTGTTGGAATAAGAAGCAATCAAATCACTTCTTGTTGGTATATTATTTAGTTCATCTAGAAAATAAAGATAAAATACGGGTTTTTTTCTATTCGAATTAGAACCAATTTTGATCTTTTTGGGTTAATTTTCAGAAAAAGAAAAAATAGGTGTTCTTCATTTCTTTGAAGAACACCGAGAACATGTGGAGGCTTTATTGAAAGTTTAATTTGATCCATTTCAATAATAAAAAGATGAAAAGAATGTGTTTCTGGAAGAATTACTTTTATACCCTAAACTTTTTGGGCTATTTCCCTTCATTAAAACTTTCCCTTTTCACTTATTTTGTTCCGAAAATGAAACATTAAAATTTCACAAATATGTTATTGTTTTCTTAAAAAAAAATTGGTTTTAAGTCTAAATAATTTTAAATTTTGTCATCTTTTTTAATTTTCATATAAAATATGTTTAACAAAACCTTTTTCAAAATGTCTCATAGTTAAGATTTAAATAAAACCGGTTAATACATTATAAAAAAATCTTGATTCTCTTTTTATTTAATTTTTTTATATATTTAATTCTAAAATTTAATTTCATGCTTTCTTAATTTATCTTTTAATTACTTATTTGTTTGCATGTTTAATTAAAGAAACATAAATGTTGTGCCTTACTAAACGAAAATGACGGGTTAGCGCCAGAAGTGTTGGCGGTGATTGGAGTTCATTTTCGAATAGTAAGGCCGTTAAAATAGACTTATATTCATAAAACGGATAAATAAATCGAACTTTTGTGAACTTGGAAATTCCATATTTTTTTGAAATTATTTTTGAATTCAATAAGGTACCAATTTTTAAGCGTTATGAGGGTGCTAACACTTCCCCACACGTAACTGACCCCATACATGTTTTCTGGTTTTCATAGACCAAAAGTGTTCTTTTAATAAATAAAACACTTTATTAAACTAACACCGATTTAAAGTGATCCAATCACACTTTTTCAAAAAGATTGGTGGCGACTCCGTTGATTGTAAAGTTTCCAAAAAAGTTGGGCTCGAAAAGGGTTGCGAAAATAACCCAACTCCATCATACGACTCGCTTCAAGAGCCGAAATTGCATTAGACAACAATTTCACATTCTCGCCCACGATTACCACTTCGCAATCATTAGCAAGTTTCAAGGCAACTCGCTTAGCATCAAAATCGACCACAACCCTATGCTCGGTCAACCAAACCATCTCAAGGATTACATCAAAACAATAGAAAGGTAACTCCTTAAAATTAACTGCAAACACATGGCCTTGAACAGATAATTGACATCTCCTATACTTCCTTCTCGTAACATCAGTTTCGCCAAAGGAACTAGTTACATGCATTCCCACATCTAACATCTCAACATGTATGTCAAGCAAATGTGCATGCTCACTCAAGATGTGTGAATAAGTAGAGCCAGAATCAATCAAAGATAACAATGAAAATGATTGCAACGTGAAAGTACCTGCAATCAAATCAGTGTCATTACGTCCCTCGCGATGTGCAAACACCCTTGTAGGACCACCACCCTCGAGTTACACAGTCACAACATTTTCTACAGCTCTCTAACCATCATCTCTACGATGGAAATTCCCACGACCACGCCCACGGCCTCGTTGTGGTGCAAAAACAAGTGCTCGACCCTGACCACCTCCAGCCAATAAAGGACAATCACGTCTCAAATAATCAGCCGATCCACAATTCCAACAAGGGTTAGCTGCCACAGCTATAGGAGCTTGCGCTTCTCGAGCCATACGAGGACAATCTCGCCTCAAATGCTCATGTGATCCACAAACCCAACAAGCATTTTGCTCGGACCTCACCATGTTACCTTGGACTAGCGCACCATGCCCAACATTACTTCGTCTCGACTCAGGCCGATACCTACGATCGCGATGCCTCTTAAATTGTCCATCACCAGGACCAGAATCCGCAGCTCTCCTACCCAAGATAGAACCACCCACGCGAGAAGACAAGCCCAAACACTGCTCGATATCCTTAGCTCGTGTCACCATCACATCAAAATCTGTATAATCAGAGGCCAACATGAAAGTCTTCACTTCTTGCACCAATCCATAATGGAAATTGTCACAACGATGCCTATCACATGGCACCAACTCAGGAGCATACTGGCTCAAACGAATGAACTGAACCTCATATTCAGCCACTGTCATGCTACATTGAACCAAAGACATAAACTCACGTTTCTTGTCATCCAAGTATCTAACTCCTAGACACTTCTTCTTAAAGGCAGTTTGGAAGAACTCCCAATTCACCTCATTGGGCTCCATAGCCGCAGTTGCAGTCGTCCACAAACTGTAAGCATCACCTTGCTGCAATGAAACAACACTTCCCAGCTTACGTGCATCATTGCACCCCATTTGCTCCAAAATCAGGATCGTACTGGCTATCCAAGCCTCGGATGCCACGAGTGACAGACCACGGTACTCAACTCTGCCCAAACTACGTAAGCGTTCTAATGACAACCCCGTTTGCTCAGCAACAGGTGCTTGCACTAGCACTCCAACAACATCAACTTGGAATGCTCCAGTCATCGCCTGAACTATAGGCGCCAAATCACCCAACATAGGCCCAGCTTGCTAACGCTGTCCTTGCTCCTAACCCCCAGGTGGAGGAGGTGTTGCTTGCGTGTAGTGTACTATAAATGATACACAAATATGGTGCAAGTATACACATCGAATGAGTAATAAAGTGAGTGAGTGAGTATCGTCTCCACATGGATTAGATGTATTCATTGTGAAACCGATAAATTGATTTTGTTATAACTAAATAATTTAAGGACTAAATTGAAAATAAGAAAACAAATTTTTAAGTCCTTAAACCTCTCTATATGTTTAAAGGAAAATACCTAAGTTAAAAACTTATTTTATCAAAATTTTTCTAAGTGTTCTTAAAGCCAAAACAGTGATTTTCGAGTCACCGTTTCGGAACGGCCTTAGGCGTTCTGGAACACTTTTGAAACTGTGAACCTGTGTTTCGAAATGGGTATCGAAACGGTTTTGAAACTGTGAACCCTTGTTTCAAAACGGGTTTTGAAACGACTTAAGAACATCGAGACACCGTATCGAAACGACCTCAAATGTTTCAAAATGGCATTCAAGTCAGGTTTAAAAAATATGACCGTTGAAGTTTTTAACCGATTTTACACAAGTCGTTAAGGCGTATCGAAACGATTTCAAGCCGTTTCGATACAGGCCTTGACAGTGGCAAAAATATTTCGAAACGGGTCTTAGCGTATCGAAACAATTTTAACCGTTTTGATACGGGCTCTTTAATGCACCCCAACGACTCTTTCTATTTTGGTCTATTTCGAAACAGGGCCGGGCGTTTCGAAACGGTTGGTTGTAGACTGTATTTATCGAGGGAAGATAACATCCCCAATGACTCTATTGATGAATGCAACAACCACAACGGCTAGAATTCAATGAGAAGGTATAAAAGGGACCTCTAAAAGCGTCAGCATCAACTATTGATCCAAAAGCAAACATCCAAACATCAAATCCAAGCATTTGTGCCTAAATCCCATTATTGTCTTGTAACCCCAATTGTATTTTTCATTCTTATCATTTCAATTGGGTTGAGTGCTTGTAATTGGGCTACCTTGTGTATTGAGAGATACTTGTTTTAGTCAACAACTTCTTTGTTTTTCTTGTGTGAGAATTGGGTCAAATTTTGGGTAGAAAATTTGACCGATATTGTAACGGTTACCTCCTTAGCCTAGAAAAGGGGAAGAGCAATTAGTGGAATTGTTGAAAATCCTTAGTGAAGCTAAGGTAGTGGATGTAGAGCTCGATTGGAACTTGAACCACTCTAAATTCCCTTGTCTACCAATTTTTATTTGTCAATTCCACTTCAAAAAATTTAAAAACCCAATTCACCCCCCTCTGGTTTATTTCGATCATTCGATCAGCTCAACAATTAGTATCAGAGCCTACCTCTTTGAAGAATTAACAACCACAAGAGGAGTTCCTAGGAAGAGTGTGATCATCCAAAAATCAAGATATGGCATCTACCTCCGGATCTAGCATGTACGAGTCTCAATCCACTACAAAACCGCCATTCTTCAATGGTGACAACTATCCATTTTGGAAGAACCGGATTCGCCTCTTCATCAAGTCCAACGATTACTTGGTTTGGGATGTCATTTAAGATGGTCCCTACATTCCATTGAAGAGAGATGATGATGGAAAGATTGTCCTAGAGAAGAAGATGGAGATGAGTGAAGATGAGAGGAAGAAGATCCAAATAAATGACAAAGCTCTACACATGCTCTTTTGCTCTTTCGGTCCCGATATCTACTCCAAAGTCTCCTCCATTGAGAGTGCCAAGGAAGTGTGGGATACTCTTGAGACCACCTATGAAGGAACCAATGATGTGAAGGAAACCAAGATTGGAATTCTTAATCTTAGTTATGAGAATTTCAAGATAGAGCCCGACGAAACGGTGTCCAAGATGTTTGATCGCTTCTCAACCATCGTCAACGGGCATAAAGGCTTTGGATAGACTATTCTGGAAGACAAGCTTGTCCGGAAGCTACTCTACTCACTTCCCGAATCTTGGGATGGGAAGAGAACCACCGTCATCGAGGCTAAAAACTTGATGAGCTAGTGGGTTCTCTCGTTACTCATGAAATTATGAAGCAAGGAATGGAAGAAGAAAAGATGAAGGAAGAGAAAAGAATAGAGAAGCTAGAGGTGGAAAAGAAGAAGAAAATGGGAGTGACTCTCAAAGCTTCATTACTTGAGGAGATCTTTTCTGGTGAGGAGGATGATCTTGAAGAATTGGCTATGATAGCCAAAAGGTTCTCTCGATTCATGAGGTCCAACCGTGGAAGGAAAATTCAAAGAAAGATGGACTTCAAAGGTAAAATTAAATAAGAAGAGAGGGATCAATCATTTGCATCGAGTGCAAGAAGTCCGATCACATTCGTTCGGAGTGCCCTAAACTCAAGAAGAAGGGCTTTGAGAAGAAGAAGAAGCTCAAAGTCAAGCTTGCTACTTGGAGTGATGAGGAGTCATCCGAGAATGACGAACAAGAAGTGACCAACCTTTGCCTCATGGTACTTGAGGAAGATTCCTCCATGGTAACCTCTAACTCATCATCTTTTGACTTTACATTTGATGTATTGCATGATGCATATGATGAGTTGCAAGAGGTTTATGATGAGTTAGTTGAGAAATACAAAGAGTCGGTCATTAGGAATAAGAAAATTATTTCAGAATTAAATGATAAAAATGACTCTCTCTCTCTCTCTCAAGCTATCTTAAAATTTGAGAAAAAGATTTTATGTTTGAAAGATGAACTTAAATTTTTCCAAGATGAAAATGTAGACCTAAATAATCTTCTTTCTCAATGCAATAGTGAACACCAAAAGGTGTTAGGTGAGCTTAACAAGCTCAAAGGGTCTTTTAAATATGTTGGTAATGTGAAGCAAGAAAAAAGTGAATCATCTAAAGCAAATCAACCTAGGAAAAAGACTAATAACTACAAACAAAGTAGCTTCCCTAGACATAATAGAAATAAAAAGATTAGAAGTGTATGAGTTCCTAAGGAACTTGTCAACTCTAATAATATTGTTGCTATGCCACCTTGGATTCCTAAGGGAACAAAACTATTGGGAGCTAACACTCGTGGACCCAAAATAATTTGGGTACCAAAAAACAAAAGTTTAATATCTTTGTTTGTAGGGGGAGCATTGCTACAAGGCCAAAGCACAAAGTCAAAATTCTTGGTACCTTGATAGTGGATGCTCGAGGCATATGACCGGAGACAAGAGTAGATTCATGGACTTAAAGCCAAAAAGTGGAGGAGTGGTGACATTTGGTGACAACTCCAAAGGCCACATTAAAGGTATTGGCTCTATAGGTAATCACTCTACCATTCTTATTTAAAATGTCTTGTATGTCGATGGTCTGAAACATAACTTGTTGAGCATAAGCCAATTATGTGATAAAGGATTTAATGTATTATTTGATAAAAATGGGTGCAAAATTGTTGACATTAAATCTAATAATATTATGCTCATAGGTCATCACGTAGGTAACATTTACATGGTGCATTTAGATGACATACATACATCACATGCATGTTTAGTAGCTCAAAATGAAAATGATGCATGGCTATGGCATATGAAACTAGGACATGCTAGCATTAGTGTTTTAGAAAAATTAGTTTTCCTTGATCTAGTTAGAGGTTTACCCAAGATTAAGTTCTCAAACAATAAAATTTGTGATGCATGCTCTAAGGGTAAACAACATAAGTCATCCTTTAAATCCATTAATGATGTTTCTACAAGTAGGTGTTTCAACTTATCCACATGGATTTATTTGGGCCAATTAGGACTATGAGCTTGGGTGGTAAATCTTATGCATTTGTTATTGTTGATGATTTTTCTAGATTTATTTGGGTCCTATTTTTAAGTACTAAAGATGAGGCTTTAGAAAAATTCATCACATTTTCAAAATTAACCCAAAATGATCTTGAACTTAGAATTTCTCATATTAGAAGTGATCATGGAACCAAATTTCAAAATCTAGGGTTTGAAGAGTTTTTAAATGAAAATGGTATTAGCCACAATTTTTCGGCTCCTTGAACTCCTCAACAAAATGGGGGTAGTTGAGAGGAAAAATAAAACTTTACAAGAAATGGCTAGAACCATGCTTTGTGAAAATAATTTACCTAAATATTTTTGGGCGGAAGCCACAAACACCACTTGCTACATTGTAAACCGAGTAATGATTAGGCCAATTTTAAAGAAAAAACCTTATGAGATATTAAAATCTAAAAATCCTAACATTATCTATTTTCATCCATTTGGTTGCAAGTGTTTTGTTTTAAATAATGGAAAATATAACTTTGGTAAATTTGATGCAGAAAGTGATCAAACTATTTTCTTAGGATATTCCTTAAACTCTAAAGCCTATCGAGTATTTAACAAAATAACTTTAGTAGTGGAAGAGTCTATACATGTTGTATTCGATGATAACCTCTTTTTGAGGAATGATTCTTGTGATGATGATGATGTAGGAACCATTGAGGCCTTTGATGGAGGACAAACTTCAAAGAAGGATGAGATTCCACCAAAAGAAGAGGATACACAAGATCCACCTCTTGAAGCCTAGAATGACTTGGCTCTTGAGGAAAAGGAAGTGAGCTACCCAAGGGAGTTCAACTATGTCAAAGATGGTGAAATCTTGGTGATCCATCCAAGGGGTAACCACTAGATCTTCTCTTAAACGTTTGAATCATGTTGCATTTATCTCATGCATAAAGCTTAAGAGTATAAAAGAAGCATTAAAAGATGATTTTTGGATTATGGCTATGCAAGAAGAGTTAAATCAATTTGAGAGAAGTAATGTTTGGACATTAGTTGATAGGCCTAGTAATCAATCTACTATAGGAACTAAATGGGTCTTTAGGAAGAAACTAGATGAGATTGGTAACATTGTGAGAAATAAAGCTAGATTAGTAGCACAAGGTTACACTCAAGAAGAGGGAATTGATTTTGATGAAACCTATGCTCCCGTAGCTAGAATGGAAGCCATTAGGATGTTGCTTGCATATGCATGTTATCATGATTTCAAGCATTTTCAAATGAATGTTAAAAGCGCATTTTTAAATGGTTTTATAAATGAGGAAGTGTATGTGGAACAACCACCGGGTTTTGAAGACTCAAAATTTCCAAATCATGTTTTCAAACTTACTAAAGCTCTTTATGCTTTAAAACAAGCTCCTAGAGCTTAGTATGAAAGACTTTCAAACTTTTTAATTGAAAAAGGTTTTGAAAAAGGTAAGGTGGACAATACACTTTTCATAAAAAGGAATAAAAATGACATCTTAGTAATAGAAATTTATGTTGATGATATTATTTTTGGATCTACTAATGAATGCCATTGCAAAGAGTTTGCTAAGTTTATGCAAGGTGAATTCAAGATGAGCATTATAGGGGAGCTCTCATTCTTTTTAGGACTCCAAATCAAGCAAATGAAGGATGGCACCTTCATCAATCAAGCAAAGTACATCAAGGATATGCTCAAGAAGTTTGGCTTAGAGAATGCAAAGCCTCAAGCCACACTTATGAGCTCATCTACAAAGCTTGACAAAGATGAAGGAGGTAAGTGTGTTGACTCTAAGCTTTACCGTTCTATGATTGGATCATTGCTTTACCTTACCGCAAGTACACCAGATATCTTGTTTAGTGTTTGCTTGTGTGCTAGGTTTCAAGCTAGTCCTAAAGAGTCTCACCTTATAGCCGTTAAGAGAATCTTTAGGTACCTTAGAGATACCCCTTGTTTAGGTCTTTGGTACCCTAGAGACTCAACCTTCAACCTTCATGCTTATTCAGATGCGGATTATGGGGGGTGTAAAATCGATAGGAATAGTACTTCGGGAACTTGTCAATTCTTAGGTAGTATGCTCATATCTTGGTTCTCTAAGAAACAAAACAGTGTAGCCTTATCTACCACCGAAGCCGAGTACATATCCTTAGGGAGTTGTTGTGCTCAACTCCTTTGGATGAAGCAACAACTCTTAGATTATGGTATTAAAGTTGAAACCATACCCCTTAAGTGTGATAACACTAGTGCCATATGTTTGACAAAAAATTCCATCCAACACTCTAGAACCAAACATATAGAAATAAGGCATCATTTCATTAGAGATCATGTCCTTAAGGAAGATGTTGTTATAGAGTATGTTGACACCTTAAACCAACTAGCGGACATCTTTACAAAGCCTTTAGATAAAGAGCGTTTTTGGTCCCTTAGGAGAGAGTTAGGTCTAACTAGCCTATCTTGACCTTTTAGGACCCTTTTGTGCTTAAATTGCTTGATCTCTTGAAAATGTCATGTTTATGTGTTTTTACTCCTAATTTAATCCATGCTTATAGTTAGGGGGAGTATGTTTTTGTTTGCACATGTTATTCCTGCTCATTCATGCAAATTAGGACTCTTAAAATCCATTTTTCTGCACATTTAGAGCCTCATCTGCACTTCCAGGCCCGGGTGTATCGAAATGGGTCCAACTGTTTTGATACGTGTGCCTTAAAAATCCATTTGAGAGAAGGGTGTTTCGAAACGCCTTCAAAAGGGTTTCGAAACGATTTTGCTACTACCAATGGGTTTATCGAAACATGTTTCGATACGAGTCAACGTGGGATTCGATACGGTCAAATTCGTATCGAAACGGTCAGCTGAACTTGAAACGTCAGTCAACCTTCGGTACTCGCGTTTCAGAACGGTCGAAACCTGTTCCGAAACGGGTTTGCGGACAGTTTTAAAGGGGCTATAAAAGTTAAACTTTTACTTTAATTAAAACTCTCTCAAACCCTAAAAACCCTAAATCAATTTTTCCCTATAAAAACCCTCTAAACCTCATTGTTTTTCACCAAATCTTGAGGGCTTTTACACTTAAACACAAGTCTAAGCAAGCATCAACAATTTTGTGCAAGGATTTCCATCTATTCATCCAAAATCCCAATTGTAACCCCCTTAACCCGGCCTAGACGGTTGACCCGAATTAAAAAAGTCACACGGGGAAAACCAAAGTCAACCCGAAAGTCAACCTTGATTAACGACCCTTTTTTTCTCTTTTTAATCTTGTCTAGATGCACATTAGCCCTAATTGTGATCACACAAACATCATACTCAAAGATCACAAACATCAGAGATCAAACAGGGACCCAATTGAACAAATTACAACTTTAAGGACCAAATTGTAATTTCTGATAAATATGAGGACTTAACCCAAATTAAAGTTACCAGCTTGTAATTAGTCAGGTTTCATGCTTCACTGTGAAATTTCAGCTCAAAAGGACATTCCAAACTCATACAATTGCACAAACAAGATTCAGGACCAAAATGCAAACATTACAAAACATTTAACTGCCAATGTCAGCCCTCAACGGTCACCCGTTCCGAAACAGGCACAGCCCGTTTCGAAACGCGGGGCCGTTCCGCAACGCGTACCGCAACACGGGCTGGCAGTAGCCAAACCGTTTCGGAACGGTCCCTCCCGTTTCGGACGCCTGGGCTTGTTTAAGGCACCTGTTCCGAAACGGGTGATACTGTTCCGAAACACCCTGCACAGATTGCCCCAAAATGCATTCTTAAACATGCAATTAAACATCCAATCATGCTCCAATTGCCACCAAACTTTACCAGCATGCAATTCAACATATATAAGACATACTTGCATCAACAATTCATCAAAACAACATCACATATGAAAAGCCCCAAATCTATAGGCATGCTTCCTACACAAGCAAGCCATACAAGCATAAACTTCCAATTCAAGCATATAAAGGCCAAACACTAAAACCAGCATTCTCATCAACATTCAACATACTTAGGGAGTTCCAAACATCTCCCAAAACATACACATTGGTCCCCCATTGCCAAATTACCAAAAGCTAGAAATGTACTTATGAAACCTTCCATACTTTGAGCTTTACTTTCACTTGATTGCTTGCCCTTCTTGCTGCCCTCAAGGTACTCTAATGTTCTGCATTATTGAATTAAGAAAGCGAAAGAGAGCGTAAGCAAAAGCTTAGTGAGGAATGCTCATAAAACCATTCAATAATGCATTTATAAAACATTTATAAATCATGCTTCAAATCATCAATTGCTCATGCTCAAAAGCATACTTAAAACAAGAAACTCATGCTTCATATCATAACATGTCATATTGGCCACAAGTGATAAGTTCCATTTCTTTAGAAACAAGTTCATCAACTTTCACCCCAAGGACTTTTAAACACCTTGGCCCCAAGGACTTTTAAACACCTTGGCCCATGGACTTTTAAACACCATGGAAGAGGACCACACAAGGACTTTAACCACCTTTGTGTCCACATCAAGTTTCACCCCAAGGACTTTTAAACACCTTGGCCCCAAGGACTTTTAAACACCTTGGCCCCATGGACTTTTAAACACCATGGAAAGGATCACACAAGGACTTTTAACCACCTTTGTGTCCATAGCAAGAATCATCCAAGGACTTTTAACCACCTTGATGTTCTTAAGTAAACAAGGCTCACTCAAGGACTTTTAACCACCTTAGTGACCTTAACCTTTTCAAAACATCACTTGCCAATATACATCATTATCATCAATTTATCCACTGTTTTAAAGCATTAAACCAAGCCATATACATCATGTATTTAAAAGCATCAAACCACATTTTATCAATGTACAAAAACAAGGAACTCTTACCTTGAGCTTCCTTCAACATATGGCTTATAAAAACAGCAAATACCATGCTAAATCATGCTTTCAAAACAGTATTTAAATCATGCAATAAATCACATTGCATCACAACACAATCATGGCCACCACTAGAGAGTACTTTCCGAAAACTTACACTTGAGCTTAGCAAAGTTGTTTAGACTTAAACTAAGCTCCCAAGACATTGGTTTCAAAGCCGAAAACCCAATTTCACTCACCGATTCCACTTCGCCTCTTGTCGAAGCACCAAATCAAGCTTCCGGATCAACAACTCTTGGATCCAAAGATGCCTCCCCTGTTTTAACACATCAAAGCAGAGGATTAATGCATCATCATGCATTAATTGCTTCAATGGAAGCACCTAAACTCGCTGCTCTCATCCACACTCCATTTTCAGCTACCAAACACAACCGAAAATGCATCCAAACCACTTCTCAACAAAGCCCAGCCATAAACCATCAAAACCTAACATCCTTTAACATCATTTAACATCTAAAAAGAGCCTAATAACATCCTTATACCTCCAGCAACACAAGATCCACAAGATCACCTCAAAAACAACAAAGAAACACAAGCTAAACTTAGGAAACTCAACCTATCCGGGATTGCATTAATCAAAACTCAATTCCTTATCAATTTAATGTTCAAATATCATCAAAAACACATCTCAAATCACAGATTAATCAGATCAAACGAAAATCATCAAAAATCACCAAATCTTGCATTATAAGCCAAGATCCAATTCACATCTTAAAAGCCTTTAATAAAACATCAATTAAGGATTGAAAACTTAGGAATTTCAGTAAAGAACTGATAGTTTAGAGGAGAAGGACGTTCTTACCTCCAAACTTGAGTTTCTCCTCTTTTTAGAATCAAAAACCTTGATGAATCAAGTAGCAAATGATGAGGTTTTGTAGATATGATGATTAGGAATCAAAAGAGAGTTGAAAGGAGAGATTTAGGTGAGAAAATCAGAAGCAATTTTCTGGAAAAGAAGTGTTTGGGTTGAGAGAAAATGAGAGAAAGAAAATTGGAAAGTTAGTTAACCAAAATAGCCAAAATGGCTTTCCCTCCTCTTTTGATATGTTTTAAAATCAGAATAAATCTCAAAATATCTTAGAAAAATCTGGAGAAACTACTTTTGGAATAATAGCTCCTTAAAGATTCAAAGTTTCAACCCTTTCGAAAACAGTCACCAAACTTTCAAAATTTACATTTTGGTCACTAGCCAAAATGTCACCCTTCCAAAACTCATTTTCAAAAATTGATTTCACAGTTCACTTAATTATATTAAAAGATGATTTTAGAACATTTTTCCATATTTTTAATGCAACCCGAACTAGGCTTTCCTAATTTCACCTCTTTAGATTGGAACAGCACTTTGACCAAACCGGTTAATGCCCAAAACTCCTAAGCCCAAAACCGGGGCGTTACAACTCTCCCCCCTTAAGAAATTTCGTCCTCGAAATTTACCTGAAGGAAAGAGATAAGGAAACTGCTTCAGCATGTCTTCCTTCCGCTCCCACGTGGCTTCCTCAACACCTCGATGCTTCCACAGCACCTTCACCAACTCAATGGTCTTGCCACAAAGAACCTTGCTATCCGAATCCAGAACCTTCACCGGTTCCTCATCGTAGGTCAAATCCGGATTCAAAACCACTTCCTCCACAGGCATCACATGCGAAGGATCAGATCTATACTTCCGGAGCATAGAAACATGGAACACATCATGAATCTTCTCCAACTCCTGAGGTAACCTCAACCGATACGCAACAGGACCCACACGCTCAACAACCTCATATGGTCCAATGTACCTAGGGCTCAACTTACCCTTCCGGCCAAACCTCATCACCTTCTTCCAAGGCGAAACCTTCAAGAACACACGGTCACCCACCGCATACTCTATCTCCTTACGCTTCAAATCCGCGTAAGACTTTTGCCGATCAGAGGCAGCCTTCAACCGCTCACAAATGAGCTTCACCTTCTCGGTGGTCCCTTTCAACAAAGCCGGCATCGAAACCAACTTTTGACCAGTTTCAGCCCAACAAAGAGGAGTCCTACACTTCCTCCCGTACAAAGCCTCATAAGGTGCCATCTGTATACTCGCCTGATAACTATTGTTATAAGCGAACTCAACCAAAGGCAGATGCTTCTCCCAAGAACCTTGGAACTCAATCACGCAACATCTCAACATATCCTCCAAAATCTGGATAACTCGCTCAGACTGACCATCCGACTGAGGATGATAGGATGTACTGAAATGCAATCTTGTACCCAGAGCTTGATGCAAACACTGCCAAAAACGCGATGTGAACCTCGGATCCCTATCCGACACAATCGACTTAGGCACACCATGCAGCCTCACAATCTCAGCAATGTACAGCTCTGCCAGCTTATCCAAAGAAAACGTAGTATGCACAGGCAAGAAATGTGCACACTTCGTCAGGCGATCCACAATCACCCAAACAGAATTCTTCTTCGAAGGAGACAAAGGTAAACCAGATACAAAATCCATGGTAACCATTTCCCACTTCCATTCAGGGATTTTCAACGGTTGCAACAACCCAGAAGGAACCTGATGTTTAGCCTTAACTCGCTGACACACCAAACACTTGCTCACAAACTCTGCAACATCCTTCTTCAAACCCACCCAATAGTACTCATCACGAAGATCACGGTACATCTTAGTACTACCAGGATGCATAACAAAAGGACTATTATGACCTTCAGTCAGAATAGCACGCCACAACTCAGCATCATTGGGCACTACTATTCGACTCCCAAAACACAACACCCCATCATCATTAAAACAGAAATCCGAAGGTCTACCCTCCGCGATATCCTGAACATGAGACACCAAGGAATCATCTAGCAACTGCTTATCCTTGATCAACTGAACCAACGATGGTTTCACCTGCAACTCAGCAACAAGACCACCATCTCGCGATATGCTCAAGCTAGCAAACATAGCCCTCAGCTCAACAACTACTTTCCTACTCAAGGCATCCGCAACAACATTAGCCTTTCCAGGATGATACTCAATCGTCAGATCATAATCCTTGAGCAACTCCAACCAACGCCGCTGCCTAAGATTCAACTCCTTTTGTGACATCAGATACCTCAAACTCTTGTGATCCGTGTACACAGTACACTTCTCACCATACAGATAATGCCTCCAGATCTTCAGAGCAAAAACCACTGCAGCCAGCTCAATATCATGCGTAGGGTAATTGCGCTCATGCACTTTCAACTGCCGCGATGCATAAGCCACCACCATACCCTCTTGCATCAGCACACACCCCAAACCAACATAGCATGCATCACTATAGACCACAAACTCTTTCCCTGATTCAGGCTGAACCAAGATAGGAGCTTGCGTCAAAGCCGCCTTCAGCTTCTCAAAAGCCTGCTGTCTCGCTTCCGTCCACTCATACTTAACATCCTTCTGCAACAGCTTCGTCAAAGGAGCAGCAATCTTGAAAAAACCATCCACAAACCTTCGGTAGTATCCTGCCAAACCAAGGAAACTACGGACCTCATGAACAGACTTAGGAACTTTCCAGTTCATCACCGCCTCGATCTTCTGAGGATCAACACGAATCCCCTCAGCTGAGACCACATGCCCAAGAAACACCACCTCCTTAAGCCAGAACTCACACTTGCTCAGCTTAGCATAAAGCTGATTCTCCAACAAAGCTTGCAAAACAATCCTCAAATGCTCTTCGTGCTCCTCCTCAGTACGCGAGTACACGAGGATATCATCAATGAACACCACAACGAACTTGTCCAGGTATTCATGAAACACACGATTCATCATGTCCATGAAAGCAGCAGGAGCATTTGTCAAACCAAACGGCATCACAAGGAACTCATAATGCCCATACCTTGTCCTGAAAGCTGTCTTAGGCACATCCACATCCTTCACCTTCAACTGATAATACCCTGACCTCAAGTCAATCTTAGAGAACACAGCAGCTCCCCGAAATTGATCAAAGAGATCATCAATCCTCGGCAAAGGATACCGATTCTTGATAGTCAACTTGTTCAGTTGACGGTAATCAATGCACATCCTCATAGTGCCATCTTTCTTCTTCACAAACAAGATCGGTGCTCCCCAAGGTGACACACTCGGCCGGATGAAACCACGATCAAGCAGCTCTTGCAACTGCGTCTTCAGCTCCTTAGGTGCCATTCTATAGGGAGTAATGGACACATGAGTTGTATTCTCATACAACTCAATTCCAAACTCCACCTCGCGATTAGGAGGTAAACCAGGCAACTCCTCAGGAAAAACACCAGGAAACTCCTTCACAACTCTGATATCTTGCACCCTCAACTCCTTAGAACTAGGATTCATCACAAAAGCTAGATAAGCCTCGCAACCTTGCCTCAGCATCCTGCTCGCCTCCAAGGTAGAAACAACATTGGCAAGAAATTTCACATTCTCACCAACCACAACAACTTCATAATCATCCGCAAGCTTAAGCGAAACCCGCTTATTTTCACAATCCACAACAGCACGATGCTCAGCAAGCCAATCCATACCAAGGATCACATCAAAACCATAAAAGGGCAACTCCATAAGATCAACATGAAAAACATGTTCTTGAACAACCAAGGGACACCTTCTATAAAGCTTTCGAGTCACAACAGTTTCACCAAAAGAACTAGTGACACGAACACCAACATCCAAAGACTCAACAGGCAAACCAAGCAATTCAGCATGCTCACGCAAAATGTATGAATGCGTAGATCCAGAATCAATCAAAGAAAGCAATGACAAGGATTGCAAAGTAAAGGTACCTGCAATCACATCTGCATCATTCCTCCCTTCACGCTGAGCATACACCCTCGCTTGGCCTCCACCTTCAGGCTGAATAGCCACAACATGGGCTACTCCACGACTACCTTCCTCACGCCTCTGGAAATTACCACGGCCGCGCCCACGACCTCTCTGTGGTGCAGCAACAACAGGAGCACGCATCTGATCACCAGCCAACCTCGGACAATCTCGCCTCAAGTGGTCTGCAGAACCACAATTCCAGCATCCATTACCAGCTGCCGCAACAGGAGCTTGCACCTCCCTCACAGCACGAGGACAGTCACGCTTCATGTGACCACGTGAACCACAGATCCAACAAGCACTAGGGTCAGCTCTAGCATTACCGCCTCTAGCAGGTGCACCACCACCTCTCTTAGCTGAGGACAGATACCTCTGATCACGTCCCCTCTTGTCCCGTCCACCACCGGAACTATACTCAGCAGCTCTCTTACCAGAACTTGCTCCAGCACCTTTCGCAGATAAACCCAAGTTCATCTCTATGTCCTTGGCTCGGCCTACCAACACATCAAAATCATCATACTCGGTGGCCAGCACATACATCTTCACCTCCGTTACTAAACCATAACGGAACCTCTCGCACCTCTCCCTCTCATCAGGAATAAGCTCAGGTGCATACTGACTGAGTCGCACAAACTGCACCTCATACTCAGCCACTGTCATACTCCCCTGGGTAAGAGTCATGAACTCACGTTTCTTCTCATCAAGATATCTCACTCCAAGATATCTCCGCTTGAACACATTCTGAAAGAATGTCCAAGTCACATCAGCTTCAGCCATCCCAGAGATTGTGGTCGTCCACCATGTATACGCATCGTCCTGCAGCAAGGACACAACACAACCCAACTTTTGCACATCCGTGCAACTCATCTGTCCCAAGATTCGCTTGGTACTCTCTAGCCAAGCTTCCGAACTCTCAGCAGACATACCCCTGAACTCAGTCCCACCAAGACTGCGCAGACGCTCCAAAGGTAGTCTAACTCTAGCATCTCCCTGCTGCCCAGCTCCGTGAGCTCCAGCTACTGCTGCTCGAAAAGCACCCGCAATAGCTTGTACTAACATCGTCATATCAGACATAGCTTGCCCCTGACCAACCTCTGGTCCTGCAGCTCCAGCACCAGCTGCTGCAGCTTCAGCTCTCCCTCCCTCAGCACCACCACCACCAGGTGGAGGAGGAGGTAACACTACACTACCCGTGTTCTCTTCATTTTCATTCTCATTCTGAGCCGCAGCTCGCACATTACCTCGTAACTCTCTACGTGGCGCCATACTTTTACCATGCAATAACAATACAAATAAAACAAAGTCAGGCCCAGCAAGGTAAGCAATCCAAGTATTCAAGCTCAATTTCTTTCAAAATCAACATCATTTCTTTAGCTTTGATTTGGCAATGGGTACCCACATCATGCTACATCACAGCATACATCTCAATTGCATCCAAATCACAAGCCACTAAACATGCTTTCGAACAACTAGCATACAAGGCATACATACTTCAATCATGCACACATTCATTCCCAATTACTCGAGAACTCAGCTCTGATACCACCAATTGTAACCCCCTTAACCCGGCCTAGACGGTTGACCCGAATTAAGAAAGACACACGGGGAAAACCAAAGTCAACCCGAAAGTCAACCTTGATTAACGACCCTTTTTTTCTCTTTTTAATCTTGTCTAGATGCACATTAGCCCTAATTGTGATCACACAAACATCAAACTCAAAGATCACAAACATCAGAGATCAAACAGGGACCCAATTGAACAAATTACAACTTTAAGGACCAAATTGTAATTTCTTATAAATATGAGGACTTAACCCAAATTAAAGTTACCAGCTTGTAATTAGTCAGGTTTTATGATTCACTGTGAAATTTCAGCTCAAAAGGACATCCCAAACTCATACAATTGCACAAACAAGATTCAGGACCAAAATGCAAACATTACAAAACATTTAACTGCCAATGTCAGCCCTCAACGGTCACCCGTTCTGAAACAGGCACAGCCCGTTTCGAAACGCGGGGCCGTTCCGCAACGCGTACCGCAACACGGGCTGGCAGTAGCCAAACCGTTTCGGAACGGTCCCTCCCGTTTCGGACGCCTGGGCTTGTTTAAGGCACCTGTTCCGAAACGGGTGATACTGTTCCGAAACACCCTGCACAGATTGCCCCAAAATGCATTCTTAAACATGCAATTAAACATCCAATCATGCTCCAATTGCCACCAAACTTTACCAGCATGCAATTCAACATATATAAGACATGCTTGCATCAACAATTCATCAAAACAACATCACATATGAAAAGCCCCAAATCTATAGGCATGCTTCCTACACAAGCAAGCCATACAAGCATAAACTTCCAATTCAAGCATATAAAGGCCAAACACTAAAACCAGCATTCTCATCAACATTCAACATACTTAGGGAGTTCCAAACATCTCCCAAAACATACACATTGGTCCCCCATTGCCAAATTACCAAAAGCTAGAAATGTACTTATGAAACCTTCCATACTTTGAGCTTTACTTTCACTTGATTGCTTGCCCTTCTTGCTGCCCTCAAGGTACTCTAATGTTCTGCATTATTGAATTAAGAAAGCGAAAGAGAGCGTAAGCAAAAGCTTAGTGAGGAATGCTCATAAAACCATTCAATAATGCATTTATAAAACATTTATAAATCATGCTTCAAATCATCAATTGCTCATGCTCAAAAGCATACTTAAAACAAGCATCTCATGCTTCATATCATAACATGTCATATTTGCCACAAGTGATAAGTTCCATTTCTTTAAAAACAAGTTCATCAACTTTCACCCCAAGGACTTTTAAACACCTTGGCCCCAAGGACTTTTAAACACCTTGGCCCATGGACTTTTAAACACCATGGAAGAGGACCACACAAGGACTTTTAACCACCTTTGTGTCCACATCAAGTTTCACCCCAAGGACTTTTAAACACCTTGGCCCCAAGGACTTTTAAACACCTTGGCCCCATGGACTTTTAAACACCATGGAAAGGATCAAACAAGGACTTTTAACCACTTTTGTGTCCATAGCAAGAATCATCCAAGGACTTTTAACCACCTTGATGTTCTTAAGTAAACAAGGCTCACTCAAGGACTTTTAACCACCTTAGTGACCTTAACCTTTTCAAAACATCACTTGCCAATATACATCATTATCATCAATTTATCCACTATTTTAAAGCATTAAACCAAACCATATACATCATGCATTTAAAAGCATCAAACCACATTTTATCAATGTACAAAAACAAGGAACTCTTACCTTGAGCTTCCTTCAACATATGGCTTATAAAAACAGCAAATACCATGTTAAATCATGCTTTCAAAACAGTATTTAAATCATGCAATAAATCACATTGCATCACAACAAAATCATGGCCACCACTAGAGAGTACTTTCCGAAAACTTACACTTGAGCTTAGAAAAGTTGTTTAGACTTAAACTAAGCTCCCAAGACATTGGTTTCAAAGCCGAAAACCCAATTTCACTCACCGATTCCACTCCGCCTCTTGCCGAAGCACCAAATCAAGCTTCCGGATCAACAACTCTTGGATCCAAAGATGCCTCCCCTGTTTTAACACATCAAAGCAGAGGATTAATGCATCATCATGCATTAATTGCTTCAATGAAAGCACCTAAACTCGCTGCTCTCATCCACACTCCATTTTCGGCTACCAAACACAACCCAAAATGCATCCAAACCACTACTCAACAAAGCCCAGCCATAAACCATCAAAACCTAACATCCTTTAACATCATTTAACATCTAAAAAGAGCCTAATAACATCCTTATACCTCCAGCAACACCAGATCCACAAGATCACCTCAAAAACAACAAAGAAACACAAGCTAAACTTAGGAAACTCAACCTATCCGGGATTGCATTAATCAAAACTCAATTCCTTATCAATTTAATGTTCAAATATCATCAAAAACACATCTCAAATCACAGATTAATCAGATCAAACGAAAATCATCAAAAATCACCAAATCTTGCATTATAAGCCAAGATCCAATTCACATCTTAAAAGCCTTTAATAAAACATCAATTAAGGATTGAAAACTTAGGAATTTCAGTAAAGAACTGATAGTTTAGAGGAGAAGGACGTTCTTACCTCCAAACTTGAGTTTCTCCTCTTTTTAGAATCAAAAACCTTGATGAATCAAGTAGCAAATGATGAGGTTTTGTAGATATGATGATTAGGAATCAAAAGAGAGTTGAAAGGAGAGATTTAGGTGAGAAAATCAGAAGCAATTCTCTGGAAAAGAAGTGTTTGGGTTGAGAGAAAATGAGAGAAAGAAAATTGGAAAGTTAGTTAACCAAAATAGCCAAAATGGCTTTCCCTCCTCTTTTGATATGTTTTAAAATTAGAATAAATCTCAAAATATCTTAGAAAAATCTGGAGAAACTACTTTTGGAATAATAGCTCCTTAAAGATTCAAAGTTTCAACCCTTTCGAAAACAGTCACCAAACTTTCAAAATTTACATTTTGGTCACTAGCCAAAATGTCACCCTTCCAAAACTCATTTTCCAAAATTGATTTCACAGTTCACTTAATTATATTAAAAGATGATTTTAGAACATTTTTCAATATTTTTAATGCAACCCGAACTAGGCTTTCCTAATTTCACCTCTTTAGATTCGAACAGCACTTTGACCAAACCGGTCAACGCCCAAAACTCCTAAGCCCAAAACCGGGGCGTTACAACTCTCCCCCCCTTAAGAAATTTCGTCCTCGAAATTTTCCTGAAGGAAAGAGATAAGGAAACTGCTTCAGCATGTCTTCCTTCCGCTCCCACGTGGCTTCCTCAACACCTCGATGCTTCCACAGCACCTTCACCAACTCAATGGTCTTGCCACGAAGAACCTTGCTATCCGAATCCAGAACCTTCACCGGTTCCTCATCGTAGGTCAAATCCGGATTCAAAACCACTTCCTCCACAGGCATCACATGCGAAGGATCAGATCTATACTTCCGGAGCATAAAAACATGGAACACATCATGAATCTTCTCCAACTCCTGAGGTAACCTCAACCGATACGCAACAGGACCCACACGCTCAACAACCTCATATGGTCCAATGTACCTAGGGCTCAACTTACCCTTCCGGCCAAACCTCATCACCTTCTTCCAAGGCGAAACCTTCAAGAACACACGGTCACCCACCGCATACTCTATCTCCTTACGCTTCAAATCCGCGTAAGACTTTTGCCGATCAGAGGCAGCCTTCAACCACACACAAATGAGCTTCACCTTCTCGGTGGTCCCTTTCAACAAAGCCGACATCGAAACCAACTTTTGACCAGTTTCAGCCCAACAAAGAGGAGTCCTACACTTCCTCCCGTACAAAGCCTCATAAGGTGCCATCTGTATACTCGCCTGATAACTATTGTTATAAGCGAACTCAACCAAAGGCAGATGCTTCTCCCAAGAACCTTGGAACTCAATAACGCAACATCTCAACATATCCTCCAAAATCGGGATAACTCGCTCAGACTGACCATCCGACTAAGGATGATAGGATGTACTGAAATGCAATCTTGTACCCAGAGCTTGATGCAAACACTGCCAAAAACGCGATGTGAACCTCGGATCCCTATCCGACACAATCGACTTAGGCACACCATGCAGCCTCACAATCTCAGCAATGTACAGCTCTGCCAGCTTATCCAAAGAAAACGTAGTATGCACAGGCAAGAAATGCGCACACTTCGTCAGGCGATCCACAATCACCCAAACAGAATTCTTCTTCGAAGGAGACAAAGGTAAACCAGATACAAAATCCATGGTAACCCTTTCCCACTTCCATTCAGGGATTTTCAACGGTTGCAACAACCCAGAAGGAACCTGATGTTCAGCCTTAACTCGCTGACACACCAAACACTTGCTCACAAACTCTGCAACATCCTTCTTCAAACCCACCCAATAGTACTCATCACGAAGATCACGGTACATCTTAGTACTACCAGGATGCATAGCAAAAGGACTACTATGACCTTCAGTCACAATAGCACGCCACAACTCAGCATCATTGGGCACTACTATTCGACTCCCAAAACACAACACCCCATCATCATTAAAACAGAAATCCGAAGGTCTACCCTCCGCGATATCCTGAACATGAGACACCAAGGAATCATCTAGCAACTGCTTATCCTTGATCAACTGAACCAACAATGGTTTCACCTGCAACTCAGCAACAAGACCACCATCTCGCGATATGCTCAAGCTAGCAAACATAGCCCTCAGCTCAACAGCTACTTTCCTACTCAAGGCATCCGCAACAACATTAGCCTTTCCAGGATGATACTCAATCGTCAGATCATAATCCTTGAGCAACTCCAACCAACGCCGCTGCCTAAGATTCAACTCCTTCTTTGACATCAGATACCTCAAACTCTTGTGATCCGTGTACACAGTACACTTCTCACCATACAAATAATGCCTCCAGATCTTCAGAGGAAAAACCACTGCAGCCAGCTCAATATCATGCGTAGGGTAATTGCGCTCATGCACTTTCAACTGCCGCGATGCATAAGCCACCACCTTACCCTCTTGCATCAGCACACACCCCAAACCAACATAGGATGCATCACTATAGACCACAAACTCTTTCCCTGATTCAGGCTGAACCAAGATAGGAGCTTGCGTCAAAGCCGCCTTCAGCTTCTCAAAAGCCTGCTGTCTCGCTTCCGTCCACTCATACTTAACATCCTTCTGCAACAGCTTCGTCAAAGGAGCAGCAATCTTGGAAAAACCATCCACAAACCTTCGGTAGTATCTTGCCAAACCAAGGAAACTACGGACCTCATGAACAGACTTAGGAACTTTCCAGTTCATCACCGCCTCGATATTCTGAGGATCAACACGAATCCCCTCAGCTGGGACCACATGCCCAAGAAACACCACCTCCTTAAGCCAGAACTCACACTTGCTCAGCTTAGCATAAAGCTGATTCTCCAACAAAGCTTGCAAAACAATCCTCAAATGCTCTTCGTGCTCCTTCTCAGTACGCGAGTACACGAGGATATCATCAATGAACACCACAACGAACTTGTCCAGGTATTCATGAAACACACGATTCATCATGTCCATGAAAGCAGCAGGAGCATTTGTCAAACCAAACGGCATCACAAGGAACTCATAATGCCCATACCTTGTCCTGAAAGCTGTCTTAGGCACATCCACATCCTTCACCTTCAACTGATAATACCCTGACCTCAAGTCAATCTTAGAGAACACAGCAGCTCCCCGAAATTGATCAAAGAGATCATCAATCCTCGGCAAAGGATACCGATTCTTGATAGTCAACTTGTTCAGCTGACGGTAATCAATGCACATCCTCATAGTGCCATCTTTCTTCTTCACAAACAAGACCGGTGCTCCCCAAGGTAACACACTCGGCCGGATGAAACCACGATCAAGCAGCTCTTGCAACTACGTCTTCAGCTCCTTCAGCTCCTTAGGTGCCATTATATAGGGAGTAATGAACACAGGAGTTGTATTCTCATACAGCTCAATTCCAAACTCCACCTCGCGATTAGGAGGTAAACCAGGCAACTCCTCAGGAAAAACACCAGGAAACTCCTTCACAACTCTGATATCTTGCACCCTCAACTCCTTAGAACTAGGATTCATCACAAAAGCTAGATAAGCCTCGCAACCTTGCCTCAGCATCATGCTCGCCTCCAAGGTAGAAACAACATTGGCAAGAAATTTCACATTCTCACCAACCACAACAACTTCATAATCATCCGCAAGCTTAAGCGAAACCCGCTTATTTTCACAATCCACAACAGCACGATGCTCAGCAAGCCAATCCATACCAAGGATCACATCAAAACCATAAAAGGGCAACTCCATAAGATCAACATGAAAAACATGTTCTTGAACAACCGAGGGACACCTTCTATAAAGCTTTCGAGTCACAACAGTTTCACCAAAAGAACTAGTGACACGAACACCAACATCCAAAGACTCAACAGGCAAACCAAGCAATTCAGCATGCTCACGCAAAATGTATGAATGCGTAGATCCAGAATCAATCAAAGAAAGCAATGACAAGGATTGCAAAGTAAAGGTACCTGCAATCACATCTGCATCATTCCTCCCTTCACGCTGAGCATACACCCTCGCTTGGCCTCCACCTTCAGGCTGAATAGCCACAACATGGGCTACTCCACGACTACCTTCCTCACGCCTCTGGAAATTACCACGGCCGCGCCCACGACCTCTCTGTGGTGCAGCAACAACATGAGCACGCATCTGATCACCAGCCAACCTCGGACAATCTCGCCTCAAGTGGTCTGCAGAACAACAATTCCAGCATCCATTACCAGCTGCCGCAACAGGAGCTTGCACCTCCCTCACAGCACGAGGACAGTCACGCTTCATGTGACCACGTGAACCACAGATCCAACAAGCACTAGGGTCAGCTCTAGCATTACCGCCTCTAGCAGGTGCACCACCACCTCTCTTAGCTGAGGACTGATACCTCTGATCACGTCCCCTCTTGTTCCGTCCACCACCGGAACTATACTCAGAACCTCTCTTACCAGAACTTGCTCCAGCACCTTTCGCAGATAAACCCAAGTTCATCTCTATGTCCTTGGCTCGGCCCACCAACACATCAAAATCATCATACTCGTTGGCCAGCACATACATCTTCACCTCCGTTACTAACCCATAACGGAACCTCTCGCACCACTCCCGCTCATCAGGAATAAGCTCAGGTGCATACTGACTGATTCCCACAAACTGCACCTCATACTCAGCCACTGTCATACTCCCCTGGGTAAGAGTCATGAACTCACGTTTCTTCTCATCAAGATATCTCACTCCAAGATATCTCCGCTTGAACACATTCTGAAAGAATGTCCAAGTCACATCAGCTTCAGCCATCCCAGAGATTGTGGTCGTCCACCATGTATACGCATCGTCCTGTAGCAAGGACACAACACAACCCAACTTTTGCACATCCGTGCAACTCATCTGTCCCAAGATTCGCTTGGTACTCTCTAGCCAAGCTTCCGAACTCTCAGCAGACATACCCCTGAACTCAGTCCCACCAAGACTGCGCAGACGCTCCAAAGGTAGTCTAACTCCAGCATCTCCCTGCTGCCCAGCTCCGTGAGCTCCAGCTACTGCTGCTCGAAAAGCACCCGCAATAGCTTGTACTAACATCGTCATATCAGGCATAGCTTGCCCCTTACCAACCTCTGGTCCTGCAGCTCCAGCACCAGCTGCTGCAGCTTCAGCTCTCCCTCCCTCAGCACCACCACCACCAGGTGGAGGAGGAGGTAACACTGCACTACCCGTGTTCTCTTCATTTTCATTCTCATTCTGAGCCGCAGCTCGCACATTACCTCGTAACTCTCTACGTGGCGCCATACTTTTACCATGCAATAACAATACAAATAAAACAAAGTTAGGCCCAGCAAGGTAAGCAATCCAAGTATTCAAGCTCAATTTCTTTCAAAATCAACATCATTTCTTTAGCTTTGATTTGGCAATGGGTACCCACATCATGCTACATCACAGCATACATCTCAATTGCATCCAAATCACAAGCCATTAAACATGCTTTCGAACAACTAGCATACAAGGCATACATACTTCAATCATGCACACATTCATTCCCAATTACTCGAGAACTCAGCTCTGATACCACCAATTGTAACCCCCTTAACCCGGCCTAGACGGTTGACCCGAATTAAGAAAGTCACACGGGGAAAACCAAAGTCAACCCAAAAGTCAACCTTGATTAACGACCCTTTTTTTCTCTTTTTAATCTTGTCTAGATGCACATTAGCCCTAATTGTGATCACACAAACATCATACTCAAAGATCACAAACATCAGAGATCAAATAGGGACCCAATTGAACAAATTACAACTTTAAGGACCAAATTGTAATTTCTGATAAATATGAGGACTTAACCCAAATTAAAGTTACCAACTTGTAATTAGTCAGGTTTCATGCTTCACTGTGAAATTTCAGCTCAAAAGGACATCCCAAACTCATACAATTGCACAAACAAGATTCAGGACCAAAATGCAAACATTACAAAACATTTAACTGCCAATGTCAGCCCTCAACGGTCACCCGTTCCGAAACAGGCACAGCCCGTTTCGAAACGCGGGGCCGTTCCGCAACGCGTACCGCAACACGGGCTGGCAGTAGCCAAACCGTTTTGGAACGGTCCCTCCCGTTTCGGATGCCTGGGCTTGTTTAAGGCACCTGTTCCGAAACGGGTGATACTGTTCCGAAACACCCTGCACAGATTGCCCCAAAATGCATTCTTAAACATGCAATTAAACATCCAATCATGCTCCAATTGCCACCAAACTTTACCAGCATGCAATTCAACATATATAAGACATACTTGCATCAACAATTCATCAAAACAACATCACATATGAAAAGCCCCAAATCTATAGGCATGCTTCCTACACAAGCAAGCCATACAAGCATAAACTTCCAATTCAAGCATATAAAGGCCAAACACTAAAACCAGCATTCTCATCAACATTCAACATACTTAGGGAGTTCCAAACATCTCCCAAAACATACACATTGGTCCCCCATTGCCAAATTACCAAAAGCTAGAAATGTACTTATGAAACCTTCCATACTTTGAGCTTTACTTTCACTTGATTGCATGCCCTTCTTGCTGCCCTCAAGGTACTCTAATGTTCTGCATTATTGAATTAAGAAAGCGAAAGAGAGCGTAAGCAAAAGCTTAGTGAGGAATGCTCATAAAACCATTCAATAATGCATTTATAAAACATTTATAAATCATGCTTCAAATCATCAATTGCTCATGCTCAAAAGCATACTTAAAACAAGCATCTCATGCTTCATATCATAACATGTCATATTGGCCACAAGTGATAAGTTCCATTTCTTTAAAAACAAGTTCATCAACTTTCACCCCAAGGACTTTTAAACACCTTGGCCCCAAGGACTTTTAAACACCTTGGCCCATGGACTTTTAAACACCATGGAAGAGGACCACACAAGGACTTTTAACCACCTTTGTGTCCACATCAAGTTTCACCCCAAGGACTTTTAAACACCTTGGCCCCAAGGACTTTTAAACACCTTGGCCCCATGGACTTTTAAACACTATGGAAAGGATCACACAAGGACTTTTAACCACCTTTGTGTCCATAGCAAGAATCATCCAAGGACTTTTAACCACCTTGATGTTCTTAAGTAAACAAGGCTCACTCAAGGACTTTTAACCACCTTAGTGACCTTAACCTTTTCAAAACATCACTTGCCAATATACATCATTATCATCAATTTATCCACTGTTTTAAAGCATTAAACCAAGCCATATACATCATGCATTTAAAAGCATCAAACCACATTTTATCAATGTACAAAAACAAGGAACTCTTACCTTGAGCTTCCTTCAACATATGGCTTATAAAAACAGCAAATACCATGCTAAATCATGTTTTCAAAACAATATTTAAATCATGCAATAAATCACATTGCATCACAACAAAATCATGGCCACCACTAGAGAGTACTTTCCGAAAACTTACACTAGAGAGTACTTTCCCAAGACATTGGTTTCAAAGCCGAAAACCCAATTTCACTCACCGATTCCACTTCGCCTCTTGCCGAAGCACCAAATCAAGCTTCCGGATCAACAACTCTTGGATCCAAAGATGCCTCCCCTGTTTTAACACATCAAAGCAGAGGATTAATGCATCATCATGCATTAATTGCTTCAATGAAAGCACCTAAACTCGCTGCTCTCATCCACACTCCATTTTCGGCTACCAAACACAACCGAAAATGCATCCAAACCACTTCTCAACAAAGCCCAGCCATAAACCATCAAAACCTAACATCCTTTAACATCATTTAACATCTAAAAAGAGCCTAATAACATCCTTATACCTCCAGCAACAACAGATCCACAAGATCACCTCAAAAACAACAAAGAAACACAAGCTAAACTTAGGAAACTCAACCTATCCGGGATTGCATTAATCAAAACTCAATTCCTTATCAATTTAATGTTCAAATATCATCAAAAACACATCTCAAATCACAGATTAATCAGATCAAACGAAAATCATCAAAAATCACCAAATCTTGCATTATAAGCCAAGATCCAATTCACATCTTAAAAGCCTTTAATAAAACATCAATTAAGGATTGAAAACTTAGGAATTTCAGTAAAGAACTGATAGTTTAGAGGAGAAGGACGTTCTTACCTCCAAACTTGAGTTTCTCCTCTTTTTAGAATCAAAAACCTTGATGAATCAAGTAGCAAATGATGAGGTTTTGTAGATATGATGATTACGAATCAAAAGAGAGTTGAAAGGAGATATTTAGGTGAGAAAATCAGAAGCAATTCTCTGGAAAAGAAGTGTTTGGGTTGAGAGAAAATGAGAGAAAGAAAATTGGAAAGTTAGTTAACCAAAATAGCCAAAATGGCTTTCCCTCCTCTTTTGATATGTTTTAAAATCAGAATAAATCTCAAAATATCTTAGAAAAATCTGGAGAAACTACTTTTGGAATAATAGCTCCTTAAAGATTCAAAGTTTCAACCCTTTCGAAAATAGTCACCAAACTTTCAAAATTTACATTTTGGTCACTAGCCAAAATGTCACCCTTCCAAAAACTCATTTTCCAAAATTGATTTCACAGTTCACTTAATTATATTAAAAGATGATTTTAGAACATTTTTCCATATTTTTAATGCAACCCGAACTAGGCTTTCCTAATTTCACCTCTTTAGATTCGAACAGCACTTTGACCAAACCGGTCAACGCCCAAAACTCCTAAGCCCAAAACCGGGGCGTTACACCAATCTAAGGTATATTTTCATCCTTTTCTTTTTCCTTAAATTTGTATTCGAATCCTAGGTTAGAAAATTTTAATTCTGTATAGTTTATGTGTTTTGATACTTGGGTTTTTCAAATCTTGTGAAATTTTTTCAAAATCTTAAACTTTTTTATTCGAATATATGATTTTTCATTCGTATTTTTACTATTTTTTTAATTGTTTTCTCTTAAAATATTTTTTTTTATCTATGTTCTTAAAATTTGTTTTAAACCTAAGTGGGTTTTACCATTGGATTGAATTAAGAACTTTCATGCATACACCTCAATTTTAGTTACAAATTGCTTGCTTTATGTTTTTAGGATTTTTTTCAATGGATCCCGCTAACAAGAAATGCAAGGCATCTCAATCGGCTGAAGCTTCAAAACAAGCCGCTATCCGTCCCAACCTTACTCAAATTTTTCTTAAGAGTCTCCGAACTCCCCCGATGAAGGAGCGTTTCACATATGTCAAAGAGATTGACGTTCGTCGTGAGCGTGTTGTTGACATGTTGTTTCTTGACTCTGAGTGCTTTCTCTTCCGTTATCTCCACCGTTTACAAGAATGGGGCTTCTTTGGTTTCTTGAGTATCCCAGATATTTGCTACAAGCACATGGTTCTTATCTTCTACTCAAATGCCTAACTTTTTAATAATGAAGACAACTCCGAAGTTGTTCGCATTAAGTCTCTTATCTTGGGAAAGAAGATTGTCATTGACATACCTTACTTAGAGGCTACCTTTGGTCTTAAGAACGAAGGAATCGAGGATGAGACTCATTTTGGTTCTCACACCGGTTTAGTGCTTGCCTTGGATGCTCACGATAGGTTCATCCACTTGATGATCTCGTGGTTTATTCGCCCCTCCGGAGGTAAATTTTCTCATGTTCGTCAAGTAGATTATTTTTTGCTTGAATGTTTTCGTCGTGGAGAGCGCCTAAATCTTGTCAAGATCATGTTCTCCGAGATGGTGAATAATGTCAAGCTCCGTGAAACCGATGCACTCAAGTCCTTCACTTATGGGACTATTTTAAGTCATATCTTTGGCGCGCTTAATCTTGATTTCACTTATGACTCTCCCGAACCCCGCAAGCAAAAACTTGGTGAATCTTCTCTCAGCAAGTCCAGATTTCGTTACATCAACAATGACCAATGGGAACGTGTTGATAGGGAAGCACCTCCACCTCATGTTGAACCTCAACCACATGCTCCGGTTGCAAACAATGAAGCTCTCACGGCTTTTCTCACCGAGTGGTTCAACACAATGGAAGCGAGTCTTGGTACTATAAATACTCGATTGTAATCCATGGAGAATCAACTCACATCCCTTGAGAACCAACATCAGTCTATGGACATGTCCTTATCCACTTTTTATGGTCAATGGATGGATTTTCGTCGCTCTCAAGCTAAGGACGATGATGATTCCATGGATGATGAAGGTGACGACGACGAGGCTTAGGATTCTCATTTCATCTCATATTAGCTATTCCTATTAAGACTAAGATTGCATCTTTATTTCCTTTATGTTTTATGAACCTATGCTTTGATTACTTTGTTCGGGATTAAGCTTTGAACTTATTGTTTAAGATTTATGTTTTGGATATTTGAATTCTATGAATTTATATTATGTTACTTATTGCTTATTACTTATTGTTTTTAACCTTATTTCTTCTCTTTGAGCCTCGTTTATTATTTTTGATCTAACAAAAAGGGGGAGAAATATCTAAGAGCCAAAATTCGTTTTAAGTGTTTTTAAATTTTAAAACTTGGATTTAAATCTTTTTAAAACTTTAAAACCCATCTTAAATTGACGTGGAGTTAGAATGTATTAAAAATTTTTAAAACTCTTAAAAATTCTAACTTTGGTTTTGTTATATCAAAAAGGGGGAGATTGTGAAACCGATAAATTGATTTTGATATAACTAAATAATTTAAGGACTAAATTGAAAATGAGAATGAAATTTTAAGTCCTCAAACCTCTCTATATGTTTAAAGGAAAATGCCTAAGTTACAAACTTATTTTATCAAAATTTTTCTAAGTGTTCTTGAAGCCAAAACAATGATTTTCGAGTCACCGTTTCGGAACGGACTTAGGCGTTCCGAAACACTTTTGAAACTATGAACCTGTGTTTCGAAACGAGTATCGAAACGATTTTGAAACTGTGAACCCTTGTTTCGAAATGGGTTTCGAAACGGCTTATTAACATCGAGGCACCTTATCGAAACGGCCTCAAACGTTTCAAAACGGCATTCAAATCAGGTTTAAAAAATATGACCGTTGAAGTTTTTAACCGATTTTACACAAGTTGTTAAGGCGTATCGAAACGATTTCAAGTTGTTTCGATACATGCCTTGACATTGGAAAAAATGTTTCGAAATGGGTTTCGAAACGACACTAAGCATATCGAAACAATTTTAACCGTTTTGATACGTGCACTTTAATTCACCCCAACGGCTCTTTCTATTTTGGTACGTTTCGAAACAGGGTCGGGCGTTTCGAAATAGTTGGTTGCAGACTGCATTTATGGAGGGAAGATAACATCCCCAACAGCTCTATTGATGAATGCAACAACCACAACGACTAGTATTCAATGAGAATGTATAAAAGGGACCTCTAAAAGCTTCAGCAACAACTATTGATCCAAAAGCAAACATCCAAGCATTTGTGCCTAAATCCCATTATTGTCTTGTAACCCCAATTGTATTTTTCATTCTTATCATTTCAATTAGGTTGAGTGCTTGTAATTGGGCTACCTTGTGTATTGAGAGATACTTGTTTTAGCCAACAACTTCTTTGTTTTTCTTGTATGAGAATTGGGTCAAATTTCGGGTTGAAAATTTGACCGACATTGTAACGGTTACCTTCTTAGCCTAGAAAAGCGGAAGATCAATTAGTTGAATTGTTGAAAATACTTAGTGAAGCTAAGGTAGTGGATGTAGAGTTCGATTGGAACTTGAACCACTCTAAATTCCCTTCTCTACCAATTTTTATTTGTCAATTCCACTCCAAAAAGTTTAAAAACCCAATTCACCCCTCTTGGTTTATTTCGGTCATTCGATCCACGCAACATTCTTGGTTTGCTGTCACAATATTGATTGAACTTTTTGCAGGCGAAAGTGTTGTAGTAAAAGAGATGATGTAAAATAATGTTGTAGCAAAATAGTGCAAAGAAATATGAGATATCAATATGATGAACATGTCCCCTTTTGTATGCGAAACTCACTACGGAATGACTGGCTGGGAATGATGGACAACCTAAACTAAGATTATTAACGATACTAAGGCTCTTTAGCTATCTTCTATGCTAGGCGGGATTTACTAAATGTGTTCCTAAACTATCTCTCGCCAAGAAACTGGGAGTCAGAAATGCTACAGCAATACCTCTCGGCGTAAACTCTTAACAATCCCCTACCCTTCACGAACCATCCTTCTTAGCCCTTGAAACCTATCACTTATCTCTAAGGTAGGCTAGAGTCTGCCTCTCGACAGCCACTCCATTGCTTATGGGGGTTCTAAGGCTAGCTCTCTCGATTAGTAACCTCAACAACACTTAAAGAACAACCAACTCTCGAGGGCTCTTACAACTTTAAGGAAATAAAACACATAAGAAAAGCATAGAACATGATAAACACATAAAAGCTATAGCATGCATTAAAAATTACTCAAAACAAAATCATCCATCAAACCCAAGCCACCTAAAATAGTTCGTGGCCGGGCAATATCATCCAACGTATCATTGTGATAACATCACCAAAGGTAAAGATATGAAAATGAAATGCTAAAGCGACAACAAGAAAGGTGAACTCCCTCTCCACCATAGACTGCCCGACTGTCTTAGGCCTACCGCCTCTCTCGAGGCCAGCGAGACCACTCCTTGTAACTTCAACGATAGAGGACACCAAGTGGAGAAGATGAAGGTGAACGCTTGTCTCTCCTTGCAACTTTCTCTCTTTTTGCTCTCTTCCGCCTCCTCTCTATTTTTTATATCATTTTCCAAGCTTCTCTCCCTTTTTATATAGTGGAGACTCTAGGGTTTTGTGCCCTAAAGATTCCTTGATAATCCCAAGGAATATCCTCTGACAAGCTCTACCACGAGGGGACAAGGAGGACAATCTGCAGGTGGGTACTGGCTGCTGCACATGTCAAGTTGTCCTTTTCTGCGTATTCACGTGCTTTTGCAGCTCACATGCTTCTCACGTGTAGTACCCCTCAACATGGACAAATAACCAGTAAAAGTAAAGATGCACCCATAAGAAGAAAATGCAACCTAAATGCAGTCTAAATGCTATGATATAGGCTCAGGAATAGGCAAATGCTATAGCAAAAAGGTATGAAAACAAGGAAATTCATGTAGTTATGACATCCCCAAACTTAAGCTATTGCTTGTCCTCAAGAGATGAGTAGAACATAACAAAAGAAATACTATGGCAAAGACTTACCCTAGAGAGTTGCTATGGAAAAATCCCAGTCCTCATAAATGGCATAGGTAATTAAAATATAAACAATTAGAAGTGAGATCCTTAAGAACATTCCTTAGGACTATGATGTGTGTGTGTGTGTGTGGCTGGCTTCCTCCTATACTTAAGTTAGTAAGCCAAATTTTCAAGGAAGCTCCCTAGTTATACCCTAACCATGTTCTCTAGCTCTTTTCTAAATTTCAAACTCCCAAAGATATAGGTTTTCTGCTACGAAGGGTGTCAGCTAATCACACATACCGTACTTAGCTCTAGATGAGCAAGGAGCAAACCTCTCATCCCCGAGCTAGTAGGTAGAGTCATACCGTGAAAACTTTCATTCACTTGCATGCTTAGCAAAACTTTATTTCTCTAAATAGTATGCTATAGCAAAGTAGAGTGTCCTTCTACAAATATGTCGTAGCATTTATTCATTCGTTTTAGCACACGTACGTCTCTTTTTTTAGATCTCTAGAGTTTACATACCAGAGTTCACTAGGGTCCTTCCCTAAAAAATATTCAAACGAACTTACTTATAGAAAAAGGGCAGCTGTGTAAAAAAATTAACAACTAGATCCTAAGGTCAGTTCTACAGAACTCAACTAGTTGTGTTTGTTCTAATTTAGTTCAAGCCTTTATGTTTTCGTCATTAGACATCATAGATATATTCATAAGCTGTCTCTAGACTAAACATAATGCCATAGTAAAAATTTTGTTCTTTCCTAAAGCAATATACTGACTATGAACACTAACACCCCCAAACTTAAGGGATACAGTGTCCTCAATGCATGAACTAATCTATACTATATGCAATGAAGAATGATTAAAAATGAAATAAAATAAAAAAGTTAGTTACCTCCTAGGTGCGGAGGCTATGTGGTGCTGCTAGTATTGTCTATGGATGTTTCAGACGAGTATTGGAGGGGATCTGCGACATCGTCCACACTCTTGGAAGAGATTGACTAAGCACTAGGTGAAGATCAAACACGACTGGCAGTACTTTTGATGCGTATATTTGGTCTTGATGTTGTAGCATTTGTTGTTTGTGTTGGTGCCGGCTCAGGCGTATGTACTGGGGTTGTCTCCTTTTGAGGGGGGTCCTCATGATCACTCGATATATGTTCTGGCTGAGGCATTGGGTTATCTGGTCTTGCAGGCGTAGGGTGGGTTGCCTTCCTGTTGCGTTTTCTCTTTTTGGTCGGGGTGGATGCATTGGTGGTTTCTTCAACATGAGGGGGAACCACAAGAGTTCCTTTTTTTCGTTGGGCAATAGGAGTCACAGACGTCTTCTTTCGTGCAGTCTTTTTCTTAGCAGCGGGCTGGACTGAGCTAGTGTCAACTTTGCTTTGACTAGGAGGCACTAGGCTTGATGTGGCAGTGGGGGGGGGGGCTTGCAATAACTCCATGGGAAATAGATGGAATGACACGTTCTGGTACGGGAGTAGTTTGTTGAAGTAAGATGTTATAAAACCATCATGATGGTGGGCATACTGAAAATACGCCCGTTGATGTGCCTTCATCAGGTTGAGCTCAGCGCTCAATTATTTTGTTGTACCCACCAATGCAGCTACCCTTGCTGCAGCAAAACTTTTAGCACCTCATTCCACCGTTTGCTGAGGGACATCCTCGTTGAATCCTCGGAGCTCGGTGACTAGGGCTAGTGTGAGACCTGTTTTTCCTGAAATTTTTGCATCCACAAGATCGTATACAAAGACGTCCTTTCTCTTACACAGGGCAGTTAGCAGGTTAGAAAACTCTAGAGCACTACGAGGCCTTTTGAAAGAAGCATAAACTTCATTCACAATGATTTTTCCGATATCAATATGCCTACCATGCAATATAGAGTGGAGAAGGAATAGCCTAAAGATATGGATAGTCGCAGTGTGCAATGTGGGCATAATCATATGTCGCACAAAGTGATTCCATACCTTAGCCTCTGGCTTGAGGCAACCTCTCTCCACTAATCTGCTATTGTTCAGCACTGTTCCTTCAAAACAAATGTCCTCCAACACCTCACGTTGTGTTTGTGCGTCCATAGTCATCACGGATGTGGTGTGATGGTCCACAGTTTGCTTCAGCCCATAGTACTTGTTGATTGCTGCAGTGGTGAACTTGATATGCTCGCCTCGCACATGGACAATGGACTGAGTAGGGCTTGTGAGATGGGCATAGAATTCCTTTACTAGTGAGGTGCAAATTTCCTCAGGGTGGGCAGCGAATGATTTCCATTGATGCCTGCCAAAGATGTCCATGATTTCTTGGTCGAACTGGTCCTCCCCCTCCTTTGGGTATTTGAACCCTAACTCCAGAAGGACGTTTCTATCTTTTAGTTTCTTCCACCGTTCCCTTGCTGCATCATCGACAAACTTAGTGATTTCCAGCACTAGGGTTTTTTAGGGCGGTAAGAAGTTTCAAGGGCATTCTTGCAATGAGCCATGAAGGTTTTTGTGAAAGTGGGGAGGAGTGAATACGTGAAGGGAAAATGGTGAAGGCTTTTTGGTGTTTGGGGAGAAAATAGAAAATATGAAAGGGAAGAAGAAAAGGTTGAGTCTTGAAGAAGACAAAGAAGGTGAAGGGATTGGTGATGATGAGAAAGGGTGGGGATTTGAAAAAGGTGAGGGGAAACATACGAATTAAATGGGAGAGGGGAGTGATGGGGACGTGTGTCGACTTTAAGGGAGAGAGAAAAAGCTGGGAGTTAATGTGATGGGTGATGGCTGGAGAGATAATAAATAGGTTCTAATGGCTAGGGTTTTACAACATTAATTAGGTTAATATTCTCTCTCTTGCTTTTTGTTTTTTCTCTCTTTTTTAATTCACCCTCCCCACTTTTTGGATAAAACCTCTCCTTCTCTTTTTCTCTTCCTCTTTTTCTATACTCCTTAAAGTGGATAAAAACAAAACTCCATGTCCTTTGCCTTTTTTCTACCAGTCTTGTAGACGACCTTGCTCTCCTGCCTCTGTACCTGACATGGTACTATGAAAGAGAAAGCTTGTACAAGGGTCACATGAAAAGATAAGAAAATAAAGACAAAGATAACACAAAAACTAAACTAAAAAGAAAAAAATTATTTATGAATATGCTATATCATAAAGGATAAAGTTTAGAGAAGCAAACTCTCAAGGATCATGTAGATCCAGGCGTCACTTGTCTCTGAGGATGGGGGCTCCACTGTACACCTTCAGGCATTGGCCATTGACTTTGAAGACTTCACCATTGTCCAACTTTTTGATATCAACTACGCCATGAGGGTACACCTTGTGTATGATGAATGGTCCTGACCACCTTGATTTCAACTTTCCAGGGAAAAGCTTTAGCCTAGAGTTGTGGAGAAACACTTGTTAACCTTTTGAGAAATGTTTTGGCAAAATATGTTTGTCATGCCACTTCTTGGTTTTTTATTTGTAAATGCAGGCATTCTCATATGCTTGGGCTCAAAATCCTTCCAGCTCACTAAGCTCTAGCAACCTTCTTTCACCACCTAGTTGGGCATCCATCTTGAGTTTTTTAATTGCCCAATAAGCCTTGTGTTCAAGCTCAACTGGTAGATGGCACTCCTTGCCAAATACGAGCTTGAAGGGTGACATGCCCAAAGGCATCTTGAAGGGTGTTCTATATGCCCATAGTGCTTCATCCAACTTGGGGGACAAGTCTTTTCTTTTAGGGTTGACCACATTCTCTAAGATTTGCTTGATTTCTCGGTTGGAAACTTCAGCCTGCCTGTTCGTCTGTGGATGATATGATGTAGCAATCTTGTGCCTGACTTCATATTGATGTAATGCTTTAGCAATAAGTTTGTTGTCAAAGTGAGTTCCTTCATCACTGATGATGGCTCGGGGTGCTCCAAACCTCGTGAAGATGTTCTTGTGAAGGAACTTCACGGCCGTCTTGGAGTCGTTCCTCGGGGTGGCAACAACCTCCACCCATTTTTACACGTAGTCGACTGCTATCAAAATATATAAATCTCCCTATGATGCGCGAAACAAGCCCATGAAGTCAATTCCCCACACGTCAAAGATGTCAACTTTCAGAATATTTTACAGTGGCATTTCATTCCCCCTGGAGATGTTCCCCGTTCTTTGGCATCTATCACAAGTCTTGTACAACTCATATGCATCCTTGAAAAGTGCAGGCCAATAGAAATCCTCTTGCAGAATTTTTGCAGCAGTTCTAGCACCACCAAAATGCCATCCACACGGTGATGAATGACAATGGTACATAATGCTATGGTATTCTTCTTCTAGAACACATCTCCTTATGATTTCAGTAGGACATTGCTTGAACAAGTAGGGTTTATCCCAATAGTAGAATCTTACATCATGTCTTAATTTATTGAGTCCTTGGCTAGATAAGTTAGGAGGCAAAATACCACTAACAAGATAATTAACTATATCTGCGTACCGCAGGATTGCCGTAGCAGACAACAGTTTCTCATTAGGGAATTCCTCCTTAATTTCAGATTCACTACCTTGTGTGATAGCATTTTCTAGCCTAGATAAATGATCAGCTACATGGTTCTCACATCCTTTCCTGTCTCTAATTTCTAAATCAAATTCCTGTAGCAAGAGTATCCATCTAATAAGTCTAGGCTTAGCATCATTTTTAGTCACTAAATACTTAATGGCTGAATGATCGGTATGAACTATAACCATAGTGCCTATCAAGTATGACATAAACTTATAAAAGGAAAATACTACAACAAGCAATTCTTTTTCAGTAGTGGTGTAATTGATTTGTGCATCATTCAAAGTGCGACTAGCATAATAAATAACATGAAAGAGTTTACCTCGACGTTGTCTAAGTGCTGCACCAACAGCGTAGTCACTTGCATCATACATCAGCTCAAATGGCTCGTTCCAATCAGGTGGAATTACAACTGGTGCTGAGATAAGCTTCTCCTTCAGTTCTTGAAACGCGCTATGGCAATCTTTGTTAAACACAAATGATTGATTTTGTTGTAGCAAATTGCATAGAGGCGTAGTCAACAGAATTGCTGTGACAACCATCAAGCAAAATTTTGTGCATACATATAGAAGGGCTTACACCCTTCAAATCAGCCATAGTCCACCTTAGCGCATTTTTATGTTGTAGCAACATATTTACTAAACTAGTTTCTTGCTTAGGTGTGAGACTAGATGAGATTATCACAGGAAAAGTTTCATTGCTCCCTAAGTAAACATATTTAAGATATGATGGAAAAGGTTTCAGTTATAAAATAGGTGCATTCTCAAGGGAAAGCTTAGGAGGTACAAATTCTGAAAAATCAAGAGGTTCAAAATGCGTACATGGTCTAACTTCGAGTCGACTAGACTACTCTAGTTCCCTTGAGAGTTCTTCTAGGTCTGAATCTTCATCTTTGTAGAGTGTTTCAAACTCTTCCATTTGCATCTCATTGCTATAGCAAAACTCAGCAGTCACATTCTGTGCTGTAGCATCTATATATTGGCATACTCCTGGATTGTCTACATACTTGAGGGTGTCATGAATATTGATCGTGATCGTCTGATCAGCCACTCGCATCGTGAACTCACCCTTCTCACAATCGATTAAAGCTCGCCCGGTGGCTAAAAATGGCCTTCCCAAGATAATGTGTGTATTGATGTCAACTTCATAGTCGAGGATTAAGAAGTCGACTGGAAAAATAAATCGGTCCACTTTTACCACAACATCTTCAATTCTTCCTTATGGGCGAACATGAGAATGATCTGCTAGTTGTAGCACAACCTTTGTGGGTTGTTCCTCTCGTATTCCCAGTTTTAGAAAAATCAACTTAGGCATCAAGTTAACACTTGATCCCAAATCGCAAAGTGCTCTTCAAACAAACTTATCGCCAATAGAGCATGGGATAGCAAAGCTACCTGGGTCCTTCCTCTTAGGTGGCAGCTTACTCCATATAGAATAGCATTATTTTGTTTTAGCGACAGTTTCTTGCTTATCGACCTTCCTCTTTTTTGTAACTATATCCTTAAGAAACTTGGCATATGTTGGCATTTGATCAATGGCCTCCAGAAATGGGACATTGATATGTAATTTGTCAAGAATATCTACGAATTTATGGAATTGAACGTCTTCTTTCTGCTTCTTGAGTCGTTGAGGAAAAGAAGGTGGGGGTCTAACTTCATTTATCTGGACTGGTGGAGTTGCATCTTTTTCTGTAGCAAAAGCAGGCTCCTCCTCCGGTGTTTCTTTTGCTATGACTTCCTCACCCTTCTCTTCAACTGGAGGATCTTGTGAGTTATTTTCTCTATGAGGCGAGTTTGGCTGAGAGTCCTCATTCTCCTTTCCCCCAAACTTGTCTTCTTTGTTGATTTTCTTTCCACTCCTTAATGTGAATGCGCTGCATTGCTCCTTGCTATGGTGCTTAGTGGCTTCAATGTCACTAGGAAAACTTCCATGAGGTCGCGCCTGCGAGGTTTGAGCTATCTGACCAACTTGTGTTTCTAAGGCTCTGAGATAAGAACTATGACTTTGCAATAAGGCTCCTTGATTCTTAATGTTTGATGCATGATCCTGTAGCAAAACTTTCGTGGTTCCCATGAAGTCCTTTGTCGTAGCCATAAATTCTTTGAATGTAGTTTCCAACGAACTGTTTGATGAAGATACCGGTCCCTTGTGACCTTGCCATGGCATCATCTGGTTAGATTATGGTGCTTTGATCAGATTTTGCTGTGGCACTGGCTGAGCAGAATTGGTGTGCCCTTGATTACCCCAACTGAAATTTGGATGTTGACGCCATCCTGGGTTGTAGGTATTAGAATATGGATTGTTGTTGAAGTTATAATTCCCCACATAGTTGGCTGACTCTTGATTGTTAGGGCATTCACTCAAATGGTGATTGCCATCGTATCTGAGACATGAGGTTGCGAACTTCACTTCTTTGACTTCGTTGGGACGTTGGAGGTTCTTTAGCATATTGGTGACAGCAGCTAATTGGGTGGCTACCGAGTCATCATCTTCACTCTCTTGAACTAATTGGGTTCTCCTCCTCGTTCCAAGCCTTGTGGTCGGAAAATGGTAGTCATTGTTGGCTACCCTATCAAGAATGTCGAATGCTTCCTCTGGTGATTTGTCTTACAAGGTCCAATTTGCTGAAGCATCTAACGTCATACTTGTAGGAGCATTCACTCCATTATAGAACATAACTCCTTGGGTCCAATCATAAAAACCATGATTTGTGCACTTCGTCAATAATCCCTTGAATCGATCCCAACAATCGTACATGGATTCGTCATCGGCTTGACAAGAAGAAGCAATATCATTTCTCAACTGAGTGTTTCTACTGGTGGATTATACCGTAGTAGAAAACTTTTGCATAGATCTGTCCAAGTCTCCATTGATCCAGCTGGCACTCCACTTAGCCATGCTCTAGCACAGTCTCGTAAAGAATATGGAAACAATTTAAGCTTTAGGACATCCTCGTGCACTCCTTGTTGTCTAAACGAGTCACAAACTTCCAAGAAAGCACGAATATGTTGTCTTGCATCTTCGTGAGGCATACCTCCAAATTGACAAATAGTGTTCAACATGTTGAACATAACATGTTTAAGCTTGAACTGGGCTGCCTTAATTTCTGGAGCTACTATTCTGGGATAGAGATCGTCCAAGATAGGAGTCAAATGATCCCTAATTACTCGAGGTCGAGCCGCTTCTCCTTGGCCATTTGCCAAAGCATCTTCGTTACCTGGAGGTGGTGGTATTTCTCCGTTCATGTTTCTGGTCTCTTCTCTTCGAATACGTCTCCTGAGTCACAAGAAATGCTCGATTTCATAAATAGGTGATTGCAGAGGTCCTCTAGGTCGTCTTCTGGTCATGCACTAGAATGACACCTGAAAAACATGAAAGATCCTAGATAAATATGTACAAAAACAAAAAGAACAAGTGATATAAACAAAAAAACCATAAACAACCAATTGCCAATCCCCGGTAACGACACCAAAAACTTGTTGCTTGCGTGTAGTGTACTATAAATGATACACAAATATGGTGCAAGTATACACATCGAACGAGTAATAAAGTGAGTGAGTGAGTATCGTCTCCAAAGGGATTAGAGGTATTCATGGTTTGCTGTCACAATATTGATTGGACTTTTTGCAGGCAAAAATGATGTAGTAAAAGAGATGATGTAAAACAATGCAGTAGCAAAACAGTGCAAAGAAAGATGAGATAGCAATATGATTAACATGTCCCCTTTCGTATGCGAAACTCACTATGGAATGGCTGGATGGGAATGATGGACAACATAAACTAAGCTTCTTAACGATACTAAGACTCTTCAGTTATCTTCTATGCATGGCAGGATTTACTAAAAGTGTTCCTAAACTATCTCTAGCCAAGAAAATTGGGAGTCAGAAATGCTACAGCAATACCTCTTGGCGTAAACTCTTAACACTCCCCTACCCTTCACGAACTATCCTTCTTAGCCCTTGAAACCTATCACTTATCTCTAAGGTAGGCTAGAGTCTGCCTCTCGACAGTCACTCCATTGCTTATGGGGGTTCAAAGGCTAGCTCTCTCGATTACTAACCTCAACAACACTTAAAGAACGACCAACTCTCGAGGGCTCATACAACTTTAAGGAAATAAAACACATAAGCAAAGCATAGAACATGATAAACACTGAAAAGCTATAACATGCATTAAAAATTACTCAAAATAAAATCATTCATCAAACCAAAGACACCTAAAACAGTTCATGGCTGGGCAATATCATCCAACGCATCATTGTGATAACATCACCAAATGTAAAGATATGAAAAGGAAATGCTAAAGTAACAAAAAGAAAGGTGAACTCCCTCTCCGCCACGGACTGCACGACTGTCTTAGGCCCACCGCCTCTTTCGAGGCCGGCGAGGCCACTCCTTGGAGCTTCAACGATGGAGGACACCAAGTGGAGAAGATGAAGGTGAACGCTTCTCTGTCATTGCAACTTTCTCTCTCTTTTCTCTCTTCCGCCTCCTCTCTATTTTTTCTATCTTTTTCCAATCTTCTCTCCCTCTTTATATATTGAAGGATCTAGGGTTTTGTGCCCTAAAGATTCTTTGATAATCCCACAGAATATCCACCGACAAGCTCTGCCACGATGGGACAAGGAGGACAGTCTGCAGGTGGGTACCGGCTGTTGCACATGTCAAGTTCTACTTTTCTGTGTATTCATATGCTTCTGCCGCTCACGTGCTTCTCACGTGTTGGCCAATATCCACTTCCACTATGCTATAGCAATTCTCGGCGCCAACTTTCTCTCTTGACTCCTTTCATGCACATCACCAAACCCAAAACCAATCTTCTGAGCAGTACCCCTTTACATGGACTAATAACCAGCAAAAGTAAAGATGCACCCAGAAGAAGAAAATGCAACCTAAATGCAGTCTAAATGCTGTAATATGTAATCAGGAATATGCAAATGCTATAGCAAAAAGGCATCAAAACAATGATATTCATGCAATTATCAGGCAGTGGAGGAGGTAAATTCCCACCAGGAAGAACCTCGTTCTCCTAATTTCCTTGCTCACCGGCAGAAGCAATCGTACTAGATCGTAACTCTCTCCTCGACCCCGTTGTGCTATTATAATCAAGGCATGATAATAAAAAATAACAAGGAAATCAGGTCAGCTTCAAGGAAGGATCCAAGACTTCCAATTCAATTTAAAACACTTTAATATAGTAATAAGGCAATGTTTATCCCACTTTCCCTCAAACATAGCATAAGGCATACAACATATGTATCACAAGTATCGTGCATACCAATCAAACAGATTCAACCCTTAACATCATCAGATATATAACAACTTACACATACATCACAACCATCATGTTTGACATCAATATCATTTGATCATCAACAATATAATTATAACAATCACCGTTCAAAGCAAACATCACATTTCACTTGGAATCACATCAACTTACCAATGACTTACCATCATCCCATTCTTTCGAAACTTGGCTCTAATACCACAAAATGTAACCCCCTCGACCCGTCATAGACGGTAGATATAATCGAACATGTTACACGAGGAATATTGTAGTATACCAGGAAGTTTACTCCAATAAACGACCTTAATTTTTTGTTTTATCTTCCTTAGATGCTCATTATAACTCTAGGTGATAGACTACGCAGCGGAACCATTTGCAGCTCATTCAAACAATGGTTAGGGACTCAATTACACACAATCACATTTTAAGGACCATTTCGTAAATTTGGTAAAACACAAGGGATTTTTCTAATTTCAATTTACCATCCCTTAATTACTCATATTACATGCTACTTTGTCAAAAATAAGCACCAATTGATCATCCAAACCCATTTGATTTGCATTCACAACATTTAGGGACTAAAACGTAAAGAATCAGAACAATCGAAGATACTTTAACTAACTTACCAACTGGCCGTATCGATACCCTTAGAGCCAGTATCGATACACCCACGATAACATGTCACAATAGTTCAAAGATCAACGGACCGTATCGATACCCTCTTGAACCGTACCGATATACCAAAAACCATTAGCTAAAACTCGTATCGGTACACCCTCGTGTATCAATACGCCCCTTCAATTTTGCTTGGTCTGTACCGATACCCTTACTACTGTACCGGTACGCCAAGCCCAGATTGGCTTACCCGTACCGATACAGTTCTCCGAGTATCGGTACGCCTGTTCCAAAAATGCATTCTTTTGTTGGTTTTTCATACTTTAATCCACCCATAACCACTAAGCACGCTTCCAACATATATATAGCATATCCAAACATCAAACCTCAATCATTCATGACATATTCAACAACATATCATGGCAATTTGCATCAAAGGTAAACTATAGGCATGCAACCTAGCAAACAAGCCAAACAAGATACCAAAATGCATAGCTAAGCATAAACCAATATCCAAAGGCCTTTTACAAGTCTAAAACAACAATGAACACTCGCTCAAATAGGGAGTTTACACAAATCTCCCAAAAACACAACGGATCCCCCATTGCCCTTATTATGTATAATCTAAACCGAAACATACATTCTCAAGTGAAGTCTCTTGCGATCCCTTGCTCCACGTTGCCCCCAAAACCTCAATTCTCTGCACTGATGGACAAAAATAGAGCGTAAGCACACAAGGCTTAGCGAGGAGTTCTCAAAATCAAAACACCATCAATGCATTAAAACCATTTTCCAAGTCCACATAAAAATCTCATTTCAATTAACTTAAATCATCATTTAAAAACCGTCATGCCTTCAGAACCATGCACTTACCTTAATAAAAAAGTAGCATATAAACATCAACATCGCGTATTATGATTTTAACAATAAAAACCTCTTTTTCAACACTCAATTTAAGCATTCTCATGCATAGCTAACATATGCAAAGCTTAAAGAGTAAAACATGCATTTTACAAATTATGCAACATAAACCATTCCATAATAAATCATCAATTATATTGGCTCACAAGTGATCATTAACAAACTCATTTCTCAAAACAAAATCGGATACACAGATTCTCAAGTGTTGTCCCAACACTTCATACAATCTCATCGGCATCTCAAGGTTCACACACGGGAGCTACCCTCCATCGTTGTGATACCTGTGGTGGAGTATTCGTTACAACATATAAACTTATCGACACCACTCATCGATAGATGTATAACCCAACTAACGAGAGACGGGACACCAATCACTTTCCTCAACCTTTAGGGTACTTGGATGGAGTATTTGGTACACCGTATAAACCCCTCAACATCCAAGGCAACTTGTTTATAGTGAACTCAAACCTATAGTTGGCTAACTATATCTGATAGCATTTTCAAAACCATTTCCATACCATCACTTGCCAATATAATTCACATTTAAGATAAACCTCACTGTTTTCAAAGAATTATCAATAAACCACATTCACAAGCATCAAACCATGCTTCAAGATTCAAGTATAAGCATCCTTCATAAACATAACATCAAAAATAGTAAATCTCTTACTTTAAATCAGGATTTAAACAATATGTAACATGCAATTAAAATCAAGTGCATCAAAAAACTCATAATAGCACAATCCGAGGGAGAAATTCCTTTTACTTACTTCCGAACTTAGTAAAGAATTTCAAGCTTAAACTAAGTTCCCAAAACCACCTTTAAAGTGTTTCAAAGCTGGAAATCACGTTCTCACTCACCGACTCGCGAAACCAAGATTCGTCGACACGAAATCAAGCGTCCGAAGCCCCCGATAATTCACTGATTGCTTTCGATGTGTTCTCCCCTATTTATACCATACAAGAACAGAGGATTAATTCATCACAATGCATTAAAATCACTAGTAACTTAAACTATCTCATTGCTCTGCCCAAAACACCAAAACGCCTATCCAAAATAACCGAAAACACCTTCGATTACACTACAAACTCATCCCAGCCAAAACCTATCACTTCCATCTATTCTTAATCATCAACCAACATTCAAAATTAACCTAATTACATCCTTATACCTCCAGCAACTCAGATTTCACTCAAACACCACAAAAATCCCAAATCTAACAATTAGAGATCCAACTCATTTCGGGATTACCATTATAAAACATTTATTTTAACATCATTTAACATCCAAATCATGATTAGCATCAATCTCAAATCGATCAAAATAGTGCCATGACAAAAATATTTAGAAATAATCTTCCAAAACTTGATTTAGTTATTTTCATCAATTAAATTATAAAATCTTGTTATTAAACATAATTAGAGAGCGAAAGACTTGAGAATTTCAATAAAGAACCTTTATTAGATGAGAAAAAAAGAAAGATCACCTCTAGCGTAAGCTTTCCCCTTAATTTTTTGTTTTATCTTCTCTAGAGAGCTAAAGGCTTGGGAATTTCAATGGGTATCATTTAGAAATCAAAAGTAGATGGAATGAGATAAATCTTTGGAGATGTTAGTGCAGAAAAGATAGTTTGGCTACTGGAAAATTTGAGAGTTCACCAAATTGAACTCTCCAAAACATTCAAAACATTATTTTTTAGATTATAAAATATTTTGTCCATATTTTATCTCCCTCAAAAACCATTTATTTCAAATAAATCCAGAAAGTAGCATAACTCACTCGAACCAGTTCACTCGAACCTCTTAGCCGAACCTGACTAACTTGTAAGCCCTAAATTGGGGTGTTACATGAATGAAAACATACAACGATTTGGCATTCAATTGCTTAAAGACACAAGTTAAGGACCAATTTGAAATTTTAGAAAAATACAAGAGATTCCTCCAATTTTAAGTTAACATCCTTTAATTAGTCATATTACATGTGTAGAGCGTTAAAGTGTTCTCCATTTATGAGCGAAAGTGCACACTCTTGTCAAGTTATAGTATAAAAGATATCGTCTCCCATAGGGATTGGAGCAGCTCCTATGAATGGTTTCCTGCACAAAGATTTAGTAAATGCGTCATTAAATCCCATGATGTGGAAATATAAAAACACAAATAAAAATAAAGATAGTTATGAGAGAGAGATGATAGGGAGAGATTTGGGGCGATAAGCTGGGTAAGACTAGTGTGGTTCAGTAGCGTGTGGACTACATTGTAAAGTCTGAGTATGTTTTGCGATGCCAAGAGATGCTGCCTCGGCGGGTATGGTGGGCGGAAAACTACGACCATGTCATGCGTCCGAAACAGGTCACTGCCACTGCAAGGGTGTGTACTATCTCGGTAGGTGGAACGGAAATAAGTCCTAGCGGCTCGTCTCGCTAACATTCTAAGTTCGGCAGGATAGTCGACAATGATCCCTCCTATTTCTAGGTTAGGATGCTCGAGATGCTAACTTGAGAACTAGTGTGGAACCAAATTAGTCAACTCGATTGGTACTCCATTTTAGCCGCTGAAACTTGTGGACTAGTGTGAAACCAAGTTAGTCACGCCTTGGTGAGTTGTGACTGTGCTTAACCCTTTCGTGAGCCTTGCACTTTCGTGCCCGACAAATGGATTTTTCTCTTCAACTGACTGGTGTTGAGCGAATAAGGAGCATGTATTAAGAAAACTTAGAATTTATATTGAAAACAACTCAAAGCTATACAACCATTTCCCTTAAACTACTTTACATACACGCGCCTAAACCCTAGGAGAGTTGGGTCGCGACCCCCAACACTCCAACCAATCTAGCTATCTCCCCATCTACACTCTCGTCAACAGATGTTGTTGATCTCTCACGACATGCCCTTATAACCTTACATGCATTGGGTTTATATAGGGCTCGTGACTTAAATTTGAGTCCTCCTTGAAGTAGGAGTTCTAAAAGTAAGTTACATTAAATACAGACTCCTTTATACTTTAAATATAGACTCTTTGGATGTTTCCTTCTTCCGTAAGTAAGGATAAGTGCTCCTACTTATCGATCTTTAATTAACCCTACCGACCGCTACAAGCTTCAGGAAATTGCAAGATTAGGCTCATTGAGCTTAGGAAATTTCCCTATTGAAATTGTGACCCATCTTGGCTAAGTCGGTGTAACTCCTGCCCAGGCGGCTCTAGGCGGCAATGCTGCTTCGCCAGCGTCCTTGGCGGCATCTTGAGCTGCTTCAGTACAGCTCCTTTAATTCCAGCTTTCTTGTCCGGTCCTGCCCTTTCCTCTCCTCTCCTAGCTATAGCACCTGAAAATATAAACTAAACTAAAATAGTAACTTTTCTCAACCAAACATAAAATATTCAATAAAAGCATGGTATAAGAGAAGATACTGATATAATACATGCAACGCACCTAAATATGCCTAAATGAGCTTAAGAACAGCAATAACAAGGGCAGAAATGTGTACAAAATATAGAACTCATGGACACTCTACACACCCCCAAACTCGAACTATTGATTGTCCTCAAGCAATGTAACCTAACAAGTAAACATGCCCTTAGCACAAAGTTAATGGAAACAATAGCCTGCAACTTGATTTCTTACCTCAAGGTCGTAGCACCTATTTAATGTTAGTGATAGGGAATGGCATGAAATAACTTAGATTAATTTTTCTTAATGCAGTGTAGTGTGTACAGGTCTTTGTTCGTGCTAAACATGTTGAAGTTACCAAGTTAACAAAGTATGCCAAAAATAATTAAGTTACTTGAAAGGATACGAGTTGCTGCCTTGGCAGCACAATTGGGCACTTTTGTTTTCTTTTTCTGATAATGGCTTAAGGGCTTCAGCTCATCACAACTATTCTCTAGGTTTGAAGGTAAGATAGGTGCACTCTACAAAAACTTTTAACCCTTTGAATAGAGTCATCTCGTGAAGACTTTCATTCACTCTTGCTAATTTGTCCATCACTTGGCTTAGATTCATGGACTTTTGATAGCAGCGGATTGTCCTTGTTCATGATCCTTCCTAGAGTATGTTTCGGGCACCTCTAGGGTTTTCATCTTCTTTGTTGTGCTGCCCTGTGATGTCGTGGCAGCAAACATGTATTCAATCAAGAAACTTTTATTAAGTAAGGCAAGCAGTGTTAAACTCAAAACTCAAGCAAAAATTCAGCTTTTAACAGACAAGTTTAAAGATAATTGGCAAAAAGGAAAATTTGCTAAGATATTTTTCATGCTTCTTCCCATAGTTAGGTATAAAAAAATTTAGAATGGTGCAAATATATGTAATCGACTAAGCAATTATAGGCACAAGTTTTGAACTAAAGATTTCAATTTCATTAAGTCCTTAGGGGGCAGAATTTACAAATGTATCTAAATGCTATGAACCTAGAATAAAGAGGAGTAATTCCCCCCAAACCCAAGGTTGGCATTGTCCTCAATGCCTCTACAAGACAAAACATAAAACATAAAAAAAGAAAAATTAAAAACAGGAAAATAAAACATAAAGATAAAATAAAACAAAACAGAAAGATTAAAAAGAAAAGAAAAGAAAAATGGTGCTATAAACTCAGGGAGTTCCCCTCTGTTGCTGTCGCGTCAAAGGAAGATTCTGAAGAGGTAGGCAGGACAAGGCGGCACGTAGCAGATGGTCTTTCTGCTGGGCTATTCTTCGAGCTACGTTATGTCTGGATGCGGTTGGGGGTGGCTTTCTTGGTTTGTCATTCAGCTTCTCCACCCTGGGGATCCGCTGCTGGCCGCTTTCTCTTTTTGGCTGCCTCTGCCGGCTCATCGTCAAGGGAGTCGGAAATCTTCATGTCTGAGTACCTGGTGTCCTTGGCAGCAGTCGTTTTGGCTATTCGGGAGGCAGCAGTTGTTTCTTCCTCCTTTTCTGATTCAAATGAGGAGGATAGGTCGTATGGTTGGATAGGGGTTGGAGAGGTTCTTCTCTTGGGGCATCGGTGCGGCCCCTCACTGTGGTCGACGACAGGAGTAGCAGCTGGTCTTGGAGTTATCTGGATTGGGTTAGACACTGCTAGCTCCGTTGGAAAGGCAGGCAACTGTGGTATGGTGTCTTGGTATTTGTCCCGCAGGTAGGCTACAAAGGCCTCATGCACGTCTCGAACGTATTTGGTGAAGATCACATGCTTGTGCTCAATCCTCTGGCAGCTTTCCACTAGACTGCGCAGTAAGGGGATTGCAGCAGATGTGAGGGCAACATCAGTACTGCCTACTACGGCTGGGGTGGTGGCAGCTTGGGACGGTGGCTGGGAAGTGGAAGGTGTGTCAGGCTCTGCACTATGCATAACTTGTTGGCGTACCCTTCTTGTCCTTCCTTCCTTGACAGGAAGAATTTTATCTTGTGGGTGCAACGGCACACCAAAATTGGCACACATGCCAGTGATGAGTGCAGTGAAAAAGAGTGAACCTTTGACGGTTGGCTTTTCTGCGTGGGCGTAGATCTTCTTTATTATTACTTCGCCAACATTGATCTTCCGCCCCTTCATAATATTACAGATAAGGGCAAGCCGCGACATGTTTATTGTCGATCCATGCGAGGTGGGCATCAGGGGGCGTTGGACAAAATAACTCCAAAGGGCTGCCTCTAGCAGCAAGTTTCGGTGGTTGGCTGACCCTTTGTTCTTCCTTTTCAGCCATTTGGTGTTTGGCTTGCAAAGTTCCTTCTTTATTTTCTTGTAGTCAAGGGCGTTGGACAAAATAACTCCAAAGGGCTGCCTCTAGCAGCAAGTTTCGGTGGTTGGCTGACCCTTTGTTCTTGCTATTCAGCCATTTGCTGATCTCTATGCTGAAAAAAGCTGTTAATCATGTCAGCAGTTAACTTAACACCTTCTCCCTTGAATGAGACGAAAGGGCTCTCTAGGTTTGGCTGGTGGGCGTAAAACTCTCGCACATGGTTGTTGTTGATCCCTCCTTGATGCCGTGCGAATTGGTCCCAGCCCATATTGTGGATCCTCTCGAACAAGAAAGGTTCCAACCCAAAATAACCATCAGGATGGGTGTATTGGAAGCCCATCTGCTCCCATAGTTGCCTTTCTCTGTAAAACTAGTTGTAGGTCTCCTCGACAGCATGTTTGAAGAACCTTTTGTATGAAGTTTTGGAGGAGGAGGCGGGTTTCTGTGATGAGGCCATAGTTTGTGGAATGGCTGTTTATCCTAAAGAAAGCAAATAGAATGTGAAAGAAAGTAAAACAAAGAAATCTTGGAAGCAAAGATTGTAAAAAAGAATTCAGGGCAAAGTAGAGAGAAAAGTGAAGAACGAGGTGGTAGAATAGTTGGCCTTATATAGCCGTTTCTCTCTATTGCCTTGGCGGGCACGCTGTCAATGGGCGACAATTATTATGGTGCGAATAACGGGGTTCTAGCCGTTACGCAGATAATGGTTCCACTCGCTGGGGCAAAATATAGTCGTTGTGACAAGCCGTTATGCTTATCTGCCTTGGGCTGCCCTAGCCGCTAGTTGGGCCTCTCCTTTGTTCTTTCATCTTTCTTGACCTTTCCTTCATTCCTAACCGGAAATAAATTTAATACAAAAATTAAATAAAATTAAATCTAATCCTAATACTGAAAAACAAATTAAAAACAAAATAAAGAATAATAATTAGGTTATGTTGGGTTGCCCTTTTCCCAAGCATAACCACTTCTTGAGGGTCTTTGTGTTTGGCTAGATGTCTGTGCATGTCTTTCCCTTTCCTCAGGTGGATGTTGCTGCCAACCTTGCTGCCATGGCGGGACATACACGAACAAAGCAAAGTGTTTTTTTTAGAAAATAAATTAAAAGAGATTTAATATGCAAAAACTAAATAAGAATGCATAAATTCAAACGTAGTTGTTGTTGCCAATCCCCGACAACGGCGCCAAAAACTTGTAGAGCGTTAAAGTGTTCTCCATTTATGAGCGCAAGTGCACACTCTTGTCAAGTTATGGTATAAAAGATATCGTCTCCCATAGGGATTGGATCAGCTCCTATGAATGGTTTCCCGCACAAAGATTAGTAAATGCAACAATAAATCTCATGATGTGGAAATATAAAAACACAAATAAAAATAAAGATAGTGATGAGAGAGAGATGATAGGGAGAGATTTGGGGCGATAAGCTGGGTAAGACTAGTGCATTTCAGTAGCGTGTGGACTACATTGTAAAGTCTGAGTATGTTTTACGCTGCCAAGAGATGATGCCTCGGCGGGTATAGTGCGCGGAAAACTACGACCCTGTCACGCGGCCGCAGCAGGTCATTGCCACTGCAGGGGTGTGTACTATCTCGACAGGTGGAACAGAAAGATGTCCTGGCGGCTCGTCTGGCATACATTCTAATTTCGGGAGGATAGTCAACTGTGATCCCTCCTATTTCTAGGTTAGGATGATCGAGATGCTAACTTGAGGAATAGTGTGGAACCAATTAGACAACCCGATTGATACTCCTTTTTAGCCGTTGAAACTTGTGGACTAGTGTGGAACCAAGTTAGTCACGCCTTGGTGAGTTGTGATCGTGCTTAACCCTTTCGTGAGCCTTGCACTTTCGTGCCCGACAAATGTATTTTCTCTTCAACTGACAGGTGTAGACTAATTGAACGAAAAAGGAGTAAGGATTAAGCAAACTTAGAATTTTTATTGAAAACAACTCAAAGCTATACAACTGTTTCCCTCAAAGTACTTTACATACACGCACCTAAACCCTAGGAGAGTTGGGCCGCGACCCCCAACTCTCCAACCTCTCTACCTATCTCCCCATCTACACTTTCGTCAACAGATGCCATTGATCTCTCACGACATGCCCCTATACCCTTACATGCGTTGGGTATATATAGGGCTCATGACGTAAATTTGAGTCCTCCTTGAAGTAGGAGTTCTAAAAGTAAGTTACATTAAATACATACTCCTTTATACTTTAAATATAGACTCTTTGGACGTTGCCTTCTTCCGCAAGTAAGGATAAGTGCTCCTACTTATTGATCTTGAATTAACTCTACTGGCCACTACAAGCTTTAGAAATTGCAAGATTGGGCTCATTGGGCTTAGGAAATTTCACTCTTGAAATTGCGACCCATCTTGGCTAAGTCGGTGTAACTCCTGCCCGGGCGGCTCTGGGCGGCAATGCTGCTTCAGCATCATCCTTGGCGGCATCTTAAGCTGCTTTAGTACAACTCCTTTAATTCCAGCATTCTTGTATGGTCCTCTCCTTTCCTCTCCTCTCCTAGCTATAGCACCTGAAAATATAAACTAAACTAAAACAATAACTTTTCTCAATCAAACATAAAATATTCAATAAAAGCATGGTATAAGAGAAGATATTGTTATAATGCATGCAATGCACCTAAATATGCCTAAATGAGCTTAAGAACAACAATAATAAGGGTATAAATGTGTACAAAATATAGAACTCATGGACACTCTACAACATGTCACTTAGTCAAATCTTATCTCAAACGGACACCAATAGGGCATACAATTGCAATCACAAGCATTTAGGGATGAAATTGTAAATCTAGTTAATTATAAGGATTTACTTGAAAACATGTTTACCAATCCTTAATTAATCAGGTTCCATTCATATATGTCCAATTTCAGCTCAAAAAGATCATCCAAACCCAATCAATTGCTTGCATAGCAATCAGGGACCAAAACAGAAGAATCCAAAACATTTGGTAACCAAATTAACTAACTTACCTACCAGGCGTATCGTTACGGCTCCATAGGGTATCGATACGTGATGGTGTATCAATACGGTTCCGATATTGTATCGAAACGATATTTTCTAGAATCCAAAAGATGGATCGATACACCTTCAACTATATAGATATGGGTCCAAAAATACATTATATTATCTCGATACCCTTTCGACTGTATCGATACCCCTGGGCCTGAAATGCCCATAAATGCTGGTTTTTCACTCTTTAATCCAATCAAAGACATTCCAACATGCTTCCAACATGCATACAACATATTTAAACATCAAACCACAAACATACATGTCAGATTCAACAACATAACATGTCAATATGCATCAAGGGAATCTATAGGCATGAAACCTATGCAAAATGACCTCTCAAGTGTCAAAACACAAACCAAGTCATAAATCAACAAGTAAAGGCCATTTACAAGTCATTAAAGGCAAAACAAACTTGCCATAGAATAGAGAGTTTCAAAACACATCTCCCAAAACATTAAGGCATCCTTCCATTGCCAACCACTATTAATAATAGGTAATTGTAAAATCATACTTGAGCTTAATCCCACTCCTTTGAATCCTTCTTGCCTCTTGCTGCCCAAATATGCTAATTCCATGTATTGCTGGAAAAAGAGAGCGTAAGCAAAAATGCATAGAGAGGATGCTCTAAACAAACCAACAACAACAATGCATTTTAAAACCATTTCTCCTTTAGAAATCTCTATCTCATCATGCTCTTTCCATCTCATGCTTGAAATCATTTTCAAAGCAAAAACCACAACATTTAAACCACATGTAACATCTATCTCATGCATACATCAAATTGCAAAGACTCAAGGCAAAGCCTTACACGCTTAAATCTCATAAAGTATTTCTCAAAACATAATCTCACATACAATCTCATTTCATTAAATCATTTATAAACACGGTACAAGTGAATCTCATATATTGGCATTTTAGCAACATTACTCAGATATCTGAATAGCTTGACGGAATCTCACATCACCGGACTCTCATGGCGGCATCTCTCATCGCCACAAAGCTTGATAGATTAATCAAGAACTACCATGGTGGAATCTCTCATCACCACACTCTCACTTTGGAACGGGATGGCACGGCCCCCATTGCCTGAACCAAAGAGCACGTACAAATTTTGTATATTATAGTGCACTTCTCATCCTATTGGTCAACCAATTATATACGGTAACAATAATCTTATCTTATGCCAATATACTCATTTTAAGCATCATTACCTATTGTTTTTCAATGCATCAATATAAATCACTCTCATCCCATTTCAAAAGCATAAATAATCATATCATTTTCTCAACAAATTCTATCTCTTCAAAATCAAAATTCCATCTCATGGGATCTCATAATTCATCAAATCATTTCTCAAAACATGCATAAAACAGTAGGTTTAATTTTATCTTTAAAACATCAGAATGATTATAAAATCAATGGGATAAAAACTTAGAAACGAGAGCGGAACATCTCAAACTTACTTCGGGCTTAGATTAGCATTTCAAACTCAATCTAAACCCCCAAACCTTGCTTTTAAATCTTTGAAAGGCCACTAAAACAAATTTCACTCACCGACAACACCTCGCTTGGTTTGTCGAAGCATAATCAAGCTTCCAGAGCCCCAAAACTTCATTAATCTCTTCCGATATGTTCTCTCCTATTTATAACACACAAGAACAGAGGATTAATGCATCTCAATGCATTAAAACCGCAAGCAATCAAAGTTAACTCGCTACTTTGCCCAAAAACACCAAAACACCTACCTGAAACAACTAAAAACACCTTCGATTACTCTACAAACTCAACCCGGACAAGAGCTAATACTTCCATCCAATTTTATTCACCAACTAACAATAAAAACAATCTAATTTCCTCCTTATACCTACAGCAACACCAAATCCACATTATCTCCACAACCCAAATCAAAACATGTAACAACTAGAGATCCAATTATTTCAAGATTATTATGATAAAACCTTTATTTCAACATCATTTAACATCCAAATCATGATTATAATCAACCTCAAATCAATCAAAATAGTAGCATTACAAAAATCTTAAGAAATCACTTTTTAAAGCTTGATCTCACCATTTTCATCAAATAGATTACAAATCTTTATCAATATACATAATTAGAGAGCCAAAAACTTGGGAAATTCATTAAAGAACCTTTATTAGAGGAGTTGAACGAAATTTACCTCTAACCCTTGCCTATTCCTTCAATTGCTAAGTTTGGATGAGAAACCTTCAAGAATCCTTTGAGTTGAATGGAAGAATCATCAAGAAAATCATTTGTAAATCAAAGTGAAGTAAGAATATGAGAATCTCTGGAAGTTTGAGAGAAAAAGAAGTGTTAGGCTGATGGAAAAATGAGAGAAAAGGAAGTTACGTCAAAGTAGATTTTAGATGATTAAATGCCTTTTAACAAAATCACCTTTCTTATTCTTTTTTAATAAAACACTTTTAAACATGGCCAATTAAAGGAAAAGCCCCATTATATATATAAGCTCCCTAAAGATTATATGCTTTGACCCTCTTTCAAAACAGTCCTTCAAAAACTGATTTTACATTTTTACAAAATAGTCACTAACCCGAAATGTCAATCCTCCAAAAACCATTTTCCAAAATTGACTTCAGCAAACATTTATATATACTTTTAGAGGATTTTATGATTTTTTCCCATAATTTTATTATATCCCGAACTACGTTTTCCCTGGACCACTCACGAACTAACCCGGATACCTAGTCTAGGTTCTACGGAGCCCGAGTCAACCTTAAAGATTCCTAGGCCCAAAATCAGGGTGTTATGTATCTATGCTTGTTTCTAGGGGAGTATGTATCTATTTTAGTCCATAAACACTGCTCTTTCATCATACACATGCATTTAGAATCGATTAAAATCCAATTTTTAACTCTATTTTGCTCCAAAATGCATTTCTTGCAAAGGAGTATCGATACGGGTAACATCGTATCGATATGAGTTGCTAATTGGGCTTCGATATAATCAGAACTGTATCGATACGGTCACACGTATCAATACAGTTTGAAAATCGTACTAATACGATAGATCGATACGCCTCATCAACGTATCAATACGGAGTGTCGTTGGGTTTTAAAATGGGCATTTAAAATGTATTTTACTTTAATTTAAACACATATTCCTATTTCTCTCAAACCCTAGCCGATTTTAGGCTATAAAACCCCCCTCAAACTCTTTGATTTTGCACACCAAACCTAAAATCTTTTGAGGGTTTTCATCAAAACATCAAAGCTAAGCTTTGCAATCAAATTGGTGCATTCTCATCTCCTCATTCATCCAATTTCATAACTCAATGTATAAAACCCATTTTTCTTTTCTTTTTAATTTTTCGTTTAATTTTATTTGCTATTTTCAATTAATTTTTTGTATAGATAGTATATTTATAGTGTGGGTTTTTAAATTTTTTGCAAAAACTCATTGAAATCTAAATTTTTTTATTCGAATATAAAAATATACCTTATATTTTCGTAAACTGTTAAAATTCTTTTCACCAAAATTTATTTTTATACTTGAATATATCTTTAAAATATAAAATATAGTGTTTTTTTCACAACACCTTGAATTATTGGAATATTTATTTGATCGAATGTAATGATAATTGCATAAATTGTTTTGATATTTTTAGGTTTGTAAGGGGACTTAAAAAGAGACCAAGAAAAGACTTGCCTTTTAGTTCTTCAAATCCCAATCCGAAAAGTGAGGGTATTACTAAACTGAATCTTGGTTATATCATTCAACATAACTTTCAATCACCTTTTGTTGTAACACCCTCAATCTTACCCTATAAGTAATTGGATTAATTGGCTAAACAATTAATTCAATTGAACCGAAAAACTTTTAATTAGACTATTTAAGGACCTAATCGAAAGAATGAACAAATTAAAAAACCAAATTAAGAGGACTGATTTGAATTATAAGATTAATTAAAGAATTGCATGCTAAAATTATGGTTTCCTAAGAGTGCCCTTGTATGATTTAGGATTAAAGGTTTTTAATCCAAGGGTAAATTAGACAGTTCCTAGCCCACTAATTAGCTAACATCTTCCTCCTATCTACTCCATTCAGCTGAAGGCTAGAGAGGGAAATTGTTGGAGAAAAACATAAGGAAAGCTTGAGAATTCATCTTGCATGTGATCATCTTTCCATAGAAATTAATCTAGGAAGCTAAGTAAGTGTTTCTAGCCTTGCACTAACCAAATTGTTATGTTGAAATGATTATATGATTTGTTTTGCTGTTGATGATGATTTAAGGGTTAGGTTTATGTTATATGTTGTTGCATTAAATGAATTTAGTTTGGATTATATGATAAGAAGTGTAAACAATTCATTAGATAGTAATGTCTACTACCCGACTTCTTAAAGTGTTTGTTTTGCTAAATTTGGAAATTTGAGGGATTGGAAATCGTTTGTGGTAAAAATTAATCTAGAAAAAAAATGTTATAATATGATATGTTAAAGTGTTGGTGAAGTCATTTTATGTTAAAATGGATAAATAATGAGTTAGGATGAAGACTAGTCACATAGATATGCAAAACTGTTTAGGGGACTGTTTCGGTGAATTTGAAAGTGTTAGGGATCAAATTGCTCTGTAATTGCTTGAATTATAACTTGAATTTGCTAATAGGTAGCTTTGAAAGTGTTAGGAATCTGTTAGGGAAATAATATGTGAAAACAGTGGATTTAGTATATGAATGAATTATAACTTGAATTTGCTGATAGGTAGCTTTAATCGGATGTCTAAAGTGGCTAAAGTGCTTAATATGTGAATTGGGACTAATCTGGAAACTTAGTTAATTAAGGGATTGAATTGGTTCATTTAGGGACCATACTGGAATTGAATAGACTAGAGAAAAACAAGGTGAACTTTTGTCATAATGGATAAATTGAACTAGTAAGGGACCTAAGTTCAAAAATGCATTAAAATAACTTAAAATGAAATCTCGCAGTTTAGTCCCTAAAAATGCCTTGTCTTAAATTGAAAAACCGTCTTGATCCGGAAATGAGAAAAATATGAGACATACATGGATAAAAACCTAGTTTAATAAGCTTTCTAACAAGGTAAATTAATTGAAATTCAAACGTATAGATTGAACGATATGATCAGATTAGTAATAGAGGTGCAAATGGCCAGAACTGGAAAATAACTTCGAGTGTATTGTGTTTATGTTTGTTTGGATAAGCTTATATGTTTAAATGGGATGCTAATCTGTTTTCTATGTGTTCTTACATGAATTGTTAGACCAGTAATTTGAGGATAACTAGGAGGGGGGCAAAGGCTGGCCACTCAAATAGAAAGAACAAAGGGATAATCATCAAAGAGCAAGACTAGTAGAAAGCTTGTAGTATTGTGATTGTAGTTAAACTTAGGGTTAGGACTAGTGTCCTAACCAATGTTTTATGTTTAAAATATGTTTGTAGATGAAATCATGAAATGCATGTAATCCATATTTGGTAATATGTCCTAAAGGAAGAATGATTAAAAAGGAAATAAATTAGTATGAACAATGGTTGATAGTTAGATAGCCTTACATGAAACTTGATATGATCTGCTCTTGTTATGATGAATATATGAATGATGAAATGAGTTATATGCTATTGCCAATGGATGTTAAATGTTGAATGAGAATGTTTATATGATTGTTTGCTGGAAATTATGGAAGCATGAACATGGAATATAATATATCTACTAGAGACATGAGATATGAATGACACTTGTTTTGTTTGAATGCTTAAACACTTGTATTGTGGTTGCCTAATTTAAAAGACATTGAAAGCCCTTGGTTGACTAGTTGGTCTTAGGTAGAACGACATGACTTATAGTCTAGAGCTCCTCTGATTTAGTACTTTGTGTACTCTCTGTTTTGGTTGACTAATCTAAATGCATTACAAGATAAAGAAGTACCTCACATCTTGGTGGAGGTTGACTTGGTGGCTTTGTGTTTGATGCCGGAGAACTTGAATAAGGCGATAGGAGGGTCAACCTCGTCTTGTTCTATTGGAGGGGTAGGTTATGTTTCGGCCGGAGTCCCTTGATTGGTGGAGCTGGTGTCAGATTCATTCTCCTCAGCCGGTGCTCTCCAAACTCTACCGACAGTGCATTTGCTTCGTGTTCTTGTTGACGAGGAAGTGTTTAGGGTCTGTGCAGGTGATTGTGCTTGGATGGAGTGCGTGGGCTTGTCTTCTTCTGATTCAACTGTCAGAGTGTTGACATGATCAACAGACGACTCTTTTGCTGGGCAGCTTTGGGAGCTTTTGTTGTTCACTTTCTCATCTTTGGCAGGGGACTTGTTGTAGCATTTGTTTCCTGATTCTGGGAGGAAGGTTGGTTCTGGTTAGGGCTCTTGCTGGAGACCGGTGTCTTCTGGGTAGTTGGGGAAGGGTCCTTCACATATGCCTTCATGGATTTAGGGAAAGCTGGGAAGTCAATGTTGATGTGCGGTAGGATTTCGTTGAAATAATTGTTCATGACCGCATCCCTCTCTTTGACATACCCAAAGAAAATAGTCAGGTCCTCACGCATTTTGTCCATGTCCTCTCGGAGACAAGTGGTAGAGGCCACCAGTGCAGCAACTCTTGTTGCAGCAAAAGTTTTTGCTCCTCTAGCCAATGTTTCTGCTGGAGCGTCCTCGTCGAATCCTTTGATAGAGTGGACCATCTCTGGTGTAATATGGCCTTTTCCTGAATTCTTGGCATCGGCAATGGGGTCTTCAAATACTCATTTTTCACGATATAGGGCAGTAATTAGGTTTGGGATGATTACCGGGCTTGACATTCTCTTCAAGCACGCGTATACTTCGTCCACAATAATCTTCCCGACATCAATAGACCTGTCATTTAAGATTGAATGAATGAGAAGGAGCCTTGGAATGTTAACAGTTGTTGTATGAGTGGTTGGCATGAGTTTGTTCTTGACAAAATGAATCAAAATCTTGGCCTCTGGCTTAAGACGTGCGCGCTCTACTGCCTTGTTGGATGCATCCAGGTTCGTGCCTTCAAAGCATAAATCTTCCAGCACTTCCTTGACGATTTGCGGGTCAGCATTTTCAGCGAAGGGTGTATGGTGGTCTTCTAAGTTCTTAAGGACGAAGAACTTGTTGATCTTGGTCGCTGTAAATTTGATTTGGTCGCCACACACATACACGCTGGATTGAGCAGGGCTAGTGAGATGCGCATAGAACTCCTGGACGATAGGGATGCAAAAGTTCTCTGGGTGGGGAGGTAACTGACACGATGTGAAAGAGAGAGAACGTTGGGGGTGTTTGGGCGGCGTGTGTGTAAGGTACAGACAAGGGGTTATTAAATGAAAGGGTGAAAGTGAAGAAAGAGAAAATACCTAGGTAATAATTGCTAGGGTTCTCTTTAAATGAATAGGTGAAAGGGTTAATTAATTTCCCCTCTTTTTGCCCTTTTGAGCCGGTGTTTAGTGCATAAAAGTTCTCTAACACCCCTAACCCGGGTTAGGAGCAAGGGGCGTTATAGAAATCAGAAAACGGAAAATCGGAAACAAAATCCATTCTTAATTAAGTTATTCGTATTAATGCGCATGCGGAAAGTGAGCTAACAAAAACTTTTTCTAACATACATGACCAAACAATGTTTCTTTTAATTTTACTTATCAATTTACAAGTCAATTCAATTATCTTATTAACATTATCAAAATTTCAATTTCAAATCACCATTCCACAATCATTCGATCACTAGGCCTTCTATATGGTCAATTAATCCTAACCATTAACTAATCACTTACAATTTATTTCATTGACAATATTTAAACTAAACATGTCGTTACTTAAGGTATTCGTCACCATGCCATTCGAAACATTGATTAATTGAGTCTAGGTGGTTTCATTTCATACATGAATTTTACATACAAGTCATATTCGATTCATACACTATGATATTTGATTACCATTAACTAGATCATTACAAAATATCAAGTTTCATATGCCCCTAAACCATGCCAAGCTATCAACTGTATACAACAAAAAGAATAGGCAAGACCACTAGCTCGACTTACATATATACAACAAAATAATGAGGCTTTCTATCTAAATACAAAACATGAATTTGGCCTCCTAATTAAGCATCAAGAAGCATATAACTTCAAACACCAACGTAAACTTAGGCTACGACCCAACAAAACGAAACGAGCCCATAAACAAACTTCGAAGCCACCATCTAGGAGTCTAAATATGAGACTAAGATCATACATTTTTCTGGTCTTGTAACTTGTCCCGATCAAATGCTAGCTTTAGGTCCAAGCTACCCTGCTAAAGTGGGAAGAAGGAAACAATGGAGCCTTAAGTACAAAATTGTACTTAGCGAGGTAATGCTAAAGCTAATTCATTCTTGAATTTAGGTGTGATCAAGCATTGAGTTTACTTAGCTAGGTTTATTAGCATACAATTTATACGCAACTAAACTTAACCAACTCAAACACAAATGGCTTCACGCATAAAACGTTCATAGCTTCATACTCGAATACATATCAAATAACATTAGCTCAACCACATTCTTCAATTTCGATTCAGTCAAAGATCATAAATCAATTCAATTTTTAGCATACACATTTTCATGCTTCATAATCGAAATAACCAATTAATCATGCCAATTATAACTTTGCATTAACAATTTGTCAAGAGTAAAATCACCTATCATACTTAAGCATGTCATCCAAATAGGTCACAAACCACTATCCATAGATCAAAATTATCAAACATATCACATTTCAATTTCAATGTATTCGATCATGGCCATTGCCCACTATGCTTATATTCGAACATTGCAAGCATCTCATATGCATTATATCATAATCGGAAGGACCAATGTCCACAAAATTATCCATGAATTTCACATCATATCAAACCAATGCCATATCAATCCATTTATCCACTTCATAAGCTTTTCATTATTAAGCAATTCCATTTAATTTAATTAAGTTACAGTGCCCTAGGTAGAGTAGACGTATCAGATAATCAAGTCATCAAGAGGGTACCAAGTACTAAACAATGGATGCCTAAGCAACAGGTCAATGGATTCTCAATAGCATCAATGTGTCTTGAATACCAATCAAGAGCACCTTTAATCATCAAGTCGGAGAGTACCCAAGGTACTAAACAATGGTTGCATAAAGCAACAAGTCAATGGTTGCACAAAGCAACAAACAATGGTTGCACAAAGCAACAAACAAGAGATCTCGGACTCTAGGCATGTCGTACTATCTAAAACTTCTAATTGACCGAGGGCATATTATTCTTATTAATTTATCATTCATTATTTTATTTAGCACATACATTTTGCATAATTCGATTTGCATGCTCATTCATTCATATAGTTGTACCAATTCAGATAAATCATGCTAATCAATTTCATGCCTCATTCGAATAGCATCAAACATACATGGGCAGCAACTTCACATATAATCACATGTATATTAAGCATGGCAAAAGTACCATAGGGCAATCCACATACTCATACAATCGAGCATTATAAAGGATCCAAATTCATGCTTATACAACATACTAATATATCACGTAGGGCAACCCACATTTGCACACATTCAAACGATAACCAAGGTCCATTTCATACATATAAATCATGAGAATTAGATCACATAAGGCAGTCCACATTTCCACACATTCAAACATTAACAAAGATCCAATTCATGCATCCATTTTCCTTTGATCTCCTTCCCTTACTAAGCATATTATTAATCCACATTTAAGTCCAATTTCATGCATAAAATCATAAATTACATCAATAATAAGGTGGTTAGGACACTAGTCCCAACCCTAATGCAAAATTACACTCACAACTCCTTAAGCTTGATCTTGAAATAAGATGCCCTTGTTCCTTCCCCTTGATTGATCGATCCTAGCTTCCTCCAAAGTCTCTTCACAATTTCGATCTTAACACTCAACATAAAATGAATACACACTATATTAGAGAGCAATTCAATTACAACCACTCTTTAAATTCAAACATGAACATTAATTCTAAAATCTTTTTCTCTATTGAACTAGTTGGAGGACCAGCTAGTATTTTAATCATATCTCTTTAATTACTAATCCAAAATTCAATTATTATACACCATTAGAAAGGTATTAAACTCATGTTTTAACCATTTAAACCTCATATTTTTATCTAGTCCAAGTTAATACAGTTTATTACTTGAATATGACCTTTTCGATAAATCTGGGCAGCTTGTACTGCCCAATTTCTTTAATTCATATCATCCAATTTAAATACTGGAATCTAATTCTGTTATCTCCCAGTGTTTCTAGACATATCAAAGTTTATACAGTAAAAATGATAGTTCAAAATACCTTAAATCCTATTTTTGGTAAATTTTCAAAGTTTCAGCTTAGTGTTCGAGTGTTCTGGACAACTTACTCATTTGTCGCATTTAATTTAGAATTCAACTTGATTACCTTAATCTAATTCTAAATTCATTTAGTATATATCTTATACTATCTTTTCACAACATCCTTAAATCCTTATTAATACTTATTACCAACATACATGTCCTCAATTTTACTAAATTTCCAAATCAGTCCATAATTTCATTGTTTACGAATACATGTCCAATATCGATTCTAATCGAAATTCTCCTTTCTAATTCATTTTCTAGAAAACCAAAAGTAGTTCCTTATAAAATTCTTATTTCTCTACAACTTTCTCCTAATAGGAATTTTCTAGTTTAGTCCCTATCTATACCAATTTTCAATTATTCATGACTTTCCACTCTATCTCAAAACAGTCCCCTTTTTACATCAATTCACCATTTCACAATTAGTTTTTCAAGAAATTCATTAGCTCAACTTATCATAATCATCAAGACTCTAATACTTTCATGTTTAAACCAATTTTAAACTTGCATGCATGATTTTTGACACTTATTCAAATAGCTGAAAGAAGAAATAGAAACTTACTTCTTTGATTTTCTTGTTACCACTAGCTACTCTTCTTAATTCTAGCTTAATTCTTCAAACATGCTGGCCATTTCTTCACCATTTGAGCTTCAAAATTTCAGACTTTTAAGCTTTCATCCTCTCCATTTTCTCTCAAACCTCACGACAACAAGGAGGAGAAATGATGGAGAGAAAACATCTTCCCTTAATTTGGGGGATTTGATAGGTTGTGACTTTACTTATTTGTCCCTCTCACTATGTCTTTTATTATCTTTTTACTAAGGGCAGCCCCAAGGAATTCTAATTATTAACATGCAATTTTTAAACTTTATTTTCTTTTTAAATTAATCATCAATTTTCCCCCACCATTCTTTCTTTATTTTTCCATTTTGGTCCGATTTCCACTAAGGAAATGTACCCCTTTTTAATTACTTTTAATTCCTCTAATTTCATTACTTCGAATCTCGTTACTACTAATTTGAATCCACCAAATCATCAACTCGGCTAGATTCCCTAATTCGAAAGGTTAATTCCTTTTAATTCTAGTTGGTGCAATAATTGCCCGCTTAAAGGAAATTTAAGGACTAAATTGAATAATTTGCTTAATCATAAACTCAGTTGCTTTCTATGAATGAATTTAATAAATTAAATTCAACGGATTAAATTCTAGGACGGAAATGTGGGTGTTACAATTCCCTCATTAAAGAAAGAATTCGCCCTCGAATTCATACCTGAACTAAACAGATGAGGATATTGCTTTCGCATCGTATCCTCGGGTTCCCACGATGCTTTTTTAACATGATGATTCTTCCAAACAATTTTAACAAGAGGGATGTTCTTATTACGAAGCCTTTTAACTTCCCGATCAAGAATCTGAATAGGTTCCTCTTCATAAGAAAGGTCGGGATTGAATTCAACTTCCTCTGGTTCGATAATGTGAGATGGATCAGATCGATAACGTCTTAACATAGAAACATGAAAGACATTATGAATCTTATCGAACTCAGGAGGTAGTGCAAGGCGATAAGCGACAGGACCAATTCTCTCAATTACATCGAACGGTCCAATGAAACGAGAACTAAGCTTTCCTTTTTTGCCGAAACGGAAAACTTTCTTCCACAGAGAAACTTTAAGAAAAACTTTATCTCCGATCTCATATTGATTGTCCCTACGCTTCATATCAGCGTACGACTTTTGCTTATCAAAAGCTTGTTTCAATCGGGAATGAATAATTTGAACATGTTCTTCAGTTTCCTGAAGCAGTTGAGGTCCCAATACTTTATTATCTCCGAGTTCAGACCAGCACAAAGGAGTTCGGGATTTTCGTCCATACAGTGCTTCAAAAGGAGCCATCTGAATAGAAGACTGGTAGCTATTATTATAAGAGAACTCTATTAATGGTAGTGTCTTTTCCCAGTTCTTACCGAAATCGATAATACAAGCTCTAAGAATATCTTCAAGAATTTGAATTACTCATTTCGGATTGCCCATCCTTTTGAGGATGAAAAGATGCGCTAACATTCAGTTTAGTTCCAAGAGCCTTGTGTAGTGTTTTCCAGAATCGAGCTGTAAATTAAGGATCTCGATCTGAAACAATAGAAGTTGGGATCCCGTGTAAACGGATAACTTCTCGAATATACGAATCTGCCAAGGCCTCAAGACTATAATTCATCCGCACCAGAATGAAATGTGCTGATTTAGTGAATCGATCAACGATCACCCAAATAGCATCAAACTTTCTTGGAGAGCAAGGAAGACCGGTCACGAAATCCATCGTAATCCGTTCCCATTTATGGAAATTCAAGAGGTTGAAGTAATCCAGTAGAAGCAGCACGATGTTCGGATTTGACCCGTTGACAGTTCATACATCTCGATACAAAGTCATTGATAGCCGATTTCATTCCAGACCACCAATACAAGGACTTGAGATCCTTGTACATCTTAATAGATCCAGAGTGGATTGAAAAAGAACTTTGATGTGCTTCTTACAGAATTTCATCTTGCAATTCCTTGTTATTAAGCACACAAATCCGATCTCTGAAATATAGAAGACTGTTTGACTTGACAGAGAAGTCAGGATTAGACTCAAGCTTGGACAAGATTTTCTGAAGTTCCGGATCAACTTGTTGAAGATCTTTGAATCTAGAAATCAAAACAGATTGAACCTGAAGTTCGTTCAGATAATTCCGAGTTTTATATAGTCGGAAATGAGCATTGATGGCCAGAGAAGCTACGAATAAACAAATCAAATACATTACTTGGAAAGCAAGGTACTATTCGAATGATTCAGTGAATTTTCAGATTAAGTATTTTCAGATTTTGAGAATTTCGAAAGACTTACCGAAGTTCGGTTTCCGACTCAGAGCATCGGCAACCACGTTAGCCTTTCTAGGATGATAGTCGATGGTCAGATCATAATCTTTGTGTAATTCCAGCCACCTTCTTTGTCTAAGATTTAACTCTTTCTGAGTGAGCAACTACTTCAGACTTTTGTGATCGGTGAATAGCTTACACTTCTCACCGTACAGATAATGCCGCATGATTTTAAGTACAAATACAATGGCTGCTAATTCAAGATCATAAGTTGGATAATTTATCTCGTGAGGCTTAAGTTTTCGAGAAGCATGCGCAATCACATTACCTTCATGTGCCGAAACACATCCAAGATCGGAATGTGACGTGTCACTGTAAACAACAAATTATTTTCTCGATTCGGGCTGAATAAGAACAGGAGCACGAGTCAAGGCTTGTTTAAGCTGATCAAAACTTCTTTGTTGTCCTTCGGACCACTTAAACGGTTCGCTCTTTCTAAGCAATTTGGTTAGTGGTGCAGCAATTACCGAAAATCCTTTCACAAATCTCTGGTAATACCCAGATAATCCAAGGAAACTTCGGACCTCGCTTACATTGCTCGGAGGTCGCCATTCAAGAATTGTCTGAATTTTCTTAGAATCAACCTTGATTCCTTCGGCTGAAATAACATGTCCGAGGAATGACACTTCTGACAGCCAAAATTCACACTTAGTGGACTTAGCAAATAATTTTTGTTCTCGGAGTGTCTGGACCACAATCCGAAGGTGTTGAGCATGTTCTTCCTTGTCACGAGAGTATACCAGAATATCATCGATGAAAACGACAACAAACTTGTTAAGATAAGGCTTGAATACTCGATTCATCAGATCCATGAATGCAGAAGGGGCATTCGTTAACCCGAATGGCATCACCAGAAATTCGTAATGACCATAACGAGTTCTGAAAGCAGTTTTGGGTATATCTTCATCTTTCACCCTCATTTGATAATAACCGGAACGGAGGTCAATTTTAGAAAACACACCAGCACCCTTTAGCTGATCAAACAGATCTTCAATTCGGGGCAGTGGATACTTGTTGTTGATTGTTACTCTGTTCAATTGCCGATAATCAATGCAAAGTTGCATCGTCACGTCTTTCTTTTTCACAAAGAGAACTGGAGCACCCCAGGGATAAGTGATGGGTCGAATGAAACCCTTATCTTTCAATTCCTGAATCTGCTTCTTTAATTCTTGGTTTTCAATAGGTGTCATACGATAGGGCGTAATGGACACCAGATTAGTTCCAGGATGAACTTCAATTTTGAACTCAACTTCTCAGATTGGAGGGAGTCTAGGGAGTTCCTCAAGGAAAACATCAACAAATTCAGATGCGATAGGCATTTCAGTTAAACCAAAATCTAATTCATCTTGCATAGCCATAGAAGCAAAAAGAGATGTTGGTTTCTTGTCAATTAATAGAATTGACTCTTTCCCTAAACCTCTTAAGTATAGTATTTTATTCTAACAATCAATACAGGCTTCATGTCTACCCAACCGGTCTAAACCTAATACTAGGTCAAACTCACATTTAGGTAGAACATACAGGTCACAGGGAAAAGGTACATTTCGAATAGATACAAGGCTATTGTTATAGATTAGATTGATAGGTAAGTCACCTCCTATAGGGTTTGAGACAATTAACCCAGTTTTAACAATTTCATGCTTTATTATTAACTTGTCAATCAAGTAAGAACACATAAAAGAATGAATTGATCACGAATCAATTAAAGTATAGACATGAGTAAGGTTCAGTTCAACCGTACCCACAATAACATCAGGAGATTCTTCCTCATCCTTGCCACGTATGTGAGAAACTCGAGCTGGAGCTCGTGATTCCTGATGAGTGATGGCTTTCGACTGATTGCTTCTGCCTCTACCTTCATTCCTAGACTGTGCTTGTCTAGTATTCTTGTTTCGATTGGATTGCACATGACTCGGATTAGCAGAGTTTTGAGTAGGAGCTTGATCTCTCATATTTGGACAGTCTCTGATATAGTGTTCGCTTCCGCCACAAGAAAAGCATAAGTTGGATTGCTTTCGCCACTGACCGAAATGTGGTTTCTGACAATGCTGATAGACTGTAGCCCTTTCGAAATTTCCCAGGCTATTAACAGATATAACCGGGACAACAAGTCTATTCACTGACAGAGGCTTCGGTGTAAAATTGCTACGAGGAGCTGGATAGTACAAAGAAGAACCTTCTTTCTGACTTTTATACTTCTTCAACTTCCAGTGAGACTTGGCATCACTCTTGCGCTTCTTATCATGTCGGTCACCGCTTTTTCGATTTTCTGCATCCCAAAACTTGGATTCCGTAGCGATAGCTCAGTTCACCACAGTTTGGAAGTCTGTGATATCCAGGGCGGTAAACATCGGACACAGCTCATCATTTAGACCGTCAATGAACATACGACATTTTCCTTTCTCTGTCTTCATGTACTCAGAACCATACTTGCAGTACTTACAGAAATCAGCCACGTACTGCTCTATTGGTTGACTCGCTTGCTTCAAATGCAAGAAACGCTTCCTTCGATCCGCCAAGTACTGTTCGCTGATGTATTTCTTCTTAAATTCTTCTACAAAGAATTTCCAGTTCACAGATTCAGCTAGAGCGGTTAGTGTTGTCGTCTCCCACCAGTTCAAAGCTTCATCAGCAAGTAAGGCAACAACGTATTCAAGCTTATGCTCATTTGAGCACTGAAGTTTCTTAGTCAGTACCTGAGTAGTTCTCTCTAACCAATACTCAGCTTCTTCCGATTTCTCTTCATTAGAGCCTGCAAATGTATACGCTCGGTGCTGAGCAGGCTTTTCGATAGGAGCTCTGCTAGGGGCACCAGCTATCGGAGTAGGTTGTTCTTGTCTCATGTTCGTCAAAAGCTGGTCGAACATTTATTTCATACTCGAGAGGCAGTCTCTTTGAGCATTCTGAACAGTCAAATTCTCAGTGTTCGTCTGAGGCTGCACAGGAGGTTGTGGTCGAGTACTATCTTGTACAGGAGGGTTCTCTCTCATACGGACACTATCCCCTTCACTTGAGGATCCTCGAGGACTTTCATCGTCTCGAGGTAACCGTGTCTCGGTCATTATAATTCAGATTAAACACAATCAGAGTTAGGAGCATAATTACAAGAAATCTAATGTATGAACCCTAGGTGGCTTGACTCAACTTAAATGATGCATGACAAACTCATTCGAGGTTTCTAGGACATGTAACCTAAAAAGCTCGGATGCCACAAAATTGTAACACCGCTAACCCGAGTTAGGAGCGAGGGGCGTTACCGGAGATCGGAAACAGAAAATCAAAACAAAAATACATTGTTGATTAATTTATCATTCATTATTTTATTTAGCACATACAGTTTGCATAATTCGATTTGCATGCTCATTCATTCATATAGTTGTACCGATTCACATAAATCATGCTAACCAATTTCAAGCCTCATTCGAATAGCATCAAACATACATGGGTAGCAACTTCACATATAATCAAATGTATTTTAAGCATGGCAAAAGAACCATAGGGCAGTCCACATACTTATACAATCGAGCATTATCAAGGATACAAATTCATGCTTATACAACATACTAATATATCACATAGGGCAGTCTACATTTGCACACATTCAAACGATAACAAAGGTGCATTTCATACATATAAATCATGACAATTAGATCACATAAGGCAGTCCACATTTCCACACATTCAAACATTAACAAAGATCCAATTCATGCATCCATTTTCCTTTAACCTCCTTCCCTTACTAAGCATATTACCAATCCTCATTTAAGTCCAACTTCATGCATAAAATCATAAATTACATCAATAATAAGGGGGTTAAGACACTAGTCCCAACCCTAATGTAAAATTACACTCAAAACTCCTTAGGCTTGATCTTGAATTAAGATGCCCTTGTTCCTTCCCCTTGATTGATCGATCCTAGCTTCCTCCAAAGTCTTTTCACAATTTCGATCTTAACACTCAACATACACACTATATTAGAGAACAATTCAATTACAATCACTCTTTAAATTCAAACGTGAACATTAATTCTCAAATTTATTTCTCTATTGAACTAGTTGGAGGACCAGTTAGTATTTTAATCATATCTCTTTAATTACTAATCCAAAATTCACTTATTATAAACCATTAGAAAGGTATTAAACTCATATTTTTAACCACTTAAACCTCATATTTTTATCTAGTCTGAGTTAATACAGTTTATTACTTGAATATGACCTTTTCGATAAATATGGGCAGCTTGTACTGCCTAACTTCTTTAATTCATATCGTCCAAATTACATACTGGAATCTAATTCCGTTTTCTCTCAGTGTTTCCAACATATCAAAGGTTATACAGTAAAAATTTCAGTTCAAAATACCATAAATCCTAATTTTGGTGAATTTTCAAAGTTTAAACTTAGTGGTCGAGTGTTCTGGACAAGTTACTCATTTGTCACATTTAATTAATCTAATTCTAAATTCATTTAGTATATAGCTTATAATCTCTTTTCACAACATCCTTAAATCCATATTAATACTTATTACCCACATACATGTCCTCAATTTTACTAAATTTCCAAATCAGTCCATAATTTCATTGTTTACGAATACATGTCCAATATCGGTTCTAATCAAAATTCCCCATTCTAATTTATTTTCCCAGTAAACCAAAAGTAGTTCCTTAAAAATTCTCATTTCTCTACAACTTTCTCCTAATAGGAATTTTGTAGTTTTGACCCTATCTATACAATTTTCAATTATTCATGACTTTCCACTCTATCTCAAAACAGTCCCCTTTTTTACATCTATTCACCATTTCACAATTAGTTTTTCATGAAATTTATTAGCTCAACTTATCATAATCATCAAGACTCTAATACTTTCATGTTTAAACCAATTTTAAACTTGCATGCATGGTTTTTGACACTTATTCGAATAGCTAAAAGAAGAAATAGAAACTTACTTCTTTGATTTTCTTGTAACCACTAGCTACTCTTCTTAATTCTAGATTAATTCTTCAAACATGCAAGCCATTTCTTCACCATTTGAGCTTCAAAATTTCAGACTTTTAAGCTTCCATCCTCTCCATTTTCTCTCAAACCTCACGGCAACAAGGAGGAGAAATGATGGAGAGAAAACATCTTCCCTTAATTTTGGGGATTTGATAGGTTGTGACTTTACTTATTTGTCCTTCTCACTGTGTCTTTTATTAGCTTTTTACTAAGGGCAGCCCCAAGGAATTCTAATTATTAACATGCAATTTTTAAACTTTATTTTCTTTTAAATTAATCTTCAATTTTCCTCACCATTCTTTCTTTATTTTTCCATTTTGGTCCAATTTCCACTAAGGAAATGTACCCCTTTTTAATTACTTTTAATTCCTCTAATTTAATTACATTGAATCTCGTTACTACTAATTTGAATCCACCAAATCATCAACACGGCTAGATTCCCTAATTCGAAAGCTTAATTCCTTTTAATTCTAGTTGGTGCAATAATTGCCCACTTAAAGGAAATTTAAGGACTAAATTGATAATTTCCTTAATCATAAACTCAATTGTTTTCTAAGAATGAATTTAATAAATTAAATTTTATTGCTGATTTCGGTCACTTTTTACAGATAACTGTTGCAGCAGCACCCACGGCAGCAAAGAAGCAGAGGCGAGTTGCAGAGTTGGAGCTAACGGACGAAGAACACTGCCTGTAGTGACATATGACGTGGCAACAATGACGACAGTGAAGACACCGAGGTGGAAAAGCAAAGTGGAGCTCAATAGATAGAGAATTTTAAGTCGGTCTGTCGTGGATCACTCCCAAATTTTTCTGAGCCCTGAAGTAGAATAAAGGTCGGGCCCAAAGTTCAAGGAAGAAAGTCAAAGCAAGAGAAGAGGACTTCCCCCAAAACCCTAGTCGTTTCTCTCTCTCCATCATGTTCTAAACTTCCCCTAGGGCAAAGGGTTGATCTCGTAAAGTAATTGTAAGGATTGTATTGTTCTTAGGTTTTTTCTGTTCAATTAATAAAAGCTTCAAGTTTATTTACTCTATTTTCAACATCTCATAGGAGTTTCGGGAGAGCATTGTGAGGTTATACATTTGCTTAATATCGGGAGAGTTAAGCATTCGAAAGGAGTAAATATGTGTTTTCCAGTTTATGGTTAAACCATCTTGGCTTAGGCATAAGTACAAGGTTAAGTGGCTAATAAAGAATTCACAAACATTGGTGTTCATCCTTTGATTCACGTCGGGAGGTATCATCCAAGACGTGTTCATAAATAGAACTTGGGCCTAGGGATAGAACAAGTCACAACAGGGATTCTTGCCAAACTTGAAGTACGGAGTTGTTGATCACTACCGCGACATCGATAGACCTTTGCCGCGACAGGCACGATGACAGACGTAACAGAAAGCCTTCTGAACAGTGCAACACTTGCACTAATGAGCAAATCAATTCTAGCATGTTTTCTCAATCTGATTTCTTTATTTGTTACTTTAGTTGTTTCTCAAGATTACTTCAACATTCCATTAAACTTATTTTCTATCTTGTGCAGCAATCTAAGGATAGAGATCTTTCCAGTCCATGTGGAGACGATATCTGATACTCTGTATCAATTTATTACTTGCGACGTGTACACTTGCACTACATTGCGATAGTCTCTTTTACACGCAAAAAGTTTTTGGCACCGTTGACGGGGACTGGCAACATACCTTTTTACCTTTTATTACTGCATCTTTTTATTTTTGTTTTTATTTCTTTTTTTAGTTGTTCCATTTCCCCTCTGCTTTTCATGAGGTTTCTCTATTTGCTTATGCGCAAATAGAGATGTGGTAAAGAACCTGAGTACGAATTAGATCCAGAAATCGAATGCACATATCAACTCAGGAACCAAGCCCGACTCTTGATAGAAACAAACAACTATCTTGAGGAAAGACTAGAAGCAATGGTGAACGGAAGACAACGCAATAGGGAAGATGACAACAACAACAACCCTAGGGGTAATGTTGATCCTCCTAATGATGCACAGAATGATCTGCTACCGCCTGCTACCCCAACAGCACGCTAAACTTGTCGAGAGTACATTGACAACGACCATGTTGAACTGGAAACTACACTACCAGATGTGGAAGCTGAACACTTCGAACTGAAACCTGTAATGTTCAGCATGAGAAATTCCACTGGTCAATTTGGTGGTTCTGCTACTGAGGATGTAACCCCCTTAGCCCAGACTAGAAGCTTGACCCGAACTACGAAGATTACATGGGGAAAACCAAAGTCAACCTGAAAGTCAACCTTGATTAATGACCTTTTTTTTCTTTTTAATCTTTTCTAGATGCATATTAAGCCTATGTGAACTCTGAAGAATCATGGGAGAGAAAGGCACAGCGATCAAAAGCATTTAGGGACTCAATTGCATAAATTACACGTTTAGGGACCAAAATGTAATTTTTAGAAATTATAAGAACTTTGCAGATTTTAGGTTTACAAATATGTAATTAGTCATGTTACATGCTCCTCTGTCGAATTTCAGCTTCAAAGAACATTCCAAGCTCAAGAAATTGCATCCACAACTCTTAGGACTAAATTGTAAAGCATGAAAACATAAAACAATTCAAATCAACATCCAACGGTCAACTGTATCGGAACACCCACCTTCGTACTGAAACGCCCGTATCGAAACGGTGTTGACCGTTTCGGTACTCGGGTATATTGCGGGACCAGTATCGAAACAAGCTTCACCAGTAGTCAAACTGTTTCGAAACAGCTTCAACCATTCCAGAACACTATGGCCATTATAGGCCTTCGTTTCGAAACAGTTGAGGGTGTTTTGATACACTTTGCCCAGTGACAGCAAAAATTGCTGGTTTTTCACCTTTTAAATCAATCTAACATGCCTCAAAGAGCATCATATCATACCAGCATCTCATATTGATACTAAGGAATATATTTAAGACTGTTAAACTAGAGCATGGCATCAAACACGAAAACATACAATCTAAAGGCATGCTCCCTAGTCTCAAAACCAATATAAGCAACCAAACTCCAAACCAAACCTTTAGGACCATTTACAACCCATAAATGCCAACACAAACATGCCACAAACTTACGGAGTTCAAAACACATCTCCCAAATACAACCTTGAAATTCCATTGCCAAAATCAAAACTAAAGTGTATAAAACATCACCATACATGAGCTTTGCACTTCCTATGATGTTCTTAACCTTCTTGCTGCCCGAAAACACCTCAATTATCTGCATTATTGGTAAAAGAGAGCGTAAGCACAATTGCTTAGTGAGGCATGCTCTAGAGAAAACAAACACAATAATGCATTTCATGAAAACACTTTCTCGAAAGCTTTTTGTACAACATGCTCATTCTATCTCATGCTTCAAAACCATTTCAAAGCAACTTCTCATTGAAAACACATGTACCTCAATTCTATCTCATGTATTTAAACCAATGCAAAACTCATGGCAAGGCCATACACATGCTTGTAAAACCAAAGCATTTCATATACAAATCTCATATGCATTTATCATAGCATAAGTCATCTCATCAATAGGTACATGTGATTCAAAAGTATTTTCATATATATTGGCATTTCACATCTCATTATTACTCGGATATGCAGACATCATGCTCAAACCACTAGACACTTCCGGTGGAATCTCACATCACCGTACTCATTTGTCTAGAAAATATAGTTTCCGGTGGAATCTCACATCACCGTACTCACATGGCGGAATCTCTCATCGCCACAAATCTTGGGTATTTCACCATGTCCTACCCGATGGAATGCCCATCATTGGTCTCTCCCTTTGGATTAAACCAAAGAGCACATACAAATTTTTAGTTTATAGTGCACTCTCAGCCTATTGATCGATCAATTATATCCGGTAAGTATCTCATCTTCTATGCCAATATAGTATGTCAAAATATCATCTCACCTACTGTTTTTCATGCAACATTTCTCAAATCTTTCACATCTCATTCCAAACCATAACATTTGCCATGCTTTAAAACAAAAGCTCAAATATCAACAATGCAACATGTTATTTTATGAAACCATTTCAAGAATCATCCCATGCTACAAATCATGCATAAAAACAATAGGAATTTATCTATCTCAAACCATGAGCATGTAAAAGCATTTTAGGGGCAACCACCACATATAAGAGAACAATCTAGCCAATACTTACTTCTGGAGTTAGGATGTTGTTTCAAACCTTTCCTAAATCCCCAAACCTTGTTTCTTTGTCCCTCGAGGACTTCTAAAACCATACGCACTCACTCATTACGTTTCGTTTGCTCGCCGAAACGCTATCTAAGCTCCCGGATCAACACCAAAGTCGTGCGAAGATGTCTCCCATGTTTATAACGCATAAGAGCAGAGGATTAATGCATCATCATGCATTGAAATCATCAGCCACACACCTAAACTCGCCGCTCTACTCAAACACCACATTTCGGCTACCAAACACAACCGAAATCATCTCCAAACTCTTCCAAAACAAAGCCCAGCCAAGATCTACCACATCTAATCATTTCTAAACATCAATCAACATCAAAAATCATCACAAACTCGTCCTTATACCTCTAGCTATGACAGAACACCAAAACCACCCCAAAACCCCCGATTTTAGCATACAAAACATAGGAATCCAAGCCTATTCGGGATTTGTTTGATAAACCCTCATTTATAACATCAATTAACATCAAAAATACATTAGAAAACAACCTCAAAATAGAGCCTAACCATGAACCACGAAAATCATCAAGATCTCTCCTAAAACCTTGAATTTTACCTGGAGGAAAAGGGTAAGGAAATTGCTTCTTCATGTCTTCCTTCCTTTCCCACGTGGCTTCCTCAACACCACGATGTCTCCACAACAATTTGACCAGCTCAATGGTCTTACCCCGGAGAACCTTACTATCCGAAGCCAAAATCTTAACAGGTTCCTCATCATATGTCAAGTCTAGATTCAACTCAACTTCCTCCATAGGCATAACATGCGAAGGATCTGATCTATACCTCTGAAGCATGGATACATGAAACACATTGTGTATCTTTTCTAACTCTTGCGGTGGCCTCAACTTATAAGCAACAGGACCCACACGTTCTATCACCTCGTATGGTCCAATGTATCTTGGGCTCAACTTGCCCTTCCGGCCAAATCTCATCACCTTCTTCCAAGGTGAAACTTTCAAGAACACATGGTCACCCACCGTAAATTCTATCTCCTTACGCTTCAAATCCGCTTATGACTTTTGCCGATCCGATGCTTCCTTCAACCGCTCACAAATGAGCTTCACCTTCTCAGTGGTTCCTTTCAACAAAGCCGGCATCGAGACCAACTTTTGTCCCGTTTCAGCCCAACAAAGAGGAGTTATGCACTTCCTCATGTACAAAGCTTCTTAAGGTGCCATTTGAATACTCGCCTGGTAACTATTATTATAAGCAAACTCCACCAAAGGAAAGTGCTTCTCCCAAGAGCCTTGAAACTCGATAACACAGCACCTCAGCATATCCTCAAGCACTTGAATAACATGCTCCGACTGTCCATCCGTCTGCGGATGATAAGAAGTACTGAAATTCAGCCGTGTACCCAATGCTTGATGCAAACACTCCAAAAACCTTGCGGTGAACCTCGGATATCTATCTGACACAATAGATTTTGGTACACCATGAAAACGTGCAATCTTAGCAATGTACAACTCTGTAAGCTTATCCAAGGTGTACGTAGTATGCACAGGCAAGAAATGCACACACTTCGTAAGGCGATCCACAATCACCCAAATAGAATTCTTCTTTGATGGCGATAGAGGCAAACTAGACACAAAAGTCCATGGTGATCCTCTCTCATTTCCATTCAGGGATCCTCAATGGCTGCAACAACCTTGAAGGAAACTAGTGTTCAGCCTTAACCCGCTGACAAACCATACATCTTCTCACATACTCAGTGACATCTTTCTTCAATCCCACCCAATAGTACTCATCCTTCAGATCACGGTACATCATTGTACTACCAGGGTGTATGGCAAACGGACTACTATGAGCTTCGATTAGAATAGTGCGCCTCAACTCATCATCATTCCGTACCACTATCCGACTTCCAAAACATAAAACACCATCATCATTAAAACAAAAATCTGATGGCCTATCCTCAGCAATATCCTGAACATGTGGCACCAAGGAATCATCCAACAACTGTTTATCCTTTATCAACTGAACCAAAGATGGTTTCACTTGCAATTCAGCAACAAGACCACCATCTCGCGATATGCTAAAGCTAGCAAACATCGCTCTTAACTCCACTGCCACTTTCCTGCTCAAAGCATCAACCACAACATTGGCCTTTCCCGGATGATACTCGATCGTTAGATCGTAATCCTTAAGCAACTCCACCCATCGCCATTGCCTAAGATTCAACTCTTTCTGAGACATCAAATACTTCAAACTCTTGTGATCCGTGTACACAATACACTTCTCACCATAGAGATAATGTCTCCATATCTTTAGAGCAAAAACCACTGCAGCCAACTTAATATCATGCGTAGGATAATTGCGCTCATGCACTTTCAATTGTCGCGATGCATAAGCCACCACCTTACCCTCTTACATTAACACACACCCCAAACCAACATAGGATGCGTCACTATACACCACAAACTCTTTCCCTGATTCAAGTTGAACCAAGATAGGATCTTGCGTCAAAGCTGCTTTTAGCTTCTCAAAAGCTTGTTATCTCGCTTCCGTCCACTCATACTTAACATCCTTTTGCAACAAATTCGTCAAAGGGGCAACAATCTTGGAAAATCCATCCACAAACCTCCTGTAGTATCCTGCCAACCCAAGGAAACTACGGACTTCATGAACAGACTTAGGAGGCTTCCAATTCATCACCGCCTCAACTTTCTGGGGATCAACTCGAATCCCTTCGGCCGAAACCACATGACCAAGGAAAACAACTTCCTTCAGCCAGAACTCACATTTTCTCAGCTTAGCATAAAGCTGATTTTCCAACAACACTTGCAAAACAATCCTCAAATGACCTTCATGCTTCTCCTCAGTACAAGAGTATACAAGGATATCGTCGATGAACACCACAATGAACTTGTCCAAAAATTCATGGAACATCATATTCATCATATCCATGAAAGGGACAGGAGCATTAGTCAAGCCAAATGGCATCCATCACAAGGAACTCATAATGCTCATACTTCGTTCTAAAGGCTGTTTTCGGCACATCCACAACTTTCACCTTTAACTGATAGTACCCTGACCACATATCAATCTTTGAAAGCACAGCCGCTCCCCGAAACTGATCAAAAAGATCATCAATTCTCGGCAAAGGATACTTATTCTTGACGGTCAACTTATTCAGCTGACGATAATCGATGCACATTCTTATCGTGCCATCTTTCTTTTTAACAAACAAGACCGGTGCACCCCAAGGTGACACACTAGGCCGAATAATGCCACGATCAAGCAACTCCTGAAGTTGCGTCTTCAACTCCTTCAACTCTTTGGGGTGCCATGCGATAGGGAGTAATGGACACCGGAGTTGTGTTCTCATACAACTCAATTCCAAACTCCACCTCTCGACTAGGCGGCAAACTAGGTAATTCCTCTGGGAACACTCCAGGAAACTCATACACGGTCCTTATATCCTGAACGTGCACCTCCATCAAACTGGGATTCATAACAAAGGCTACGTAAGCCTCACATCCTTGCCGCAACATCCAGCTTGCTTCCAACGTAGACACCACATTGGCAAGAAATTTCACATTTTCTGCCACCACCACCACCTCATAATCATCTGCAAGTTTCAACGAAACTCGCTTACTTTCAAAATCCACAACGGCTCAACGCTCAACTAGCCAATCCATGCCAAGGATTACATCAAAACCATAGAACGGCAATTCCATAAGATCAACAAGAAACACATGATCTTGCACCTTTAAGGGGCATCTTCTATACAACTTTCTTGTTACAACAGTCTCACCAAAGGAACTAGTCACACGCATGCCAACATCCAAAGACTCAACAGGCAAACCAAGCATTTGAGCATGTTCACGCAATATGTACGAGTGTGTAGATCCATAATCAATCAAAGAAAGTAATGACAAGGATTGCAAAGTAAAGGTACATGTGATCACGTCCGTGTCATTCCTTCGCTCACGATGGGCATACACTCGAGCTTGACCGCCACATTCAGGTTCGACAGCCACAACATGTGCTACATTTCTTCCACCCTCATCTCTACCCTGAAAATTACCACGGCCGCACCCACGACCTCTCTATGGCTCAGCTGCTCTCACCGGAGCTTGTCTCTCTCTCAGCGGCCGAGGACAATCCTTCTTCATATGCCCTCGGTTCCCACAGTTCCAGCATGTCCTAAGGTTACCCCAACACTCACCAGCATGTCTCCTACCACACCGGTTACACTCAGGAGTCCTCAAGAAGGCATTAGGTCCTTGATGACCTCTACCAGGGTTACCACCCCCGCGTCTAGCATCATAGTGCGGCTTTCTATCCTTATGCCTCTTGTTGCGATCTCTACCATAATCGCGTTCTGCAGCTTGCTTCCCCGAGCTAGAACCTCTTGCTCGACTCGCCAAGCCATTATTCAATTCAATGTCCTTGGTTCTAGTGACCAAGACATCGAAATCAGTGTAATCAGCTGCAAGCATATAGCTTTTCACGTCCGCTACCAGCCCATAACGAAATTGTTCACACCTTTCCCTCTCGTTAGAAATCAACTCAGGTGCATATTGGCTAAGGTGAACAAACTGAATCTCATATTCAGCGACACACATGCTTCCTTGCATAAGAGACATAAACTCCCTCTTCTTCTCGTCGAGGTTGCGAACTCCCAAATATTTCTGCTTGAACGCATTCAAAAAGAATGTCCATGTCGCTTCCTCATCCTCCATGCCAGCAATAGTGGTCGTCCACCACGTATACGCATCATCATGCACTAGTGACACAATGCATCCCAGCTTCTGCACATTATTGCAGTTCAGCTGTCCAAGAATCCTCTTGGTGCTCTCCAACCAAGACTCAGAACCTTCCGGTATCAAACCTCTAAACTCAGTCCCTCTCACACTGCGGAGCCGCTCCAATGTGAATCTCACATTAGCACCATCCTGAGGTGCAGCTCCATGTGCTCCAGCTACTGCTGCCTGGAAAGCTCCAGCAATAGCTTGTATCAGCACGATCATAGCATGAGCAACTTGCCCCTGAACACCCTCGGATCCAGCAACCCCAGCACCAGCTCCAGCAGCACCAGCCTCAGCTCCACCACCACCAGGTGGTCCACCAGGAGGAGGAGGAGGTAAATCCTCAGCATTCTCTACGTTCTCATTCTCAGCCATATATCTAGTATTGATTCTCAGCTCACTACGTGGCCCCATAATATAAACAATGCACTGACAAAAATGCAACAAACACAATTTGGCATAATTAGGTAAGTAATCCAAGTACTCAAGCTCATTTTGAAACCATTTCTTCTCATTAGTAATGATATGGCAATGGGATCCCCAACCACACTTAAAACATAGCATAGAATAACAAATTCACCTCAATTGATTCATACATCATACTTTCACCGAAAATACACAATCATACATAACCGCACACAAAAATCACGTACCAAGCCTCAATTATTTGATAACCTGGCTCTGATACCAACAAATGTAACCCCCTTAGCCCGGCCTAGACGCTTGACCCGAACTACGAAGATTACACGAGGAAAACCAAAGTCAACCCGAAAGTCAACCTTAATTAACAACCTTTTTTTTCTTTTTAATCTTTTCTAGATGCGCATTAAGCCTATGTGAACTCTCAAGAATCATGGGAGAGAAAGGCACAGCGATCGGAAAGCATTTAGGGACTCAATTGCATAAATTACACGTTTAGGGACCAAAATGTAATTTTCCGAAATTATAAGGACTTTGCAGATTTTAGGTTTACCAATATGTAATTCGTCATGTTACATGCTCCTTAGTCGAATTTCAGCTTCAAAGGACATTCCAAGCTCAAGCAATTGCATCCACAACTTTCAAGACTAAATTGTAAAACATGAAAACATAAAACAATTCAAATCAACATCCAACGGTCAACTGTATCGGAACACCCACCCTTCGTACCGAAACGCCCGTATCGAAATGGTGTTGACCGTTTCGGTACTCAGGTATATTCCGAGACCAGTATCGAGACATGCTTCACCAGTAGCGAAACTGCTTCGAAACAGCTTCAGCCGTTCTGGAACACTATGGCCATTACATGCCTCCGTTTCGAAACAGTTGAGGGTGTTTTGATACACTTTGCCCAGTGACAGCAAAATTGCTGGTTTTTCACCTTTTAAATCAATCTAACATGCCTCAAAGAGCATCATATCATACCAGCAACTCATATTGATACTAAGGAATATATTTAAGACCGTTAAACTATAGCATGGCATCAAACACGAAAACATACAATCTAAAGGCATGCTTCCTAGTCTCGAAACCAATACAAGCAGCCAAACTCCAAACCAAACCTTTAGGACCATTTACAACACATAAATTCCAACACAAACATGCCACAAACTTACGGAGTTCAAAACACATCTCCCAAATACAACCTTGAAATTCCATTGCCAAAATCAAAACTAAAGTGTATAAAACATCACCATACATGAGCTTTGCACTTCCTTGGATGTTCGTAACCTTCTTGCTGCCCGAAAACACCTCAATTATCTGCATTATTGGTAAAAGAGAGCGTATGCACAATTGCTTAGTGGGGCATGCTCTAGAGAAAACCAACACAATAATGCATTTCATGAAATCACTTTCTCAAAAGCTTTTTCTACAACATGCTCATTCTATCTCATGCTTGAAAACCATTTCAAAGAAACTTCTCATTAAAAAACACATGTATCTCAATTCTATCTCATGCATTTAACCAATGCAAAACTCATGGCAAGGCCATACACATGCTTGTAAAACCGAAGCATTTCATATACAAATCTCATATGCATTTCTCATAGCATAAATCATCTCATCAATAAGTACAAGTGATTCAAAAGCATTTTCATATATTATATTGGCATTTCACATCTCATTATTACTCGAATATGCGAACATCATTCTCAAACAACTAGACGCTTCCGGTGGAATCTCACATCACCGTACTCACTTGTCTAGAAAATATAGTTTCCTGTGGAATTTCACATCACCGTACTCACATGGCGGAATCTCTCATCGCCACAAAGCTTGGGTATTTCACCAAATCCTACCCGATGGAGTGCCCATCATCGGTCTCTCCCTTTGGATTAAACCAAAGAGTACGTACGAATTTTTAGTTTATAGTGCACTCTCATCCTATTGATCGATCAATTATATCCGGTAAGTATCTCATCTTCTATGCCAATATAGTATGTCAAATATATCATTCCACCTACTGTTTTTCATGCAACATTTCTCAAATCTTTCACATCTCATTTCAAACCATAACATTTGCCATGATTTAAAACAAAAGCTCAAATCTCAACAATGCAACATGTTATTTCATGAAACCATTTCAAGCATCATCTCATGCTACAAATCATGCATAAAAACAGTAGGAATTTATCTATCTCAAACAATGAGCATGTAAAAGTATTTTAGTGGCAACCACCACATATAAGATAACAATCTAGCCAATACTTACTTCCGGAGTTAGGATGGTGTTTCAAACCTTTCCTAAATCCCCAAACCTTGTTTCTTTGTCCCTCAAGGACTTCTAAAACCATACGCACTCATCGATTACGTTTCGCTTGCTCGCCGAAACGCTATCTAAGCTCCCGGATCAACACCAAAGCCGTCCAAAGACGTCTCCCCTGTTTATAACACATAAGAGCAGAGGATTAATGCATCATTATGCATTGAAATTATCAGCCACACACCTAAACTTGTTGGTCTACTCAAAAACCATATTTCAGCTACCAAACACAACCGAAATCATCTCCAAACTCTTCCAAAACAAATCCCAGCTAAGATCTACCACTTCAAATCATTTCTAAACATCAATCAACATCAAAAATCATCACAAACTCGTCCTTATACCTCCAGCTATGACAGAACACCAAAACGACCCAAAAAAACCCAATTTAGCATACAAAACTTAGGAATCCAAGCCTATTCGGGATTTGTTTGATAAAACCTCATTTATAACATCAATTAACATCCAAAATACATTAGAAAACAACCTCAAAATAGAGCCTAACCATCAACCACGAAAATCATCAAGATCTCTCCAAAAACCTTGAATTTTAATACAATTTCTTGTGTCTAACAGTATAGCAACTCAGAAATCATTAACAAAGGATTGATAACTAGGGAATTTCAGTTAAGAACTGATCATTATAGGAGAAGGACGAAGCTTACCTCTAATGGCTGATTTCTCCTTGAATTGGGCAAGTTTTATTGAAAATCCAATGTAAAAACAAGAGGATTTGATGAGGAAAAGATTAGAAACCAAAAGGAGATTGAAATCTCATCAAAGCAATGAAAATCAAAGGATAATTGATGGAGGAAATGTGTTTGGCTGAATATAAATTGAGAGAAAATGAAATGAGAGAAAATTGATGAAAGGTAGTTATGAAAAGTCAAAGATAGTTTTCCTTCCAATTAATCTTTATTTCCTTTAATTAAAACATTAATAAAATCACCCAAATTAAGAAGAAATCTGATTAAAAACATTTTGGTAAAATTAGCTCTTTAAAGATTCAAAGTTTCAATCATGTACAAAACAGTCACTATTTAACTTTTGCAAAAACTGCGATTTGGTTACTACACCGAAATGTAGTATTTCCAAACCTTATTTTGTAAAATTGGTTTCACCATAATCATTCATATAATAATAAATGAGTATTTTTAGGTATTTTTCCATATTTTTAAAGCATCCCGAACTAGGTGTTCCCTAAATCTCCCTTAAAGATTCGAACTGTTCCCGACCGGTCCGAATCGAACTCTAAAACATCTAGGTCCAAATTTGGGGCGTTACAGAGGACACGCGTGAACATCTGAAAACTTTCCATGAGATCTGTGGATCATTCAGACAGCCAGGAATAAGCCCGAAAGTACTGAGGCTCCGGCTATTTTCTCATTCATAGAGGGATAGAGCGAAAACCTGGTGGAACAAGTTAACGTTGGGTTCAATACGAACTTGGGCGGATCTCTGTCGTGAATTTCTTTCTTGTTTTAATCCTTCTCTTTTATCTAAAAGACTGCGTAACGAGATTGCTACTTTTCAACAGGAAGATGACGAGCCAATGCACGAGGCATGGAACCGATTTACGACTCTCTTACGAAACTGCCCAATGCATGGATCCCCCATGTGGAATCAAGTTGTCAAATTCTATAATGCTGCCAATGCACACACTCGGATGAGGATTGATTCAGCAGCAAATGGCTTGCTATTAAACAAGGAACCAGAAGATGCAATGCTGGTGTTGAAAAAGTTAGCTAAAAATGATGAGGAGGTAGACGAGGAGTGTTTGTAAAGGAATGCGAATATGACAACTCCGTCAAAACTCATATTGCATATCTTACTAAGATAGTTGAAAACCTCCAAACGGAAGGATTCTAAAGCTGTATTTTCTCCCGAAGAGGTGTGCGATACCTGTAGCGGAAACCACAGTACAGATGAGTGTCCCTTATAATTTGAAGAAGGGATGTATGTTGGAAACTATAACAAGAACATAAGCTATGATTCCAATAATTACAACCCAAACAGGAGAAAGGACCCCAGTTTTTCTTGGAGCAACCCAAACAATGCATTGAACCCTGCAGTCCAGAGTAACCAGAACCAAGGTGGTCCCAGAATTCTGTCACGACAGAAACCATAGCAGCAGCCACAACAACAACTGGCAGCCACAACGAGCATACTGGAACAGTCCCTGGCAACCTTCATGTCTCAAATTGGAGCATATATGGCAAACATGGATCACTTTGTCAAGAAAATTGAATCTTTCATGGATAATACAGAGATGAGAATGACAAACCATGAGGCTACCCTAAAATCACTAGAGACACAGCTGAGCGAGGTTTCATAATTCATAAACTCAAGGCAGAATTGAGGATTCCCTAGTGATACTGAGGTCACTAGAAAACCCACACATAAGCAGTGCAAGGCTATTACAACGAGGAGTGGGAAACAATTACAAGGGCCTACAAATAAAGAAACATCTGATAAGGAATCGACCCCACAGAAACCTGCCGAGCACACTGCCCCAACAGAAGCAAAACAACTTGCTTTCGCCACACCTACCACGATAGCAGAATAAACAGAGAAGCAGACAGAGGAAACTACAGGATACGAGCCTCCTCAAATTTGATTCCCATGTGAAGGACGCCTCGAAGACTGCCGTCCTCCGCCCTCTTTTCTGCAGTAGTAGAAAAAACAGAAACAAGAGTACCAACTTAAGAAAATCTATGATGTTTTTTAAGCAAGTACACATCAACATCCCGCTCCTGAAAGCCATTAAGCAGATGTCTGGTTATGCAAAATTCCTAAAGGATGCAATGTCCAGGAGATCCAGACTTGGGGAATTTGAAACTGTGATGATGATAGAAGGATGCATGGCAATCCTACATAAACGTGCACCCCCTAAGAAGAAGGATCCTGGAAGCTTCATCATACCATGTATAATTGGTGACAAGTTTGTGGGTAAGGCGCTTTGTGATCTTGGTGCTAGCATTAATCCAATGCCCAAATCTGTATTTCAGAAGCTAGGTATTGGAAAAGAAAGACCCACGACAGTCATGCTACAACTGGCAGACCGCTCTTACGTACAACCAGAAGGGAAGATTGAAGACATTTTGGTAAGAGTGGATAAGTTTATTTTTCCTGCTGACTTTCTTGTTTTAGACTGTGAAGCAGATGAGAATGCACCGATCATCCTAGGGCGACCCTTCCTAGCCACAGGTAGAACAGTGATCGATGTAGAGAAAGGAGAACTGACCATGAGAGTCAATGACCAACAGATAAAGCTCAACGTTCTCCAAGCTATTTAGCAAGTTGATGCAGAGGAAGAATGCAAGGCTATATCAGAAGTCACCCTAGATCAACCCTGCATCAGATCTAGCTGTCATGACAGAAAATTTGGCCACTGCCATTGCAGTCACCTTAAGGACTGCCACGACAGCATTGACGATAGTGACTCCTCAGATAATTAAATATCTGATACTGAAGGTCCGAAGGAGGTAAATTTGATAGGCATACGTCCAGGTAAGTTCTTCGAGCCTTTGAATTATACCTCGAATGAACATGTGATCCAAAAGCCTTCCATTGAGCAACCACATGTTTTGGATCTTAAACCCCTGCCAGGGCATCTTAAATATGTTTTCCTTGGTCTTAATTATATGTTGCCCGTAATCATCTCCTCTATGTTGATGCAGGAACAACAGTTGATCAAAATACTACAACAGCACAAGAAAGCAATTGGATGGACCATTGTCGATATCTAAGGCATCAGTATGGCATTGTGCATGCATAAGATTCTCTTGGAGGATGACCATAAGCCGACAATTGATGCCCAAAGACGACTGAATGAAGCTATGTGAGAGGTGGTGCGAAAAGAAATCATCAAGTTGCTTGATGCTGGGATAATTTATGCCATCTCGGATAGCAAGTGGGTGAGCCTGGTGCAATGTGTACCGAAAAAGAGAGGCATAACCGTGTTAACAAACAAGGACAACGAGCTAATCCCAACCAAGACTGTGACCGGTTGGAGGATTTGTATGGACTACTGGAAGCTTAATAAGGCTTCCCGGAAGGACCACTTCCCCTTACCCTTCATTGATCAAATGTTAGATACATTAGCGGGGAAGCCTTACTATTGTTTCCTTGATGGCTACTCAGGTTATAACCAGATTGCAATTGCACCGGAGGATCAGGAGAAAACAACCTTCACATGCCCATACGGAACATATGCCTTCCGAAGAATGCCATTTGGACTATGCAATGCTCCAGCAACATTCCAACGATGTATGATGGCAATATTTTCGGACATGGTGGAAGATTTCCTTGAAATGTTCATGGACGACTTTTCTGTCTTCGGGGAAAGTTTCGATGATTGCCTAGGAAATTTGAAGAAGGTGCTTGAAAGATGTGAAGAGGCAAACCTCGTATTAAACTGGGAAAAATGCCACTTCATGGTGGATTAGGGCGTAATGTTGGGACAGAAGGTCAGCTACCGTGACATAGAGGTCGACAGAGCCAAAATCGAAGTTATTGAAAAACTGCCACCACCCACAACAGTCAAGGGCATAAGTAGTTTCTTAGGACACGCAGGGTTTTATCGCAGATTTATTTCCAATTTCTCTAAAATTACCAAACCCATGTGTCTCTTGTTGGAACATGATAGGGCTTTTGACTTTAACACTGAACGTACTGAGGCATTCAGGATATTGAAGGAAAAGCTTGTAACATCCCCTATAGTGCAGCCACCAGACTGGAGCGTACCATTCGAGATAAAGTGTGATGCCGGTGATTATGCTCTCAGGGTAACAGTAGGGTAGAGGAAGGAGAAACTCTTCCATGTGGTCTATTATGCCAGCAAAACTTTAAATGATGCCCAGATAAACTACACCACAAAAGAGAAGGAGTTACTCGTAGTGGTGTTTGCAATTGACAAGTTCTGATCATATATACTTGGACAAAAGTGGTGGTCCATACAGATCACCCAACACTCAAATATCTGTTCACCAAGAACGATGCTAAGCCAAGATTGATACATTGGATTATGGTGCTGCAAGAATTCGATATTGACATCAAGGACAAAAAAGGAACAGAAAACCAAGTAGCGGATCATTTGTCAAGACTGGAGATGAGAAAGGACCAAGAGAAAGACAAGACTGACATACTGGAGACTTTCCCAGACGAGCAATTGTTCAATGCCACCTGCACTACCGCGACAACCATGACGACAAGTAAGCTTCCTGAAATCGCTTGGTATGCAGACATAGTAAATTACATTGTTAGTGGTTTATTACCCCCTAAACTTAACTACCAGGCAAGGAAGAGGTTCCAAAATGATGCAAACCATTATTATTGGGACGAACCTCTTCTATTTAAGCATTGTGCAGATCAAATCATCAGGAGATGCATACCACAGGAAGAACATGAAGAAGTGCTTCACCACAGCCATGTTGCTCCTTATGGAGGACACTTAGGAGGAAATAAAACTGGTGCCAAAGTTCTGCAAATCTGGTTTTTATTGGCCTACACTGTTTAAAGATGCACAAGCCTTTTATAAGAGTTGTGATAAGTGCCAAAGGACTAGAAACATCTCGAGAAGACATGAGATGCCCTTGCAGAACATTCTCGAAGTCGAAATTTTTGATGTTTGGGGAATCGACTTCATGAGATGCCCCTGCCAAAGTTCTGCAATCTAGTTTTTATTGGCCTACACTGTTTAAAGATGCACAAGCCTTTTATAAGAGTTGTGATAAGTGCCTATACATACTGTTGGAAGTAGACTACGTGTCCAAGTGGGTAGAGGTTATCGCCACACAAAAGAACGATGTGAAGACCGTGCAAAGATTCCTCCACAAAATATCTTTACAAGGTTTGGCATCCCAATGGCGATTATCAGTGATGAGAGTAGGCACTTTGACAATAGGGTAATTGCTAGTGCGTTAAAGAAGTATGGAGTAAAGCATAAAATCGCAACAGCATATCACCCTCAAACCAATGGCTGGCCGAAATCTAAAATAGAAAAGTGAAGAACATCCAAGAAAAGATGGTCAAACCAACTCGAAAGGACTAGTCTCTTCACCTAAATGATGCACTATGGGCCTACAGAACTACGTTTAAAACGCCATTGGGAATGTCACCTATCGACTCATCTACAGAAAAGCTTGCCACCTTACTGTCGAGATAGAGCATAAGACATATTGGGCTATCAAGACAATTAACATGGATTGGGACAAGGCAGCACAGAAAAGGCTACTGGATTTAAATGAAATTGAAGAAATTGGAGCCATGTCCTACGACAATGCCAAAATCTACAAGGACAAAACAAAGAAGTGGCACGACAGAAAACTGCTGCCACGACAGTTCTGCCCAGGGCAGAAGGTGTTGTTGTTCAACTCTAGGTTGAAACTCTTTCCTGGAAAGCTTAAATCTAGATGGTTTGGCCCTTTCCAAGTAGTACAAACTTTTCCCCATGGTGCCATTACAATCAGATCAATCAAGGATGGACACCAATTCAAAGTCAATGGACAAAGGCTAAAAAACTATCAGGGGACTGAAGCCACAAGGGTACAAGAAGTAGTTACTTTAGGAGATGCCCCTCAAGGCATCCCTAATATATTGTTTATTTTAGTTTTCAGGTAAATGAAGGGAGCAAAGCAAAGAGGTGGAATGAACCAACCCACCACATTCACAACAGCCCATGAAGCCTAATGGAACAAACATGTCGTGATAGCCTATTACCAGCTGTCGTGGCAGACGCAGAAACTACAGCCTGCCACAGAGCTGTCGCGGCAAACACGGAAACGCGTGATAGACGCGTTAGGAAATCGCGTGACAGCTGGCTCCGTTATTCACGCCACCCGTTACAGTTCCAACGGGCAGAAAAATCATGTTCTATATAAAGCTCCCTTCCCATTTCATTTTCACCTCATTCCATTCTCTCTACTTTGCTCTCAATAATTTTAGCTTTTTAGAAATTTTCTTTATTTTCCACAGTTTCCTTATAATGACTACTTGATCAACCCGAAGGAGTGCTGCCTTCACCTCTGCCACATCAGTTTCTACACAAAATCCCCAGAAGGTTCGCATCGGCAGACATGGAGAAGAGATACTACGACTCCTTCTAGAAACGAGAGATGTGGGAAGAACGGGGTTTCACCTACACCAAATAGACGGAATATCTAGGTCTCGAAGGCTTCATCTCCAAGAAGATTATTGCACCAAAGTGGCAGATGTTTGTTGTCCAACCGGAGAAGATGAACGTCACATTGGTCCGTGAATTCTACGATGCCATCTCCTCCAAGGATGCCACGACAGTAACGGTTAGGGGTAAGGAAATCTCCCTTGAACCAGCCTACATCAATACACTGTATGGACTTTATGTGGGCAGAAAGGAGGATTCACACAGAAGATTTGTTAATACTCTGTCGCCGACAGACTATGATAACATCATGGCAGAATTGACGGAAGAATGCACCACTTGGAACGATGATCCCAAGCATAGATGGGCGGTGCGAAGGACCCAGCTCTTACCGACAGCCAAACTCTGGAACCACTTTGTAAAGAAGCGTCTGATGCCAACATCACACAACAGGACAGTGGACTGGCAAAGACTTGCCCTCGTGCATTCCGTCACCAACGAGCGGCAGATCAATGTTGGTAAATACATACTCGATGGCATCCATGAGTGTGCAACAAGGATAATGGGCCCCCTTTTCTTCCCCTATCTCATCACGTCCCTCTGTCGAGCTCATGAAGTGCCTGAAATTGATGAAGACGTAAAGATACAAGGCAAAAGATGGACGCAGTAGAACATATACGGCCTAATGGAGCTGAAGTCAGCCACCCCCTTGACATATGTGGATCCCTCTACCGCGACAGAACCAACAACATAGCCTGATTCCATAGAGCTTGTCGCGGTAGAGCCTGAGCAGACTGCGGCCGCACAACCAACAGACACCTCCAGCCAAATCATTCACATGCTGAAGAAGATAGAGGAACGACAACTGGGCTTCATGGGATTCATGAGGGACTTCACCACTACCACGATAAACTTCATTAAGGTTGATATAAATTATCCAAACGTGTAGTTTCCCTCTTTCCCAAAAAATTCTTCTTGCCAATCTGACACATGCTGCCAGCTCTAAAATGCCCACGCCAACTGCTGCCTCCACTACACCCTCTGCCACGGCCGATTACGGTGACAGGTGATCTACCACTCCCCGAGGAGCAAAATGGAAGGAACCACTTCCAGAGATTGATCCAAAGTACTTTGAAGGTTTCTCCTCATCCTAAGTTTGGCAGGATGACTCTGACTCAGAGCCATCTGTCATCCGGGAGTTAGCCAAAGACTTCCCTCCAATGAAGAAGAAGAAGTTGAATGAAACTGTTGAAGGACCCTGCCACGACAAAGCAGACGGCAACAGCAACAGTGACAACGAACTCTAGGTTTTGGAGAAAGCTCCAAAAATCTCACCTACCCGAGTCCAGCCACCTCGAGAGGTCAAAAAGAAGGTAGCTTCACCATCCCCCACTCCGAAGCCAGCTTCTACCACAATAGTGACTGCCCGCCGGCAGCTCTGCATCAGCAGCAGCAGTGACGACAGCTCATCAACTTAAGTTCTTTTCTTTTACACTTGTTATTTCTGTTGTTTATCTTATATATTTGTGATGTTTTTCTTTTTCTTGTCTTTCATTTTTATTTTGTTGTCCTGCACTGAGGGCAATGCAACCCTTGAGTTTGGGGGTAGGCAGTCCTCTATTATTTAAATGCACTTTTTATGTTGTGTCTCACTCTAGTTATTTTTTGTGTCAAAAAAACCTATATTTATATTTATATATATTGGCTTAATTCTGTTGATTTGTTCTTAACTGTCGCCTCATTCACTGTCGTGACAGCATCTTTAGAATGTTCTAGGAAACATTTAAAGCCTTAATATAGTTCTGAAACCTTAAACACTTTGTGACTTACATGATGAAAGAATTTTGTTAGCAGACTTAAAGTAGTAAACTTACCCACTTGAGTTAGAAAAAAAGACTTATGCTTAAGATACTCCTAGAGGTGCCTATCACTGGCTCTAGGAAAATAAGCAGAGAAACTTCTAGAGGTGCCTAAAATACCGGCTATAGTAGAAAAATTTAATAAATAAATCAGAACTAGAGGTGCCCAAACTGGCTCTAATAAAGAATTGTTTGGAAATAAAATTCTAAGTAGGCTAAGTAAATACTCTAGTTGCTAAAAAGTCCGAGTCATGTTTGTTCACAAAACATGCTCACACTTGCACGAGAACTATATTACTGCCCTGGATAGATTCTTTAACATTTGAATATATGTTGATCTTGATGGAAAAAGTGTTGTGGGTAAGGATTGTTCACTGAGCTAAGCCAAAGCCAAAAGAATAATCATGTTAGCTAGGTTGCATTTGCTTGAGGACAAGCAAAGATTCGAGTTTGGGGGTATGTTGAGTGCATAAAAGTTCTATATTTTAACTCTCATATATTCACATTTTTGCTGCACTCAAGCATGTTTAATCTCATTTTAGGATAGATTTCTGCATACACATCACAATTAGATAAAATTGCATAGATGATGCTGATTTCGGTCACTTTTTACAGGTAACTGATGCAGAAACACCCAGGGCAGCAAAGAAACAGAGGCAAGTTGCGGAACTAGAGCTAACAGATGAAGAACACTACCTGTCGTGTCATCTGTCGTGGCAGCAATGACGACAGTGAAGACACTAAGGTGGAAGAGCAAAGTGGAGCTCGATTGATAGAGAATTTTAAGTCGGTCTGTCGAGAATCACTCCCAAATTTTTCTTAGCCCTGAAGCAGAAGAAAGAACGGGCCCAAAGTTCAAGGAAGAAAGTCAAAGCAATAAAAGAGGACGAATTAAAGACATCTACTCAGAATATTTAGTCTTTAATAGAGTTGCACTTTAATTTAAACTTGTATTCTTTCCATAGTACAAAACTTGGACCCAAGGCCTATAAATATGCTTGTAATTCGACTAAGCAAGGCATATCTAGCTCCTAGCCATATTCCCCCAAAACCCTATTCGTTTCTCTCTCTCCATCATGTTCTAAACGTCCCCTAGGGCTAAGGGTTGATCTTGTAAAGTGGTTGTAAGGATTGTATTGATCTTAGGTTTTTTCTGTTCAATTAATAAAAAGATTCAAGTTTATTTACTCTGGTTTCAACATCTCATAAGAGTTTCGGGAGAGCATTGTGAGGTTATACATTTGTTGCTGCACATGGTACATAGCACCACTAAAAACAAAAAAAGAAAAAAAGTGCAGTAATAAAAAGGGTAAAGATATGTTGCCAGTCCCCGGTAACGGCGCCAAAAACTTGTTGCGTGTAAAAGAGTCCTATCACAAATAGTGCAAGAGTACACGACGCAAGTACTAAAGTGATATTTGGAGTATCAGATATCATCTCCACAGGGACTGGAAATAACTTTATCCTTGAATTACTGCACAAGAGAGAAAAATAGTTTAATTGGATTGTGATGTAATCTTGATAAACAATAAAATAAAAGAGTAAGGAATCAGGGTTAAGAAATAGGCGGACATTGATTTGCTCAGTAGTGCAGGTATTGCACTATAAGAGGAACTTCTATTCTCTGTCGTCGTCCCTGTCGCAACAGCACCTGTCGCGGCAGAAGTATGTTGATGTCGCGGAAGCAATCACACAACTCTGTACTTCAAGCTTGGCAAGAATCCCTGCTATGACTTGTCCTATCCCTAGGCCCAAGTTCTGTTGATGGACACTTTATGGATAATACCTCCCGACGTGAATCAAAGGGTGAAAACCAATGTTGTTGAATTCTTCCTTAGCCACTTAACCTCGTACTTATCCCTAAGCCGAGATGGTTTAACCATAAACAAGAAAACATATATTTATTCCGTTCGTATGCTTGACTCTCCCAATATCAAACAAATAGATAACCTCACAATGCTCTCTTGATACTCTTGCGAGATATGAACAACCAGAATAAATAAACTTGAAGTTTTTATTGCTTGACAAAAATTTCCTAAAACAATACAATCCTTGCAACTACTTTACAAAATCAACCCTTAGCCCTAGGGAGAGTTTAGAACATGATGAAGAGAGGAAAACAACATGGGTTTTGGGGAAGATGACTAGGAATGAGATATCCTTCCCTAGGTCGAATTGCATGCCTTTATATAAGCCTCGGGTCGAAGTTTTCTAATATGGCAAGAATACAAGTTTAAACTAAAGTACAACTCTATTAAAGATTAAATCTTCTGAGTAGATGCCTTTACCTAGTCCTCTTTTCTTGCCTTGAGTTTCTTCCTTGGACTTTGGGCTTGGCCTTCATTCTACCTCAGGGCTCATGAAAATATAGGAGTGGTCCACGACAGACTGGTTTGAAATCCTCTATCTGTCGAGCTCCACTTCACTTTTCCACTTCACCCTTTTGTCGTCATGGCTGCCACGACAGTGGCCGTGGTAGAGTTTGCTCCTCGACTTCAGTTCTGTGATCTAGCTCTGCTCCTTTACTTCCCTGAGTCTGCTACTGCAGATACCTGTAAAAGTGACCAAAATCAGTAGCAAATGTGCCATTTTATCTAATTGTGATGTATATGCAGAAATCTATCCTAAATGCAATGAAATATGCTTGAACGCAGTAGAAATATGGGTAAATGAGGGGTAAAATATAGAACTTTTATACACTCAACAAACCCCCAAACTTAAGTTATTGCTTGTCCTCAAGCAAATACTACCTAACTAAAAATAAAAACTTTTTGGTTTGGCTTAATTCAGTGAACTTTTCACTACCTACCACACATTCCCTATTAAGAGCAATGACTTGTCAGGCGTTTCTGGATTTATACGGAACAATGCTATAGTTCTTGATCAGTGTGTCCAGGTTTTGTGAACAAATATATGCCTAGAATCCCTTAGCTTACCAGAATAGTCATGCTTACTAACTTGAGTTTTATGCCAATTCATTTTTTTTGGAGGCAATTCTTAGGCTCCTTTAGTTTTTTTCAGACTCTTGACTCAACTGCATCTTTTATGGAGGCAATTATTAGGCTTCTTTAGTTTTTTCTGACCTTGGAATTCATCTTTTTATGGAGGCAATTATTAGGCTCCTTTAGTTTTTTCTAACTTAAGCTCAAAGAGAAATCTCCCTAAAATCAGTGTAAGGCAGTTTTGCAAGCAAATGAGTCTGAACTGTTTCTTTCTTTTATTTCTTTCCTAGAGCCAGTGATAGGCACATCTAGGGGCAACAAAAGTGGGTAAACATTCATATTCTAGTGCACTACATAAGTCTAGATAGCATAAGAGTCACAAATGGTGTTCTAAAGATCAGAACTATATCAAGGCTCTAAATAGTTCCTAAAAACATCCAAAAGGCTCTATCACGATAGAGTATGTCGCGGCAGGTAAGTTCAGTTCAAAGACTTAAGCCAGATTTTTGTTTTTATTTTCTTTTTTTGACACAAAAATAAACTTAAAAATAAACTAACAATTAGACATGAATTAAGACACAACTAACAGTTTCATTACTGGAGGGATGCCCACCCCCAAACTCGAGGGTTGCATTGCCCTCGATGCATGACATTGAAAAATAGGAAAAACAGAAAATACATCACAAAATAGATAAAACAGCAAAGACAACAAAATATAAGATATGAAACTTAAGTTGAGGAGTTGTCATCGCTGCTGATGCTGACTTTGAGCTGCCGGCGGGCAGTAACCTTAATGGCAGGGGCTGGCAGGTTGCTGGGGGACGCAGAGGCCAATTTCTTCTTTGCCTCTAAAGGTGGCTGGACACGTATTAATGAGATGCGTGGGGGCTGGTCCAGGACCACGAGATCATCATCGGAGCTGCTGCTGCTGATGCTGGCAGATCTGCCTTGGCAGGGTCCTTCGACTGTCTCATTCAGCTTCTTCCTTTTCATCGGAGGGTAGTCCTCTGAGATGTCTCGGGTTACAGATGGCTCGGAGTCAGAGTCCTGCCAGACGGAGGAGGAGGAGAACCCTTCAAAGTATTTGGGGTCAATCTCCGGTAGGGGGTCATTCCTCTTCTCTCCTCTGGGTGTGGAGATTTTTTATCGCCTTCGCCTGTCGTGGCAGGTGTGGGTGTGGAGGCAGCAAATAGTGTTTTGGGGCTCGCAGCAGGAGTGGGGACAGTGAAAAAGTTTTCTGGGAAGGAGGGGAATTGCACATGGGTAAAATGTAAATCATTTTGAATGAAATTTATCGTTGTGGCTGTGAAGTCCCTCATGAAGCCCATCAGTCTGAGCTGTCGTTACTCCATCCTTTTCAGCATCGTCAAAATCTGGCCAGAGGTGTCTGCCGGTGGTGCTGCTGTCGTCTGCTCTGGGCCTGCTGCGACAAGTTCAGGTGAGCTAGGGCCTGCAGTTGGTTCTGTCGTGGCAGAGGGTTGATGTATTACAGAGGAGTGGCAGCTTTCAAATCCATCAGACTGTAAATATTACGTTGCATCCACCCTTTTCCTTGGACCTTGACATCCTCTCCAATTTCTGGTACGTTGTTGCCCGGCAGATTGTGGTGATGAGATAGGGGAAGACGAGAGGGCCTTACGGTCAGAGAGCACACTCGAGGATTCTGTCCCGGATGTAGCGGCCGATATTTATTTGCCTCTCCTTTAGAATAGAATGGACAAGGGCTAACCTCGATCTGTCAAAGTGCTGTCGTGGGAGATAGGCATGAGGCATTTTTTTTTTGACAAAGTGGTTCCACAGCTTGGCTTGTGGGGTCAGCTGGGTCCTCCTCACGATCCATCAGTGTTTAGGGTCATCGTTCCACTTTGTTCATTCTTTTGTAACCTCTGCAATGACAACGTCATAGTCTGCCGGTGACATACTATTCACAAACCTTCGGTGGGCGTCCTCCTTCTTGCTTACGTATATCCCGTATAGTGTGTTGATGTATGTTGGCTCGAGAGAGATTTATTTGCCTCGAACAGTTACTGTCGTGGCATCCTTACTATTGACGACAACGTAGAATTCTCGAACGAGGGTTACGTTCATTTCCTCGGGTGGGGCAGCAAATTTCTGCCACTTGAGGGCTTGTATCTTCTTGGCTATGAAACCTTCTAGCCCTAGATCTCCTGTTTGTTAGTTGTAGATGAACCCTCGTTCCTCCCACATTTCCCTATTTTGGAAAGAACTGTAGTACCTCTTGGCAGATTCTGTGGATGCGAACCGGTTAGGAATGGCATTGTGACTTGGGGTTGATACTATTGTGGTAGAGGTGGAGGCAGTGCTACGGCGGGTGTTTCTGCTGGCCATTGCAAGGACTGTAGCAAAAATGGAAAGAAATTTCTGAGATCTAAAATAGAGGAAGTAGTTGAGAGAATGAGAATGAGATGAAAAAATGAATAGGGAGTGGGGGTTTATATAGAATAGGGATTTTCTGTCCGTTGGGTCTGTAATGGCAGGCGCGAATAACAGAGCCAGCTGTTACGCAGTTTCTGACGCATCTGTCACGCGTTTCCATGTCTGTTGCGTGTCTGTCGCGACAGCTTCGTGACAAGTTGTCTTCTCCGCATCTGTCGCGACAGTTTGTGACAGGCTGTGACGACAGGCTCGCCCGTTGGGCTTTTTGGGCTGTTGTGATTGCGGTGGGCTGGTTCATTCCTCCACTTTGCTTTGCTTCTTTTATTTCCTAAAAATAATTAAATAAATAACTGAATTAAAATCCTGGTTCCTACAATAAATAAATAAAAATCTTAATTCCTAATAAATAAATAAAAATCTTAATTCCTATAAATAAATAAAATCTTAATTCCTTGAGGGGCATCTCATAAAGTAACTACTTCATGCATCCTTGGGGCTTCAGTCCCCTGATAATGCTTGAGTCTCTATCCATTGACCTTGAACTGGTGCCCAACTTTTAGTCATCTGATTGTAATGGCACCATGAGGGAAAACTTAGACAACCTAGAAAGGACCAGACCACCTAGATTTAAGCTTTCCTGGGAAAAGCTTCAACCTAGAGTTGAACAACAACACATGCTACCCTGGGCAGAACTGTCGTGGCAGGAGCTTCCTGTCGTGCCACTTCTTGGTTTTGTCCTTGTAGATCTTGGCATTGTCGTAGGCCATTTCTCAAATTTCTTCAATCTCATTCAAGTCTAGTAGCCTTTTCTTTCCTGCCTTATTCCAGTCCATATTTACTGCCTTGATAGCTCAGTATGCTCCGTGTTCTATCTCAACAGGTAAATGACAGGTTTTCCCATAGATGAGTCGATAGGGTGAAATCCCCAATGGTGTTTTGAACGCTGTTCTGTACGCCAAGAGTGCATCATTGAGATGTAGAGACCAATCCTTTCGAGTGGGTTTAACCATCTTCTCTAGTATGTTCTTTACTTCTATGTTCGATATCTTGGTCTTCACATTGGTTTGAGGGTGGTATGTTGTTGCATTCCGGTGCTTTACTCCGTATTTTCTCAAGGCAGCAACAATTACCCTATTATCGAAGTGTCTCCCCTCATCACTAATTATCGCCCTTGGGATGTCAAATCTGGAGAAGATGTTCTTGTGAAGAAATCTTTGTAAAGTCTTGGTATCATTTTTTGAGTGGCGATTGCTTCTACCCACTTTGACACATAATCCACTGCCAGTAGGATATATAAGTTCCCGCAAGATGCTGGGAATGGTCCCATGAAATCGATTCCCCATACATCGAAGATTTCAACCTCTAATATGTTCTTTAGTGGCATATCATGCCTTCTCGATATGTTCCCAGTCCTTTGGCACTTGTCACAACCTTTGTAAAAAGCTTGTGCATCCTTGAACAGTGTGGGCCAATAGAGACCAGATTGCAGAACTTTGGCAACAGTTTTGTTTCCACCTAGGTGTCCTCCATAAGGAGAAGCATGGCAGTGGTGAAGCACAACTTCCTGTTCGTCTTGTGGTACGCATCTCCTGATAATCTGGTCTGCACAGTGTTTGAAAAGAAGATGTTCGTCCCAATAATAATGTTTTGCATCATTTTGGAACATCTTCCTTGCTTGGTAGTTAAGTTCAGGAGGTAATATCCCACTCACAATGTAATTAACAATGTCAGCATACCAAGGGGTTTCAGGAAGCTTACCTATCGCAATGGCTGTCGCGGCAGTGCTGGTGGCAGCAAACAATTGCTCATCTGGGAAGGTTTCCAGTATGTTGGTTCTGTCTGTGGATTGACTCCTTCTCATCTCCAGCCTTGACAAGTGCTCTGCTACTTGGTTCTATGTTCCCTTTTTATCCTTGATATCAATGTCAAATTCTTGCAGCAGCAGAATCCAACGTATCAATCTAGGTTTCCCATCCTTTTTCGTGAACTGATACTTCAGTGTTGAATGGTCTGTATGGACCACCACCTTTGTTCCAAGTATATACGGACGAAACTTGTCGATTGAGAACACCACTGCTAACAGCTCCTTCTCTATCGTGGTGTAGTTGACTAGGGCATCATTTAGTGTTTTGCTGGCATAGTAAATCACATGGAAGAGCTTATCCTTCCTCTGCCCTAATGCTGCCCCGACAGCGTAGTCACTGACATCACCCATTATTTCAAATGGCAAACTCCAGTATGGTGGTTGTACGATCGGGGCTGTTACCAACTCCTCCTTCAGTATTCTGAATGCCTCAGTACATTCAGCATTAAAATCAAAGGGACGATTCTACTCCAATAGGTGGCATAAGGGCTTGGTAATCTTCGAAAAATTGGGTATAAATCGTCGATAAAACTCGGCATACCCTAAGAAACTTCGAATCCCCTTGACTGTGGCGGGTGGCGGCAGCTTTTCGATGGCCTCTATTTTGGCTCTGTCTACCTCTATACCGCGACAGCTCACCTTGTGGCCTAGTACTATTCCTTCATCCACCATGAAGTGGCATTTTTCCTAGTTCAAAACCAAGTTCACCTCTTCGCATCTCTCAAGAACTTTCTGTAAGTTGCCTAAACAACCTTCAAAGCTGTCTCCAAAGAAGGAAAATTCGTCCATGAAAATTTCTAGGAAATCCTCCACCATGTCGGAGAATATTGCCATCATGCACCGTTGAAAGGTTGCTGGTGCATTGCAGAGACCAAATGGCATTCTTCGAAAGGCATGGGTGTCGTACGAGTATGTGAAGGTGGTTTTCTCTAGGTCCGCCGGTGCGATTGCTATTTGTTTATAACCTGAGTAACAATCAAGAAAATAGTAGTCAGGTTTCCCCGCTAATCTATGAAGCATTTGATCAATAAAAGGTAAGGGGAAATGGTCTTTACGGGTAGCTTTATTAAGCTTCTGGTAATCCATACAAACCCTCCAACTGGTCACATTACCGGTTGGGATTAATTCGTTTTCTTTGTTGGTTAACACGGTTATGCCTCCCTTTTTGTGCACACACTGCACCGGGCTCACCCACTTTCTATCCGAGATGGCGTATATGATTCTGGCGTCGAGCCATTTGATAATCTCTTTCCTCACCACTTCTCTCATAGCCTCGTTCAAACGTCTTTGGGCATCAATAGTCGGCTTATGATCATCCTCCAAGAGGATTTTGTGCATGCATAACGTCAGACTGATGCCTTGGATATCGGCTATAGTCCATGCAATAGCCTTCTTATGCTGATGTAGCATTTTGATTAGCCAATGTTCCTGTTTCTGCATCAACTTGGAAGAGATGATTATGGGCAACATATCATTTAAACCAAGAAAGACATATTTAAGCTGCCCTGGCAGAGGCTTAAGATATAGAACAAGTGGCTTTTCCATTGAAGGCTTCTTGATTATATCTTCATTCGAGGTATAATTTAGAGGCTCAAAGAACTTACCTAGACGAGTGCCTATCCAATTTACCTCCTCAGGACCTTCAGTGTCGGTTGTTTCTGAGTCAGAGGAGTCACTATCGTCGTTGTTGCCGTGACAGTCTTCCAGGTGACTGCTATGGCAATGACCAAACTGTCTATCGTGGCAGCTCGACCTGATGCAGTGTTGAGCAAGGACTACTTCAGAGATTGCCTTGCACTCTTCTTCTACATCAGCCTATTTTATTGCTTAGAGAACATTGAGTTTGATTTCCTGATCATTCACTCTTATGGTCAGTTCTCCTTTCTCAACATCGATCACAGTTCTGCCTGTGGCTAGGAAGGGTCGCCCTAGGATGATCGGTGCATTTTCATCTGCTTCACAGTCTAAAACAAGAAAGCCAGCAGGAAAAATAAATTTATCCACTCTTACCAGAATATCTTCGATCTTCCCTTCTAGTTGTACGTAAGAGCGGTCTGCCAGCTGCAACATGACTGTCGCGGGCCTTGCTCGTCCAATACCTAATTTTTGAAACACAGATTTGGTCATTAGATTTATGCTAGCACCAAGATCATAAAGTGCCTTACCCACAAACGTATCGCCGATTATGCACGGTATGATGAAGCTCCTAGGATTATTCTTCTTTTGGGTTGGATGCCTGTGTAAGATTGACATGCATCCTTCTGTCATCTTCACTGTCTCAAATTCCCCAAGTCTAGACATTTTCGACATTGCGTCCTTGAGAAACTTAGCATATCTGAGCATCTGCTTTATGGCCTCTAACAACGGTATGTTAATGTGTACCTGTTTAAAAATATCATAAATCTTTTTAAGTTAGTACTCTTGTTTTTGTTTCTGTAACCGATGTGGAAAAGGAGGTGGAGGACGGTAATCTTCGAGACACCCTTCACATGGAATTCGGATCTGAGGAGGTTTAGGTTCTTCAGCATCCTATTCTTTCTCCTATGTCCCTTCTGCTGTCGCGGCAGGTGTGTTGACAACAGGTTGTTCTTCCTTTGTCGGGGCAGTGTTCACGGCAGGTGTATTTGGGTCGGTTCCTTACTTGGTATGTTCTTCATATTCAGCCCTTGTAACCGTTTCCCACTCCTAGTTGTAATTGCTTTACACTGCTCATGTGTGGGTTTTCTAGTGACCTTAGTAGCACTTGGGAATCCTCCGTTCTGCCTTGGCTTGATATGCTGGGAAACTTGGCCCATCTATGTCTCTAGAGATTTCAGGGTAGCCTCATGGTTTTTCATGCTCATTTCTGTCTTGTCCATGAATGATTCAGTTTTCTTGACAAAGTGATCCATGTTCGCCATGTATGCTCATGTTTGTGACATAAATGTTGCCAATGTTTGTTCCAGTATACTAGGTGTGGCTATTGGCTGATGCTGTGGCTGCTGTCGTGACATGATTCTAGGTACCCCTTGGGTTTTGTTGTTCTGCATTGGAGGAATCAATGCATTGTTCGGATTGCTCCAGGAAAACTTAGGATCCTTCCTCCATTTGGGATTGTAATTGTTGGAATAATAGTTTCTTGGCTTGTTATAATTCCCAACATACATCCCTTCTTCCAACTCTAAAGGACAATCTTCTGAACTGTTATTCCCACTACATGTCTCACATACCTCTTCAGCAGAATATACGGCTTTAGAATCTTTCCGCTGCATATTTTCCACCATCTTTGTGAGGTATGCAACATGTGATTTTAGTGAATTATCAACTTCATAATCCTTTATATATATCCCTCTTTTGCCCCCTCTCCTAGCTGTAGGAAATTGTTTTTTAACACTATCATTGCCTCGTCTGATTCCTTATCCAGTAATAGCCCATTTGCTGCTGAATCTATTCTCAAACGAGTGAGTGCATTGGCAGCGTTGTAGAATTTGACGACCTAATTCCACACGGGGAATCCATGCATCGTGCAGTTCCGAAGAAGAGTTGTAAATCTGCCCCACGCCTCGTGCATTGGTTCGTCATCTTCCTGTTGAAAAGTAGCAATCTCGTTACGCATTCTTTCAGATAAATGAGAAGGATTAAAACGAGATAAGATTTCACGAGAGAGATCTTCCCAAGTTCGTATTGAACCCAGCGTTAATTTATTCCACCAAGTTTTAGCTATATCTCTCAATGAATGGGGAAATAACCGAAGCCTCAGTACTTCCAGATTTATTCCTGGCAATCTGAACGATCCACAGATTTCTTGGAACGTTTTCAGATGTTCACGGGCATCCTCAGTTGCAGAACCACTAAATTGGCCAGCATAATTTATCATGTTGAACATAACAGGTTTCATCTCAAAGCTTTCAGCTTCCACGTCTGGCAAGTTGGTTTCCAGTTCAACATGGTCATTGACCTTGTAGTCGCGGCAGGACTATCGTGCGGCATCGGCAACAGGCCGTTCATTCTGGACATCTTGGGGAGGATCATCAACAACCCTCTGGTTATTGTTGTGTGGGTCATCTACCCCGTCGTTCTGCCTTCCGTTCACCATTTCATCTAGTTGCTCCTCAAGATAGTTATTTCTTGCTATCAAGAGTCGGGCTTGGTTCCTGAGTTGATACGTGCGTTCGATTTCTGGGTCTAGTTCTTACTCAAGTTCTTTACCACGTCTAGATCTGCGTATAAGAAAACAGAAAACCTTGTGAAAAGCACATGGTACATAGCACCACTAAAAACAAAAAAAGAAAAAAAAAAGTGCAGTAATAAAAAGGGTAAAGATATGTTGCCAGTCCCCGGCAACGGTGCCAAAAACTTGTTGCGTGTAAAAGAGTCCTATCACAAATAGTGCAAGAGTACACGACGCAAGTAGTAAAGTAATATTTGGAGTACCGGATATCGTCTCCACAGGGACTGGAAATAACTCTATCCTTGAATTACTGCACAAGAGAGAAAAATAGTTTAATTGGATTGTGATGTAATCTTGATAAACAATAAAATAAAAGAGTAAGGAATCAGGGTTAAGAAATAGGCCGATATTGATTTGCTCAGTAGTGCAGGTGTTGCATTGTAAGAGAAACTTTTGTTCTTTGTCATTGTCCCTGTCGTGGCAACACCTGTCACGGCAGAAGTATGTTGATGTCGCGGCAGTGATCACACAACTCTATACTTCAAGCTTGGCAAGAATCTCTGCTATTACTTGTCTTATCCCTAGGCCCAAGTTCTGTTGATGGACACTTCTTGGATAATACTTCCCAGCGTGAATCAAAGGGTGAACACCAATGTTGTTGAATTCTTCCTTAGCCACTTAACCTCGTAGTTATCCCCAAGCCGAGATGGTTTAACCATAAACTGGAAAACGCGTATTTATTTTGTTCGTATGCTTGACTCTCCCGATATCAAACAAATGGATAACCTCACAATGCTCTCATGATACTCTTGCGAGATATGAACAACCATAATAAATAAACTTGAAGTTTTTATTGCTTGACAGAAATTTCCTAAAACAATACAATCCTTGCAACTACTTTACAAAATCAACCCTTAACCCTATGGGAGTTTAGAACATGATGAAGAGTGGAAAACGACAAGGGTTTTGGGGAAGACAGCTAGGAATGAGATATCCTTCCCTAGGTCGAATTACATGCCTTTATATAGGCCTTGGGTCCAAGTTTTCTAATATGACAAGAATACAAGTTTAAACTAAAGTACAACTCTATTAAAGTTTAAATCTTTTGAGTTGATGCCTTTAATTAGTCATCTTTTCTTGCCTTGAGTTGCTTCCTTGGACTTTGGGCTTGGCCTTCATTCTGCTTCAGGGCTTAGAAAAATATAGGAGTGGTCCACAACAGACCGGCTTGAAATCCTCTATCTGTCGAGTTCCACTTCACTTTTCCAATTCGCCCTTCTGTCATCATGGCTGCCACGGTAGCATTTGCTCCTCGACTTTAGTTCTGTGATCCAGCTCTGCTCCTTTGCTGCCCTGAGTCTGCTGCTGTAGATACCTGCAAAAGTGACCAAAATCAGTAGCAGCTGTGGCATTTTATCTAATTGTGATGCATATGCAGAAATCTATCCTAAATGCAATGAAATATGCTTGAATGCATCAGAAATATGGGTAAATGAGGGGTAAAATATAGAACTTTTATACACTCAACAACATTTGCTTAATATCGGGAGATTTAAGCTTTCGAAAGGAGTAAATACGTGTTTTCCAGTTTATGGTTAAACCATCTTGGTGTTCGTAACGCCTCGGTTTTCGGCTTAGAAGTTTTGGGCGTTGACCGGTTCGGTCAAAGTGCTGTTCGAATCTAAAGAGATGAATTTAGGAAAGCCTAGTTCGGGTTGCATTAAAAATATGGAAAAATGTTCTAAAATCATCTTTTAATATAATTAAGTGAACTGTGAAATCAATTTTGGAAAATGAGTTTCGGAAGGGTGACATTTTGGCTAGTGACCAAAATGTAATTTTCGAAAGTTTTGTGGCTGTTTTATAAAGGGTTGAAACTTTGAATCTTTAAGGATCTATTTACCCAAAGGGAGTTTCTCCAGATTTTTCTAAGATATTTTAAGACTAAATTCTGATTTTAAATGATATTAAAAGTGGAGGGAAAGCCATTTGGCTATTTTGGATTTTGTAACCAACTTTTCTCAATTTTCTTTCTCTCATTTTCTCTCAAGCCAAAAACCTATTCTCCAGAGAATTGGATATGATTTTCTCACCTAAATCCCTCCTTTCAACTCTCATTTGATTCCTAATCAACATATCTTCAAAACCTCTTTAATTGCTACTTGATTCAACAAGTTTTTTGATTCCAAAAAGAGGAGAAACTCAAGTTTGGAGGTAAGAACGTCCTTCTCCTCTAAACTATCAGTTCTTTACTGAAATTCCTAAGTTTTCAATCCTTAATTGATGTTTAATTAAAGGTTTTTAAGTGGTGAAATGGATCTTGGCTTATAATGCAAGATTTGATGATTTTTGATGATTTTCGTTAGATCTGATTAATCTGTGATTTGAGATGTGTTCTTGATGTTAAATGAACTCTAAATTGATAAGGAATTGAGTTTTGATTAATGCAATCCCGGATAGGTTGAGTTTCCTAAGTTTAGCTTGTGATTCAAGGTTGTTTTTGGGGTGATCTTGTGGATCTGATGTTGCTGGAGGTATAAGGATGTTGATAGGTTGTTTTTAGATGTTTTATGATGTTTAAGGATGTGTGGCTTTGCTGGTTTATGGCTGGGCTTTGTTTAGAAGTGGTTTGGATGCATTTTCGGTTGTGTTTGGTGGCCGAAAATGGTGTGTGGATGAGAGCAGTGAGTTTAGGTGCTTTCATTGAAGCAATTAATGCATGATGATGCATTAATCCTCAACTTTGATGTGCTGAAAACAGGGGAGGCATCTTTGGATCCAAGAGTTGTTGATCCGGAAGCTTGATTTGGTGCTTTGGCTTGAAGCAAAGTGGAAATCGGTGAGTGCGTTTGTGAAAATTGGGTTTTCGGCTTTGAAACCAATGTCTTGGGAGCTTAGCTTAAGTCTAAACAACTTTGCTAAGCTCAAGTGTAAGTTTTCGGAATTACTCTCTAGTGGTGGCCATGATTTTGTTGTGATGCGAAATGGTTATTTGCATGTTTTAATTACTGTTTTGAAAGCATGATTTAGCATGGTTTTTGCTGTTGTTGTAAGCCATATGTTAAAGGAAACTCAAGGTAAGAGTTCCTTGTTTTTGTACATTGATAAAATGTGGTTTGATGCTTTTAAATGCATGTTGAATATGGCTTGGTTTAATACTTTAAAACAGTGGATTAAATGATGAAAAAGATGTATATTGGCAAGTGATGTTTTGAAAAGGTTAAGGTCACTAAGGTGGTTAAAAGTCCTTGAGTGAGCCTTGTATTCTTAAGATCATCAAGGTGGTTAAAAGTCCTTGGATGATTCTTGTTGCGGACACTAAGGTGGTTAAAAGTCCTTAGGTGATCCTTTCCATGGTGTTTAAAAGTCCATGGGGCCAAGGTGTTTAAAAGTCCTTGGGGCCAAGGTGTTTAAAAGTCCTTGGGGTGATTCAAGCTATGGACACAAAGGTGGTTAAAAGTCCTTGTGTGGTCCTCATTCATGGTGTTTAAAAGTCCATGGCCAAGGTGTTTAAAAGTCCTTGGGGCCAAGGTGTTTAAAAGTCCTTGGGAAGTTGATGAACTTGTTTTAATGAAATGGAATTTATCACTTGAGCCAATATGACATGTTATATTATGTTGAAGCATGAGATGCTTGTTTAAAGTATGCTTTTGAGCATGTGCAAAGGTTGATTTAAAGCATGATTTGTAAATGTTTTTAAATTCATTATTGAATGGTTTTAAGAGCATTCCTCACTAAGCTTTTGCTTACGCTCTCTTCGTTTTCTTAATTCAATAATGCAGAACATTAGTGAACCTTGAGGGCAGCAAGGAAGGCAAGTATTCAAGTGGAAGCAAAGCTCAAAGTATGGAAGGTTTTCCTAAGATCATTTAGCTTTTGATACTTTGGCAATGGGGGACCAATGTGTATGTTTTGGGAGAGGTTTTAAACTCCCTAAGTATGTTGAATGTTATTGAGAATGCTGGTTTTTGTGTTGGATCATTATATGCTTGTTTTGGAAGTTTGTGCTTGAATAGCTAGCTTGTGTAGGAAGCATGCCTATAGAATTGGGGCTTTTTGCTTATGATGTTGTTTTGATGAATTGCTGATGCAAGTATGTCCTATATATGTTGAATTGCATGCTGGTAAAGTTTGGTGGCAATTGGAGCATGTTTGAATGATCAATTGCATGTTTTGGAATGCATTTTGCTGCAATCTGTGCAGGGCGTTTCGGAACAGTGTGCACCGTTTCGGAACGGGTGCCCTGAATGAACCCAGGCGTCCGAAACGGTATGCACCGTTTTGAATTGTTTGCATTTTGGTCCTGAATCTTGTTTGTGCAATTGTATGAGTTTGGGAAGTCCTTTTGAGCTGAAATTTCACAGAAGAGGCATGAAACCTGACTAATTTCAAGTTGGTAAGATTAATTTGGGTTAAGTCCTTTTAATTATCAGAAATTACAATTTGGTCCCTAAAGTTGTAATTTGTTCAATTGGGTCCCTGTTTGATCTCTGATGTTTGTGATCTTTGAGTATGATGTTTGTGTGATCACAATTAGGGTTAATGTGCATCTAGATAAGATTAAAAAGAAAAAAAGGGTCGTTAATCAAGGTTGACTTTCAGGTTGACTTTGGTTTTCCCCGTGTGACTTTCTTAATTCGGGTCAACCGTCTAGGCCGGGTTAAGGGGGTTACATTTGGTGGTATCAGAGCTGAGTTCTCGAGTAATTGGGAATGTTTGTATGCATGATTGAAGTATGTTTGCCTTGTATTCTTGTTGTGTGAAAGCATGTTTAGTGGCATGTGATTTGGGTGTAATTGAATTGTATGTTGTGATGTAGCATGTGGAGGGTACCCATTGCCAAAAAAAAGCTAATGAAATGATGTTGATTTTGAATGAAATTGAGCTTGAATACTTGGATTGCTTACCTTGCTGGGCCTGACTTGTTTTATTTGCATTGTTATTGCATGGTAAAAGTATGGCACCACATAGAGAGTTACGAGGTAATGTGCGAGCTGCGGCTCAGAATGAGAATGAAAATGAAGAGAACACGGGTAGTGCAGTGTTACCTCCTCCTCCGCCTGGTGGTGGTGGTGCTGAGGGAGGGAGAGCTGAAGCTGCAGCAGCTGGTGCTGGGGCTGCAGGACCAGAGGTTGGCAGGGGCAAGCTATGCCTGATATGACGATGCTGGTACAAGCTATTGCGGGTGCTTTTCGAGCAGCAGTAGCTGGAGCTCAAGGAGCTAGGCATCAGGGAGATGCTGGTGTTAGACTACCTTTGGAGCGTCTGCGCAGTCTTGGTGGGACTGAGTTCAGGGGTACGTCTGCTGAGAGTTCGGAAGCTTGGCTAGAGAGTACCAAGCGAATCTTGGGACAAATGAGTTGCACGGATGTGCAAAAGTTGGGTTGTGTGGTATCCTTGCTTCAGGATGATGCATATACGTGGTGGACGACCACAATCTCTGGGATGGCTGAAGCTGATGTGACTTGGACATTCTTTCAGAATGTGTTCAAGCGGAGATATCTTGGTGTGAGATATCTTGATGAGAAGAAACGTGAGTTCATGACTCTTACCCAAGGGAGCATGAGTGTGGCTGAGTATGAGGTGCAGTTTGTGCGACTCAGTCAGTATGCACCTGAGCTTATTCCTGATGAGCGGGAGAGGCGCGAAAGGTTTCGTTATGGTCTTATAACGGAGGTGAAGATGTATGTGCTGGCCACTGAGTATGATGATTTTGATGTATTAGTGGGTCGAGCCAAGGATATAGAGATGAATTTGGGTTTGGCTGCGAAAGGTGCTGGAGCAAGTTCTAGGAAGAGAGCTGCTGAGTATAGTTCCGGAGGTGGACGGAACAAGAGGGGACGTGATCTGAGGTATCAGTCCTCAGCTAAGAGAGGTGGTGGTGCACCTGCTAGAGGGGGCAATGCTAGAGCTGACCCTAGTGCTTGCTGGATCTGTGGTTCACGTGGTCACTTGAAGCGTGACTGTCCTCGTGCTGTGAGGGAGGTGCAAGCTCCTGTTGCGGCAGCTGGTTATGGATGCTGGAATTGTGGTTCTGCAGACCACTTGAGGCGAGATTGTCCGAGGTTGGCTGGTGATCAGATGTGTGCTCCTGCTGTTGCTGCACCGCAAAGAGGTCATGGGCGCGGCCGTGGTAATTTCCAGAGGCGTGAGGAAGGTGGTCGTGGAGTAGCCCATGTTGTGGCTATTCAGCCTGATGGTGGAGGCCAAGCGAGAGTGTATGCTCAGCGTGAAGGGAGGAATGATGCAGATGTGATTGCAGGTACCTTTACTTTGCAATCCTTGTCATTGCTTTCTTTGATTGATTCTGGATCTACGCATTCATACATTTTGCGTGAGCATGCTGAATTGCTTGGTTTGCCTGTTGAGTCTTTGGATGTTGGTGTTCGCGTCACTAGTTCTTTTGGTGAAACTGTTGTGACTCGAAAGCTTTATAGAAGGTGTCCCTTGGTTGTTCAAGAGCATGTTTTTCATGTTGATCTTATGGAGTTGCCCTTTTATGGTTTTGATGTAATCCTTGGTATGGATTGGCTTGCTGAGCATCGTGCTGTTGTGGATTGTGAAAATAAGCGTGTTTCGCTTAAGTTTGCGGATGATTATGAAGTGGTGGTGGTTGGTGAGAATGTGAAGTTTCTTGCCAATGTTGTTTCTACCTTGGAGGCGAGTAGGATGCTGAGGCAAGGTTGTGAAGCTTATCTAGCTTTTGTGATGAATCCTGGTTCTAAGGAGTTGAGGGTGCAAGATATCAGGGTTGTGAAGGAGTTTCCTGGTGTTTTTCCTGAGGAGTTGCCTGGTTTACCTCCTAATCGCGAGGTGGAGTTTGGGATTGAGCTGTATGAGAATACAACTCCTGTGTCCATTACTCCCTATAGAATGACACCTAAGGAGCTGAAGGAGCTAAAGACGCAGTTGCAAGAGCTGCTTGATCGTGGTTTCATCCGGCCGAGTGTGTCGCCTTGGGGAGCACCGGTCTTGTTTGTGAAGAAGAAAGATGGCACTATGAGGATGTGCATTGATTACCGTTAGCTGAACAAGTTGACTATCAAGAATCGGTATCCTTTGCCGAGGATTGATGATCTCTTTGATCAATTTCGGGGAGCTGCTGTGTTCTCTAAGATTGACTTGAGGTCAGGGTATTACCAGTTGAAGGTGAAGGATGTGGATGTGCCTAAGACAGCTTTCAGGACAAGGTATGGGCATTATGAGTTCCTTGTGATGCCGTTTGGGTTGACAAATGCTCCTGCTGCTTTCATGGACATGATGAACCGTGTGTTTCATGAATACCTGGACAAGTTCGTTGTGGTGTTCATTGATGATATCCTCGTGTACTCGCGTACTGAGGAGGAGCACGAAGAGCATTTGAGGATTGTTTTGCAAGCTTTGTTGGAGAATCAGCTTTATGCTAAGCTGAGCAAGTGTGAGTTCTGGCTTAAGGAGGTGGTGTTCCTTGGGCATGTGGTATCAGCTGAGGGGATTCGTGTTGATCCTCAGAAGATTGAGGCAGTGATGAATTGGAAGGTTCCTAAGTCTGTTCATGAGGTCCGTAGTTTCCTTGGTTTGGCAGGATACTACCGAAGGTTTGTGGATGGTTTTTCCAAGATTGCTGCTCCTTTGACGAAGCTGTTGCAGAAAGATGTTAAGTATGAGTGGACGGAAGCGAGACAGCAGACTTTTGAGAAGCTGAAGGCGGCTTTGACGCAAGCTCCTATCTTGGTTCAGCCTGAATCAGGGAAAGAGTTTGTTGTCTACAGTGATGCATCCTATGTTGGTTTGGGATGTGTGCTGATGCAAGAGGGTAAGGTGGTGGCTTATGCATCGCGGCAGTTGAAAGTGCATGAGCGTAATTACCCTACGCATGATATTGAGTTGGCTGCAGTGGTTTTTGCTCTAAAGATCTGGAGGCATTATCTGTATGGTGAGAAGTGTACTGTGTACACGGATCACAAGAGTTTGAGGTATCTGATGTCACAGAAGGAGTTGAATCTTAGGCAGCGGCGTTGGTTGGAGTTGCTCAAGGATTATGATCTGACGATTGAGTACCACCCTGGAAAGGCTAATTTGTTGCGGATGCCTTGAGTAGGAAGGTAGCTGTTGAGCTGAGGGCTATGTTTGCTAGCTTGAGCATATCGCGAGATGGTGGTCTTGTTGCTGAGTTGCAGGTGAAACCATCGTTGGTTCAGTTGATCAAGGATAAGCAGTTGCTGGATGATTCCTTGGTGTCTCATGTTCAGGATATCGCGGAGGGTAGGCCTTCAGATTTCTGTTTTAATGATGATGGTGTGTTGTGTTTTGGTAGTCGAATAGTAGTGCCTGATGATGCTGAGTTGAGGCGTGCTATTCTGACTGAAGGTCATAGTAGTCCTTTTGCTATGCACCCTGGTAGTACTAAGATGTATCGTGATCTTCGTGATGAGTACTATTGGGCAGGTTTGAAGAAGGATGTTGCAGAGTTTGTGAGCAAGTGTTTGGTGTGTCAGCGAGTTAAGGCTGAACATCAGGTTCCTTCTGGTTTGTTGCAACCGTTGAAAATCCCTGAATGGAAGTGGGAGAGGGTTACCATGGATTTTGTATCTGGTTTACCTTTGTCTCCATCAAAGAAGAACTCTGTTTGGGTGATTGTGGATCGCCTGACGAAGTGTGCGCATTTCTTGCCTGTGCATACTACGTTCTCTTTGGATAAGCTGGCAGAGCTGTACATTGCTGAGATTGTGAGGCTGCATGGTGTGCCTAAGTCGATTGTGTCGGATAGGGATCCGAGGTTCACATCGCGTTTCTGGCAGTGTTTGCATCAAGCTTTGGGTACAAGATTGCATTTCAGTACATCCTATCATCCTCAGTCGGATGGTCAGCCTGAGCGAATTATTCAGATTTTGGAGGATATGTTGAGATGTTGCGTGATTGAGTTCCAAGGTTCTTGGGAGAAGCATCTGCCTTTGGTTGAGTTCGCTTATAACAATAGTTATCAGGCGAGTATACAGATGGCACCTTATGAGGCTTTGTACGGGAGGAAGTGTAGGACTCCTCTTTGTTGGGCTGAAACGGGTCAAAAGTTGGTTTCGATGCCGGCTTTGTTGAAAGGGACCACTGAGAAGGTGAAACTTATCTGTGAGCGGTTGAAGGTTGCCTCTGATCGGCAAAAGTCTTACGCGGATTTGAAGCGTAAGGAGATAGAGTATGCGGTGGGTGACCGTTTGTTCTTGAAGGTTTCACCTTGGAAGAAGGTGATGAGGTTTGGTCGGAAGGGTAAGTTGAGCCCTAGATACATTGGACCATATGAGGTTGTTGAGCGTGTGGGTCCTGTTGCGTATCGGTTGAGGTTACCTCAGGAGCTGGAGAAGATTCATGATGTGTTCCATGTTTCTATGCTCCGGAAGTATAGATCTGATCCTTCGCATGTGATGCCTGTGGAGGAAGTGGTTTTGAATCCGGATTTGACCTACGATGAGGAACCGGTGAAGGTTCTGGATTCGGATAGTAAGGTTCTTCGTGGCAAGACCATTGAGTTGGTGAAGGTGTTGTGGAAGCATCGAGGTGTTGAGGAAGCCACGTGGGAGCGGAAGGAAGACATGCTGAAGCAGTTTCCTTATCTCTTTCCTTCAGGTAAATTTCGAGGACGAAATTTCTTTAGGGGGGAGAGTTGTAACGCCCCGGTTTTGGGCTTAGAAGTTTTGGGCGTTGACCGGTTCGGTCAAAGTGCTGTTCGAATCTAAAGAGGTGAATTTAGGAAAGCCTAGTTCGGGTTGCATTAAAAATATGGAAAAATGTTCTAAAATCATCTTTTAATATAATTAAGTGAACTGTGAAATCAATTTTGGAAAATGAGTTTCGGAAGGGTGACATTTTGGCTAGTGACCAAAATGTAATTTTTGAAAGTTTTGTGGCTGTTTTATAAAGGGTTGAAACTTTGAATCTTTAAGGAGCTATTTACCCAAAGGGAGTTTCTCCATATTTTTCTAAGATATTTTAAGACTAAATTCTGATTTTAAATGATATTAAAAGTGGAGGGAAAGCCATTTGGCTATTTTGGATTTTGTAACCAACTTTTCTCAATTTTCTTTCTCTCATTTTCTCTCAACCCAAACACCTATTCTCCAGAGAATTGGATCTGATTTTCTCACCTAAATCCCTCCTTTCAACTCTCATTTGATTCCTAATCAACATATCTTCAAAACCTCTTTAATTGCTACTTGATTCAACAAGATTTTTGATTCCAAAAAGAGGAGAAACTCAAGTTTGGAGGTAAGAACATCCTTCTCCTCTAAACTATCAGTTCTTTACTGAAATTCCTAAGTTTTCAATCCTTAATTGATGTTTAATTAAAGGTTTTTAAGTGGTGAAATGGATCTTGGCTTATAATGCAAGATTTGATGATTTTTGATGATTTTCGTTAGATCTGATTAATCTGTGATTTGAGATGTGTTCTTGATGTTAAATGAACTCTAAATTGATAAGGAATTGAGTTTTGATTAATGCAATCCCGGATAGGTTGAGTTTCCTAAGTTTAGCTTGTGATTCAAGGTTGTTTTTGGGGTGATCTTGTGGATCTGATGTTGCTGGAGGTATAAGGATGTTGATAGGTTGTTTTTAGATGTTTTATGATGTTTAAGGATGTGTGGTTTTGCTGGTTTATGGTTGGGCTTTGTTTAGAAGTGGTTTGGATGCATTTTCGGTTGTGTTTGGTGGCCGAAAATGGTGTGTGGATGAGAGCAGTGAGTTTAGGTGCTTTCATTGAAGCAATTAATGCATGATGATGCATTAATCCTCTGCTTTGATGTGTTGAAAACAGGGGAGGCATCTTTGGATCCAAGAGTTGTTGATCCGGAAGCTTGATTTGGTGCTTTGGCTTGAAGCAAAGTGGAAATCGGTGAGTGCGTTTGTGAAAATTGGGTTTTCGGCTTTGAAACCAATGTCTTGGGAGCTTAGCTTAAGTCTAAACAACTTTGCTAAGCTCAAGTGTAAGTTTTCGGAATTACTCTCTAGTGGTGGCCATGATTTTGTTGTGATGCGAAATGGTTATTTGCATGTTTTAATTACTGTTTTGAAAGCATGATTTAGCATGGTTTTTGTTGTTGTTGTAAGCCATATGTTAAAGGAAACTCAAGGTAAGAGTTCCTTGTTTTTGTACATTGATAAAATGTGGTTTGATGCTTTTAAATGCATGTTGAATATGGCTTGGTTTAATGCTTTAAAACAGTGGATTAAATGATGAAAAAGATGTATATTGGCAAGTGATGTTTTGAAAAGGTTAGGGTCACTAAGGTGGTTAAAAGTCCTTGAGTGAGCCTTGTATTCTTAAGATCATCAAGGTGGTTAAAAGTCCTTGGATGATTCTTGTTGCGGATACTAAGGTGGTTAAAAGTCCTTAGGTGATCCTTTCCATGGTGTTTAAAAGTCCATGGGGCCAAGGTGTTTAAAAGTCCTTGGGGCCAAGGTGTTTAAAAGTCCTTGGGGTGATTCAAGCTATGGACACAAAGGTAGTTAAAAGTCCTTGTGTGGTCCTCATTCATGGTGTTTAAAAGTCCATGGCCAAGGTGTTTAAAAGTCCTTGGGGCCAAGGTGTTTAAAAGTCCTTGGGAAGTTGATGAACTTGTTTTAATGAAATGGAATTTATCACTTGAGCCAATATGACATGTTATATTATGTTGAAGCATGAGATGCTTGTTTAAAGTATGCTTTTGAGCATGTGCAAAGGTTGATTTAAAGCATGATTTGTAAATGTTTTTAAATGCATTATTGAATGGTTTTAAGAGCATTCCTCACTAAGCTTTTGCTTACGCTCTCTTCGTTTTCTTAATTCAATAATGCAGAACATTAGTGAACCTTGAGGGCAGCAAGGAAGGCAAGTATTCAAGTGGAAGCAAAGCTCAAAGTATGGAAGGTTTTCCTAAGATCATTTAGCTTTTGATACTTTGGCAATGGGGGACCAATGTGTATGTTTTGGGAGAGGTTTTAAACTCCCTAAGTATGTTGAATGTTATTGAGAATGCTGGTTTTTGTGTTGGATCATTATATGCTTGTTTTGGAAGTTTGTGCTTGAATAGCTAGCTTGTGTAGGAAGCATGCCTATAGAATTGGGGCTTTTTGCTTATGATGTTGTTTTGATGAATTGTTGATGCAAGTATGTCCTATATATGTTGAATTGCATGCTGGTAAAGTTTGGTGGCAATTGGAGCATGTTTGAATGATCAATTGCATGTTTTGGAATGCATTTTGCTGCAATCTGTGCAGGGCGTTTCGGAACAGTGTGCACCGTTTCGGAATGGGTGCCCTGAATGAACCCAGGCGTCCGAAACGGTATGCACCGTTTCGAAACGGTTTGGCCTCTGCCAGACCCCCGTTACGGTACGCGTTGCGGAACGGCCCGTGTTTCGAAACGGGTTCTGCCTGTTTCGGAACGGGTGACCGTTGGGGGCTGACATTGGCGGTTAAATGTTTTGAATTGTTTGCATTTTGGTCCTGAATCTTGTTTGTGCAATTGTTTGAGTTTGGGAAGTCCTTTTGAGCTGAAATTTCACAGAGAAGCATGAAACCTGACTAATTTCAAGTTGGTAAGATTAATTTCGGTTAAGTCCTTTTAATTATCAGAAATTACAATTTGGTCCCTAAAGTTGTAATTTGTTCAATTGGGTCCCTGTTTGATCTCTGATGTTTGTGATCTTTGAGTATGATGTTTGTGTGATCACAATTAGGGTTAATGTGCATCTAGATAAGATTAAAAAGTAAAAAAAAGGTCGTTAATCAAGGTTGACTTTCGGGTTGACTTTCGGGTTGACTTTGGTTTTCCCCGTGTGACTTTCTTAATTCAGGTCAACCGTCTAGGCCGGGTTAAGGGGGTTACAGTGTTCATTCTTTGATTTACGCCGGGAGGTATAATCCAAGACATGTTCATCAACAGAACTTGGGCCTAGAGATAGGACAAGTCACAACAGGGATTCTTGCCAAACTTGAAGTACGGAGTTGTTGATCGCTGCCATGACATCGACCGACCTCTGCCGCGACAGGTGTTGCCACGACATGCACGACGACAAATGCAACAGAAAGCCTTCTGAACAGTGCAACCCCTGCACTATTGAGCAAATCAATTCCATCATGTTTTCTCAATCTGATTTCTTTATATGTTACTTTAGTTGTTTCTCAAGATTACTTCAACAATCCATTAAACTTATTTTTTTTTCTTGTGCAGCAATCTAAGGATAGAGATATTTCTAGTCCCTGTGGAGACGATATCACTTTATTACTTGCGACGTGACCACTTGCACTACATTGCGATAGACTCTTTTACACGCAACATTCGGCTTCCTCTCATGTTGGAAAAGTTTAATTTTCCATTCCTTGTATCCTTATAAAGACAAAAGTCTAATATGCCTTTGCACCCTAATCTGTCACATGCGTCCCTGGGGCTGCTCAAATGGAAACAAACAAACCTGGCCTTAAAGAATAATAAAGCAAAAAGACAAAAGGATCAAAACCTAGAGTACGAAATAAGGATAAAGATTAAACTACATTATTTATGAATATAAAAACATAAAAATGTTGTAGCAAAACAGAAAAGAAAAGGGGAGTTCAAACTCTTAAGCATCATGGAGGATGAAGGAGGACTTATCACGCAAAAATGGGGCTCCATTGTAAAGCTTTAGACCTTGAATATTGTATCATCGTCAAGCTTCTTGAGGTCCACTGCACCATGGGAATAGACCTTGTGGACTAGGAAAGGGCCTGACCATCGTGACTTCAGCTTGCCTGGGAAGAGCTAAAGTCTAGAGTTATAAAAGAGCACTTGTTTCCCTTCTGAGAAATGTCGCGGCAAAAGATGTTTGTCATACCACTTCTTTATTTTTCTCCTTGTATAAGCGCGCATTCTCATAGGTTTGCGATCTGATTTCTTCCATTTAAGTTAACTCTAAGAGTCTTCTTTCTCCAGCCAGTTGTGTATCCATGTTGAGCTTTTTAATGGCCCAATAGACCTTGTGCTCAAGTTTAACGGGTAGATGACAAGCTTTTCCATAGACTAGCTTGAATGGTGACATTCCCAAAGGTGTCTTGTAAGTTGTATGGTAAGCCCAATAGACCTTGTGCTTGAGTTTAACGGGTAGATGACAAGCTTTTCCATAGACTACCTTGAATGGTGACATTCCCAAAGGTGTCTTGTAAGTTGTATGGTAAGCCCAAAGAGCTTCATCAAGCTAAGGAGACCAATCCTTCCTTTTTGGGTTAACCACTTTCTCAAGTATCTGCTTGATTTCTCTATTTGAGACTTCAGCTTGACCGTTAGTCTGAGGATGATATGTTGTAGCAATCTTACGTCGTACACCATACCTCTGTAACGCTCAAGTAATCAGCTTGTTGTCAAAGTGGGTTCATTCATCATTGATAATTTCTCTTGGTGTACCGAATCTTGTGAAGTTATTCTTGTGAAGGAATTTCATGACGGTCTTGGAGTCATTCCTTGGAGTAGCAACTGCTTCAACCCATTTAGATACGTAGTCCACAGCCAAAAGAATGTATAGGTCTCTATAAAACCTATGTTTGATTTTGATATAATTAAACCTTTAAGGATCAATTTGAAAAAAACTTAAAATTGTTTTCTAAGTCCCATAATAAGTTTTGAATCACCAACACTTCAAAACTGATTTGAAAAACTCAAACTCTAAATATTTTCTAAGTGTTCCAAGGCCAAACTATTGAAAATCGTTCAGGTGTATCGATACGCTTCCAGCCGTATCGATACCTTTTTACCGAAGTTGGCCACTGTCGGAACTCGTATCGATACGCTCTTCACCTATATCGATACGCCCCTTCATAAAAGACTAAAGAGTTTGAATAGCGTACCGATACGGCAAACCCTCGTATCGATACGGTTTTAATAAATTTTTAAATCAAGTCGGTTTAAATATTTTAACCGTTGGTGTCAGTTTGTTGGTAACCAAATTTTAAATAGTCGTTGACCCGTATCGATACGCAAAACCCTCGTACCGATACGGATTTCGACAGTGAGTTTAGTCGAGAAAAAGGTATCGATACGGCCTTTACCGTTTCGATACCCCGTACCGATACGCTTACATGCGTATCGATACCCCTTATTAATTGCACACAACGGCTCTTTCTTTTCTGAGACAGGTATCGATACGGCTCCCCATGTACCGATACGGATAGCTACAGAAGTGCATTTATGGTGGTAAGAGAGGGTTCCAACGGCTCAATTTATGTTCCCAACCACCCAAACGGCTAGAATTAATGGAGAAGGTATAAAATGAAGCCCTTTGAAGGTCAGCATCATTTTATTGATTCTCAAGAAAACATCTATACATAAAATCCAAGCAATTGTGCAAACATCCTATATTGTCTAGAAACCCCAATTGTAATTTTCATTCTTATCTTGTTCAATTGGGTTGAGTGCTTGTAATTGGGCTATCATTTGTATTGAGAGATACTCTATTAGCCATCAATTTCTTTGTTACTTTGTTGTGAGGATTGGGTTAAATTTTTGGTAGAAAATTTAACCGAAATTGTAAGGGTTGCCTCCTTAGCCTAGAAAAGGGGAAGAACAATTAGTGGAATTGTTGCAAATCCTTAGTGAAGCTAAGGTAGTGGATGTAGAGTTCATTTGGAACTTGAACCAATCTAAAATCTCTTGTCAATCTTTTAATTTGAAAATTTCCACCACACAAACTTTCAATTTCCAATTCACCCCCCTCTTGGTTCATATCGATCTTTCGATCCACTCAACTATTGGTATCAGAGCCTACCTCTTTGAGGATTAACAACCACAAGAGGAGTTCCTTGGAAGAGTGTGATCATCATATATCAAGAGATGGCTTCAACCTCCGGTTCGGGCATGTACGAGTCTCAATCCACTACAAAGCCTCCTTTCTTTAATGGTGATAACTATTCTTTTCGGAAGAATAGAATGCGTCTCTTCATCAAGTCAAATGGCTACCTAATGTGGGATGTTATTGAAGATGGCCCTTATATTCCATTGAAGCAAGATGGTGAAGGCAATATGGTCTTGAAGAAAAAGATTGAGATGAGTGAAGAAGAAAGGAAAAAGATTCAAGTCAATGACAAAGCTCTCCACATGCTCTTTTGTTCTTTTGGTCCGGACATATATCTAAGGTCTCATCCATCGAGAGTGCCAAAGAAGTGTGGGACACTCTTGAGACTACCTACGAGGGCACCAACGATGTTAAAGAAACTAAGATTGGAATTCTCAATCTTAGTTATGAGAATTTCAAAATGGAGCCCAATGAGACGGTGTCCAAGATGTTTTATAGGTTCTCCACTATTGTCAGTGGGCTCAAGGGTTTTGGAGAAATCATACCGGAAGACAAGCTTGTCCGGAAGCTGCTCTATTCACTTCCCAAATCTTGGGATGGGAAGAGAACCGCCATCATTGAAGCTAAGAATTTAAAGACTTTAAAGCTTGATGAGCTTGTGGGTTCTCTCCTTACTCATGAGATCATGAAGCAAGGAAGGGAAGAAGAGAAGAAGAAAGAAGAGAAAAGAGTAGAGAAGCTTGAGGTTGAGAAGAAGAAGAAGATGGGAATAGCTCTCAAAGCTTCACAACATGAAGAGAGCTCTTCGTGTGAGGAGGATAAACTAGAAGAATTGGCTATGATAGCCAAACGATTCTCACGTTTTATGAGGTCCAACCGGGGAAGAAAAATCCAAAGAAAGATGGACTTCAAAAGCAAGAACAAAGAAGAAGCAAGGGATCCAATCATTTGCTTTGAGTGCAAACAACCCGGCCACATACGTTCGGAGTGCCCTCAACTCAAGAAGAAGGGCTTTGAGAAGAAGAAGAGGCTCAAAGCCAAGCTTGGTACTTGGAGTGATGAGGAGTCATCGGATGATGACGAACAAGAAGAGGTGCCATTCTATAGGGAGTAATGGACACAGGAGTGGTATTCTCATACAGCTCGATTCCAAACTCCACCTCGCGATTAGGAGGTAAACCAGGCAACTCCTCAGGAAAAACACTAGGAAACTCCTTCACAACCCTGATATCTTGCACTCTCAACTCCTTAGAACAAGGATTCATCACAAAAGCCAGATAAGCTTCACAACCCTGCCTCAGCATCCTGCTCGCCTCCAAGGTAGAAACAACATTGGCAAGAAACTTCACATTCTCACCAACCAACACCACTTCATAATCATCCGCAAGCTTAAGCGAAACCCGCTTATTCTCACAATCCACAACAGCACGATGCTCAGCAAGCCAATCCATACCAAGAATCACATCAAAACCATAAAAGGGCAACTCCATAAGATCAACATGAAAGACATGCTCTTGAACAACCAAAGGACACCTTCTATAAAGCTTACGAGTCACAACAGTTTCACCAAAAGAACTAGTGACTCTAACACCAACATCCAAAGACTCAACAGGCAAACCAAGCAACTCAGCATGCTCACGCAAAATGTATGAATGCGTAGATCCAGAATCAATCAAAGAAAGCAATGACAAGGATTGCAAAGTAAAGGTACCTGCAATCACATCAGCATCATTCCTTCCCTCGCGCTGAGCATACACTCTCGCCTGGCCTCCACCCTCAGGCTGAATAGCTACAACATGAGCTACTCCGCGACCACCTTCCTCTCGCCTCTGGAAATTACCACGGCCGCGCCCACGACCTCTCTGCGGTGCTGCAACAACAGGAGCACGCTCTTGACCACCAGCCATCCTCGGACAATCTCGCCTCAAGTGGTCAGTAGAACAACAATCCCAGCACTCATAACCAGCTGCCACAACAGGAGCTTGCACCTCCCTCCCAGCACGAGGACAGTCACGCTTCAAGTGACCACGTGAACCGCAAATCCAACAAGCACTAGGGTCAGCTCTAGCATTGCCACCCCTAGCAGGTGCACCTCCACCTCTCTTAGATGAGGACTGAAACCTCTGATCGCGTTCCCTCTTGTTCCGTCCACCTCCGGAACTATACTCAGCAGCTCTCTTCCCAGAACTCGCTCCAGCACCTTTCGCAGACAAACTCAGATTCATCTCAATGTCCTTTGCTCGGCCCACTAGCACATCAAAATCACTGTACTCAGCAGCCAACATGTAGGTCTTTACTTCCGTCACCAAGCCATAACGGAACCTTTCGCACCTCTCTCGCTCATCAGGTATCAGCTCCGGTGCATACTGACTGAGACGTACGAACTGTACCTCATACTCAGCCACACTCATGTTCCCTTGGGTCAGAGACATGAATTCACGCTTTTTCTCATCCAGATATCTAACTCCCAGATATCTCCTCTTGAACGCATTCTGAAAGAATGTCCAAGTGATGTCAGCTTCAGCCATTCCAGAGATTGTGGTCGTCCACCACGTATAAGCATCACCTTGCAGCAAAGACACAACACAGCCCAACTTTTGCACATCAGTGCAGCTCATCTGTCCCAAAACACGCTTGGTACTTTCCAGCCAAGCTTCCGACCTCTCAGCTGACATACCCCTAAACTCAGTCCCACCAAGACTACGCAGACGCTCTAAGGGTAGTCTCACACCAGCATCTCCCTGATGCCCAGCTCCTTGAGCTCCAGCTACTGCTGCTCGAAAAGCACCCGCAATAGCTTGTACCAGCATCGACATGTCAGGCATCGCTTGCCCCTGACCAACCTCAGGTCCTGCAGCTCCAGCACCAGCTGCCTCAGCTCCAGCTCTTTCCCTCTCCGCACCACCACCACCAGGTGGAGGAGGAGGTAACACAGCACTACCCGTATTCTCTTCATTCACATTCCCCTCCGGGGTCGTAGCTCTCACGCTACTCCTTAACTCTCTACGTGGTGCCATACTTTTACCATGCATAACAATACAAAATAAAACAAGTCAGGACCAGCAAGGTAAGCAATTCCAAGTATTCAAGCTCAATTTCTTTCAAAATCAACATCATTTCTTTAGCTTTTGTTTGGCAATGGGTACCCTCATCATGCAACATCACAACATACATCTCAATAGCATCAACATCACAAGCCACTGAACATGCTTTCAAACAACAAGCATACAAGCCAAACCATGCTTCAATCATGCATACATACATTCCAAATTACTCGAGAACTCAGCTCTGATACCACCAAATGTAACCCCCTTAACCCGGTCTAGACGGTTGACCCGAATTAAGAAAGTCACACGGGGAAAAACCAAAGTCAACCCGAAAGTCAACCTTGATTAACGACCCTTTTTTTTCTTTTTAAATCTTATCTAGATGCACATTAACCCTAATTGTGATCACACAAACAACATATTCAAAGATCACAAACATCAGAGATCAAACAGGGACCCAAATTGAACAAATTACAACTTTAGGGACCAAATTGTAAATTCTGATAAATATGAGGACTTAATCCAAATTAAAGTTACCATCTTGAAATTAGTCAGGTTTCATGCTTCCCTGTGAAATTTCAGCTCAAAAAGACTTCTCAAACTCATTCAATTGAACAAACAAGATTCAGGACCAAAACGTAAACAAAACAAAACATATAAAGATACTTTCAACCGATTTAACGGTCAGGTATCGATACGCCTAGGTGTCGTATCGATACGCGGGGAAGGCAGTAACCAAACTTCCAAGACGGTATCGATACGTGTTCCCCCGTTTCGATACGGCATTCATACGGTATCGATACCCGTTCAACCGTACCGATACGCCTGGGCAGAAATGTGCATATTTGGCTCAGGCGTATCGATACGCAAGCCCGAGTACCGATACCCCTGCCTGAAATTGGCTCGAAAACAACATCAAACATGCTTCAAACTCCAAATTAACAACACCAAACCATATCACATAATCAACCAACATGCAGGGACCATAATTGCATCATCAATTCAACATAAAATCATCACATATGAAAAGCCCCAATTTAAATGGCATGCTTCCTACTTAAGCTAACCATTCATGCATGAACCTTCATAACCAAGCAATATAAAGCCAAATATAAAACCAGCAATCTCATCAACATTCAACATACTTAGGGAGTCTCAAACACCTCCCAAAACATACACATTGGTCCCCCATTGCCAAATCAACCAAAAGCTAAGAGTACTTATAAAACCTTCATACATTGAGCTTTACTTGAACTTGATTGCTTTCCCTTTCTTGCTGCCCCTCAAGGTACTCTAATGCTCTGCATTATTGAATTAAGAAAACGAGAGAGCGTAAGCAAAAGCTTAGTGAGGAGTGCTCTTTAAAAACAATTCAATAATGCAATTAAAACATTTACAAAACATGCTTATAATCAACCTTTGTACATGCTCAAAAGCATACTTTAAAACAAGCAATTCCATGCTTCAAAATACATTTAAACAAGCATCTCATGCTTCAACATAATCATTAAACAAGCATCTCATGCTTCACAATGTACTTTACATGTCATATTGGCTCAAGTGATACATTTCATTTATTAAAACAAGTTCACAACTTTCCCCAAGGACTTTTAAACACCTTGGCCCCAAGGACTTTTAAACACCTTGGCCATGGACTTTTAAACACCATGAATAAGGACCACACAAGGACTTTTAACCACCTTTGTGTCCAATGCTTGAATCACCCCAAGGACTTTTAAACACCTTGGCCCCATGGACTTTTAAACACCATGGAAAGGAGCACCTAAGGACTTTTAACCACCTTAGTGTCCGCAACAAGAACCATCCAAGGACTTTTAACCACCTTGATGTTCTTAGGTAAAAAGGCTCACTCAAGGACTTTTAACCACCTTAGTGACCTTCACTTTTACAAACCATCACTTGCCAATATACATCTTATACATCATATAATCCACTGTTTTAAAGCATTAAACCAAGCCATTTTCATCATGCATTTCAAAGCATTAAACCACATCATTACAATGTATAAAAGCAAGGTACTCCTACCTAGAGTTACCTTCAACACATGGCTTAAAACATCAGCAAATATCATGCCAAAACATCAGCAAATACCATGCTTAAACATGCTTTCAAAACAGTAATTAAAACATGCAAATCATCATTTTGCATCACACCAAAACATGGCCACCACTTTGAGAGAAATCCGAAAACTTACACTTGAGCTTAGCAAAGTTGTTTAGACTTAAACTAAGCCCCCCAAACCTTGGTTTCAAAGCCGAAAACCATTTTCACTCACCGATTTCCACTTTGCTTCAAGCCAAAGCACCAAATCAAGCCTCCGGATCAACAATTCTTGGATCCAAGGATGCCTCCCCTGTTTCAACACATCAAAGTAGAGGATTAATGCATCATCATGCATTAATTGCTTCAATGAAAGCACCTAAACTCGCTGCTCTCACATAACCTCCATTTTCGGCCACCAAACACAACCGAAAATGCATCCAAACCACTTCTAAACAAAGCCCAGCCATAAACCAGCAAATCCACACTTCTATTAACATCATTGAACATCTAAAAACAATCTATAAACATCCTTATACCTCCAGCAACATCAGATCACCAAGATCACCTCAAAAACTACCTTAAAACACAAGCTAAACTTAGGAAACTCAACCTATCCGGGATTGCATCAATCAAAACTCATTTCCTCATCAATTTAGAGATCATTTAACATCAAAAACACCTCTCAAATCACAGATCTAACAGATCTAACGAAAATCATGTGAAATCATCAAAATCTTGCATAATTAGCCAAGATCCATAAATCAACTTAAAAGCCTTTAATTAAACATCAATTTAGGATTGAAAACTTAGGAATTTCATTAAAGAACTTGAAGTTCAGAGGAGAAGGACGTTCTTACCTCCAAACTTGAGTTTCTCCTCTTTTTGGAATGAAAAACATTGATGAAACTTGTAGCAATTGAAGAGGTTTTGAAGAAACAATGATTAGGGATCAAATGAGAGTTGAAAGGAGAATTTTAGGTGAGAAAATCAGAAACAAAACTCTGGAAATGGAGTGTTTGGGTTGAGAGAAAAAGAGAGAAAGAAAATAGAGAGTTTGTTATGAAATTAGCCAAAATGAGATTTCCCTCCTTTTTGATATCTTTAAAATCAGAATTATAACTCAAAATATCTTAGAAAAATCTGGAGAAACTCCCTTTGGGTAAATAGCTCCTTAAAGATTCAAAGTTTCAACCCTTTATAAAACTGCCAACAAACTTTCAAAAATTACATTTTGGTCACTAGCCAAAATGTCATACTTCCGAAACTCATTTTCCAAAATTGATTTCACAGTTCACTTAATTATATTAAAAGATGATTTTAGAACATTTTTCCATATTTTTAATGCAACCCGAACTAGGCTTTCCTAATTTAACCTCTTACGATTTGAACAGCACTTTGACCAGCCGGTCAACGCCCAAGACTTCCAAGCCCAAAACCGGGGCGTTACAACTCTCCCCCCCTTAAGAAATTTCGTCCTCGAAATTTACCTGAAGGAAAGAGATAAGGAAACTGCTTCAGCATGTCTTCCTTCCGCTCCCACGTGGCTTCCTCTACACCTCGATGCTTCCACAGCACCTTCACCAACTCAATGGTCTTGCCACGAAGAACCTTGCTATCTGAATCCAGAACCTTCACCGGTTCCTCGTCATAGGTCAAATCCGGATTCAATTCCACTTCCTCCACAAGCATCACATGCGAAGGATCAGATCTATACTTCCGGAGCATAAAAACATGGAACACATCATGAATCTTCTCCAGCTCCTGAGGTAACCTCAACCGATACGCAACTGGACCCACTCGCTCAACAACCTCATACGGTCCAATGTATCTAGGGCTCAACTTACCCTTCCGACCAAACCTCATCACCTTCTTCCAAGGCGAAACCTTCAAGAACACACGGTCACCCACCGCATACTCTATCTCCTTACGCTTCAAATCCGCGTAAGATTTCTGCCGGTCAGAAGCAGCCTTCAACCGCTCACAAATGAGCTTCACCTTCTCGGTGGTTCCCTTCAACAAAGCCGGCATCGAAACCAACTTTTGACCAGTTTCAGCCCAACAAAGAGGAGTCCTACACTTCCTCCCATACAGAGCCTCATAAGGTGCCATCTGTATACTCGCCTGAAAACTGTTGTTATAAGCGAACTCAACCAAAGGCAGATGCTTCTCCCAAGAACCTTGGAACTCTATCACGCAGCATCTCAACATATCCTCCAAGATCTGAATAACTCGCTCAGACTGACCATCCGACTGAGGATGATAGGATGTACTGAAATGCAACCTTGTACCCAAAGCTTGATGCAAACACTGCCAGAAACGCGATGTGAACCTCGGATCCCTATCCGACACAATCGACTTAGGCACACCATGCAGCCTCACAATCTCAGCAATGTACAGCTCTGCCAGCTTATCCAAGGAAAACGTAGTATGCACAGGCAAGAAATGCGCACACTTCGTCAAGCGATCCACAATCACCCAAACAGAATTCTTCTTCGACGGAGACAAAGGTAAACCAGATACAAAATCCATGGTAACCCTCTCCCACTTCCATTCAGGGATTTTCAACGGTTGCAACAAACCAGAAGGAACCTGATGTTCAGCCTTAACTCGCTGACACACCAATCACTTGCTCACAAACTCTGCAACATCCTTCTTCAAACCCACCCAATAGTACTCATCACGAAGATCACGATACATCTTTGTACTACCAGGGTGCATAGCAAAAGGACTACTATGACCTTCAGTCAGAATAGCACGCCTCAACTCAGCATCAGCAGGCACTACTATTCGACTACCAAAACACAACACTCCATCCTCATTAAAGCAGAAATCCGAAGGTCTACCCTCCGCGATATCCTGAACATGAGACACCAAGGAATCATCCAACAACTGCTTATCCTTGATCAACTGAACCAACGATGGTTTCACTTGCAACTCAGCAACAAGACCACCATCCCGCGATATGCTCAAGCTAGCAAACATAGCTCTCAGCTCAACGGCTACCTTCCTACTCAAGGCATCCGCAACAACATTAGCCTTTCCAGGATGATACTCTATCGTCAGATCATAATCCTTGAGCAACTCCAACCAACGCCGCTGTCTAAGATTCAACTCCTTCTGAGACATCAGATACCTCAAACTCTTGTGATCCGTGTACACCGTACACTTCTCACCATACAGATAATGCCTCCAGATCTTCAGAGCAAAAACCACTGCAGGCAGCTCAATATCATGCGTAGGATAATTGCGCTCATGCACCTTCAACTGCCGCGACGCATAAGCCACAACCTTACCCTCTTGCATCAGGACACACCCCAAACCAACATAGGATGCATCACTGTAGACCACAAACTCTTTCCCTGATTCAGGCTGAATCAAGATAGGAGCTCGCGTCAAAGCCATCTTCAGCTTCTCAAAAGCCTGCTGTCTCGCTTCTGTCCACTCATACTTAACATCTTTCTGCAACAACTTCGTCAAAGGAGCAGCGATCTTGGAAAAACCATCCACAAACCTTCGGTAGTATCCTGCCAAACCAAGGAAACTACGGACCTCCTGAACAGACTTAGGAACTTTCCAGTTCATCACCGCTTCAATCTTCTGAGGATCAACACGAATCCCCTCAGCTGAGACCACATGTCCAAGAAACACCACCTCTCTAAGCCAAAACTCACACTTGCTCAGCTTAACATAAAGCTAATTTTCCAACAAAGCTTGCAGCACAATCCTCAAATGCTCTTCGTGTTCTTCCTCAGTACGCGAGTACACAAGGATATCATCAATGAACACCACAACGAACTTGTCCAGGTATTCATGAAAAACACGATTCATCATGTCCATGAAAGCAGCAGGAGCATTTGTCAAACCAAACGGCATCACAAGGAACTCATAATGCCCATACCTTGTCCTGAAAGCTGTCTTAGGCACGTCCACATCCTTCACCTTCAACTGATAATACCCTGACCTCAAGTCAATCTTAGAGAACACTGCAGCTCCCCGAAATTGATCAAAGAGATCATCAATCCTCGGCAAAGGATACCGATTCTTGATAGTCAACTTGTTCAGCTGACGGTAATCAATGCACATCCTCATAGTGCCATCTTTCTTCTTCACAAACAAGACAGGAGCACCCCAAGGCGACACACTCGGCCGGATGAAACCACGATCAAGCAGATCTTGCAACTGCGTCTTCAGCTCCTTCAGCTCCTTAGGTGCCATTCTATAGGGAGTAATGGACACAGGAGTGGTATTCTCATACAGCTCGATTCCAAACTCCACCTCGCGATTAGGAGGTAAACCAGGCAACTCCTCAGGAAAAACACTAGGAAACTCCTTCACAACCCTGATATCTTGCACTCTCAACTCCTTAGAACAAGGATTCATCACAAAAGCCAGATAAGCTTCACAACCCTGCCTCAGCATCCTGCTCGCCTCCAAGGTAGAAACAACATTGGCAAGAAACTTCACATTCTCACCAACCAACACCACTTCATAATCATCCGCAAGCTTAAGCGAAACCCGCTTATTCTCACAATCCACAACAGCACGATGCTCAGCAAGCCAATCCATACCAAGAATCACATCAAAACCATAAAAGGGCAACTCCATAAGATCAACATGAAAGACATGCTCTTGAACAACCAAAGGACACCTTCTATAAAGCTTACGAGTCACAACAGTTTCACCAAAAGAACTAGTGACTCTAACACCAACATCCAAAGACTCAACAGGCAAACCAAGCAACTCAGCATGCTCACGCAAAATGTATGAATGCGTAGATCCAGAATCAATCAAAGAAAGCAATGACAAGGATTGCAAAGTAAAGGTACCTGCAATCACATCAGCATCATTCCTTCCCTCGCGCTGAGCATACACTCTCGCCTGGCCTCCACCCTCAGGCTGAATAGCTACAACATGAGCTACTCCGCGACCACCTTCCTCTCGCCTCTGGAAATTACCACGGCCGCGCCCACGACCTCTCTGCGGTGCTGCAACAACAGGAGCACGCTCTTGACCACCAGCCATCCTCGGACAATCTCGCCTCAAGTGGTCAGTAGAACAACAATCCCAGCACTCATAACCAGCTGCCACAACAGGAGCTTGCACCTCCCTCCCAGCACGAGGACAGTCACGCTTCAAGTGACCACGTGAACCGCAAATCCAACAAGCACTAGGGTCAGCTCTAGCATTGCCACCCCTAGCAGGTGCACCTCCACCTCTCTTAGATGAGGACTGAAACCTCTGATCGCGTTCCCTCTTGTTCCGTCCACCTCCGGAACTATACTCAGCAGCTCTCTTCCCAGAACTCGCTCCAGCACCTTTCGCAGACAAACTCAGATTCATCTCAATGTCCTTTGCTCGGCCCACTAGCACATCAAAATCACTGTACTCAGCAGCCAACATGTAGGTCTTTACTTCCGTCACCAAGCCATAACGGAACCTTTCGCACCTCTCTCGCTCATCAGGTATCAGCTCCGGTGCATACTGACTGAGACGTACGAACTGTACCTCATACTCAGCCACACTCATGTTCCCTTGGGTCAGAGACATGAATTCACGCTTTTTCTCATCCAGATATCTAACTCCCAGATATCTCCTCTTGAACGCATTCTGAAAGAATGTCCAAGTGATGTCAGCTTCAGCCATTCCAGAGATTGTGGTCGTCCACCACGTATAAGCATCACCTTGCAGCAAAGACACAACACAGCCCAACTTTTGCACATCAGTGCAGCTCATCTGTCCCAAAACACGCTTGGTACTTTCCAGCCAAGCTTCCGACCTCTCAGCTGACATACCCCTAAACTCAGTCCCACCAAGACTACGCAGACGCTCTAAGGGTAGTCTCACACCAGCATCTCCCTGATGCCCAGCTCCTTGAGCTCCAGCTACTGCTGCTCGAAAAGCACCCGCAATAGCTTGTACCAGCATCGACATGTCAGGCATCGCTTGCCCCTGACCAACCTCAGGTCCTGCAGCTCCAGCACCAGCTGCCTCAGCTCCAGCTCTTTCCCTCTCCGCACCACCACCACCAGGTGGAGGAGGAGGTAACACAGCACTACCCGTATTCTCTTCATTCACATTCCCCTCCGGGGTCGTAGCTCTCACGCTACTCCTTAACTCTCTACGTGGTGCCATACTTTTACCATGCATAACAATACAAAATAAAACAAGTCAGGACCAGCAAGGTAAGCAATTCCAAGTATTCAAGATCAATTTCTTTCAAAATCAACATCATTTCTTTAGCTTTTGTTTGGCAATGGGTACCCTCATCATGCAACATCACAACATACATCTCAATAGCATCAACATCACAAGCCACTGAACATGCTTTCAAACAACAAGCATACAAGCCAAACCATGCTTCAATCATGCATACATACATTCCAAATTACTCGAGAACTCAGCTCTGATACCACCAAATGTAACCCCCTTAACCCGGTCTAGACGGTTGACCCGAATTAAGAAAGTCACACGGGGAAAAACCAAAGTCAACCCGAAAGTCAACCTTGATTAACGACCCTTTTTTTTCTTTTTAAATCTTATCTAGATGCACATTAACCCTAATTGTGATCACACAAACAACATATTCAAAGATCACAAACATCAGAGATCAAACAGGGACCCAAATTGAACAAATTACAACTTTAGGGACCAAATTGTAAATTCTGATAAATATGAGGACTTAATCCAAATTAAAGTTACCATCTTGAAATTAGTCAGGTTTCATGCTTCCCTGTGAAATTTCAGCTCAAAAAGACTTCTCAAACTCATTCAATTGAACAAACAAGATTCAGGACCAAAACGTAAACAAAACAAAACATATAAAGATACTTTCAACCGATTTAACGGTCAGGTATCGATACGCCTAGGTGTCGTATCGATACGCGGGGAAGGCAGTAACCAAACTTCCAAGACGGTATCGATACGCGTTCCCCCGTTTCGATACGACATTCATACGGTATCGATACCCGTTCAACCGTACCGATACGCCTGGGCAGAAATGTGCATATTTGGCTCAGGCGTATCGATACGCAAGCCCGAGTACCGATACCCCTGCCTGAAATTGGCTCGAAAACAACATCAAACATGCTTCAAACTCCAAATTAACAACACCAAACCATATCACATAATCAACAAACATGCAGGGACCATAATTGCATCATCAATTCAACATAAAATCATCACATATGAAAAGCCCCAATTTAAATGGCATGCTTCCTACTTAAGCTAACCATTCATGCATGAACCTTCATAACCAAGCAATATAAAGCCAAATATAAAACCAGCAATCTCATCAACATTCAACATACTTAGGGAGTCTCAAACACCTCCCAAAACATACACATTGGTCCCCCATTGCCAAATCAACCAAAAGCTAAGAGTACTTATAAAACCTTCATACATTGAGCTTTACTTGAACTTGATTGCTTGCCCTTTCTTGCTGCCCCTCAAGGTACTCTAATGCTCTGCATTATTGAATTAAGAAAACGAGAGAGCGTAAGCAAAAGCTTAGTGAGGAGTGCTCTTTAAAAACAATTCAATAATGCAATTAAAACATTTACAAAACATGCTTATAATCAACCTTTGTACATGCTCAAAAGCATACTTTAAAACAAGCAATTCCATGCTTCAAAATACATTTAAACAAGCATCTCATGCTTCAACATAATCATTAAACAAGCATCCCATGCTTCACAATGTACTTTACATGTCATATTGGCTCAAGTGATACATTTCATTTATTAAAACAAGTTCACAACTTTCCCCAAGGACTTTTAAACACCTTGGCCCCAAGGACTTTTAAACACCTTGGCCATGGACTTTTAAACACCATGAATAAGGACCACACAAGGACTTTTAACCACCTTTGTGTCCAATGCTTGAATCACCCCAAGGACTTTTAAACACCTTGGCCCCAAGGACTTTTAAACACCTTGGCCCCATGGACTTTTAAACACCATGGAAAGGAGCACCTAAGGACTTTTAACCACCTTAGTGTCCGCAACAAGAACCATCCAAGGACTTTTAACCACCTTGATGTTCTTAGGTAACAAGGCTCACTCAAGGACTTTTAACCACCTTAGTGACCTTCACTTTTACAAATCATCACTTGCCAATATACATCTTATACATCATATAATCCACTGTTTTAAAGCATTAAACCAAGCCATTTTCATCATGCATTTCAAAGCATTAAACCACATCATCACAATGTATAAAAGCAAGGTACTCCTACCTAGAGTTACCTTCAACACATGGCTTAAAACATCAGCAAATATCATGCCAAAACATCAGCAAATACCATGCTTAAACATGCTTTCAAAACAGTAATTAAAACATGCAAATCATCATTTTGCATCACACCAAAACATGGCCACCACTTTGAGAGAAATCCGAAAACTTACACTTGAGCTTAGCAAAGTTGTTTAGACTTAAACTAAGCCCCCCAAACCTTGGTTTCAAAGCCGAAAACCATTTTCACTCACCGATTTCCACTTTGCTTCAAGCCAAAGCACCAAATCAAGCCTCCTGATCAACAATTCTTGGATCCAAGGATGCCTCCCCTGTTTCAACACATCAAAGCAGAGGATTAATGCATCATCATGCATTAATTGCTTCAATGAAAGAACCTAAACTCGCTGCTCTCACATAACCTCCATTTTCGGCCACCAAACACAACCGAAAATGCATCCAAACCACTTCTAAACAAAGCCCAGCCATAAACCAGCAAATCCACACTTCCATTAACATCATTGAACATCTAAAAACAATCTATAAACATCCTTATACCTCCAGCAACATCAGATCACCAAGATCACCTCAAAAACTACCTTAAAACACAAGCTAAACTTAGGAAACTCAACCTACCCGGGATTGCATCAATCAAAACTCATTTCCTCATCAATTTAGAGATCATTTAACATCAAAAACACCTCTCAAATCACAGATCTAACAGATCTAACGAAAATCATGTGAAATCATCAAAATCTTGCATAATTAGCCAAGATCCATAAATCAACTTAAAAGCCTTTAATTAAACATCAATTTAGGATTGAAAACTTAGGAATTTCATTAAAGAACTTGAAGTTCAGAGGAGAAGGACGTTCTTACCTCCAAACTTGAGTTTCTCCTCTTTTTGGAATGAAAAACCTTGATGAAACTTGTAGCAATTGAAGAGGTTTTCAGGAAACAATGATTAGGGATCAAATGAGAGTTGAAAGGAGAATTTTAGGTGAGAAAATCAGAAACAAAACTCTGGAAATGGAGTGTTTGGGTTGAGAGAAAAAGAGAGAAAGAAAATAGAGAGTTTGTTATGAAATTAGCCAAAATGAGATTTCCCTCCTTTTTGATATCTTTAAAATCAGAATTATAACTCAAAATATCTTAGAAAAATCTGGAGAAACTCCCTTTGGGTAAATAGCTCCTTAAAGATTCAAAGTTTCAACCCTTTATAAAACAGCCACCAAACTTTCAAAAATTACATTTTGGTCACTAGCCAAAATGTCATACTTCCGAAACTCATTTTCCAAAATTGATTTCACAGTTCACTTAATTATATTAAAAGATGATTTTAGAACATTTTTCCATATTTTTAATGCAACCCGAACTAGGCTTTCCTAATTTAACCTCTTACGATTTGAACAGCACTTTGACCAGCCGGTCAACGCCCAAGACTTCCAAGCCCAAAACCGGGGCGTTACAACAAACTTCAAAGGAGGATGAGATTCCAACAAAAGAAGAGGACACACAAGATCCACCTCTTGAAGCCTTGAAGGACTTGGCTATTGAGGAAAAGGAAGTGAGCTACCCAAGGGAGTTGAACTATGTCAAAGATGGTGAAATCTTGGGTGATCCATCCAAGGGGGTAACCACTTGATCTTCTCTTAGATTAATGAATCATGTTGCATTTATCTCATGCATAGAGCCTAAGAATATTAAAGAAGCATTGAAAGATGACTTTTGGATTATGGCTATGCAAGAAGAGTTAAATCAATTTGAGAGAAGTAACGTTTGGACATTATTTGATAGGCCTAGTAATCAATCTACCATAGGAACTAAATGGGTCTTTAGGAACAAGCTAGATGAGAGTGGTAACATTGTAAGAAATAAAGCTAGACTAGTAGCACAAGGTTACACTCAAGAAGAGGGAATAGATTTTAATGAAACCTATGCACCCGTAGCTAGAATGGAAGCCATTAGGATGTTGCTTGCATATGCATGTTATCATAATTTCAAGCTTTTTCAAATGGATGTTAAAAGTGCATTTTTAAATGGTTTTATAAATGAAGAATTGTATGTGGAACAACCACCGGGTTTTGAAGACTCAAAATTTCCAAATCATGTTTTCAAACTCACCAAAGCTCTTTATGGTTTAAAACAAGCTCCTAGAGCTTGGTATGAAAGACTTTCAAACTTTTTAATTGAAAAAGGATTTGAGAAAGGTAAGGTGGACACTACACTTTTTATAAAAATGTATAAAAATGACATCTTAGTAGTTCAAATTTATGTTGATGATATTATTTTTGGTTCTACTAATGAATGTCATTGTCAAGAGTTTGCTAAGTTAATGCAAGGTGAATTTGAGATGAGCATGATGGGGGAGCTCTCATTGTTTTTGGGACTCCAAATCAAGCAAAAGAAGGATGGCACCTTCATCAATCAAGCAAAGTACATAAAGGACATGCTCAAGAAGTTTGGCTTGGAGAATGCAAAGCCTCAAGCCACACCTATGAGCTCATCTACAAAGCTTGACAAAGATGAAGGAGGTAAGTGTGTTGACTCTAAGCTTTACCGTTCTATGATTGGATCATTGCTTTACCTTACCGCAAGTAGATCAGATCTCTTGTTTAGTGTTTGCTTGTGTGCTAGGTTTCAAGCTAGTCCTAGAGAGTCTCACCTTATAGCCGTTAAGAGAATCTTTAGGTACCTTAGAGATACTCCTTGTTTATGTCTTTGGTACCCTAGAGACTCTACCTTCAACCTTCATGCTTATTCGGATGCGGATTATGGGGGTTGCAAAATCTATAGGAAAAGTACTTTGGGAACTTGTCAATTCCTAGGTAGTATGCTCATATATTGGTTCTCTAAGAAACAAAATAGTGTAGCCTTATCTACCACCGAAGCCGAGTACATATCCTTAGGGAGTTGTTGTGCTCAAGTCCTTTGGATGAAGCAACAACTCTTAGATTATGGAATTAAAGCTGAAACCATACCCCTAAAATGTGACAACACTAGTGCAATATGTTTAACAAAAAATCCCATCCAACACTCTAGAACCAAACACATAGAAATAAGGCATCATTTCATTAGAGATCATGTCCTTAAAGAAGATGTGGTTATAGAGTATGTAGACACCTTAAATCAATTAGCGGACATATTTACAAAACCTTTAGACAAAGAGCGTTTTTGGTCCCTTAGGAGAGAGTTAGGTCTAGCTAGCCTATCTTGACCTTTTAGGACCTCTTTTGTGCTTAATTTTGCTTGATCTTGTGAAATGCCATGTTTATGTGCTTAGACTCCTAATTTCATCCATGCCTATAGTTAGGGGGAGTATGCTTCTATTAAAATATGCCTAGAACTGTTCATTCATCATTTGCATACTTTTAGGAGATGTTAAATTCGAGCCTATAGTTGTTCTTAGAACTAAATATGCATTTCTGGGCATAAGGTATCGATACGGATCTACGCGTATCGATACGTGTTCTTCATTCAGATTCCCAGAATTTACTTTGCTTAACGGGTATCGATACGATTAAACTCGTATCGATACGGGTCGTTTCGATACGGAACTCATCCGTTTCGATACGACTCTCCAACGGGCATTTTTGCGGAAATGACGATTCTACCCCCGTATCGATACACCTTCAGGCGTATCGATACTCGATTGCGCAGACAACTTTAAATTTGGCTATTAATGTGTTCAACTTTTACCAAAATTAAAACTCTTCAAAACCTAAAAACCCTAGCCGTTTTTGCCTATAAAAGGGCTCTTCCTCCCTCATATTTTCACACCACAACTCAAATCTAAAAGAGTTTTTGAATCAAGCAAGGCTTTAAGCTCTCTCTCATCAAAATTGTGCTAGATTTTCTCTTCAATCTCCCAAGTTTCTATCAAGGTAAACTTTATTTCTTTTCTTTAATTTTTTTTGTTTTTGATTCTTTCTTTTTAATCAAATTTTTGTTCTTCAAAATTTCTTTTTTTTCAAATCATTATTTTCTTTTCAATTTTTTTCCTTGGTTTTTAACCAAAATTGAAGAAATCTTTATGCACGATTTCTCTTTTAGATCATGGCACCTAAGGAATCGAGGAAGCGATCAAGGGTTTCTCAAATCGGTGAATCATCCACACTTGGAGCGATTGCACGTCCGAACTACACTGCCATCTATGAACAATCCTTTGAAAGTCCCACGGGTCTAGCATATTTTCGTCAATTTGAGAATTATAAGATTCGTGCGGAAAGGGTAATATCCATTTCTTTTCTCGATTCAAAGCGTTTTAAATTTGAATATCTCCCTTTGTTTCGACATTGGAATTTCATGGATTTCATATCTATTCCCGGTTTTTATTATCGTCTTTTGGTTTTGATTTTCTACACTAATGCCAAATGTATTACTCGCAATGGGGAAGTTGTTGCCATTAGCTCTTATCTCATGGGAAAGAAAATCATCCTTGATGTCAAATCCATTTGTGAAGTTTTTAAATTAGAGGATGAAGGCCTTGATAATGAGGATGCTTTGGGGCATGTTCTTAGTGGATCCGTCACCGTTCTAAATGCTCAAGATCGGATCCTCCATTTGATGGTGTCTTGGTGGTTTCGTCCCTCCGGAGGAAAATATTCTATCATCCGTCAAGTGGATGATTTTTGGATCCGTTGCTTCCGTGAGCGAAAGCGCCCAAATCTTGCTCGAATCATGTTCGGGGAAATCGTCTATCTTGTGCAAAATCGTCACACACCTCTCGTCACCTCCTTTACATATGGTACGGCCTTAAGTTATTTCTTTGTTAAAAAGGATATTGATTGCTCTTTTGACCGCCCAACTCCCCTCACCGATCCCATTGATGAACGATCTCTTGCACGGGGAAAGTTCCATTATTTTAATGGTGAATGGGTACGTCTTGCCGAGCTACCACCCGAGGCTGCCGCCGTATTTGAAGAACCTCAAGGAGATCAAGCTCCTCAAGCTCCACAACCCTCCATGGATGCTCTCATGACTTACCTCAATGAGCAATTTACCGGGTTGCGCACGGACATGGGAAATCGTCTTAGTGCCCTTGAAACTACTTTTGATACAAGGATGACGAGCATGGAGAATCGCCTCACATCTCTTGAAAGCGGTCACAATTCTTTGAATATTTCCATCTCCGTTTTCCATGATGAGTGGCGCAATAGTATGAGGGACAACGATCCAATGGGAGTTGATGATGAAGATGAAGAAGACAATGAAGACGATGCCTAGACGTTTCTTCTTGCATCTCATGCATATCATTTAGAATTTTCTATTTTATGCATCTTTGATTTATGTTCTTAGGACTAAGTTTGCTTTATGTTTAAACCTATGCTTTGATTTTCTACTTTTGTTTGGATTTTAAGTTTGATGCTATGAATAATCATATTAATGTTGCTTATTTATACATTTGCCTATGTTTATGCACTTATCTATTGGCTCAATATTTTTGATCTAACAAAAAGGGGGAGAGAAACTAGCTCACAACACTTTCAAAAATCTTGATTTCAACTCAAAAGTTACCAAGCTTATATTAGGGGGGAGTTAATTTTACAAAGTTTTTCAAAGTGTCAAAAATTTTAAGTTTTAGTTTTGTTATATCAAAAAGGGGAGATTGTAAAACATATGTTTGATTTTGATATAACTAAACCTTTAAGGATCAATTTGAAAAAACTTAAAATTGTTTTCTAAGTCCCTTAATAAGTTTTGAATCACCAACATTTCAAAACTGATTTGAAAAACTCAAACTCTAAATATTTTCTAAGTGTTCCAAGGCCAAACTATTGAAAATCGTTCATGTGTATCGATATGCTTCCAGCCGTATCGATACCTTTTTACCAAAGTTGGCCATTGTCGGAACTCGTATCGATACGCTCTTCACCTGTATCGATACGCCCCTTCGTAAAAGACTAAAGAGTTTGAATAGCGTATCGATACGGAAAACCCTCGTATCGATACGGTTTTAATAAATTTTTAAATCAAGTCGGTTTAAATATTTTGACCGTTGGTGTCAGTTGGTTGGTAACCAAATTTTAAATAGTCGTTGACCCGTATTGATACGCAAAACCCTCGTACCGATACGGATTTCGACAGTGAGTTTAGTCGAGAAAAAGGTATCGATACGGCCTTTACCATTTTGATACCCCGTACCGATACGCTTACATGCGTGTCGATACCCCTTATTAATTGCACACAACGGCTCTTTCTTTTCTGAGACAGGTATCGATACGGCTCCCCATGTACCGATACGGGTAGCTACAGAAGTGCATTTATGGTGGTAAGAGAGGGTTCCAACGGCTCAATTTATGTTCCCAACCACCCAAACAGCTAGAATTAATGGAGAAGGTATAAAATGAAGCCCTTTGAAGGTCAGCAACATTTTATTGATCCTCAAGAAAACATCTATACATAAAATCCAAGCAATTGTGCAAACATCCTATATTGTCTAGAAACCCCAATTGTAATTTTCATTCTTATCTTGTTCAATTGTGTTGAGTGCTTGTAATTGGGCTATCATTTGTATTGAGAGATACTCTATTAGCCATCAATTTCTTTGTTACCTTGTTGTGAGGATTGGGTTAAATTTTGGGTAGAAAATTTAACCGAAATTGTAAGGGTTGTCTCCTTAGCCTAGAAAAGGGGAAGAGCAATTAGTGGAATTGTTGCAAATCCTTAGTGAATCTAAGGTAGTGGATGTAGAGTTCATTTGGAACTTGGACCACTCTAAAATCTCTTGTCAATCTTTTAATTTGGAAATTTCCACCACACAAACTTTAAATTTCCAATTCACCCCCTCTTGGTTCATATCGATCTTTCGATCCACTCAACAGTCTCCATAAGATGAAGAAAATGGTCCCATTAATTCTATTCCCCTTACATCAAAAAGTTTGACCTCCAAGATTCCTTGCAATGGCATTTCATGCCTCCTTGAAATGTTATCCGTCCTTTGACAGAATCACATGATTGATAAAATGCGTGAGCATTCTTGAAGAGAGTGGGTCAATAGAATCCCGATTTTAGGACATTTGCAGCAGTCCTAGTTCCTCCGAAATGTCTGCCATAAGGAGATGAATGACAATGGAAGAGTATCTCCTTGTGCTCTTCTTCGAGGACACGCCATCTAGTGATCTGGTCAGCACCTTGTTTGAACAAATATGGTTTGTCCCAAAAATAGATCTTTGTAGAACTAATGTTTTGATATAATAATTGAAAAATGTTTTGGACAAAGTTAAAAAGAATTCAAAACCATTTCTAAGTCCAAACAATTTGAAACTATGTTTATGGGATATTTCAAAAAGGTTTTAAGTGTTTTCAAATCCAAATTCAACAAAACCATCAAGGCGTTTCGAAACACCCCAAGGTGTTTCGATACAGGTCTTTACAGTGGCAAAACGTTTCGAAACGGGTTTCAAAACGGGCTTTAATCTGGGTGAGTTTTTGCAAAGCGTTTCGATACGGCCTCTGCCGTTTCGATACGCGAATGTGGGAATGACATCAACGGTCATAAACCCCCAACGGCTATTCCCTAACTACTTTTTAAATACAGGGCATTTCGATACAAAGAGAGGTGTTTCGATACGGCCAAGGGCGTTTCGATATGGGTGCTACAACAGCTCTTTCTATTTCAAGAGTGTTTTGAAACGGGGTTGAGCGTTTCGAAACGGGGAGCTGCAGAACTGTATTTATGGTGGGAAATGAAGTCTCCCATGGCTCCAAGGAGTAGAAAAGGGACCTCCAAGCATCTAGTAATAAAAAATGCTTCAATTGTAATACAACTTATGATCAAAATGTGTCTTAGTGCTTAAGTGTCAATTCTTTGTATAGACAAAAACTAGTGAGCCAAATTTGTTAGATTTGCTCAAGAGTTTTAGGATTGGTTGATAGCTTAATTGTGTAAACAAATACCTATTAGAGGGATTTAAGTTTGCTTATTTTATCTTTTTGTAAAGAGGGTTTGATCAAGGCTTTGGGTAGAAAGCTTGATCGGATTTGTAAGGGTTTCCTCCTAAGCCTAGAAAAGGGGACGAATCAATAGTGGATTGATTGGAAATCCTTAGTGGGTAGCTAAGGTATTGGATGTAGACCTTGGTTAGAAGGTTGAACCACTTTAAATCATCTTGTCTTTATTCATTTTAGCTTCCACACCTCTTACACCCCAAATTCCTCTTCTCCACCACTTGGCAAGCAAGAACGGTTGAAGGAATCGAGCACCGAAAAACCCAACAATCTTGCATCATGCCTGAATTTCATGTGTCCCTGTATATTCAAATCAGGAGAAAAAATACAACTAACGAGAAATTTAACAATATCAGCATACCAATGGATTGCTGCAGCATATAATATTTTCTCATCAGGGAATTCCTCCTTAATTTCCATTCCAGCGTGTTTTTCTTTATTTTTTTCTAACCTAGAAAGATGGTCGACTACTTGGTTTTCACACCCTTTTTTATCTCTAACTTCCAAATCAAATTCTTGCAAGAGTAGTATCCACCTATAAGTCTAGGTTTAGCATCCTTTTTGGTCACTAAGTATTTAATAGTCGAGTGATCAGTGTGAACAATAACTTTAGTACCTATTAAATATGACCTAAAATTATCAAAGGCAAATACAACTGCCAATAATTCTTTTTCAGTTGTGGTGTAGTTGATTTGTGCATCATTAAATATGCGGCTAGCATAATAAATAACATGAAAGAGTTTACCTTGGCATTGTCCAAGAGTTGCTCCTATTGCGTAGTCACTTGCGTCGTACATCAACTCAAAAGGTGAGCTCCAATCAGGTGGAACAACAATAGGTGCTGAGGTAAGTTTCTCCTTTAGTTCCTTGAAAGCGCTGGGGCATTTTTCATCGAATATGAATGGCTGATTTTGTTGTAGCAAATTACACAATGGCTTGGAGATCATGGCCCAAGAAACTCCTCATGCTCTTCACATTGGTGGGAGGAGGCAGCTTCTCAATTAACTCAATCTTTTCACTATCCACCTCAATTTCATTCTTCGATATTTTGTGACCCAAGATCATTCCTTCGGTCACCATAAAATGACATTTCTCTCAATTGAGCACCAAATCAGATTCTTCACATCGCTTTAGCACTTAAGCCAAATTTCCAGGGTATGAATCAAAATCTTCCCCAAAGACTGAAAAATCATCCATAAAGACTTCTAAAAATTCCTCAACCATATCTGAGAAAATGGCCAGCATACACCTCTGAGAAGTTGATGGGGCATTGTAGAGTCCAAAAGGCATTCTTCTAAAAGCATATGTACCATACGGACATGTGAATGTCGTCTTTTCTTGGTCTTCAGGTGCTATAGAAATTTGGTTGTACCCTGAGTATTCGTCAAGGAAAAAATAGAATGCTTTGCTCGCCAATCTATCTAGCATTTGATCAATGAATGGGAGAGAGAAATGGTCCTTCTTGGTAGCTTTGTTGAGCTTCCTATAGTCCATGCAAATCCTTCATCCCGTTACAGTCTTTGTTGGAAGTAATTAATTCTCATCGTTACTCACGATGGTGATGCCTCCTTTTTAGGCACACATTGGACTGGACTAACCCACGAGTTGTTTAATATGGGATAGACTACACCAGCGTCAAGCCACTTGATTATCTCCTTCATCACCACCTTCTTCATGACGAGACTGAGCCTTCTTTGGGGTTCGATAGAATTGTTGTGACAATCATCAAGCAAAATTTTGTGCATGAAAATAGCAGGGCTTATCCCCTTTAAGTCAACCATAGTGCAACCTAAAGCTCTTTTATGTTGTGACAACATATTTATTAGACTAGACTCTTGTTTAGGTGTAAGACTAGATGAGATTATCACAGGAAAAGTTTCATTTCTTCCCAAATAAGCATATTTAAGATGAGATGGCAAGGGCTTTAACTCTAATGTTGGAGCATGCTCAAGTGAAGGCTTAGGAGGAATAATTTCTAAAAAATCAAGAGGTTCAACGTGCGTACATGGTTTAGCCTCGAGCAAGCTCGATTGTTCCATGCCTTCTTGAAATTCCTCAAATTCCTCATGCTCGATCTCGTAGTCCTCCTTGTTGTCTTTCTCTTGAATATGCTCATATTCATCCATTTCTAAGAAATTGATGCAGCAAAAGTCTGCAGTCTCCCTTTCTATTGTGGCATCCAGGTACTGACACTCTTCATCTACATCCACATATTTGAGAGTGTTGAAGACATTGATGGTCACCTTTTTATCATCCACCCTTATAGTAAACTCACCCTTTTCAGAGTCTATCAGAATTCTACTAGTTGCTAGAAATGGCCACCCCAAAAACAATTCGTGCGTTATCATTCGCCTCACAATCAAGAATAAGGAAGTCAACTGTAAAGATGAACATGTTCACCTTCACCACTACATCTTCTATTCTTCCTTCTAAGCGTACATGAAATCGGTCGGCCAATTGCAAGATAACCGTAGTTGGCCTTACATCTTCTATGCCGAGCTTCTTGAAGACTAATTTTGGCATGAGATTTACACTAGATTCGAGGTCACGCAATGCTTTTACCACATAATTATCGCCTATTGAACACAGTGTAATGAAGCTGCCTAGATCCTATCTAAAGGAGGCAATTTGCTCCACACATAATAACATTCACTTGTTGTAGCAAATTTTCCATACCGCTCAACCTTTCTTTTCTTGGTGACAATGTCCTTAAGAAACTTAGCATAAGTGGGCATCTGATCAATGGCTTCTAAAAATGGGATCTTAATATGCAGCTGGTCTAGAACATCCATGAATTTCCTAAATTGGAGATTCTCATTTTGTTTCTTCAATCGTTGAGGGAAGGGGGTGGGGTCTAACTTTTTCCTCTATCGCCGCATGTTTCTCTTTTGCTATAGCATTTTCCCTATCTTTGATAGTCTCATTAACTAAATCCCCATCTTTCTCCTTCTCACAAGATGTTTAAGCTTGCAGTTCTGGTTCCTCTTGCACTTCCTCAGGAACAAAGTCTTCTTTCTTCTTTCCCCTAAACTTATATTCAGAATTAAGTTGGGTACCACAACTCAATGTGAGAGCACTGCATTGCTCCTTGTCATGCTTTTTAGTGACTTCAGTATCACTAGGAATATTTCCTTGGGGTAGCACATGTAATGCTTGAGAAATTTGACCCACTTGGGTTTCCAAAGATCGCAAGGATGAACTATGACTTTGTAGCAAAGCTCCTTGATTCTTAATAGTCATGGAGTGATCTTGGAGCAATGTATTAGTAGATTCCATAAATTCCTTAGTAGATGTCATGAAATCCTTGAGTGTAGCTTCCAACGAATTGCTATTGGATGAAGATGCAAAACCCTTGTTGTTTTGCCATGGCATATTCTACTACAAACCATATGGTTCTAATGGATTCTGTTGCTTATTTGAATTGCCATAGTTGATGTTGCCTTGATTCCCTAAGAGAGGTTAGGATGCTGACGCCATCCTGCATTATAGGTGTTTGATTAGGGATTGTTATTCTGATTGGAATTCCCTACATAGTTGGCAGATTCTTGATTGTCCGAGCACTCGCTCAAGTTGTGGTTCCCATTGCAACGAAGGAAAGTTACTTTTACCTCCTTCACCTCATTAGACTTTTGGAGATTCTTTAGCATGGTAGTGATGGTGGTTAATTGGGCTGCTACTGAGGCATCCATATCTGTGTCACGTGATACTTGAGTTTTCCTCCTCGTTCTAAGTCTTGATGAGGGAAATTGATAATCGTTGTTGGCTATTCTATCAAGGATGTCAAAACCTTCCTCGAGTGACTTGTCTAGCAATGTCTCATTTTCTGAGGCATCTAGCATCGTTCTGGTGGGAGCGTTAACACCGTTGTAGAACATAACCACTTGTGTCCAATCATGAAAACCATGATTAGTGCACTTGCGTAGTAATCCCTTAAATTTGTCCCAACACTCATACATTGATCCGTCATCAGACTGGAGAAAGGAGGCAATATCATTCCTCAATTGAGTGTTCCTATTTGGCGGATTATACAGCAACATAAGCTCTTGCACAAATCTGTCCATGTTTCTAATAATCCGGCTGGCACACCACTCAACCATTCTCGTGCTCTGTCACGCAAAGAATAAGGGAAGAGTTTGAGTTTCAACACATCTTCGTGCACCCCTTGTTGACGGAAAGAGTCACACACTTCTAAGAAAGCACGAATGTGTTGTCTAGCATCTTCATGAGGCGAGCCTCCTAATTGACTGATTGAGTCCAACATGTTGAAAATCATTGGTTTAAGCTCAAAGTGGGCTGCCTGAACTTCAGGAGCAACAATCCTTGGATTAAGATCATCCAAGATAGGATTTAGGTGATCTCTAATAGCTCTGGGTCTTGTTGGAGCATTTTGTCTTTGGTTTCCAATTACTGCAACAGGATCCCCTAAATTCTGAGCTCCATTCATGATTCTTTGTGCTTCTTGTATACATTTTATTTGGCGAAAAAGATGTTCGATTTTAGGAATGTACGGTAGTATAGGCTCGTGATGTCTCCTTCGGGGCCTGCAATAGCACAATACCTAAAAAGACAAACAAAAACAACTTAAGAAAATGTACATACAAAAGAAAACAAACTAGTGCAAACACTAAACCTAAAACAACCAATTGCCAATCTCCATCAACGGCACAAAAAACTTGTTTGCAATGTGTAATGTACTATAAATGATACGCAAATATGGTGCAAGTATACACGTCGAACAAGTAATACAATGATAAGTGAGTATCGTCTCCACAGGGATTGGTGGTGTCTCGAGTTGAGTTTCAGCATACAAGTCACAAATTGTAAATAGAGAATGCTTTGGCAAATAGAGACATATAGATAAATGATGTTGCAACAAAGATAAAAATAACGTGTTGAAATCAATAGACTTAATAGGTCCTCTTACGTATGTGAAAGTCACTTGGGGATGACTTGTTGGGTCGCCTGATTAACCTATGCCTTAACTCTCAACTAGGGCTTATCTCTCTAGCTTACTCTATGCTCGTTAGGATTTTCTAAGGTTGCTCCTCAATTATCTCTATCATGGAAACCGGAGTAGGAAATACTTCAGCAATACCTCTTAGCGTAGACTCTAACACTCCCTCTATCCATAAAGTTCTATCCTTTTTAGCCATTGAAACCCATCACTTATCTCTAAGGTGGATTAGAGTTGTGCATCTCAGCAGCCAAGTCCATTGCCTATGAAGGTCAAAGGTAACTCTCTCGATTACTAACTTCAACTCACACCTAAAGAAAGGCTAAATCTCAAAGGCTCTTACAACCCTAAGCATTTAACAAACATAGACAAAACATAGAATAAAACATGGAAGAAATAAGCATGCATTAAAGAAACTAAAAACATAAATCATCCAAACAACCCAAGCCACCTAAAATAAATTCATGGTTGGGTAATAGACATCCAAAATAACTTTGTTTGTACAACCCATTCCGGAATATAAAAGAAATGCTAAAGCAACAGAAAGAGAAGAATAAACTCTCGATCTGTGATAGACTACAATGCCATGAACCACCCTAGGATTTCTGTTGCTAATGCTTCAAGTGTTACTAATTCTATATCCCACATTGGTTGGGAAAACAGCTAGGGAAGGGTATTTATACCCATGCTTCCTCCCTCCCTTGTTGAGTGGGAAAGAACAAGGGAAGTACTCACGCGCCGCCGCCGCTGCCGTCCGGCCGGCCCGGCTCGGCTCGGGTAACACGTGTCTCGACACGTACGCGCGCGTATATATTCTTTTGGGAGAAAATTCGTATGGAATTTTCTTATGAACAAAAGATTATATGTGAAAGAATTTTTCTTATTTATAGGCGTTTGAGAAAATTGTTCGAATCAATCAGAATCTATTTTTTAATTCATATCTGAACTGCAACGTTCAAAATAATTATTTGATTCGAACGTTTTGATTCCAACAGTTTATTCGAAATTATTCGAATATGAACAGTCTGTTTACTGGATGAATTTAGACTGTTTTTCAGTCAAATTCAAGGTGTAACAGCACTGTTATGCAGCTTAAATTATAGAATTAAAATGTTGATTATATGAAGCTGTTACAGCATGTTTAATACTGCTGTTATACAGATTTATTTCTGTAATTATTTGAGCAGTGAAATGTCAATTATAGACATGATATCCGGCCTATAAATAGAGGTGTTGCATGCACCATTTGAGATATCAAACACATTACAAACATATCAATTCTCTCTGTCTCCTCCAGTGTTAATTCGAGCAGTACCACTGTTGTTCACTCCGGAGTCGAGTGTACGGTTCTAGGAGCGTCCGTGTGCACATCGGGGGACAGCCTGCCCGTGAAGAGACTACACTTTTCGGGGCAGTTTTGTTTCTAAGGCAGTGGCCACCATACCACGACACGGTTCACATATTTACGTTCTGTTTTTTATATTTTTCCAGTCAGTGCTAACAACCGGTTTTGCAGTTCTATTTTACCAACTATTTAGAAACAAAACTGTTCTCCGATTCTGCAAAATGGCTTCTTCATCCGCACTACTAAGCAAGCTCATTCCCGACCTTTCCAAACTCGATGCTTTGGATGGCAGCAACTATCGAAGGTGGTCCCAGAGCATCCTGATTTTCTTTGAGCAATTGGACCTCGATTATGTGCTGCTCAACGAACCACCAGTTGCACCACCTACCGTTGTTGTTCCTGCCGATAACCAAGGCCAAATTGATGCTGCCGCCGATGCCCTTGTTGCTGCCACCTTTGCCAAATATGAAAAGGACAACAAGACGGTCCGTGGCCATCTCCTAAGTCACATGTCCAACAAATTATTTGACATGTATCTAAAGGAGAGCAGTGCAAAGGCGATATGGGATTCCTTGGACACCAAATATGGCACCGATGATGCGGGAATCAAAAAATATGTCGTGGGCAAATGGTTGAAGTTCCAGATGACCGACAACAAGCCCATCATGGACCAAGTCCATGACTATGAGAATCTTGTCTCGGACATTATAGCAGAAGGCATGCAGATGTGTGAAGTTCTGCAAGCAAATGTCCTTATAGAGAAGTTGCCAAAATCCTGGTCCGATTATCGCAACTCCCTCAAGCACAAGAAAAGGGACATACCACTTCAGGAGCTGATCGGTCACATGAAAATCGAGGAGGCCAACCGTTTGAAAGATAAGGTTACGAACAACTTTAGTCACTTATCTTTTAAATCTAACATAGTTGAGTCTGGTGGTGCTTTAGGGTCCAAAAAGCCCTTTAAGAAAGGCCCTCAGAGCAAAAAGCCCAAACCACAGAAGACTACCAACTTCAAGAAGCCCGTCAAGGCTAAGCCCGACGTGAAAACCATGAAGTGCTACGTGTGTGGGCAAGCTGGTCACAAGGCGTACCAATGTCAGCACCGCTTGGACCGCCAGAATGAGACTAGACCACGCATGCATGTGACGAAGGACATGGATGATGATATCATAGCCGCGGTGGTTTCGGAGGTCAACCTCGTAGAGAAGAACACCGAGTGGGTCGTAGACACCGGAGCTTCTCGACACTTCTGCGCAAATAAGAAGTTCTTCACCGAGTTCGAGGACGTGAAAAATGGTGAACGTGTGTACATGGGGAACTCCAGCAGCTCTCAAGTGATGGGCAAAGGCAAGGTTTTACTCAAGCTGACTTCCGGTAAAACTTTGGCCCTTAACAATGTCCTATATGTGCCTGCCCTGCATAGAAATTTGATTAGTGGTGGCCTCTTAAATAAGGCAGGCATTAAGTTAGTTTTTGAGGCAGATAAACTTGTACTTTCCCGTAACGCTGATTATGTTAGGAAAGGTTTTTTAAGCGAAGGTTTATTTTTCATAGAAACTCAACTTAATGAAAATAATAAAGCTACCACTTCTGCTTATATCGTTGAGTCTTTTGATATGTGGCATGCTAGATTAGGACACGTAAATATTCAATCCCTAAAGAAAATGATGAATATGAATATTTTGCCTAAACTAGACATAACAAACTATAATAAATGTGAAGTTTGTGTAGAAGCAAAGCATGCAAAACCTACCTTTAAAAATGTTTCTAAAAGAAAGACTGAACTGTTAGAACTTATTCATATTGATCTAGCAGACTTTAGAAACAGTGAAAGTAAAGGAGGAAAACACTACTACATAACTTTTGTAGATGACTTCTCTAGGTATACAAAAGTTTATCTCCTAAGAACTAAAGATGGAGCTGAAAATTTCTTTCTTATTTATAAGGCAGAAGTTGAAAATCAGTTAGATAGGAGAATAAAACGTGTTAGGTCTGATAGAGGTGGTGAATATGGATCTAATTTTCTAAAAGGGATTTGTGAGAGGAATGGCATAATAAATGAAACTTCAGCCCCTTATTTTCCTCAACAAAACGGTATAGCCGAGAGGAAAAACAGAACTTTAAAAGAGATGATGAACTCATTGTTGATAAGTTCTGGGTTGTCTGACAACATGCGGGGGGAAGCCATTCTATCGGCTAATCATATTCTAAACCGAGTACCTCATAAGAAAATTGATTCTACCCCATACGAATTATGGAAAGGGTATGCCCCAAATTTACAATACCTAAAAGTGTGGGGGTGTCTGGCCAAAGTGGGGTTGCCAGACTTTAAGAAGTCCACCATTGGACCTAAGACCGTTGATGCAGTGTTTATAGGCTATGCTTCTAATAGTGCCGCGTATAGATTCATGATTTTACAAGACTTCTCTATTTGTGAATCTAGGGATGTTGTTTTCTTTGAAGAAATCTTTCCTCTCTAGAAACCTAGATTAAATGTTGAAACACAAATAGAAAACTTGCCATCCACTTCTTCTAGTATGCCTGCTAGGTCTTCTCAAGAGATTGAATTTGAGCCTAGAATCAGTAAGAGACAAAGAGTTGAAACCTCTTTTGGACCAGACTTCTTAACTTCCTTCATTTATGAGATAAATGATTTAGACACTCTTTCTGATCCTATAGCTCAAGCTTATTTGTTAGATGAGGATCCTAAAACTTACGAAGAAGCTATACTATCTATTGATGCTAGTTTCTGGAAAAGCGCTATAAAAGATGAACTAGAATCAATAATGTCTAATCATACTTGGGAATTAGTTGACTTGCCTAGAGGACTTAAAACCATTAACAATAAGTGGGTCTTTCGAAAGAAACTTAGACCAGATGGTTCTATCCAAAGGTATAAGGCAAGGCTAGTAGTCAAAGGGTTCACTCAAAGATTTGGTCAAGACTTCTTTGATACTTACTATCCTGTCACAAAAATCTCAACGATCCGTGCATTGTTTGCACTAGCCTCCATTCACAAGTTGCAAGTACATCAAATGGATGTAAACACTGCATTTTTGAATGGGGATCTAGTTGAGGAGATCTATATGGAGCAACCTCTTGGCTTCGAGGTGCCTGGTATGGAAGGCAAAGTATGTAGACTTAAAAAGTCACTTTATGGCCTGAAGCAAGCTCCTAAACAGTGGTATGAGAAATTTCACAAAACTATTCTTAGTTTTGGTTTTGTTGTGAATGGTTCGGATGCATGTGTGTATTCGAGGATGTTTGGTACTGATTGTGTCATCATAAGCTTATATGTTGACGACATGCTGATTTTCAGTACTAACATTGAGTCCATTAACAAAACAAAAAGTTTCTTGTCCAGTAAGTTTGAGATGACTGACTTGGGAGAAGTCGATGTAATCTTAGGAGTTAAAGTAATCAAATCTGAAAAGGGATTTTCTTTAAGTCACACACACTATATTGAGAAAGTGTTAAAGAAATTTGACAGTTTTGATGTCGGCCCTGTTCGAACTCCTTATGACTCTAGCATACATCTCTTTAAGAATAAAGGAAGTAGCGTTTCTCAAACGGAATATGCCAAAATAATTGGTAGTCTGATGTTCTTAATGAACTATACTCGGCCAGATATTGCCTATGCTGTTAGTAGACTCAGTAGATATACTCATAACCCTAGTGGTGAGCACTGGGTTGCTCTTAGACGGTTACTTAAGTACCTTAAGGGTACTATGGACTGGAGACTTGAGTTTGTTGGCTTTCCTGCTACATTAGAAGGATATTGTGACGCCAACTGGGTCTCCGGTAGTGATGAAGTAAGCTCTACGAGTGGGTATGTATTTACTTTGGGAGGAGCAGCAATTTCTTGGAAGTCTTCAAAACAGACTTGTATTGCTCGCTCTACTATGGAGTTAGAGTTTATAGCTCTTAACTTAGCTGGGCAAGAAGCTGAGTGGCTAAAGAGTTTGTTAGCCGATATTCCGTTGTGGGGAACTCCGACTCCTCTTGTTTCCTTGTTGTGTGATTCACAAGCTGCGATTTGTGTTTCCAAGAGCAAGTTTACAATGGTTAAAAAAGACACATTCGCATAAGGCATGAATCTGTTAGACACTTAATAAGGAATGGAGTACTCTCTTTAGAGTATGTGAAGTCGGAAAGAAACCTAGCAGATCCGCTTACCAAAGGGTTAAGTCGGAAATTGGTCCTAGATTCGTCGAAGGGGGTGGGTCTAAAGCCCATTGGTTGAGGAATTCATGGTGGATACCCAACTTAGTTATCTAATTTCAATGTGGTCAAACGAAACCATGGAAAGACTCATAGTGTACATTTCTCATTGCCTATAACTATGACGAATGATGTACATGTCCAGGTTGAGTACTATTACTCTTAATAAATTCATAGCCCAGGTTTTGGGTGGTCTTTGTGAGAAGGACTTGATGAATTTACCGAATCATGGTTGAATACTTATTCTTAATAAGTTCATAACACAAGTGTGAATGTGTTGTCCTATTGAGAAGGACAAGATGGACTTACCGCCAGAAAGGTTGAGTTTCAAGAAACTCTTAATGAATTCAAAGTTTGAATGATCCTATTGAGAAGGAAATTTTGAATTCACCGACAATGAGGTTGAATATTTATTCTTAATGATTTCTTATCCCAAAACTGGGTGGTTCATTTTTGGACTTGAAGAAATCATCATATGTCTATAAGAGGTTGAGCCATTACAAATGGTTCTTAATTATTTCATAGCCCGGTTTCAGGGTGGTTTATATTGAGATAAACTTGATGAAATAACCTATGTAAGTGAGAAGGATTAGCCACCTTCTGTGAAAAACGTTGGGCCGTTTTTCTAAAAACCACTTACTAGAATCCTGAGGGTAAGATGGCCAAATATACACTTGTGTATATATATCTTACACATCGTGAACTTCGGTGGATGAAGAAGTTAGTTGTGTGTTATGAGTTTACCCCTATCTTAGAAAGTTCAAGACTAGTTTCACTTATCTAAGAGAAGGATCACTCATTATCACTATGTACTAGTTAAAGATACGTTCACTAGTGCTTAAGCAACTAATTCCGCTATTGCTCGTCTGAGGAGGTCTGTGTTTGAGATACAGATGAATTCTTTCGCATTAGTGGGGGAATGTTGGTAATGCTTCAAGTGTTACTAATGATGTATCCCACATTGGTTGGGAAAATAGCTAGGGAAGGGTATTTATACCCATGCTTCCTCCCTCCCTCCGCTTTTGAGAAAACTGTTCGAATCAATCATAATCTATTTTTTAATTCATATCTGAACTGCAACGTTCAGAATAATTGTTTGATTCGAACGTTTTGATTCCAGTAGTTTATTCGAAATTATTCGAATATGAACAGTCTGTTTACTGGATGAATTTAGATTATTTTTCAATCAAATTCAAGGTGTAACAGCACTGTTATGCAGCTTAAATTACAGAATTAAAATGGTGATTATGTGAAGCTGTTACAACATGTTTAATACTGTTGTTATACAGATTTAATTCTGTAATTATTTGAGTAGTGAAATGTCAATTATAGACATGATATCCAGCCTATAAATAGAGGTGTTGTATGCACCATTTGAGATATCAAACACATTACAAACATATCAATTCTCTCTGTTTCCTCCAGTGTTAATTCGAGCAGTACCACTGTTGTTCACTCCGGAGTCGAGTGTACGGTTCCAGGAGCGTCCGTGTGCACCTCGGGGGATAGCCTGCCCGTGAAGCGACTACACTGTTCGGGGCAGTTTTGTTTCTAAGGCAGTGGCTACCATACCACGAAACGGTTCACATATTTACGTTCTGTTTTTTGTATTTTTCCAGTCAGTGCTAACAGCCGGTTTTACAGTTCTATTTTACCTACAATTTCTGCCTCTCTCAAGGTCAGCAAGGTCAACCCTTGGAGCTTCAACGATGAAGGACACGAAGTGGAGGAAGAAGAATATGTGAAAAGAGCCGCCTTTTTCTTTTCTCCCTAGCCTTTTGTCACCTTTATCGCCGCTCTGCCTTTAACGAGGGTCTCATGTCCTTTATATAGTGGGGACTCTTAGGGTTTTGTGCCTTTATATTCTTTGACGTCCTGGGGAATATTCCCTCTGCATGTGGGGTACAATCAGTAAAAAAAGGGGCTCCCCATGTGGGCTCTAAGAATGTGCCAGTTGCTTTGTCCTTTTCTGCGACCAGAATTGTTGTCCAAATTGCTGTAACATTTTCCTCCTTTTCCAGCATCACGCTTGCTTTAACCTGCACATCACGGCACCAGCACATACCCTTCAAGCAACATCTAACCTCGTGAAATTAATCCAAACCACCAACAAGTAAAGATGTATGCAATTATATGCCCTAAATGCACGTATACGCTATGAAATGACCTTGAGAACAAACAAATACCTAAGTAAAAAGGTGTAAAATATAAGTATTTTTGCAAGTTATCAGTCTGTAATGGATAATAGAACCTTTGGTATGTAAACGTTAAATGAACTTGTGTTTTGAGAGTTTGTAAGACTCTTTTGGTGTGTTACATGTATATATTTGGTAAGCTTGGTTAATTCATTTGTCAAATATTATATGATGATTTGATCTTGTGCTATTTGAATGAGTAACATATATACATGTTTGGAATGCCTGATTTTGATTAGAAACATTACATCTAGATTATACATGGGATCTATATTATGTTCGAATGAACTATGCTTGATTATGATTGGATGGTTTGATGCTAATACATGGATAGAAAATGTTTGGTGATAGGTATGATCTTATGAAATTTGTAAATTATTGAATATGCTTGCTTGACCTATTTGATAGCTTGAACCAAATGGTATACGATTTTTAGGAAATATGTGAACATATTTCGAACATGTTCTTGTATGCTTATAGGTGTATTCGAATAATGTATAATGTATAGGTTGATGGCATCTAGTGTTCGAATGTATTGGTTGGAATTTGATATACATGGTTTGATTCTAATGGATCTAATTAGGAATGATTGTAATAGAAATGCACCTTATTGGTTATATATGGTTCGAATGACCTAGGTTAATAAGATAAGTTGGTTGAACTTGTGTGTATGCTCTAGTTTAAGTAAGCATTAGTTGAAAGTATGATGTTTGTTTATAGTTTGGTTGTTTAGGATGTAAACAATGTATGGTATGGTTGTATGTTATCTAAGCATGTTACATGGTTACCTTGTTGTAATAGCATACATATTTGGTAATGTTAAGATAGTAACATGTCTAGTATGATATATAATTTGTAAAGTTTTTGTTAGCCCACCCATTGTTAAGAATAAGATAGTGAACTTGTGGGAATTGAACGTTTACATGCTTGCATGTTTGGCTATACATCCGCTGCGTGTCGTAACGCTCTTCACTCCTAACGTGGGCGAAGGGTGTTACATAAAGTGGTATTAGAACTTTAGGTTATAGGTCCTAATGCTTATACGAGTCTGTCATGCATCATATAGGTTCGTACTTTGCCACCTAGGAGTCTTATATCGAATTTCTTGTGATTATGCTTTCCTAAACCAGAATTTTGCTTAATCCTTGATTGAATGTCTGAGACAAGAGTAGCTTGGAACAATGGAAGTCCCCGAGAATCCTCTAATGAGGACGGTAGTGTAGGGATGAGAACTGATTCTCCGAAACAAACAAAACCCTAAGGACCGGATGAACCCCCTGAACAAGTCTAGCCTCAGCAGAAAACTCTTGTTGTCCAATCGATTGAAATAGAATGTCTCCTAAGTATAAAGGACATGTTCGATAAGTTCCTATCAAATATTAGACAAGATCAGCATGTCTCTGCTACTACGACACCAAGCCGAGCACCAATCGAGAAGCTTGTGCAGCGCCGAGCTTACACATTCACGGGTACAAACGAGGAGAAGCCCGAGGAGGCCGAATATTGGCTTGAATGAACTACCCAAATCCCGACGAAACAAATACAATTCTCGGATGAGCATAAACTTGAGTGAGAAGTCGCTCTGTTAGCCGACGAAGCGCTGAGCTTGTGGGAAACTACGACATTGACTGCTCTGACCGAGTCAATGACGTGGAAATTCTTCGTGGAAGAATTCAACAAGAAATATATCAGTGAACAATACCTAGCCAAAAGAAGGAAGTGATTCTTGTACTTGAAGCAAGCTAACCGACCTATTAAACAGTACGTTGTAGACTTTTGCAAGTACTGTAAATACGGCTCGGGATATATCAAGACTGAGAAGGATAAATGCCAAACTCTAGTGAACCGGGCTATTGCCACTAAAGCCAAGATAAAAGCTGCAGAGAAAAGAAAAGGCGACTACCGAAGCGATAAGAAGCGGAAAATTGATGATAAGTCCGGTTGGCAATCAAAGAAGGCTAAAAATCATAAAGAAGAATCTTCTACTTACACTCTTGCTCCCAAAAGCAACTATACACTGAGACCTCAAACGGTGAATAAGCTAGTTGTCCCTGTTGTTTTCGTTAACAGCACGAGAAATTCTGAGAAAGTCCAGACTTGCAAACACTGTCATAAGTAACATTTCAGCAAATGTCGACTTCAGTCCAATCTCGGCTTTGCATGTAGTGGTGATGATCACTACATCAAAGACTGTCCGAGAAAGTCCGACAAGGCTCCTACTCAGAATTATGCTAATCTAAGCCCTACACCTTCCAACCGAAACAAGAACTTGAGGAAAACTTAGTCTGGAAGCAAAGGGAGGGGAAGAGGCTCCCATAACACATTCCCGGCTCGAGTTTATCACATCCGTGGTAAAGAAGACAAGGAATCTCCCGACATCATTGCGGATACGGTTGAACTGAACCTTAAACATGTTTATGCGTTGATAGATTCGGGATCAACCCACTCTTTTATATGCTCTTATTTGTTAAACAAGATAAATTGAAACATGAATTAGTGTAAACAAGCCTTGTAGTGTAAAACCCTTTAGGGGGAAACTTGCCGATCAATTTAATCTGTAGAGATTGTCTAATAACGATTCGAAATATACCCTTTTCCCATTGACCTCTATGTTTTGCCCGAGTGTTATTTCGATCTAGTTTTAGGACTAGATTGGTTGGGTAAACATCAAGTCTGGGTCGATTTTCAAAATCGTAGGTTATATCTCCGAGGATTAGAAAAAGAATCCATCCTACTAATTGATCAAAAATCGATTTCTATCTTTGCCTCTATGGTATTTGTTGTCACTAGATTTTTACCCACCAATATCAAATAAAAAATTAAAAAGGCCCCTTCTAAAATAAAAGAACCCAAAAAGCATGTCCCAAAAAGCCCATTTTTAAAACTCATTTTTAAAAAAAAATTAAATAATAAGCCCATATTGAAAAACTGCAAATATTTATGCTTGAAAAAGCCCACTTAAAAGAACCATTTGGGTAAAAAAATAATAAAAGTAAAAAAGGGAAACAAAAGGGGAACCAGCGCACGTCATGCGCCTAGCGCATGTTAGCACGCACGCGGGTTGGTTCCCCCAAAACCCCGTCTCGCGCCACTGCCAGGGGGCCGTTCGCCGTCCACCGGCCATGAATGTCGTAGCCGTTGGTGTCGGTTGACGCGTCTCACCGTCGCTGACCCAACGGTACCAACGCTACTCGCCGCCATCCACCGAAGCCGCCAGAATCTGCAAAAACCATTGAAAACGGTTTAAATTAGGGCTCGAATCAAGGGGAAATTTCAGCCCCGAATTTGAATAAAATCAGATGATTTTTTTGGGGAGGGGGGGGTTACTGAGGATCATGCCGCTTTTTTGATTTGTAAGCTCAAATTCAAGTATAACCCCCCAACCCCTTTGTTCCACACACACTTGGAGTGCAAAAAATAAAGCTAAAAATTCCGAAAATCCTTTAAAAAAATTTCTGAGTTTGCTGGAAATTTTTGGAGTGAAGTTCGAGTTTTGGGCTATTTTCCGGAGGTTTTTGGGAAGCAATTCTAGAAGGATCACATACGAGTTCTTCGTTTCCGGTAAAATTCTTTTCTTATCTTTAAAATTTATTTAGTGAATTTTATACTTGTTCTCAGTTGAATTTTGTTTTCTTTGTGTTGTGTTTGTTTTTGTTTGTTTTAGGTTGTGTTTGTGGAAGTTGGAAGATCGTTTCTTGAGTCTGGTAATAATTTTGTTCTAGAATTTTGTTTAGTTTTCAATTTAGTTTTAAAAATTCTTGCATGTTTAAAAAATGTTGTTTTGAAAACTTTAATCTTAAAAAATGAAATAATTGAAACTTAAAATAATTTAGATCCTTTTAGATTTAGGAATAAAAATGAATTAATGTTTGTTTTAAAAAAAACTAAAACCAATGGGTTTAATTAGAAGATAATAAATCATGGATGAAAAATATAAAAAAAGGGGTCTTAATTTGTTAGAAAATAAAAAATGGGTTTTGAAATTTAATAATAAAGGGTATTAGGTAATTTTAAGAATGTTCTTTTTTAGTAAAAAAAAGTAAATAAGGGTGTTTTCAAAAAAAATAATGTATTTTAAAAAAAGATAAAATAAAAGATAAAATTTTTAAAAAAGGGCTTTGATGAAAAATTACCATAGGTAGAAGCTAAGAATATCAAGAGAATAAATGTTTAAAAAATATAAAGAAAAATATCTTCTCTAAAATAAGGTTTTAATTTTTTTTCAAGTCATCGTTTAAGAAAAGCTTTTTTTAAATGAAATAAGGAATAATAATAATCGTTAAAATTTTAACAGAAAAACTCTTTTTGGAAATAGAAATAAATAGAAATAAAAATGTAGAAAATCAACAAGACTGAAAAGTGAAAATGTCAAAAGGAAGGCTTTTAGTTTTAAAGTTGAAAAAAACGAATAAAAGGTTTTTTAAAAGAAACAATAAAAAGTAAAACACGGAAGAAATATTCATGTTTCTTGCTTGTTCTTTAGAAATAGGTCAAAACTTAGGACTATGTTCTAAAAGCTTAGATAGAGACGTGTTTGTAGAAAGATTTTCTTCACACAAAAAATAAGACACACTTAAACAAACTCAAACCCTCAAATAAGAATAAAAGACTTAGACCTTTTTAGGGTTTAAAATAATCAAACCTAGAATAAATAAAAAACGCATACGAAAAGCTATTTTTTAACAAAAATTATTAACATACGTGTGAAAAGGGGGAGACCATTCTCTTTTAGAGACAAACATGAGCAGAGCGAGATTGTCAACGGAATATGGCTACCGGAAGGTGTGGACGATATTTGTGGGAAATCTCTCGACAACCATTCACTGGAAAGGAGTTTGGCAGGTGTTTGATCGACACGGGGTGGTGGTGGATGTTTTCATCCCTCGGAAACTGGCTAGTAATGGATCTCGATTTGGGTTTGTGAGAATGGGAAGTCGAGACGATGCTGAGCGGGTGGTAGAACGCTTACATCGTAAATGGATTTATGGTTCCCGTAACTCTGTGTTCCCAGCAAAATATGGAGACCGTGATTCGTTTTGGAGACGGAAATAGGCCAACACAACCACAGAGCAGTCGGAACAACCAGGTAATCTGCGATCTAAAGTCCCATTTAAGCAGCGATCAGAGGAGGAGGTCAATTTATGCAATACATTTGACTACTCAGTGTAGGGGTTTGTGGCGGCCGATAAATTGGAAATTCTACACAATTGTGCAGTGGGATGGTGCAAGCAGCCATGGAGTATTAATGAACTTGCAGCGAGACTGCATTTGACGGCGGTAGAGGGTTTGTCGATTTTACGTATCGTTGGCTCAATGATTCTGCTCATTTTTAAGGATCCATCAACACGTGATAAGGTGATGCAGTTAGAATTAGTACGAGGGTGTTTCTTAAGGTTAGAACAGTGGTCACCGGAGCTAGGTATAGGGACGAGGAGGGTTTGGCTCTCGATCAAGGGTGTTGAGTCTGGTCAAATTCGCAAGAATAATCTATGGAGACATGTCCTGGAATGTTGGAATGGTTGCCCAGAATTATCATGCAATTAAATTGTTTTGGATCTTTTAGGTTTTTTTAAAGAGTACTAACATTTTTGTGTGTGAGTTATGTTTTTTGGCATCTTTATTTTTTGCATACATCCCATATTTAGAGGGGGTCGATTCCAAAGGATGTTGCTCGATCAGAAAAAGCTTCTGCCATGGATCGAAGGTACCTAAGTGAGGAAGACAACGCGCAAACAATAAGAATTTGTCAAGGAAACATCGAAGTATGCTTACATCAACGCCAAGCAGAATACCATAAGTCGCAAGTGCTATAGGAACACTTTGACGGTCCAACCAAGAAAGAATTTGAAAATGATCTTTGGTCTACTCGACTTAGGGGTAGCGTCAAAAGGACCCAAGAGCGAGACAAGTTCGATAGGAGCATCACATCTTAAATTGAAGATGTAGCTAAGCGTGTGGCGTCAAGAAGCTACATTTCTTCGCCCCACGTCAGACCGAAAGGGGAGGTAGGACCAAGGCTCGAAAGGTTGATCAATGAAATGAGTGCTCATACCGAGACGCATTCGTAGGACCTTCATCATCCAATGGAAGCTATATCTAAAGCAACACCTTAATAGAATTTATGACCTTTCACCTTCATTCATGATTTTGCATACATACATTTGCTTCCATGCATTTTTTATTTTTGATTACATTAAATAATGTATAATAAAAAATTAATTTTGGAAAATTCCATTTAAGTAGTAAATATCCCGTGCAAATACGACTCGAGCCATGAACACTGAGGAAAGATTGACAACTCTGGAAGAAAACCATAAGAGCATCCATGATAAGCTTGAGAAAATGGAAAATGATCTGAAGAAAGAGATTGAAATATCACACCGGAAAACAATAAGTCAAATCGCAACCATGTTTAAAGACCTAGAAGCGAGAGAAGACACCAACACTTTCCCGGGGATGGCTTTCGTACACTCATGGATGCAAAAGGAAGTGACTTCACCTAAAGTCAAGATCTCACCCAATTTTGTAGAATCTTCTGCCCGTACTGAATTAAAAGACAATATTGATGAGGTTCGTAGCCACAAGGTGCCTGACTTCGATGAAAAAAACTGACAAGGCAAAGGTCGAGAGGAAATGTTAAGACCACTATAAGAAGCTGGCGGAAATGATTAAATCTTCTCAAGAAAGAAGCAGTTATGGTGGCATAGATGCATGAGATTTGAGTCAAATATCTTACATGGTCGCTCCTCCAAAGTTCAAGGCCCCTGACTTTGAAAAGTATAATGGAACTACATGCCCATTGTCACATTTGACCATATACTGTCGGAAAATATCACCACATATAAAAAATGAGAAGTTGTTGATCCATTGTTTCCAAGGTAGTCTATATGGGTCTGCTATCTGATGGTATGCTCAATTTAGTCGGGTCAACATACGCACTTAGAGAGATCCGTCAAAAGATTTCCTTAAACAGTATGAGTATGTAATAGATATGGCCTCAAGTAGGATTGTACTGCAGAATATGGAACAAAAGCCCAATGAGAGCTTCTGCCAGTATGCCCAAAGATGGCAAGATGTGGCAGCCCAAGTTCAACCTCCACTTTCGGAAAATGAGGTTACTCTAATGTTTGTGGAGACTCTAAATGGTCCCTTCTATGACTATATGTTAAATCACTCCACAGAAGGTTTTGCAAACATGGTCATGAATGGAGAGTTGATATTGGCAGCCATTAGAAGTGGAAGACTCGAGAGAGAAAAAGATGACGAATGCGTTTAGATTTTTGTCACGAAGTCGTTAGAGGCAAGATTGGCTGGAATTTATGCTTTCATGGAATAATGCTTAATTTTCTCTAGACAGTTGGGATCATGCTTAGAACCAACCCTTTTGCTTTTTCCCACAAGAATTATAGATCTTTTGTAAGGGCTTCTATGTCAATTTACTTGTTTAAAGATGCATTTTTTCAAGTTGCAAACATTTCTCATTTTTGTTTCATCCTTTTCCTTTCTTTTCATTCTACATCCATTTCTTTTCAAGCATGCATCTTCTTTACAGAGTCCCTTTTATTTATTGTATGAATGATTCTTGAATCTAATCCTAAGATAAAGGGGCAAAATGTGTGTTCAGGTTTAATATATAGATTTTAAGTGAATTTTACTCTCAGACATTGTTGTTAGGGTCCTTAAATAAAGTGATAACTCTATAACATCTACCAACTGAAGATTGCTTCTCTTCGACGGTATTTGTGTGTGAAATGACATTTGACATTCCTTCATTTCCCTTCACAAATAAGAAAATGAAAAAATCCATTTGTTTTCCCCCTTTGAGCCTGATATTATTTTTCTTGTGTTTGAACCCTAACTAAGGATCACTCCCCCACACTAGAGGGCAAAATGATGAAAATTGCAAAGGAAACATGACAAATTAAGCAAATGTCCTAAATTTGAAATGAAAAGGACACAAAAAGGAAAAATAAGGAGAAAGAAAAGGATGGAGAAAGAAAATTAGAAAAGCGAAAAAAGCAAAAAAAGAAAAGAAGATGAAGAAAAGAAAAGAAAAGAAAAAGAAAAAGAAAGAAAGGAAGAACGCAAAAAGAAAAGTAAAAAGAAAGGAAAACAAAAGAAGAAGAAAAGAAAAAGAAAGAACAAAGGAGAAAAGAAGAAAAAGAAAGAAGAAAGAAGAAATGCGAAGGAAAACTTGAAATGAATCCTTCAGATGAGACATATAAAGGAAATGAACTCTAGGGTGAAAACCAAAAATGGGCAGTCTAGAGTGATCCAAAGAATAAAAGAAGAAAAACAGTGATTTCGTCAAGAAAAAGATGATCCTTGGTTTAATCACCTCTAAAATATGTATTTGAGCATATATATCATTTTCTTTGGAAACCCGAGTCTAGCCTACATTACAAGCCTTAAAAGACCATTTGGATCACACATGAATATTTTATAAAAAGAGTTCATCTTCATATCACATTCCGCCTAATTGAGTTAACATTTCTTCTGGGACCTCGAGCTTCTAATGTCCGATTGAGATTAGAAAAGTGGGAAAATTGAAATTTGGGGAGTGTGTGAGCAAAAGAGAGCCACCTAAAAGCGGGGCATAATCCAGTTGACGGATTCTTGAATCATTCATACAATGAATTTGGGGCATCTCAGTTTGCCATATTCTCATGTTTGCCATGAATATTTTCATAAAATTCCCATTTTTAGCCTTTTCTTGCGTTTGCTATGACTTTTTCCTTTGAACGATCATTTCTAGCCTTTTCTTGCATCTTAAAAGTAGGCTGACATTGATTCATGAAAAGAAAAAGATTTCATGGTATTGATCCCAACCGTAGGGAGTCATGAACGAGTGTTTACATCGCTTCAGGAAATAATGAAGTCGCTGATAATTGAACCTCAGTTTGAACGGGGGCACTGCCTTGCATGATAAGGTAAAAAGAGAAAAGAAGAAGAAACACAAGAGTTGAAGAGTTTGAAGTGAGTCGTGTTGTCAAGAAAGATCCACATATAAGATGCAAAAGCTTTAAAGTGTGAAAAGAGATAGAATTGCACTTGAGAAGCAAACCATGCCATCAGATTGGGGGTAGTCTTTGTTGGCCAATGATTTAAGGCCCTCAGTATTAATAGGCGGGAGAAGAAGAGATCAAAAAGCCAACATCATTTGAAGATATTCAAGATGGATATAAGTTTTCACATGCAAGCAATTCAAGATGACCTATAGGGGCAAGAATTTGAAAACTCACAAGAAGCACTTAAGATGCTTAATATTTCAAAGGGTATATGAAGACTTGAAGCTTTCAAGACCACACTAGGAAGCCTTTCACTCAATATTGATGTATCAACTACAATGATAGTAGATCTTGAGACATTTGCCTACGAAGTTCATATGTTTTTGATGAAGCAAAGAGATATAAAGAATGAGAATGGGAAGCAATGGCGGTTGAAGAAATCTGTCTTTCCAAGCAGGAGTACAAGATCACTGGATTAAGAGAGCAAATTTGCAAAGGTCAAATGTTTTCCATGAGTCAAAGAAATACAGTGAAAAAGTATAACTGCTTATTTGGATTGACCGAGCAAAAGTGTGGAAAATTTAATTCTAAGAAAAAGAATTTAAAAAGCAAAAGAAATGAGACATGCATTCATGTTTTAGGCATCCCTAGGGTCATACAAATCATAATTGCATTAAATATCGCATTTTTCAGGTATACGAAGGATCTTTCAGTAAAAGAACTCGCATATTCGTTCGGGCGCAAGGAGAATGGGAGCTGCTTATCTATTGGAGCATTTGGAGAATAGAAATTGCTTATTCATCCAAGCATAAGGAGGATGAAATTTTTCAAAAGATTCACCTATCTGCTCAAGCGTAAGGAGAATGGAGGTTGCTTATTCATCCAAGCATAAGAAGGATGAAATTTTTTAGAAGATTCGTCTATTTGTTCAGGCGTAAGGAGAATGGAGGTAGCTTATTCATCCAAGCATAAGGAGGATGAAATTTTCAGAAGATTCGTCTATCCGTTTAAGCGTAAGGAGAATGGAGTTTTTTTATTCATCCAAGCATAAGGAGGATGAAACTTTTAGAAGATTCGTTTGTCCATTCAGGCGTGATGAGAATGAAGTTTGTTTGTTCTTCCAAGCATGAGGAGGATGAAATCTTTTGAAGTTTGCTTATTCATCCAAGCATAAGGGGGGATGAAACCTTTTGAAGCATGTTTGCTTATTCATCCAAGCATGAGGAGGATGAAATCTTTTGGAGGTTGCTTATTAATCCAAGCATGAGGAGGATGAAATCTTTGGAGTTTGCTTATTCATCCAAGCATAAGGGGGATAAAACCTTTTGAAGCATGTTTGCTTATTCATCCAAGCATAAGGAGGATGAAATCTTTTGAAGCCTGTTTGATTATTCATCCAAGTATAAGGAGGATGAAATTTTTCAGAAGAATTTGTCTATACGTTTGAGCATTTGGGAGAATAGGACCCAGCTCAGGTATTCCGGCATTTGGGAGAATAGAACCCAGCTCAGCTATTCGAGCATAAGGAGAATAGAGCCAGCCTATATGTCCGCGAATTTGGAGAATGGAAACTAGCTCAGCTATTCGAGCATAAGGAGAATAGAACAAGCCTATCCGTTTGGGCATTTGGAGAATGGAATCTGGTCATCTATTCGGGCATTTGGAGAATATAACCAGCCTATCTGTTCGGGCATTTGGAGAATGGAATTCGTTCATCTATTCGGGCATTTGGAGAATAGAACATGTCTGTCCGTCCAGGCATCATGAGAATGGAGCCAACCAGAAAATCAATGAAAATCATTGCATTTTGGTCTTTGCTTTATCCTTGTTACACATAGATAAGCAAAGAGGGGCACCAGTTATCACTAGATTTTCACCCACCATTATCAAATAAATAATTAAAAAAAATTAATAATAAATCCCCTTCTAAAATAAAACAACCCAAAAAGCCCATTTTTAAAACCCATTTCAAAAAATATCAAATAATAAACCCACCTTGAAAAGGTGCAAATATTTATGCTTGAAGAGCCCACTTTAAAAAAACTATTTGGGTAAAAAAATAATAAATGTAAAAAACGTTAAACAACAAATAACAACAAAAAATAATAAATAAAAATAGAATAAATAAATAAATAAATAATGGAGGGAACCAGCGCGCGTCACGCGCCTAGCGCGTGTGAGCAGGCGCATGGGCTTGTTCCCCCAAAACCCCGTCTCGCGCCACTACTAGGGGGCCGTTCGCCGTCCACCGGCCACGGCTACCGTCGTCGTTGGTGTTAGTCGACGCGTCTCACCGTCGCCGACCCAAAGGCACCAACGCCGCTCACCGTCGTCCACCGATGCTGTCGGAATTTGCAAAAAAATAGTGAAAAGTGTTTAAATTAGAGCTCGAATCAAGGGGAAAATTCAACCCTGAATTTGAATCAAATCGGATGATTTTTTGGGGGTTTTACCGAGGATCGTGCCTCTTGTTTGATTTTGGCTTCAATTTGAGGATTAAATTCCGATTTTGCTTGATTTGTAAGCTCAAATTCAAGTATAACCCCCCCTAAAAACCTTTGTTCAACACACACTTGGAGAGCAAAAAAACAAAGCTAAATTTTTTTGAAAATCCTTAAAAAAATTCTCTGAGTTTGCTGGAAATTTTTAGAGTGAAGTTCGAGTTTTGGGCTATTTCTCGGAGGTGTTTGGGAAGCAATTCAAGAAGGATCGCATACGAGTTCTTCGTTTCCGGTAAAATTCTTATCTTATCTTTAAAATTTATTTATTGAATTTTATACTTGTTCTTGGTTGAATTTTAATTTCTTTGTGTTGTGTTCGTTTTTTGTTTGTTTTACGTTATGTTTGTTGAATTTGGAAGATCGTTTCTTGAATCTGGTAATAATTTCGTTCAAGAAATTTGTTTAGTTTTCAATTTTATTTTTAAAATTCTTGCATATTTAAAAATGTTATTTTTAAAACTTTGATCCTAAAAAATGAAATAATTGAAACTTAAAATGGTTTTGATCCTTTTAGATTTAGGAATAGAAATGAATTAATGTTTGTTTTGAAAAAAAAAATCAAGGGGTTTAATTCAAAGATAATAAATCATGGATGAAAAATATAAAAAGGGTCTTAATTTGTTAGAAAATAAAAATGGATTTTGAAATTTAATAATAAAGTTTCTTAGGTAATTTTAAGAAAGTTTTTTTAGAAAAAAAAGTAAATAAGGTTGTTTTCAAAAAAAATAATAAGTTTTCAAAAAAGAAAAAATAAAAGATAAAGTTTTAAAAAAGCGCTTTGATGAAAAGTAACCATAGGTAGAAGCTTTTTACATTTTTTTAAAAATAAGATTTTAAATATTTTTTTCAAGTCATATTTTAAGAAAAGCTTTTTTTAAATGAAATAAAAATAAAAATAATAATCTTTAAAATTTTAAAAGAAAAACTCTTTTTGGAAATAGAAATAAAAATGTAGAAAATCAATAAGACTAAAAAACGAAAATGTCAAAAAGAATGGTTTTAGTTTTAAAGTTGGAAAAGAAAAGAATAAAAGGTTTTTTAAAAGAAACAATAAAAAGTAAAACAGAAAAGAAAAATTCAAGTTTATTGTTTGTTCTTTAGAAACATGTCAAAACTTTGGACTAGGTTCTAAATGCTTAGATAGATAAGTGTTTGTAGAAAGATTTTCTTCACAAAAATATAAGACACACTTAAACAAACTCAAACCCTCAAATAGGAATAAAAGACTTAGACCTTTTTAGGGTTTAAAATAATCAAACCTAGAATGAATAAAAAATGCTCAACACATTGAATTTCCATGTTGCTTGAAAAGTGAAATTAAGTTAATGTGGTGTCTTATGAAACGGGAATGACGAGTTAGCACCAGAAATGTTGGCGGTGATTAAAGTTCATTTCCTAGGCGATAAGGTCTTTAAAATAGTTTGATATTCATTAATCGGACAAATAAAGTCGAACCTTTGTGAACTTGCAAATTTCAATTTTGAAAACAATTATAAAATCAATTAGGTACCAATTTTGGGCGTTGTGAGGGTGCTAACCCTTCCCCACGTGTAACCGACCCCGGAACATGTTTTCTAGTTTTCGTAGACCAAAATCGTTGTTTTATTAAAACAAAACGTTTTATTTAAATAACCTCGTTTTAAAGTAATCCAATCACACTTTTCAAAAAAAGATTAGTGGCGACTCCTTTGATTTTAAAAAGTTTTCCAAAAAGTCAAAGCCCACCTAAAAAGGGGTTGCGACGGTATTACAAGATGAATACAATTTTAGCTTACCCTATATTCCTGTTGTTTTCGAATTCGTTGACGTCTTTCTCGAGGAACTCCCTAGTCTTCCTCTGACTCGTGAAGTAGAGTTTGGTATCGACATTTAACACGGAACCAGCCTGGTGTCTATCATACCTTATCGGATGGCACAGTTGAATTGAAGGAGTTGAAAAAGCAGCTCCAAGAGTTACAAGACATGGGCTTCATACGATCGATTTCATTCTTCGATATTTTGTTACCCAAGACCGTTCCTTCGGTCACCATAAAATGACATTTCTCCCAATTGAGCACCAAATCAGATTCTTCACATCGCTTTAGCACTTAAGCCAAATTTCCCAGGTATGAACCAAAATCTTCCCCAAAGACTGAAAAATCATCCATAAAGACTTCTAAAAATTCCTCAACCATATCTGAGAAAATGGCCAGCATACACCTCTGAGAAGTTGTTGGGGCATTGTAGAGTCCAAAAGGCATTCTTCTAAAAGCATAGGTACCATACGGACATGTGAATGTCGTCTTTTCTTGGTCCTCAGGTGCTATAGCAATCTGGTTGTACCTTGAGTATACGTAAAGGAAAAAATAGAATGCTTTGGCCGCCAATCTATCTAGTATTTGATCAATGAATGGGAGAGGGAAATGGTCCTTCTTGGTAGCTTTGTTGAGCTTCCTATAGTCCATGCAAATCCTTCATCCCATTACAGTCTTTGTTGGCAGTAATTCATTCTCATCGTTACTCACCATGGTGATGCCTCCTTTTTTAGGCACACATTGTACTGGACTAACCCACGAGTTGTTTGATATGGGATAGACTACACCAGCGTCAAGCCACTTGATTATCTCCTTCATCACCACCTTCTTCATTATGAGACCGAGCCTTCTTTGGGGTTCAATAGAATTGTTGTGACAATCATCAAGCAAAATTTTGTGCATGAAAATAGTAGGGCTTATCCCCTTTAAGTCAGCCATAGTGCAACCTAAAGCTCTTTTATGTTGCGACAACATATTTATTAGACTAGACTCTTGTTTAGGTGTAAGACTAAATGAGATTATCACAGGCAAATTTTCATTTCTTCCCAAATAAGCATATTTAAGATGAGATGGCAAGGGCTTTAACTCTAATGTTGGAGCATGCTCAAGTGAAGGCTTAGGAGGAATAATTTCTAAAAAATCAAGAGGTTCAAAGTGCGTACTTGGTTTAGCCTCGAGCAAGCTCGATTGTTCCACGCCTTCTTGAAATTCCTCAAATTCCTCATGCTCGATCTCGTAGTCCTCCTTGTTGTCTTTCTCTTGAATATGCTCATATTCATCCATTTATAAGAAATTGATGCAGCAAAAGTCTGCAGTCTCCCTTTCTGTTGTAGAATCCATGTACTGACACTCTTCATATACATCCACATATTTGAGAGTGTTGAAGACAATGATGGTCACTTGTTTATCAGTCACCCTTATAGTAAACTCACCCTTTTCAGAGTCTATCAGAATTATAATAGTTGCTAGAAATGGCACAAAAAATAATTGGTGCGTTATCATCCGCCTCACAATCAAGAATAAGGAAGTCAACTGTAAAGATGAACATGTCCACCACCACCACTACAACTTCTATTCTTCCTTCTAAGCGTACATGAGATCGGTCGACCAATTGTAAGATAACCATAGTTGGCCTTACATCTTCTATGCCGAGCTTCTTGAAGACTAATTTTGGCATGAGATTTACACTAGATTCGAGGTCACACAATGCTTTTCCCACATAATTATCGCCTATTGAACACAGTGTAATGAAGCTGCCTGGATCCTATCTCGTAGAAGGCAATTTGCTCCACACAGAATAGCATTCACTTGTTGTAGCAAATTTTCCATACCGCTCAACCTTTCTTTTCTTGGTGACGATGTCCTTGAGAAACTTAGCATAAGTGGGCATCTGATCAATGGCTTCTAAAAATGGGATCTTAATATGCAGCTGGTCCAGAACATCCACGAATTTCCTAAATTGGAGATTCTCATTTTGTTTCTTCAATCGTTGAGGGAAGGGGGTGGGGTCTAACTTTTTCCTCTATCGTCGCATGTTTTCTTTTGCTATAGCATTTTCCCTATCTTCGATAGTCTCATCACTAAATCCCCATCTTTCTCCTTCTCACAAGATGTTTAAGCTTGCAGTTCTAGTTCCTCTTGCACTTCCTCATGAACAAAGTCTTCTTTCTTCTTTCCCCTAAACTTATATTCAGCATTAAGTTGGGTACCACAACTCAATGTGAGAGCACTGCATTGCTCTTTGCCATGCTTTTTAGTGACTTCAGTATCACTAGGCAGATTTCCTTAGGGTCGCACATGTAATGCTTGAGAGTTTGACCCACTTGGGTTTCCAAAGATCGCAAGGATGAACTATGACTTTGTAGCAAAGCTCCTTGATTTTTAATAGTCATGGAGTGATCTTGGAGCAATATATTAGTAGATTCCATAAATTCCTTAGTAGATGTCATGAAATCCTTGAGTGTAGCTTCCAACGAATTACTATTGGATGAAGATGCAAAAACCCTTGTTTTTTTGCCATGGCATATTCTACTGTGAACCATGTGGTTCTGATAGATTATGTTGCTTATTTGAATTACCATAGTTGATGTTGCCTTGATTCCCCAAGAGAGGTTAGGATGTTGACGCCATCCTGCGTTATAGGTGTTCGAGTAGGGATTGTTATTCTGATTGGAATTCCCTACATAGTTGACGGATTCTTGATTGTCCTGGCACTCGCTCAAGTTGTGGTTCCCATTGCAACAAAGGAAAGTTACTTTTACCTCCTTCACCTCATTATACTTTTGGAGATTCTTTAGCATGGTAGTGATGGTGGTTAATTTGGCTGCTACTGAGGCATCCATATCTGTAACCCCCTTAACCCGGTCTAGACGGTTGACCCGAATTAAGAAAGTCACACGGGGAAAACCAAAGTCAACCCGAAAGTCAACCTTGATTAACGACCCTTTTTTTTTCTTTTTAATCTTGTCTAGATGCACATTAACCTTAATTGTGATCATACAACAACATACTAAAAGATCTCAAACATCAGAGATCAAACAGGGACCCAATTGAACAAATTACAACTTTAGGGACCAAATTGTAAATTCTGATAAATTAAGGGACTTAACCCAAATTAAAGTTACCATCTTGAAATTAGTCAGGTTTCATGCTTCTCTGTGAAATTTCAGCTCAAAAGGACTTCTCAAACTCATACAATTGCACAAACAAGATTCAGGACCAAAACGCAAACATTTCAAAACATATAACTGCCCATGTCAGCCCCCAACGGTCGACCGTTCCGAAACAGGTTGACCCTGTTCCGAAACACGGGCCGTTCCGAAACCAGTTCCGCAACGGGGGTCTGGCAGAGACCAAACCGTTTCGAAACGGTGCACCCCGTTTCGGACCCCTGGGTTCATTCCAGGCACCCGTTCCGAAACGTTGCACACTGTTCCGAAACGCCTGCTCAGATTTTAGCAACTAGCATACAAAAACATGCAATTGATCATTCAAACATGCTCCAAATGCTACCAAACTTTACCAGCATGCAATTCAACATGTATAAGACATATTTGCAACATCAATTCATCAAAACAACACCACAAGCAAAAAGCCCCAATTCTAAAGGCATGCTTCCTACACAAGCTAGCTATTCAAGCAATAAACCTTCATAAGCAAGCAATAGGAATCCAAACCAAAAACCAGCAATTCAAACAACATTTAACATCCATAGGGAGTCTCAAACACCTCCCAAAACATACACATTGGTCCCCCATTGCCAAATCAACCAAAAGCTAAAATGTTTAACAAAAACCTTCCATACATTGAGCTCTACTTGTACTCGTACACTTGCCCTTCCTGCTGCCCTTCAAGATACTCTAGTGCTCTGCATTATTGAATCAAGAAAACGAGAGAGCGTAAGCCAAAGCTTAGTGAGGAGTGCTCTTTAAAAACCGTTCAATAATGCAATTAAAACCATTTGTAAAACATGCTTATAAACAACCTTTACGCATGCTCAAAGCATACTTTAAATCAAGCAATTCCCATGCTTCCACATTTCATTTAAACAAGCATCTCATGCTTCAACTTAAACATTAAAACATGCATCTCATGCATCTCAATGTACTATACATGTCATATTGGCTCAAGTGATACATTTCATTTATGAAATCAAGTTCAACAACTTTCCCCAAGGACTTTTAAACACCTTGGCCCCAAGGACTTTTAAACACCTTGGCCATGGACTTTTAAACACCATGAATGAGGACCACACAAGGACTTTTAACCACCTTTGTGTCCGTAGCTTGAATCACCCCAAGGACTTTTAAACACCTTGGCCCCAAGGACTTTTAAACACCTTGGCCCCATGGACTTTTAAACACCATGGAAAGGAGCACCTAAGGACTTTTAACCACCTTAGTGTCCGCAACAAGATTCATCCAAGGACTTTTAACCACCTTGATGATCTTAGGTAACAAGGCTCACTCAAGGACTTTTAACCACCTTAGTGACCTTTACTTTTGCAAACCATCACTTGCCAATATACACTTTATACATCATATAATCCACTGTTTTAAAGCATTAAACCAAGCCATTTCATCATGCATCTCAAAGCATTAAATTCACATTTAAACAATGCATAAAAAACAAGGTACTCCTACCTAGAGTTACCTTCAACACATGGCTTTAAACATCAGCATATATCATGCTAAACATCAGCAAATATCATGATAAAACATGCTTTCAAAACAGTAATCAAAACATGAAATTCATCATTTTGCATCACACCAAAACATGGCCACCACTTTGGAGAGTAATCCGAAAACTTACACTTGAGCTTAGCAAAGTTGTTTAGACTTAAACTAAGCTCCCAAAACCTTGGTTTCAAAGCCGAAAACCATTTTCACAAATCCACTCGCCGATTCCACTTTGCTTCAAGCCAAAGCACCAAAACAAGCCTCCGGATCAACAATTCTTGGATCCAAGGATGCCTCCCCTGTTTCAACACATTAAAGCAGAGGATTAATGCATCATCATGCATTAATTGCTTCGATGAAAGCATCTAAACTCGCTGCTCTCACAAAACCTCCATTTTCGGCTACCAAACACAACCGAAAATGCATCCGAAACACTTCTAGACAAAGCCCAGCCATAAACCAGCAAAACCTCACTTCCATTAACATCATTTAACATCTAAAAACAACTTACAACCATCCTTATACCTCCAGCAACACCAGATCCACAAGATCACCACAAAAGCTACCTTAAAACACAAGCTAAACTTAGGAAACTCAACCTATCCGGGATTGCATCAATCAAGACTCATTTCCACATAAATTTTATGATCATTTAACATCAAAAACACTTCTCAAAACACAGATTTAACAGATCAAACGAAAATCATGTGAAATCATCAAAATCTTGCATAATTAGCCAAGATCCATAAATCAACTTAAAAGCCTTTAATTAAACCTCAAATTAGGATTGAAAACTTTAGGAATTTCATTAAAGAACTTGAAGTTCAGAGGAGAAGGACGTTCTTACCTCCAAACTTGAGTTTCTCCTCTTTTTCGAATAGGAAACATTGATGAAACTTGAAGCAATTGAAGAGGTTTTAAAGATACAATGATTTGCAATCAATTGAGAGTTGAAAGGAGGATTTTAGGTGAGAAAATCAGAATTGAAACTCTGGAAATGGAGTGTTTGGGTTGAGAGAAAAAGAGAGAAAGAAAATGGGAAGTTAGATGAGAAAATGCTTAAAATGAGCTTTCCCTCCTTTTTGTTTTCTTTAAAATCAGAATTATGAGTCAAAATATCTTAGAAAAATCTGGAGAAACTCCCTTTGGGTAAATAGCTCCTTAAAGATTCAAAGTTTCAACCCTTTATAAAATAGCCACCAAACTTTCAAAAATTACATTTTGGTCACTAGCCAAAATGTCACACTTCCGAAACTCATTTTCCAAAATTGATTTCACAGTTCACTTAATTATATTAAAAGATGATTTTAGAATATTTTTCCATATTTTTAATGCAACCCGAACTAGGCTTTCCTAATTTAACCTCTTACGATTCGAACAACACTTTGACCAACCGGTCAACGCCCAAGACTTCCAAGCCCAAAACCGGGGCGTTACAACTCTCCCCCCCTTAAGAAATTTCGTCCTCGAAATTTACCTGAAGGAAAGAGATAAGGAAACTGCTTCAGCATATCTTCCTTCCGTTCCCACGTGGCTTCCTCAACACCTCGATGCTCCCACAGCACCTTCACCAACTCAATGGTCTTGCCACGAAGAACTTTGCTATCTGAATCCAGAACCTTCACCGGTTCCTCATCATAGGTCAAATCCGGATTCAATTCCACTTCCTCCACAGGCAACACATGCGAAGGATCAGATCTATACTTCCGGAGCATAGAAACATGGAACACATCATGAATCTTCTCCAGCTCCTGAGGTAACCTCAACCGATACGCAACAGGACCCACTCGCTCAACAACCTCATACGGTCCAATGTATCTAGGGCTCAGCTTACCCTTCCGACCAAACCTCATCACCTTCTTCCAAGGCGAAACCTTCAAGAACACGCGATCACCCACCGCAAACTCTATCTCCTTACGCTTCAAATCCGCGTAAGACTTCTGCCGATCAGAAGCAGCCTTCAACCGCTCACAAATGAGCTTCACCTTCTCGGTGGTTCCTTTCAACAAAGCAGGCATCGAAACCAACTTTTGTCCAGTTTCAGCCCAACACAGAGGAGTCCTACACTTCCTCCCATACAGAGCCTCATAAGGTGCCATCTGTATACTCGTCTGATAACTGTTGTTATAAGCGAACTCAACCAAAGGCAGATGCTTCTCCCAAGAACCTTGGAACTCTATCACGCAGCATCTCAACATATCCTCCAAAATCTGAATAACTCGCTCAGACTGGCCATCCGACTGAGGATGATAGGATGTACTGAAATGCAACCTTGTACCCAGAGCTTGATGCAAACACTGCCAAAAACGCGATGTGAACCTCGGATCCCTATCCGACACAATCGACTTAGGCACACCATGCAACCTCACAACCTCAGCAATGTACAGCTCTGCCAGCTTATCCAAAGAAAACGTAGTATGCACAGGCAAGAAATGCGCACACTTCGTCAGGCGATCCACAACCACCCAAACAAAATTCTTCTTTGATGGAGACAAAGGCAAACCAGATACAAAATCCATGGTAACCCTCTCCCACTTCCATTCAGGGATCTTCAGCGGTTGCAACAAACCAGAAGGAACCTGATGTTCAGCCTTAACTCGCTGACACACCAAACACTTGCTCACGAACTCTGCAACATCCTTCTTTAAACCTACCCAATAGTACTCATCACGAAGATCGCGATACATCTTTGTACTACCAGGATGCATAGCAAAAGGACTACTATGACCTTCAACTAGAATAGCACGCCTCAACTCAGCATCAGCAGGCACTACTATCCGACTACCAAAACACAACACTCCATCCCCATTAAAGCAGAAATCCGAAGGTCTACCCTCCGCGATATCCTGAACATGAGACACCAAGGAATCATCCAACAACTGCTTTTCCTTGATCAACTGAACCAACGATGACTTCACTTGCAACTCAGCAACAAGACCACCATCCTGCGATATGCTCAAACTAGCAAACATAGCTCTCAGCTCAACAGCTACCTTCCTACTCAAAGCATCCGCAACAACATTGGCCTTTCCAGGATGATACTCTATCGTCAGATCATAATCCTTGAGCAACTCCAACCAACGCCGCTGCCTAAGATTCAACTCCTTCTGAGACATCAAATACCTCAAACTCTTATGATCCGTGTACACAGTACACTTCTCACCATACAGATAATGCCTCCAAATCTTCAGAGCAAAAACCACTGCAGCCAACTCAATATCATGCGTAGGATAGTTGCGCTCATGCACCTTCAACTGCCGCGACGCATAAGCCACAACCTTACCCTCTTGCATCAGCACACACCCCAAACCAACATAGGATGCATCACTGTAGACTACAAACTCTTTCCCTGATTCAGGCTGAATCAAGATAGGAGCTTGAGTCAAAGCCATCTTCAGCTTCTCAAAAGCTTGTTGTCTCGCTTCCGTCCACTCATACTTAACATCTTTCTGCAGCAACTTCGTCAAAGGAGCAGCAATCTTGGAAAAACCATCCACAAACCTTCGGTAGTATCCTGCCAAACCAAGGAAACTACGAACCTCCTGAACAGACTTAGGAACTTTCCAATTCATTACTGCTTCAATCTTCTGAGGATCAACACGAATCCCCTCAGCTGAGACCACATGCCCAAGAAAAACCACCTCTCTAAGCCAGAACTCACACTTGCTCAGCTTAGCATAAAGCTGATTCTCCAACAGAGCTTGCAACACAATCCTCAAATGCTCTTCGTGCTCTTCCTCAGTACGTGAGTACACAAGGATATCATCAATGAACACCACAACGAACTTGTCCAGGTATTCATGAAAAACACGATTCATCATATCCATGAAAGCAGCAGGAGCATTTGTCAAACCAAACGGCATCACAAGGAACTCATAATGCCCATACCTTGTCCTGAAAGCTGTCTTAGGCACATCCACATCCTTCACCTTCAACTGATAATACCCTGACCTCAAGTCAATCTTAGAGAACACAGCAGCTCCCCGAAATTGATCAAAGAGATCATCAATCCTCGGCAAAGGATACCGATTCTTGATAGTCAACTTGTTCAGCTGACGGTAATCAATACACATCCTCATCGTGCCATCTTTCTTCTTCACAAACAAAACAGGAGCACCCCAAGGCGAAACACTCGGCCGGATGAAACCACGATCAAGCAGCTCTTGCAACTGCGTCTTCAGCTCCTTCAGCTCCTTAGGTGCCATTCTATAGGGAGTAATGGACACAGGAGTGGTATTCTCATACAGCTCAATACCAAACTCCACCTCGCGATTAGGAGGTAAACCAGGCAACTCCTCAGGAAAAACATCAGGAAACTCCTTCACAACCCTGATATCCTGCACCCTCAACTCCTTAGAACAAGGATTCATCACAAAAGCCAGAAAAGCTTCACAACCTTGCCTCAGCATCCTGCTCGCCTCCAAGGTAGAAACAACATTGGCAAGAAACTTTACATTCTCACCAACCACCACCACTTCATAATCATCCGCAAGCCTAAGCGAAACCCGCTTATTCTCACAATCCACAACAGCACGATGCTCAGCAAGCCAATCCATACCAAGGATCACATCAAAACCATAAAAGGGCAACTCCATAAGATCAACATGAAAGACATGCTCTTGAACAACCAAAGGACACCTTCTATAAAGCTTACGAGTCACAACAGTTTCACCAAAAGAACTAGTGACTCTAACACCAACATCCAAAGACTCAACAGGCAAACCAAGCAACTCAGCATGCTCACGAAGAATGTATGAATGCGTAGATCCAGAATCAATCAAAGAAAGCAATGACAAGGATTGCAAAGTAAAGGTACCTGCAATCACATCAGCATCATTCCTTCCCTCGCGCTGAGCATACACCCTCGCTTGGCCTCCACCCTCAGGTTGAATAGCTACCACATGAGCTACTCCACGACCACCTTCCTCTCGCCTCTGAAAATTACCACGGCCGCGCCCACGACCTCTCTGCGGTGCTGCAACAACAGGAGCACGCTCTTGACCACCAACCATCCTCGGACAATCACGCCTCAAATGATCAGCTGAACCACAGTTCCAGCACTCATAACCAGCTGCCACAACAGGAGCTTGCACCTCTCTCCCAGCACGAGGACAGTCACGCTTCAAGTGACCACGGGAACCACAAATCCAACAAGCACTAGGGTCAGCTCTAGCATTGCCACCCCTAGCAGGTGCACCTCCACCTCTCTTGGATGAGGACTGAAACCTCTGATCACGTCCCCTCTTGTTCCGTCCACCTCCGGAACTATACTCAGCAGTTCTCTTCCCAGAACTAGCTCCAGCACCCTTCGCAGACAAACTCAGATTCATCTCAATGTCCTTGGACCGACTAACCAACACATCGAAATCATTGTACTCAGCAGCCAACATATAGGTCTTAACTTCCGTCACCAAGCCATAACGGAACCTTTCGCACCTCTCGCGCTCATCAGGTATCAGCTCTGGCGCATACTGGCTAAGACGTACGAACTGCACCTCATACTCAGCCACACTCATGCTCCCTTGGGTCAGAGACATGAATTCACGCTTCTTCTCGTCCAGATATCTAACTCCCAGATATCTCCTCTTGAACGCATGCTGAAAGAACGTCCAAGTAACATCAGCATCAGCCATTCCAGAGATTGTGGTCGTCCACCACGTATAAGCATCACCTTGAAGCAGAGACACCACACATCCCAACTTTTGCACATCAGTGCAACTCATCTGTCCCAAGACACGCTTGGTACTCTCCAGCCATGCTTCTGACCTCTCAGCTGACATACCCCTAAACTCAGTCCCACCAAGACTGCGCAAACGCTCTAAGGGTAATCTAGCTCCAGCATCTCCCTGATGCCCAGCTCCTTGAGCTCCAGCTACTGCTGCTCGAAAAGCACCCGCAATAGCTTGCACCAGCACAGACATGTCAGGCATCGCTTGCCCCTGACCAACCTCAGGTCCTGCAGCTCTAGCACCAGCTGCCTCAGCTCCAGCTCTTCCCCTCTCCGCACCACCACCACCAGGTGGAGGAGGAGGTAACACAGCACTACCCGTATTTTCCTCATTCACATTCCCCTCCGGGGTCGTAGCTCTCGCGCTACTCCTTAACTCTCTACGTGGTGCCATACTTTTACCATGCATAACAATACAAAATAAAACAAGTCAGGACCAGCAAGGTAAGCAAATTCCAAGTATTCAAGCTCAATTTCTTTCAAAACAACGTCATCTCTTTAGCTTTTGTTTGGCAATGGGTACCCTCATCATGCATCATCACAACATGCATCACATACACATCATCATCTCAAATCACTGATCATGCTTTCATACAACAAGCATACATACCAAACCATGCTTCAATCATGCATACAAACATTCCCAATTACTCGAGAACTCAGCTCTGATACCACCAAATGTAACCCCCTTAACCCGGTCTAAACGGTTGACCCGAATTAAGAAAGTCACACGGGGAAAACCAAAGTCAACCCGAAAGTCAACCTTGATTAACGACCCTTTTTTTTTCTTTTTAATCTTGTCTAGATGCACATTAACCTTAATTGTGATCATACAACAACATACTAAAAGATCTCAAACATCAGAGATCAAACAGGGACCCAATTGAACAAATTACAACTTTAGAGACCAAATTGTAAATTCTGATAAATTAAGGGACTTAACCCAAATTAAAGTTACCATCTTGAAATTAGTCAGGTTTCATGCTTCTCTGTGAAATTTCAGCTCAAAAGGACTTCTCAAACTCATACAATTGCACAAACAAGATTCAGGACAAAACGCAAACATTTCAAAACATATAACTGCCCATGTCAGCCCCCAACGGTCGACCGTTCCGAAACAGGTTGACCCTGTTCCGAAACACGGGCCGTTCCGAAACCAGTTCCGCAACGGGGGTCTGGCAGAGACCAAACCGTTTCGAAACGGTGCACCCCGTTTCGGACCCCTGGGTTCATTCCAGGCACCCGTTCCGAAACGGTGCACACTGTTCCGAAACGCCTGCTCAGATTTCAGCAACTAGCATACAAAAACATGCAATTGATCATTCAAACATGCTCCAAATGCTACCAAACTTTACCAGCATGCAATTCAACATGTATAAGACATATTTGCAACATCAATTCATCAAAACAACACCACAAGCAAAAAGCCCCAATTCTAAAGGCATGCTTCCTACACAAGCTAGCTATTCAAGCAATAAACCTTCATAAGCAAGCAATAGGAATCCAAACCAAAAACCAGCAATTCAAACAACATTTAACATCCATAGGGAGTCTCAAACACCTCCCAAAACATACACATTGGTCCCCCATTGCCAAATCAACCAAAAGCTAAAATGTTTAACAAAAACCTTCCATACATTGAGCTCTACTTGTACTTGTACTCTTGCCCTTCCTGCTGCCCTTCAAGATACTCTAGTGCTCTGCATTATTGAATCAAGAAAACAAGAGAGCGTAAGCCAAAGCTTAGTGAGGAGTGCTCTTTAAAAACCGTTCAATAATGCAATTAAAACCATTTGTAAAACATGCTTATAAACAACCTTTACACATGCTCAAAGCATACTTTAAATCAAGCAATTCCCATGCTTCCACATTTCATTTAAACAAGCATCTCATGCTTCAACTTAAACATTAAAACATGCATCTCATGCATCTCAATGTACTATACATGTCATATTGGCTCAAGTGATACATTTCATTTATGAAATCAAGTTCAACAACTTTCCCCAAGGACTTTTAAACACCTTGGCCCCAAGGACTTTTAAACACCTTGGCCATGGACTTTTAAACACCATGAATGAGGACCACACAAGGACTTTTAACCACCTTTGTGTCCGTAGCTTGAATCACCCCAAGGACTTTTAAACACCTTGGCCCCAAGGACTTTTAAACACCTTGGCCCCATGGACTTTTAAACACCATGGAAAGGAGCACCTAAGGACTTTTAACCACCTTAGTGTCCGCAACAAGATTCATCCAAGGACTTTTAACCACCTTGATGATCTTAGGTAACAAGGCTCACTCAAGGACTTTTAACCACCTTAGTGACCTTTACTTTTGCAAACCATCACTTGCCAATATACACTTTATACATCATATAATCCACTGTTTTAAAGCATTAAACCAAGCCATTTCATCATGCATCTCAAAGCATTAAATTCACATTTAAACAATGCATAAAAAACAAGGTACTCCTACCTAGAGTTACCTTCAACACATGGCTTTAAACATCAGCATATATCATGCTAAACATCAGCAAATATCATGCTAAAACATGCTTTCAAAACAGTAATCAAAACATGAAATTCATCATTTTGCATCACACCAAAACATGGCCACCACTTTAGAGAGTAATCCGAAAACTTACACTTGAGCTTAGCAAAGTTGTTTAGACTTAAACTAAGCTCCCAAAACCTTGGTTTCAAAGCCGAAAACCATTTTCACAAATCCACTCACCGATTCCACTTTGCTTCAAGCCAAAGCACCAAAACAAGCCTCCGGATCAACAATTCTTGGATCCAAGGATGCCTCCCCTGTTTCAACACATTAAAGCAGAGGATTAATGCATCATCATGCATTAATTGCTTCGATGAAAGCATCTAAACTCGCTGCTCTCACAAAACCTCCATTTTCGGCCACCAAACACAACCGAAAATGCATCCGAAACACTTCTAGACAAAGCCCAGCCATAAACCAGCAAAACCTCACTTCCATTAACATCATTTAACATCTAAAAACAACTTACAACCATCCTTATACCTCCAGCAACACCAGATCCACAAGATCACCACAAAAGCTACCTTAAAACACAAGCTAAACTTAGGAAACTCAACCTATCCGGGATTGCATCAATCAAGACTCATTTCCACATAAATTTTATGATCATTTAACATCAAAAACACTTCTCAAAACACAGATTTAACAGATCAAACGAAAATCATGTGAAATCATCAAAATCTTGCATAATTAGCCAAGATCCATAAATCAACTTAAAAGCCTTTAATTAAACCTCAAATTAGGATTGAAAACTTTAGGAATTTCATTAAAGAACTTGAAGTTCAGAGGAGAAGGACGTTCTTACCTCCAAACTTGAGTTTCTCCTCTTTTTCGAATAGGAAACCTTGATGAAACTTGAAGCAATTGAAGAGGTTTTGAAGATACAATGATTTGCAATCAATTGAGAGTTGAAAGGAGGATTTTAGGTGAGAAAATCAGAATTGAAACTCTGGAAATGGAGTGTTTGGGTTGAGAGAAAAAGAGAGAAAGAAAATGGGAAGTTAGATGAGAAAATGCTTAAAATGAGCTTTCCCTCCTTTTTGTTTTCTTTAAAATCAGAATTATGAGTCAAAATATCTTAGAAAAATCTGGAGAAACTCCCTTTGGGTAAATAGCTCCTTAAAGATTCAAAGTTTCAACCCTTTATAAAATAGCCACCAAACTTTCAAAAATTACATTTTGGTCACTAGCCAAAATGTCACACTTCCGAAACTCATTTTCCAAAATTGATTTCACAGTTCACTTAATTATATTAAAAGATGATTTTAGAACATTTTTCCATATTTTTAATGCAACCCGAACTAGGCTTTCCTAATTTAACCTCTTACGATTCGAACAGCACTTTGACCAACCGGTCAACGCCCAAGACTTCCAAGCCCAAAACCGGGGCGTTACAATATCCGTGTCACGTGATACTTGAGTTTTCCTCCTCGTTCTAAGTCTTGATGAGGGAAATTGATAATCGTTGTTGGTTATTCTATCAAGGATGTCAAAACCTTCCTCGAGTGACTTGTCTAGCAATGTCCCATTTTCTGAGGCATCTAGCATCATTCTGGTGGGAGCGTTAACACCATTGTAGAACACAACCACTTGTGTCCAATCATGAAAACCATGATTAGTGCACTTGCATAGTAATCCCTTAAATTTGTCCCAACACTCATACATTGATTCGTCATCAGACTGGAGAAAGGAGGCAATATCATTCCTCAATGGAGTGTTCCTATTTGGCGGATTATACAGTAACATAATCTCTTGCACAAATCTGTCCATGTTTCTAATAATCCGGTTGGCACACCACTCAACCATTCTCGTGCTCGGTCACGCAAAGAATAAGGGAAGAGTTTGAGTTTCAACACATCTTCGTGCACCCCTTGTTGACGGAAAGAGTCACACACTTCTAAAAAAGCACGGATGTGTTGTCTAGTATCTTCATGAGGCAAGCCTCCAAATTGACTTGAGTTCAACATGTTGAACATCACTGGTTTAAGCTCAAAGTGGGCTGCCTGAACTTCATGAGCAACAATCCTTGGATTAAGATCATCCGAGAAAGGATTTAGGTGGTCTCTAATAGCTCTGGGTCTTGTTGGAGCATTTTGTCTTTGGTTTCCAATTACTGCAGCAGGATCCCCTAGATTCTGAGCTCCATTCATGATTCTTAGTGCTTCTTGTGTAACGCCCCGGTTTTGGGCTCAGAAGTTTTGGCGTTGACCGGTTCGGTCAAAGTGCTGATCGAATATATAAGAGTGAATTTAGGAAAGCCTAGTTCGGGTTGCATTAAAAATATGGAAAAATGTTCTAAAATCATCTTTTAATATATATAAGTGAACTGTGAAATCAATTTTGGAAAATGAGGTTCGGAAGGTTGACATTTTGGCTAGTGACCAAAATGTAATTTTTGAAAGTTACGGGACAGTTTATTAAAGGATTGAAACTTTGAATCTTTAAGGAGCTATTATTCCAAAAAGGATTTCTCCAGATTTTTCTAAGATATTTTAAGGCTTTATTCTGATTTTTAAAGATTATGAAAGGGAGGGAAATCATTTTAACCAATTTCTTAACTAACTTTCCATTTTCTCTCAATTTTCCTTTTCTCTCATTTTCTCTCAACCCAAACACAATTCTCCAGATTTCCTTCTCTGATTTTGACATCTAAATCTCTCATTTCAACTCTCATTTGATTCCTAATCATCTCATCAACAAAACCTCTCAATTTGCAAGTTGTTTCATCAAGCTTTTTGGCTCTAAAATGGAGAAATTCGAGTTTGGAGGTAAGAACGTCCTTCTCCTCTAAACTATCAGTTCTTTACTGAAATTCCTAAGTTCTCAATCCTTGATTTATGTTTTGTTAATGGCTTTTCAATTGAAATCTTGATTTTTGGCTAAAATGCAAGATTTGGTGATTTTGGTGAAATTTTCGTGTGATCTGTTTGGGCAGTGTTTTGGAGTGTCAAAATGATGTTAAATGAATGCTAAATTGATTAGAAGTTGAGGTTTAATCAATGCAATCCCGGATAGGTTGAATTTCCTAAGTTTGGCTTGAGTTTTTGGTTGTTTTTGGAGTGTTTTTGGTGATCTGTTATACCTGGAGGTATAAGGACGTGGTTGTGATCATTTTGTATGTTAATTGATGTATAAAAATGGTTAGAAGTGATGAATCTTGGCTGGGTTAAGTTTTGGAAGTGTTTGGAGGTGATTTCGGTTGTGTTTGGTAGCCAAATTGTTGGATTTGTGATGAGCAGCGAGTTGAGTCTTGCTGCTGGTGTTCTTAATGCATAAGGATGCATTAATGTTCTGTTTTTGTGTGCTTGAAACAGGGGAGTTTGATCCGTGAGCTTTGGAGGTGTTTGCGGAAGGTTTCGGATGCTTGGAAGGCTTGTTGGCTAGTCTTGTTTTGGTTATCGGTGAGTGAAGTTGGGATTTCAGCTTTTAAACCAAGGTTTGAAGGTTTTTGGGAGCTTAGTGTAAGTCTAAACAACTTTGCTAAGCTCAAGAGTAAGTGAAAGGATTTTTGCTCTTGAATTGTGTGTGATTTGGTTTTAAAAGCAAATGTGGTTGATGATTGAAATGCATGTGTTTTGCATGGTTTAATTCTGTTTTGTAAGCATATTTTAGCATGGTTTAATGCTGGTTTTGAAAGCCATTTGAGAAGGATGCTCAAGGTAAGGGATCCTTGGTTTTGTATATGGTAATTGTGGTTTTGATGCATGGTGTTGCATGTTGATCAATGGCTTTGTATGATGCTTTAAAACAGTGAATTGATGATGGTAAATGTTACCTTTTGCATATTGGTTATGCATGTGAATCATTGGATTAATGAGGTAATGGTTTTGCATATTGGTTATGCATGTGAATCATTGGATTAATGAGGTAATGGTTTTGCATATTGGTTATGCATGTGAATTATTGGGCTAATGTTGTGATGGTTTTGCATTATGTTCATGCATGTGGAACATTGGATTAATATGGTAAGATGGTTATATTGGCAAGTGATGTAAATGGTTCTTGGTTTGTTGATCGGATATAGTTAGCCGGCTATAGGATTGGGTGCACCGTGAATTAAGTCACCTTGGAGGTGGAGTGGTCAAGAGTGGACCGGATAAGCTCCCTTCAAGTATCCTAACGAGATGAGGTCATAATGGAGGTTGTTGCCCATTCGAGGACCTTGGTTAAGCAAAGGTTATATGGTGGTTAAAAGTCCATATGTGAGAACCTTGTGCTTGTTAAGATCACAATGGCAGTGTTAAGTCCATGTGTGGATCTTGTGTAGGGTGTCCCGGATCTCGTTAGTGATGTTCTACAACTACCAATCGGTTATGCAAAGGTTGTATGGTGGTTAAAAGTCCATACATGGGAATCTTGTGCATGTCAAGGTTGTATGGTGTTTAAAAGTCCATACATGGGAACCTTGGGGAAAAAGCTAAGGTTGTATGGTGTTTAAAAGTCCATACATGGGAACCTTAGGATGTTGAGGTCAAATGGTGGTTAAAAGTCCATTTGGGAGACCTTGGATTGGTAGGGTGTAGGGAGCGTAGGGACAACGCTCGGAATCCGCATATCCGATTGGATGTTGAGTTGAAAAGTGGATGTGGTTGATCACTTGGAAGCCAATGTAATGTTCTTGATCATAAAGAAGCATGAGATGCTTGAAATGATGCATAGTTGCATGTGAAGCATGTGATGCTTGAAATGATGCATAATAGCATGTGAGGCATGAGATGCTTGGAAAAGATGCATGGTTGCATGTAAAGTGTATGATGCTAGTGAATGCATGTTTACTTGTTAAGTTGAACAAGTGTTGGTAATCATTTGGTAAATGATGTATGTGAACATGAAATATCTTGATTGCATTGGAGTCTTGTAAGACTTGTTTTTAAAGGCATGTGAAGATGATGTTATGGTTTTTATGTTGCCTTGGTTGAATGCATGTGATAGAATATTTGAGCTATGGTTTTAAAAAGGTTTCTTGCTTGATATGGCTTTCAAGTTTAAGGAAGGTATGTTGTGAAATGGGAGTGTTTTCCATGGTTTTGTTTAAGCTTGGCATATGGTGTTTATGCATGATTTGAGCTTGATGTTGAAAAGGGTTTTCAAACATGGCTTTGGTAATCAAATTGGGTTTGTTTTAAAAGTGTTTTAATGACCCGCTGCATTGATGGTGTTTTGGTTTGAGCATTCCTCACTAAGCATTATGTGCTTACGCTCCTTTTTGTCCATCAATGCAGATTTGTGAAGTTTGGACAGCAAGGAGCAAGGGATTCAAGGTGGACTCCAATGGAGATGTATGTCTCGGTGAATAGCTATAGTTAATAAGGGCAATGGGGTAGAATCTCTCGGGTTTATGTGTATGTGATCGTATATGTTTGATCAAGAATGTCTAAATGTTGTTGCTAATGTTGTTGGAACATGATTTGGCTTAAATGAGATTGTTTTGGAAGGTTTGTGCCTAAATGGTTGCTTGTGTAGGAAGCATGCCTTTAGATTTGGGGCTTTTCTTATATGTTGTGTTTCTGTTGAATTGTTGATGCAAGTATGTCTCATTTATGTTGAATTGCATGCTGGTGAAGTTTGGTGGCTTTTGGAGCATGTTTGAATGATCAATTGTGTCTTTGAGTGAGCAAAATGCAGCATTCTGGGCTAGGCGTTTTGGAACAGATGACACCGTTTCGGAACGGGTGCCCTGCATGAACCCAGGCGTCCGAAACGGGTGCCACCGTTCCGAAACGGAAAGCATTCTGCCAGACCCCCGTTACGGAACGCGTTGCGGAACGGCCCCGTGTTTCGAAACGGGCTTTGCCTGTTTCGGAACGGGTGACCGTTGGGGGCTGACATGGGCGGTTAAATGTTTCAAAATGTTTGCATTTTGGTCCTGAATCTTGTTTGTGCAATTGTATGAGTTCGGGATGTCCGTTTGAGCTGAATTTTGGCAGGGAAGCATGAAACCTGATAAATTTTAAGTTGGTAACTTAAAATCTGGTTAAGTCCTTAAAGTTTTCAGAAATTACAATTTGGTCCCTAAAGTTGTAATTTGTTCAATTGGGTCCCTCTTTGATCTCTGATGTTTGTGATCTTTGAGTATGGTGTTTGTGTGATCACATCTAAGGCTAACGTGCATCTAGACAAGATTAAAAAGAAAAAAAAAGGGTCGTTAATCAAGGTTGACTTTCGGGTTGACTTTGGTTTTCCCCGTGTAATCTTCGTAGTTCGGGTCAACCGTCTAGGCCGGGCTACGGGGGTTACATTTGGTGGTATCAGAGCCAGGTTGCGAAGGTTGGGGAAAAACGGTAAGTTGTTGTGATGTGTGTTTGATGTTTACCTTGTTATGTGGTTGAAAGTTGGTTGAAACATGTGTTTTTGAGTATGCTGTTGATGTTTCTGAGCATGTTGCTGATGTATGCAAGCATGTTTTGTGGTTATGAATCTTGGTTGAGTTTATGTGGATATGTGCTGATGCTATGAGCTGATGTTATGCATGGTGAATGTGTTTTGAGCATGATATGTTGCTAATATGCTGGTGCAATTGGATGTTGTTTGGTGTAAGCATGATCAAGGTATGTTGTTGATATGCTTGATGTTGTGATATCCATGTTGTGCTGGCTGTTATGTCATGTAAAGGGGAGGATTCGGGATACCCATTGCCTTATTAATATAGCTATTGTGTTATTTTGGAGTTGGAGTTTGAATCCTTGCTTAATGCTGGTCTAACTGGTTTGTTTGCTTGTTGTGATTGTATGTTTGTTGTTATTAGTGGTATGGCAAAGTCGATGAAAGAATGGCGGTTGAGTGAGATGGTTGCTGCCTTGGGGCAGGTTGTTAAGGCAAGGAATACACCCTTTTGTAAAGGTGTTTTGTCTCGGTCTTCTGTGCCTGGAGTTGAGGTGGTAAGGCAAGGGAAAGAAGCTGGTTCTGTGATGAAAAGTTCATCATATGTTGTTCAGGAGGTGTTGGGAACATCTCAGGCTGAGGTAAAGGTAAAATCAGTGGATGTGCTGGCTAGATGTGAGGGTTTGCCGAAGCAGCGTTTGCTTGATTTGGGTGCTGTGGAATATTATGGTTCTACACCGGAGATGTTTGAGGCCTGGTTGGCCAGTGTGATTCTGATCTTGGATCGGGAAGGCTGTGATTATGCCTGTAAGCTGGGGAGTGTTGTTTCTCTGATGTTGGAGGATGCGTGTGCCTGGTGGACATCTGTGACTGTGGCGTCACATATTCCTGATATTGATTGGGATTTCTTTGTATCGGCTTTTTATGAAAGGTCTCTTGGAGAGAAGTTTCCAAGGGTTAAGCAAGGCGCGGGTAGTGCTGTTGTGGGGCAAGTGTTGCTTGAGCAAGGAGTGGAAGCTCAGCCATCTGTGTGTGACCGATGTGAAAGGCAACATGTTGGAAGTTGTTGGGGCGCAGGTGTTTGCTGGAATTGTAGTTCTAAGATGCATGTTAAGCGTGATTGTCCACATGGAGTGAAGTCAGCTTTGGTGTTAGCCAAAGGGTCTCAGAAAGGTCGTGGGCACGGCCGAGGCAAGGTTCAGAGGTGGCAGAAAGAGCAGGAAGTTGTGAAGAGTTTGGGAAAGGAGAGTTGCTGGAAATGTGGGTCTGCTGGACACATGAGACGTGATTGTTTGATGTTGGCTCGGAATAGCCAAGGTTCTTTACCGCAAGGAGTTGGTGGTGACCCTGGTGTGTTAGTTGGTGCTGCAGCGGTGCGGCAAGAGGATGATGGTTTCGCAAGGAAGAGAGCTCGTCTGATGAAACTTCAGGGTGGTGTTGTGTTTTCAGGTAACCTTGTTAAGTGATCTTTGCTTTAGTTGCCTTAGTTTGGTTTCTGTTGGTTTTCTTTGCGTGGTAAGTCTAGTCTTGTTGCTAGTATGATTGGGGTAATGGTAGTTGTGGTTTGGTAACATCTTGGGTGTGAGGAAGGCTTGGGTGAGTATCTTGTGGTTAATGGTTGTTGGTATGATGGAGTTAGATAAGTTAAAGGTGAGTTAGGAGGTTGTTCTTAGACAGATTTTGAGGATGTTATTGGAGGGTGTGAACCGGCATACATGCACAGTTAAAATCATTGTTATATGCTATATTATATATGTTGGTCCATGCATACATGTGGCATGACACTAGAGGTTTTGCATACATGTACATCAGGCATTGATAGGGCATGTAGGTGATCATGCATACGATGTTCACGCTCGCTAATAACTAATCGAATCTGTTAGTGTTGTGGTTGGATTAGGTGGGATGATGGGTTTTTAGAGGTTGTTTGGTGCTGAGTGAGAGCTAGAAGTGTTGGAGTTTGTTAAACTAGTTGCTAGTGATAGTGAGAGTGGAATAGCCTGTTGGTAGAAGGATAGTGTTTGATGCCCAGAGAGTTTAGTGGTTTGGTGGTGAAGGGTATCGATTGAGGTTAGTATCGGTTAAGTGGTTTGAATAGCTAAGTGGAAGGGGTAGTTCCATGGTGCTAAAGGATGTTGCAGTTTGAGGTTGTGTTTCCAAGGGCTGAGGTAGCTTAGCTTTTAAGTTGTTGTAGAAAGGTTGTGTTTGTAAGTATTGGTTCTTGGCAACCTTTGAGGAGATCAGAAGTTGTTATGTGTGTGTTTTGGTTAAGTAATGTTCTGGTAATGCAAGTGTTCTGGTTGAAGTTTGTAGTGAAAGGGCTGTGAAAAATCGAAGGCTTTCGTTGGTTGTTGGGGTTCTTGTGAGAAGTGGTTGGCTGGTTGTGGTTAAGAAAGTTCCGTTTGAAGTCAGCTTGTGGTGTGTGGAGCGGCTGACGGATTCAAGTTGGGGTTGTGATGTAATTTTTGGTATCTAGGTGAGTAGTCCTGGTGAGCTGTTATGGTAATGTTTATGACGGATGTGAAGGATTGTCAGCTTCGTTGAAGAGTTTGAGTAAACAGTTGATGTTTAAGGATTTTTGCTTGTTGGGAAAATCTTCGGAAGAGGTTTGGGAGTTTGCAAGAGTTTTAGAGGTTGAGGGGTTTGCATAGTAGCTGAGTTGGATTGGTTGTTGTTTCTGTGTAAACAAGTCTTGGGAGTTGTGTGTTACAGTGTTGTCTGTTGTAAGAGCTGAAGTTCTTCAGGTTGATGTTGGGATTGTGTACAGTCCGGTTATGTGGAAGGTTAGGTCGTGGTTACCCTTGAGAGTTTGGATTTGAGGACAGTGTATGGTGGAGGTTTTTGTGTGGGAAGTGATCAGTGGTGTTTGAGGCTGTTGAGTTGTGCGTTGGTTTGAGAAGGTTGTGGTTCTCTTTTCGCCGGTTGAAATTTCGAGGACGAAATTTCCTAAGGGGGGGAGAATTGTAACGCCCCGGTTTTGGGCTCAGAAGTTTTGGCGTTGACCGGTTCGGTCAAAGTGCTGATTGAATATATAAGAGTGAATTTAGGAAAGCCTAGTTCGGGTTGCATTAAAAATATGGAAAAATGTTCTAAAATCATCTTTTAATATATATAAGTGAACTGTGAAATCAATTTTGGAAAATGAGGTTCGGAAGGTTGACATTTTGGCTAGTGACCAAAATGTAATTTTTGAAAGTTGCGGGACAGTTTTATAAAGGATTGAAACTTTGAATCTTTAAGGAGCTATTATTCCAAAAAGGATTTCTCCAGATTTTTCTAAGATATTTTAAGGCTTTATTCTGATTTTTAAAGATTATGAAAGGAAGGGAAATCATTTTAACCAATTTCTTAACTAACTTTCCATTTTCTCTCAATTTTCCTTTTCTCTCATTTTCTCTCAACCCAAACACAATTCTCCAGATTTCCTTCTTTGATTTTGACATCTAAATCTCTCATTTCAACTCTCATTTGATTCCTAATCATCTCATCAACAAAACCTCTCAATTTGCAAGTTGTTTCATCAAGCTTTTTGGCTCTAAAATGGAGAAATTCAAGTTTGGAGGTAAGAACGTCCTTCTCCTCTAAACTATCAGTTCTTTACTGAAATTCCTAAGTTCTCAATCCTTGATTTATGTTTTGTTAATGGCTTTTCAATTGAAATCTTGATTTTTGGCTAAAATGCAAGATTTGGTGATTTTGGTGAAATTTTCGTGTGATCTGTTTGGGCAGTGTTTTGGAGTGTCAAAATGATGTTAAATGAATGCTAAATTGATTAGAAGTTGAGGTTTAATCAATGCAATCCCGGATAGGTTGAATTTCCTAAGTTTGGCTTGAGTTTTTGGTTGTTTTTGGAGTGTTTTTGGTGATCTGTTATACCTGGAGGTATAAGGACGTGGTTGTGATCATTTTGTATGTTAATTGATGTATAAAAATGGTTAGAAGTGATGGATCTTGGATGGGTTAAGTTTTGGAAGTGTTTGGAGGTGATTTCGGTTGTGTTTGGTAGCCAAATTGTTGGATTTGTGATGAGCAGCGAGTTGAGTCTTGTTGCTGGTGTTCTTAATGCATAAGGATGCATTAATGTTCTGTTTTTGTGTGCTTGAAACAGGGGAGTTTGATCCGTGAGCTTTGGAGGTGTTTGCGGAAGGTTTCGGATGCTTGGAAGGCTTGTTGGCTAGTCTTGTTTTGGTTATCGGTGAGTGAAGTTGGGATTTCAGCTTTTAAACCAAGGTTTGAAGGTTTTTGGGAGCTTAGTGTAAGTCTAAACAACTTTGCTAAGCTCAAGAGTAAGTGAAAGGATTTTTGCTCTTGAATTGTGTGTGATTTGGTTTTAAAAGCAAATGTGGTTGATGATTGAAATGCATGTGTTTTGCATGGTTTAATTCTGTTTTGTAAGCATATTTTAGCATGGTTTAATGCTGGTTTTGAAAGCCATTTGAGAAGGATGCTCAAGGTAAGGGATCCTTGGTTTTGTATATGGTAATTGTGGTTTTGATGCATGGTGTTGCATGTTGATCAATGGCTTTGTATGATGCTTTAAAACAGTGAATTGATGATGGTAAATGTTACCTTTTGCATATTGGTTATGCATGTGAATCATTGGATTAATGAGGTAATGGTTTTGCATATTGGTTATGCATGTGAATCATTGGATTAATGAGGTAATGGTTTTGCATATTGGTTATGCATGTGAATTATTGGGCTAATGTTGTGATGGTTTTGCATTATGTTCATGCATGTGGAACATTGGATTAATATGGTAAGATGGTTATATTGGCAAGTGATGTAAATGGTTCTTGGTTTGTTGATCGGATATAGTTAGCCGGCTATAGGATTGGGTGCACCGTGAATTAAGTCACCTTGGAGGTGGAGTGGTCAAGAGTGGACCGGATAAGCTCCCTTCAAGTATCCTAACTGTAACGCCCCGGTTTTGGGCTTGGAAGTCTTGGGCGTTGACCGGTTGGTCAAAGTGCTGATCGAATATATAAGAGTGAATTTAGGAAAAACCTAGTTCGGGTTGCATTAAAAATATGGAAAAATATTCTAAAATCATCTTTTAATATATAAAAGTGAACTGTGAAATCAATTTTGGAAAATGAGGTTCGGAAGGTTGACATTTTGGCTGGTGACCAAAATGTAATTTTTGAAAGTTGCGGGACAGTTTTATAAAGGATTGAAACTTTGAATCTTTAAGGAGCTATTATTCCAAAAAGGATTTCTCCAGATTTTTCTAAGATATTTTAAGCCTAAAATCTGATTTTAAAGATTAAGAAAAGGGAGGGAAATCATTTTTAACCAATTCTTAACTAATTTTTCTATTTTCTCTCAAATTCTCTTTTCTCTCATTTTCTCTCTACCCAAACAAGATTTCCTCAGATTTCTTTCTCTGATTTTGACTTCTTAATCTCTCATTTCAACTCTCATTTGATTTCTAATCATCTCATCATCAAAACCTCACAATTTACAAGTTGATTCATCAAGCATTTTGGCTCTAAAAGGGAGAAATTCAAGTTTGGAGGTAAGAACGTCCTTCTCCTCTAAACTATCAGTTCTTTACTGAAATTCCTAAGTTCTCAATCCTTGATTCATGTTTTATTAAAGGCTTTTCAATTGAGATCTTGATTTTTGGCTAAAATGCAAGATTTGGTGATTTTGGTGAAAATTTCGTGTGATCTGTTTAAGCAGGGTTTTGAGGTGTTAAAATGATGTTAAATGAATGCTAAAATGATTAGAAGTTGAGGTTTAATCAATGCAATCCCGGATAGGTTGAATTTCCTAAGTTTGGCTTGAGTTTTTGGTTGTTTTTGGAGTGTAATTGGTGATCTGTTATACCTGGAGGTATAAGGACGTGGTTGTGATCTTTTTGCATGTTATTTGATGTATATAAATGGTTAGAAGTGATGGATCTTGGCTGGGTTAAGTTTTGGAAGTGTTTGGAGATGATTTCGGTTGTGTTTGGTAGCCAAATTGTTAGATTTGTGATGAGCAGCGAGTTGTGTTGATGTTGCTGGTGTTTTAATGCATAAGGATGCATTAATGTTCTGTTTTTATGTGCTTGAAACAGGGGAGGTTGATCCTTGAGTTTTGGAGGTGTTTTCGGAAGGTTTCGGAAGCTTGGAAAGCTTGTTGGCTAGGCTTGTTTGGTAATCGGTGAGTGAAAAATGGATTTTCAGCTTTTAAACCAAAGGTTGAAGGTTTTGGGAGCTTAGTATAAGTCTAAACAACTTTGCTAAGCTCAAGTGTAAGTTTTCGGATTACTCTCTTAAAGTGGTGGCCATGTTTTGATGAAATGTGAAATGATGACTTTGGATGATTTGCTACTGTTTTGGAAAGCATGTTTTAGCATGTTAATTGCTGATGTTTTAGCATGATTTATGCTGATGATTTAAGCCATGTGTTGAAGGTGTCTCTAGGTAAGAGTGCCTTGTTTTTATGCATTGTTAAATGATGTTTTAATGCTTTGAAATGCATGATGAAATGGCTTGGTTTAAATGCTTTTAAAACAGTGGATTACATGATGTATAAAGTGTGTATTGGCAAGTGATGGTTTGTAAAAGTGAAGGTCACTAAGGTGGTTAAAAGTCCTTGAGTGAGCCTTGTTATCTAAGATCATCAAGGTGGTTAAAAGTCCTTGGATGAATCTTGTTGCGGACACTAAGGTGGTTAAAAGTCCTTAGGTGCTCCTTTCCATGGTGGTTAAAAGTCCATGGGGCCAAGGTGTTTAAAAGTCCTTGGGGCCAAGGTGTTTAAAAGTCCTTGGGGTATTTCAAGCTACGGACACAAAGGTGGTTAAAAGTCCTTGTGTGGTCCATTCATGGTGTTTAAAAGTCCATGGCCAAGGTGTTTAAAAGTCCTTGGGGTCCAAGGTGTTTAAAAGTCCTTGGGAAAAGTTGTTGAACTTGATTTCTAAATGAAATGTATCACTTGAGCCAATATGACATGTATTGTACATGAGATGCATGAGATGCATGATTTAATGTTTATGTTGAAGCATGAGATGCTAGTTTAAATGAAATGTGGAAGCATGTTATTGCTTGATTTAAAGTATGCTTTGAGCATGTGTAAAGGTTGTTTACAAGCATGATTTACAAATGAATTTTAATGCATTATTGAATGGTTTTTAAAGAGCACTCCTCACTAAGCTTTGGCTTACGCTCTCTCGTTTTCTTGATTCAATAATGCAGAGCATTAGAGTGCATTGAGGGCAGCAAGAGGAGGCAAGCAAACAAGTACAAGTAAAGCTCAATGTATGAAGGTTTTATAAGTGTTTTAGCTTTTGTATGTTTTTGGCAATGGGGGACCAATGTATTGGTTTTGGGAGGTGTTTACGACTCCCTAAGTATGTTGAATGTGGTTGATGTTGCTGATTTTTGGATTGAACCTTATATGCTTGTTTTGCAAGTTGAAGCTTGAGTGGAAAGCTTGTGTAGGAAAGCATGACCTTAAATTTGGGCCTTTTTGCATGAGATGTTATCTTGCTGAATTGATGATGCTTATATGTGTTAAATATGTTTAATTGCATGCCGGTAAAGTTTGGTGATGTTTGGAGCATGTTTGAGTGTCCAATTGCATGATCTAGTATGCTTGTTTGCTGGTTTTTGTGCAGGCGTTTCGGAACAGGGGTGTACCGTTTCGGAACGGGTGCCTTGCATGAACCCAGGCGTCCGAAACGGTATGCACCGTTTCGAAACGGTTTAGCCTCTGCCGAGGCCATGTTCCGGAACCCGTTTCGGAACGGCCCGTGTTTCGGAACAGGGCTAGCCTGTTTCGGAACGGTCGACCGTTAGGGGGCTGACATGGTAGTTACATGTTTTGAAATGTTTGCGTTTTGGTCCTAAATCTTGTGTGATCAATTGCATGAGCTGTGGATGTCCTTTTGAGCTGAAATTTCACAGAGGTGTATGAAACCTGACTAATTTCATGATGGTAACTTTAATTTGGGTTTAGTCCCTTAATTTATCAGAATTTACAATTTGGTCCCTAAAGTTGGAATTTGTTCAATTGGGTTCCAGTTTGATCTCTGATGTTTGTGATCTTTTGATACGTTGTCTGTATGGTCACACTTAAGGTTAATGTGCATCTAGATAAGATTAAAAAGAAAGAAAAAAGGGTCGTTAATCAAGGTTGACTTTCGGGTTGACTTTGGTTTTCCCCGTGTAATCTTCGTAGTTCGGGTCAACCGTCTAGACCGGGCTACGGGGGTTACATTTGGTGGTATCAGAGCTGAGTTCTCGAGTAATTGGGAATGTGTGAATGCATGATTGAAGCATGGTTTGGTTGGTATGCTTGTTGAGTGAAAGCATGTTCAGTGTTATGATATGATGATGTGTATGTGATGCATGTTGTGATGATGCATGATGAGGGTACCCATTGCCAAACAAAAGCTAAAGGGATGATGTTGTTTTTGAAAGAAATTGAGCTTGAATACTTGGAATTTGCTTACCTTGCTGGTCCTGACTTGTTTATTTTGTATTGTTATGCATGGTAAAGTATGGCACCACGTAGAGAGTTAAGGAGTAGCGCGAGAGCTACGACCCCGGAGGGGAATGTGAATGATGAGCACACTGGTAGTGCTGTGATACCTCCTCCTCCACCTGGTGGTGGTGGTGCGGAGAGGGAAAGAGCTGGAGCTGGAGCTGAGGCAGCTGGTGCTCGAGCTGCAGGACCTGAAGCTGGTCAGGGGCAAGCGATACCTGACATGTCTGTGCTTGTACAAGCTATTGCGGGTGCGTTTCGAGCAGCAGTAGCTGGAGCTCAAGGAGCTGGGCATCAGGGAGATGCTGGTGCTAGACTACCCTTGGAACGTTTGCGCAGTCTTGGTGGGACTGAGTTTAGGGGTATGTCGGCTGAGAGGTCTGAAGCGTGGTTGGAGAGTACCAAGCGTGTCTTGGGACAAATGAGTTGCACTGATGTGCAGAAGCTGGGATGTGTGGTGTCACTGCTGCAAGGTGATGCTTATACGTGGTGGACGACCACAATCTCTGGGATGGCTGATGCTGATGTTACATGGACGTTCTTTCAGCATGCGTTCAAGAGGAGATATCTGGGAGTTAGATATCTGGATGAAAAGAAGCGTGAATTCATGTCTCTGACCCAAGGGAACATGAGTGTGGCTGAGTATGAGGTACAGTTTGTACGTCTTAGCCAGTATGCACCGGAGTTGGTACCTGATGAGCGCGAAAGGTGCGAAAGGTTCCGTTATAGTTTGGTGACGGAGGTTAAGACCTATATGTTAGCTACTGAGTACAATGATTTCGATGTGTTGGTTAGTCGATCGAAGGACATTGAGATGAACCTGAGTTTGTCTGCTAAGGGTGCTGGAGCTAGTTCTGGAAAGAGAGCTGCTGAGTATAGTTCCGGTGGACGGAACAAGAGAGGGCGTGATCAGAGGTTTCAGTCCTCGTCTAAGAGAGGTGGAGGTGCACCTACTAGGGGCGGCAATGCTAGAGTTGACCCTAGTGCTTGTTGGATTTGTGGTTCCCGGGGTCACTTGAAGCGTGACTGTCCTCGTGCTGGGAGGGAGGTGCAAGCTCCTGTGATAGCAGCTGGTTATGAGTGCTGGAACTGTGGTTCTGCTGATCATCTGAGACGTGATTGTCCGAGGATGGCTGGTGGTCAAGAGCGTGCTCCTGTTGTTGCAGCATCGCAGAGAGGTCGTGGGCACGGCCGTGGTAATTTTCAGAGGCGAGAGGAAGGTGGGCGCGGTGTAGCTCATGTTGTGGCTATTCAACCTGAGGGTGGAGGCCAAGCGAGGGTGTATGCTCAGCGCGAAGGAAGGAATGATGCAGATGTGATTGCAGGTACCTTTACTTTGCAATCCTTGTCATTGCTTTCTTTGATTGATTCTGGATCTACGCATTCATACATTCTTCGTGAGCATGCTGAGTTGCTTGGTTTGCCTGTTGAGTCCTTGGATGTTGGTGTTAGAGTCACTAGTTCTTTTGGTGAAACTGTTGTGACTCGTAAGCTTTATAAAAGGTGTCCTTTGGTTGTTCAAGAGCATGTCTTTCTTGTTGATCTTATGGAGTTGCCCTTTTATGGTTTTGATGTGATCCTTGGTATGGATTGGCTTGCTGAGCATCGTGCTGTTGTGGATTGTGAGAATAAGCGGGTTTCGCTTAGGCTTGCGGATGATTATGAAGTGGTGGTGGTTGGCGAGAATGTGAAGTTTCTTGTCAATGTTGTTTCTACCTTGGAGGCGAGCAGGATGCTGAGGCAAGGTTGTGAAGCTTTTCTGGCTTTTGTGATGAATCCTAGTTCGAAGGAGCTGAGGGTGCAGGATATCAGGGTTGTGAAGGAGTTTCCTGATGTTTTTCCTGAGGAGTTGCCTGGTTTACCTCCTAATCGCGAGGTGGAGTTTGGTATTGAGTTGTATGAGAATACCACTCCTGTGTCCATTACTCCCTATAGAATGGCACCTAAGGAGCTGAAGGAGCTGAAGACGCAGTTGCAAGAGTTGCTTGATCGTGGTTTCATCCGGCCGAGTGTTTCGCCTTGGGGTGCTCCTGTCTTGTTTGTGAAGAAGAAAGATGGCACGATGAGGATGTGCATTGATTACCGTCAGCTGAACAAGTTGACTATCAAGAATCGGTATCCTTTGCCGAGGATTGATGATCTCTTTGATCAATTTCGGGGAGCTGCGGTGTTCTCTAAGGTTGACTTGAGGTCAGGGTATTATCAGTTGAAGGTGAAGGATGTGGATGTGCCTAAGACAGCTTTCAGGACAAGGTATGGGCATTATGAGTTCCTTGTGATGCCGTTTGGTTTGACAAATGCTCCTGCTGCTTTCATGGACATGATGAATCGTGTTTTTCATAAATACCTGGACAAGTTTGTTGTGGTGTTCATTGATGATATCCTTGTGTACTCGCGTACTGAGGAAGAGCACGAAGAGCATTTGAGGGTTGTGTTGCAAGCTTTGTTGGAGAATCAGCTTTATGCTAAGTTGAGCAAGTGTGAGTTCTGGCTTAGAGAGGTTGTTTTTCTTGGTCATGTGGTCTCAGCTGAGGGGATTCGTGTTGATCCTCAGAAGATTGAAGCGGTGATGAATTGGAAAGTTCCTAAGTCTGTTCAGGAGGTTCGTAGTTTCCTTGGTTTGGCAGGATACTACCGAAGGTTTGTGGATGGTTTTTCCAAGATTGCTGCTCCTTTGACGAAGTTGCTGCAGAAAGATGTTAGGTATGAGTGGACAGAAGCGAGACAGCAAGCTTTTGAGAAGCTGAAGTTGGCTTTGACGCAAGCTCCTATCTTGATTCAGCCTGAATCAGGGAAAGAGTTTGTAGTCTACAGTGATGCATCCTATGTTGGTTTAGGGTGTGTGCTGATGCAAGAGGGTAAGGTTGTGGCTTATGCGTCGCGGCAGTTGAAGGTGCATGAGCGCAATTATCCTACGCATGATATTGAGTTGGCTGCAGTGGTTTTTACTCTGAAGATCTGGAGGCATTATCTGTATGGTGAGAAGTGTACGGTGTACACGGATCACAAGAGTTTGAGGTATCTGATGTCTCAGAAGGAGTTGAATCTCAGGCAGCGACGTTGGTTGGAGTTGCTCAAGGATTATGATCTGACGATAGAGTATCATCCTGGAAAGGCCAATGTTGTTGCGGATGCCTTGAGTAGAAAGGTAGTTGTTGAGCTGAGAGCTATGTTTGCTAGCTTGAGTATATCGCAGGATGGTGGTCTTGTTGCTGAGTTGCAGGTGAAATCTTCGTTGGTTCAGTTGATCAAGGATAAGCAGTTGTTGGATGATTCCTTGGTGTCTCATGTTCAGGATATCGCGGAGGGTAGACCTTCAGATTTCTGTTTTAATGAGGATGGGGTGTTGTGTTTTGGTAATCGGATAGTAGTGCCTGCAGATGCTGAGTTGAGGCGTGCTATTCTAGCTGAAGGTCATAGTAGTCCTTTTGTTATGCATCCTGGTAGTACAAAGATGTATCGCGATCTTCGTGATGAGTACTATTGGGTGGGCTTGAAGAAGGATGTGGCAGAGTTCGTGAGCAAGTGTTTGGTGTGTCAGCGCGTAAAGGCTGAACATCAGGTTCCTTCTGGTTTGTTGCAACCGTTGAAAATCCCTGAATGGAAGTGGGAGAGGGTTACCATGGATTTTGTATCTGGTTTACCTTTGTCTCCGTCGAAGAAGAATTCTGTTTGGGTGATTGTGGATCGCCTGACGAAGTGTGCACATTTCTTGCCTGTGCATACTACGTTTTCTTTGGATAAGCTGGCAGAGCTGTACGTTGCTGAGGTTGTGAGGTTGCATGGTGTGCCTAAGTCGATCGTGTCGGATAGGGATCCGAGGTTCACATCGCGTTTTTGGCAGTGTTTGCATCAAGCTCTGGGTACAAGGTTGCATTTCAGTACATCCTATCATCCCCAGTCGGATGGCCAGTCTGAGCGAGTTATTCAGATCTTGGAGGATATGTTGAGATGTTGCGTGATAGAGTTTCAAGGTTCTTGGGAGAAGCATCTGCCTTTGGTTGAGTTCGCTTACAACAACAGTTTTCAGGCAAGTATACAGATGGCACCTTATGAGGCTCTGTATGGGAGGAAGTGTAGGACTCCTCTGTGTTGGGCTGAAACTGGTCAAAAGTTGGTCTCGATGCCTGCTTTGTTGAAAGGTACCACCGAGAAGGTGAAGCTCATTTGTGAGAGGTTGAAGGCTGCTTCTGATCGGCAGAAGTCTTACGCGGATTTGAAGCGTAGGGAGATAGAGTTTGCGGTGGGTGATCGCGTGTTCTTGAAGGTTTCGCCTTGGAAGAAGGTGATGAGGTTTGGGCGGAAGGGTAAGCTGAGCCCTAGATACATTGGACCGTATGAGGTTGTTGAGCGTGTTGGTCCTGTTGCGTATCGGTTGAGGTTACCTCAGGAGCTGGAGAAGATTCATGATGTGTTCCATGTTTCTATGCTCCGGAGGTATCGATCTGATCCTTCGCATGTGTTGCCTGTGGAGGAGGTGGAATTGAATCCGGATTTGACCTATGATGAGGAACCGGTGAAGATTCTGGATTCAGATAGCAAGGTTCTTCGTGGCAAGACCATTGAGTTGGTGAAGGTGCTGTGGAAGCATCACGGTGTTGAGGAAGCCACGTGGGAGCGGAAGGAGGATATGCTGAAGCAGTTTCCTTATCTCTTTCCTTCAGGTAAAATTTCAAGGACGAAATTTCTTAAGGGGGGGAGAGTTGTAACGCCCCGGTTTTGGGCTTGGAAGTCTTGGGCGTTGACCGGTTGGTCAAAGTGCTGATCGAATATATAAGAGTGAATTTAGGAAAAACCTAGTTCGGGTTGCATTAAAAATATGGAAAAATATTCTAAAATCATCTTTTAATATATAAAAGTGAACTGTGAAATCAATTTTGGAAAATGAGGTTCGGAAGGTTGACATTTTGGCTGGTGACCAAAATGTAATTTTTGAAAGTTGCGGGACAGTTTTATAAAGGATTGAAACTTTGAATCTTTAAGGAGCTATTATTCCAAAAAGGATTTCTCCAGATTTTTCTAAGATATTTTAAGCCTAAAATCTGATTTTAAAGATTAAGAAAAGGGAGGGAAATCATTTTTAACCAATTCTTAACTAATTTTTCTATTTTCTCTCAAATTCTCTTTTCTCTCATTTTCTCTCTACCCAAACAAGATTTCCTCAGATTTCTTTCTCTGATTTTGACTTCTTAATCTCTCATTTCAACTCTCATTTGATTTCTAATCATCTCATCATCAAAACCTCACAATTTACAAGTTGATTCATCAAGCATTTTGGCTCTAAAAGGGAGAAATTCAAGTTTGGAGGTAAGAACGTCCTTCTCCTCTAAACTATCAGTTCTTTACTGAAATTCCTAAGTTCTCAATCCTTGATTCATGTTTTATTAAAGGCTTTTCAATTGAGATCTTGATTTTTGGCTAAAATGCAAGATTTGGTGATTTTGGTGAAAATTTCGTGTGATCTGTTTAAGCAGGGTTTTGAGGTGTTAAAATGATGTTAAATGAATGCTAAAATGATTAGAAGTTGAGGTTTAATCAATGCAATCCCGGATAGGTTGAATTTCCTAAGTTTGGCTTGAGTTTTTGGTTGTTTTTGGAGTGTAATTGGTGATCTGTTATACCTGGAGGTATAAGGACGTGGTTGTGATCTTTTTGCATGTTATTTGATGTATATAAATGGTTAGAAGTGATGGATCTTGGCTGGGTTAAGTTTTGGAAGTGTTTGGAGATGATTTCGGTTGTGTTTGGTAGCCAAATTGTTAGATTTGTGATGAGCAGCGAGTTGTGTTGATGTTGCTGGTGTTTTAATGCATAAGGATGCATTAATGTTCTGTTTTTATGTGCTTGAAACAGGGGAGGTTGATCCTTGAGTTTTGGAGGTGTTTTCGGAAGGTTTCGGAAGCTTGGAAAGCTTGTTGGCTAGGCTTGTTTGGTAATCGGTGAGTGAAAAATGGATTTTCAGCTTTTAAACCAAAGGTTGAAGGTTTTGGGAGCTTAGTATAAGTCTAAACAACTTTGCTAAGCTCAAGTGTAAGTTTTCGGATTACTCTCTTAAAGTGGTGGCCATGTTTTGATGAAATGTGAAATGATGACTTTGGATGATTTGCTACTGTTTTGGAAAGCATGTTTTAGCATGTTAATTGCTGATGTTTTAGCATGATTTATGCTGATGATTTAAGCCATGTGTTGAAGGTGTCTCTAGGTAAGAGTGCCTTGTTTTTATGCATTGTTAAATGATGTTTTAATGCTTTGAAATGCATGATGAAATGGCTTGGTTTAAATGCTTTTAAAACAGTGGATTACATGATGTATAAAGTGTGTATTGGCAAGTGATGGTTTGTAAAAGTGAAGGTCACTAAGGTGGTTAAAAGTCCTTGAGTGAGCCTTGTTATCTAAGATCATCAAGGTGGTTAAAAGTCCTTGGATGAATCTTGTTGCGGACACTAAGGTGGTTAAAAGTCCTTAGGTGCTCCTTTCCATGGTGGTTAAAAGTCCATGGGGCCAAGGTGTTTAAAAGTCCTTGGGGCCAAGGTGTTTAAAAGTCCTTGGGGTATTTCAAGCTACGGACACAAAGGTGGTTAAAAGTCCTTGTGTGGTCCATTCATGGTGTTTAAAAGTCCATGGCCAAGGTGTTTAAAAGTCCTTGGGGTCCAAGGTGTTTAAAAGTCCTTGGGAAAAGTTGTTGAACTTGATTTCTAAATGAAATGTATCACTTGAGCCAATATGACATGTATTGTACATGAGATGCATGAGATGCATGATTTAATGTTTATGTTGAAGCATGAGATGCTAGTTTAAATGAAATGTGGAAGCATGTTATTGCTTGATTTAAAGTATGCTTTGAGCATGTGTAAAGGTTGTTTACAAGCATGATTTACAAATGAATTTTAATGCATTATTGAATGGTTTTTAAAGAGCACTCCTCACTAAGCTTTGGCTTACGCTCTCTCGTTTTCTTGATTCAATAATGCAGAGCATTAGAGTGCATTGAGGGCAGCAAGAGGAGGCAAGCAAACAAGTACAAGTAAAGCTCAATGTATGAAGGTTTTATAAGTGTTTTAGCTTTTGTATGTTTTTGGCAATGGGGGACCAATGTATTGGTTTTGGGAGGTGTTTACGACTCCCTAAGTATGTTGAATGTGGTTGATGTTGCTGATTTTTGGATTGAACCTTATATGCTTGTTTTGCAAGTTGAAGCTTGAGTGGAAAGCTTGTGTAGGAAAGCATGACCTTAAATTTGGGCCTTTTTGCATGAGATGTTATCTTGCTGAATTGATGATGCTTATATGTGTTAAATATGTTTAATTGCATGCCGGTAAAGTTTGGTGATGTTTGGAGCATGTTTGAGTGTCCAATTGCATGATCTAGTATGCTTGTTTGCTGGTTTTTGTGCAGGCGTTTCGGAACAGGGGTGTACCGTTTCGGAACGGGTGCCTTGCATGAACCCAGGCGTCCGAAACGGTATGCACCGTTTTGAAACGGTTTAGCCTCTGCCGAGGCCATGTTCCGGAACCCGTTTCGGAACGGCCCGTGTTTCGGAACAGGGCTAGCCTGTTTCAGAACGGTCGACCGTTAGGGGGCTGACATGGTAGTTACATGTTTTGAAATGTTTGCGTTTTGGTCCTAAATCTTGTGTGATCAATTGCATGAGCTGTGGATGTCCTTTTGAGCTGAAATTTCACAGAGGTGTATGAAACCTGACTAATTTCATGATGGTAACTTTAATTTGGGTTTAGTCCCTTAATTTATCAGAATTTACAATTTGGTCCCTAAAGTTGGAATTTGTTCAATTGGGTTCCAGTTTGATCTCTGATGTTTGTGATCTTTTGATACGTTGTCTGTATGGTCACACTTAAGGTTAATGTGCATCTAGATAAGATTAAAAAGAAAAAAAAGGGTCGTTAATCAAGGTTGACTTTCGGGTTGACTTTGGTTTTCCCCGTGTAATCTTCGTAGTTCGGGTCAACCGTCTAGACCGGGCTACGGGGGTTACACTAACGAGATGAGGTCATAATGGAGGTTGTTGCCCATTCGAGGACCTTGGTTAAGCAAAGGTTATATGGTGGTTAAAAGTCCATATGTGAGAACCTTGTGCTTGTTAAGATCACAATGGCAGTGTTAAGTCCATGTGTGGATCTTGTGTAGGGTGTCCCGGATCTCGTTAGTGATGTTCTACAACTACCAATCGGTTATGCAAAGGTTGTATGGTGGTTAAAAGTCCATACATGGGAATCTTGTGCATGTCAAGGTTGTATGGTGGTTAAAAGTCCATACATGGGAACCTTGGGGAAAAAGCTAAGGTTGTATGGTGTTTAAAAGTCCATACATAGGAACCTTGGGGAAAAAGCTAAGGTTGTATGGTGTTTAAAAGTCCATACATGGGAACCTTAGGATGTTGAGGTCAAATGGTGGTTAAAAGTCCATTTGGGAGACCTTGGATTGGTAGGGTGTAGGGAGCGTAGGGACAACGCTCGGAATCCGCGTATCCGATTGGATGTTGAGTTGAAAAGTGGATGTGGTTGATCACTTGGAAGCCAATGTAATGTTCTTGATCATAAAGAAGCATGAGATGCTTGAAATGATGCATAGTTGCATGTGAAGCATGTGATGCTTGAAATGATGCATAATAGCATGTGAGGCATGAGATGCTTGGAAAAGATGCATGGTTGCATGTAAAGTGTATGATGCTAGTGAATGCATGTTTACTTGTTAAGTTGAACAAGTGTTGGTAATCATTTGGTAAATGATGTATGTGAACATGAAATATCTTGATTGCATTGGAGTCTTGTAAGACTTGTTTTTAAAGGCATGTGAAGATGATGTTATGGTTTTTATGTTGCCTTGGTTGAATGCATGTGATAGAATATTTGAGCTATGGTTTTAAAAAGGTTTCTTGCTTGATATGGCTTTCAAGTTTAAGGAAGGTATGTTGTGAAATGGGAGTGTTTTCCATGGTTTTGTTTAAGCTTGGCATATGGTGTTTATGCATGATTTGAGCTTGATGTTGAAAAGGGTTTTCAAACATGGCTTTGGTAATCAAATTGGGTTTGTTTTAAAAGTGTTTTAATGACCCGCTGCATTGATGGTGTTTTGGTTTGAGCATTCCTCACTAAGCATTATGTGCTTACGCTCCTTTTTGTCCATCAATGCAGATTTGTGAAGTTTGGACAGCAAGGAGCAAGGGATTCAAGGTGGACTCCAATGGAGATGTATGTCTCGGTGAATAGCTATAGTTAATAAGGGCAATGGGGTAGAATCTCTCGGGTTTATGTGTATGTGATCGTATATGTTTGATCAAGAATGTCTAAATGTTGTTGCTAATGTTGTTGGAACATGATTTGGCTTAAATGAGATTGTTTTGGAAGGTTTGTGCCTAAATGGTTGCTTGTGTAGGAAGCATGCCTTTAGATTTGGGGCTTTTCTTATATGTTGTGTTTCTGTTGAATTGTTGATGCAAGTATGTCTCATTTATGTTGAATTGCATGCTGGTGAAGTTTGGTGGCTTTTGGAGCATGTTTGAATGATCAATTGTGTGTTTGAGTGAGCAAAATGCAGCATTCTGGGCTAGGCGTTTCGGAACAGATGACACCGTTTCGGAACGGGTGCCCTGCATGAACCCAGGCGTCCGAAACGGGTGCCACCGTTCCGAAACGGAAAGCATTCTGCCAGACCCCCGTTGCGGAACGCGTTGCGGAACGGCCCCGTGTTTCAAAACGGGCTTTGCCTGTTTCGGAACGGGTGACCGTTGGGGGCTGACATGGGCGGTTAAATGTTTCAAAATGTTTGCATTTTGGTCCTGAATCTTGTTTGTGCAATTGTATGAGTTCGGGATGTCCGTTTGAGCTGAATTTTGGCAGGGAAGCATGAAACCTGATAAATTTTAAGTTGGTAACTTAAAATCTGGTTAAGTCCTTAAAGTTTTCAGAAATTACAATTTGGTCCCTAAAGTTGTAATTTGTTCAATTGGGTCCCTGTTTGATCTCTGATGTTTGTGATCTTTGAGTATGGTGTTTGTGTGATCACATCTAAGGCTAACGTGCATCTAGACAAGATTAAAAAGAAAAAAAAAGGGTCGTTAATCAAGGTTGACTTTCGAGTTGACTTTGGTTTTCCCCGTGTAATCTTCGTAGTTCGGGTCAACCGTCTAGGCCGGGCTACGGGGGTTACATCTTGTATACGTTTTATTTGGCGAAAAAGATGTTCGATTTTAGGAATTTACGGTAGTCTAGGCTCGCGATGTCTCCTTCCGGGCATGCAATAGCACAATACCTAAAAATACAAACAAAAACAACCTAAGAAAATGTACATACAAAAGAAAACAAACTAGTGCAAAGACTAAACCTAAAACAACCAATTGCCAATCCCCAGCAACGACACTAAAAACTTGTTTGCAATGTGTAGTGTACTATTAATGATACGCAAATATGGTGCAAGTATAGACGTCGAACAAGTAATACAGTGATAAGTGAGTATCGTCTCCACAGGGATTGTGTGGTGTCTCGAGTTGAGTTTCAGCATACAAGTCACAAATTGTAAATAGATAATGCTTTGGCAAATAGAGACATGTAGATAAATGATGTAGCAACAAAGATAAAAATAACGTGTTGAAATCAATAGACTTAATAGGTCCTCTTACGTATGTGAAACTCACTTGGGGATGACTTGTTGGGTTGTCGGATTAACCTATGCCTTAACTCTCAACTAGGGCTTATCTCATTAGCTTACTCTATGCTCGTAAGGATTTTCTAAGGTTGCTCCTCAATTATCTCTATCAAGGAAACTGGGAGTAGGAAATACTACAACAATACCTCTTAGCGTAAACTCTAACACTCCATCTATCCATAAAGTTCTATCCTTTTTAGCCATTGAAACCCATCACTTATCTCTAAGGTGGATTAGAGTTGTGCCTCTCAGCAGCCAACTCCATTGCCTATGAAGGTCAAAGGTAGCTCTCTCGATTACTAACTCCAACTCACACCTAAAGAAAGGCCAACTCTCAAAGGCTCTTACAACCCTAAGCATTTAACAAACATAGACAAAACATAGAATAAAACATGGAAGAAATAAGCATGCATTAAAGAAACTAAAAACATAAATCATCCAAACAACCCAAGCCACCTAAAATAAATTCATGGGTGGGCAATAAACATCCAAAATAACTTTGTTTGTACAACCCATTACGAAATATAAAAGAAATGCTAAAGCAACAAAAAGAGAAGAATAAACTCTCGATCTATGATAGACTACAATGCAACGAACCACCCTAGGTTTGCTGCCTCAAGGTCAACCCTTGGAGCTTCAACGATGAAGGACACTAAGTGGAGGAAGAAGAAGATGGGAAAAGAGCCACCTTTTTCTTTTCTCACTAGCCTTTTGTCACCTTTATCGCCGCTCAGCCTTTAACGAGGGTCTCATGTCCTTTATATAGTGGGGACTCTTAGGGTTTTGTGCCCTTATATTCTTTGATGTCTTGGGGAATATTCCTCCTTTTCCAGCATCACGCTTGCTTTAACCTGCACATCACAGCACCAGCACATACCCTTCAAGCAACATCTAACCTCGTGAAATTAAGCCAAACCACCAACAAGTAAAGATGTATGCAATTATATGCCCTAAATGCACCTATATGCTATGAAATGACCTTGAGAACAAACAAATACCTAAGTAAAAAGGTGTAAAATATAATTATTTTTGCAAGTTATCAGTTTGTAATGGATAATAGAAACTTTGGTATGTAAATGTTAAATGAACTTGTGTTTTGAGAGTTTGTAAGACTCTTTTGGTGTGTTACATGTATATATGTGGTAAGCTTGGTTAATTTATTTGTCAAATATTATATGATGATTTGATCTTGTGCTATTCGAATGAGTAACATATATACATGTTTGGAATGCCTGATTTTGATTAGAAATATTGCATCTAGATTATCCATGGGATCTATATTATGTTCGAATGAACTATGTTTGATTATGATTGGATGGTTTGATGCTAATACATGGATAGAAAACGTTTGGTGATAGGTATGATCTTATGAAATTTGTAAATTATTGAATATGCTTGCTTGACCTATTTGATAGCTTGAACCAAATGGTATACGATTTTTAGGAAATATGTGAACATATTTAGAACATGTTCTTGTATGCTTATAGGTGTATTCAAATAATGTATAATGTATAGGTTGATGGCATCTAGTGTTCGAATGTATTGGTTGGAATTTGATATACATGGTTTGATTCTAATGGATCTAATTAGGAATGATTGTAATAGAAATGCACCTTATTGGTTATATATGGTTCGAATGACCTAGGTTAATAAGATAAGTTGGTTGAACTTGTGTGTATGCTCTAGTTTAAGTAAGCATTAGTTGAAAGTATGATGTTTGTTTATAGTTTGGTTGTTTAGGATGTAAACAATGTATGGTATGGTTGTATGTTGTCTAAGCATGTTACATGGTTACCTTGTTGTAATAGCATACATATTTGGTAATGTTAAGATAGTAACATGTCTAGTATGATATATAATTGGTAAAGTTTTTGTTAGCGCACCCATTGTTAAGAATAAGATAGTGAACTTGTGTGAATTGAACGTTTACATGCTTGCATGTTCGGCTATACATCTGCTGCGTGTCGTAATGCTCTTCACTCCTAACGTGGGCGAAGGGTGTTACATAAAGTGGTATTAGAACTTTAGGTTATAGGTCCTAAAGCTTATACGAGTCTGTCATGCATCATATAGGTTCGTACTTTGCCACCTAGGAGTCTTATATCAAATTCCATGTGATTATGCTTTCCTAATCCTGAATTTTGCTTAATCCTTGATTGTATGTCTGAGACAAGAGTAGCTTGGAACAATGGAAGTCCCCGAGAATCCTCTAATGAGGACGGTAGTGTAGGGATGAGAACTAATTCTCTGAAACAAACAGAACCCCAAGGACCGGCTGAACCCCCTAAACAAGTCCAGCCTCAGCAGGAAGCTCCTGCTGTCCAATCGGTTCAAAGAGAATGTCTCCTAAGTATAAAGGACATGTTCGATCAGTTCCTATCAAATATTAGACAAGATCAGCATGTCTCTGCTACTACGACACCAAGCCGAGCACCAATCGAGAAGCTCGTGCAACGCTGAGCTTACACATTCACGGGTAAAAACGAGGAGAAGCCCGAGGAGGTTGAATATTGGCTTGAATGAACTACCCAAATCCTGACGAAAGAAATAAAATGCCCGGATGAGCATAAACTTGAGTGAGAAGTCACTCTGTTAGTCGAAGAAGCGCTGAGCTGGTGGGAAACTACGGTATTGACTACTCTGACCGAGTCAGTGACGTGGAAATTCTTCGTGGAAGAATTCAACAAGAAATATATCAGTGAACAATACCTAGCCGAAAGAAGGAATCGATTCTTGTACTTGAAGCAAGCTAACCGACCTATCGAACAGTACGTTGCAGACTTTTGCAAGTACTGTAAATACGGCTCGGAATATATCAAGACTGAGAAGGATAAATGCCAAACTCTAGTGAACCGGGCTATTGCCACTAAAGCCAAGATGAAAGCTGCAGAGAAAACAAAAGGCGGCTACTGAAGCGATAAGAAATAGAAAAGTGATGATAAGTCCGGTTGGCAATCAAAGAAGGCCAAAAATCATAAAGAAGGGTCTTCTACTTACACTCTTGCTCCCAAAAGCAACTATACATCGAGACCTCAATCGGTGAATAAGCTAGTTGTCCCTGTTGTTTTCGTTAACAGCACGGGAAATTCTGAGAAAGTCCCGACTTGCAAACACTGTCATAAGTAACATTTTAGCCAATGTCGACTTCAATCCAATCTCGGCTTTGCATGTAGTGGTGATGATCACTACATCAAAGACTGTCCGAGAAAGTTCGACAAGGCTCCTACTAAGAATTATGCTAATATAAGCCCTACACCTTCCAACCGAAACAAGAACTTGAGGAAAACTCAGTCTGGAAACAAAGGGAGGGGAAGAGGCTCCCATTCAAAATCCATAACACATCAAGAATCTCGAGCCCCGGCTCTAGTTTATCACATATGTGGTAAAGAAGATGAGGAATCTTCCGACATCAGTGTGGGTACGGTTTAACTGAACCTCGATTTGGTGTTTGATTGACACGAGATGGTGGTAGATGTTTTCATCCCTCGTAAACTGGCTAGGAATGGATCTCGATTTGGGTTTGTGAGAATGGGAAGTCGAGACGATGCTGAGCAGGTGGTAGAACGCTTACATGGTAAATGGATTTATGGTTCTCGTATCTGTGTTCCCAGTAAAATATGGAGACCGCGATTCGTTTTGGAGACGGAAACAGGCCAACACAAGCACGGAACAGTCAGAACAAGCAGGGAATCTGCGATCTAAAGTCCCATTAAAGCAGCGATCGGAGGAGGAGGTCAATCTATGCAATACATTTGATTACTCAGTGCAGAGGTTTGTGGCGGTCGATAAGTTGGAAATTCTGCAGAATTGTGCAGTGGGATGGTGCAAGCAGCCATGGAGTATTAAGGAACATGCAGCGAGACTGCATTTGACGGTGGTAGAGGGTTTGTCGATTTTACGTATCGCTGGCTCAATGATTTTGCTCATTTTTAAGGATCCATCAACACGTGATAAGGTGATGCAGTTAGAATCAGTACGAGGGTGTTTCTTAAGGTTAGAACAATGGTCACCGGAGCTAGGTATAGGGACGAGGAGGGTTTGGCTCTCGATCAAGGGCGTTGAGTCTGGTCAAGTTCGCAAGAATAATCTATGGAGACATGTCCTGGAATGTTGGAATGGATGCCCAGAATTATCATGCAATTAAATTGTTTTGGATCTTTTAGGTTTTTTTAAAGGGTACTAACCTTTTTGTGTGTGAGTTTTGTTCTGTGGCATCTTTATTTTTTGCATACATCCCATATTTAGAGGGGGTCGATTCCAAAGCATGTTGCTCGATCGGAAAAAGCTTCTGCCATGGATGGAAGGTACCTAAGTGAGGAAGACAACGCGCAAACAATGAGAATTTGTCGAGGAAACATCGAAGTATGCTTACATCAACGCCAAGCAAAATACCATAAGTCGCAAGTGCTATAGGACCACTTTGACGGTCCAACCAAGAAAATTTAGTTTATTTTTGTCAAAAAAAATAAAAATAAAAATATTGAAAATTTTGGCTGAAAATTGTGAACTGAACTTACCTGTCGTGATAGCTCTATCGTGGCAGCGACTTTAGGATAGTTTTTAGGAGAAGTTTAGAGCCTTTCTATAGTTCTGAAAACTTAAACACCATTGTGACTGTTATACTGCTTAGACTTCTTTTAGCCAAACTAGAATAGAAAGCTTAGCACTTAGAGTAAAAAGGAGACTAGAATATCAGGAAACCTAGAGGTGCCTACCACTGGCTCTAGGCAGATAACCAGAGAAAAACTTCTAGAGGTGCCTATCACCGGCTCTAGATAGTTAACTAGAGGTGCCTGAAATACTGGCTCTAGTAGAAAAGAGAAAAAATAGAAAAAAGGGAAATAACTAGAGGTGCCCGATTCTGGCTCTAGAAAAAGAAAAAAAAGAGTCTCGTAAGAAAAACTCTAAACAAGCTAAAGTACAATATTCTAGTGAAACTAAGAGAGTCTTGGCATATAACTGTTCACAAGCATGCACACACTGCACGAGGACTATAGTGAGACTCTGGACAGATCTTAAATTATCCGACAGGTTGCTGCCGTCACAGGGAACGAACGACGGGTAAGAGAAAGTTCACTGTTTGAAAGCCAAAACAAAAATATTTCATTTTTCTTTTTAAGTCTTAGTTGCTTGAGGGCAAGTAAAAACTTGAGTTTGGGGGTGTGTTGAGTGTGTAAAAGTTCTATTATTTACACCCTATTTAACCCATATTTCTACTGCATTCAAGCGTTATTCATTGCATTTATGTCAGTTTACAGCAAAACATCACATATATATTAAAAGGCACAGTTTCTACTAAAAATAGTTGTTTTTGCATGTTGCTGTCGTAGCAGACGAAATGGGCAGGCGCTGGGCAGTGAAGCAGAAGAGCTGGAACTAGACAAGCAGTCAAGGAGGACGATGCTGCCATGGTTGCCGCTGTGACAGCAGAGGACGACAGCAGTTTTGAGGAGAAGAAGCAAAGTGGACCTCGACAGATAGAGAAAATTCAGCTCGTCTCTCGTGTGAAACCACCATATTTTTCCAAGCCCCAGATCGAAAGGAATGTCAAGCCCAAAGTTCAAGGAGAGAAAATCCCAAGCAAGAAAGATGACGGCTGGAAAGTAGATTCCTTGAATATTTAGTCTTTATTAGAATTGTACTTCCAATTAAAGTTGTATTCTTGCTATTTTAGATAACTTGGACCCAAAGCATATATAAGGGCATATATTTCGACCTAGGAATGATATAGCCAATTACCCTAGCTTCCTTCCCAAAACTCTAGCCGTTTTCCTTCCCACAACATGTTCCAAATTCCCCCTAGGGCCACGGGTTGATTTGTAAAGTAGTTGCAAGGGTTGTTTTGTTTTAGGAATTTTCAGTTCAATAAAATAAACTTCAAGTTCTCTTATTTTGGTTATTAATATCTTGCAAGAGCATCGGGAGAGCATTGTGAGGTTATCTATTTACTTGGCATCGGGAGAATTAAGTATACAAAAGAAATAAGAGCAAGTTCTCTAGTTTATAGTTGAACTATCTCGGACCTAGGGATAGGACGAGGTTAAGTGGCTAAAGAAGAATTCATTCACATCGGTGTCCATCCTTCGATTCACGCCGGGAGGTATCATCAAAGACGTGATCATCGACAGACTTGGACCTAGGGATAGGCCAAGGCATATCTGGGATTCTTGCCAAACTTGAAGTACTGAGTTAAGTATTCGCTGCCGCGATAAGCAACGGACTGCTGCCGCGACAGGAACGACGACAAAACTGGAGTTTCGAGACTTAGCAATACCTGCACTACTGAGCAATTCAATACCAGCCCATTCTCTCTATCTTGATACCTCTACTCTTTTATTTACGTTACTTTATTATTTTCGTGACAACTTCTCAAATATTTTCTTTACCTTCGTGCAGTGAATTAAGGTGAAGCTATTAGCCCAATCCCTGTGGAGACGATATCCGATACTTCGTATCACTTTACTACTTGCGTTGTGTATACTTGCACTACCATTGCGATAGACTATTTTACACGCAACAGGAACAAATGGTCAGGCACGCGTATATCCCGCCATTGTACTGGACAAGCGAATGGTCAAACAACACAATTGTGTAGTGACACAACTTCTCATTCAGTGGTCGAACCTCGGCGCTGAAAACGCGACATGGGAAGATTACTCTGTTTTGAAGTCCCAATTCCCTGACCTTGATCCTTGGGGACAAGAATCAACTGCAGCGGGGTATTGTTATGTCAATGGTGGAGAAATTAGGGCAGAAGAAGAAATTGGGAGTTTGTGAAATTGGGGAAAATGAGAATGATGGAGACGATGGCATTTTGGACTATGATCATGAACCGGCTCTTGATGGTAACGGACCGGCTCGCGTAAACATGGTGGAACCGGATGAAGAAACGGGCGTGGGTGTTGACCCAATAGCGGCCCAAGACAATGCAGCCCACATAGCTTATAAGACAGATTCTGGCTTGAATTAATCCAGCTAGGCAACCGTTAGTTTGTTAAAAAGAGAGAGAATTGTTCTACAGATGTTATTTTTATCTTTTGTCTCATTCTAGAGTATAAGAGTGAAGTTGTAAGCTTGAAAACCCTATGCTGATTATTATCAATGAAATCTTCTGAATTCTTATCCTCCATTCCTCTTCATTTTCTCTAAAACCCTTTCTTTTCTATTTTGTACATAACAGTGAAATTCTAAATCGGTTGCTTTATGATTTTGTAATTGCACTAGTTACGGATCCAAGAGGAAGAAGAAGATGAAGATAGAAGCACGAGCCATTTAACAAGAAGAAACGTTTACCAAGAACATAGTAGCGAAAAGGTTCCAGGATAACGAGCGAAAGAGAGATTGTATCTCATTGATTTTATTGATTAAGCCAATGGAGACCCAACATATTTTTACAAACCGGAAGGTTATCATGGAGGTGGTTATATTAACAACAAACTAACAACTTTTCCCTAACCGTTAGTAACCAAACATTTAATAACCAATTGTATTAACTAATTAACCTATACTTTAAGATACCGATGTGTTCTTGATTATGTATATTCTGGTACAATTTGAATTAACTCGCCATCTTATTTGGACATCCGATGAGTTCTTGATTATGTATATTCTGTAAAGATTTGGACAGACTTAGAGTGACAAAATTGTAATTAGAATAATATCTAACTCATCGAGATTCTGCAAACCTCCGCAGCATTCAAAATTAATTCACATGGTGGTAAAAGTGTCTTTTAAAACGGGATATATTTCTTCTAAGTCAAAAAAAAATTAAAAACGGGATATATTTCTCTACCAAAAACAAAGGGAGAATGTCATGCACTAAAAACCAAGTCAAAAGCTGAATGTGTAAAGTCCGTTTCTAGCTTTGCGTGATGCGGTGAAATCCAAGCAATCCAATTGGGTCCCCTACCCCTCAAACCTTTCACTTCAAGATTTTGTATTTTCTACTGCTACTATTTTTCATTTGTTCATTCATTTATTTATATGGAGAGATAAGATTCTTTTTAACTTTTTTGTTGAATCATTGAATGTAGGTAGATGGATGGTTGTGATTAACAGTAAAAAATTTAAAGATTATCACATGAAAATTAGCCATTTATTATCCTAATGTGATAGTCTAAAAAGAATCTAAAATTAATTGAGTTTTACATAGTGTAAATGGATCATAACCCATAGATATATCATTTATCAAGACAACCTTTTACTTTACATTCATAAACATCATAGAGTTCCCACAACAATTAGTAGAATACTAGAACTCCCATGGACTTTCCTAGGAAGAAATAAGTTTTTATTTTTATTTATCAAAAAGGAAGAAATAAGCTAAATAGTTTAATTTCAAAACTCACATGAATCTAAGAAATATTAAAATTGAAAAAAAAAAGAGAATTATAATTTAACTTATTTAATTTCAAAAGTAGATAGACTTTTAAAAGTAATTAAACCAAAAAAAATTGTGAAGCTTAAAGAGTAACTGCACCAATTTTTGTTGTTGGAAAAACAGGATCCCTTCCATCATCAACGTAATTCAATCCCTGTACATAAGGGTGGATAATAGAAGACTAAATTGAATTACGAAATTCCATTAAAAAACAGCATTTAATGCAAGGTGTCCAAACCCTGCCTGGCCCATTATATTCTCCATGCCGGTATTTATAATAAAGTTGTGATATATGCCTACTATTCAAACGAAAATAAAAGTTTAAATTCAACCAGTTACTCTAGTGAACCCAACAATTGTATCAGTGAAAAAGTGGATGATATTCATTTTAGGAGACACGGGTTCAATCACAATGTCTGCAAGGTACATGTACTTTGTCAATACGTTAAGAATATCTTTGAACAAATATTACATTGTAATCACCTTTAGACTATTAAAAAACGGTTGACTCTAGTGAAAAAAAAAGATGTTATTTATCTTATGAGATTCGAGTTTGAGCATATGTGTGTGCAAGATTTATTATAGGGTTAAGAAAAAGTATAAATATATACTATCATGTAATCATATTAATATATTAAAAATATAAAAAGGTTCAGATATTACCTCAATTATACGTAAACCTACATGAGTTTAGTATTTAAGACAAAGTATTGATTAATATAATGAATTTCATTGAAACTGTTAGAAAGCAAAATGGTATGAAAATAATGGGCATGCGTCATGCATGCATGTTGGCCACTGCATTTAGGAATCCTAAGCCTAAAGCCTAAGCAAAAAGCTTAGCCACGGCATGAAAAATGGGAAGGGAAGGGACCCATGTGGAAACATGCAACCAAGGCAGGATATCTACCACAAACAAAAGGCTTCTTTTGAATTATTATTATTATATTAGAGCATATATGATGGGATCTGTGGTTTTTGTTTCCTGGGAATTATTGCACATTCTTAATTTTGTTTTTTCTTTAAAATCAATTATCTGTGTAATTACTTTTAAGAGGGATCAAACATAATCTCATGCTTATATATGTATAAATCTTATAATTATGGCTTAAATTATGATTAATGATAAAGAAACATATTGAGAAAACAAAGGAAATGATATTGGTGGAGAAAATAAAATTTTGAACAATGATTATGGTTCTTGCAGGCAGCTTGTAATGTGAAAGAGAGAGCATGGCCTACACGGCGTAAACCACGCACCCGACAGTGTCTCCTTGCTCCCCATGAACTCCGTTTTCCCTCTTTAAAAACCACATAAATTTTACAACACCAAAACATGGTGATTTACTTTCTCTCGGAAAACAAACAAGCAATGATGAGGAATCAAGGGAAAATCTCGTGGAATGAGAGTTGTAAACCGCGTGATTTGATGCATCAAAGTTTGTAGACATGACGGAAAAGGATTGCTTAAACGAGATTTTAGATGGTTAGTTTAATGGGGTGACGCTTTTCGTAAGGGTGAAAGAGAGTGAAATAGACTTCACCCTATCTAGAAAATAAAAGCTCAAATTATGATTTTGGACCTTCTACTATTCTCATGTTTTGTGTTTGGTCATCTTCCCATTTTAACACAAATATCCATGTAAGAAAGGTAAGTTAAAACATGTGTTTTTTTTAAGAAAAAATAGTCAATATTTTAACAGAAATAATTAATGGAATTAAATATATAGACTAGTTAACGATAGGATGAGCAAAACCCAACTCGAAAAAATATTCAATTCGACTTAAAAAATCAACTCAATTTGAGACGAACTGTGGTGGCACCTGCTCGACAATGCTGTAGTTGAAATGTGGTGCCAACGGTGGAACATCGAACACCGGAGGAACATATGCAAAAGGCGGTGTCGGGTAATATGTTGAATGCATCGGCATCAAGGGACGAAAGGAGTCCGTGAAGCAGAACTCAGGTGGAGGCCTCATCTGCTGAAATGTCTCAGGACCACTCATCTGCAGAAACGATGACGAAGCGGAGTGCATGAATGTCGATCTTGGTGTTGGTGTCGAACGTTGTGCCGCAGACAGATCGGTTGCTTGCGTTGTTCTAGACGATGAGGCCTCTGTCGTGTGACTTCGCCGTCTATGGCTTTCAGGCCCCATTCTGGTATCGCGCTGCGTCGGCTAGCTATGGGTGGCTTGACATTGTCCGGGCGGGCGGTTTTGAGGAGACATCTCAATTTTTCTCTCGCGTTCCTCCGAAATCAATATATGCGGCTTCCCATTTTGGTGGTACCACTGCATATAGTCGAATGTGACGTCCTGGTTCACAATAGGTTCACAGATGGGCTGTCATCTGCCATACCTTGTCATCCATTGCCCGACCCAGTTAGCGTGATGATGGTCCCAATAGACTTTCGTCTTCCCATGCCGCGTCAACCGATGTAATTCGTCCAAATTGGTGGCGGCTCCGGAACCCCTTGGACGTAGCCAAATTGTCGCAGAACATGGTCGGTAGGATGCCACTCGACAAATCTGTAGTTGATGAGTGGCACTAGCAGCATCCAGACGTGAGAGGTGTCCATAATGTCTTACGGAATACAGTCCCAAATCGGAGGAGCAGTGTACGAAGTCCATAGGAACTGGAATTTTTTTAATGTAAGTTATATAAAGTTTGATTCGAAAAAGAATTTGAGGAATTAAGAAAAAAATGGTCTGAATTCCTGACCCCGTCTTGTATCTTGTCAATCAGCAGTCTATAGTCTCGTTGTGTATCTGGCAGTCCCTGGTGAGTGAGTGGAAGGCACCACATGTCATTAATGAAAAAGAATTAAAAAATTGTAATACTTTAAAGAAAATATATATATAATAAAATAAAATAAATAATTTTAATAGTACCTCCGAATAAGTGGGAATAGGTACGGGGTCGGGTGTCTAGGCCGCGGGCTTAAAAAGGCATCCGAAAATAAGCCCAAGACTAAAACAGTAAAAGACATCCTCCGATTGCAGCTCTGTCAGGATCAACGGTTCTGCAAAGCTCCATGAATAGAAAGGCCAAGACCGTTGCCCCCCAACATTTTTTGCTGGATTTGGAAAAATTACAGAGATGGTACAACCACATCAGATGGACTTTGTTGCGAGATTTTTTAGGCATCAAAATCCCTCCAATAATTCGTAGGATGTGGGCATGAGCAAACCGCTGTGGAAATAATAAGTATCGTTATAAAAATATTTTAATTATTAAAAAATAGAAAACAAAATATATAATAAAATAAATATTTAACTGCTTTGTTTCGTCATCTACATCGGGGGAAGATTGTAAAATTCTGCTCCAAAAAAGTTAGTAAAATTTTGCCACCGTCGAACTTGTCTAGAACCACTCCCAGCAGGTCAGCACACAGGGTCACCTAGTCACCATCGGCAATACCGGTAATAACCTCGTCATCAGTAGGCAAACCAAGATGATATGCAACATCTTCTAGTGTAATTGTAGTCTCGCCACACAAAAGATGAAAGGTGTGCGTCTCTAGCATCCATCGTTCTAATAAGGCATTAATAAAGGGGCGATTCAACTTCGTAGCACCAACGATAGTAGCGACGTGGCCAAAACCGGCTTCGGAAATAAACGGAACAATACCCGTATTCGACGCGGCCGTGATACGATTTAGATAGCATGTCAATGCTCGTTCGTAGTTCTTGAAGAAAAATAGTAAAACATAATATATATATATATATAAAAGAATAAATAAATAAAAGAATAAAGAAATAATTTAAAGTTAAAAAGGAATATTACCTTCTCATTCGTCTTTCAGTAGTCGAAGACGTGTCGTGCATCTAGCCTCAATAAAGTCGCAATTGTATAGAAAATTTAGAATATGTAGAATAGGAAAAGAAGAAGATAGAATTGTGAGGTGTGGGGTAAATCTGATTGTAGGGCCGCTATTTATAAGAAGCCTAGCACCCCCTAGGAAAGTGACATTAAAGGGAACTCGTGTTCTGCATAACGCGGTATTTAAGGGACCTCGCGTTCTGCAGAAAGCGAATTTCGTTGTGAAGATGCTTCTACTGAACGATCAGAAGGGACCTCACGTTCTGCAGAAAAGTTAGGTCCCTTAAATACCGTGTTTTACAGAATGCGAGGTCACGGGGTTTTGATTACAGTTTAAATACTGGATTTTTTTATTCTATTATGATTTTTTATTCGAATTAAATTTACTCACGCGGTGTCTTTCCTTCACTATAAAACCTACGCTCCAATTATGTTTATTTCACCAAAACATCCAACTCCTTGCTCCTCTCATGGCTAAATTTTCCGCAACATTTTATTTTCTCGGTACCTATTTCGACTCAACAATCACCAGCAATATGTCACTCCACGATTTATTGTAGTTGATATCAAACGAGCTTAGTAAACGCACTAACAAGCAAATTTCTTACTTAGAGTGTAAAATTCCAACACTGACGGGAGCTGAAACGCACTACATTCTGAAGCTTACCAACGAAACTTACGTACGTAACATGTATGACCGGCTCAATTTTGTAGGAGCTAAATACATCCATTTATATGTTAAGTTCGATGAGGTCAATGCCGGCGAAGGTAGCACGTCTGCACCCGTAGAAGCTGCTCCGGCTACACTCGCAACAACCACTGAACAAGCTCTGTCTTTACCGGATGTTGATACAGCTGCCAACAAGTTGTAGCTTTTTATGTACAGGCGCAGACAAAAAAACAACAGCTGGCTGGAGCACTTAACTTAAGTTCAAGCATTTCAATTGACTATGATGATTTTGATTAACCTTTCACTCCTCAAATCATTAAAAAAATTATATTTTATGAGTTGGTTTAGGGTCTTTTATTAATGTTCTAAGTATGTGCAACGCTGCAATTTATCCTCCTTTATTTATGTGAAACATTGTTAGGTACAAATCATCTTAAATTATATTTTTCCCCTACGTTACGGTAGGAAGATACAATTTACCTCAATTATTCAAACAACATTACCTCTCATTACCTCAATTATTCAAACAAGTATTCCATTCTGCCTGATATAAGGGTACAAAGGACTAATATTATTCATCTGGAAAATTGGGAAGGATTTTGCTTTTGTAGACGTGTCAGACACAATGTGTCAGCATCTGACTATGTAAGGAACTCAATTTCTACAAAAAAAACGAGATCAAGGAATCTCAAAGGAACTCGCTTTCTACAAAAAATGAGTTTCTTGCTGAGTCATTAATCTTGACACAACGTGTTTGACACGTCTGCAAAAGCAAAATTCTTCCAAATTTTCTGGATGAATAATATTGGCCCGATTATAAATGCTTGTATTGTATAGTTTTCATTAAAGTGATTCAATTGCTGGGAAAATATCGAGACGAGGAAGTGTTGTTGTTCTAGCATACTACGATGGCGAGATAATCACTGATGCTTTTCAGTCCACGAATACTGTAAGAATAACAATTCCGAGGAGATTATCTTACAAGAAGTTGATTGAGAAAGTGGAAAATAATGTCCCGTATAGCCTTGGGGAAAATCTGGACGAGTTGTAGTATCGTCTGCCGATCTCTTTAGAACCGTTCTGCAAAACGCGGTATTTAAGGGACCTCGCGTTCTGCAGAAAGCGAATTCCGTTGAGAAGACGCTTCTATTGAACGGCCAGAAGGACCTCGCGTTCTGCAGAAAGCGAGGTCCCTTAAATACCGCGTTTTGCATAATGCAAGGTCACGGGGTTTTGATTACAGTTTAAATACTGGATTCTTTTTATTCTATTATGATTTTTTATTTGAATTAAATTTACTTACGCGGTGTTTTTCCTTCACTATAAAACCTACGCTCCAATTATGTCTATTTCACCAAAACATCCAACTCTTTGCTCTTCTCATGGCTAAATTTTCCGCAACATTTTATTTTCTCGGTACCTATTTCGACTCAACAATCACCAACAATATGTCACTCCACAATTTATTGTAATTGATATCAATTAAGCTTAGTAAACGCACTAACAAGCAAATTTCTTACTTGGAATGTAAAATTCCAACACCGACGACAGCTGAAACGCACTACATTTTGAAGCTTACCAACAAAGCTTATGTACGTAACATGTATGACCGGCTCAATTTTGTAGGAGCTAAATACATCCATTTATATGTTAAGTTCGATGAGGTCAACGTCGGCGAAGGTTGCACGTCAGCACCCGTAGAAGCTGCTCCGTCTGCACTCGCAATGACCACTGAACAAGCTCCGTCTTTACCGGATGTTGATGCAGCTGCCGACAAGTTGTAGCTTTTTATGTACAGGCGCAGACAAAAAAACAACAGCTGGTCGGAGAACTTAACTTAAGTTTAGACATTTCAATTGACTATGATGATTCTAATTAACCTTTCACTCCTCAAATCATTGAAAAATTTTGTTTTATGAGTTGGTTTATGGTCCTTTATTAATGTTCTAAGTATGTGCAACACTGCAATTTATCATCATTTATTTATGTGAAACATTGTTAGGTACAAATCATCTTAAATTATATTTTTCCAATATGTTATGGTAGGAAGATACAATTTACCTCAATTATTCAAACAACATTACCTCTCATTACCTCAATTATTCAAACAAGCATTCCATTCTGCCTGATATAAGGGTACAAAGGACCAATATTATTCATTTGGAAAATTCGGAAGGATTTTGCTTTTGCAGACGTGTCAGACACGATGTGTCAGCATCTAACTATGTAAGCAACTCGATTTCTACAAAAAAACGAGATCAAGGAATCTCATAGGAACTCGCTTTCTACAAAAAGTGAGTTCCTTGCTGAGTCAGTAATCTTGACACAGCGTGTTTGACACGTCTGCAAAAGCAAAATTCTTCCAAATTTTCTGGATGAATAATATTGGCCCGATTATAAATGCTTGTATTGTATAGTTTTCATTAAAGTGTTTCAATTGCTTGGAAAATATCGAGACGAGGAAGTGTTGTTGTTATAGTATAATACGATGGTGAGATAATCGTTGATGCCGCACTCGGTGTCGTTTTTCAGTCTGCGAATACTGTAAGAATAACAATTCCGACGAGATTATCTTACAAGAGGTTGATTAAGAAAGTTGAAAACAGTGTCCCCGCATGGCCTTCGGGAAAATCTAGACGAGTTGTAGTATCGTCTGCCGATCTTTTTAGAACCGTTAACCAACTCAGTATGTCGCATTGGGGACAACGGTGATGTGGAGTTGATGTTGGCTACCTACTTGGAGTATTCATTAGGAGGACCCACCGAGTTGTATGTGCCGTTTTCTGATTCTAATGCTGGTATCGAAATTCAAGCTAGAGATAGACGAATTCTGACTTCGACCCTAATGCCAATGTTGATAGCCCGACAGCCAATTTACGAAATGATTTCAACCTAGTAACTACATACAATCCACGTAACGAGTTTGGTGCATCATCGTCTTCTATGCCAAGACATTCGAAGATTTAGAAGGCAACGAAAAACACCCGGTAGAAAGCAACGTCCCAGTATCGGCCACACCTATTTCTTATTACCAGCCACCATCCCACTTCACAACGGTTGATATGGATGCCTTGAACGTTCTGGATTTTTCACAATACCCAACAATTAACGGTTACAACCACCGTGCTGATGGTGAACTGGCCATTGGGATGACATTCTTGACAAAAGAACTGGTTGTGGCCGTTATTAAGCACTACAACATTCACCGGGCAGTTACGTCGACTGTGACGAAAACCCAACTGGATTTCTACATTGCGGAGTGTGCCCACAAGAAACAGGGATGTAAGTGGAGGGTTCATGTATCATCCTTGAATATGCTGAGCGGGCTGTAGAGAATCACGAAACTGGAAAGGCCCCATACATGCACCGTGAGTAGCCTAAGTCAGGATCACAAGAACTTGGATGTGCACGTCCTATGCGATACCTTCATGCCACTGGTCAAAGAAAATCCCCGGGTGACGGTTGCCACTTGTATCGCTGTAGCTAAAACGCAGTACAACTACATTCTTGATTACCATAAAGCATGGTATGCAAGGTGGCAGGCCGTACAAAAACTGTTTGGCCAATTAGAAGAATCTTATAACGAGTTGCGCATGTGGATAAAAATGATGCAGAAACACATACCCAGAACAGTTGTGAAACTTGAAACGGCTCTGGCATGCGAAAATGATCGTGTTGTACCAGGTGTTTGTCAATTCTACCGGCTATTTTGGACATTTCCGCAGTGCATTAATACATTCATGCACTGCAAGCCGATGGTTCAGATCGACGGTACTTAGTTGTACGAGAAATATACACAGGTCTTACTTCTGGCGGTTGCATAAGACGGCAATCGGAAAACTGTTCCTGTAGCCTTCGCAATAGTCCAAAAGGAAGATCTCGAGTCTTGGGAGTTCTTCCTTAAGAACCTACGGAGATATGTTCTTTCTCATGTAATGCAGGCAAGGGATTATGGGATACGTGTTATTTCCAACAGAGGAACAACGGTCAAGTACGCAATACAACATTTGGGCCGGTCTTGATAGTCTCCCCATATTTACCACTGTTACTGCTTACGACACATTGCGGCCAACTACTTGCAGAAGTAAAAGAACCAAAATGAACGTGCATTGGTGCTTCGAATGGGTACGTCTTTTAGGTTATATGCATTTACGATATCTTTGCATGTATTTTTTGCCCCTAACTATTCAACTGTCATTCCTTAGGCAACTCGCATTACGTACATAAGGTAGACCAGCTATTCGAAGAACTGAGTGCCAAGAATAAAGATGGCGCGAACTACCTTGCCAAAATCCCGAGGGAAAATGGCTTTGATCATATAATGAGATAAGCGATATGGTCACATGACAATGAACTTGGTTGAGACAGTCAACTCAACACTCAAGGGAGTGCGGCATTTGCCTATCACTTCCGTTGTCAAAGCGACCTACTATTGTTTGGATACCCTATTTGCGACCCTGGGAAGGCAAGCAACTGAGTACATGGCAGGTGGCGCCAAAGTCCACACGGACCTCCTCGAACAATTGCAAACTTATGTACGCCATTCAAATGCGATGGCTGCAACTCTCTTCTCTCGAGAAGGCCATTCGTTCTATGTTTCAGAATTTTCGAGGCCGTTGGAAGGCATACAACACAAATGTGTATGTGGTAGATCTTACGCAAAGAACCTGCGAGTGTGGGGTCTTCCAAACATTCAAATACTCGTGTGCACATGTCATTGTTGCTTGTTCTTCCCAATAGATTCACTACATGAGACTGCTTGATCTGGTATACTTACTGAAAATGGTATTCAAGGTTTACGAAAAAATGTTTCCTCCCATCGGAAATGAAATTAATTCGTATGACGTTGACGCTGAACCGACCAAACGCCCAGTTCTTGCACTAGTACGAGCAAAGGGACGTCCACGATCAATACAGATTTATTGTGCCGAGGATATGGTCGAACATAGAGAATGGACCAGACAAAAGAAACTTTGCACTACATGTAGAAATCTCGGACACACGAGTAACAAGTGTCCTAATTTCTTATTGTATTACTGTTGATTGTAATTTAATTATGTTTATGCAAGACTTTATTTCTTATTTTATAATTACCAATATTTTATTCTGCCTTATTTTTTACATAGTTTCTACATTTTATATTTTCATTCATTCACAAAAACAAGCTATGGAATCGTTTTCAACACGAATTTTACTCGGTTTACAATGCACCGAACTTGCCCATATTGGTGTCGAATAAAAGAGAAGTTCTAGTACTACGTACCTAAACTCAACATATACTAAAAATATACGATCAATAACCTCGAAATATTGCTCGAACATGCCTATACACGCTTGGTCTGGCAGCCCGATTTACAAAAGAACTCGCTTTTTGCAGAAAGCAAGTTCCATTAAACTGCCCGCGATAAATTAAGCCGACTCTTCAAATTCTCAGGGAAATTGCTTTCTACATAAAGCGAGTTCTTGTTATGTTCATTATTTTGAAAAGCGTTGCCACGTATGAAGACCTCGCTCTCTGCAAAAGCGATTTGAGTCTCGTTGTTCCCAAAACACGAGTTCTTCATACGTGACAGATTTGAGGGTCATTTTTCCAAATTTATGTCTACGGGAATCATTTCTTTAAATAATAATAAAAAAGGTTATTAATTTTAAAATTGCCTTGTCCTATCTAGAAAATAAAAGCTCAAATTATGATTTCGGTCCTTCTACTATTCTCATGCTTTGTGTTTGGTTATCTTCCCATTTTAACACAAATATCCATGTAAGAAAGATAAGTTAAAACATGTGTTTTTTTAAAGAAAAAATAATCAATATTTTAACAGGAATAATTAATGGAATTAAATATATAGACTAGTTAACGGTAGAGTGAGCAAAATCTGACTCGAAAAAAAGAAATTTTCAACTCGACTTAACTTGACTCGAAAAAAATCAAATAAAATTTGAGTTATAAAATTAAAGTTTGAATAATTCGAAATATTTAATAATTAGTGGATCAATTTTCAAGTTAAAGTTAAGTTCCTCAAGTCCGGCTGATATATTTATATCACATATGAAAAAATATGAAGAATTATATATGTATTTCATATATGATTATATAAACTCGTTAAAATTGGTACCATAACATTATGATTTTTTTCAATAAAATTTAAACAAAAACTCGAACAACTTACTTGACTTGTCTCGAATTTTAAAAACTCGACTCAAGTTGCAAAACTTTCAAATGAAATCTGAATTATAAAATAAGACTCGTCAACTCGACTAACTCGAAATTTTTTTACTCGACTCAATCGAGATTATAATAGTAAAGGACTAAATTATTCCAAATTAAAGTAAACAAATTAAATACTAAATTAAGCAATGGTAGAGAGGGATCAAAACCAAACTTTGACAAAAATAAAAAATAGAATCGGAGCTACAGAAAGAGACCTTTTATAGAGTGAGTGAAAGCGAGAAAGATTTGTGAGTTTTTGTTTAATATATGATGCATTGGATCCTACGCCAAAGTGGGTTCTGAAAACCTTTCTCTCTCTTTTATCTTTCCATCCTTTTCTTATCAGAAACCAAACATGTTTGAGAACTAAATTCCAAGGAAAAGCTGAGAGAAAAAACATCAGTGAACCATCAAGGAAGATGCTGATGTGATGAATTAAAAGACCCTTTTGGCATTTTCGTTTCCCTATATCAGTATCAGCTTCTTTTCTTGTTTTTCTGGGTTTTTCATACCTCAGTGTTCATGCTGGTACTTGTTGTCTTTTTCTTTCTTTGTTTTGCAGTTCGCATTAGCTGATCTTCTCTCATCTTTTATACTTTGTCCTTGGCATCCTAGGTTAATTTAAGACTTTGGGTCAGTTAAGTTTTTACATTTGTCTTATCTGTCTTCATGCACTCGAAATTAAAGCCATTTTCGTTCATGGGTGTCTCCAATTCCGAGACTTTGGGTCAAACTGCACCTGATGGGTCTCATCAACAGCAAAAGGAAGAGTTTGTACTACAAGGAGATGGAGAAAGAAGCAAGCTAAATTGGCCGTGTTCAGGAGAATTCAACGTTGCCGATGATGAAAACGATGATGGGTTCAAGACTCCAACTTGTTTGGACCATAAAATTCCAGCCATTCTCAAGTGCCCACCTGCACCAAGGAAACTAAAATCTCTCCCGATTATATCAGCAAAACGAAAAGCCTCTCGCCGGAGAATCCTACTGGATTTCACGAAAGAGATGGAGTCTTTATTCCCTCCACCTCTTCTTGCCGATCTAGGGAACAAGATTAAGAAAGTCAGACAAGGAAGTGACTTCAGATGATATGATATATAGTTACATATTATGTATTTATGTGAAGAATTTTCATTATCTAAGATAGACTATTTCTCCCATTATGAATGCTAAGCTTCATTTATATATATTATTCTTCTTTTTGGTGTTTTCACTACAGAATCCAGATCTAAAACCATACTTTGCCAAAAAAGATCAAAGCAAAGTACTTGTAAGAAATCAATAATCACCATGGACTTGAGCATTGGGATTTTCTTTCCCAAGCAAGCAGATAAGAGATGAACAAGTTCTCGAATCAGAAGAAGAAATGGATGAGAAATTGACTGGCATTGACTTTCCCTAGGGAAGCAAACATTCATATTCAGATACTGCATTGGTTTTACCGGAGGGTGAGAAAAACCAAGTGGGATATTCCACCCCACACCTCACCTCCTGGTGACAGAAATTATCATGACAGTAAATAGTAGAGACCAGAGAAGATGCTGTCATAAATTCAAGCTACTTTTTGCCTCCTTATCTGGCCCTTTGCCAAGTACATCCCCACTCTTGCTGTTTCCAATATACATATTAATTGCACTGTCGATTTTCTTTTCTGGCTCTAGATTATATTCAGCAGCTATGTTATTAACGTGATGGATTTTTCATTTGAATATTGATTTTTCTCTTTTTAATTCTTGTATAATTGTTTCTTAGATGTATTTCTTCCTTGATGATAATCTCTTTTAATCAAACATTGGCTTCTATATGTGTATGAAGTCTGATATTTTTTTTAATATCTTTATATTATTTAGAATTTTTTATATATAAATTAGAAAATATTCTATAAATTAAAAAATATTGAATATTTAAACATTTTTAATTTTAAGTCTCTTTTATATATTGTATTAACGATATATTAGCCCAACAAAATTTAATCAACAAATTTAACATTGTATAGCTTCTTTACAAAATTTATCATTTCAAACATGATAATACGTCTTTATCATTATCTCGACACTTATAATTGTTGAGATCCGACATTAAGGGTGCTAAGTGAACAGCTCGTGAATAGTTCAATCAAAATTCAATTAATATTTGACTCGAGACTTTAATAAGCCGAGTTAAGTAATATTCAACTCAGCTCGATAAGTTTGTAAGAGTTCGTTAATTTTTTATTATAATATGTTAGTTTGGTGCTTTGTTGATTGTTAGTTTGTGGTTTAGATTTTGAAATTGCTTTACACATTATTTTGATCATTTCTTTGTTAAATTTGTTAATTTATGTTTATATTAGGATATATATAGTATTGTTAAATTTTACATATATTAAAAAATAAAGTAAAAATTATGACGAGTTTAACGAGCAACGAGTCGAACAATTTTCAAGTCGAATCGAGCACTACTCAGCTATCAACTCGATCAACAAGCACCATATCCGACATCTTTTAAGTGGTTTTATCAAAAATTTTGTGCTTTGATCGATACAAATCGATAAGAACTAATTGAAAAGGTCGTACTTTTCAATCTTTCCATATTATTCCAACGGCCAACGTTTACACAATCAAACCTAGAACCTCTCAAAATACTTCAAATAATTTCAATCACTCTTTACTACAACTCGATTTATTTTTTTTTATCAGCAAATATAATTTTATTAGAGTAAAAATCATACAGATAAAATATTATCATGTACCTTATTAAAAATATGCCTAAGCTTACGATGGAGGAAAAAAATACAACATGACAATATTAAGAAGACAAAACATTAAGCTAAAACACCAAGGTAAGAGCACATTATCCACCCTACTCGGTGCCTAACTCCAAAAAAAAAAAAAAAAACCATGCACATCTAACACATAACCAATATCTGACGAACCAAACACTCATTATGCTCGCATTAGCAACAAGAGAGCAACCCGCCAACCCCATAGCACCAAAGCAACACCAAGTATACCCACAGACACGCCCCAAACTCCCATACTCAAAGCTACCCAATAACGATCATTGTTGCATAAATAATACCCAAGTATTCAGAACCAAAAGGCAGTCCAACAACACTAGAAGTAACCATGAAGTCTCCAACTTCTATTAGCGTGCAAACTTCACGAGCACAAAACAAGATTTCATCACCAGAGAATACAACGAAACCAAGAAGCCTGATCGACCCCCTAATCATCACATCCATCAGCTCATTAGCCTCATGCAATACATTGTTGAAACAAACGCACGTCAAATAGAAACTGTAATCACATTTTGAAAATTTTGAAGGTTCGAGGGCTTCCCACTTTTATTAAAAACATTTATTAAAATTGGGGATTTCCTTAAAATCGTATTTTCCAAATAAAATTAATTTGGAGTCGCCATCGATTATTTTAAAAAAGTAGACCGGACACCGAAAAATAAAATTAGAGATTTAAAAAAAATTCGGGAGTCGATTACGTGTGGGAAAAGATTAGCACCCCACAACGCCTAAAACTTGAAACCAAATCAATTACCGCTTTATTGATATAAAATTTTGCGAGTTAAAGTGACGATTAAATCAAAATTCGGTTATACATGCGAGTAGATTTTAAGGGCTCCATTATTCGAGAATAAACAAAAAACCACCACCACTACGACTGGTACGAGCCACGTTTACCCTCGAATAAAAGAGCACCACATTAGCAATTTATATTCAAGATGCAAGATAAAACAACATGGAAAATAAGCATGAAATAAAACAAAACAATAAGGATCCACATGTCATGTATATATATATATATATATAAACTTTGGGTTTTGGCGGTAGCCTCATCTATAATATGTAAATATGTAATATAAGAGATTCGAAATCACAGGGATGAGGTGTGTGATTTACAAAAGAGGAATTGCTTAAAAGTTGGCTCATAAATGCGTGACGACCGAAGGGTAATAAATCCATTTCTTTTTAGGCTGATTCGGCCCAAAAAGGGGCAAAATTGAAGGATTTAAAAACTTACAGGGATTGGGATGTATTTAAAAAAAGGCGGAAACCCTTATAGTGAGATTTTAAAAACGTGAAAGGACTTATAACATAAATAAACCATTTTTAAAAGCAAAGCAATATAAATGGTTTCTTTCAGCCGGAAGTTACCTCTTTCAGCAATGATTTTAAAACAACAAAAAACAACGAAAGATTTTCCTAAAATTTATTTTTTCCTTATATGCTCTGCTAGAGTTTGATAACCCAGAAACCACCATACCCCACTGTGTCGGCTGCCGCTACTCGGCGTCGAAGACATTAAAATTCTTTTCGAAACCTCTTTCTTGTTTTAAAGCCGAAAGCGAGACCAAATCCCTTCCTTTTTTAAGAAAAAAAGGATGAAGCCTTTCCTTTTGAGAAAACCAAAGCAAAAGAAGTTACAATATAGTTTTTGAAAACAATCCCTCTTTTTCTCTGAAATCCAAATGGTTCACCACATATGCCCCCCCCCCCCCAAATGGAGACCGAAAGGCTTATTACCGGTGGGATTCAAAACGAGGTAGGAGAAGAACGGTTGTCAAGGTAAACCGAACCCTCATTTTTTGTTGTTTTTCTTTTTTTTAAATGCATGTAATGGAAATAAGGGGAAAAATACCTCTGAATCTTTTCTTTAAAAACTACAAATCCATATTTGATTTGGTCTACCATGTCTTTTTCCATTGATTTGTGTTTTTGCTTTTTTTTGTTCATCTCTAGAGGTGGGGAGACGAGCTGTTTGTAGCTTCAGGCGCGGATGGGGCATTCGGCAATCTCTTCGGTTGGAGAAATCCCGATACGGCTGGCGTAGAACTTCAAAGATCGCGCAATATTACAACAATAAATTATTCCTTGATTCTCACATTGACATTAATTGGCCATCCGAATAGTCAAAAGCTGACGGCTAGGGTTTCCTTTAGCAAAAAAAAATCTTTTGGGCTATTGGGCTGTATCATATTTGGGCTTAATGTAAATGGGTCATTGTGGGGGTATTTGGATTGTTATTTAATAAAGGGTGGAATATTTATTTATTTAATATTATATATGTTTAGTGGGCCTGATAAAATCTAGTGATTACAGCTGCTTCTCTTTGCTCATTCTAGTGAAATGAGAATAGAGCAAAGATATAAGCACTAATTTTATCCCACTTTCATGTTCGAAGGTTCAGAGCTGCGAGTTCTTCCTATATGGAACCGTTCACTCTTTCTCTGTCTGAAGCCTTGGAGCCATAAGTTCTCTCTATATTGAACCTTTCTTCTTCCTTGGAAAATTCTTTGAGTTACAAGTTCTTCATATATATAACTTCCCTCTTCTCATCGTTCGGAGCCTTGGATCTACAAGTTCTTTTTATACGGAACCCTTTGCTTTCGAGATCATGGAGCTACAAGTCCTTTCTATATATGACTTCTCACTTACAAGTCCTTTCTATATAGAACCATTCGCTTTGAAATTCTCAAGTTCTTCTTTGAAATGGTACCTCGTTCTCTTATGGTGCGAGTGCTGGAAGATTCTCTACTGCTTCCCAAAAGGCAGAAGTCTGGAAGATCAAAAGTAACACCTTTTTTTCTCACCACATTGGCATAAAACTTGTCAAAAATAGGCTAAATGTTTTGATGATATGAGTTAGCATGCTCCTAACTTAGGGATTTTTAACTAGTTATGATGCATGGATAGCAATATCGCAACGTTGTTCGGACATTTTCAATTTTCTTGCTGGTCCATCTCAACCTCTTCTTTGCTTTCTTCTTCTTCTTCTTCTTCTTCTTCTTCTTCTTCTTCTTCTTCTTCTTCTTCTTCTTTTTTGTTGTGACGATACCTCATCTCATATTCGGGTTCAACCATTTTATTCATTCCTTTCGAACTTTTGAATCTTTGATGTAAAGCGCCTTTTCGGGTTTTCATTTTAGATTTACTTTTCTCAGAGTGCCCTTTCGGGTTTTCACCTTATTTTTGTAATTTTTCTTCTTTCCTTTTCTCTTTCTCTTTCCTTTTTCTTTTTTGTTGTTGCCCCTTTTTTTTTTGTTTTTGGGTCCCCTTTTCAAGTTTTCACCTTGAAATCACTTCACCATCGCAAGCCTTCTTGATTTCCTTCGATTGGTCAAAGCTTTGATGTAAATGATGATCATTACCTTGCTTGAGGTTTTTTATTTGCTTGGACCTCGAAATTTAATAACTTTTAAGGTCAATTTTTGTCTTTGGATTAACTGAACTTGAAAAGGTCAGAATCATAGTAATATCAAAAATCTTTTGCTTATCTTGAATATATGTTAATATGCTTGTAGGATGCTTTGTAGAAGAGATAGGAGAAGGCTCCAAATAATACTTCATTAGTATTTTGAAAGCTAGGAATGATTTAAAAGTCATGGAAAACATGAAAGAAAGGGAAAATAAAATATGATGCAATGTCCCAAACATCGACTGTATGAATGATGCGAGAGCCCATCGACCGAAGTAGATCCCATGCTTGAAGTTCTTCGTTGAAATTTCTGATATCCGAGAAGGTTTTGTTTGTCAGACGCCTAATCTTGAAAACCTGTCTAAGTCGCCCTCTTCGGGTTTTCAACTCAAACACTCCTTTGGTTTTAAGACGCCCTTTTCGTGTTTTCATCTTAAACTATCATTTTTTTACCTGAGACACCCTTTTGGGTTTTCACCACTGATACTTTTATTTTGTGAAGTGCCCTTTCGGGTTTTCACTATGCTCCCTTTTTTATGCGTAGTACTTTTTGACCGAGTCTGTGTTCACTAGATTACTTAACTTTTTCCCGTCCATCTTCGTTAAGATCAATGCTCCTCCAGAAAAGGCCTTTTTAACAATATAAGGTCCTTCCTAATAGGGCATCCATTTCCCTCAGAAATCTCTTTGAGTCAAAAAGATCCTTTTAAGCACTAGATCTCCCTCCCAAAATTCTCTTGGGTGAACCTTCTTATTGTAAGCTTGCATCATTATCTTTTGATACATCTGACCATGGCAAATGGCTTTTAGTCTATTCTCTTCAATGAGATTCAACTGATCGAACCGTGCTTGTACCCATTCACCCTCTTCCAACTTTACCTCCTTCAATATCCAAAGTGATGAAATCTCCACTTCAATAGGTAGAACTACCTCCGTGCCATAAACCAAAGAGTATGGTGTTGCCCCCATCAAAGTACGTACGGATGTTCGGTAGGAGAACAAAGCAAACAAAAACTTTTCATGCCAATCTTTTAAGGTATCGGTCATATTTGAAATTATCTTCTTGATGTTCTTGTTTGCCGCTTCTACTGCCCCATTCATCTTGGGACGATAAATAGTGGAATTATGGTGCAATATTTTGAATTGCTTGCACACTTCGGTTATCATCTTATTGTTCAAGTTAGAAGCATTGTCGGTGATGATCCTTTCAGGCAAACCTTACCGACATATGGTTTCTATCTTCAAGAACTTGCAAACCGTTTCTCTTGTAATATTAGCATAGAAAGCTGCTTCTACCCACTTAGTGAAGTAGTCGATAACCACTAGAATAAAACGGTGTCCACTGGAAGCCTTTGGGTAAATTTGACCAATGACATACATGCCCCAAACAACAAACAGCCACAACAAATCCATTGTATGCAAAGGCAATGGTGGAGAATGGATCTTATCGGCATATATCTGACATTTGTGACACTTCTTTGCATAGTCGATACAATCTCTTTCCATGGTCGACCAAAAGTAACCGTATCTCATGATTTTTCGGGCCATTGATATACCATTGGTATGTGTTCCACATAACCCATTATGCACCTCATCTAGAATGCTCTTAGCTTCTCGATCATTGACACATCTTAACAATATTTGGTCTTTGCCTCTTTTTTACAAGACTTCCCCTCTAGAACATATCCCGTTGCCATTCTTCTAATGGTTCTCTTATCATTTTCATTGGCCTCTTTAGGGTAAGTTTGGAACTTGATATATTGGAGAATATCATAGTACCACGGGTTGCCATCTGCCTCTTCTTTGAAGCTATAATAGTGAGCCGATATTTCAAAGATTTGCATCTCAATTGGCTTAATTTCCACTTCGGTGCTTGTTTAAAACATTGCGGCCAGAGTTGCGAAAGCATCCGCCATTTGATTGTCTTCCCTCAAAAGGTAGGCAAAACTGATCTTCTCAAAGTTTTTGACTAGCTCTTGGATCAGATCATAATACTTAACTAACTTCGAGTCTCTTGTTTCCCATTCTGTTCGGAGTAGATAAACTACCAAAGGTGAATCTCCGAAAAACTTGAAGCACCTTGACTTTATTTCAATGGTCACACGCAAACCCATGACACAGGCCTCATATTCGGCTATATTGTTTGTGCAAAAGAATTCCAATATACTTGTGAAGGGATAGTAGACGTTTACTGGAGAAATTAATACCGCCCCTATTTCATGGCCTAGGGCATTAAATGCCCCATCGAAATAAAGCTTCCACGACTTGTCTTCCGAATTATCATTTTCTTTCACGGTTATGCACATGAAGTCTTCATCAGGAAAATTAAAGTTCAGGGGTTCATAGTTGTTCGAAGCGCGACTAGCTAGGAAATCTGCTATAACACTTTCGTTTATTGCTTTCTGACTTACATACACAATGTCGTATTCGGACAACAACATTTGCCAATGAGCCATCTTCCCGGTTAATGTTGGTGCTTCCATTAAGAATTTTAACGGGTCCAACTTGGATATCAGCCAAGTGGTATGATACAACATGTATTGCCTGAGCCTCTTGGTAGCCCACACTAGAGCACAACATAATTTTTGAGTAGGTGGTTACCGGGTTTCACAATCGGTGAACTTCTTGCTCAAATAGTAGATAACCCTCTCTTTTCTTCCAAACTCATCATGTTGCCCCAACACACAACCCATCGAATTTTCAAAGACCGTCAAGTATAGAATTAATGGTCTACCCGACATCCTTGCCACTAGGATCAAAGAATTAGTCAAATACTTCCTAATCTTGTCTAAAGCCTCTTGGCACTCGTTCATCTCATACTCTCGAGTTATTCTTCCGAAGCAACCTAAATACAGGGTCACATTTGTCGATTAACTGAGAAATGAACCGAGATATATAATTTAATCTCCCTAAGAAACCTCGAACATCTTTTTGTGTCTGAGATGAGGGAAGATTTTAAATGGATTTTACTTTATCAGGGTCAATCTCGATCCCATTTCGGCTAATCACAAAACCCAAAAGTTTCCCGGATGTGACTGCAAAGTTGCACTTGGCTGGGTTGAGCTTTAGCTGATACTTTCTCAATATTTAGAACAACTTCCTCATGTTTTGAATATGCCCCTCTTCGGTTTGAGACTTGGCAATCATGTCATCCACATATACCTCGATCTTTTTGTGCATCATGTCGCGGAAGAGAGTGACCGTGGCTCTTTGATCGGTTGCCCCGACATTCTTTAGTCCAAACGGCATCACCTTGTAGCAGTACATGCCCTACATGGTCACAAATTTAGTCTTTTCCATGTCTTCGGGATGCATCTTTATTTGGTTGTACCCCGAGAAACCATCTATAAAAGAGAACCACGAATGCCCCATAGTATTGTCGACCAAAGTATCGATATAAGGCAATGGAAAGTTGTCCTTAAGGCTCGCCCTATTGAGATCTCTATAATCTACGCACATACGGACCTTTCCATCTTTCTTTGGAACAAGGACTATATTTGCTACCCACTCCGGGTACTTGGAAACCTTTAGAAAACCGGCCACATACTGATTTTTCACTTGTTCCCAAATTTTCAATAGCATATTCATCCTCATTCTTCTTAGTTTTTGTTGAATCGGGTTGCATTCTGACCTTATTGGTAACTTGTGTACCACACTATCTGCATTCAACCCCGACATATCTTAATAAGTCCAAGCAAAGACGTCCTTGAACTCTAGAAGTAACTCTATCAAATCATGCCTAGTCTTAGATAAGAAAGTGGTGCCAATTTTCACCTCTCTTATCTCTTCGTCGATCCATAAATTGAGAAATTCCACTTCTTCTTGGTGGGGTAGGATCTGCTTGTTTTCACTTTCAATTAATCTAAGCAACTCATCCGGACTTCACAATCTATCTCATCTCCCCTTCATCGATTTCTGCTAAATACAAGAGTTGCTCAAAATCTACCTCGGGATCAGATTTCGAATTATTCATACAATTAATAATAGGGACCCTGAAACAGTTTAGAAATAAATATGTATTGGGAAGAGAAATGAATATTCTTATGGAATGAATGAAATAATAAATGTAATAAAGGAATGCAATAAATATGACGTTTGCCATTTGAGAAAAAGTTGAAAGCATCTTTTTTCATTGAATTGAAAGCAAGCAAGTTAACATAGAAGCCCCTTTACAAAAGATCCCTATTGCTCGCGGGCACAAGCGAATAGGGTTGGTTCCGAGCATTACTTTGATTCAGACCTAAAACTAAGGGCATGTTCATACTGGTTCAATTGTTGAGAGTTTCTCCTGTGAGGCAAGGGTAGATTGTGGCAAAAAACTTCTTGCTTTTTCCATATTCGGTTATCACATTAATATCCATCCCATCTAACGCCTCACTAAACCTTTCCTCCTCATTGATCTTGTCACTCTCTTTGATTGGCCTCATGCACTTTTTGTTCAGCATTGACTATCCCACCAAACAAAAAAATATCCTTCATGTTAGAATAAGTCATTGGTCCCCACAGAATATCTTTGCCCCTGAATCTGGCCTTCCTTTTCTCTTCCCTCTTCTTCCACTATAGTTTCCTTTGCTGAAAATTGGGCTTGTAACTGAGTCCGAACCGGTCCTTATTGTTGATGACACTTTTGGCACGCAAACACCCTTGTAGGTTTTTTTTTTCCAAAATCCTTCCCTTTCTTGGCTCCTCGCCCTAAAGTCTCCCAAACCGTCATCTTAGTGCAATTAGATAATGTAGGGCGCAAGAGCTTGTTTCCCTCTACCACGAAGGTTGCATTCACAAATTCCAAGGCTCTAAAAGAACATTACACGACATCTTCATTGGTTTGGATGTAAGGAGCATCGATCGTCACAGAAGCGATGATGTATAGCTCGGCTCCCAATCTTACCAACTTCCCCTCGATGACAAATTTCAGTTTTTGGTGCAATGAAAAAGGCACGACTCCAACTTGAGTGAATCCAAGGTCTTCTTAGCAGACAATTATGGGTTGGCTGGACATCCATTACCATAAAGGTATCTCAATCTTCCCAATCACATCCCTTTGGGTCCCATCAAATGCTCTAACAGAATTATGGCACGACTCCATGTGTGAACTATCAATAGGTAACCTTTGTAAAGTCGCCATTGGCAATACGTTCAAAGCGGATCCATTGTCAATGAGTACCCCATAAAACATGTCCTTTGCAATGGGTAGTAATATTCAATGCTTTGGTTGACCTCATACCCCCGTATAGAATCTCATCATCACTGAAGGTGATGTAGTTATTTGCGGCGATATGCCCCACTATTTGATGCAACTTACTCACCGAAATATCACTTGGGGTGAAATTTTGGTTCAAAACCTTCAATAGTGCGCAGTGGGTGTTTTTCGGAGCTCAACAATAACTCAAGCATTTGTAACACCTTAGAATCCGGTCTAGTCGGAATTAGATTCTGGTGATCGAAAATCTCACATCGATAAAGTTTGAATATTGTATCGGCTTGCTAATTAGTTGATATTGGACTCTAATTGAGTTAAACTATCGAGTACAAGTCTTATTGAGTTCGTTAAAAAGCTTTTAGTGACTAAATTATAGTTATTGGAAAATTCAACGACAAAACTATAGAGGATTGAAAGTTGAGGGACTAACCTTGCGATTAGCCCCTCCTCAATTAAAGACATCACTTACGTGGATTAATTTATGAGATTTCGTTCAAGTGAAGGAAAGCCATCGATTAGCCAAGTAATATAGATTGAATAAATGAAAGAAAGAATGGAAGAGAAACTTACCCGATACAAAATTCAAGCAAGCACATCCCTTGTCTTCATCATCTTTCTCTAAGCACACACCTCCATTGGAGAGGAGACCTAAGTTTAGTTTTTCTTTGGTGTATTGATATTGAATCATTGCCATCGATTGGGGTAAGCTATATTCCTCAATTGATTATTGGATTCCATGGATGTATCAAGCATAATCTCAAGCTAGGGTTTTGATCATCAATGGATAATCCATTGTTGTTGTCTATATTGAATACATATATCGATTTTGATATCGTTATATTGATTTTGATGTCGTATTATCGATCCCAATAATCTCCCTATTGATTTCCTAGCTCAAGATAAATAAATGGGACTTATCATCCGAGGGCCTTGAAAGCTTCAGATTATGAAGGTGAGTGTAGTCAGAGTCTCGGGACTAGGTGAGGAGCCTTCCCGAATTCATTGGTATTGATTTTGATTAAAATAATTAACATCGTTTGTAAGAATATTGTGTCAGATTATTTATCAGAAGCATTGGGTAAGTATTGGTAAGTAAAGTATTGTGCATCGATCATTGATATTGTCATGGCTATTGTGCATCAAAACTAATGAAGTTATTGTTATTGAAATATAGAAAATAAATTCATTGATCATAGTCATTGATGGTATGAATATGGAGCATCTATTGTTGTTGTTGTTGAGTGCATAAATGTTCTATATTTTAACCCTCATTTATCCATATTATTGATGCATTCAAGCATGTTTAGTTGCATTTTAGTATAGAATTTGCATATACATCACAGATAGATAATTTTGCACAAATACTGATGATTTCGGTTAATTCTTGAAGGTACCTGTCGTGGCAGCATCCAGGGCAGCAGAGGAGCAAAAGATAATTGCAGAACTAGAGTGAAGGGTTGAAGAAAAATGCCTCATACATCACTGTTGTGACATCTGTCGTGACAGAAGTGGCAACAGTGATGGAAAATGCGAAGTGGAGTTCGACTGATATAGGATTTCAAGCCTGATTTTTGTAGACCACTCGCATAATATTTGGAGCCCAGAAGCACAAGGAAGACCTTGCCCAAAGTTTGAGGAGAAAGTCAAAGCAAGAAGATAGGGCGAACTAAGGGACGTTTATTCAAAGATTTAGTCTTTAAATAAATTGTACTTTAATTATAAGCTAGTATTCTTGGCCATTAAGAAAGCTTACACCCAAGGCCTAGATATATGCTTGTATTCCGACAAGGGAGGGAATAACCTAGCTCCTAGCCGTCTTTCATAAAAAACCCTAGCTTTTCCCTTCTTCATCATGTTCTAAACCTTCCCTAGGGCTAAGGGTTGATCCTGTAAAGTAGTTGTAAGGGTTATACTGTTTCTTAAGTTTTTCTGTTCAATCAATAAAACTTCAAGTTTATTTACTCTGGTTTCAACATCTCATAAGAGTATCAGGAGAGCATTGTGAGGTTATCTATTTACTTAATATCGGGAGAGTTAAGTATAAGGAAGGAGTAAATATTGTTTTCCAGTTATGGTTAAACTATCTTGGCCTAGGGATAGGTACAAGGTTAAGCGGCTAAAGAAGAGTTCACAAACATCGGTGTTCATCCTTCGATTCACGCCGGGAGGTATCATCCAAGACGTGTTCGCCGGCAGAACTTGGACCTAGGGATAGGACAAGTTACAACATGGGTTCTTGCCGAACTTGAAGTAACAGAGTTGTTGATTGTTGCCGCGACAACATCAGACCTCTGCCGCGACAAGCTCGACGACATAAGCAACAGAAATCCTCTGAACAATGCAACACCTGCATTACAGAACAAATCAATACCAGCCTACTTTATCAATCTGATTTCTTCGTCTATTATAGTTTATCTTCAAGAACTCTCAAAACACCTTATTAAATCTATCTCTTTTCTTGTGCAGAGTTTTAATGTTAGAAGTATTTCCAGTCCCCGTGGAGATGATATCCGATACTTCGTATCACTATATTACTTGTGTCGTGTATACTTGCACTCAATTGCGATAGTCTTATTTACACGCAACAAGTTTTTGGCGCCATTGCCGGGGACTGGTAACATACCTTTACCTTTAATTACTGCACTTTTTATTTTTATTTTTATTTTTTTTCTAATTCTGGTTGTTATATTTCCCTGTCCTTTTCACAAGGTTTTCTTCTCTTTCTTATGCGCAGATCGAGACGCGGTACAGATCCTAAACACAAACTAGACCTGGAAATCGATCGTACGTACCATCTCAGGAACCAAGCCCGACTCCTGATAGAGAGAAACTGCTATCTTGAAGAAAGAATTGAAGCAATGGAAAACGAAGGACAGGGTATTGGGGTAGGTAACAACAACAACAACAACAACAACCCCTGGGTTGATGTTATTCCTCCTGCTAATGCTCAAGACAACCGACAAGCTCCTGCTGCACCGGCAACACAACAGACATGCCGAGAGTATATGGACAATGATCAAGTTGAACTGTAAGCTACACTGCCAGACGTGGAACCTGAACACTTCGAACTAAAACCTGTGATGTTCAGCATGAAAAATTCAGCTGGACAATTTGGCGGTTCTGCTACAGAGGAATCACGCGGGCATTTGAAAACCTTCCAGGAGATCTGTGGATCATTTAGACAACCAGGAATAAGCCCGGAAGTGATGAGACTCCGACTATTTCCCCATTCACTGAGGGATAGAGAAAAAACCTGGTGGAATAAGTTAACACCGAGTTCAATAAGAACTTGGGTAGATCTTTGCCGTGAATTCCTTTCTCATTTTAATCCTTCTATTTTAACTGAAAGATTACGTAATGAAATTTCTACTTTTAAACAGGAAGATGAATAACCAATGCATGAGGTGTGGGACCATTTTACGACTCTCTTACGAAACTTCCCGATGCATGGATCCCCTGTATGGAACCAGGTAGTCAAATTCTACAATGCTGCCAAAGCACCCACTCGAATTAGGATAGATTCAGTAGTTAATTGTTTGCTAGTTGACAAAGAGCCGGAAGATGTAATGCTTGTGTTGAAAAGGTTGGCTGTTGAGTGTGTAAAAGTTCTATCATTTACACCTTTTTAAACCCATATTTCTGCTGCATTCAAGCATCATTGCATTGCATTTAGGTTAGTTTTCAATAAAACATCACAATTATATAAAAGGCACGGATTCTACTGAAAGATGGTTATTTTTGCAGGTATCTGTCATAGTAGATGTCGAAGGCAGGCGCAGGGCAGATAAGCAGGAGAGCTGAACTGGACAAGCAGCTGAAGAAGACGAACCTGTCACGGACCTGTCGTGACAGCATGGTGACAGCAGATTTATGAAGAGGAAAAATGAAGTGGACCTCGATAGATAGAGAAAAATCTGCTCGTCTGTCGTGTGGAAGCCGAATATTTTTCCAAGCCCCGGATCAAGAGATATGTCAAGCCAAAGCTCAAAGGAGAGGAAATCCCTAAAAGCAAGGATGCGGCTGGAAAGTAGGAGACTTTAGAGATTTAGTCTTTATTAGAATCTTACTTTTAATTAAAGTTATAATCCTTGTTACCTTAGATAACTTGAGCCCAAAGCTTATATAAAGGGCATAGATTAAACCTAGGGCATAGCCGACTACCCCATAACCGAAACCTAAACCCTGCCGTTTACCTGTCACCGATATGTTCTAAATTCCACCTAGGGCTACGGGTTGTTTTGTAAAGTAGTTGCAAGGGTTGCTTTGTTTTAGGATTTTTCAAGTTCAATAAAATAAACTTCAAGTTCTTTTATCTTGGTTTTAACATCTTGCAAGAGCATCGGGAGAGCATTGTGAGGTTATCCATTTACTTAGCATCGGGAGAGTTAAGTATACGAAAGAGATAAAAGCGCGTTCTCTAGTTTATAGTTGAACCATCTCGTGCTTAGGGATAAGACGAGGTTAAGTGGCTAAGGAAGAATTCATACACATCGGTGTTCATCCTTCGATTCACGCCGGGAGGTATCATCAAAGACGTGATCATCGACAGACTTGTGCCTAGGGATAGGGCAAGGCAGATCAGGGATTCTTGCCAAACTTGAAGTACGGAGTTAGTGATCGCTGCCGCGATAGCTGACGGACAGACGCCGCGACAGGTGCTATCGGCGATGGGTGCGACGACAGAACTGGAGATCCTAAGCAATTCAATACCTACACTACTGAGCAACTTAATACCAGCCCATTCTCTCTATCTTGATATCTTAATCTTTTATTTACGTTTTTAATTTAATATTCGTGACAATTCTCTTAAATATTTCCTTTGCTTTCGTGCAGTGAATCTAGGTGAAGCTATTAGCCCAATCCCTGTGGAGACGATATCCGATACTTTGTATCACTTTACTACTTGCGTCGTGTATACTTGCACTACAATTGCGATAGACTATTTTACACGCAACAAGTTTTTGGCGCCGTTGCCGGGGTTTGGCAACATAACTACACCTTCTTTTCCTTGCACTTTTTGTTTTTATTTTCGTTTTTGTTTTTGTTTTTATTTTTACTTTTCTTTAATTTTTCTTTTGCATTTTAAACTCTTGCTGTTCACAAGGCTTTCCTGTTTATGCGCAGATCGAAAAGAGGTGAAGAACCTGAGTATAAATTAGATCCGGAGATTGAACGTTCCTTTAATCTCAAGAAATAGATTCGCCACCTCTTAGACCGAAACGAATACCTTGAAGAACAGCTAGAGCAGATGGCCCGTAATCAGCCTGCCGGAGAAGAAATCCCGCCTGTCGGTGACCCGCCCGCGGCAGGTGGACGACGGTCATGTCGTGACTACATGCTGAACGATCATGTAGAGCTGGAGACCACGCTGCCGGATATTGATGTTGACAACTTCGAGCTTAAACCTGTCATGTTTAGTATGATCAACAATGCAGGGCAGTTTGGTGGTTCTGCGACAGAAGATGCCAGGGAGCATCTCAAAACGTTCCAGGAGATCTGTGGTTCGTTTAGACTTCCAGGAGTTAGTCCGGAGATACTGAGGCTTCGGTTATTCCCCCATTCATTGAGGGACAGAGCTAAAACTTGGTGGAATAAACTTACACCGGGTTCTATCAGGACTTGGGCAGATTTAACTCGTGAATTTTTGTCTCGTTTTAATCCTTCACATTTATCTGAGCGATTACGTAATGAAATTGCTACTTTTCAACAGGAAGATGACGAGCCAATGCACGAGGCCTGGGACAGATTCACAACTCTTCTACGAAACTGCCCAATGCATGGATTCCCCGTCTGGAATCAGGTAACTAAGTTTTATAATGCTGCTAACTTACAAACTCGCATTCGAATTGATTCTGCAGCAAATGGACTACTATTGGACAAAGATCCAGACGAGGCCCTGCAAGTTCTGAAACATCTGGCTAAGAATGAGGAGCAGTTTCCAACCACTAGAAGAGGGGGTAAACGGGTACTTGCTGTCAAGGATTATGAGGCCGACAGCACTATGAAATCACAGGTAGCATTCCTCACTAAAGCCATGAAACACTTATTGAGTGAAGAGGAAGTACGAGGGTTTGCTGTCGAGGAAGTTTGTGCTACATGTGAGGGAAATCATAGTAGGGATGAGTGCCCTATAAATATAGAAGAAGGAAAATATGTTGGAAATTACAAGCCAAACTACAATTCCAACAATTACAACCCTAATTGGAGGAAAGACCCCAAATTTTCCTGGAGTAACCCCAACAATGCTCTAAATCCGCAAGCATATAATCAGAATCAAGGGGGTCCTAGATTGTTGACGCGACAGCAGCCACAACCGCAAAACCTGCCGCAGAACCTGCCGCCTCAGCAACAACAGCAACCACCACCTGCCACGAGTAGTATATTGGAGCAGACTCTGGCCACCTTTATGTCTCAGACCGGCACGTATATGGATAACATCAATAAGTTTGTCAAGAAAACGGAAGACTTTATGGATGAAACTAAGATGAGAATGACAAACCATGAGGCCACCTTGAAATCTCTAGAGACACAAATGGGTCAGGTGTCGCAGCATATTAAGCCACGACAGAATGGAGGATTCCCTAGCAATACTGAAAATGCTAGAACGCCCCCTCATGAGCAATGTAAGGCGATTACTACTAGGAGTGGGAAAAAGTTACCAGGGCCGGAAAAAGAAGCTGAAACAGAAAAGAAACATGCCTTGGATAAGCCTGCCGAGGAAGCTGCCCCAGCAGGTAATGAACAGACTGCTGCCGATGAGCCTGTCACGACAGCAGAAGCGACAGAGGAGAAAAAAGATGAGTATCGACCTCAGATTCGCATGCAATGGGAAGGACGCATTGCTGATTATCGTCCTCCACCACCTTTTCCGCAACGGATACAACAAGCTAAGCATGAATCTCAACTTAAAAAGATTTATGATATTTTTAAACAGGTTCATATTAACATTCCGTTGTTAGATGCTGTTAGGGAAATGCCCGGTTATGCTAAATTTCTCAAGGATGTCATGTCTAAAAAATCTAAACTTGGGGAATTTGAAACGGTAAGGATGCAAGAAGGTTGCATGAGTATTCTTCATCGACAACCACCCCAGAAAAAGAAGGATCCAGGGAGCTTCCTCATACCTTGCGTAATCGGAGATAAATTTGTGGGTAAGGCATTATGTGATCTTGGTGCTAGTGTTAATCTAATGCCCAAATCTGTTTTTCAGAAATTAGGTATTGGCAAGGCGCGGCCCACGACAGTTACCCTACAGCTAGCCGACCGCTCTTACGTTCACCCTGAGGGAAAAATTGAAGACATCTTGGTAAGAGTGGATAAACTTATTTTTCCTGCTGACTTTCTTATTTTAGATTGTGAGGCAGATGAGAACGCACCAGTCATCCTAGGGCGACCCTTCTTAGCCACGGGAAGATCATTGATTGATGTGGAGAAAGGAGAACTCACCATGCGCGTAAACAATCAAGAAATTAAGTTGAATGTTCTCCAAGCAATGAAACATGCTGATGTGGATGAAGAATGCAAGGCCATCATTGAGGTGACCTTTGATCAACCCTGCATCAGGTCGGGCTGCCAGGATATAAAATTTGGTCACTGCTGCGACAGCCATTTACAAGCCTGTCACGACAGCAACGACGACAGCACCGACGACAGCGACTCCTCTGAATCCAATTCATCTGATACTGAAGGTCATGAGGAGGTAGACTGGTTAGACCATCGCCCAGGTAAGTTATTCGAACCCTTGAATTACACTTCGGATAACCATTTAATCCAAAAGTCATCTACTGTTGAACCACCTGTCTTAGAACTTAAGCCCCTGCCAGGGCAGCTTAAATATGCTTATCTTGGTAGTGATAAAACACTGCCCGTAATCATCTCTGCTAAGCTGCCGCAGGAACAGGAACGACAGCTGATCGACATGTTGAGGCAGCATAAAAGGGCGATAGGATGGACTATAGCAGACATTCAGGGCATTAGTCCGGCAATCTGTATGCACAAAATCCTCCTAGAGGAAAATCATAAGCCGACTATTGATGCCCAAAGGCGGTTGAACCTTGCAATGAAGGAGGTAGTGCGTAAGGAAATAATTAAATGGTTAGACGCTGGTATCATTTACGCCATCTCCGATAGCAAATGGGTAAGCCCGGTGCAATGTGTTCCCAAGAAAGGAGGCATGACTGTGATAACCAACGAAAACAACGAGTTAATCCCAACCAGGACTGTGACCGGTTGGAGGGTTTGTATGGACTATCGGAAGCTTAACAAAGCTACCCGAAAAGACCACTTTCCTTTACCCTTTATTGATCAAATGCTTGATAGATTAGCGGGTAAACCTTACTATTGTTTTCTTGATGGTTATTCAGGATATAATCAAATTGCTATTGCACCGGAGGACCAAGAGAAAACGACTTTCACCTGTCCCTACGGAACATACGCATTTAGGAGGATGCCGTTTGGACTCTGTAACGCACCTGCCACCTTCCAAAGGTGCATGATGGCAATATTCTCCGACATGGTAGAGGACTTCCTTGAGATCTTCATGGATGATTTTTCTGTCTTTGGAGACGATTTTGAGAGCTGCCTTGGCAACCTTCAAAAGGTACTTGAAAGATGTGAAAAAGCTAATCTTGTTCTTAATTGGGAAAAATGCCATTTTATGGTAGATGAGGGGATAGTTTTAGGCCATAAGATTAGCTGCCGTGGGATAGAAGTCGACAGGGCAAAGATTGAAGTCATAGAGAAGCTGCCGCCGCCAACCACAGTCAAGGGCATTAGGAGTTTCTTAGGGCATGCTGGTTTCTATAGGAGATTTATCGCAAATTTCTCAAAAATCACGAAGCCCCTATGTCATCTCTTAGAGCAGAACCGACCCTTTGACTTTAATGAAGAATGTACTGAAGCATTCAAGGTTCTGAAGGAAAAGCTAGTGACAGCCCCCATAGTACAGCCACCAGACTGGACACAACCGTTTGAGATCATGTGTGATGCCAGTGACTATGCTGTCGGGGCAGCACTTGGGCAGCGCAAGGACAGGCTGTTTCAAGTCATATATTATGCCAGCAAAACATTGAATGATGCCCAAGTGAATTATACCACCACAGAAAAGGAGCTGTTAGCTGTGGTGTTCTCCATCGACAAGTTTCGTTCTTACATACTTGGGACGAAAGTAATAGTGCACACCGATCATTCTGCCCTTAAGTACTTGTTCGCAAAGAAGGATGCAAAGCCTAGGTTGATACGATGGATCTTGCTTTTACAAGAATTCGACCTTGAAATCAAATCAAAAAGGGGACAGAAAATCAGGTGGCAGATCACTTGTCGAGGTTGGAGTTGGGACAGAGTCTACCTGTAGATGAGACACACATACTAGAGACCTTCCCAGATGAGCAGCTCTTTGCTGCCGCAATAGCTGTCGCGACAGCCATGGCGGCAGGTAAGTCTTCTAACCTTCCCTGGTATGCTGATTTCGTTAATTTTATAGTTAGCGGAATATTACCTTCGGATCTTACTTATCAAGCCAGGAAGAGGTTTCAAAATGATGTAAAACATTATTATTGGGACGAACCTCTTCTTTTCAAAATGTGCGCAGATCAGGTTATAAGGAGATGTGTACCACAAGAAGAACAAGAAGACATTCTCCATCACTGTCATGCTTCACAATATGGAGGTCATTTAGGAGGCAATAAAACGGCTGCCAAGGTGCTGCAGTCAGGGTTCTATTGGCCGACACTGTATAAGGACGCACATGAATTTTACAAAAACTGTGACAGGTGCCAGCGGACAGGTAACATCTCAAGGAGAAACGAGATGCCACTGCAGAATATCCTAGAAGTCGAGATCTTCGATGTATGGGGGATTGATTTTATGGGACCTTTTCCATCTTCATGTGGAAATCTTTACATCCTCCTAGCAGTAGATTATGTCTCCAAGTGGGTAGAAGCAATCGCAACTCAAAAGAATGATGCCAAAACGGTCCAAAAGTTTTTGCACAAAAACATCTTTTCTAGATTTGGCATCCCTAGAGCGATTATCAGTGATGAAGGGAGACATTTCGATAACAGGGTAATTGCTGCCGCCTTGAAGAAATATGGTGTCAAGCACAAGATAGCGACAGCATACCACCCACAGACCAATGGACAGGCTGAGGTTTCCAACAGGGAAGTGAAGAACATTCTTGAAAAAATGGTCAAACCAACTAGGAAAGATTGGTCTTTACTTCTGAATGATGCATTATGGGCATACAGGACAGCTTTCAAGACTCCATTGGGCATGTCTCCATTCCGATTGATCTATGGGAAAACCTGTCACCTGCCTGTCGAGATAGAACATAAGGCATATTGGGCAATCAAGGCAGTAAATATGGACTTGGACAAGGCAGGTCAGAAAAGGCTGTTAGATTTGAATGAGATCGAGGAAATACGGACAATGGCCTACGACAACGCAAGAATATACAAGGAGAAAACAAAGAAGTGGCATGACAAGAAGTTGCTGCCGCGACAGTTCTGCCCAGGGCAGCTTGTGTTGTTGTTTAATTCGAGGTTGAAACTCTTTCCAGGGAAGCTCAAATCTAGATGGTCTGGTCCATTCCAAGTAATTCAAGTTTTCCCCCATGGTGCCATTACAATTCAATCATTAAAAGACGGGCACCAATTCAAAGTCAATGGACAACGCCTCAAGCATTATCAGGGGACTGAAGCCCCAAGAATTCAGGAAGTGGTTACCTTAGGTGATGCCCCACAAGGCATCCCTAATTTAACCTAGTTTTTATTTTTATTTTATTTTATTATTAGTTATTAGGAATTAGATTTATTTTAATAATGTTTTGTTTTTAATTTCAGTTTTTAGGAAATAAAGGAGTCAAGTGAGAAAGAAGAAGTGGCCCAAGACCACCACCCATCCACCAGCCCAATAAAGCCTATTTATGCTAACCTGTCTCTTCGGCTGCCGGCGCAGACGGATTTGACAGGCTGTCAACAGACGCACAGCAGACGAAGAAGCGTGCGGCAGACGCTCAGCAGACGCATTAATGCGTGTCAGACGCGTCAGACACGCAATATCCAATCTGCTGCCCCGTTATTCCCGCCTGCCGTTGCGGCATTAAATGGGCAGCTACTCGACCGTTATATAAACCCCTTCTCCCTTTCATTTTTCCTCACTTCTGATTTTTCTCTCTTGTATTCTCTTCTAGTTTAACTACCTTCTTTCTTTTTTCAGCCCTTGCAACCAAAAATGTCTTCACGACAAACTCGTCAGAATGCTGCTGCCGCCTCTTCTTCCGCAGCAGCATCCCCGTTCGCCAACAAGGAACTTTGGGAGGAACGGAGCTTCATCTATAATAGAGATGCTCCTCTTTTTGGACTCCGACCGTTCATTATGAAGGCCATTACGGCGCAACTTTGGGAAGACTTTGCCGAGCAGCCGGCAGAGCTTAACGACACTCTGGTCAGGGAATTCTACGAGGCGATCGAGAGTAAGACGGCGACATCTGTCGTCGTCCGAGGAGTGACAGTTCCTTTCACATCCAGCAGCATCAACCATGTCTTCGGCCTCTTCTTTGGCCCCAATGACGATGCTCATCAACAGTTTTGGGACTCCCTCGACGCTGCCGGCCACGATGCTGTCATGAGGGAATTGACAGAGGAGGGCACAACCTGGAGCAGCAGCAAAAAGAACCCCAACTCCGTCAACCGGGCAGAGCTGCTCCCCGAGGCTAAACTTTGGAACGCTTTTATCAAAAAGCGTATCCTGCCCTCATCCCACCACACGACAGTCAACAGGCAGCGGCTGGCCCTCATCCACTCTATCATGCATGACAGGCCGATCAACGTGGGCAGGTACATGCGAGACAGCATTCTCGATTGTGCCTTCAGAACAGATTCACGACTATGCCTGCCCTTCACCATTACTGCCCTTTGCCGCTGCGCTGCCGTACCGGAGGACCCTTCAGACAAAATCAAGAAGGGCAGCGGTTGGACCGACAGCAACATCTCCAGTCTCATGGAGATTATCGTCGTATCGCCCCTCAACGCCTTCGATCCAAACGCCCCACCTGCTGAGTCTGATGATGAACCTGCCACTGAACCTGCCCCAGAAGCTGCGACCAACACCGCTCCGGCAGATCAGAACGCCAACATCTTAGCTGCCATCTTGAGGATTGAGGAGCGGCAGATGGGTTTAATAACATTCATCCGCGACTTCTCCAACGCAACGGTAAATTTCATTACCAATAATTTGAATTTTTCGGATGTCATTTTCCCCACCTTCCCCGCCCATTACTTTAATATCCCCTCTCCCACTCCCACACCGCCTGTCTCTCCCCACGGAGAATCTGCCTCCTCCACACCTTCCCCGACAGCAGCCGGCAGCCCACCGGCGGACACTTCTCCTCGAGGCACCAAGCGAGCTGCCACTGACGACAGCCCTCTTGTCCGGAGGAACTTGGACAGCGCCTTCACTCGGGTGAAAAGAATCAAACATGTGGCCAACAAGAGGATGCTGCCCAGCCACCTCCCCAACGCAGACGCTACCATCAGATCCGCGTTAGCAGCAGCAGCGAGGACAGCGCATAAAATTTAAGTTTTTATTTCTTTTACTCCTCTTATTGCTGCCTGCCCTTATATAAGTGTGATGTACTTTTATTTTTCATGTTTTTCTTTCTTTGTTTTTATGTCATTTTGCATTGAGGGCAATGCAACCCTCGAGTTTGGGGGTGGCAACCCTCCATATTTAATGGAGTCTTTAGCACATCTTTTGTTTAATTGTTGTGTCTTATTAGTTATTTAAGTTTTTTATAAAAAAAAATCAGAAAAATCAGAAAATTTGAACTGTTGGCTTAAAACTGTGAAGTTAACTTACCTGTCATGACGGCTCTGTCGTGGCAGCATCTTTAGGACAAGTTAAGGAAAAGTTTAGAGCCTTTCTATAGTTCTGAAAACTTAAACACTTTTGTGACTGTTATAATGCTTAGACTTCTTTTAGCCAAACTAGAATAGGAAGCTTAGAACTTGGATAGCCCCTAGAGGTGCCTAACACTGGCTCTAGGAAAGAAGTTTAGCAAAAGAAAATCAAAAACCTAGAGGTGCCCGAAACCGGCTCTAGGAAGCTAACTAGAGGTGCCCAAAAACTGGCTCTAGAAAATCTTAGCTTGAAAATAGAAGAAAAAGCATGAAAATGTGCCTTCTAAAAGAAAGTAAACTTTGGCATAAAATTCAAGTTAAGGAGTTGAATATTCTAGTGAAACTAAGAGAGTCTTAGCTTATAACTGTTCACAAGCATGCACACACTGCACGAGAGCTATAGGGAGATTCCGGACAGATCCTAACCCTTCCGACAGGTTGCTGCCGCCATAGAGAATGAGCGACAGGTGAGGGACAGTTCACTGTTTGAAGGCCAACACAAAAACTTTCAGTTTTCTTTTAAGTCTCCATTGCTTGAGGGCAAGCAAAAACTTGAGTTTGGGGGTGTGTTGAGTGTGTAAAAGTTCTATCATTTACACCTTTTTAAACCCATATTTCTGCTGCATTCAAGCATCATTGCATTGCATTTAGGTTAGTTTTCAATAAAACATCACAATTATATAAAAGGCACGGATTCTACTGAAAGATGGTTATTTTTGCAGGTATCTGTCATAGTAGATGTCGAAGGCAGGCGCAGGGCAGATAAGCAGGAGAGCTGAACTGGACAAGCAGCTGAAGAAGACGAACCTGTCACGGACCTGTCGTGACAGCATGGTGACAGCAGATTTATGAAGAGGAAAAATGAAGTGGACCTCGATAGATAGAGAAAAATCTGCTCGTCTGTCGTGTGGAAGCCGAATATTTTTCCAAGCCCCGGATCAAGAGATATGTCAAGCCAAAGCTCAAAGGAGAGGAAATCCCTAAAAGCAAGGATGCGGCTGGAAAGTAGGAGACTTTAGAGATTTAGTCTTTATTAGAATCTTACTTTTAATTAAAGTTATAATCCTTGTTACCTTAGATAACTTGAGCCCAAAGCTTATATAAAGGGCATAGATTAAACCTAGGGCATAGCCGACTACCCCATAACTGAAACCTAAACCCTGCCGTTTACCTGTCACCGATATGTTCTAAATTCCACCTAGGGCTACGGGTTGTTTTGTAAAGTAGTTGCAAGGGTTGCTTTGTTTTAGGATTTTTCAAGTTCAATAAAATAAACTTCAAGTTCTTTTATCTTGGTTTTAACATCTTGCAAGAGCATCGGGAGAGCATTGTGAGGTTATCCATTTACTTAGCATCGGGAGAGTTAAGTATACGAAAGAGATAAAAGCGCGTTCTCTAGTTTATAGTTGAACCATCTCGTGCTTAGGGATAAGACGAGGTTAAGTGGCTAAGGAAGAATTCATACACATCGGTGTTCATCCTTCGATTCACGCCGGGAGGTATCATCAAAGACGTGATCATCGACAGACTTGTGCCTAGGGATAGGGCAAGGCAGATCAGGGATTCTTGCCAAACTTGAAGTACGGAGTTAGTGATCGCTGCCGCGATAGCTGACGGACAGACGCCGCGACAGGTGCTGTCGGCGACGGGTGCGACGACAGAACTGGAGATCCTAAGCAATTCAATACCTACACTACTGAGCAACTCAATACCAACCCATTCTCTCTATCTTGATATCTCAATCTTTTATTTACGTTTTTAATTTAATATTCGTGACAATTCTCTTAAATATTTCCTTTGCTTTCGTGAAGTGAATCTAGGTGAAGCTATTAGCCCAATCCCTGTGGAGACGATATCCGATACTTTGTATCACTTTACTACTTGCGTCGTGTATACTTGCACTACAATTGCGATAGACTATTTTACACGCAACATTGGCAAAGAATGACGAACAGTTCCCCACAAAACGAAGAGGAGGAAGACGAGGAGTATCTGTCAAGGAACACGAATCTGACAACTCGGTAAAAACCCAATTAGCATACATCACCAAGGTAGTTGAAAACCTGCAGCGGAAGAACGAATCTAAGGCAGTATTTTCTGCCGAGGAGATGTGTGAAACTTGCAGTTGAAACCATAGTACATAGGAGTATCCCCTACAGCTAGAAACATGAATGTATGTTGGAAACTACAACAAGAATAAAGGCTACGACTCCAACAATTATAACCCGAACTGAAGGAAGAACCCTAAATTCGCTTAGAGTAACCCAGAAAATGCTTTGAATCCTCTAGTCCAAAATAATCAAAATCAAGGAGTTCCCAGAATACTATCACGACAACAGGTACAACAGCAGCTGACATCATCCACAAGTACATTCGAACAGACCCTAGCAACCTTCATGTCTCAAACTGGAGCATATATGACCAACATGGATCACTTTGTCAAGAAGACTGAAACATTCATGGATAAAACAGAGATTAGAATGACAAACCATGAGGCTACTTTAAAGTCTCTAGAAACACAGATGGGTCAGGTCGCCCAGTTCATCAACACCAGACAGAATGGATGATTCCCTAGTGATACTGTGGTCACTAGAAAACCAACACATGAGCAATGTAAAGCTATAACAACGAGAAGTGGAACATAGATACAAGGGCTGAAAATTAAAGAGACGCCTAGTGAGGAACCGACCCATCAGTCACCTGCCAAAAACACTGCCCCGACAGACGCGAAACAATTTGCTGTTGCCAAACCTGCCACGACAGTAGAAGAATGTGAGGAGGCGACAGAAGAAGTTGAAGATTGTGAGCCTTCTCAGATCCGAATCCAATATGAAGGACGTCTCGAAGGTTGTCGTCCTCTACCCCCTTTTCCACAACGGTTGAAGAAACAGAAACAAGAGTACCAACTTAAGAAGATTTACGATGTTTTTAAGCAAGTACATATCAATATTCCGTTGTTGGAGGTCATTAAGTAGATGTATGTTTATCCCAAATTCCTAAAAGATGCAATGTCCAGGAGATCTAGACTTAGGGAGTTTGAAATTGTAGTCAAGACAGAAGGTTGTACGATAATCTTACATAACCGTACACCCCAAAGAAGAAGGATCATGGGAGTTTCATTATACCATGCATAATCGGTGATTAGTATGTGCGTAAGGCACTTTGTGATCTTGAAGCTAGTATTAATCTAATGCCCAAATCTATCTTTCAGAAATTATGTATTGGACAAGCAAGACCCACAACAGTCATGCTTCAATTAGCAGACCGCTCTTACGTACAACTAGAAGGAAAAATTAAAGACATCCTTGTAAGAGTGGATAAATTCATATTTCCCGCTGACTTCCTTGTTCTAGACTGTGAAGCAGACGAGAATGCACTAATCGTCCTAGGGCAACCCTTCCTAGCCACAGGTAGAACAACGATCGATGTTGAGAAGGGAGAACTAACTATGAGAGTCAACGACAAGCAGATAAAACTAAATGTTCTCCAGGCCATAAAACAATCTGATGTACATGAAGAATGTAAGTCAATATCAGAGGTGATTGTAGACCAACCCTGCATCAGATCAAGCTATCACAACAGACAAATCGGTCATTATCCCCACAACCACCTAGAAGACTGCCACGACAGTACTGGTGAAAGCAACTCCTCAGACAATGACACATCTGACACTGAAGATCCTGAGGAGGTAAATTGGATAGGCATGCATCTAGGTAAGTTCTTCGAACCTCTAAACAATACCTCTAACAAACATGTAATTCAAAAGTCTTACATAAATCAGCCACTTGCTTTAGATCTTAAACCCTTGCCAGGGCAACTTAAATATGTTTTTCTTGGTCTCAATGATACGTTGCCCGTGATCATCTCTTTTAAGTTGATGCAGGAACAGGAACATAAGCTGATTGGCATGCTACAAAAGCATAGGAAGGCAATTGGATGGACCATTGCCGATATTCAGGGCATCAATTCGACAATTTGCATGCATAAGATCCTCTTGAAGGATGATCATAAGCCGACGATAGATGGTCAGAGACGATTAAACGAAGCTATGCGAGAGGTGGTGCGAAAGGAAATTATCAAATGGCTTGACGCTGGAATTATTAACACCATCTCAGATAGCGAGTGGGTGAGCCATGTGCAATGCGTACCCAAGAAGGGAGGAATAACTGTCGTAACCAACAAGGATAATGAGCTAATCCCAACCATGACTGTGATCGGTTAGAGGGTTTGTATGGATTACCGGAAGCTTAATAAAGCTACTCGGAAGGACCGCTTCCACTTGCCTTTTATTGACCAAATGCTAGATAGATTAGCGGGAAAACCTTACTATTGTTTCCTTGATGGTTATTCAAGTTACAATCAGATTGCCATTGCACCAAAGGATCATGAGAAGACAACCTTCACATGCCCTATGGAACATACGCCTTTAGAAGAATGCCATTTGGACTGTATAATGCACCAACAACTTTTTAGCGGTGTATGATGGCTATATTCTCTGATATGGTGGAAGATTTCCTGGAGATCTTCAAGGATGACTTTTCCATCTTTGGAGATAGCTTCAACAACTGCCTAGGAAACTTGAAGAAAGTGCTTGAAAGATGTGAAGAGGCAAATCTTGTTCTGAACAGGGAAAAATGCCATTTTATGGTAGATGAGGGCATAGTGTTGGGACACAAAGTCTCTTTTCGTGGCATAGAAGTGGATAAAGGACAAGCGTTGTGACAAGTGCCAAAGGACAAGAAACATTTCTAGAAGGCATGAGATGCCCCTGCAGAACATTATCGAAGTCAAAATTTTTTATGTTTGGGGAATCGACTTCATGGGACCATTCCCAGCTTCTTGTGGGAATCTGTATATACTGCTGGCAGTAAATTATGTGTCCAAGTAGGTAGAAGCCATCGCCACACAAAAGAATGATGCCAAAACCGTCCAAAGATTCTTACACAAACACATCTTCACCAGGTTTTGCATCCCAAGGGAAATCATTAGCGATGAAGGTAAGCATTTTGACAATAGGGTGATTGCTAACGCATTGAAGAAGTATGGAGTGAAACACAGAATCACAACATCATATCACCCTCAGACCAATGGGTAGACCGAGATCTCCAATAGAGGAGTGAAGAACATTCTGGAAAAGATGGTTAAGCCATCTAGGAAGGACTAGTCTCTCCACTTGAATGATGCATTATGGGCTTACAGGACTGCTTTCAAAACACTACTGGGTATTTCACCTTATCGACTCATCTATGGAAAAACTTGCCACCTACATGTCGAGATAGAACATAAAGCATACTGGGTGTAACCTCCTTAGCCCGGCCTAGACGCTTGACCCGAACTACGAAGATTACACGAGGAAAACCAAAGTCAACCCGAAAGTTAACCTTGATTAACGACCCTTTTTTTTCTTTTTATCTTTTCTAAATGCAATATTATACCTATGTGAACACTCTAGATCATAGGAAGGAAAGGCACATCGATCGGAATTCATTTAGGAGTTTAATTGAAATAATTAGACTTTTAGGGACCAAAACGTAAATTTTGCAAAGGATGAGGACCTTGCAGATTTTAAGTTTACCAATATTCAATTAGACCAATTACATGTCTTTCTGTCAAGAATCAACTCAATCAGATATTCCAAGCTCACCCAATTGCATCCATAAACATCAGGGACTAAAGAGTAAGAAACAAGAACTTGAAACAATTCAAAATGCAGTCCAACGATCGGGTGTTCCGAAACGCTGATCCTTGTATCGAAACGGCCGTATCGAAACTGGACTGACCATTTCGGTACCCAGGTTTGTTCCGAAACCCGTATCGGAACATGGCTTTCCAGTAGCTAAAGTGTCCCGAAACACTTTTACCCGTTTCGAAACACTATGGCAATTCCAGGTCCCTGTTCCAAAACGGATAAGGGTGTTTCGATACACCATGCCCTGCAACTATATATTTTTCTGTTTTTTCTAACCTTTTCACATTCAAACACATCCTAAACCATACCATATCACACTAACAACATGATTAAACATCAAAGAACATTATTATGAAGCTTAAGCTAAAGCATGACATCAAGCATGTTATCATTGAGTCTATAGGCATGCTCCCTAGTCATAAAACCATATAAAAGCCTCAAGCCACAAACCAAACCATAAAGGATTTTTACAATCCTCAAATACCATAGCAAGCTTGCAACAACCACAGGGAGTTCAAATACATCTCCCAAAATCAACCTTAGATCCCCATTGCCAATTATCATTACTAGAGTATATGCAAAAATCACCATACTTGAGCTTTTCACTTCCTTGGATGTCCTTAGCCTCTTTGTTGCCCAAAAACGTCTCAATTATCTGCATTGTTTGTAAAAGAGAGAGTAAGCACATTTGCTTAGTGAGGCAAGCTCTAAGAAAACCAACACAACAATGCAACTTTAAAACTTTATCTCAAAAACCATTTTCTACAACATGCTCTTTCTATCTCATGCTTGAAAACCATTTCAAAGCAATTCTCCATTTGAAAACACATGTACCTTCATTCTATCTCACGCATTAAACCAATGCAATACTCATGGCAAGGCCATACTCATGCTTAACAAAAACAAGCATTTCATAAACCACAATCTCATATGTATTTCTCATAGCATAATACATCTCAACATTTGGAACATGTGAATCAAATACAATCTCATATATTGGCATTTCAGATTACATCTTTATTGGGATATGCGGATTAGCTTGACTTAAAGTCAAGTCCTACCCCGATGGAATCTCACATCACCGGACTCTCATGGCGGTATCTCTCTTCGCCACAAAGCTTGGGTATTTCACCAAGTCCTACCCCGATGGTATCTCTCATCATCGGATTCTCACTTCGGATCGGGATGGAACTACCCCCATTGCCCGACTCCAAAGAGCACATACGAATTTTAGTTTATAGTGCACTTTCATCCTATTGGTCGACCAATTATATCCGGTAATTATCTCATCATTTATGCCAATATATTATATTAAAATCATCATCTCACCTACTATTTTGATGTAACATTTCTCAAATCTTTCTCATCACATTTCAAAACCATATCTCATGCTTTGCATTAAATCAAAATCTCAAAACTCTTTACTACAACATGTTATCCCATGAAATTAATACATATCATCAACTCATGCTACAAATCATGCATAAAACAGTAGGAATTTTTCTATCTCAAAACAAGAGCATGTTAAAAGCATTTAGGGGCATCAACCACATATTGAGAGCAAATCTAGTCATACTTACTTCCAGACTTAGGATGGTGTTTCAAACCAATCCTAAATCCCCAAACCTTGTTTCTTTGTCCCTTAAAAACATCTAAAACCATTCGCACTCACCGATTACGTTTCGCTTGCTTGCCGAAACGATATCTAGGCTTCCGGCACTTCCGGATCAACACCAAAAGCGTCCGAAGATGTCCCCCTATTTATTACACATAAGAGCAGAGGATTAATGCATCATCATGCATTGAAATCACCAGTCACTCATTCAAACTCGCTGCACTACTCAAAAGCACCATTTTGGCTACCCAAACTAACCGAAATCGCCTCCAAATTTTTCCAAAACAATGCCCAGCCAAGGTTTATCAATTCTAATCATTTCTAAACCTCAATCAACACCAAAAATCACCATAAACACGTCCTTATATCTCCAGCAACAACAGATCACCAAAACCACCCCAAAAACCACAAATCTAACATGTAAAACTTAGGAATCCAACCCTATTCAGGATTTGTTTGATAAAACCTCATTTATAACATCAATTGTCATCCAAAATACATTATAAATCAACCTCAAAACAGAGCCTAACCAAGAGTTACGAAAATCATCAAGATCTCACCAAGAATCTTGAGTTTTACCACAATTTCATGTTTCTAACATTAAAGCAACTCAAAAATCATTAACAAGGGATTGATAACTTGGGAATTTCTGTAAAGAACTGATCATTAGAGGAGAAGGACGAAGCTTACCTCTAATGGGTGATTTCTCCTCAATTTGGGCAAGATTTCTTGAAAACCCAAAGTAAAAACAAAAGGTTTTGATGAGGTAAAGATTAGAAATCCTCAGGAGAATGAAATCTCAGCAAAAGAGATGAAAATCAAAGGTTATTTGGTGAGGGAAATGTGTTTGGCTGAGTGGAAGTTGAGAGAAAATGAAATGAGAGAAAACTAACGTAAGATAGTTATGAAAAAGTCAACTTAGATTTTCTTTTTAATTCTCCTTTATTCCTTAATTAAAATATTATTAAAAACTTCTAAATTAAAGAGAAATCTGATGAACAACAATTTGGTAAAATTAGCTCCTTAAAGATTCAAAATTTCAATCCTTTACAAAACAATCACTAGTAAACTTCTGCAAAAACTACAATTTGGCCACTACACCGAAATGTAGTATTTCCAAATCACATTTTGTAAAATTGTTTTCACCATAACCTTTAATATAATAAATGAAGATTTTTAGATATTTTCCATATTTTTAAAGCATTCCGAACTAGGTGTTCCCTAAATCACCCTTAAAGGATTCGAACATTCTCGACCGGCCCGATTCAACCTCTAAAACATCTAGGCCCAAAACCAGGGTGTTACACTGGGCTATTAAGACAATTAACATGGATTGGGATAGAGCATGGAAGAAAAGGATCTTGGATTTAAACGAAATTGAAGAAATTTGAGCCATGGCCTACGACAACGCCATAATCTACAAGGACAAGACAAAAAGGTGGCACGATAGAAAGCTGCTGCCACGACAGTTCATACCAGGCCAAAAGCTGAAGCTCTTCCCAGGGAAGTTAAAGTCTAGATGGTTTGGACCCTTTCAGGTAGTTCAAGTTTTTCCCTATGGTGCCATCACAATAAGATCTATCAAGGACGGACACTAGTTCAAAGTAAATGGACAGAGACTCAAGCACTATCAGAGGACTGAAGCCCCAAGAGAGTAGGAAGTGGTTACTTTAGAAGATGCCCCTCAAGGCATCTGTAATTTAACTTAATTTATTTTATTTTTTTTCTTTTATTTTTATTGCTTTAGGAAGTAGGAATTTAATATTAGTTTTATTTCAGTTTTTAGGCAAATAATAGTGTAACCCCCGTAGCCCGGCCTAGACGGTTGACCCGGACTACGAAGATTACACGGGGAAAACCAAAGTCAACCCGAAAGTCAACCTTGATTAACGACCCTTTTTTTTCTTTTTAATCTTGTCTAGATGCACATTAACCTTAGATGTGATCACACAAACACCATGCTCAAAGATCACAAACATCAGAGATAAAACAGGGACCCAATTGAACAAATTACAACTTTAGGGACCAAATTGTAATTTCTGAAAACTTTAAGGACTTAACCAGATTTTAAGTTACCAACTTAAAATTAATCAGGTTACATGCTTCTCCGCCAAATTTCAGCTCAAACGGACAACCCGAACTCATACAATTGCACAAACAAGATTCAGGACCAAAATGCAAACATTTTGAAACATTTAACCGCCCATGTCAGCCCCCAACGGTCACCCGTTCCGAAACAGGCCAAGCCCGTTCCGAAACACGGGCCGTTCCGCAACACGTTCCGCAACGGGGGTCTGGCAGAATGCCTTCCGTTTCGGAACGGTGGCACCCGTTTCGGACGCCTGGGTTCATGCAGGGCACCCGTTCCGAAATGGTGTTACCTGTTCCGAAACGCCTAGCCCAGAATGTTGCATTTTGCTCATTCAAACACACAATTGATCATTCAAACATGCTCCAAAAGCCACCAAACTTTGCCAACCTGCAATTCAACATAAAAGAGACATACTTGCATCAACAATTCAACATATACACAACATATAAGGAAAACCCCAAATCTATAGGCATGCTTCCTACACAAGCAACCATTTAAGCACAAACCTTCCAATTCAATCACATTTAACCCAATTCATGTTTCAACAACATTAACAACAGCATTTAAACCTTCATGATCAACATATACGATCACAATAACAACAATCCGAGAGATTCTACCCCATTGCCCTTATTAACTATAACTATTCACCGAGACATACATCTCCATTGGAGTCCACCTTGAATCCCTTGCTCCTTGCTGTCCAAACTTCAAGAATCTGCACTGACGGACAAAGAGGAGCGTAAGCACATAATGCTTAGTGAGGAATGCTCAAAACCAAAACACCATCAATGCAGCGGGTCTTTAAAACACTTTAAAACCAACCCGATTTGCTTTCCAAAACCATGTTCGAAAACTCTTTTCAACATCAAGCTCAAATCATGCATAAACACCATATGCCAAGCTTAAACAAAACCATGGAAAACACATCCTTCCCACAACATACCTTTCTTTAACTTGGAAACCACATCAAGCAAGAAACCATTTAAAACCATAGTTCAATCAAACCATTTCATGCATTTAAACAAAGCCACATAAAACCATAACATCATCATCACATGCCTTTAACAACAAGTCATACATGACTCCAATGCATCATAGGTAATTCATGCTCACATGCATCATTTATCAAATGATAACCAACACTTGTTCAACATACAAGTAACATGCTTTCACTAGCATCATACACATCTCATGCAACAATGCATTTTACCAAGCATCTCATGCTTCTCATGCAAACATGCATCCATTCAAGCATCTCACGCTTCACATGCAACCATGCATCATTTCAAGCAATCCCATGCTCAACATGATCAAGAACATTATATTGGCTTCCAAGAGATCAACCATATTCACTTTCCACTTTTCCACCCGATCGGATACGCGGATTCCAAGCGTGTCCCAACGCTTCCTACACACTACCCAATCCAAGGTCTTCCCGTGGGCAACAACCTCCACTGACCTCAACCTCCTAAGGTTCCCATGTATGGACTTTTAAACACCATACAACCTTAGCCTTTCCTCAAGGTTACCATGTATGGACTTCCAACCGCCATACACCCTTGACATGCACAAGGTCTTCCCGTATGGACTTTCAACCACCATACAACCTTTGCATAACCGATTGGTAGTTGTAGACATCATCTAACGAGATCCGGGACATCACACACAAGATCCACACATGGACTTAACCATTGCCATTGTGATCTCAACAAGTACAAGGTTCTCACATAAGGACTTTTAACCACCTTATAACCTTTACTCAACCAAGGTCTTCCCGTGGGCAACAACCTCCACTGACCTTAAGCAACCGAGGTCCTCCCGTGGGCACACCCTCCACTGACCTCATCTCGTTAGGAATACTTGAGGGGAGTTTACCCGGTCCACACTTGACCACTCCACCATCAAGGCGACTTTATTCACGGTGCACCCAATCCTATAGCCGACTAATTATATCCGATCAACGAACCAAGAACCACTTACAACACTTGCCAATATAACCATCTTACCATAATATCCAATGTTCCACATGCATAAACATAATGCAATGCCATCACATCATTAGCTCAATGATTCACATGCATACACATAATGCAAAGCCATCACATCATTAGCTCAATGATTCACATGCATAAACCATATGAAAAAGGTAACAATTATCATCATTATTCATCATCAATTCACTGTTTTTAAGCATCATACAAAGCCAATGAACCACATGCAACACTATGCATCAAAACCACATTTTCAATGTATTAAACCAAGGATCTCTTACCTTGAGCATCCTTTTCAAATGACTTTCAAAACCAGCATTAAACCATGCTAAAACATGCTTACAAAACAGAATTAAACCATGCAAAAACACATGCATATCAATCATCAACCACATTTGATTTTGAAACCAAATCACTCACAATTCAAAAGCGAAAACCCCTTCACTTACTCTTGAGCTTAGTGTAATCACTAATTTTGTCCGGGCTAACATCTTTTTATTTCGTCTTATAATAGTGGGCTTATATGGGCTATGGTCTAGTTATTAACTATGTAAATGTGTCATTAAAATCCAAGAAAAAAAGCAAAAATATTACTATTAGTATTATATCTATTATTATATCATTTATGTGAAAAAACCCTAAACACTACTAATATAATATGTCATCTTCTTTTATTATTATTATTATTATTATTATTATTATTATTATTATTATTATTACCATGTATTATAATTACTATAAGTATTATATTTGACATTGTTTTTATTATTATAAATATTATTATTACCGTATTATGTATTATCTTATTATTATTACTATGGTTATTATTAATATTATCATTACTATTATCATCCTTATTATTATTATCTGAAAACCCAAAAATGTAATTAAAAGCCCAATTCAAATGAATAAATTATCAGCCTATTAACATTAAATAAATAGAGCCCACAGTCCATTTACAATTTTTATAACTTATATAAATATTTACAAGCCCATTTTGGGCCCAACATTAATTAAAACAGAAAACCCTAATGAGCCCTCTTTGTATGCAGCCGCCTCATCAGCCACCATTGGATCCAGATCGCATCGGACGGCTCAGATAATTCCCGGGGCGCGTGTGGACCACGGACCCAACCCTTCGGCTTCCCTACGCGTATTTCTTCAGTTTCTCAACGTGCGCGTGAGTCCCACGCGTACCCCTTCAGCCGCTCATTCTCACCCAAGCAAAGAATGGTCCCCTTGTCCTTTGTACGGTGGCCTCATCACATGCAAACAAAACGGCCAAATGAAATGGTTGCATCAGAGAATTACAGTAATATGAATGCAAACAAAAAGACTAGAACCAATAGGATTTTTGTATGCAATTTCTGATTTTTTAATCTTGTAATATTCGGGTATAAAAACCCCGAATTGAGAACGATTGTAAAGGGGGATTCACCATCAATACGAAAGAAGGAAAACTTTCTGAGTCTCTTCTCTTATTCGTTTTTCTGCATTTTTTAGGGTTCATCTTTTTCCCTTTTTTTCAAAACCAGAATCAAAGGTTCTTTTGAAATCTTAAAAGTTTGTCTTCAAAAACAGAGGGGTTCCAAAGTTCTTGAGAAAAATCTCGTTTTCGAAACAAAAATCAAAAGGGTTTTCAGAGTATTTTAGAAATCAAGCATTAGGCTTTTCGTCTGGGTTTGGATTTTCAGTCAAAAAATTGAATAAAGAAGAGTTTCGAGCTTACCTTACGTCTAGAGGAGAAGTTGCCGTGCACAAGCGTCTTCGGACGCCGGGGCCTTCGCCGCGAGGAGTGGTCACCGATGAATGGCCATGGAAAGGTCTCGGTTCAGAGAGCAAAAGTTTCTGAAATCCCGTGAAGTAAGCCCCTTCCTTTTCTTTCTTTTTTTTTGCGTTTGAAATTCTAAATGGAAATGAGGGTTTGCCTTCTATCTTTCAATTAACCTATTTCCTTTTATCGAAAAAAGCCATTAAATGGCATTTTCTTTTTTGATCCAGCCATTAAATGGCATTTTCTTTTTTGGCATATTGATCTTTCTTCCTTTTTTAATTTTGATTTTCCCTTAATAAATATATATACATATACTTACCCCGCATAACATATGCGTATATTATAAATATATGATTTATTATACTTTAATATATAATTACATATATCATACATAGTTCACGCATAGTATATATGTATATATATACTTACCTTATATTATGTATTTGTATATATATATATACTTACCTTATATTATGTATTTGTATATATATATATAATTTGCTTATTTCGTTCTTGTTATATATATCATTTTATCTAATGCCTTTAATTTGTGTTCAAATCGGCCTTACGGTGACCCGCAACGGGGTATGATCCGTATTATTATGGTCCGTTTAGTGTAATTTCTAACCCCCTAATCTAACTTTTAAATCTAACTATTAACATTTTAATTTCTAGCATCTTAATTCCTGTTATTTAATTTATCGCACTTAATTTACGCGCTTTATATTCGATCCGGTCCTTTTCCGGATTTTTATTTAAATTCCCATGTTGATATTCTATTTTATCTTGCTTTATTTCCATTCGAATTATTTATTATGGTGTTGTATTTTTTGTGACATACTCGTATTTGTCATTCACGAAACCATTAATGATTTGGTATGTTAATTAATTAACCTAAAAATCAACCCCAAGAGGGGTATTAATTAACCTCGGTATCCGAAAGCAACAGTCCTAGCTCAATGGATGTCTATCGAATACTCAGGTTAATTTTCACCGCCTCTAGGTAAGCGAAAGCATAAAAAATGGGAATAACATGCATCATCTCTTATTTGCTCGCATCATGCATAAAAGGTGACGTACGAGATCCGAACCCTAAACTAACACGGCAGTCAGCCTTATTTGAAGTCGGTTTAGTCTATGGCCCGGTGTACCGTCATCCTTCTTAATTAAATGTTTAATTAATTCCAAAGCCACGATCCGATATAGCCCGTTCTATTTAAGTCGCATTTTCAATTAAGGACATTTTTATTAAATTCACTTCGGTTTTTAAATAATTACTATCGATCAAAAGGCAACGAGCAATTTGGTACCGATTTCCGGGCGTGATGGGGACGCTAACCCTACCCCACGCGTAACCAACTCCCGAACCCGTTTTAAAATGAATTTCTGGTTTTATGGTGTCCGGCCTACCTCAGTGGCCGGTGGCGACTCCAAATTTTCACAAGTTTTCCAAAACATGAATTTCCCCTTTTCTTTAAATTAACCCCCTTTTCAAGAAGAAAATAGTGATAAGGCCCACACTTAACGGTTTCGGAGAAAAACCTTATCACAGTTTGGCGACTCCGCTGGGGACGAATTTTTGTTTTTTACAAAACAAAAAAATGAGAGTTAAGCCAATAAAACGCTTGTTGTCATTTGATCGATAGAAAATATTTAAAATTTGAAGTGAAGCTAATAAGTTTGTTCTTTCATGAAAATACGACTTAAGTTGAACGGGCTTTGAAAATTTGTGGCATTCGAATTAATTTTCCATTTAATTATTAAGGAAGTCACCGACATGTGTTGCATCATGATCATCAAGCTCTATACCCGAGCTACCCTTTTTAAGTGAGAGTGAAACGCCCATACCCACGTGAGTATCCCTCCACGGGTCGATAATTCACTTTCGGAATCCACGCCTTTTGACACGTGAGCAGCCCTCCACGTCATTAGGTCGTGCTTTCCCTCGAGCCGAAACCAATTCGCAAGCCTGTAATGGGCCAGAATTGGGGTTCTTATTGCCTTAGTAGGTGATGAGATAGGTTCGGGTACCCTTTGTTAGAACCGAACTCATGAGTGAGAATATAAGAAGCCTACCCCATTAGAGCCATGCGGATAACCCTAGAGTTTAGAGTGTCTAGGTTTTTGCTTGCTAATTTCTTGTTTCTACGCTTTTTTTTTCGTTAATGCTTGAATCTCATTGCTTGCCTTGATTTATGTTTATCATGTGACTAACACCTTTGCTTTTCTCCCCCTCTTATTTTGCATATTTCATCATTGCATAAAGAGCACATTGAGTTGGAAATAGTCTGAAATTAAAGACTTGATTAGTGGGAAATATGGTCTGTAACAATAGTGAGAAGAACCTCGACGAAAATGTAGCCACAAGGAGAGCAACTACATGGTTGGGTTTCCGAGACAAGAAAGGCTTTCAAAAACAAGAAAAGGCCACCTCACTTATCTATTAGATGTCCCAGGCAAGTGACCATTACTTCGAATTTTGGAGTTCAACCTACATTTGTTCTACGGTTGGCAGCTTTGATTTGACTACAACAGTTGGGAAATATTGAGTCTTGCAAGGAAATTAGCGAGAACCACACTAAACGAGAACTAAGCTTTCCAGGGCAAGATCAGAAGTTTCTCGGGCACTCTGCCGCCTTGGGTCGACAATCAAGTTTCAACCTAGAACGGAAAAATACTTCAAGTCAGAGGGAATTCCGACCTCACCCCCGATGCGCTTTGAAGGTTAGGCTCAGTGGGACCCTTTCAAAGAGCAAGTCAAGAGTACCAATATCGACAGTGGATTAATCATAATTCGTCGCCTATACCACTTGGGGGCAGGACCGAGAGTTGGCCTACTTGTTAACGAGGATATGAGAGAACGCCCGATTCCTAGCAAAAGATCATTTCAAGAAAGAAGAAGGGATTGAGTGAGTCTTGAAGAAAATCGTCGGCCTAGACGCCAGCTTAAGAACTGCATGTAGTGGGTTTCATCCGATCATTGTAACGGACCAAGGTTCCCATTGATGAGTTGTTTAACGAGGATATTTGCCAAACTCAGTGTTGCTCTTTGCATTTCAATTATGCATTTTGTTTGATTACCTTTAGTCATGTGTTTCTGTTGTACATACGACACATTGCATTCATGAAATTAATGATCAATGCATCTTTGCATTCAATTGTACATGTTTGATTACCTTTAATCATCTATTCCTGTTGTACATACGACACATTCATTCATTCAATCATTCATTAAACAAATAAAATTAATGATCAATGCATCTTTGCATTCAGTTGTACATGTCTGTTTGATTACCTCTAATCATCTATCCTTGTTGTGCATACGACACATTACATGCATTCATTATTAAATTGAATAAATGGAGGAAAGCTTTGCCAAGCCAGAGGCCGATTTGAGAGGTCAGATGGAACGAACTCAGCAAGAATTAAGGGGCACCATCATTAAGCCCCAACAAGATATGATGAAAGGAATACCCTAACTGTTACAGTCCAGTCTGAAAGGAAGGAGTGTTGCTCAAGTACCGGGAGACCACTCGGCCACCTCGATCTTTAAGAATCCTCTTGTTATCGGCCCCTCGTCCAGCCTACCCCAAGGGGCATCTTCTGCCCGTCAAGACGGAGCCTTTGCTCAAAGCTCAGCCTAGTATGACCTTCGGAGACACGACCTTTAGGGTTTTGGTTCTCGGTTCTCACCTTTGGGAATTGGCGTGTTTAAGTCTTTCATGTTGCATTTTCTCTTGAAGTAATGCATAGAACCAACATTGCTATCATTTGCCCGAAGATAGCAATGATCTTTTTGCAAGGGCACTTGTTATGTTTGCAGGTTTTCTTTCTAATGAAAATGCATTTTTCTTAACATACAATAACCTTGAAATCATATATATGTATATCCCTCCTTACCCTCATAGGTCCTCGGATATCACATGCTTGATGTGGCATTGATTCTAATGAAAGAGATCGACTGAATGTTGTGATAACGATGAAGCAAGATTTCCCGCTTTGTCTGCTCTGGTCGGAAAAGCGAGAGAAGCAAGATTACTATTCCTTCGATGATGTTCGGTGATAAGGAAATCTCCTAAGAGAACCCAAATAAAGTTGCTTAAATGTGCCAAAGAAAAAAAGAAAAAAAGAAAAGTGAAAAAAATAGACTGATTCAAAACAAAGTAAATGGTTTTAATTTCAGAGCCTGGTAATAGGCATTAACAAAAAGCACTCCAATTTCCGAAACCTGGTAATAGGAATTTTCGGATACGAGTGTGGAATTTTAGGGGCGCTCCGCTGAAGCCTGAAACTCTTCGCTTCATGAGTGATGGTAATATTTTCAAAATCGTGACCATGCCGAGTAACTCGGGGTATCGTTGTATGCTCCATCTTTATTCTCGAGCCAAAGGATTGTGACGAGTTGAATTCCCCTAAGGAAAAGAAATAAATGAACAAGTTAAATAAGTCCTGGAAAGGAATCCTTGAGGACACCGACACGAAATCAATGTTAATCATAAACGCACATGCCTCATGGGCTAAGCGAAAGTTGAATTTTTAAACATACATATGAATGGAGAAACATGATTAGAAGGAATGGTAATCGAGCTGATCCAGCAAGTACCATAATCATGAGGATGAGCCGAGCGATTAGGGAGGAGTTTCATAACTTCAAATATCGCCACAACACTCAAAGACGCAAGCTATGCTTAAAGAGATCATCGGAAAGCGGAATCTAAGACGCTCTTGCATCTGATATCCGGGGCATCCTATTCTTTTTTTCTTTTAATTAGACTGTTGGTTTCAAGGTTCTGTATGTTAATTTGAAAATCTACTCTTCATTAGAATGACGACCAGCGAATTGACATATTCTTAAAACAAAGAGATTTCCTTGTATTACTTCAGAGATAAATGCATCATCGGTAGCGAGACCCAAAGTTGAGGGGCACTACATGATGTGTGATGATGAAGGACCATTGGGGCATCTTTGTCCGTGGGGCAAGAAGAGGCTTTTGCACATAGGATTTCAAATCAGAATAAATGGGAGATGGCATACGGCTTGGAAGTGCTTGCTTCTGATTACAACTAGGGTTATTGAACTCAAGGAATGAGCAACGACAGACGAGAGCTAAGTTTGTCAGGACATGTGTTTGAGGAGTGGTTGTAGTCTCAAGATGGTGACCACCGACCTTAAAGAATAAAGACAAACCAAATTCATGCATCTTTGCATTCCCATGACCATACGCATCATTGCATCATGAAGTATGCTCATGCATCATTGATAGTTAGACATCTCTATGTTAGGAGCATGCTAACTCATACCATCATAGCATTTGTTTATTTTTGAACAGGTATTTGAAGATTGATAAAGGGGTGGATCTACGGCTCTACGAGAAGAGAAATAGATCTCAAGAATCCTTTGACTGGTATCAAGGTTCTTAATCCCTGATTTTTTTTATCCTTTCTAAAGGATGTTTTTCCCAGAATTCAAATTTCTCAATTTTATCCTTTCTAAGGGATATTTTTCTTAGAATTCAAATTTCTCAATTTTATCCTTTCTAAGGGATATTTTTCTCAGAATTCAAATTTCTCAATTTTATCCTTTCTGAAGGACGTTTTTCTTAAATTTCAATTTCTCAACTTTATCCTTCCTAAAGGATATTTTTTTTCTTGAAATTTTAATTTTATCTTTTCAAAAAGGGGTTTTTCTTAAAACTGGATTTCTCAATCCTATCCTTCCTAAAGGATGTTTTTCTTAAAACTCAGATTTCTCAATCCTATCCTTCCTAAAGGATATTTTTCTTAAAACTGGATTTCTCAATCCTATCCTTCCTAAAGGATGCTTTTCTTAAAACTCGGATTTCTCAATCCTATCCTTTCTAAAGGATGTTTTTCTTAAAACTGGATTTCTCAATCCTATCCTTCCTAAAGGATGTTTTTCTTAAAACTCAGATTTCTCAATCCTATCCTTTCTAAAGGATGTTTTTCTTAAAACTCGATTTCTCAATCGTATCCTTTCTAAAGGATGTTTTTCTCAAAACTCTCGATTTCTCAAACCTATCTTTTCTAAAGGATAATTTTTCTCAAAACTCCGATTTCTCAATCGTATCCTTCCTAAAGGATAGTTTTTCTTAAAATTCGATTTCTCAATCGTATCCTTTCTAAAGGATGTTTTTTCTCAAAACTCCGATTTCTTAATCGTATCCTTCCTAAAGGATAGTTTTTCTTAAAACTCGATTTCTCAATCGTATCCTTTCTAAAGGATGTTTTTTTCTCAAAACTCCGATTTCTTAATCGTATCCTTCCTAAAGGATAGTTTTTCTTAAAACTCGATTTCTCAACCGTATCCTTTCTAAAGGATGTTTTTCTTAAAACTGGATTTCTCAATCCTATCCTTCCAAAAGGACATTTTCCTCAAAATTTAAATTCTCAACTTTATCCCCTTTGGGATGTTTTTTTTTAAAAATAATAAAAAAATCAGGTTTCCTGGTTTTTAAATTAAAAGAAAAGAAAAAAGAAGAAATGAGAGAGAAAGAGAGATCAAAAAAAGAGAAAAAGAAAGAGAGAAGAATAAGAGGAAAAAAAGGAAAAAAGAAAAAGAGAGAAAGAGAAAAAAAAGAGAAGAAGAGAGAAAGAGAGAGAAGAAAATAAAAAAGAAAAGAAAAAAAGAGAGAAAAGGAAAATAATGAGAGGAAATAAGAAGAGAGAAAGAAAAAGAAAGTAAACGAGAGAAAATAAAAAGAAAAAAAAGAGAAGAAAAAAGAAAAAAGAAAGAAAAAGAAAGAAAAAAGGGAAGAAGAGAGAAGAAAGAAGGAAAAAGAGAAAAAGAAAAGAAAAGAAAAAAGATGAGAAAGGAAAAAAGAATGAGAGGAAACAAAGAGAGAGAAAGAAGAAAAGGAAAAAGAAAGAGAGTAGAGAGAGAAAGAAAAAAGGAAAGAAGAGAGAGAAAAGATTAAAAAAATAATAATAAAAAAAGAAAAAGAAAAAAAAAGAAGATGAAGAAGAAGAAAGTGAGAAAGAAAAAGGAGAAGAAGAAAGAAAAGAAAAAATAGAGAGAAAGAAAAAGAAGAAGAAGAAAAAGAAAGAAGAAGAAAGAAAAGAAAAGAGAGAGAGAGAAAGAAAAAGAAGAAGAAGAAAAGAAAAAAGAAAGAAGAACAAGAAGAAGAAGAAGAAAGAAGAAAGAAAAGAAAAATAAAAAAATAAGAAAAAAGAAGAAGATGAGAGAAACGAGAAGTTGAGAAAGAAGAAGAAAAAAGAAATGAAAAAAATGATGAGAAGAACAAGAAGAAGATGGGAAAGAAAAGAAACAAAAGAAAAGGATGAGAAAGAAAAGAAACAAAAAATTAAAACGAGAAAGAAAGAAACAGAAGAAGAAGAACAAGAACAAGAACAAGAAGAAGAAGAAGAAGAAAAAGAAAAAGAAGAAAAGAAGGAAAGAAGAAAGAAGAAGAGAAAAGAGACCCACAACAAGGATTTCCGGGCAGAAGAGCCAGAAGGCCTGCTCAGTTTGTTTTTGCCGCTACGGAAAAACAAGTTATTTGAGTTTATTCTTTGCCGCTTAGGGAGAATGAATCAACTATGTCTTTTGCCGCTCAGGGAGGACATACCAACGTTGTCCAGTTGCTATTGGAGGTTTATTCTTTGCCGCTCAGGGAGAATGAATCAGCTACGTCCTTTGCCGCTCAGGGAGGACATGCCAGCGTTGTCTAAGCTATTGAAGGTTTATTCTTTACCGCTCAAGGAGAATGAATCAACCACGTCCTTTGCCGCTCATGGAGGACATGCAAACGTTGTCCAGTTGCTATTGGAGGTTTATTCTTTGCCGCTCAGGGAGAATGAATCAGCTACGTCCTTTGCCGCTCAGGAAGGACATGCCAGCGTTGTCTAAGCTATTGAAGGTTTATTCTTTGCCGCTCAGGGAGAATGAATCAGCTACGTCCTTTGCCGCTCAGGGAGGACATACCAACGTTGTCCAGTTGCTATTAGAGGTTTATTCTTTGCCGCTCAGGGAGAATGAATCAGCTACGTCCTTTGCCGCTCAGGGAGAACATGCCAGTGTTGTCTAAGCTACTAAAGGTTTATTCTTTGCCGCTCAGGGAGAATGAATCAGCCACGTCCTTTGCCGCTCAGGGAGGACATACTAACGTTGTCCAGTTGTTATTGGAGGTTTATTCTTTGCCGCTCAAGGAGAATGAATCAGCTACGTCCTTTGCCGCTCAGGGAGGACATGCCAGCGTTGTCTAATCTATTGAAGGTTTATTCTTTGCCGCTCAGGGAGAATGAATCAGCCACGTCCTTTGCCGCTCAGGGAGGACATACCAACGTTGTCCAGTTGCTATTGGAGGTTTATTCTTTGTCGCTCAGGGAGAATGAATCAGCTACGTCCTTTACCGCTCGGGGAGGACATGCCAACGTTGGCCAGTTACTTTTAGAAGTTCGTTCTTTGCCGCTCAGGGAGAATGAATCAACTATGTCATTTGTCGTTCAGGCAGGACATACCAATGCCACCGACTTTGTTTCTGCCGCTTCGGAAGAGCAAATGTAGTTTCAGGCGAAGAATTTCATACTCGCCGCATCTTGATCTGAGAGCAAAAGAGTTCAAGGATCCCTGGATAGAAAAGCCAGAAGGCCTGCCCAGTTTGCTTTCGCCGCTCCGGGAAAGCACGCAATTTGAAGTTCATTCTGTACCGCGTAGGAAGAATGAATCGACTTTGTCCTTTGACCGTGTAGGGAGGACATGTCACTGATCTGAGAGCAAAAAAGTTCAAGGATCCCTGGACAGAAGAGCCAGAAGGCCTGCCCGGTTTGCTTTTGCCGCTCCGGGAAAGCACGCAATTTGAAGTTCATTCTGAACCGCGTAGGAAGAATGAATCAACTCTGTCCTTTGCCATTCAAGGAGGACACGCCGACGCTACCCACTTTGTTTATGCCGCTTCGGAGGAGCAAATCACCCCAAACAGGGAAGTGGGACAAAATTAGTGCTTATGGTCTTTGCTTTATTCTTGTTCCACAAGTATAAGCAAAGAGGGGCAACTGTAATCACTAATTTTGTCCGGGCTAACATCTTTTTATTTCGTCTTATAATAGTGGGCTTATATGGGCTATAGTCTAGTTATTAACTATGTAAATGTGTCATTAAAATCCAAGAAAAAAAGCAAAAATATTACTATTAGTATTATATCTATTATTATATCATTTATGTGAAAAACCCCTAAACACTACTAATATAATATGTCATCTTCTTTTTTTATTATTATTATTATTATTATTATTATTATTATTATTACCATGTATTATAATTACTATAAGTATTATATTTGACATTGTTTTTATTATTATAAATATTATTATTACCGTATTATGTATTATCTTATTATTATTACTATGGTTATTATTAATATTATCATTACTATTATCATCCTTATTATTATTATCTGAAAACCCAAAAATGTAATTAAAAGCCCAATTCAAATGAATAAATTATCAGCCTATTAACATTAAATAAATAGAGCCCACAGTCCATTTACAATTTTTATAACTTATATAAATATTTACAAGCCCATTTTGGGCCCAACATTAATTAAAACAGAAAACCCTAATGAGCCCTCTTTGTATGCAGCCGCCTCATCAGCCACCATTGGATCCAGATCGCATCGGACGGCTCAGATAATTCCCGGGGCGCGTGTGGACCACGGACCCAACCCTTCGGCTTCCCTACGCGTATTTCTTCAGTTTCTCAACGTGCGCGTGAGTCCCACGCGTACCCCTTCAGCCGCTCATTCTCACCCAAGCAAAGAATGGTCCCCTTGTCCTTTGTACGGTGGCCTCATCACATGCAAACAAAACGGCCAAATGAAATGGTTGCATCAGAGAATTACAGTAATATGAATGCAAACAAAAAGACTAGAACCAATAGGATTTTTGTATGCAATTTCTGATTTTTTAATCTTGTAATATTCGGGTATAAAAACCCCGAATTGAGAACGATTGTAAAGGGGGATTCACCATCAATACGAAAGAAGGAAAACTTTCTGAGTCTCTTCTCTTATTCGTTTTTCTGCATTTTTTAGGGTTCATCTTTTTCCCTTTTTTTCAAAACCAGAATCAAAGGTTCTTTTGAAATCTTAAAAGTTTGTCTTCAAAAACAGAGGGGTTCCAAAGTTCTTGAGAAAAATCTCGTTTTCGAAACAAAAATCAAAAGGGTTTTCAGAGTATTTTAGAAATCAAGCATTAGGCTTTTCGTCTGGGTTTGGATTTTCAGTCAAAAAATTGAATAAAGAAGAGTTTCGAGCTTACCTTACGTCTAGAGGAGAAGTTGCCGTGCACAAGCGTCTTCGGACGCCGGGGCCTTCGCCGCGAGGAGTGGTCACCGATGAATGGCCATGGAAAGGTCTCGGTTCAGAGAGCAAAAGTTTCTGAAATCCCGTGAAGTAAGCCCCTTCCTTTTCTTTCTTTTTTTTTGCGTTTGAAATTCTAAATGGAAATGAGGGTTTGCCTTCTATCTTTCAATTAACCTATTTCCTTTTATCGAAAAAAGCCATTAAATGGCATTTTCTTTTTTGATCCAGCCATTAAATGGCATTTTCTTTTTTGGCATATTGATCTTTCTTCCTTTTTTAATTTTGATTTTCCCTTAATAAATATATATACATATACTTACCCCGCATAACATATGCGTATATTATAAATATATGATTTATTATACTTTAATATATAATTACATATATCATACATAGTTCACGCATAGTATATATGTATATATATACTTACCTTATATTATGTATTTGTATATATATATATACTTACCTTATATTATGTATTTGTATATATATATATAATTTGCTTATTTCGTTCTTGTTATATATATCATTTTATCTAATGCCTTTAATTTGTGTTCAAATCGGCCTTACGGTGACCCGCAACGGGGTATGATCCGTATTATTATGGTCCGTTTAGTGTAATTTCTAACCCCCTAATCTAACTTTTAAATCTAACTATTAACATTTTAATTTCTAGCATCTTAATTCCTGTTATTTAATTTATCGCACTTAATTTACGCGCTTTATATTCGATCCGGTCCTTTTTCGGATTTTTATTTAAATTCCCATGTTGATATTCTATTTTATCTTGCTTTATTTCCATTCGAATTATTTATTATAGTGTTGTATTTTTTGTGACATACTCGTATTTGTCATTCACGAAATCATTAATGATTTGGTATGTTAATTAATTAACCTAAAAATCAACCCCAAGAGGGGTATTAATTAACCTCGGTATCCGAAAGCAACAGTCCTAGCTCAATGGATGTCTATCGAATACTCAGGTTAATTTTCACCGCCTCTAGGTAAGCGAAAGCATAAAAAATGGGAATAACATGCATCATCTCTTATTTGCTCGCATCATGCATAAAAGGTGACGTACGAGATCCGAACCCTAAACTAACACGGCAGTCAGCCTTATTTGAAGTCGGTTTAGTCTATGGCCCGGTGTACCGTCATCCTTCTTAATTAAATGTTTAATTAATTCCAAAGCCACGATCCGATATAGCCCGTTCTATTTAAGTCGCATTTTCAATTAAGGACATTTTTATTAAATTCACTTCGGTTTTTAAATAATTACTATCGATCAAAAGGCAACGAGCAATTTGGTACCGATTTCCGGGCGTGATGGGGACGCTAACCTTACCCCACGCGTAACCAACTCCCGAACCCGTTTTAAAATGAATTTCTGGTTTTATGGTGTCCGGCCTACCTCAGTGGCCGATGGCGACTCTAAATTTTCACAAGTTTTCCAAAACATGAATTTCCCCTTTTCTTTAAATAAACCCCCTTTTCAAGAAGAAAATAGTGATAAGGCCCACACTTAACGGTTTCGGAGAAAAACCTTATCACACTTAGCAAAGTTGTTTAGACTTAAACTAAGCTCCCAAAAACCTTCAAACCTCGTTTCAAAAGCTGAAATCCCAACTTCACTCACCGATTACCAAACAAGCTAGCCAACAAGCCTTCCAAGCTTCCGAAACCTTCCGAAAACACCTCCAAAGCTCAAGGATCAACCTCCCCTGTTTCAAGCACATAAAAACAGAACATTAATGCATCCTTATGCATTAAAACACCAGCAACAACAACACAACTCGCTGCTCATCACAAATCTAACAATTTGGCTACTAAACACAACCGAAATCACCTCCAAACACTTCCGAAACTTAACCCAGCCAAGATCCATCACTTCTAACCATTTTTATACATCAAATAACATGCAAAATGATCACAACCACGTCCTTATACCTCCAGGTATAACGGATCACCAAATACACTCCAAAAACAACCAAAAACTCAAGCCAAACTTAGGAAATTCAACCTATCCGGGATTGCATTGATTAAACCTCAACTTCTAATCAATTTAACATTCATTTAACATCAATTTAACACCTCAAAACCCTGCTTAAACAGATCACACGAAATTTTCACCAAAATCACCAAATCTTGCATTTTAGCCAAAAATCAAGATCTCAATTGAAAAGCCTTTAATAAAACATAAATCAAGGATTGAGAACTTATGAATTTCAGTAAAGAACTGATAGTTTAGAGGAGAAGGACGTTCTTACCTACAAACTTGAATTTCTCCATTTTAGAGCCAAAAAGCTTGATGAATCAACTTGTAAATTGAGAGGTTTTGATGATGAGATGATTAGGAATCAAATGAGAGTTGAAATGAGAGATGTAGATGTCAAAATCAGAGAAAGAAATCTGGAGAATCTTGTTTGGGTTGAGAGAAAATGAGAGAAAAGAGAATTTGAGAGAAAATGGAAAATTAGTTGGAAAATTAGTTAAAATGATTTCCCTCTCTTTTCTTAATCTTTAAAATCAGATTTGAGCCTTAAAATATCTTAGAAAAATCTGGAGAAATCCTTTTTGGAATAATAGCTCCTTAAAGATTCAAAGTTTCAATCCTTTATAAAACTGTCCCGCAACTTTCAAAAATTACATTTTGGTCACTAGCCAAAATGTCAACCTTCCGAACCTCATTTTCCAAAATTGATTTCACAGTTCACTTTTATATAATAAAAGATGATTTTAGAACATTTTTCCATATTTTTAATGCAACCCGAACTAGGCTTTCCTAAATTCACTCTTATATATTCGATCAGCACTTTGACCGAACCGGTCAACACCCAAAACTTCTGAGCCCAAAACCGGGGCGTTACAACTCTCCCCCCCTTAGGAAATTTCGTCCTCGAAATTTCAACCGGCGAAAAGAGAACAACAAACTCCTCAAAGCAACACACAAGGCAACACAAAAGCCTCAACCAACAACACTGATCACTTTCCATACAAAACCTCCACCACACACTGTTCACAAATCTAAACTCCCAAAGGTAACCACGACTCAACCTTTCACACAACCGGATTATACACAATCCCAACGTCAACCTGAAGAACTTCAGCTCTTACAACAGACATCACTGTAACACACATCTTCCAAGACTTGTCCACACAAAGACAACAACCAAACTAACTTAGCCCCACTAGGCAACCTCTCAGCCTCTAAAACTCTTGCGATTCCCAAACCTTTTCCAAAGATTTTCCCAACAAGCAGAAATCCTTAAACATCAACTGTTTACACAAACTCTCCAACGAAGCTGACAATCCCTCACATCTGTCAACTACATTACCACAACAGCTCACCAGCACTATTTACACAAAAACCAAAATCATATCACAATCTCAACTTGAAACCTTCAGTCGTTCCACATGCCATCAACAGACTTCAAACAGAACTTTCTTAACCATAACCAGTCAACCACTGCTCACAAGAACCCAAACAACCAACGAAAACCTTCGATCTTCCACAGCCCTTTCACAACAAACTTCAACCAGAACACTTGCATTACCAGAACATTACTCAACCAAAACACACAACAGCTTCAGAACTCTTCAAAGATTACTAAGAACCAACACAACCCCTTCACAACAACTTAAAAGCTAGACCACCTCAGCACTTGGAAACACAACCTCAAACTGCAACATCACTTAGCACCAAGGAACTACCACTTCCTTTTAGCTAAACAAACCACTTAACCGATACTAACCTCAAACAATACCCTTCACCACCACACTACTAAACTTTCAGAGCACCAACACTATCCTCCCATCAACAGGCTATTCCACTCCCACTATCACTAGCAACTAGTTTAACAAACTCCAGCACTTCTAGCTCCCACTCAGCACCAAACAACCTCTACAAACCCATCATCCCACCTAATCCAACCACAACATTAACATATTCGATTAGTTATTAGCGAGCGTGAACATCGTATGCATGATCACCTACATGCCCTATCAATGCCTGATGTACATGTATGCAAAACCTCTAATGTTATGCCACATGTATGCATGGACCAACATATATAATATAGCATATAACAATGATTTTAAACTGTGCATGAATGCCAATTCACACCCTCCAATAACATCCTCAAAATCTGTCTAAGAACAACCTCCTTACTCACCTTTAACTTATCTAACTCCATCATACCAACAACCATTAACCACAAGATACTTACCCAAGCCTTCTTCACACCCAAGATATTACCAACCACAACTACCATTACCCCAAGCATGCTAGCAACAAGACTAGACTTACCACGCAAGGAAAAACCAGCAGAAACCAAACTAAGGCAACTAAAGCAAAGATCACATAACAAGGTTACCTGAAAACATAACACCACCCTGAAGCTTCATCGAACGAGCTCTCTTCCTTGCGGAACCAACATCCTTCGGTCGCACCCTTGCAGCACCAGCTAACACACCTGGGTCAACACCAACTCCTTGCGATAAGAAACCTTGGCTGTTCCGCGCCAACATCAAGCAATCACGCTTCATGTGTCCAGTAGACCCACATTTCCAGCAAACTTCATTTCCCAAACTCTTCACAGCCTTCTGCTTTTTCTGCCACTTCTGAACCTCGCCTCGGCCGTGCCCACGACCTTTCAAAGATCCTTTAGCTAACACCAAAGCTGACTTCACTCCATGAGGACAATCACGCCTAACATGCAACTTAGAACCACATCTCCAGCAAACACTTGTGTCCCAACAATTTCCAACATGTTGCCTCCCACAACGGTCACACACAGATGACTGAGCTTCTACTCCTTGCTCAAGCAACACTTGCTCACCAACAGCACTACCCGCACCTTGCTCAACCCTTGGAAATTCCCTCCCAAGATACCTTTCATAGAAAGCAGATACGAAGAAATCCCAATCAATATCAAGAATATGTGACGCCACAGCCACAGATGTCCACCAAGAACAAGCATCCTCCAGCATCAAAGAAACAACACTCCCCAGCTTACAGGCATAATCACAGCCCTCCTGATCCAAAATCAGAACCACATTGGCCAACCAAGCCTCAAACATCTCCGGGGAAGAACCATGATACTCTACAACACCCAAATCAAGCAAATGCTGTTTCGGCAAACCCACACATTTAGCCAGCACATCCACTGATTCTACCTCAACCGTAGCCTGAGATGTTCCCAACACCTCCTGAACAACAGATGATGAACTTTCCATCCCGGAACCAGCTTCCTTCCCTTGCCTTACCATCTTAACTTCAGTCACAGAAGACTGAGACAAAACACCTTTACAAAAGGGTGAATTCTTTGCCTTAACAACCTGCCCCAAGGCAGCAACCATCTCACTCAACCTCCATGCTTTCACCAACTTTGCCATACTACTAACAACAAACATACAATCACAACAAACAAACAAACAGTTAGACCAGCATTAAGCAAGGATTCAAACTCCAACTCCAAAATAACACAATAGCTATATTAATAAGGCAATGGGTATCCCGAATCCTCCCCTTTACATGACATAACAGCCAACACAACATGGATATCACAACATCAAGCATATCAACAACATACCTTGATCACGCTTACACCAACAACATCCAAAAGCACCAGCACATTAGCAACATAACATGCTCAAAACACACTCACCATGCATAACATCAGCTCATAACATCAACACATATCCACATGAACTCAACCAAGATTCATAACCACAAATCATGCTTGCATACATCAGCAACATGCTCAAAAACATCAACAGCATACTCAGAAACACATGCTTCAACCAGCTTTCAACCATACAACAAGGTAAACATCAAACACACATCACAACAACTTACCGTTTTCCCCAACCTTCGCAACTCAGCTCTGATACCACCAAATGTAACCCCCGTAGCCCGGCCTAGACGGTTGACCCGGACTACGAAGATTACACGGGGAAAACCAAAGTCAACCCGAAAGTCAACCTTGATTAACGACCCTTTTTTTTCTTTTTAATCTTGTCTAGATGCACATTAACCTTAGATGTGATCACACAAACACCATGCTCAAAGATCACAAACATCAGAGATAAAACAGGGACCCAATTGAACAAATTACAACTTTAGGGACCAAATTGTAATTTCTGAAAACTTTAAGGACTTAACCAGATTTTAAGTTACCAACTTAAAATTAATCGGGTTTCATGCTTCTCCGCCAAATTTCAGCTCAAACGGACAACCCGAACTCATACAATTGCACAAACAAGATTCAGGACCAAAATGCAAACATTTTGAAACATTTAACCGCCCATGTCAGCCCCCAACGGTCACCCGTTCCGAAACAGGCCAAGCCCGTTCCGAAACACGGGCCGTTTCGCAACACGTTCCGCAACGGGGGTCTGGCAGAATGCCTTCCGTTTCGGAACGGTGGCACCCGTTTCGGACGCCTGGGTTCATGCAGGGCACCCGTTCCGAAACGGTGTTACCTGTTCTGAAACGCCTAGCCCAGAATGTTGCATTTTGCTCATTCAAACACACAATTGATCATTCAAACATGCTCCAAAAGCCACCAAACTTTGCCAACCTGCAATTCAACATAAAAGAGACATACTTGCATCAACAATTCAACATATACACAACATATAAGGAAAACCCCAAATCTATAGGCATGCTTCCTACACAAGCAACCATTTAAGCACAAACCTTCCAATTCAATCACATTTAACCCAATTCATGTTTCAACAACATTAACAACAGCATTTAAACCTTCATGATCAACATATACGATCACAATAACAACAATCCGAGAGATTCTACCCCATTGCCCTTATTAACTATAACTATTCACCGAGACATACATCTCCATTGGAGTCCACCTTGAATCCCTTGCTCCTTGCTGTCCAAACTTCAAGAATCTGCACTGACGGACAAAGAGGAGCGTAAGCACATAATGCTTAGTGAGGAATGCTCAAAACCAAAACACCATCAATGCAGCGGGTCTTTAAAACACTTTAAAACCAACCCGATTTGCTTTCCAAAACCATGTTCGAAAACTCTTTTCAACATCAAGCTCAAATCATGCATAAACACCATATGCCAAGCTTAAACAAAACCATGGAAAACACATCCTTCCCACAACATACCTTTCTTTAACTTGGAAACCACATCAAGCAAGAAACCATTTAAAACCATAGTTCAATCAAACCATTTCATGCATTTAAACAAAGCCACATAAAACCATAACATCATCATCACATGCCTTTAACAACAAGTCATACATGACTCCAATGCATCATAGGTAATTCATGCTCACATGCATCATTTATCAAATGATAACCAACACTTGTTCAACATACAAGTAACATGCTTTCACTAGCATCATACACATCTCATGCAACAATGCATTTTACCAAGCATCTCATGCTTCTCATGCAAACATGCATCCATTCAAGCATCTCACGCTTCACATGCAACCATGCATCATTTCAAGCAATCCCATGCTCAACATGATCAAGAACATTATATTGGCTTCCAAGAGATCAACCATATTCACTTTCCACTTTTCCACCCGATCGGATACGCGGATTCCAAGCGTGTCCCAACGCTTCCTACACACTACCCAATCCAAGGTCTTCCCGTGGGCAACAACCTCCACTGACCTCAACCTCCTAAGGTTCCCATGTATGGACTTTTAAACACCATACAACCTTAGCCTTTCCTCAAGGTTACCATGTATGGACTTCCAACCGCCATACACCCTTGACATGCACAAGGTCTTCCCGTATGGACTTTCAACCACCATACAACCTTTGCATAACCGATTGGTAGTTGTAGACATCATCTAACGAGATCCGGGACATCACACACAAGATCCACACATGGACTTAACCATTGCCATTGTGATCTCAACAAGTACAAGGTTCTCACATAAGGACTTTTAACCACCTTATAACCTTTACTCAACCAAGGTCTTCCCGTGGGCAACAACCTCCACTGACCTTAAGCAACCGAGGTCCTCCCGTGGGCACACCCTCCACTGACCTCATCTCGTTAGGAATACTTGAGGGGAGTTTACCCGGTCCACACTTGACCACTCCACCATCAAGGCGACTTTATTCACGGTGCACCCAATCCTATAGCCGACTAATTATATCCGATCAACGAACCAAGAACCACTTACAACACTTGCCAATATAACCATCTTACCATAATATCCAATGTTCCACATGCATAAACATAATGCAATGCCATCACATCATTAGCTCAATGATTCACATGCATACACATAATGCAAAGCCATCACATCATTAGCTCAATGATTCACATGCATAAACCATATGAAAAAGGTAACAATTATCATCATTATTCATCATCAATTCACTGTTTTTAAGCATCATACAAAGCCAATGAACCACATGCAACACTATGCATCAAAACCACATTTTCAATGTATTAAACCAAGGATCTCTTACCTTGAGCATCCTTTTCAATGACTTTCAAAACCAGCATTAAACCATGCTAAAACATGCTTACAAAACAGAATTAAACCATGCAAAAACACATGCATATCAATCATCAACCACATTTGATTTTGAAACCAAATCACTCACAATTCAAAAGCGAAAACCCCTTCACTTACTCTTGAGCTTAGCAAAGTTGTTTAGACTTAAACTAAGCTCCCAAAAACCTTCAAACCTTGTTTCAAAAGCTGAAATCCCAACTTCACTCACCGATTACCAAACAAGCTAGCCAACAAGCCTTCCAAGCTTCCGAAACCTTCCGAAAACACCTCCAAAGCTCAAGGATCAACCTCCCCTGTTTCAAGCACATAAAAACAGAACATTAATGCATCCTTATGCTTTAAAACACCAGCAACAACAACACAACTCGCTGCTCATCACAAATCTAACAATTTGGCTACTAAACACAATCGAAATCACCTCCAAACACTTCCGAAACTTAACCCAGCCAAGATCCATCACTTCTAACCATTTTTATACATCAAATAACATGCAAAATGATCACAACCACGTCCTTATACCTCCAGGTATAACAGATCACCAAATACACTCCAAAAACAACCAAAAACTCAAGCCAAACTTAGGAAATTCAACCTATCCGGGATTGCATTGATTAAACCTCAACTTCTAATCAATTTAACATTCATTTAACATCAATTTAACACCTCAAAACCCTGCTTAAACAGATCACACGAAATTTTCACCAAAATCACCAAATCTTGCATTTTAGCCAAAAATCAAGATCTCAATTGAAAAGCCTTTAATAAAACATAAATCAAGGATTGAGAACTTAGGAATTTCAGTAAAGAACTGATAGTTTAGAGGAGAAGGACGTTCTTACCTCCAAACTTGAATTTCTCCATTTTAGAGCCAAAAAGCTTGATGAATCAACTTGTAAATTGAGAGGTTTTGATGATGAGATGATTAGGAATCAAATGAGAGTTGAAATGAGAGATGTAGATGTCAAAATCAGAGAAAGAAATCTGGAGAATCTTGTTTGGGTTGAGAGAAAATGAGAGAAAAGAGAATTTGAGAGAAAATGGAAAATTAGTTGGAAAATTAGTTAAAATGATTTCCCTCTCTTTTCTTAATCTTTAAAATCAGATTTGAGCCTTAAAATATCTTAGAAAAATCTGGAGAAATCCTTTTTGGAATAATAGCTCCTTAAAGATTCAAAGTTTCAATCCTTTATAAAACTGTCCCGCAACTTTCAAAAATTACATTTTGGTCACTAGCCAAAATGTCAACCTTCCGAACCTCATTTTCCAAAATTGATTTCACAGTTCACTTTTATATAATAAAAGATGATTTTAGAACATTTTTCCATATTTTTAATGCAACCCGAACTAGGCTTTCCTAAATTCACTCTTATATATTCGATCAGCACTTTGACCGAACCGGTCAACACCCAAAACTTCTGAGCCCAAAACCGGGGCGTTACAAAAAGAAACATAGGAAAGAGAAGGAATGAACCAGCCCATCACACTCACATCAGCCCAAGAAGCCCAAGAGAGTGCTCAAAGGAAACAAGGCTGTCATGACACGCTTGGTGACAACCTTCACCAGCTGTCGTGACAGACACGCAATGACAAACTATCACCAGCTGTCGCGACAGACACGCAACAGACACGGGAAAAATACGGAAACGCGTAACAGACGCATCCAGAAACCGCGTGATAGCTGGCTCCATTTTCCACACCAATCTTTACAACTTAAACGGGCAAAAATCCCATTCTATATAAACCCTCACTCCCTTTTCATTTTTCACCTTCATTCTACTCTCTCTACTCTGTTTCAGAATATTTTTTTAGGTTTCAGTTTTTCTTTCATTCATTTTTTCCACAGCACCCGTACAATGACGATAAGATCAACCCGCAGAAGCTCTGCCTCCACCTCTGCCGTAGTAGTCTCCACTCCCACACACAATAGAATCTGAAGAAGGTTCAACTCTACAGAAATGGAGAAACGATACTACGAATCTTTTTAGAAAAGAAAAATGTGGGAATAGAGGGGTTTTACTTACCAGGAGAAGAGGGGAGATCTGGGTTTAGAGGGGTGCATCGCAAAAAGAATCATCCGTCTGAAATGGCAGATGTTTGCTGAGCAAGCACAGGAAATGAATCTCACCCTCGTTCGAGAGTTCTATGCTGCAAATCCCACCAAGGACACATCTGAAGTCACCATCAGGGGTAAGACAATTGAGTTAGAACAAACTTATATCAATTCCTTCTATGGCATTTATGTGGGAAGACAAGAGGACACACACAGACGGTTCATCGAAAATCTGTCGCCATCAGACTACGACAGCATCATGGCAGACCTCACCATAGAAGGCACTAGCTGGAATGATGATCCAAAACATCGGTGGACCGTTCGAAGGACTCAACTCACACCTGCTGCCAAGCTATGGAACCACTTCCTGAAGAAATGCCTCATGCTCACTTCACACACACGACAGTGGATAGACAAAGGCTGCCCCTCGTTCATTCCATTATAAATGAACGACAGATCAACGTGGGGAAGTACATTCTCAATGGAATTTTCGAGTGCGCACAGAAGGATAAAGGTCCCCTTTTCTTCCCTCACTTGATCACATCCCTATGTAGAGCAAAGAACGTCCCTAAGATTGAAGAGGATGTCAAGTCCAAGGCAGGGGTTGGACACAACAAAACCATTACAACGTGATGGAGCTCAAGGCAGCCACACCAGTGGCATACATCGACCCTTCTGCCACGATAGAGCCCACGACAAAACCTGACTCAGTAGAGCCTGATCAGACACAACACACGACAGAGCCATCTGCCATGCCAACAGACACTTCCTTCAGCCACATCATCCACCTTCTGTAACGAATGGAGGCACGATAACAAGGATTGATGGAGTATATAAGGGATTTCAACACTGCAACGACAAATTTTATTAAAGTTGAACTTAATTTTCCCAACGTGTAGTTTCCTCATTTTCTAGAAAATCTTATTTCTGCCCTATCACATATCCCCTCAAAGACCACACCGACAGCTGCTTCCGCCTTTCCATCTGCCGCAACAGGACCAGGCGAAAGAAGGTCTGCATCACCCTTGGTTACTCCTACCTCACCCAAGGATGCCCCTCCCAAGGAGAAAGACCAGCCCTCTCGAAGAGTCAAGAGAAAAGAACCAGTGCCAGAAATCGATCCAAAATATTTCGAGGATTTCTCCTCTTCTTCAGTCTGGCAAGATGATTCAGACTCTGAACCTTCTGTCGTACACCAAATAGCCATGGACTTCCCTCCTATGAAGAAAAAGAAGCTTGATCTCGATGTAGAGGAACCCTGCCACGACAGTGGAGATGGCAGCAAAAACAGTAGCATAAGTGATAGTGAGCTTGAGATTCTAGACAAAGCTCCAAAAATTTCACCTACCAGAATCCAGCCACCTCGAGAGGCAAAGAAAAAGGCAGCCTCATCCTCTCCAACTATGAAGGAAGCCTCAGCTTCAAAAGTAACTGCCCGCCGACAGCTCCGCATAGACGACATAAGTGACGACAACAATGTTGCACTTCAACTTTAGTTTCTTACTCCTCCTGTCTTATGTGTTTCTATTTTCTATTTGTGATGTTTTTTTATCTTTATGTTTTTGTTTGTCATGCATTGAGGACAATGCAACCCTCGAGTTTGGGGGTAGGCAATCCTCTTTTTATTAATAGACTACTTATACTTTGTGTAAAAAAATGGCTTAAGTTTTTGAACTTCTCTTACCCGCCGCGGTATTCACTATCGTGACAATAGCTTTAGAATGTTTTAGGAAGTATTTAGAGCCTTACTATAGTTCTGAACTCTTAAAACACCTTTGTGACTTATATGTTGTTAAGACTCTATTAGTAAGCTTAGAATAGGAAGCTTAGCCACTTGAGTTAGAAAAAAAACTTAAGACTCAGATTTACTCCTAGAGGTGCCTAACACTGGCTCTAGAAAGAAAACTAGAGGTGCTCGAAAATGGCTCTAGGAAGATAACTAGAGGTGCCCGAAACCGGCTCTAGTAGAAATAGAAAGACTTCAATATAAGTTAGGAAGAAAACTAGAGTTGCTCGAAATTGGCTCTAGTTAAGAATTATTTTTTAAGTAAAACTCAAGTGAGTTGAGTAACTATTCTTGTTGCTAAAGAGTCTAGGCACATATTTAGTCACAAAACCTGCACACTCACACCAGAATTATAGTATTGCTTCGAATAAGTCCGTAAACATCTGAAAAGGTATTGATTTTGATGGTGAAGGTGCTTTAGGTAATGATTGTTCATTGAGTTAAGCCAAAGCCAAAAAGTTTCATTCTTAGTTAGATTGCATTTGCTTGAGGACAAGCAATAATATGAGTTTGGGGGTGTGTTGAGTGCATAAATGTTCTATATTTTAACCCTCATTTATCTATATTATTGATGCACTCAAGCATATTTAGTTGCATTTTAGGATAGAATTTGTATAAACATCACAAATATATAATTTTGCACAGATACTGCTGATTTCGGTTAATTATTCCAGGTACCTGTCGTGGCAGCATCCAGGGCAGCAGAGAAATAGAAGATAACTACAAGCTGGAGTGAAGGGTTGAAGAAAACTGTCTCATACATCACTGTCGTGACATCTGCAGTGACAAAAGTGGCGATAGTGCAGAGATGGAAAATTCGAAGTGGAGTTCAACTGAGAGAGGATTTCAAGCCTGATTTTTGTAGACCACTCGCATAATTTTTGGAGCCCATAAGCACAAGGAAGGCCTTTCTCAAAGTTTGAGGAGAAAGTCAAAGCAAGAAGATATGGTGAACCAAAGGACGTTTACTCAGAGATTTAGTCTTTAAATAAATTGTACTTTAATTCAAACTAGAATTCTTGGCCATTAAGAAAGCTTACACCCAATGCCTAGATATATGCTTGTATTTCGATAAGGGAGGGAATAACTTAGCTCCTAGCTGTCTTCCATAAAAAACCCTAGCTTTTCCCTTCTTTATCATGTTCTAAACCTTCCCCGGGGCTAAGGGTTGACTTGTAAAGTAGTTGTAAGGGTTATACTGTTTCTTAGGTTTTTCTGTTCAATCAATAAAACTTCAAGTTTATTTACTCTGGTTTCAACATCTCATAAGAGTACCGGGACAACATTGTGAGGTTATCTATTTACTTAATATCGGGAGAGTTAAGTATAAAGAAGGAGTAAATATAGTTTTCCAGTTTATGGTTAAACTATCTTGGCCTAGGGATATGTACAAGGTTAAGCGGCTAAAGAAGAATTCACAAACTTCGGTGTTCATCTTTCAATTCACACAGGGAGGTATCATCCAAGACGTGTTCGCTGACAAAACTTGGACCTAGGGATAGACAAGTCACAACAGGGGTTCTTGCTGAATTTGAAGTAACAAATTTGTTGATCGCTGCCGCGACAACAGCAGACCTCTGCCGTGACAGGCTCGACGACATAAGCAACAAAAATCCTCTAAACAGTGCAACACCTACACGAAGGAACAAATCAATACCAACCTACTTTACCAATCTTGTTTCTTCGTCTAATATAGTTTATCTTCAAGAATTCTCAAAATACCTTATTAAATCTATGTCTTTTCTTGTACATAGTTTTAAAGTTAGAAGTATTTTCAATCCCTGTGGAGACGATATCCGACACTTTGTATCACTATATTACTTGCGTCGTGTATACTTGTACTCAATTGCGATAGTCTTATTTATACGCAACATTTGTTATAGTCATTAAACATTGCTATTGAACATTGTTATTAAAATTAAAACATTGTAAGCATTTGACATCGTATTGATCATTGGACATTGATTTGATGTTAATATCGAACCTTGGATTTGAACGGACTTTGGATATAATTGGCATGCCTTAGAATTCATGAGCTCAATTGTCCCTAGGCTACGACCTATATTGATTTGGCGAGGCGGAGGGATGTGTTTTAGTATTGGTCATGTTGGCGAGGTGGAGGGACTAGACAATTTATTGATTTGGTGAGGCGTAGGAATTCACGTATCCACTATCTTGATTCAATCCAAGGGTTAATAATGAACTTGATGTGTTAAACATTGCATATTGGAACATGAAATTGATATTGATAAGCATGAGATGATGTACATGCATCATTCATTGATATTTACATTGTATATGACTACCTCACTAGGCAATGTATGCCTAATGTGTATTATCTCATTCATTTCAGGTTGAAAGATCATTGTGGTTGAAGACCGGATAGTTGAGGCAAAACAAGTCACTACAAGCCTAAAATAATGTATTTTGACCTTACGAACTTCTAGGAAGGTGGCAACGTAGTTGAACTAGTCTTATGTGCCCATTTTGGTATGCTTGCAATGTGTATAAGTTGTAGTGTGATTAAAGGCCCTAAAATGACTTTTGGTAAGGCTAAAAGTGGGTAAAAATGGCATATATGGCTCATATAGGTGAAAATCTAGTAAACGCATTCAAATGATCATGAAATTTGGCATGCCGATAGTTTATAGCATTGAAATATCGTGTGTAAAATTTCATTGCATTTGAACATCGTTTGATAGGTCAATTCGATTAAAAACTAGCAAAAATCAGTCATTACAGGTTAGGCCGTATCGATACGGGGTAATGGCGTATCGATACGGGTAATGGGCAAAGTCAATCCAGGTTGACCATCATACACCCATATCAAAACAACATCAAGGTGTTTCGATACAGAGTTAGTCAAGTTGGTTAAAAGACATAAATTGAAGGTTTACTATGTTCACATATTAGTCTCTGAATTTAGGATGAATTAATTAGAAGAGTAAATGAACTCCGATTAGTATGGAAATTTACAGACTTGTTAATATTGTATTGAATTTCATTATAGTATAATCAATTGCATCGAAGGACCTCTAATTTATCATATTTATAGTTTAGTCCCTAAAACATGAAACAACTTATGAATTGGTCCTAAATAACTAATTAGCGTTTCATATTGGTGTATTGGACTAAGATGAATGTTCGGTAAAGTTTTATAGTATAACATTGTCCACATATTGTCTATGAATTGAAATTTTATTACACCGACTACCGTATTGTTCATTGGTAACACGCTCCGACCTAGTTTTTGACCAAGCCGAGAATAAATGTTACATTTGTGGTATCAGATCCAGGTTTAGTCAATTCTAGGACTAAACCGAAGCTTATTACATTGTTATTGTGTTACTTTTCCACCTAGGAGTTATATGTTGTGTATATTGTTGAGTGCATAAATGTTCTATATTTTAACCCTCATTTATCCATACTATTGATGCACTCAAGCATGTTTAGTTGCATTTTAGGATAGAATTTGCAGAAACATCACATATAGATAATTTTGCATAGATACTGCTAATTTTGGTTAATTCTTGCAGGTACCTGTTGTGGCAGCATCTAGGGCAGCAGAGGAAAATAAGATAACTTCAGAGCTGGAGTGAAGAGTCGAAGAAAACTGCCTCATACATCACTGTCGTGACAGAAGTGGTGATAGTGAAGATAATAGAGATGCAAAATGCGAAGTGGAGTTCAACTAAGAGAGGATTTCAAGCCTGATTTTTTGTAGACCACTCGCATAATTTTTGGAGCCCAGAAGCACAAGGAAGGCCTTGCCCAAAGTTTGATGAGAAAGTCAAAGCAAGAAGATATGGCGAACTAAAGGACGTTTACTCAGAGATTTAGTCTTTAAATAAATTGTACTTTAATTCAAACTAGTATTCTTGGCCATTAAGAAAGCTTACACCCAAGGCCTATATATATGCTTGTATTTCGACAAGGGAGGATAACCTAGCTCCCAGTCGTCTTCCATCATAAACCCTAGTTATTCTCTTCTTCATCATGTTCTAAACCTTCCCCAAGGCTAAGGGTTGATCTTGTAAAGTAGTTGTAAGGGTTAAACTGTTTCATAGGTTTTTCTGTTCCATCAATAAAACTTCAAGTTTATTTACTCTAGTTTCAACATCTCATAAGAGTATCGGGATAGCATTGTGAGGTTATCTATTTACTTAATATCGGGAGAGTTAAGTATAAGGAAGAAGTAAATACAGTTTTCCAGTTTATGGTTAAACTATCTTTGCCTAGGGATCTGTAAAAGGTTAATCAGCTAAAGAAGAATTCACAAACATCAATGTTAATCCTTCGATTCACGCCGGGAGGTATCATCCAAGACGTGTTCGCCGATAGAACTTGGACTTAGGGATATGACAGACAACAGGGGTTCTTGCCGAACTTGAAGTAACAGAGTTGTTGTTCGCTGTCGTGACAATAGAGAACCTCTACCGCGACAGGCTTGACGACATAAGCAACAAATATCCTCTGAACAGTGCAACACCTGCACTACGGAACAAATCAATACCAGTCTACTTTATCAATCTGATTTCATCATCTATTATAGTTTATCTTCAAGAATTCTCAAAGCACCTTATTAAATCTATCTCTTTTCTTGTGCAGAGTTTTAAGGTTAGAAGTATTTCCAGTCCTTGTGGAGACGATATCCGATACTTTGTATCACTATATTACTTGCTTCATGTAAACTTGCACTCAATTGCGATAGTCTTATTTACACGCAACAAGTTTTTGGCGCCGTTGTCGGGGACTGGCAACATACCTTTACCTTTAATTACTGTACTTTTTATTTTTATTTCTTTTCTATTTCTGGTTGTTATATTTCCCTGTCCTTTTCACAAGGTCTTCTTCTCATGCTTATGCACAGATCGAGACGCGGTACAGATTCAGAATACGAACTAGACCCGGAAATCGATCGTACGTACCATCTCAGGAACCAAGCCCGACTCCTGATTGAGAGAAAGCGCTATCTTGAGAAACGAATTGAAGCAATGGAAAATGAATGACAAGGTGTTGGGGTAGGTAACAACAACAACAACAACCCCAAGGTTGATGTTATTCCTCCTGCTAATGCTCAAGACAACCGGCAAGCTCCTGTTGCACCGACAGCACGACATACATGTCGAGAGTATATGGACAATGATCAAGTTGAACTGCAAACTACACTGCCAGACGCGGAAGCTGAACACTTCAGACTAAAACATGTGATGTTCAACATGATAAATTCAACTGGACAATTTGGCCGTTCTGCTACAGAGGATGCACGCGAGCACTTGAAGACCTTCCAGGAGATCTGTGGATCATTTAGACAACCTGGAATAATCTCGAAAGTGCCGAGACTCCGACTATTTCCCCATTCATTGAGGGATAGAGCAAAAACCTGGTGGAATAAGTTAACACCGGGTTCAATAAGAACTTGGGCAGATCTTTGCCGTGAATTCCTTTCTCGTTTTAATCCTTCTCTTTTCACTGAAAGATTACGTAACAAAATTGTTACTTTTCAACAAGAAGATGATGAACCAATGCACGAGGCATGTGACCATTTTACGAATCTCTTACGAAACTGCTCGATGCACGGATTCCCTGTATGGAACAAGGTAGTAAAATTCTACAATGCTGCCAATGCACCCACTCGAATGAGGATAGATTCGGAAGCTAATGGTTTGTTACTTGACAAAGAGCCAAAAGATGCAATGCTTGTGCTGAAAAGGTTGGCAAAGAACGACGAACAATTCCCCACAAAACGAAGATGAGGAAGACGAGGAGTATCTGTCAAGGAACACGAATCTAACAACTCGGTAAAAACCCAATTAGCATACATCACCAAGGTAGTTGAAAACCTGCAGCGAAAGAACGAATCTAAGGCGGTATTTTCTGCCAAAGAGATGTGTGAAAATTGCAGTGGAAACCACAGTACAGAGGAGTGTCCCCTACAGTTGGAAACATGAATGTATGTTGGAAACTACAACAAGAATAAACGCTACGACTCCAACAATTATAACCCAAACTGGAGGAAGAACCCTAAATTTGCCTGGAGTAACCCAGACAATGCTTTGAATCCTCCAGTCCAAAATAATTAAAATCAAGGAGTTCCCAGAATACTGTCACGACAGCAGCCACAACAGAAGCTGTCATCATCCATAAGTACATTAGAACAGACTCTAGCAACCTTCATGTCTCAAACTGGAGCATATATGGCCAAAATGGATCACTTTGTCAAGAAGACTGAAACATTCATGGATATAACAGACATGAGAATGACAAACAATGAGGCTACTTTAAAGTCTCTAGAGACACATATGGGTCAGGTCGCCCAATTCATCAACACCAGACAGAATGGAGGATACCCTAGTGATACTGAGGTCACTAGAAAACCAACCTATGAGCAGGGTAAAGCTATAACAACGAGAAGTGGAAAACAGATACAAGGGCCAAAAATTAAAGAGACACCTAGTGAGGAACCGACCATACAGACACCTACCGAAAACACTACCCCGACAGACGTTAAACAAGCTGCTGTCGCCAAACCTGCCACGACAACAGAAGAATGTGAGGAGGCGGTAGAAGAAGTTGAAGAATCTGAGCCTCCTAAGATCCGAATCCCATGCGAAGGACGTCTCGAAGATTTCTGTCCTCCACCCTTTTTCCACAACCGTTGAAGAAACAGAAACATGAGTACCAGGTTAAGAAGATCTATGATGTTTTTAAGCAAGTACATATCAATATTCCGTTGGTTGAGGCCATTAAGCATATGCCTGGTTATGCCAAGTTCCTTAAAGATGCAATGTCTAGGAGATCCAGACTTGGGGAGTTTGAAACTGTAGTCATGAAAGAAGGTTGCGTGGCAATCTTACATAACCGTACACCCCCAAAGAAGAAGGATCCTGGGAGTTTCATTATACCATGCATAATAGGTGATCAGTATGTGGGTAAGGCATTTTGTGATCTTGGAGCTACTATTAATCTAATGCCCAAATCTGTCTTTCAAAAATTAGGTATTGGACAAGCAAGACCCACAATAGTTATGCTTCAATTGGCAGACCGCTCTTACGTACAACCGGAAGGAAAAATTGAAGATATCCTGGTAAGAGTGGATAAATTCATATTTCCCGCTGACTTTCTTGTTCTAGACTGTGAAGCAGACGAGAATGCACCGATCATCCTAGGGCGACCCTTCCCAGTCACAGGTAGAACAATGATCGATGTAGAGAAGGGAGAACTGACCATGAGAGTCAACGACCAACAAATAAAACTAAATGTTCTTAGGCCATAAAACAAGCTGATGTATAGGAAGAATGTAAGTCAACATCAAAGGTAGTTGTAGACCAACCCTGCATCAAATCAAGCTGTCACGATAGACAAATTGGTCATTGTCGCCACAGCCACCTAGAAGACTGCCACGTCAGTACTGGTGACAGCAACTCCTTAGACAATGACACATCTGACACTGAAGATCTTGAGGAGGTATATTGGATAGGCATGCGTCCAGGTAAGTTCTTCGAACCTCTGAACTATACCTCTAACAAACATGTAATTCAAAAGCCTTTCATAGATCAGCCACTTGCTTTAGATCTTAAACCCCTGCCAGGGCAACTTAAACATGTTTTTCTTGGTCTCAATGATATGTTGCCCGTGATCATCTCTTCTAAGTTGATGCAGGAACAGGAACAACAACTGATTGGTATGCTTCAAAAGCATAAGAAGGCAATTGAATGGACCATTGCCGATATTCAGGGTATCAGTCCGTCAATTTGCATGCATAAAATCCTCTTGGAGGATGATAATAAGCCAACAATAGATGCTCAGAGATGATTAAATGAAGCTATGTGAGAGGTGGTGCGAAAGGAAATTATCAAGTGGCTTGATGCTGGAATTATTTATGCCATCTTGGATAGCATGTGGGTGAGCCCTGTGCAAAGCGTACCCAAGAAGGGAGGAATAACTGTCCTAACGAACAAGGATAGTTAGATAATCTTAACCAGGATTGTGACTAGTTGGAGGGTTTGTATGGATTACCGGAAGCTTAATAATGCTACCCGGAAGGACCACTTCCCCTTGTCTTTTATTGACCAAATGCTCGATAGATTAGCGAGAAAATCTTACTATTGTTTCCTTGATGGTTATTCAGGTTACAATCAGATCTCCATTGCACCAGAGGACCAAAAGAAGACAACCTTCACATGCCCCTATGGAACATACGCCTTTAGGAGAATGCCATTTGGACTATGTAATGCACCATTAACTTTTCAGCGGTGTATGATGGCTATATTCGCTGATATGGTAGAATATTTCCTAGAGATCTTCATGGTTGACTTTTACGTCTTTGGAGATAGCTTCAACAACTGCCTAGGCAACTTGAAGAAAGTGCTTGAAAGATGTGAAGAGGCAAATCTTGTACTAAACTGGGAAAAATGCCATTTTATGGTAGATGAGGGCATAGTGTTGGGACACAAAGTCTCTTGTCGTGGCATAGAAGTGGACAACGCTAAAATCGAAGTCATCAAAAAACTGCCGCCACCCACCACTGTCAAGGGCATTAGGAGTTTCTTAGGACACGCAGGTTTTTATCGTAGGTTTGTTGCTAATTTTTATAAGATTACTAAACCAGTGTGTCTCTTGTTGGAACAGAATAATGCCTTTGACTTCAATTTCGAATGTACTGAAGCATTCAAGACACTGAAAGAGAAGCTGATAACAGCCCCAATAGTACAACCACCAGAATGGAGTTTACCATTCGAGATAATGTGTGATGCTAGTGACTATGCTGTGGGGACATCACTAGGCAGCGGAAGAAGAAACTCTTCCACGTAATATACTATGCCAGCAAGACCTTAAACGATGCCCAGATAAACTACACCACGACAGAGAAGGAGTTGCTAGTTGTGGTATTCGCCTTTAACAGGTTCAAACCATACGTGATTGGAACAAAAGTGGTGGTTCACACGGATCATTCAGCAATAAATACATGTTCACCAAGAAGGATGCAGGACCACGATTGATATAGAAATCAAAGACAGAAAGGGAACAGAAAACCAAGTAGCTGATCACTTGTCAAGACTGGACCTGGGAAAGGATCAAGATGAAAACAAGGTTAGCGTACAAGAGACTTTCCCTGATGAGCAGTTATCACTGCCATGGAAGTACACACAAGTGCTGCCGCGATAGCCACGATGACAGGTAAGTTTTCTGATGTTCCTTGGTATGCCAACATTGTAAACTATCTCGTTAGTGGTTCTTGCCGAACTTGAAGTAACAGAGTTGTTGATCGCTGTCACGACAATAGCAGACTTCTGCCGCGACATGTGCTGCCGCGACAGGCTCACTTTCATAAGCAACAGAAATCCTCTGAACAGTGCAACACCTGCACTACGGAACAAATCAATACCAGCCTACTTTATCAATCTGATTTCTTCATCTATTATAGTTTATCTTCAAGAATTCTCAAAACATCTTACTAAATCTATCTCTTTTCTTGTGCAAAGTTTTAAAGTTAGAAGTATTTCCAGTCCCTGTGGAGACGATATCCGATACTTCGTATCACTAAATTACTTGCGTCATGTATACTTGCACTCAATTGCGATAGTCTTTTTTACACGCAACATATATTGTGACTTGTCGACTAATCCGATCTTTTATATAGATATATCTAAAACTAACGAAGCTCACATTGACGAGCTTGCCACCGGCTCCTCTAATCGTGAAGAAGTTTGTGACTGCAATGAGGGCTGAACAAGTTATCCAACCCATTGCTCCCACTGTCCAACATACTTGAGCTCCCATGGACAAGTTGTCCTAGTATCGAGCTTATACCTTTACAAGTCAGGATGATGATAATCCTGAGATTGCGGAGTATCGGTTGGATAAAACCCCTCGAATCCTGAACAAGCAATTATTGTGCTCAGGCGAGCACAAACTCGAGTGTGCCCTCGTGTTGCTGGCTGACGAGACACTTCATTGGTGGGAGACTACTACTTTCACAGTCTCCGAGGGTACTGTAACTTGGGAGTTCTTTCTTAAAGAATTTTGCAAGAAGTACATGGGTGAGTTCTATCTTGCTGAAAGGCGAAGTATCTTTCTCCACCTCAAACAAGACGGACGACCGATCGAGTAGGACATCCATGACTTTTGCAAGTATTGTAGATGCAGTGCTGAATACATCAAGAAGGAGGAAAATAAATGCCAGATGTTCATAGTAGGGCTCAATGATGAGTTATGCCCTATGTTTACTGCATTGAGCATCATTGATTTCCAAGACCTGGTGAACCGAGTTAAGGCCACCGAAGCTGCACATAGGGCTCAACGAGCCGGTGGGTTTGATAAATCTGAGAAGAGGTTTAGGGATGATTCTCGACCTCTTTAACCCCCTTAACCCTGCCTGGACGGTTGACCCGAATTAAGAAAGTCACACGGGGAAAACCAAAGTCAACCCGAAAGTCAACCTTGATTAACGACCCTTTTTTTTCTTTTTAATCTTGTCTAGATGCATATTAACCCTTAGATATGATCATACCACAGCATACTCAAAGATCATAAACATCAAAGATCAAACAGGGACCCAATTGAACAAATTACAACTTTAGGGAACAAATTGTAATTTCTGATAAATATAAGGACTTAACCCAAATTAAAGTTACCAGCTTGTAATTAATCAGGTTTCATGCTTCACTGTGAAATTTCATCTCAAAAGGACATCCCAAACTCATACAATTGCGCAAACAAGATTCAGGACCAAAATGTAAACAATTCAAAACATTTAACTGCCAATGTCAGCCCCTAACGGTCACCCGTTCCGAAACTGGCAGAGCCCGTTTCGAAACGCGGGGCCGTTCCGCAACGCGTACCGCAACACGAGCTGGCAGTAGCCAAACCGTTTCGGAACGGTCCCTCCCGTTTCGGACGCCTGGGCTTGTTTAAGGCACCTGTTCCGAAACGGGTGGCACTGTTCCGAAACACCCTTGGCAGATTGCCCCAAAACGCATTCTTAAACATGCAATTAAACATCCAATCATGCTCCAATTGCCACCAAACTTTACCAGCATGCAATTCAACATATATAAGACATACTTGCATCAACAATTCATCAAAACAACATCATATACGAAAAGCCCCAAATCTATAGGCATGCTTCCTACACAAGCAAGCCATACAAGCATAAACTTCCAATTCAAGCATATAAAGGCCAAACACTAAAACCAGCATTCTCATCAACATTCAACATACTTAGGGAGTTCAAAACCTCTCCCAAAACATACACATGGGTCCCCCATTGCCAAATTACCAAAAGCTAAAAGTGTACTTAAGAAACCTTCCATACTTTGAGCTTTACTTTCACTTGATTGCTTGCCCTTCTTGCTGCCCTCAAGGTACTCTAATGTTCTGCATTATTGAATTAAGAAAACGAAAGAGAGCGTAAGCAAAAGCTTAGTGAAGAATGCTCATAAAACCATTCAATAATGCATTTATAAAACATTTATAAATCATGCTTCAAATCATCAATTGCTCATGCTCAAAAGCATACTTAAAACAAGCATCTCATGCTTCATATCATAACATGTCATATTGGCCACAAGTGATAAGTTCCATTTCTTTAAAAACAAGTTCATCAACTTTCACCCCAAGGACTTTTAAACACCTTGGCCCCAAGGACTTTTAAACACCTTGGCCCATGGACTTTTAACCACCATGGAAAGGACTACACAAGGACTTTTAACCACCTTTGTGTCCGTATCAAGTTTCACCCCAAGGACTTTTAAACACCTTGGCCCCAAGGACTTTTAAACACCTTGGCCCCATGGAGTTTTAAACACCATGGAAAGGATCACACAAGGACTTTTAACCACCTTTGTGTCCATGACAAGAACCATCCAAGGACTTTTAACCACCTTGATGTTCTTAAGTAAACAAGGCTCACTCAAGGACTTTTAACCACCTTAGTGACCTTAACCTTTTCAAAACATCACTTGCCAATATACATCATTTTCATCAATTAATCCACTATTTTAAAGCATTAAACCAAGCCATATACATCATGCATTTAAAAGCATCAAACCACATTTTATCAATGTACAAAAAACAAGGAACTCTTACCTTGAGCTTCCTTCAACATATGGCTTACAACAACAGCAAATACCATGCTAAATCATGCTTTCAAAACAGTATTTAAATCATGCAATAAACCACATTGCATCACAACAAAATCATGGCCACCACTAGAGAGTACTTTCCGAAAACTTACACTTGAGCTTAGCAAAGTTGTTTAGACTTATACTAAGCTCCCAAGACATTGGTTTCAAAGCCGAAAACCCAATTTCACTCACCGATTCCACTTCGCCTCTTGCCGAAGCACCAAATCAAGCTTCCGGATCAACAACTCTTGGATCCAAAGATGCCTCCCCTCCAAACTTGAGTTTCTCCTCTTTTTGGAATCAAAAACCTTGATGAATCAAGTGGCAAATGATGAGGTTTTGTAGATATGTTGATTAGGAATCAAAAGAGAGTTGAAAGGAGGGATTTAGGTGAGAAAATCAGAAACAATTCTCTGGAAAGATAGTGTTTGGGTTGAGAGAAAATGAGAGAAAAGGAAATTGAAAAGTTAGTTATCAAAATAGCCAAAATGGCTTTCCCTCCTCTTTTGATATGTTTTAAAATCAGAATATAGCTTAAAATATCTTAGAAAAATCTGGAGAAACTACTTTTGGAATAATAGCTCCTTAAAGATTCAAAGTTTCAACCCTTTCGAAAACAGTCACCAAACTTTCAAAAATTACATTTTGGTCACTAGCCAAAATGTCACCCTTCCAAAACTCATTTTCCAAAATTGATTTCACAGTTCACTTAATTATATTAAAAGATGATTTTAGAACATTTTTCCATATTTTTAATGCAACCCGAACTAGGCTTTCCTAATTTCACCTCTTTAGATTCGAACAGCACTTTGACCAAACCGGTCAACGCCCAAAACTACTAAGCCCAAAACCGGGGCGTTACAACTCTCCCCCCTTAAGAAATTTTGTCCTCGAAATTTACCTGAAGGAAAGAGATAAGGAAACTGCTTCAGCATGTCTTCCTTCCGCTCCCACGTGGCTTCCTCAACACCTCGATGCTTCCACAGCACCTTCACCAACTCAATGGTCTTGCCACGAAGAACCTTGCTATCCGAATCTAGAACCTTCACCGGTTCCTCATCATAGGTCAAATTCGGATTCAATTCCACTTCCTCCACAGGCATCACATGCGAAGGATCAAATCTATACTTCCGGAGCATAGAAACATGGAACACATCATGAATCTTCTCCAACTCTTGAGGTAACCTCAACCGATACGCAACAGGACCCACACGCTCAACCACCTCATATGGTCCAATGTACCTAGGGCTCAACTTACCCTTCCGGCCAAACCTCATCACCTTCTTCCAAGGCGAAACCTTCAAGAACACATGGTCACCCACCACATACTCTATCTCCTTATGCTTCAATTCCGCGTAAGACTTTTGCCGATCAGAGGCAGCCTTCAACCGCTCACAGATAAGCTTCACCTTCTCAGTGGTCCCTTTCAACAAAGCCGGCATCGAAACCAACTTTTGACCAGTTTCAGCCCAACAAAGAGGAGTCCTACACTTCCTCCCATACAGAGCCTCATAAGGTGCCATCTGTATACTCGCCTGATAACTATTGTTATAAGCGAACTCAACCAAAGGCAGATGCTTCTCCCAAGAACCTTGGAACTCAATCACGCAGCACCTCAACATATCCTCCAGATCTGAATAACTCGTTCAGACTGACCATCCGACTGAGGATGATAGGATGTACTGAAATGCAACCTTGTACCCAGAGCTTGATGCAAACACTGCCAGAAACGCGATGTGAACCTCGGATCCCTATCCGACACAATCGACTTAGGCACACCATGCAGCCTCACAATCTCAGCAATGTACAGCTCTTCCAGCTTATCCAAAGAGAACGTAGTATGCACAGGCAAGAAATGCGCACACTTCGTCAGGCGATCCACAATCACCCAAACAGAATTCTTCTTCGAAGGAGACAAAGGTAAACCAGATACAAAATCCATGGTAACCCTTTCCCACTTCCATTCAGGGATTTTCAACGGTTGCAACAACCCTGAAGGAACCTGATGTTCAGACTTAACTCGCTGACACACCAAACACTTGCTCACAAACTCCGCAACATCTTTCTTCAAACCCACCCAATAGTACTCATCACGAAGATCACGGTACATCTTAGTACTACCAGGATGCATAGCAAAAGGACTACTATGACCTTCAGTCAGAATAGCACGCCTCAACTCAGCATCAGCAGGCACTACTATCCGACTCCCAAAACACAACACACCATCATCATTAAAGCAGAAATCCGAAGGTCTACCCTCCGCGATATCCTGAACATGAGACACCAAGGAATCATCCAGCAACTGCTTATCCTTGATCAACTGAACCATAGACGGCTTCACTTGCAACTCAGCAACAAGACCACCATCTCGCGATATACTCAAGCTAGCAAACATAGCCCTCAGCTCAACAGCTACTTTCCTACTCAAGGCATCCGCAACAACATTAGCCTTTCCAGGATGGTACTCAATCGTCAGATCATAATCCTTGAGCAATTCCAACCAACGACGCTGCCTAAGATTCAACTCCTTCTGTGACATCAGATACCTCAAGCTCCTGTGATCCGTGTACACAGTACATTTCTCACCATACAGATAATGCCTCCAGATCTTCAGAGCAAAAACCACTGCAGCCAGCTCAATATCATGCGTAGGGTAATTGCGCTCATGCACTTTCAACTGTCGCGATGCATAAGCCACCACCTTACCCTCTTGCATCAGCACACATCCCAAGCCAACATAGGATGCATCACTATAGACCACAAACTCTTTCCCTGATTCAGGCTGAACCAAGATAGGAGCTTGCGTCAAAGCCGCCTTCAGCTTCTCAAAAGTCTGCTGTCTCGCTTCCGTCCACTCATACTTAACATCCTTTTGCAACAGTTTCGTCAAAGGAGCAGCAATCTTAGAAAAACCATCCACAAACCTTCGGTAGTATCCCGCCAAACCAAGGAAACTACGGACCTCATGAACAGACTTAGGAACCTTCCAGTTCATCACCGCCTCGATCTTCTGAGGATCAACACGAATCCCCTCAGCTGAGACCACATGCCCAAGAAACACCACCTCCTTAAGCCAGAACTCACACTTGCTCAGCTTAGCATAAAGCTGATTCTCCAACAAAGCTTGCAGCACAATCCTCAAATGCTCTTCATACTCCTCCTCAGTATGCGAGTACACGAGGATATCATCAATGAACACCACAACGAACTTGTCCAGGTATTCATGAAACACACGGTTCATCATGTCCATGAAAGCAGTAGGAGCATTTGTCAAACCAAACGGCATCACAAGGAACTCATAATGCCCATACCTTGTCCTGAAAGCTGTCTTAGGCACATCCACATCTTTCACCTTCAACTGGTAATACCCTGACCTCAAATCAATCTTAGAGAACACAGCAGCTCCCCAAAATTGATCAAAGAGATCATCAATCCTCGGCAAAGGATACCGATTCTTGATAGTCAACTTGTTCAGCTGACGGTAATCAATGCACATTCTCATAGTGCCATCTTTCTTCTTCACAAACAAGACCGATGCTCCCCAAGGTGATACACTCGGCTGGATGAAACCACGATCAAGCAGCTCTTGCAACTGCGTCTTCAGCTCCTTCTGCTCCTTAGGTGCCATTCTATAGGGAGTAATGGACACAGGAGTTGTATTCTCATACAGCTCAATTCCAAACTCCACCTCGCAATTAGGAGGTAAACCAGGCAACTCCTCAGGAAAAACACCAGGAAACTCCTTCACAACTCTGATATCTTGCACCCTCAACTCCTTAGAGCTAGGATTCATCACAAAAGCTAGATAAGCTTCGCAACCTTGCCTCAGCATCCTGCTCGCCTCCAAGGTAGACACCACATTGGCAAGAAACTTCACATTCTCACCAACCACAACCACTTCATAATCATCCGCAAGCTTAAGCGAAACTCTCTTATTTTCACAATCCACAACAGCACGATGCTCAGCAAGCCAATCCATACCAAGGATCACATCAAAACCATAAAAGGGAAACTTCATAAGATCAACATGAAAAACATGTTCTTGAACAACCAAGGGACACCTTCTATAAAGCTTTCGAGTCACAACAGTTTCACCAAAAGAACTAGTGACACGAACACCAACATCCAAAGACTCAACAGGCAAACCAAGCAATTCAGCATGCTCACGCAAAATGTAAGAATGCGTAGATCCAGAATCAATCAAAGAAAGCAATGATAAGGATTGCAAAGTAAAGGTACCTGCAATCACATCTGCATCATTCCTTCCCTCACGCTGAGCATACACTCTCGCTTGGCCTCCACCTTCAGGCTGAATAGCCACAACATGGGTTACTCCACGACCACCTTCCTCACGCCTCTGGAAATTACCTCGGCCGCGCCCACGACCTCTTTGCGGTGCAGCAACAACAGGAGCACGCACCTGATCACCAGCCAACCTAGGACAATCTCGCCTCAAGTGGTCTGCAGAACCACAATTCCAGCACCCATTACCAGCTGCCGCAACAGGAGCTTGCACCTCCCTCACAGCAAGAGGACAGTCACACTTCATGTGACCACGTGAACCACAGATCCAACAAGCACTAGGGTCAGCTCTAGCATTGCCTCCTCTAGCAAGTGCACCACCACCTCTCTTAGCTGAGGACTGATACCTCTGATCACGTCCCCTCTTGTTCCGTCCACCTCCGGAACTAAACTCAGCAGCTCTCTTGCCAGAACTTGCTCCAGCACCTTTCGCAGATAAACCCAAGTTCATCTCTATGTCCTTGGCTCGGCCCACCAACACATCAAAATCATCATACTCGGTGGCCAGCACATACATCTTCACCTCCGTTACAAGACCATAACGAAACCTTTCGCACCTCTCCCGTTCATCAGGAATAAGCTCAGGTGCATATTGACTGAGCCGCACAAACTGCACCTCATACTCAGCCACTGTCATACTCCCCTGGGTAAGAGTCATGAACTCACGTTTCTTCTCATCAAGATATCTCACTCCAAGATATCTCCGCTTGAACACATTCTGAAAGAATGTCCAAGTGATGTCAGCTTCAGCCATCCCAGCTGTGGTGGTCGTCCACCACGTATACGCATCGTCCTACAGCAAGGACACAACACAACCCAACTTTTGCACATCCGTGCAACTCATCTGTCCCAAGATTCGCTTGGTACTCTCTAGCCAAGCTTCAGAACTCTCAGCAGACATACCCCTAAACTCAGTCCCACCAAGACTGCGCAGACGCTCCAAAGGTAGTCTAACTCCAGCATCTCCTTGATGCCCAGCTCCTTGAGCTCCAGCTACTGCTGCTCGAAAAGCACCCGCAATAGCTTGTACTAACATCGTCATATCAGGCATAGCTTGCCCCTGACCAACCTCTGGTCCAGCAGCTCCAGCACCAGCTGCGGCTTCAGCTCTTCCTCCCTCAGCACCACCACCACCAGGTGGAGGAGGAGGTAACACCGCACTACCCGTGTTTTCCTCATTCTCGTTCTCATTGGGAGTCGTAGCTCGCACATTACCTCGTAACTCTCTACGTGGTGCCATACTTTTACCATGCAACAACAATGCAAATAAAACAAAGTCAGGCCCAGCAAGGTAAACAATCCAAGTATTCAAGCTCAATTTCATTCAAAATCAACATCATTTCATTAGCTTTGATTTGGCAATGGGTACCCACAACATGCTACATCACAGCATACATCTCAATTGCATCCAAATCACAAGCCACTAAACATGCTTTCAAACAACAAGCATACAAGGCATACATACTTCAATCGTGCACACATTCATTCCCAATTACTCGAGAACCTGGTTCTGATACCACCAAATGTAACCCCCTTAACCTGGCCTGGACGGTTGACCCGAATTAAGAAAGTCACACGGGGAAAACCAAAGTCAACCCGAAAGTCAACCTTGATTAACGACCCTTTTTTTTTCTTTTTAATCTTGTCTAGATGCATATTAACCCTTAGATATGATCATACCACAGCATACTCAAAGATCATAAACATCAGAGATCAAACAAGGACCCAATTGAACAAATTACAACTTTAGGGACCAAATTGCAATTTCTGATAAATATAAGGACTTAACCCAAATTAAAGTTACCAGCTTGTAATTAATCAAGTTTCATGCTTCACTGTGAAATTTCAGCTCAAAAGGACATCCCAAACTCATACAATTGCACAAACAAGATTCAGGACCAAAATGCAAACAATTCAAAACATTTAACTGCCAATGTCAGCCCCTAACGGTCACCCGTTTCGAAACTGGCAGAGCCCGTTTCGAAACGCGGGGCCGTTCCGCAACGCGTACCGCAACACGGGCTGGCAGTAGCCAAACCGTTTCGGAACGGTCCCTCCCGTTTCGGACGCCTGGGCTTGTTTAAGGCACCTGTTCCGAAACGGGTGGCACTGTTCCGAAACACCCTTGGCAGATTGCCCCAAAACGCATTCTTAAACATGCAATTAAACATCCAATCATGCTCCAATTGCCACCAAACTTTACCAGCATGCAATTCAACATATATAAGACATACTTGCATCAACAATTCATCAAAACAACATCATATACGAAAAGCCCCAAATCTATAGGCATGCTTCCTACACAAGCAAGCCATACAAGCATAAACTTCCAATTCAAGCATATAAAGGCCAAACACTAAAACCAGCATTCTCATCAACATTCAACATACTTAGGGAGTTCAAAACCTCTCCCAAAACATACAAATAGGTCCCCCATTGCCAAATTACCAAAAGCTAAAAGTGTACTTAAGAAACCTTCCATACTTTGAGCTTTACTTTCACTTGATTGCTTGCCCTTCTTGCTGCCCTCAAGGTACTCTAATGTTCTGCATTATTGAATTAAGAAAACGAAAGAGAGCGTAAGCAAAAGCTTAGTGAGGAATGCTCATAAAACCATTCAATAATGCATTTATAAAACATTTATAAATCATGCTTCAAATCATCAATTGCTCATGCTCAAAAGCATACTTAAAACAAGCATCTCATGCTTCATATCATAACATGTCATATTGGCCACAAGTGATAAGTTCCATTTCTTTAAAAACAAGTTCATCAACTTTCACCCCAAGGACTTTTAAACACCTTGGCCCATGGACTTTTAACCACCATGGAAAGGACCACACAAGGACTTTTAACCACCTTTGTGTCCGTATCAAGTTTCACCCCAAGGACTTTTAAACACCTTGGCCCCAAGGACTTTTAAACACCTTGGCCCCATGGACTTTTAAACACCATGGAAAGGATCACACAAGGACTTTTAACCACCTTTGTGTCCATGACAAGAACCATCCAAGGACTTTTAACCACCTTGATGTTCTTAAGTAAACAAGGCTCACTCAAGGACTTTTAACCACCTTAGTGACCTTAACCTTTTCAAAACATCACTTGCCAATATACATCATTTTCATCAATTAATCCACTATTTTAAAGCATTAAACCAAGCCATATACATCATGCATTTAAAAGCATCAAACCACATTTTATCAATGTACAAAAAACAAGGAACTCTTACCTTGAGCTTCCTTCAACATATGGCTTACAACAACAGCAAATACCATGCTAAATCATGCTTTCAAAACAGTATTTAAATCATGCAATAAACCACATTGCATCACAACAAAATCATGGCCACCACTAGAGAGTACTTTCCGAAAACTTACACTTGAGCTTAGCAAAGTTGTTTAGACTTATACTAAGCTCCCAAGACATTGGTTTCAAAGCCGAAAACCCAATTTCACTCACCGATTCCACTTCGCCTCTTGCCGAAGCACCAAATCAAGCTTCCGGATCAACAACTCTTGGATCCAAAGATGCCTCCCCTCCAAACTTGAGTTTCTCCTCTTTTTGGAATCAAAAACCTTGATGAATCAAGTGGCAAATGATGAGGTTTTGTAGATATGTTGATTAGGAATCAAAAGAGAGTTGAAAGGAGGGATTTAGGTGAGAAAATCAGAAACAATTCTCTGGAAAGATAGTGTTTGGGTTGAGAGAAAATGAGAGAAAAGGAAATTGAAAAGTTAGTTATCAAAATAGCCAAAATGGCTTTCCCTCCTCTTTTGATATGTTTTAAAATCAGAATATAGCTTAAAATATCTTAGAAAAATCTGAAGAAACTACTTTTGGAATAATAGCTCCTTAAAGATTCAAAGTTTCAACCTTTTCGAAAATAGTCACCAAACTTTCAAAAATTACATTTTGGTCACTAGCCAAAATGTCACCCTTCCAAAACTCATTTTCCAAAATTGATTTCACAGTTCACTTAATTATATTAAAAGATGGTTTTAGAACATTTTTCCATATTTTTAATGCAACCCGAACTAGGCTTTCCTAATTTCACCTCTTTAGATTCGAACAGCACTTTGACCAAACCGGTCAACGCCCAAAACTACTAAGCCCAAAACCGGGGCGTTACAACCTCCAAGTGGAACAAGAAAGAAGATATCAAGACCCTAAGAAGAATGTTTATCTGCAACCCTCATTCTGTGACACAGTCCTTTTCTAAGGTAGCATCTATTGATAGCACCGGAGGTTCAAATCAGAGAAACCAACATCCAGTTTGTAATTACTGCCATAACAAGCATCTAGTGGGTCAATGTCGTAAACAAACTGGAGCTTGTTATTACTGTGGTGAGCAAAGTCACTTCATTCATGACTGCCCATTGAATGCGACTAAGTCTACTACCACCCCGACTATTGCTGTCTCACCTGCTTAATCCTTTCGAGGTAAGGGATCAAAGCAAGGATCAACAAGAACGTATGGCAGATCGAGTGGTTCGGGGAAACCATTCAATAAGCAAGATTCTAAAACCCCTGCCAAGATGTATCACATGCGGAGCAGGGAAGTGGAGGACGAGCCTGATGTCATTGCACGTACCATTGAGTTATATTCACATCCTCTATATGCATTGATTTATCTCGGTTCTACTCATTCCTTTATAAGCACAATCGTAGTTAAGAAGTATAGCATGTCTTCTGAATCATTACCATCGAGAGTCTTTGTAACTAATCCTTTAGGAGATTGTGTCACCGCGCGGGTAGTATGCAAGAATTTTCCCTTAATGATCTAAGGGATTCCTTTCCTGGCTAACTTGTTGGCTTTACCAATCCTAGAGTTTGATGTAATCCTAGGTTTAGATTGGCTTAGTGAGCAACAAGCCTGGGTAGATTGTTGTAAGAGAAAGTTGTATCTTTAGGGTCTTGTCAAGGAAAACGTTGTTTTGATGAACGCGAGGAATCCTTCATTGTGTGCTTTGACATTAGAAGCGAAAGGTGAAACTCAGTTACGGGACATTGACACTGTATGTGAATTACCTGATCTTTTTCCTGATGAACTTCCAAGATTACCCCCAACCCGTGAAGTGGAGTTTGGTATTGAGGTGCAACCTGGGACTGCTCCAGTTTCCATTGTACCATATCGTATGGCAGCTGTTGAATTAAAGGAGTTGAAAGCTCAAATTGAAGAGTTGTTAAGCAAAGGTTTCATTCAACCAAGCTCTTCGCCTTGGGGAGCACCAGTTCTCTTTGTAAAGATGAAAGATGGTTCTATGCGATTGTGTATTGATTATCGACATTTGAACAAGGTAACCATCAAGAACAAGTACCCATTGCCTAGAATAGACGACATGTTCGATCAACTAAAGGATGCCTATGTGTTTTCCAAAATTGATTTAAGGTCGGGTTATTACCAAACGAGAGTTAAAGAATGTGATGTACCAAAGACTACTTTTCGTACAAGGTATGGACACTACGAATTCTTGGCAAAGCCCTTTCAGTTAACTAATGCATCGACATCTTTTATGGATTCGATTTAAAACCATAAAAAAATTCATGAAATTTGGCATGCCGCTAGTTTATAGAATTGAAATATTGTGTGTAAAATTTCATTGCATTTGAACATCGTTTGGTAGGTCAATTCGATTTAAAACCAACAAAAATCCGTCATTACATGTCAGGCCATATCAATACGGGGTAATGGCATATCGATACGGTTAAGAATAATTGAACATATGAAATAAGGTGCATCGATACGAACATTTTGCTACTAGAATTCCCTGTTTCGATACGGGCCTAAACTGTATTAGAACGAGTCAAAAGTCAAAGTCAATGGAAGTCAACACGTATCGAAACAGGGCCTACTTGTATCGATCCGGGTAATGGGAAAAGTCAATCTAGGTTGACCATCGTACACCCGTATCGAAACAACATCAAGGTGTTTTGATACAGGGTTAGTTAAGTTGGTTAAAAGGAATAAATTGAAGGTTTACAGTGTTCACAAATTAGTCCCTGAATTTAGGATGGTTCAATTATATGAGTAAATGAACTCCGATTAGTATGAAAATTTACAGACTTGTTAATATTGTATTGAATTTTATTATGGTATGATCAATTTCATCGAAAGATCTCGAATTTATCAAATTCACAATTTAGTCTTAAAACTTGAAATAGCTTATGAATTGGTCCTAAATGATTAATTATCCTTTCATATTGGTGTATTGGACTAAGATGAATGTTTGGTAATGTTTTATAGTATAACATTTTCCACATATTGTCTATGAATTGAAATTTTATTGCACTGACTATCGTATTGTTCATCGGTAACACACTCCGACCCAGTTCTCGACCTGGCCGAGAAGGGGGTGTTACAGCACTGAATTCGAGCTTGTTGCTTTCAGAGTTTCTTGACAATGCTTTACTCATTATGCTTCAACAACCTCAAAAACTCTTGTGCTTGTGGCTCTGTCACCAGCTCACTGATCTTGGGAGGAGGTTCCTCCCCAAAGATCTTCTCGAGCTCGGTCATTATGGCTTTGCCATTACCTTATGGTACTTATGCCGCCTTTGACGTTTCCGGTGAATAGCACCTACCACTCCTTGTGAAGTGCCCCACTTCATTCACTGTCTCAGGTTTTCGATCTACTAATCTTTCTTCTTGTACGAGTTTCTCCTTCTTGGGTTTCTTTTAATCTCCTTGTAGTTTCGAACCCTTCGGTATTGAGATATGAGCGGTGTAGCTCCACGGAACCTTCCGGGTGTCCTTAAAAGGAAAGGATACTAAGCGACCTCTCCACCCCATATTAGACCTTGAGGCGGGTTCTTCTTGAGGCCATCTTAGAACTTTTTCCTTGAGGCGGGTTCTCCTTCTTCAGTTTGAGCGAGATCCTAAACAGCCTATCCACCACATATTGGACCTTGGGGTCATCCGACGTGCACACATCCAACTCATTCTTTCCTTCGATCTTTTTATTGTCCATCAACTATTGAATCACTTGCTTGAAATCTTCACAATGTTTGATTTCATGTCCCTTCTCTTGGTGATATTCACAGTAAGGACCACATCCTTCTTGCACTATTTCCATGCCCCGATCCAAGTGGCGCACCATGCATAACTGTTGGAATACCCATCTCAATGGGGAGTTAATCTCGGACACACTCCCCTTTTCCTTCCTTGTGTACTCCTCTTCGATGGGGTTTACACCACGACCTTCATGGTTCGATAGTGGGTTGGCGACCACATTTGGTTCATCCAATTGCAACACCCCTATCTTGACCATGTTTTGAACAAACTTTTTAAACGCGATGCAATTTTCAATTGAGTGCCCTGGGACACCGACGTGATAATCGCAATGTACCTTGGGATCATACAACGCGGGGTAAGGTGGCTAGAATGGAGTGACATAATATGGCCTAACCACATTAGCCTTGTGTAACTGTGAGTATAACTCGACGTATGACACCGATAAAGAAGTGAAAGACATCTTCTCATTTTCCTTCTTTGGGGGTCTTGTCTCTTTCTTGTTAGAGCCTTGCTCCCCTCCAATTGTGACTTGTGGTTGAGAAATAGTGAAATTCTTCGTGGTACTATAGGTGCTAATGGTATTCACCTCATTATCCTTTCTTTTGTAGTTCTTCCGGAAATTTTCTCCACTATCAATTATCCCACTCTTTATAACCACCTCAATTGATTCCCTAGTTCTTACCATGTTAGCAAAGTTTTGAGTCGTGTTGTTTATCGATCGGTCAAACAACGTGCCCCTTAAAGTGTTCAGAAACATCAGTGTAATCTCGTACTCGGGGAATTGGCAACTGAATCTGAGTTGCCACATCGCCCCACCTTTGAGCATACTGGCAGAAACTCTCATTTGATCTTTGTTCCATCCAATCTAACATGATTCAGTTTGGGGTCATGTCGGTCACATGCTTGTATTATTCCACAAAGGCCCATGAAAGGTCCTTCCATGACTTAATATTAACTCGGCTGACTTGAGTTGGGGCAAGTAGTTCCGTCATATTTATCGAAATCGGGAACTTTGAATTTTGGCGGAATGACTAAATCTGCTATGAGGCTCAAATCACTAGCATCGTTCCCTTGCTCATTCATCCCTTGCAAGGTCTTGAATCTTTCTTCAAAGAGACATAACCTCTTCTCGTACTTATTTTCCATCTCGACCCTAATCCTTTCCTCCACCTCATTCCTCATGCTTAGATTTGGTACTTCGTTCTCGAGGTTTACCCTTAAATCAATAGGCTGATTGGCGGAGGTTCCCACATGGTGGTTAGTAGATACCCCCATAGGGTGATTGGCGGGTGTTTCAGCGAGATTGATGTACACTTTTTTTCGGGTTCGATGCTTTCAGTTGAACCTTAACATGAGATACAGTCTCTTCCGCCCCCCTCGTCGTTTGAACTATCACCTGAAACTCTTTCTTTTTTAAACCTCTTTGTGAGCAGATTGGTCATTTGAGCAATGATAGAAGTCTGTGACTGTAAGATCTGATCATTTATGTTTTGTTCAATCCCATCCAAACAAAATTCAAGGTCTTTTTGACCTTGTCCGACCCTGGCCATTCACTCCTCCATTACTCTTGATTGCGAACAGGTATCGTAAGAGTGCAGAATGGTTGTAGGTTAAACTTTCACTTTCTATCATGACATTTCTCACAATTAATCTCATTGTTAAATTAATCGGTGCAAGATACATATCCCATGGAATGTAATGCACGGAATATATGATAAAATAAAATAAATACAAAAATGTATGCAAATAAAGGTGTTGATTCTATAGGTGGTCACTCTAGAACAACTTTCATTGAAAATAAAGAGGTCCTCATTACAAAACAGATAAAGCAAATTCCTACAGATAGGGCTTGGCCCTAACTCCTAATTCTTGGAAGGCTTCTAGTAGTGGAAAGAATCTCAGTGCTTCATCCATCTCCGGGGCGATAAAAGGGTGAAGGGCTTTGGCTTCCGCAGCTAGAACCCTCACATGTTGGACTACCTCTTGCACCTGAACCATCAAAGTTGTGTTGAACTGATCTCGATCTTGAATCATTCGAGCAAAATCACGAAGTCGCCTTAGCCAATAATTATCTCAACCTTCCGCAGCTTCTTCAAGGACTACAATTCGACCCAAGTAGTCTTGGACTATAGCCTCTAGCATCTCAATCCAAGCTCGAAGCGTCACGTTCTCTTGCTGACCGACCTAAAGTTCATGGAAGCCATTCCGATTGCGGTACTCTTGAAAAGAACGATCCAACACTTTCATCCTTGCCTGTAACGCCCTGATTTTGGTCCTAGGATTCTTTAAGGTTGACTCGAGGTTTGTAGGGGCTAGATTAGAGATCTGGGTTAGTTTGGGAGTGATTCAGGGAAAACAAGGTTCGGTATATGCTAAAATTATAAGAAAATTCATAAAATCTTCTAAAAATTTATATAAAGGTTTGGTGAAGTCAATTTTGGAAAATGGGTTTTGGAAGATTTACATTTTGGTTTAGTAACTAAATTGTAAAAGTTGCAAAATCTGTTTTAAAGGACTATTTTGAAAGAGGGCCAAAACTTAGAATCCTTAGGGAGCTATTACACCAAGGTGTTATTAGGCCTTTTCCTTGGTTTTGTGTTTTTAAAATGATTTGATTAATTGATTTATTAAATGGGATTTTGTAAAAATGATTTTAAAACGCTAAACATTTTCTTACGTAACTACTTTTCTCCTAAACTTTTCTCTCAACTTTCCCATCAGCCAAACTATATTTCAATCACTAAAATCTCCAGAGATTTATCTCTATTTATCCACTTTTGATTTCTAAATGATTCTCTTGGATTTCTACATCAACTAGCAAAGAATTTCTTCTAAATCATTGCAAATCAAGGGGAAAAGCTTGTGTTAGAGGTGATCTTTCTTTTCTCTCCTCTAATCAAAGTTCTTTTTGAAATTCTCAAGTCTTTGTTTCTCTAATTTTGTTTAATAACAAGGTTTTATAATTTAATTGATGAAAATGGATAAATCAAGCTTTGGAAGATGATTTCTCAAGATTTTCAAAATGTTACTGTTTTGATTGATTTGAGGTTGATTTTAATCATGATTTGGATGTTAAATGATGTGGAAATAAAGGATTTATAATAGTAATACCAAAATGAGTTGGATCTATAATTGTTAGATTGTTAGATTTTGGATTTATGTGGTGTTTGTGTGAATCTGAGTTGCTGGAGGTATAAGGATGAAATTAGATTGTTTTTTGTTGTTGTTGATGTTAATAAATGGTTGGAAGTGTTAGATTTTGGCTGGGTTGGGTTTGTAGAGTAATCGGTGATGTTTTCGGTTGTTTCAAATGGGTGTTTTGGTGGTTTTGAGCAAGGCAACAAGATAAGTTTGCTTGCTGACGATTTTAAATCATAGAGATGCATTAATCATCTGTTTTTATGTAGTTAAAATAAGGGAGAATGTTTCGGATGCAACATGTGAAGATTTGGGAGCTTCAGACGCTTGATTTCGCGTCGGTGAATCTTGGTTTCGCGAGTCGGTTAGTGAGAACGTGATTTCCAGCTTCGAAACACTTTAAAGGTAGTTTTGAGAACTTGGTGTAAGCCTGAAACGCTTTACTAAGTTCAGAAGTAAGTAAAAGGAATTTCTCCCTCGGATTGTGCTATTATGAATTTGTTGATGCACTTGATTTTAAATGTATATTACCTACTATTTAAAACATGATTTAAAGTAAGTGATTTACTAATTTTTGATGTTTTGATGATGAAGGATGCACATGGCAAGTGGTCCTTGTAAGTATATACTTATACTTGTATTTTGAAGCATGGTTTAATGCTTGGAAATGTGGTTTATTGATAATGCTTTGAAAACAACGAGGTTTATGCTAAATGTAAATTGCAAGTGAAGGTATGGAAATGATTTTATAAATTTTATCAGATATAGTTAGCTGTTTATAGGATTGAGTGCACTATAAACAAGTCGCCTTGGATGTTGAGGGGTTTATATGGTGTACCGAATACTCCATACAAGTACCCTAACGATTGAGGAAAGTGATTGGTGCCCTGTCTCTCGTTAGTGGGGTTAAACATCTACTGGTGCGTGGTGTTGAGGATTTTATATGGTGTACTGAATACTCCACCACGAGTATCACAACGGTGGATGGTAGCTCTCGTGTGTGAACCTTGAGATGCCAGTTAGATTTTATGAAGTGTTGGGACAACACTTGAAAATCTGCGTATCCGATGTTGTTTTGAGAAATGAGTTTGTTAATGATCACTTGTGAGCCAATAAAATTTATGATGTATTATGGAATGATTATGATGCATAATGTATAAAATGCTTGTTTTACTCTTTAAGTTTTGCATATGGTAGCAATGCATTGGAAGGATTAAATTGAGTGTTGAAAATGGGGTTTTGATTGTTGAAACCATAATACATGTTGTTGAGGTTTATATGTTGATTCTTGATTAATTTAAGTGCATGGTTTCGAAGGTGTGATGGTTTTCAAATGATGTTTGAGACTTTTGAAAAGATATTTCAATGATTTCTTGGAAAATGGTTTTAATGTATTGATGGAGTTTTGTGTTCGAGCACTCCTCACTAAGCCGTGTGTGCTTACGCTCTCATTTTGTCCATCAATGCAGATAATTGAAGTTTCGGAGGCAGCAACTTTCATGAGATCACAAGAGACTTCGCTTAAGAAAATATGTTTTGATTTGGGCTAGAGTAATAAGGGCAATGGGGGAACCATAGTCTGTTTTGGGTGATGTTTATGAACACCCTTTTTGAGCATGTTTGCTTTGTGGTTTTAAACTTGTAAAAGGGCTTTATTTGATGGATTATGCTTTGTTTTGAGTTTTGACCCTTGATTGCCTTATTTGCATAAGAAACATGCCTATAAATTTGAATGTTGCATATCTCTACGCCAAGATGATGATATTGCTATGTTTTTTTTAGGATTGATGATTATATATGTTGTATGCATGTTGGATTGTTTTAGATTGGATTGAAGTGTGATAAACCAGCTAAAAGTGACATTACATGCCCAAGTGTTTCAGTACAATCGATCATGTACGGAAAGTAGGTTGCTTGAAATGTTCTTGGGGTTTCGAAACAGGGTGGAACGTTTCGGTATGTTTGGCTACTAGAAGGTTGTGTTTCGAAACTGGTTTGAGGTTGTATAGAAATAACCTGGTGTACTGAAGCAAATTGTCCTATTTTAAAATGGGCGTTTCGGTACAGAGAAACATGTACCGAAACACACTACGGTTAAGTTGGTTAGTGGAATCTTCTGATGTTACGATTCTTTACATTTGGGTCCCTAAATGTTGTGGGTGCAAATAAATGAGCATGGATGGTTATTTTGAGCTGAGATTTGACTGAGATGCATGTAACATGATTAATTAAAGGTTGGTAACTATAAAAGTGAAGAAGTTTATGTATTTTGATAAAATTACAAAATGGTCCCTAAAATGTATTTGTATGCAATTGAGTCCCAAATTGATGTCTGATCGAGTTGCAATTTGTTATGCTGCGATGTTAAACACTTAGGATCGTAATGAGCATCTAGACAAGATAAAATGAAAAATATGTGTCATTTATTGAGGTAAACTTCCCGATTTACTTTAATATTCCCCGTGTAATCTGTTTGGTCCGGTCTTTCACCCAGACCGGGTCGAGGGGGTTACATTTGGTGGTATCAGAGCCATGTTACGAAAGAATGGAATGATAGTATACTATTGATAAGTTTTCGTGTTGAAATTTTAAGTGAATGCTGATGTTTGGTTTGTACGATGATTGTTATAATCATGTTGATCATGAACAAATGATATTGATGCCATGCATGATGGTTTTGTTGTATGTGTAATTTGTTATATACATGATGATGTTATGGGCTGAATCTGTTTGATTGCTATGCATGGTGCTTGTGATACGAATGTTGTATGCCTTGTGTTATGTTTGGGGAAAATTGGGATACTCGTTGCCTTATTACTATACTAAAGTGTTTTAAATTGAATTGGAAGTCTTGGATCCTTGCTTGAGGTTGGCCTACTTTCTTGTTTTGTTATATTATCATGCCTTAAATATAATAGCACAATGGGACCGAGGAGAGAGTTACGATCTGGTACAAATGCTGCTGCTGGTGAGCAGGGAAATCAGGAGAACAAGGTTCATCTTGGTGAGAATTTACCTTCTCCACCGCCTCCACCTAGAGGTGAGTAGTAAGGATAGCATGGGCAAGTTGGACATGTGCTGGGTGATTTGATGCCTCTAGTTCAGGCGATGACTGGAGCATTCCACGCTGTTGTTGCTGGAGTGCAAGTGCAACCACCTGTTGCCGGGCAATTGGGATTGTCGTTAAAACGCTTGCATGGTTTGGGAGGCGTTGAGTATCGTGGTTTGTCTCCAAAGGAATCTGAGGTTTCGATGGTCAATACGATCCAGATTTTGGATCAAGTGGGGTGCAATGATGCACGTAAGCTGGGATGCACTATTTCGCTATTGCAGGGCGATGCTTACAATTGGTGGACGACTGTGTCTACGGCTTTAGATCCTGATGAAGTGGATTCAGAGTTTTCCCAGTCTGCCTTTAAGAAGAAGTATCTAGGAGTTAGATATTTGGATGACAAGAAATGTGAGTTTATATCCTTGGTTCAAGGTAGTATGACAGTGGCTGAGTATGGGGTTCAGTTTGTCTTTTTGAACTAGTATGCTCCTGAGTTGGTGCCATGTGATAGGCATCATTGTGATCGCTTCTGTTATGGCCTAGTGTAGGAGGTGAAGACTTTTATGTTGGCCTCTGATTACACGGATTTTGACGTGTTAGTAACGTGAGCTAAGGTTATTGAGTAGAGTTTGGGTTTGTCTTCTCGCGTGAATGGTTTTAGCTCGGGTAAGAGAGCTACTGATTCTGGATCTGGAAGTGGGCAGTTTAAGAGGCATCGTGATCATAGGTACTGACCTGAGCCGAGACTAGGTGTGGCTGGACGTGGTGCATCAGTCCAATGTAACAATGTGAGGTCTGAGCAAAATGCTTGTTGGGTTTGTGGATCACGTGAGCATTCGAGGCAAGATTTTCCTCGTATGGCTCGAGAATTGCAGGCTCCTACAGTTGTGGCAGCCAACTCTTGTTGAAACTGTAGATCAGGTGATCATTTGAGACGTGATTGTCCTTTATTGGATACTGGTGGTCAGGGTCGAGAACATATTGTTGCACCACAACGAGGCTGTGGGCGCGATCGTGGGAATTTCCAGTGTAGGGACGATGGTCAGAGAGCTATAACACATGTTGTGGTTGTACAACACGAGGGTGGTGGTCCTGCGAGGGTGTATGCACATTGCGAGGAACGTAATGACACTAATGTAATTGTAGGTACTTTTACTTTGCAATCTTTGTCATTGTTATCCTTGATTGATTCTGGCTCTACGCATTCATACATCTTGAGTGAGCAAGCATATTTGCTTGATATCCCTGTTGAGATGTTAAATGTGGGAATGCAAGTAACTAGTTCTTTTGGTGAAATGGTTGTTACAAGAAGATTGTATATGAGATGTCCTTTTACTGTTCAAGGCCATGTATTTGTAGTTCATTTAATGGAGTTACCTTTCTATGGTTTTTATGTAATCCTTGGGATGGATTGGTTAACCGAGCATAGGGCTGTGGTCAATTTCGAAACTAATTGAGTTACCTTGAAACTTGATGATGATTACGAATTGGTAATCATGGGCGAGAATGTGAAATTCTTGTCCAATACTATTTCGGTTCTTGAAGCGAGTCGTTTGATGGAGCTGAGTTGCGAAGCTTTCTTAGCTTATGTGATGAATCCATGATCGAAGAAAGTGCGTGTACAGGACATACGTACGATATGTGAGTTTACAGGCGTATTTCTAGAAGAGTTGCCTAGGTTGCCACCGAGTAGAGAGGTTGAGTTTGGCATAAAGTTGTATGAAAATATGACTTCAATGTCTATTACTCCCTTTTGAATGGCCCCAAAAGAGTTGAAAGAGTTGAAGACGCAAATTCAGGAGTTGCTTGATCGAGAGTTTTTTTGACCTAGTGTTTCACCTTGGGGTGCACTGGTCTTGTTTGTGAAGAAGAAAGATGGCACGATGCGAATGTGTACAAATTATCGGCAACTAAACAAGTTGACAGTTAAAAATAAATATCATTTTCCAAGAATTGATGATTTGTTTGATCAATTTAGAGGTGCTTCAGTGTTTTCTAAAATTGATATAAGGTCTGGATATTATCAATTGAAGGTAAAGGAGGTGGATGTACCTAAGATAGCTTTTTGTATAAGGTATGGACACTATGAGTTCTTAGTGATGTCGTTTGGCTTGACTAATGCACCGGCTGCATTCATGGACATGATGAATCGCGTGTTCCATGAGTTTTTGGATCAGTTTGTGGAGGTGTGTATTGATGATATTCTCCTGTACTCTCGTACCAAGAAGGATCATGATAAGCATTTGCGGATTGTGTTGCAAGTGTTATTGGAAAATCAGCTTTATGCCAAGTTGAGTAAGTGTGAGTTTTGGCTTAGAGAAGTTGTCTTTCTTGGACAAGTGGTGTCGGCCGAAGGTATTCAAATTGATGCACATAAGATTGAGGCGATGATGAATTAGAAGACACCTAAGACGGTGACAGAAGTTCGTAGTTTTCTTGGTTTGGCGAGCTATTACCGTAGGATTATGGATGGTTTCTCTTAGATTTCTACTCTGTTAACCAAGTTGTTGCAAAAGAATGTTCTCTTTGAGTGGACGGATGGTAGGCAACAAGCTTTCGAGAAGTTGAAGGAAGCTTTGATGCAACCTCTTGTTTTGATTCAACCTAAATCGTGCAATGAGTTTATAGTGTTGCATCCTATGTTGGTCTAGGTTGTGTATTGATGCAAGCTGGGAAGGTTATGTCATATGCATCTAGGCAATTTAAGGTGCATGAGCGCAACTATCCTACCATGATCTTGAGCTTGCCGCAGTTGTGTTTGCTTTGAAGATTTGGAGGCATTGCCTTTGCGGTGAGAAGTGTGTGGTTTGTACGGATCATAAGAGTTTGAAGTACTTGATGTCTCAAAAAGAGTTGAATCTTAGGCAACAAAGGTAACTAGAGATGCTTAAAGATTACGACTTGACGATAGAGTATCACCCTGTAAAGGCCAATGTTGTGGCTGATGCTTTGAGCAAGAAAGTGGTTGTAGAGTTGAGAGCGATGTTTGTTCGGTTGAGTATATCGCATGATGGTGGTTCATAGCTAAGTTGCAAGTGAAACATTCGTTAGTTCAGTTGATTAAGGAGAAGCAGTTGCTTGATGATTCTTTGGTGCCACATGTTTAGGATATAGCAGATGGTAATCCAATGGACTTTTGTTTTTATGATGATGGTGTTTTTTATTTTAAGAGTCGAATAGTTATGCCGGATGATGTTGAGTTGAGGAACACTATTTTAATTGAGGCACATAACATCATTTTTTCTATGCATCCTGGTAGTAATAAGATGTATCGTGGATTGAAGGATGAGTACTATTGGGTTGGGTTGAATAAGGATGTTGCTGAATTTGTGAGTAAGTGTATGGTTTGTCAGCGCGTGAAAGTTGAGCATCAATTTCCTTCTAGGTTGTTGCAACCTTTAAAGATATCGTAATGGAAGTGGGAGAGGATTAGGATGGATTTTGTGTCTGGTTTGCCTTTGACCCCGACAAAGAAGAATTCTATTTGGGTAATCGTAGACCGTCTTACGAAGTGTGTATTTCTTAGTTGTGCATACAACGTATACGTTGGATGAGATGGTGGAGTTGTACATTGCTGAGATTGTGAGGTTGCATTGTGTACCTAAATCCATAGTGTTGGATGGAGATCTAAGGTTTACAACAAGGTTTTAGGAGTGTCTACATCAAGCTTTGGGTACGCGTTTGAATTTCAGTACCTCGTATCATCCTCAGATGGATGGCTAGTCTGAACGAGTTATCCAAGTGCTTGAGGATATGTTTAGATTTTGTGTTATAGATTTCCAAGGTTCTTGGGAGAAATAGTTGCCTTCGGTGGAGTTTTCCTATAATAATAGCTTCCAAGCGAGTATACAAATGGCTCCGTATGTAGCATTGTATGGAAGGAAGTGTAGAACACCTCTTTACTGGGCGGAAGCGGAGAAAAAGTTGGTTTTGCTTGCCGGATTTGCTGAAGGGAACGATAGAGAAAGTAAAGTTTATTTGTGATGGGTTGAAGGCAGCATTGGATCATCAAAAGTCTTACGCGGATTTAAAGCGTAATGTGATTGAGTTTGTGGTTGGAGATCACGTGTTCTTGAAACTATCACCTTGGAAGAAGGTGCTGAGGTTTGGACGTAAGGGTAAGCTTAGTCCAAGGTTTATTGGACCATAAAATGTAGTAGAGCATGTTGGTCCTGTTGCATATCGGTTGAGGTTGCCTTCCGAGTTGGAGAAAATTCATGATGTTTTTCATGTTTCTATATTGCGAAGGTATAGATCGGATCCGTCTTATGGTATGCATGTTGAGGAGATTGAGTTGAATCCAAATTTGTCTTATGATGAGGAACCTGTTGGGATTCTTGATTCTAGTAGCAAAGGTCTTCGTTGTAAGACAATTGAACTTGTAAAGGTGTTGTGGCGAGATCAAGGTGTTGAGGAAGCCACGTGGGAAAGCAAAACACACATGATGAAGCAGTTTCTGCACCTTTTTACGCCAGGTAAAATTTCGAGGACGAAATTTCCTAAGTGGGGGAGAGTTGTAACACCTTGATTTTGGGCCTAAGAGTCTTTAAGGTTGACTTGAGGTTCGTAGGGACCATATTAGATATCTGAGTTAGTTCGAGAGTGGTTTGGGTAGAAAAGGTCCGGGATATGCTAAAATTACGGGAAAATTCCTAAAATCTTCTAAAAATATATATAATGGTTTGGTGAAGTAAATTTGGAAAATGGATTTTAGAAGATTTACATTTAGGTTTAGTGACTAAATAGTAAAAGTTGCAAAATCTGTTTCTAAGTACTGTTCTTAAAGAGAGCGAAAACTTAGAGTCCTTAGGGAGCTATTACACCAAGGTGTTATTAGCCTTTTTCCTTGATTTTGTGTTTTTAAAATGATTTGATTAATTGATTTATTAAATGGGATTTGGTAAAAATGATTTTAAAATGCTAAACATTTTCTTACGTAACTATTTTTCTCCTAAACTTTTCTCTCAACTTTCCCATCAGCCAAACTATCTTTCCATCACTAAAATCTCCAGAGATTTATCTCTTTTCATCCACTTTGGATTTCTAATTGATTCTTTTGGATTTCTACATCAACTAGCTAAGGATTTCTTCTAAATCATTGCAAATCAAGAAGAAAAGCTTGTGTTAGAGGTGATCTTTCTTTTCTCTCCTATAATCAAGGTTCTTTATTGAAATTCCAAAGTCTTTGGCTCTATAATTTTGTTTAATAACAAGGTTTTATAATTTAATTGATGAAAAATGGCTAAATCAAGCTTTGGAAGATGATTTCTCAAGATTTTCGAAATGGTAATATTTTGATTAATTTGAGGTTAGTTTTAATATTGATTTGGATGTTAAATGATGTGGAAATAAAGGTTTTATAATAGTAATCTTGAAATGAGTTGGATCTCTAATTGTATGATTGTTAGATTTTGGGTTTATGTGGTGTTTGTGTGAAATCTGAGTTGCTGGAGGTATAAGGATGGAATTAAATTGTTTTTGGTTGTTGTTGATGTTAATAAATGGTTGGAAGTGTTAGATTTTGGCTGGGTTGAGTTTATAGAGTAAGCAGTGATGTTTTTGGTTCTTTTGGATGGGTGTTTTGGTGGTTCTGAGCAAGATAACGATATAGGTTTACTTGCTGGAGATTTTAATGCATAGAGATGCATTAATCCTCTGTTTTTATGTGGTTAAAACAGTGGAGGGCATTTCACAAGCAACCAATGAAGATTTGGGAGCTTCATACGCTTGGTTTTGTGTCAGGAAATCTTGGTTTCGCGAGTTGGTTAGTGAGAACATGATTTCCAGCTTTGAAACACTTTAAATGTGGTTTTGGGAACTTAGAGTAAGCTTGAAACGCTTTACTAAGTTCGAAAGTAAGTAAAAGGAATTTCTCCCTCGGATTGTGCTATTATGAATTTGTTGATGCACTTGATTTTAAATGCATATTACCTACTGTTTAAAGCATGATTTAAAGTAAGTGATTTACTGTTTTTGATGTTATGATGATGAAGGATGCACATGGTAAGTGGTCCTTGTAAGTATATGCTTATACTTGTATTTTGAGGCATGGTTTGATGCTTGGAAATGTGGTTTATTGATAATGCTTTCAAAACAGTGAGGTTTATGTTAAATGTAAATTATATTGGCAAGTGATGGTCTGGAAATTGTTTTATAAATGTTATCGGATATAGTTGGCCGGCCATAGAATTGAGTGCACTATACACAAGTCGCCTTGGATGTTGAGAGGTTTATATGGTGTACCGAATACTCCATCCAAGTACTTTAACGATTGAGGAAAGTGATTGGTGTCCTGTCTCTTGTTTGTAGGGTTATACATCTACCGATGAGCTGTGTTGAGGGGTTTATATAGTGTACCAAATACTCATCCAATGGTGTCACAACGGTGGAGGGTAGCTCCCGTGTGTGAACCATGAGATGCCGGTGAGATTGTTTGAAGTGTTGGGACAACACTTGAGAATCCACCATGTAACCGATGTTGTTTGGAGAAATGAGTTTGTTAATGATCACATTTGAGCCAATATAATTGATGATGTATTATGGAATGATTATGATGCATAATGTGTAAAATGCATCTTTTACGCTTTAAGCTTTGCATATGGTAGCTATGCATGGGAAGGCTTAAATTGAGTGTTGAAAAAGAGGTTTTGATTGTTGAAACCATAATACATGTTGTTGAGGTTTATATGCTGATTCTTGATTAATGTAAGTGCATGGTTTTGAAGGCATGATGGTTTTCAAACGATGTTTCAGACTTTTGAAATGAGATTTCAATTAGTTCTTGGAAAATGGTTTTAATGCATTGATGGAGTTTTGTGTTCAAGCACTCTTCACTAAGCCTTGTGTGCTTACACTTTCATTTTTTCTATCAATGCATATAATTGAAGTTTCGGAGGCAGCAACTTGCAAGGGATCACAAGAGACTTCACTTAAGAATGTATGTTTTGATTTGGGCTAGAGTAATAAGGGCAATGGGGGAACCATAGTGTGTTTTGGGTGATGTGTATGAACACCCTTTTTGAGCATGTTTGCTTTGTGGTTTTAAACTTGTAAAAGGCCTTTATTTGATTGATTGTGCTTTGATTTGAGTTTTGACACTTGAGTGGCTTATTTGCATAGGAAGCATGCCTATAAATTTTAATGTTGCATATCTCTACGCCAAGATTATGATAATGACATGTTTGTTTGAGGATTGATGCTTATATATGTTGTATGCATGTTGGAAGCATGTTGGATTGTTTCAGATTGGATTAATGTGTGATAAACCAGCTAAAAGTAAGATTACAGGCCAGGTGTTTCGGTACACTCGAGCTTGTACCGAAATAGGGTGCCTGAAATTGCCTTAGGGTTTCTAAATAGGGAGGAGCAATTCAGTACATTTGGGTACTGGAAGGTTGTGTTCCGAAACTGGTTTGAGGTTGCATCGAAACAACATCGCGTACCGAAGTAAACTGTCCTATTCCAAAACGGGTGTTTTGATACAGGGTAACCTGTACCGAAACACCCTACAATTAAGTTGGTTAGTGGAATCTTCTGATGTTATAATTCTTTACGTTTGGGTCCTGAATGTTGTGTATGCAATTAAATGAGCATGGATGGTTATTTTGCGATGAGATTTGACTGAGCTGCATGTAACATTATTAATTAAAGTTTGGTAACTATAAAAGTGAAGAAGTCCGTGTATTTTGCTAAAATTAAAAAATGGTCCCTAAAACGTATTTGTATGCATTGATTCTCAAATAGATGTTTGATCGAGTTACAATTTGTTCCGCTACGATGTTAAACACTTAGGATCATAATGAGAATCTAGACAAGATAAAATGGAGAAAATAGGGTCGATTACTAAGGTAAACTTCCCGGTTTACTTCAATATTTCTCGTGTGATCTGTTTGGTTCGGTCTTTAACCCAACTGGGTCGAGGGGCTTACATTGCTTCTAACTGGGTATTCTGGGCTTGGATTTGATTCAGACTCTCAAAAGTATTTTTATATAGACTTCGCATCTCTTGTAGACAATTCTTGTTGTCAAATGATTTTCTCTTCCATACGACATTATTTTCCCTCTCCCAATCTACTACTTGTTCCCCATTCTCCTTCTCTTGCTTGACTTTCTCTTTTTCCCGATTGATTGCACTCTTAAAAGCCTTTATATCTTTCCCGATGATCAACTTGTGGCTTTCCCTTTCCTTCTAGATTTCTTACTTACCTTTCTTCTTTTCTTCCTCGACAAATCGCAGGCCATTTTCTCTTTCTTTCTCAACTGCTAGAAATATTTTTCGGTGGCATTTCGCACCAAAGCTTGAAGCTTGACATTATCATTTTGGTAGAGGATCTTCTTCTTCTTTAGATCCACGTTTTCTTTTCTTAAGTCTTTGATTGTCCCATCGCGTATGTCCACGTCCAAGCCTACCTTGTAGAGCTCGCTCGTATGCTCGGTTTGCAAACCTTCCATCTTCTTCTTAACCTCCTCGAGCTCACTCCTCAAAATATCAAATTTGGAAGGGACTATCCTCATATGTTCTTGTAGTGTCATGGCATGTCCTTGATTTGGCTTTGGAATCTCATCATTGACCACCCAACGCCTCCAAAAGTCATAACTAGAAGTAAACATGCACATACTATCTTCTTCCACCTTCATATGATAGAAATAATTCGAAGCCCTAGAAGCCTCTTGAACCTTCTCTTTAAATTCACCTTTGAAAAGATATTCGGTCCGACTCAAACCCAAAGGGACGGGAACAAACTGTCGGGACCCAAATTGTCTTGATTCCAACAAAGGGGCACATGCAATCCTCCCAAGCAAACATAACATCATCAACCAATTGTAGTCTCCACACTTGTATAAGAAATGGGTAGTGCTGCCTAGCCATGGTACCCGCAAAACTATGTCACTGTCTTGGAGATTCTTGAAAATCGTAGTCCACTTCTTCTTGTCAAAATATTCTCGCCATTCCTTTGCCAAATACTCGTGCAATGGAGAAAATTGCCGAAAAATATACAGGGTAAGAATTTTTAGTTGTATCCCAAAAATGACTTTGGATCCAAACCTGAAGGAACTGAGCACAACCTCTAAGTCACCCATCCTGATGCTTTCGGATATCGTTCAAGGAAATGAATGTTTCAGTCAAGATTATCGGTGCCGGATTCGCCTTCCTCTTCAAGCGGTTGAATAAATTCAAAACATCTACATCAATATATTTCAAAACTCTCATGAAGATTATCAAACAATATATCCCCAAGGCAAACAAGTCCATCTTTATAGCCTCATCCAGGTGTGTAGGTATTATATCTCGAATGCATTCCCATGAAAAAGCAAGGCTATCCCATCGATTTTTAACCAAACCTTTCACTCAATCTTTACTCATTCTGGCTATGCTTTTAAGCTTGGCGGGATAATTCTGAGACTTCGGGTGCTTAGTATAAATCCAATCTTTCTGAATACTATCACGATTAAGTAGAACCATGTATTCCTCAACTGTAGGCATCATGTCCTCCCCATTAAAAGTGAAACAACAAAATGAGGGGTTCCAAAATTCAAATAAGGCTTATAGCAAAGGTTCATTGATCCCGAAATACATCAAGTGTGTTATATCCCCATATTTATCATGGAACAAATTCTTCAATCTCCAATCCCAACTTTACTATATTTCTTTCAATCCCCAAAGGTCACTTTGTTGTATACTTACATAGGTATACCCTGATACTATGCGTTCACACGGCAAACTATCTCCTTGAATCCTTTGGTTGCTCTCAAACCAATGTTAGAGTTGTGATTTGATTTCCTCCTTCTTAAGATATCTCCCATCCATAATGAACGATCTCTAATTGGGCGAACAACTTTGAACCAACACCTTTATGTCATGTGATATAAATGCAAAAAAGAAAAGCAATAGCAAAAACAAAACACAAAGGAATAAATTTAGTATCGAATAAATAAATAAATGAAACAACAAAGCGACAAATTAAACAAACAAAGCAAGAGATAAAACAACCCTATTTGTAACCCGTCTAAAACACCTAGGTTATCCACATTGCTTTAAAAGAGGTGGGTTTCTATACTCTCTATATGCAATTTTGGTACTAGAAAGGTACCCGAATTGTCCTTGTTGTCCCCTACTAAGGGTAGCAAGACCCCCGATCATCACTCATTATAGGCTCATTTCAATCGAGTTCAATTCAGGGGGACCCATTCGCTATGCCCGTACGGAGAAACAATATTCCTACGAGAACATAGCATACTCGAGCCCTGAGCATACTTACTAGGCCCGTACAGAGGAACGATATCCACACGGGAGCACTAGCGTTTTCCCCCACTTAAAAGGACGAGTTTACATGCCACATTTTAAATGCGTTAAAATAAACTTGCATTTGTAAACACATATCAACTTAATTGTCACTTTAACTCGCAACTTCCAATATTAAATAAGCGGTAAATTTTTTTAGGCCTGACTCACATTTTTTGTAAAAAGAAAAAAATTTAAATCCCCAACAGAGTCACCAAGCTGTGATAACGTTTTGAAAATTTTAAAGGTTCGAGGGCTTCCCACTTCTATTGAAAACATTTATTAAAATCACAGATTTCTTTAAAATTGCATTTTCCAAATAAAACTAACTTGGAGACGCCACCGATCATTTTAAAAAGGTAGACCAGACACCGAAAAATAATACAAGAGATTTTAAAAAAAGTTTGGGAGTTGGTTACGTGTGGGGAAAGATTAGCACCCCACAACGCTCAAAACTTGGTACCAAATCAATTACCGCTTTATTGATATTGAATTTTATGAGTTAAAATGACGATTAAATCCGCATTTGGTTATACATGCGAGTAGATTTTAAGGGCCATGTTATTCAAGAATAACTGAAAAACCACCACCACTACGACTGGTACTAGTCATGTTTACTCTCGAATAAAAGGACACCGCATTAGCAATTTATATTCCGGATGCAAGATAAAACAACATGGCAAATAAGCATGAAATAAAACAAAAACAATAAGGATCCACATGTGATGTATGTATGTGTGTGTGTGTGTGTGTGTGTGTATATATATATATATATATAATTATTGTTCTATACACTAGCGGTGTAAATTAAAAGTTTCTTCAAGCACCTTAGATTTAGGGTTTAGGGGATTAGTTTAGGGTGTAGGGTTTATGTGTAAGGATTTAAAATTTAAGGTTAGTGGTTAGAATTTAGGTTTAGGGTTATAATTTGGGGTTTAAAGGTGAAGGTTTAGTTTTTAGGATAATATGGTGAGGATTTAGGTTTTAATCTATAAACCCTAAATTATAACCCTAAACTATAAATTAAATGTAACACCCCAATTTTGGGCTTAGAAGTTTAGGGTCTGAACCGGACCGGTCTGATTTTCGGTTCGAATATAAAAGGAGGTTTTAGGGAAAGCCTAGTTCAGGATGCTTTAAAAATATGGAAAAATATCTAAAAATCCTCTTTTAATAAATATAAGAGAATGGTGAAATTAATTTTACAAAATAAGGTTTGGAAATACTACATTTCGGTGTAGTGACTGAAATGCGATTTTTGAAAAGTTTAGTGGTGACTGTTTTGTAAGGATTGAAACTTTGAAACTTTGAAGAGCTAATTTACCCAAAAATGATATCTCTAGATTTTTCCTTAATTTGGGTGAATTAATTAATGTTTTAATTAATTAAGAGAAAAGAGAAACTACCTTTTCGAAATTCATAACTACCTTTTCCTAAAATTTTCTCATTTCTTTTTCTCTCAAAATTCCATCATCCAAACACTTTTCTCCAACAACTTTTTCATTGATCTTCACTTCAATTGATGAGATTTCTATCATCAATTAGTTCCTAATCAATCTTGCATCAAATCTTTTTTATTTCCTCATTGGATTTTCAAGAAAATTGACTCAAATCAAGGAGAAATCACCATTTAGAGGTAAGATTGTTCTTTTCATCTAAATACTCAGTTCTTTACTGAAATTCCCAAGTTGCCAATCCTTAATTTAAGTTTTATAATTGGTTTTAATGTTAGAAACTTGATTTTGGCTTAAAACTCAAGATTTGAAAGAAATCTTGAAGAATTTCGTTGTGATTGTTTGGGCTCTGTTTTGAGATGATTCTTTAATGTATTTTGGATTTCTAATGATGTGGAAATGAGGTTTTATCGATGCAATCCCGAATAGGTTGTATTTCCTAAGTTTTTGCTTATGAAAATGGTGGTTTTTGGGGTGATCTTGGTGTTCTGTTATAGCTGGAGGTATAAGGACGAGTTTAGGTTTATTTTGGATGTTAATTGATGTTTAGAAATGGTTAGAAGTGATGGATCTTGGCTGGGTTATGTTTTGGAAGAGTTTGGAGGTGATTTCGGTTGTGTTTGGTACCCGAAATGTTAGTTTTAAGTAGAGCAACGAGTTTAGGTGTGTTGGCTGAAGATTTCAATGCATGATGATGCATTAATCCTCTGCTTTGATGTGTTTAAAACAGGGGAGACATCTTCGGACACTTTTGGAGTTGATCCGGAGGCTTGATCGGCGTTTCATCAAGCTAGCGAAACGTGATTGGTGAGTGTAGTTGGGTTTCCAGCTTTGAAACGATTATTTGAAGGTTTGGGAGCTTAGTTTAAGTCTAAACAACTTAGCTAAGCTCAAGAGTAAGTTTTCGGAAAAACTCCCTTGGATGAGCCATGAGGTGGCTTGATGCATTGGCCATGATTTGGATGTTTAAATTCTGTTTGAAAGCATATTTTAGCATGGTTAATGCTGGTTTTGAAAGCCATGTGTTGAAGGATGCTCAAGGTAAGAGATCCTTGGTTTGACATATTGTTAATATGGTTTTGATGCATAGTGATGCATGATGATAAATGGCTTTGTTTAAATGCTTTAAAATGGTGAATTGTTGATGTTATATGATGTATATTGGAAAGTGATGTAATGGTTTTAAAGTACTTGAATCAGATATAGTTAGCCGGCTATAGGATTGGGTGCACCGTGAATAAAGTCGCCTTGGATGTGGAGGGGTTGTGATTGTACCGTACACTCCATCCAAGTACCCTAACGAGTGAGGTAAGATCACAACGGTGGTTAAAAGTCCGTGTGTGGATCTTGTGTTATGTGTCCCTTGCACTCGTTAGTGGAATTATACAACTACCGATGAGTGATGTTGAGGGGTTGTGATTGTATCGTTAAACTCCATCACAGGTGTTGAGGGGTTGTGATTGTACCGTTAAACTCCACCTTATGTTGTTCGGTAGTGTGTATGAAGCGTGTGGGACAACGCTTGTAATCCACGTATCCGATTGTGTTTTGAGTTGTAAATGGTTATGAGTTATCACTTGAAAGCCAATATGATGTGTTGATTATAATGAAGCATGAGATGTTTGTAAAGTATGCAAGGTTGCATGAAAAGAGATGAGCGTGTGCTTAAAATCTTTGTTGAAAGTGTTTTTTAAAATGCATTATTGTGTTGTTTCTTTAGAGCATGCCTCACTAAGCTATTGTGCTTAGGCTCTCTCTTTTGTACCAATAATGCAGACAATTGAAGTGTTTGAGAGCAACAAGGAGGCTAGAGTGTCCAAGGGAAACCAAGCTCATGTATGGTGATGTTTTCATACGCTATTAGTTTTGGTAATTTGGCAATGGGGAACCTTAGATGTGTTTTGGGAGATTTGTTGAACTCCTTAGTTTGTGGCATGTTGCTTTTGATGGTTTGAACTTGTAAATGGCCTTTTGATGCTTGTTTTGGAGATTGGTTGATTGTTTGGTTTTGGATAATAGGTAGCATGCCTATAGATATGTGAAATTCCATGTTTGATGCCATGGAAGTGTTTAGGAGTTGCAAGCATGCTCTATATGTGTATGATGTCTTGTTGGCATGGTTAGGAAGTCATTAGGTTGTGTTTGAGTGGATTTATGCATGAAAAACCAGCAAAATTTGCAGCTTCTGGGCAAACCGTATCGATACACCCATTGGCGTTTCGAAACGGGGGCATGTAATGGCCTTAATGTTTCGAAACAGCTGGTGACTGTTTTGAAACAGTTTGGCCACTGGAAGGCCCTGTTCTGGAACTAGTCTCGGAACCAACCCGTGTTTCGGAACGGTCAACGTCGTTTCGAAACAGGTGACCGTTCGGCACTAATTTGAATGGTGTTGAGGTTTGCAAGCTTTACGTTTTAGTCCCAAAAATTGTAATTGCAATTGCGTGAGTTTGCGACGTCAGATTAAGGTGAAATTTGACAGGGAAGCATGTTATATGACTAATTAAATATTGGTAATCTTAAAATCAGTTAAGACCTTCTAATTTTCAGAATTTACAATTTGGTCCCTAATATGTGAATAATGTGCAATTGAGTCCCTTGTTGGAATCTGATCGTTGTGCTTTATACGTATATGTTTCTCAAGGGTTCGCTTAGGGTTAATGTACATCTAGACAAGTTTAAAAATAAAAAAAGGGTCGTTAATCAAGGTTGACTTTGGTTTTCCCCGTGTAATCTTCGTAGTTCGGGTCAACCGTCTAGGCCGGGCTAAGGAGGTTACATTTAGTGATATTAGAGCTGAGTTCTCATGTAAATGGGAATGGTTATGTAGGTGATGCATGTGTATTTGCATGATATGCCATTTGGGTGAAAGAATGTTGTTTGAATTGTGATGTATGGTTGCAATTGTGATGCTATTCTGTGTTGGAACATGTTAGGGGAACCCATTGCCATATCAAAGCTAATGAAAGGAATTGTTTTTGGAAAATGAGCTTGAGTACTTGGATTACTTACCTTGTTGTGCCTAATTATGTTTATTGCATTTGTGTCAGTGCATTGTTTTTCTTGTAAACGGGGCCTCGTAGAGAGATGAGGATGAATACGAGAGCTATGGCTCAGAATGAGAACGAAGAAAACGCTGAGAATGTTGTGGATATACCTCTTCCCCCTGGTGGTGGGCCACCCGGCGGTGGTGGTGCTGGAGGTGATAATGTTGGTGTTGGTGCTGGTGCTGGGGTCGCTGGACCTGAAGGTGGGCAGGGGCAAGCTGCTCCTGACATGACTGTTTTGATTCAGGCTATTGCGAGAGCCTTTCAGGCAGCAGTAGCTGGAGCTCACGGAGCTGCGCATCAGGGTGATGCTAACGTGAGATTGCCTTTGGAATGTCTTCGTAGTCTGGGAGGGACTGAGTTCAGAGGTTTATCTCCTGAAGGTTCTGAATCTTGGTTGGAAAGCACCAAGAGGATTTTGGGGCAAATGAACTGCAGCAATGTGCAGAAGTTCGGTTGTGTGGTGTCACTGCTGCATGATGATGCTTATACGTGGTGGACGACCACTATCTCTGGAATGGAGGAGATTGATGTGACTTGGACGTTCTTCTTGAATGCGTTCAAGCGAAAGTATCTGGGTGTGCGATATCTAGATGAGAAGAAAAGAGAATTTATGTCTCTTACGCAAGGAAGCATGACGGTGGCTGAGTATGAGATCCAGTTTGTCCGTCTTAGTCAGTACGCACCTGAGCTTATACCTAATGAGCGGGAGAGGTGTGAACGTTTCCGATATGGTTTGGTTACGGACGTAAAGACTTTCATGCTTGCAGGTGAGTATACGAATTTTGATGTATTGGTGAGTAGAGCGAGGATATTGAGCAGAACTTGGGTCTGTCTTCCAGAGGCGTTAGTTCTAGCTTGGGCAAAAGAGCTGTTGATTATAGTTCCGGTGGTGGACGGAACAAGAGAGGACGAGACAAGAGGTATCAGTCTTCTACTAGGCGTGGTAATGAAGGGCATGGTGCACCTGTTAAGGGAGATAAGATGAGAGCTAATCAGAAAACGTGTTGGACGTGTGGATCGCGTGGCCATCTGAGGCGAGATTGTCCTCGAGCAGCGAGGGAGGTGCAAGCTCCTGTAGCAGTGACCGGTAATTCATGCTGGAATTGTGGTTCGGCAGACCACATGAGGAGGTAGTGTCCTTTGTTGGCCGATGATGGTCAAGGACGTGCTCCTGGGGTAGTTGCACCACAGAGAGGTCGGGGGCGCGGCCGTGGTAACTTCCAGCGCAGAGATGATGGTGGGAGGAATGTGGCGCATGTGGTGGTTGTTCAACCTAAGTGGCTAAAGAAGAATTTAACAACCTCGGTGTTCATCCTTCGATTCACACCGGGAGGTATCATCAAGACATGTTCATCGACAGACTTGGACCTAAGGATAGGCCAAGGCACAGTAGGGATTCTTGCCAAGCTTGAAGTACAAAGTTGTGTGTTCGCTGCCGCGACAAGCAACAGATTGTCGCCGCGACAGGTGCTGCCGCGACGGGGACATCGATAGAACAGAGTTTCCTAAACTTAGCAATACCTACACTACTGAGGAATTCAATACCAGCCCATTCTCTCTATCTTGATTCTCTTAATCATATTTTCCAGTACTCTTTATTATTTTTCGTGACAATATCTTAAACTATTATGTTTACTCTCGTGCAGTAATTCAAGGTGAAGCTATTAGCCCAATCCCTGTGGAGACGATATCTGATACTTCCGTATCACTTTACTACTTGCGTCGTGTACACTTGCACTACAATTGCGATAGACACTTTTACACACAACAAGTGACGCATCCTATGTTGGGTTGGGGTGTGTTTTAATGCAAGAGGGTAAGGTGGTGGCTTATGCATCGCGACAGTTGAAAGTGCATTAGCGCAATTATCTTACGCATGATATTGAGTTGGCTGCAGTGGTTTTTGCTCCAAAGATCTGGAGATATTATCTTTATGGTGAGAAGTGTACTGTGTACACGGATCACAGGAGTTTGAAGTATCTGATGTCTCAGAAAGAGTTAAATCTTAGGTAAAGGCGATGGGTGGATTTGCTTAAGGATTACGATCTAGCGATCGAGTATCATCCGAGGAAAGCCAATGTTGTAGCCGATGCTTTGGGTAGAAAGGTGGCGGTGGAATTAAGGGCGATGTTTGCTAGTTTGAGCATATCGCGAGATGGTGATCTTGTTCCTGAATTGCAAGTGAAACCATCTCTAATTCAGTTGATAAAGGATAAACAATTGTTGGATGATTCCTTGGTGCCACATGTTCAGGATATTGCTGAAGATAGGCTATCGGTTTTCTGTTTTAATGATGATGGTGTTTTATGTTTTGGGAATCGGATAGTGGTGCCGAATGATGTTGAGTTGAGGCGTACTATTCTGGACGAAGCTAATAGTAGTCCTTTTGCTTTGCACCCTGGTAGAACAAAGATGTATCGTGATCTGAAGGATGAGTACTATTGGGGGGGATTGAAGAAAGATGTCGCTGAGTATGTGAGCAAATGTATGGTTTGTCAGCGGGTTAAGTCTGAGCACTAGTTTCCTTCAGGGTTGTTGTAGCCGTTAAGGATCCCTGAATGGAAGTGGGAGAGGATCACCATGGACTTTGTGTCTGGTTTGCCTATATTTCCATCAAAGAAGAATTATGTTTTGGTGATTGTGGATCGCCTTACGAAATGTGCGCATTTCTTGCATATACATACTACGTACACTTTGGATAAGCTTGCAGAGTTGTACATTGCTGAGATTGTACGTTTGTATGGTGTACCAAAATCTATAGTGTCATATAGGGAGGTTCACTGCGAGGTTTTGGAAGTGTTTGCATCAAGCATTGGGTACACGGCTGAATTTCAGTACTTCTTATCATTCGCAGACGGGTGGACTGTCGGAGCGTGTTATTCAAGTGCTTGAGGATATGTTAAGGTGATGTGTTATTGAGTTTCAAGGCTCTTGGGAGAAGCACTTGCCTTTGGTGGAGTTTGCTTATAATAACAATTACCAGGCGAGTATTCAAATGGCCCCTTATGAAGCTTTGTACGGGAGGAAGTGCCGAACTCTTCTTTGTTGGGCTGAATCGGGGCAAAAGTTGGTTTTGATGCCGGGCTTGTTAAAAGGAACCACCGAGATGGTGAAGCTCATTTGTGAGCGGTTGAAGGCGACATCAAATCGGCAAAAGTCTTACGCGGATTTGAAGCATAAGGAGATAGAATTTGCGGTGGGTGACCGTGTGTTTCTGAAAGTTTCACCTTGGAAGAAGGTGATGAGATTTGGCCGGAAGGGCAAGTTGAGCCTAAAATACATTGAACCATACAAGGTGATAGAACGTGTGGGTCCTTTCGCTTATAAGCTGAGGCTACCTCAGGAGTTAGAGAGGATACATAATGTGTTTCATGTATCCATGCTTCGGAGGTATAGATCGGATCCTTCGCATGTTATGCCTGTGGAGGAAGTTGAGTTGAATCTAGATTTGACATATGATGAGGAAACTGTTGAGATTCTGGATTCAGATAGTAAGGTTCTCCGTGGTAAGATCATTGAGCTGGTCAAAGTGTTGTGAAGGGATCGTGGTGTTGAAGAAGCCACATGGGAAAGGAAGGAAATCATGAAGAAACAATTTCCTTACTTTTTTCCTCCAGGTAAATTTCGAGGATGAAATTTCTTAAGAAAGGGAGAGTTGTAACGCCCCAAATTTGGGCCTAGATGTTTTAGAGTCTGAATTGGACCGGTCGAGAACGGTTCGAATCTTAAAGGGAGATTTAGGGAACACCTAGTTCAAGATGCTTTAAAAATATGGAAAAATATCTAAAACTCCTCATTTATTATATGAATGTTTATGGTGAAATCAATTTTACAAATTAAGGTTTGGAAATACTACATTTCAGTGTAGTGACCAAATCTCGGTTTTTGCAAAAGTTAAATAGTGACTATTTTGTAAAGGATTGAAACTTTGAATCTTTAAGGAGCTAATTTTACCAAAATGTTTTTAATCATATTTCTCCTTATTTTGGGTGATTTTAATAATGTTTTAATTAAAAGAAATAAAGATTAATTAAAAGGAAAACTATCTTTGACTTTTTATAACTACCTTTCATCAATTTTCTCTCATTTCATTTTCTCTCAATTTCTTTTCAGCCAAACACATTTCCTCCATCAATTATCTTCTGATTTTCATTCTTTTTTATTAGATTTTCAATCTCCTTTTTATTCCTAATCTTTTCGTCATCAAATCCTCTTGTTTTTATATTGGATTTTCAAGAAAACTTGCCCAATTCAAGGAGAAATCAGCCATTAGTGGTAAGCTTCGTCCTTCTCCTCTAATGATCAGTTCTTTACTGAAATTCCCAAGTTATCAATACTTTGTTAATGATTTTTGAGTTGCTTTAATGTTAGAAACAAGAAATAGTTTTAAAACTCAAGGTCTTTGGAGAGATCTTGATGGTTTTCGTGGTTGATGGTTAGGCTCTGTTTTGAGGTTGTTTTCTAATGTATTTTGGATGTCAATTGATGTTATAAATGAGGTTTTATCAAATCAATCCCGAATAGGCTTGGATTCCTAAGTTTTGTATGCTAGAATGGTGGTTTTGGGGTGGTTTTGGTGTTCTGTCATAGCTGGAGGTATAAGGACGAGTTTGTTGTGATTTTTGATGTTGATTGATGTTTAGAAATGATTAGAAGTGATAGATCTTGGCTGGGCTTTGTTTTGGAAGAGGTTGGAGATGATTTCGGTTGTTTTTGGAAGCCGAAATGAGGTTCTTGAGTAGAGTAGCGAGTTTAGGAGTGTGGCTAATGATTTCAATGCATGATGATGCATTAATCCTCTGCTCTTATGTGTTATAAATAGGGGAGACATCTTCGGACGCCTTTGGTGTTGATCCGGGAGCTTAATTAGCGTTTCGGCGAGCAAGCGAAACGTAATCGGTGAGCGCGAATGATTTTTGAAGTCCTTCAGGGACAAAGAAACATGGTTAGGGGTTTTAGGAAAGGTTTGAAACACCTTCCTAAGTTCAGAAGTAAGTATTGGCTAGATTGCTCTCTCATATATGGTGGTTGCCCCTAAAATGCTTTTACATGCTCATAGTTTGAGATAGATAAATTCCTACTGTTTTTATGCATGATTTGTAACATGAGATGATGCTTGAAATAATTTTATGAAATAACATGTTGCATTGATGAGTTTTGAGCTTTTGTTTTAAAGCATGGCAAATGTTATGGTTTTGAAATGAGATGAGAAAGATTTGAGAAATGTTGCATGAAAAACAATAGGTGAGATGATATTTTGACATAATATATTGGCATAGAAGATGAGATACTTACCAAATATAATTGATCGATCATTAGGATGAGAGTGCACTATAAACTAAAAATTCGTATGTGCTCTTTGGATGCAATCCAAAGGGAGAGAACCGATGATGGGCATTCCATCGGATAGGTCTTGGTGAAATACCCAAGCTTTGTGGCGATGAGAGATTCCGCCATGTGAGTACGGTGATGTGAGATTCCACCGGAAGCGTCTAGTGGTTTGAGATTGTTGTCCGCATATCCGAGTAATAATGAGATATGAAATGCCAATATAATATATGAAAATGTTTTTGATTCACATTTACCTATTGTCGAGATGATTTATGCTATGAGAAATGCATATGAGATTTGTATATGAAATGCTTTGGTTTTTGCAAGCATGTGTATGGCCTTGCCATGATATTTGCATTTGTTTAAATGCAAGAGATAGAATTGAGGTACATGTCTTTTCAATGTGGTTTTGCTTTGAAATGGTTTTCAAGCATGAGATAGAATGAGCATGTTGTAGAAAAAGGCTTTTGAGAAAGTGTTTTGAATAATGCATTATTGTGTTGGTTTCTTTAGAGCATGCCTCACTAAGCAAATGTGCTTACGCTCTCCTTTACCAATAATGCAGATAATTGAGGTGTTTTGGGAAGCAAGAAGGTTAAGAACATCCAAGGAAGTACAAAGCTCATGTATGGTGATGTTTTTATACACTTTAGTTTTGATATTTGGCAATGGGACTTCAAGGTTGTATTTGGGAGATGTGTTTTGAACTCCCTAAGTTTTAAATGGTCCTATTGGTTGGTTTGAGGTTTGAGAACTCATAATTGGATTTGTGACTAAGAAGCATGCCTTTAGATTGAATGTTTTTGTGTTTGTTGTCATGCTCTAGCTTAAGGTCCTTAAATATGATCTTTAGTGTCATAATAGATTGTTTGTATGTTTTGATGCTTGTTGAAGCATGCTTGAGTGGGTTTAAAGGTGAAAAACTAGCAATTTCTGCTGTCACAGTGCAGGGTGTATCGAAACACCCTTAACTGTTTCGAAACGGGGACCTGTAATGGCCATAGCGTTTCGGAACAGCTGAAGGTGTTTCAAAACAGTTTGGCTACTGGTGAAGCCTGTTTCGATACCGGTCTCGGAACGCACTCGTGTACCAAAACGGTCAACACCATTTCGATAGTAGTGTTTCGGTACGGGAGTTGGTGTTCCGAAATGGTTGACCGTTGGATGCTGTTTTTGAATTGTTTTATATTTTCGTACTTTACATTTTGGTCCTGAATGTTATGGATACAATTGCTTGAGCTTGGAATGCCTTTTTAAGCTGACATTTGACAAAGGAGCATGTAATATGACTAATTACATTTTGGTAAACCTAAAATCTACAAAGTCCTTATAATTTCTAAAAATTACATTTTGGTCCCTAAACGTGTATTTCGTGCAATTGAGTCCCTAAATGTTTTCCGATCGATGTGACTTTCTCTCAAATGAATCTCGAGTGTTCACATAGGTTTAATGAGCATCTAGAAAAGATTGAAAAGAAAAAAAGGGTAGTTAATCAAGGTTAACTTTCGGGTTGACTTTGGTTTTCCCCGTGTAATCTTCGTAGTTCGGGTCAAGCGTCTAGGTAAGGCTAAGGGGGTTACATTTGTTGGTATCAGAGACAGGTCATCGAATAATTGGGGCTTGGTATGTGGTTATAGTATGTTTGTAGCTTTTCGGTGAAAGTATGAAGTATGAATATTGATGTATGATTCAATTGAGATGAATTTGTGATGCTATGTTGTGTTTGGAGTATAGAGGGGATCCCATTGCCATATCAACACTAATGAGAAGAATTGTTTTCGAAAATGAGCTTGAGTACTTGGATTACTTACATTATTATGCCTAATTGAGTTTGTTGTATTTTTGTCAGTGCATTGTTTTTATTATGGGGCCTCGTAGAGAGCTGAGAATCAATACTCGGTCTATGGCTGAGACTGAGAACGTAGAGAATGCTGAGGATTTACCTCCTTCTCCCCCTGGCGGACCAACCGGTGGTGTTGTAGCTGGGGCTGATGCTGCTGGAGTTGGTGATGGGGTTGTTGGACCCGAGGAAGCCCAGGGGCAAGCTGCTCCTGATCTGACCGTGCTGATACATGCTATTACTGGAGCTTTCCATGCAGCAGTAGCTGGGGCACATGGAGCTGCACCTCAGGATGGTGCTAATGTGAGATTATCGTTAGAGCGTCTCCGCAGTCTAGGAGGGACGAAATTTAGAGGTTTGTCACCGGAAGGATCTGAGTCTTGGTTAGAGAGTACCAAGAGGATTCTTGGACAACTAAATTGCAACAATGTCCAGAACCTGGGATGCATTGTGTCACTACTGCATGGTGATGCATATACGTGGTGGACAACCACTATCTCTGGAATGGAGGATGATGAAGTGACTTGGACATTCTTTTTGAATGCGTTTAAGCGAAAATATTTGGGAGTTCGCTACCTCGACGAAAAGAAGAGGGAGTTTATGTCTCTTGTGCAAAGGAGCATGTCTGTAGCTGAATATGAGATTCAGTTTGTTCGCCTTAGCCAATGTACGCCTGAGTTGATCCCTAGTGAGAGGGAAAGGTGTGAATGGTGGCGGACGTGAAAACCTATATGCTTGCAGCCGATTACATTGATTTCGATGTCTTAGTCACTAGAGCCAAGGATATTTAGTTGAATCTTGGCTTGGCGAGTCGAGCAGGGGGTTCTAGCTCGGGGAAGCGAGCTGCAGAACACGATTATGGTAGAGATCGCAACAAGAGGCATAAGGATAGAAAACTGCATTTTGATGCTAGGCGTGAGGGCGGTAACCCTGGTAGAGGTCAGCAAGGATCTAATGCCTTCTTGAGGACTCCTGAGTGTAACCGGTGTGGTAGGAGACATGCTGGAGAGTGTTGGGGTAACCTTGGGACATGTTGGAACTGTGGTAACCGGGGGCATATGAAGAAAGATTGTCCTCAGCCGCTGAGAGAGGGACAAGCTCGGGTGAGACCAGCTTAGCCACAGAGAGGTCGTGGGCGCGGCCGTGGTAATTTTCAGCGTAGAGATCAGGGTGTAAGGAATGTAGCGCATGTGGTGGCTGTCCAACCTGATGGTGGTGGTCAGACTCGAGTGTATGCCCATCGTGAGGGAAGGAATGACACGGATGTGATCGCAGGTACCTTTACTTTCCAATCCTTGTCATTACTTTCTTTGATTGATTCTAGATCTACACACTCGTACATATTACGTGAACATGCTCAAATGCTTGGTTTTCCTGTTGAGTCTTTGGATGTTGGTATGCGTTTGACTAGTTGCTTTGGTGAGACGGTTGTAACCAGAAAGTTGTATAGGAGATGCCCCTTAAAGGTGCAAGATCATGTGTTTATTATTGATCTTATGGAATTTCCATTCTATGGTTTTGATGTAATTTTTGGCATGGATTGGCTTGTTGAGCATAGAGCCGTTGTAGATTTTGAAAGCAAGCGAGTTTCGTTGAAACTAGCGGATGATTATAAAGTTGTGGTGGTGGGGGGAAATGTAAGGTTTCTAGCTAATGTGGTGTTGACGTTAGAAGCATTTCGGGTGTTGCGGCAAGGTTGCGAGGCATACCTAGCCTTTGTTAAGAATCCTAGTTCAAAGGTGGTACGCGTTCAGGATATAAGGACCGTGTGTGAGTTCCCTGGGGTGTTTCCGGAGGAATTACCTAGTTTGCCGCCTAGTCGAGAGGTTGAATTTGGGATTGAGTTGGATGAGAACACCACTCCAGTGTCCATTGCTCCCTATCGCATTACACCCAAGGAGTTGAAGACGCAACTTCAGGAGTTGCTTGACCGTGGCTTTATTCGGCCTTGGTGGAGTTTGCTTATAATAACAGTTACCAGGTGAGTATTCAAATGGCACCTTATGAATCTTTGTATGGGAGGAAGTGCTGAACTCCTCTTTGTTGGGTTGAATCGGGGCAAGGCTGAATCGGGGCAAAAGTTGGTTTCGATGCCGACCTTGTTAAAAGGAACCACCGAGAAGGTGAAGCTCATTTGTGAGCGGTTGAAGCCAGCATCAAATCGGCAAAAGTCTTACGCGGATTTGAAGCGTAAGGAGATAGAATTTGCGGTGGGTGACCGTGTGTTTCTGAAAGTTTCACCTTGGAAGAAGGTAATGAGATTTGGCCGGAAGGGCAAGTTAAGCCCAAGATATATTGAACCATACGAGGTGATAGAATGTGTTGGTCATGTCGCTTATAAGCCGAGGCTACCTCAGGAGTTAGAGAGGATACATAATGTGTTTTTGATGTATCCATACTTCGGAGGTATAGATCGGATCCTTCGCATGTTATGCATGTGGAGGAAGTTGAATTGAATCCAGATTTGACATATGATGACGAACCTGTTGAGATTCTAGATTCGGATAGTAAGGTTCTCCGTGGTAAGACCATTGAGCTGGTCAAAGTGTTTTGAAGGCATCGTGGTGTTGAAGAAGCCACATGGGAAAGGAAGGAAGACGTGAAGAAGCAGTTTCCTTACCTTTTTCCTCCAGGTAAATTTCGAGGATGAAATTTCTTAAGAGGGGGAGAGTTGTAACACCCCAAATTTGGGCCTAGATGTTTTAGAGTCCGAATTGGACCGGTCGAGAACGGTTCGAATCTTAAAGGGAGATTTAGGGAACACCAAGTTCGGGATGCTTTAAAAATATGGAAAATATCTAAAAATCCTCATTTATTATATGACTGTTTATGGTGAAATCAATTTTACAAATTAAGGTTTGGAAATACTACATTTCGGTGTAGTGACCAAATCGCAGTTTTTACAAAAGTTAAATAGTGATTGTTTTGTAAAGGATTGAAACTTTGAATTTTTACGGAGCTTATTTTACCAAAATGTTTTTAATCAGATTTTTCCTTATTTTGGGTGATTTTAATAATGTTTTAATTAAAGGAAATAAAGATTAATTAAAAGGAAAACTATCTTTGACTTTTCATAACTACCTTTCATCAATTTTCTCTCATTTCATTTTCTCTCAATTTCTTTTCAGCCAAACACATTTCCTCCATCAATTATCTTCTGATTTTCATTCCTTTTTATTAGATTTCAATCTCCTTTTGATTCCTAATCTTTTCCTCATCAAATCCTCTTGTTTTTACATTGGATTTTCAAGAAAACCTTCCCAATTCAAGGAGAAATCAGCCATTAGAGGTAAGCTTCGTCCTTCTACTCTAATGATCAGTTCTTTACTGAAATTCCCAAGTTATCAATCCTTTGTTAATGATTTTTGAGTTGCTTTAATGTTAGAAACAATAAATAGTTTTAAAACTCAAGGTTTTTGGAGAGATCTTGATGATTTTCGTGCTTGATGGTTAGGCTCTATTTTGAGGTTGTTTTCTAATGTATTTTGGATGTTAATTGATGTTATAAATGAGGTTTTATCAAACCAATCCCGAATAGGCTTGGATTCCTATGTTTTGTATGCTAGAATGGTGGTTTTTGGGGTGGTTTTGGTGTTCTGTCATAGCTTGAGGTATAAGGACGAGTTTGTAGTGATTTTTTTATGTTGAATGATGTTTAGAAATGATTAGAAGTGATAGATCTTGGCTGGGCTTTGTTTTGGAAGAGGTTGGAGATTATTTCGGTTGTTTTTGGTAGCCGGAATGAGGTTCTTGAGTAGAGCAGCGAGTTTAGGTGTGTGGCTGATGATTTCAATGCATGATGATGCATTAATCCTCTGCTCTTATGTGTTATAAACATGGTAGACATCTTCGGACGCCTTTGGTGTTGATCCGGGAGCTTAATTAGCGTTTCGGCGAGCTAACGAAACGTAATCGGTGAATGTGAATTGTTTTTGAAGTCCTTGGGGGACAAAGAAACAAGGTTTGGGGATTTAGGAAAGGTTTGAAACACATTCCTAAGTCCGAAAGTAAGAATTGGCTAGATTTCTCTCTCATATATGGTGGTTGCCCCTAAAATGCTTTTACATGCTCATAGTTTGAGATAGATAAATTCCTACTATTTTTATGCATGATTTGTAACATGAGATGATGTTGGAAATAATTTTATGAAATAACATGTTGCATTGATGAGTTTTGAGCTTTTGTTTTAAAGCATGGCAAATGTTATGATTTTGAAATGAGATGAGAAAGATTTGAGAAATGTTGCATGAAAAGCAATAGGTGAGATGATATTTTGACATAGTATATTGGCATAGAAGATGAGATACTTACCGGATATAATGAACGATCAATAGGATGAGAGTGCACTATAAACGAAAAATTTGTACATGCTCTATGGATGCAATCCAAAGGGAGAGAACCAATGATGGGCATTCCATCGGATAGGACTTGGTGAAATACCCAAGCTTTGTGGCGATGAGAGATTCCGCCATGTGAGTACGGTGATGTGAGATTCCACCGGAAATTATGTTACTAGACAAGTGAGTACGGTGATGTGAGATTCCACCGGAAGCGTCTTGTGGTTTGAGAATGTTGTCTCCATATCCGAGTAATAATGAGATGTGAAATGCCAATATAATATATGAAAATGCTTTTGATTCACATGTACCTATTATCGAGATGATTTATGCTATGAGAAATGCATATGACATATGTATATGAAATGCTTTGGTTTTTGCAAGCATGTGTATGGCCTTGCCATGAGATTTGCATTGGTTTAAATGCAAGAGATAGAATTGAGGTACATGTCTTTTCAATGAGGTTTTGCTTTGAAATGGTTTTCAAACATGAGATAGAATGAGCATGTTGTAGAAAAAGGTTTTTGAGAAAGTGTTTTGAATAATGCATTATTGTGTTGGTTTCTTTAGAGCATGCCTCACTAAGCAAATGTGCTTACGCTCTCTTTTACCAATAATGCAGATAATTGAGGTGTTTTTGGCCATGCTCTAGCTTAAGGTTGAATGTTTTGTGTTTGATGCCATGCTCTAGCTTAATGTCCTTAAGTATGATCTTTAGTGTCATAATAGGTTGCTGGTATGTTTTGATGCTTGTTGAAGAATGTTTGAGTGGGTTTAAAGGTGAAAAACCAGCAATTTCTGCTGTCACGGTGCAAGGTGTATAGAAACACCCTTAACTGTTTCAGAACGAGGGTCTGTAATGGCCATAGCGTTTCAGAACAACTGAAGGTGTTTCGAAACAGTTTTTCTACTGGTGAAGCCTGTTTCGATACCGGTCTCGGAAAGCACTCGAGTACCGAAACAGTCAACACCGTTTCAATACTAGTGTTTCGGTACGGGGTTGGTGTTCCGAAACGGTTGACCGTTGGATGTTGTTTTTGAGTTGTTTTATGTTTTCGTGCTTTACATTTTAGTCCTAAATGTTGTGGATGCAATTGCTTGAGCTTGGAATGCCTTTTTAAGCTAAAATTTGACAAATGAGCATGTAATATGACTAATTACATTTTGGTAAACCTAAAATCTGCAAAGTCCTTATAATTTCTAAAAATTACATTTTGGTCTGTAAACGTGTATTTTAAGAAATTGAGTCCCTAAACGTTTTCCGATCGATGTGCATTTCTCTCAAATGAATCTTGAGTGTTCACATAGGTTTAATGAGCATCTAGAAAAGATTGAAAAGAAAAAAATGGTCGTTAATCACGGTTGACTTTCGGGTTGACTTTGGTTTTCCCCCTGTAATCTTCGTAGTTCGAGTCAAGCGTCTAGACCAGGCTAAGGGGGTTACATTTGTTGGTATCAGAGATAGGTTATTGAATAATTGGGGCTTGGTATGTGGTTATAGTATGTGGTTATGTATGTTTGTGGCTTTTCGGTGAAAGTATGAAGTATGAATAATGATGTATGATTCAATTGAGATGAATTTGTGATGCTATGTTGTGTTTGGAGTATAGTTGTGGATCGCATTTCCATATCAACACTAATGAGAAGAATTGTTTTCGAAAATGAGCTTGAGTACTTGGATTACTTACCTTATTATGCCTAATTGAGTTTCTTGTATTTTTGTTAGTGCATTGTTTTTATTATGGGGCCATGTAGAGACCTGAGAATCAACACTCGGTCTATGGCTGAGAATGAGAACATAGAGAATGCTGAGGATTTACTTCCTCCTCCCCTGGTGGACCACTCGGTGGTGGTGGAGCTGGGGCTGATGCTGCTGGAGTTGGTGTTGGGGTTGGTGGACCCGAGGGAGCCCAGGGGCAAGCTGCTCCTGATATGACCGTGCTGATACAGGCTATTGCAGGAGCTTTCTAGGCAGCAGTAGCTGGGGCACATGGAGCTGCACCTCAGGATGGTGCTAATGTGAGATTGCCATTAGAGCGTCTCCGCAGTCTAGGAGGGATGAAATTCAGAGGTTTGTCACCGGAAGGATTTGAGTCTTGGTTAGAGAGTACCAAGAGGATTCTTGGACAACTGAATTGCAACAATGTCCAAAACCTGGGATGCATTGTGTCACTACTGCATGGTGATGCATATACGTGGTGGACGACCACTATCTCTGGAATGGAGGATGATGAAGTGACTTGGACATTCTTTTTGAATGCGTTCAAGCGAAAATATTTGGGAGTTCGCTACCTCGACGAAAAGAAGAGGGAGTTTATGTCTCTTGTGCAAGGGAGCATGTCTGTGGCTGAATATGAGATTCAGTTTGTTCGCTTTAGCCAATATGCACCTTAGTTGATCCCTAGTGAGAGGGAAAGGTGTGAACAATTCCGTTATGGGCTGGTGGCAGACGTGAAAACCTATACGCTTGCAGCCGATTACACTGATTTCGATGTCTTAGTCACTAGCGCCAAGGATATTGAGTTGAATCTTGGCTTGGCGAATCGAGCAGGAGGTTCTAGCTCGGGGAAGCGAGCTGCAGAACGCGATTATGGTAGAGATTGCAACAAGAGGCATAAGGATAGAAAACCGCTTTTTGATGCTAGACGTGGGGGTGGTAACCCTGCTAGAGGTCAGCAAGGATCTAATGCCTTCTTGAGGACTCCTGAGTGTGACCGGTGTGGTAGGAAACATGCTGGTGAGTGTTGGGGGTAACGTTGGGACATGTTGGAACTGTGGTAGCTGGGGACATATGAAGAAAGATTGTCCTCAGCCGCTGAGAGAGGGACAAGCTCCGGTGAGAGCAGCTGAGCCACATAGAGGTCGTGGGCGCGGTCGTGGTAATTTTCAGCGTAGAGATGAGGGTGGAAGGAATGTAGCGCATGTCGTGGCTGTCCAACCTGAGGGTGGTGTTCAGACTCGAGTGTATGCCCGTCGCAAGTGAAGGAATGACACAGACGTGATCGCAGGTACCTTTACTTTGCAATCCTTGTCATTACTTTCTTTGATTGATTCTGGATCTACACACTCATACATATTGCGTGAACATGCTCAAATGCTTGGTTTGCCTGTTGAGTCTTTGGATGTTCGTATGCGTGTGACTAGTTCCTTTGGTGAGACGGTTGTAACAAGAAAGTTGTATAGGAGATGCCCCTTAAAGGTGCAAGATCATGTGTTTCTTGTTGATCTTATGGAATTGTCATTCTATGGTTTTGATGTAATTCTTGGCATGGATTGGCTTGTTGAGCATAGAGCCGTAGTAGATTTTGAAAGCAAGCGAGTTTCGTTGAAACTAGTGGATGATTATGAAGTTGTGGTGGTGGGGGAAAATGTAAGGTTTCTAGCTAATGTGGTGTCGACGTTGGAAGCAAGCCGGATGTTGCGGCAAGGTTGTGAGGCTTACCTAGCCTTTGCTAAAAATCCTAGTTCAAAGGTGGTGCGCGTTCAGGATATAAGGATCGTGTGTGAGTTCCCTGGGTTGTTTCTGGAGAAATTACCTGGTTTGCTGCCTAGTCGAGAGGTTGAATTTGGGATTGAGTTGGATGAGAACACAACTCCGGTGTCCATTGCTCCCTATCGCATGACACCCAAGGAGTTGAAGACGCAAGTTCAGGAGTTGCTTGACCGTGGCTTTATTCGGGCTAGAGTGTCACCTTGGGGTGCACCATTCTTGTTTGTGAAAAAGAAAGATGGCACGATGAGAATGCGCATCGATTATCGTCAGTTGAATAAGTTGACCGTCAAGAACAAGTATCCTTTGTCTAGGATTGCTTATCTTTTTGATCAGTTTCGGGGAGCGGTTGTGTTCTCAAAGATTGATTTGAGGTCAAGGTACTATCAGTTAAAGGTGAAGGATTTGGATGTGCCGAAAACAGCCTTTCGAACGAGGTATGGGCCTTATGAGTTCCTTGGGATGCCGTTTGGTTTGACGAATGCTCCTATTGCTTTCATGGACATGATGAATAGGATGTTCCATGAATTCTTGGACAAGTTCGTTATGGTGTTCATCTATGATATCCTTGTGTACTCTCGTACGAAGGAGAAGCATGAAGGTCATTTGAGGATTGTTTTGCAAGCGTTGTTGGAAAATCAGCTTTATGCTAAGCTGAGCAATGTGAGTTTTGGATAAAGGAAGTTGTTTTCCTTGGTCACGTGGTTTTGGCAGAAAGGATTCGAGTTGATCCCCAAAAGGTTGAGGCGGTGATGAATTGAAAGCCTCCTAAGTCCGTTCATGAGGTCCGTAGTTTCCTTGGGTTGGCAGGATATTACCGGAGGTTTGTGGATGGATTTTCTAAGATTGCTGCAAAAGGATGTGAAGTATGAGTGTACAGAAGTGAGACAACAAGCTTTTGAGAAGCTAAAAGCAGCTTTGACGCAAGCTCCTATCTTGGTTCAACCTGAATCAGGGAAAGAGTTTGTGGTGTACAGTGACACATCCTATGTTTGGTTGGAGTGTGTGCTAATGCAAGAGGGTAAGGTGGTGGCTTATGCATTGTGACAGTTGAAAGTGCATGAGCGCAATTATCCTACGCATGATATTGAGTTGGCTGCAGTGGTTTTTGCTCTAAAGATCTGGAGACATTATCTTTATGGTGAAAAGTGTACTGTGTACACGGATCACAAGAGTTTGAAGTATTTGATGTCTCAGAAATAGTTAAATCTTAGGTAAAGGCGATGGGTGGAGTTGCTTAAGGATTACGATCTAACGATCAAGTATCATCCGAGGAAAGCCAATGTTGTGGCCGATACTTTGGGCAGGAAGGTGGCGGTGGAATTAAGGGCGATGTTTGCTAGTTTGAGCATATCGCGAGATGGTGGTCTTGTTGATGAATTGCAATTGAAACCATCTCTAATTCAGTTGATAAAGGATAAACAATTGTTGGATGATTCCTTGGTGCCACATGTTCAGGATATTGCTGAAGATAGGCCATCAAATTTTTGTTTTAATGATGATGGTGTTTTATGTTTTGGGAATCGGATAGTGGTGCCGAATGATGTTGAGTTGAGGCGCACTATTCTGCCCGAAGCTCATAGTAGTTCTTTTGCTATGCACCCTGGTAGTACAAAGATGTATCGTGATCTGAAGGATGATTACTATTGGGTGGGATTGAAGAAAGATGTCGCTGAGTATGTGAGCAAGTGTATGGTTTGTCAACGGGTTAAGTCTGAGCACCAGTTTCCTTCAGAGTTGTTGTAGCCGTTAAGGATCCCTGAATGGAAGTGGGAGAGGATCACCATGGACTTTGTGTCTGGTTTGCCTATATTGCCATCAAAGAAGAATTATGTTTGGGTGATTGTGGATCTCCTTACAAAGTGTGCGCATTTCTTACCTGTGCATACTACGTACACTTTGGATAAGCTTGTAGAGTTGTACATTGCTGAAATTGTACATTTGCATGGTGTACTAAAATCTATAGTGTCGGATAGGGATCCGAGGTTCACTGCAAGGTTTTGGGAGTGCTTGCATCAAGCATTGGGTACACGGCTGAATTTCAGTACTTCTTATCATCCGCAGACGGATGGACAGTCGGAGCGTGTTATTCAAGTGCTTGAGGATATGTTAAGGTGCTGTGTTATTGAGTTTCAAGGTTCATGGGAGAAGCACTTGCCTTTGGTGGAGTTTGCTTATAATAACAGTTACCATGCGAGTATTCAAATGGCACCTTATGAAACTTTGTACGGGAGGAAGTGGCAAACTCCTCTTTGTTGGGCTGAATCGGGGCAAAAGTTGGTTTCGATGCCGGCCTTGTTAAAAGGAACCACCGAAAAGGTGAAGCTCATTTGCGAACGTTTAAAGGCGGCATCAAATTGGCAAAAGTCTTACGCGGATTTGAAGCGTAAGGAGATAGAATTTGCGGTGGGTGACCGTGTGTTTCTGAAAGTTTCACCTTGGAAGAAGGTGATGAGATTTGGCCAGAAGGGCAAGTTGAGCCCAAGACATATTGAACCATACGAGGTGATAGAATGTGTGGGTCCTGTCGCTTATAAGCTGAGGCTACCTCAGGAGTTAGAGAGGATACATAATGTGTTTCATGTATCCATGCTTCGGAGCTATAGATCGGATCCTTCGCATGTTATGCCTATGGAGGAAGTTGGGTTGAATCCAGATTTGACATATGATGAGGAACCTGTTGAGATTCTGCATTCGGATAGTAAGGTTCTCAGTGGTAAGATCATTGAGCTGGTCAAAGTGTTGTGAAGGCATCGTGGTGTTGAAGAAGCCACATGGGAAAGGAAGGAAGACATGAAGAAGCAATTTCCTTACCTTTTTCCTCCAGGTAAATTTTGAGGATGAAATTTCTTAAGAGGGGGAGAGTTGTAACGCCCCAAATTTTGGCCTAGATGTTTTAGAGTCCGAATTGGACCGGTCGAGAACGGTTCGAATCTTAAAGGGAGATTTAGGGAACGCCTAGTTCGGGATGCTTTAAAAATATGGAAAATATCTAAAAATCCTCATTTATTATATGAATGTTTATGGTGAAATCAATTTTACAAAATAAGGTTTGGAAATACTACATTTCGGTGTAGTGACCAAATCGTAGTTTTTGCAAAAGTTAAATAGTGATTGTTTTGTAAAGGATTGAAACTTTGAATCTTTAAGGAGCTAATTTTACCAAAATGTTTTTAATCAGATTTCTCCTTATTTTGAGTGATTTTAATAATGTTTTAATTAAAGGAAATAAAGATTAATTAAAAGGAAAACTATCTTTGACTTTTCATAACTACCTTTCATCAATTTTCTCTCATTTCATTTTCTCTCAATTTCTTTTCAGCAAAACACATTTCCTCCATCAATTATCTTCTTATTTTCATTCCTTTTTATTAGATTTCAATCTTCTTTTGATTCCAAATATTTTCCTCATCAAATCCTCTTGTTTTTACATTGGATTTTCAAGAAAACTTGCCCAATTCAAGGAGAAATCAGCCATTAGAGGTAAGCTTCTTCCTTCTCCTCTAATGATCAGTTTTTTTACTGAATTTCCCAAGTTATCAATCCTTTGTTAATGATTTTTGAGTTGCTTTAATGTTAGAAACAAGAAATTGTATTAAAACTCAAGGTTTTTGGAGAGATCTTGATGATTTTCGTGGTTGATGGTTAGGCTCTGTTTTGAGGTTGTTTTCTAATGTATTTTGGATGTTAATTGATGTTATAAATGAGGTTTTCTCAAACAAATCCCGAATAGGCTTGGATTCCTAAGTTTTGTATGCTAGAATGGTGGTTTTTGTGTTCTGTCATAGCTGGAGGTATAAGGACGAGTTTGTGGTGATTTTTTATGTTGACTGATGTTTAGAAATGATTAGAAGTGATAGATCTTGGCTGGGCTTTGTTTTGGAAGAGGTTGGAGATGATTTTGGTTGTTTTTGGTAGCCGAAATGAGGTTCTTGAGTAGAGCAGCGAGTTTAGGTGTGTGGCTGATGATTTCAATGCATGATGATGCATTAATCCTCTGCTCATATGTGTTATAAACAGGGGAGACATCTTCGGACGCCTTTGGTGTTGATCTGGGAGCTTAATTAGTGTTTCGGCGAGCAAGATAAACGTAATCGGTGAGTGTGAATGGTTTTTGAAGTCCTTGAGGGACAAAGAAACAAGGTTTGGGGATTTACGAAAGGTTTGAAACACCTTCCTAAGTCCGGAAGTAAGTATTGGCTAGATTGCTCTCTCATATATGGTGGTTGCCCCTAAAATGCTTTTACATGCTCATGGTTTGAGATAGATAAATTACTAGTGTTTTTTATGCATGATTTGTAACATGAGATGATGCTTGAAATAATTTCTTGAAATAACATGTTGCATTGATGAGTTTTGAGCTTTTGTTTTAAAGCATGACAAATGTTATGGTTTTGAAATGAGATGAGAAAGATTTGAGAAATGTTGCATGAAAAATAGTAGGTGAGATGATATTTTGACATAATATATTAGCATAGAAGATGAGAGACTTACCGGATATAATTGATCGATCAATAGGATTAGAGTGCACTATAAACTAAAAATACGTATGTGCTCTTTGGATGCAATCCAAAGGGAGAGAATCGATGATGGGCATTCCATCGGATAGGACTTGGTGAAATACCCTAACTTTGTGGCGATGAGAGATTCCGCCATGTGAGTACGGTGATGTGAGATTCCACCGGAAATTATGTTACTAGACAAGTGAGTACGGTGATGTGATTTTCCACCGGAAGCATCTAGTTGTTTGAGAATGTTGTTCGTATATCCGAGTAATAATGAGATGTGAAATGCCAATATAATATATGAAAATGCTTTTGATTCACATGTACCTATTGTCGATATGATTTATGCTATGTGAAATGCATATGAGATTTGTATATGAAATGTTTTGGTTTTTGCAAGCATGTGTATGGCCTTGCCATGAGATTTGCATTGGTTTAAATGCAAGAGATAGAATTGAGGTACATGTGTTTTCAATGAGGTTTTGCTTTGAAATGGTTTTAAAGCATGAGATAGAATGAGCATGTTGTAGAAAAAGGCTTTTGAGAAAGTGTTTTGAATAATGAATTATTGTGTTGGTTTCTTTAGAGCATGCCTCACTAAGCAAATGTGCTTACGCTCTCTTTTACCTATAATGCAGATAATTGAGGTGTTTTGGGCAGCAAGAAGGTTAAGAACATCCAAGGAAGTACAAAGCTCATGTATGGTGATGTTTTTATACACTTTAGTTTTGATATTTGGAAATTGGACTTCAAGGTTGTATTTGGGAGATGTGTTTTGAACTCCCTAAGTTTGTGGCATGTTTGTGATGGTTTTTATGAGTTGTAAGTTGCCCTGTTGGTTGGTTTGAGGTTTGAGAACTCATAATTGGATTTGTGGCTAGGAAGCATGCCTTTAGATTGAATGTTTTTGTGTTTGATGCCATGCCCTAGCTTAAGGTCCTTAAATATGATCTTTAATGTCATAATAGGTTGCCGGTATGTTTTGATGCTTGTTGAAGCATGTTTGAGTGGGTTTAAAGGTGAAAAACAAGTAATTTCTGCTGTCACGGTGCAGGGTGTATCGAAACACCCTTAACTGTTTCGGAACGGGGGCCTGTAATGGCTATAGTGTTTCGGAACAGCTGAAGGTGTTTCGAAACAGTTTGGCTACTGGTGAAGCCTGTTTCGATACCGGTCTCGGAACGCACCCGAGTACCGAAACGGTCAAAACCGTTTCGATACGAGTGTTTCGGTACGGGGGTTGGTGTTCCGAAACGGTTGACAGTTGGATGTTGTTTTTGAATTGTTTTATGTTTTCGTGTTTTACATTTTAGTCCTGAATGTTGTGGATGCAAATACTTGAGCTTGGAATGCCTTTTTAAACTAAAATTTGACAGAGGAGCATGTAATATGACTAATTACATTTTGGTAAACCTCAAATCTGCATAGTCCTTATAATTTCTAAAAATTACATTTTGGTCCCTAAACGTGTATTTCGTGCAATTGAGTTCCTAAACGTTTTCTGATCGTTTTGCCTTTCTCTCAAATGAATCTTGAGTGTTCACATAGGTTTAATGAGCATCTAGAAAAGATTGAAAAGAAAAAGAAGGGTCGTTAATCAAGGTTGACTTTCGGGTTGACTTTGGTTTTCCCCGTGTAGTCTTCGTAGTTCGGGTCAAGCGTCTAGGCCGGGCTAAGGGGGTTACAAGTCCCGAGGGTTTTCAAATGTTGATAGACAGTTGGATGAAGTCAATCGAGAGACTGAAAAGCTACACGTAGAGGAAATTTTTGGAAACAATTCGGATGGGCTCATCAATGGTGGAATTTTCGAGGGAGTTCAACATGGAGAATTTTTGGAATAGATCCGCCCTTGTCTCCCTTGCAAGATGTTGAAAAATTGGTCCACCGAAGTCCTCCATCCTGTAGATAAGAATAAAAGAGAGTAAATGCCATGAACCACCTTATACTTTTGCCCGCAAGTATAAGGGATTGTCTGTAAAAAGGGTCGTTATACCTATCCATTTTAATAAATATTCTTTTCATGTTGATTCACAAATGGCAAACATGTTTCTTTAATTTTTCACATCCTTTCTGTAACGCCCTGGTTTTGGGCTTAGTAGTTTTGGGCGTTGACCGGTTTGGTCAAAGTGCTGTTCGAATCTAAAGAGGTGAAATTAGGAAAGCCTAGTTCGGGTTGCATTAAAAATATGGAAAAATGTTATAAAATCATCTTTTAATATAATTAAGTGAACTGTGAAATCAATTTTGGAAAATGAGTTTTGGAAGGGTGACATTTTGGCTAGTGAGCAAAATGTAATTTTTGAAAGTTTGGTGACTGTTTTCGAAAGGGTTGAAACTTTGAATCTTTAAGGAGCTATTAATCCAAAAGTAGTTTCTCCAGATTTTTCTAAGATATTTTGAGATTTTTTCTGATTTTAAAACATATCAAAAGAGGAGGGAAAAGCCATTTGGCTATTTTGTTAACTAACTTTCCAATTTTCTTTCTCTCATTTTCTCTCAACCCAAACACTTCTTTTCCAGAGAATTGCTTCTGATTTTCTCACCTAAATCTCTCCTTTCAACTCTCTTTTGATTCCTAATCATCATATCTACAAAACCTCATCATTTGCTACTTGATTCATCAAGGTTTTTGATTCCAAAAAGAGGAGAAACTCAAGTTTGGAGGTAAGAACGTCCTTCTCCTCTAAACTATCAGTTCTTTACTGAAATTCCTAAGTTTTCAATCCTTAATTGATGTTTTATTAAAGGCTTTTAAGATGAGAAATGGATCTTGGCTAATAATGCAAGATTTGGTGATTTTTGATGATTTTCGTTTGATCTGATGAATCTGTGTTTTGAGATGTGTTTTTGATGTTAAATGAACATTAAATTGATAAGGAATTGAGTTTTGATTAATGCAATCCCGGATAGGTTGAGTTTCCTAAGTTTAGCTTGTGTTTCTTGGTTGTTTTTGAGGTGATCTTGTGGATCTGTTGTTGCTGGAGGTATAAGGATGTTAATAGGCTCTTTTTAGATGTTAAATGATGTTGAAAGATGTTTAGTGTTGATGGTTTATGGCTGGGCTTTGTTGAGAAGTGGTTTGGATGCATTTTCGGTTGTGTTTGGTGGTCAAAAATGGAGTGTGGATGAGAGCAGCGAGTTTAGGTGCTTTCATTGAAGCTATTAATGCATGATGATGCATTAATCCTCTGCTTTGATGTGTTAAAACAAGGGAGGCATCTTTGGATCCAAGAGTTGTTGATCCGGAAGCTTGATTTGGTGCTTCGGCAAGAGGCGAAGTGGAATCGGTGAGTGAAAATGGGTTTTCAGCTTTGAAACCAATGTCTTGGGAGCTTAGTTTAAGTCTAAACAACTTTGCTAAGCTCAAGTGTATGTTTTCGAAAAAAACTCTCTAAGTGGTGGCCATGGTTTGGTTGTGATGCAATGTGGTTTATTGCATGTTTTAAATTCTGTTTTGAAAGCATGATTTAGCATGGTTATTGCTGATTTTGTAAGCCATATGTTGAAGGAAGCTCAAGGTAAGAGTTCCTTGTTTTTGTGCATTGTTAAAATGTGGTTTGATGCTTATAAATGCATGTTGTTTATGGCTTGGTTTAATGCTTTAAAACAATGGATTATTTGATGATAATGATGTATATTGGCAAGTGATGTTTTGAAAAGGTTAAGGTCACTAAGGTGGTTAAAAGTCCTTGAGTGAGCCTTGTGGTTTCTAAGAACTTCATGGTGGTTAAAAGTCCATGATGATTCTTGTTAAGGTCACTTAGGTGGTTAAAAGTCCTTGAGTGAGCCTTGTTTACTTAAGAACATCAAGGTGGTTAAAAGTCCTTGGATGATTCTTGCTATGGACACAAAGGTGGTTAAAAGTCCTTGTGTGATCCTTTCCATGGTGTTTAAAAGTCCATGGGGCCATGGTGTTTAAAAGTCCATGGGGCCAAGGTGTTTAAAAGTCCTTGGGGCCAAGGTGTTTAAAAGTCCTTGGGGTGAAACTTGATGTGGACACAAAGGTGGTTAAAAGTCCTTGTGTGGTCCTCTTCCATGGTGTTTAAAAGTCCATGGGCCAAGGTGTTTAAAAGTCCTTGGGGCCAAGGTGTTTAAAAGTCCTTGGGGTGAAAGTTGATGAACTTGTTTTTAAAGAAATGGAACTTATCACTTGTGGCCAATATGACATGTTATGATATGAAGCATGAGTTGCTTGTTTAAAGTATGCTTTTGAGCATGTGCAAATGTTGATTTGAAGCATGATTTATAAATGTTTTATAAATGCATTATTGAATGGTTTTATGAGCATTCCTCACTAAGCTTTTTCTTACGCTCTCTTTCGCTTTCTTAATTCAATAATGCAGAGCATTAAGGTACTTTGAGGGCAGCAAGGAAGGCAAGCAATCAAGTGGTGGTAAAGCTCAAAGTATGGAAGGTTTTCCTAAGTTCATTTAGCTTTTGGTAATTTGGCAATGGGGGACCTATGTGTATGTTTTGGGAGATGTTTGGAACTCCCTAAGTATGTTGAATGTTGTTGAGAATGCTGGATTTTGTGTTTGACCTTTATATGCTTGAATTGGAAGTTTATGCTTGTATGGTTTGCTTGTGTAGGAAGCATGCCTATAGATTTGGGGCTTTTTCCATATGAGGTTGTTTTGATGAATTGTTGATGCAAGTATGTCTTATATATGTTGAATTGCATGCTGGTAAAGTTTGGTGGCGATTGGAGCATGATTGGATGTTTAATTGCATGTTTAAGAATGCATTTTGGGGCAATCTGTGTAGGGCGTTTCGGAACAGTATCACCCGTTTCGGAACAGGTGCCTTAAACAAGCCCAGGCGTCCGAAACGGGAGGGACCGTTCCGAAACGGTTTGGCTACTGCCAGCCCGTGTTGCGGTACGCGTTGCGGAACGGCCCCGCGTTTCGAAACGGGCTCTGCCTGTTTCGGAACGGGTGACCGTTAGGGGCTGACAATGGCAGTTAAATGTTTTGTATTGTTTGCATTTTGGTCCTGAATCTTGTTTGTGCAATTGTATGAGCTTGGGATGTCCTTTTGAGCTGAAATTTCACAGTGAAGCATGAAACCTGACTAATTACAAGCTGGTAACTTTAATTTGGGTTAAGTCCTCATATTTATCAGAAATTACAATTTGGTCCCTAAAGTTGTAATTTGTTCAATTGGGTCCCTGTTTGATCTCTGATGTTTGTGATCTTTGAGTATGATGTTTGTGTGATCACAATTAGGGCTAATGTGCATCTAGACAAGATTAAAAAGAAAAAAAGGGTCGTTAATCAAGGTTGACTTTCGGGTTGACTTTGGTTTTCCCCGTGTGACTTTCTTAATTCGGGTCAACCGTCTAGGCCGGGTTAAGGGGGTTACATTTGGTGGTATCAGAGCTGAGTTCTCGAGTAATTGGGAATGAATGTGTGCATGATTGAAGTATGTATGCCTTGTATGCTTGTTGTTTGAAAGCATGTTTAGTGGCTTGTGATTTGGATGCAATTGAGATGTATGCTGTGATGTAGCATGTTGTGGGTACCCATTGCCAAATAAAAGCTAATGAAATGATGTTGATTTTGAATGAAATTGAGCTTGAATACTTGGATTGCTTACCTTGCTGGGCTGACTTTGTTTTATTTGCATTATGATTGCATGGTAAAAGTATGGCACCACGTAGAGAGTTACGGGGTAATGTGCGAGCTGCGGCTCAGAATGAGAATGAAAATGAAGAGAACACGGGTAGTGCGGTGTTACCTCCTCCTCCACCTGGTGGTGGTGGTGCTGAGGGAGGGAGAGCTGAAGCTGCAGCTGGTGCTGGAGCTGCTGGAACAGAGGTTGGTCAGGGGCAAGCTATGCCTGATATGTCGATGTTGGTACAAGCTATTGCGGGTGCTTTTCGAGCAGCAGTAGCTGGAGCTCAAGGAGCTGGGCATCAGGGAGATGCTGGAGTTAGACTACCTTTGGAGCGTCTGTGCAGTCTTGGTGGGACTGAGTTTAGGGGTATGTCTGCTGAGAGTTCGGAAGCTTGGTTAGAGAGTACCAAGCGAATCTTGGGTCAGATGAGCTGCACTGATGTGCAAAAGTTGGGTTGTGTGGTATCCTTGCTGCAGGGTGATGCATATACATGGTGGACGACCACAATCTCTGGGATGGCTGAAGCTGATGTGACTTGGACATTCTTTCAGAATGTGTTCAAGCGGAGATATCTTGGAGTGAGATATCTTGATGAGAAGAAGCATGAATTCATGACTCTTACCCAGGGGAGTATGACAGTGGCTGAGTATGAGGTGCAGTTTGTGCGACTCAGTCAGTATGCACCTGAGCTTATTCCCGATGAACGGGAGAGGTGCGAAAGGTTTCGTTATGGTCTTGTAACGGAGGTGAAGATGTATGTGCTGGCTACCGAATATGATGATTTTGATGTGTTGGTAGGCCGAGCCAAGGACATAGAGATGAACTTGGGTTTATCTGCGAAAGGTGCTGGAGCAAGTTCTGGTAAGAGAGCTGCTGAGTATAGTTCCGGTGGTGGATGGAACAAGAGGGGACGTGATCAGAGGTATCAGTCCTCAGCTAAGAGAGGTGGTGGTGCACCCGCTAGAGGAGGCAATGCTAGAGCTGACCCTAGTGCTTGTTGGATCTGTGGTTCACGTGGTCACATGAAGCGTGACTGTCCTCGTGCTGTGAGGGAGGTGCAAGCTCCTGTTGCGGCAGCTGGTTATGGGTGCTGGAATTGTGGTTCTGCAGACCATTTGAGGCAAGATTGTCCGAGGTTGGCTGGTGATCAGATGCGTGCTCCTGTTGTTGCTGCACCGCAGAGAGGTCGTGGGCGCGGCCGTGGTAATTTCCAGAGGCGTGAGGAAGGTGGTCGTGGAGTAGATCATGTTGTGGCTATTCAGCCTGAAGGTGGAGGCCAAGCGAGAGTGTATGCTCAGCGTGAAGGGAGGAATGATGCAGATGTGATTGCAGGTACCTTTACTTTGCAATCCTTGTCATTGCTTTTTTTGATTGATTCTGGATCTACGCATTCATACATTTTGCGTGAGCATGCTGAATTGCTTGGTTTGCCTGTTGAGTCTTTGGATGTGGGTGTTCGTGTCACTAGTTCTTTTGGTGAAACTGTTGTGACTCGAAAGCTTTATAGAAGGTGTCCCTTGGTTATTCAAGAACATGTTTTTCATGTTGATCTTATGGAGTTGCCCTTTTATGGTTTTGATGTGATCCTTGGTATGGATTGGCTTGCTGAGCATCGTGCTGTTGTGGATTGTGAAAATAAGCGTGTTTCGCTTAAGCTTGCGGATGATTATGAAGTGGTTGTGGTTGGTGAGAATGTGAAGTTTCTTGCCAATGTTGTTTCTACCTTGGAGGCGAGCAGGATGCTGAGGCAAGGTTGCGAAGCTTATCTAGCTTTTGTGATGAATCCTAGCTCTAAGGAGTTGAGGGTGCAAGATATCAGGGTTGTGAAGGAGTTTCCTGGTGTTTTTCCTGAAGAGTTGCCTGGTTTACCTCCTAATCGCGAGGTGGAGTTTGGAATTGAGCTGTATGAGAATACAACTCATGTATCCATTACTCCCTATAGAATGGCACCTAAGGAGCTGAAGGAGCTGAAGACGCGGTTGCAAGAGCTGCTTGATCGTGGTTTCATCCGGCCGAGTGTGTCACCTTGGGAGCACCGGTCTTGTTTGTGAAGAAGAAAGATGGCACTATGAGGATGTGCATTGATTACCGTCAGCTGAATAAGTTGACTATCAAGAATCGGTATCCTTTGCCGAGGATTGATGATCTCTTTGATCAATTTCGAGGAGTTGCTGTGTTCTCTAAGATTGACTTGAGGTCAGGGTATTACCAGTTGAAGGTGAAGGATGTGGATGTGCCTAAGACAGCTTTCAGGACAAGGTATGGGCATTATGAGTTCCTTGTGATGCCGTTTGGTTTGACAAATGCTCCTGCTGCTTTTATGGACATGATGAACCGTGTGTTTCATGAATACCTGGACAAGTTCGTTGTGGTGTTCATTGATGATATCCTTGTGTACTCGCGTACTGAGGAGGAGCATGAAGAGCATTTGAGGATTGTGTTGCAAGCTTTGTTGGAGAATCAGCTTTATGCTAAGCTGAGCAAGTGTGAGTTCTGGCTTAAGGAGGTGGTGTTTCTTGGGCATGTGGTCTCAGCTGAGGGGATTCGTGTTGATCCTCAGAAGATTGAGGCGGTGATGAACTGGAAGGTTCCTAAGTCTGTTCATGAGGTTCGTAGTTTCCTTGGTTTGGCAGGATACTACCGAAGGTTTGTGGATGGTTTTTCCAAGATTGCTGCTCCTTTGACGAAGCTGTTGCAGAAGGATGTTAAGTATGAGTGGACAGAAGCGAGACAGTAGGCTTTTGAGAAGCTGAAGGCGGCTTTGACGCAAGCTCCTATCTTGGTTCAGCCTGAATCAGGAAAAGAGTTTGTGGTCTATAGTGATGCATCCTATGTTGGTTTGGGGTGTGTGCTGATGCAAGAGGGTAAGGTGGTGGCTTATGCATCGCGGCAGTTGAAAGTGCATGAGCGCAATTACCCTACGCATGATATTGAGCTGGCTGCAGTGGTTTTTGCTCTGAAGATCTAGAGGCATTATCTGTATGGTGAGAAGTGTACGGTGTACACGGATCACAAGAGCTTGAGGTATCTGATGTCACAGAAGGAGTTGAATCTTAGGCTGCGGCGTTGGTTGGAGTTGCTCAAGGATTATGATCTGACGATTGAGTATCATCCTGGAAAGGCTAATGTTGTTGCGGATGCCTTGAGTAGGAAAGTAGCTGTTGAGCTGAGGGCTATGTTTGCTAGCTTGAGCATATCGCGAGATGGTGGTCTTGTTGCTGAGTTGCAGGTGAAACCATCGTTGGTTCAGTTGATCAAGGATAAGCAGTTGCTGGATGATTCCTTGGTGTCTCATGTGCAGGATATCGCGGAGGGTAGACCTTCGGATTTCTGTTTTAATGATGATGGTGTGTTGTGTTTTGGGAGTCGGATAGTAGTGCCTAATGATGCTGAGTTGAGGCGTGCTATTCTGACTGAAGGCCATAGTAGTCCTTTTTCTATGCACCCTGGTAGTACTAAGATGTATCGTGATCTTCGTGATGAGTACTATTGGGTGGGTTTGAAGAAGGATGTTGCAGAGTTCGTGAGCAAGTGTTTGGTGTGTCAGCGAGTTAAGGCTGAACATCAGGTTCCTTCTGGGTTGTTGCAACCGTTGAAAATCCCTGAATGGAAGTGGGAGAGGGTTACCATGGATTTTGTATCTTTTTACCTTTGTCTCCTTCGAAGAAGAATTCTGTTTGGGTGATTGTGGATCGCCTGACGAAGTGTGCGCATTTCTTACCTGTGCATACTACGTTCTCTTTGGATAAGCTGGCAGAGCTGTACATTGCTGAGATTGTGAGGCTGCATGGTGTGCCTAAGTCGATTGTGTCGGATAGGGATCCGAGGTTCACATCGCGTTTCTGGCAGTGTTTGCATCAAGCTTTGGGTACAAGGTTGCATTTCAGTACATCCTATCATCCTCAGTCGGATGGTCAGTCTGAGAGAGTTATTCAGATTTTGGAGGATATGTTGAGATGTTGCGTGATTGAGTTCCAAGGTTCTTGGGAGAAGCATCTGCCTTTTGTTGAGTTCGCTTATAACAATAGTTATCAGGCGAGTATACAGATGGCACCTTATGAGGCTTTGTACGGGAGAAAGTGTAGGACTCCTCTATGTTGGGCTGAAACTGGTCAAAAGTTGGTTTCGATGCCGGCTTTGTTGAAAGGGACCACTGAGAAGGTGAAGCTTATCTGTGAGCGGTTGAAGGCTGCCTCTGATCGGCAAAAGTCTTACGCGGATTTGAAGCGTAAGGAGATAGAGTATGCGGTGGGTGACCGTGTGTTTTTGAAGGTTTCGCCTTGGAAGAAGGTGATGAGGTTTGGCCGGAAGGGTAAGTTGAGCCCTAGGTACATTGGACCATATGAGGTTGTTGAGCGTGTGGGTCCTGTTGCGTATCGGTTGAGGTTACCTCAGGAGTTGGAGAAAATTCATGACGTGTTCCATGTTTCTATGCTCCGGAAGTATAGATCTGATCCTTCGCATGTGATGCCTGTGGAGGAAGTGGAATTGAATCCGGATTTGACCTATGATGAGGAACCGGTGAAGGTTCTGGATTCAGATAGCAAGGTTCCTCGTGGCAAGACCATTGAGTTGGTGAAGGTGCTGTGGAAGCATCGAGGTGTTGAGGAAGCCACGTGGGAGCGGAAGGAAGACATGTTGAAGCAGTTTCCTTATCTCTTTCCTTCAGGTAAATTTCGAGGACGAAATTTCTTAAGGGGGGAGAGTTGCAACGCCCCGGTTTTGGGCTTAGTAGTTTTGGGCGTTGACCGGTTTGGTCAAAGTGCTGTTCGAATCTAAAGAGGTGAAATTAGGAAAGCCTAGTTCGGGTTGCATTAAAAATATGGAAAATGTTCTAAAATCATCTTTTAATATAATTAAGTGAACTGTGAAATCAATTTTGGAAAATGAGTTTTGGAAGGGTGATATTTTGGCTAGTGACCAAAATGTAATTTTTGAAAGTTTGGTGACTGTTTTCGAAAGGGTTGAAACTTTGAATCTTTAAGGAGCTATTAATCCAAAAGTAGTTTCTCCAGATTTTTCTAAGATATTTTGAGATTTATTCTGATTTTAAAACATATCAAAAGAGGAGGGAAAAGCCATTTGGCTATTTTGTTAACTAACTTTCCAATTTTCTTTCTCTCATTTTCTCTCAACCCAAACACTTCTTTTCCAGAGAATTGCTTCTGATTTTCTCACCTAAATCTCTCCTTTCAACTCTCTTTTGATTCCTAATCATCATATCTACAAAACCTCATCATTTGCTACTTGATTCATCAAGGTTTTTGATTCCAAAAAGAGGAGAAACTCAAGTTTGGAGGTAAGAACGTCCTTCTCCTCTAAACTATCAGTTCTTTACTGAAATTCCTAAGTTTTCAATCCTTAATTGATGTTTTATTAAAGGCTTTTAAGATGAGAAATGGATCTTGGCTTATAATGCAAGATTTGGTGATTTTTGATGATTTTCGTTTGATCTGATGAATCTGTGTTTTGAGATGTGTTTTTGATGTTAAATGAACATTGAATTGATAAGGAATTGAGTTTTGATTAATGCAATCCCGGATAGGTTGAGTTTCCTAAGTTTAGCTTGTGTTTCTTGGTTGTTTTTGAGGTGATCTTGTGGATCTGTTGTTGCTGGAGGTATAAGGATGTTAATAGGCTCTTTTTAGATGTTAAATGATGTTGAAAGATGTTTAGTGTTGATGGTTTATGGCTGGGCTTTGTTGAGAAGTGGTTTGGATGCATTTTCGGTTGTGTTTGGTGGCCGAAAATGGAGTGTGGATGAGAGCAGTGAGTTTAGGTGCTTTCATTGAAGCTATTAATGCATGATGATGCATTAATCCTCTGCTTTGATGTGTTAAAACAGGGGAGGCATCTTTGGATCCAAGAGTTGTTGATCCGGAAGCTTGATTTGGTGCTTCGGCAAGAGGCGAAGTGGAATCGGTGAGTGAAAATGGGTTTTCAGCTTTGAAACCAATGTCTTGGGAGCTTAGTTTAAGTCTAAACAACTTTGCTAAGCTCAAGTGTAAGTTTTCGGAAAAAACTCTCTAAGTGGTGGCCATGGTTTGGTTGTGATGCAATGTGGTTTATTACATGTTTTAAATTCTGTTTTGAAAGCATGATTTAGCATGGTTATTGCTGATTTTGTAAGCCATATGTTGAAGGAAGCTCAAGGTAAGAGTTCCTTGTTTTTGTGCATTGTTAAAATGTGGTTTGATGCTTATAAATGCATGTTGTTTATGGCTTGGTTTAATGCTTTAAAACAGTGGATTATTTGATGATAATGATGTATATTGGCAAGTGATGTTTTGAAAAGGTTAAGGTCACTAAGGTGGTTAAAAGTCCTTGAGTGAGCCTTGTGGTTTCTAAGAACTTCATGGTGGTTAAAAGTCCATGATGATTCTTGTTAAGGTCACTTAGGTGGTTAAAAGTCCTTGAGTGAGCCTTGTTTACTTAAGAACATCAAGGTGGTTAAAAGTCCTTGGATGATTCTTGCTATGGACACAAAGGTGGTTAAAAGTCCTTGTGTGATCCTTTCCATGGTGTTTAAAAGTCCATGTGGCCATGGTGTTTAAAAGTCCATGGGGCCAAGGTGTTTAAAAGTCGTTGGGGCCAAGGTGTTTAAAAGTCCTTGGGGTGAAACTTGATGTGGACACAAAGGTGGTTAAAAGTCCTTGTGTGGTCCTCTTCCATGGTGTTTAAAAGTCCATGGGCCAAGGTGTTTAAAAGTCCTTGGGGTGAAAGTTGATGAACTTGTTTTTAAAGAAATGGAACTTATCACTTGTGGCCAATATGACATGTTATGATATGAAGCATGAGTTGCTTGTTTAAAGTATGCTTTTGAGCATGTGCAAATGTTGATTTGAAGCATGATTTATAAATGTTTTATAAATGCATTATTGAATGGTTTTATGAGCATTCCTCACTAAGCTTTTTCTTACGCTCTCTTTCGCTTTCTTAATTCAATAATGCAGAGCATTAAGGTACTTTGAGGGCAGCAAGGAAGGCAAGCAATCAAGTGGTGGTAAAGCTCAAAGTATGGAAGGTTTTCCTAAGTTCATTTAGCTTTTGGTAATTTGGCAATGGGGGACCTATGTGTATGTTTTGGGAGATGTTTGGAACTCCCTAAGTATGTTGAATGTTGTTGAGAATGCTAGATTTTGTGTTTGACCTTTATATGCTTGAATTGGAAGTTTATGCTTGTATGGTTTGCTTGTGTAGGAAGCATGCCTATAGATTTGGGGCTTTTTGCATATGAGGTTGTTTTGATGAATTGTTGATGCAAGTATGTCTTATATATGTTGAATTGCATGCTGGTAAAGTTTGGTGGCGATTGGAGCATGATTGGATGTTTAATTGCATGTTTAAGAATGCATTTTGGGGCAATCTGTGCAGGGCGTTTCGGAACAGTATCACCCGTTTCGGAACAGGTGCCTTAAACAAGCCCAGGCGTCCGAAACGGGAGGGACCGTTCCGAAACGGTTTGGCTACTGCCAGCCCGTGTTGCGGTACGCGTTGCGGAACGGCCCCGCATTTCGAAACGGGCTCTGCCTGTTTCGGAACGGGTGACCGTTAGGGGCTGACAATGGCAGTTAAATGTTTTGTATTGTTTGCATTTTGGTCCTGAATCTTGTTTGTGCAATTGTATGAGCTTGGGATGTCCTTTTGAGCTGAAATTTCACAGTGAAGCATGAAACCTGACTAATTACAAGCTGGTAACTTTAATTTGGGTTAAGTCCTCATATTTATCAGAAATTACAATTTGGTCCCTAAAGTTGTAATTTGTTCAATTGGGTCCCTGTTTGATCTCTGATGTTTGTGATCTTTGAGTATGATGTTTGTGTGATCACAATTAGGGCTAATGTGCATCTAGACAAGATTAAAAAGAAAAAAAAAGGTCGTTAATCAAGGTTGACTTTCGGGTTGACTTTGGTTTTCCCCGTGTGACTTTCTTAATTCGTGTCAACCGTCTAGGCCGGGTTAAGGGGGTTACACTTTCCAAAATATATTATTATTCCCTTTGTAGGTCTCCAATTATCGACTACATGAATGATGTTAAAGCTAATTCTAGAGTAGGTTCTGAACGACCAGTGTGTTTAGTGGAAGTCAATAAAGTCGAGGATGAAATAGAATGTGAAATCCCTGAAGAATTACTAAGGTTGGTGGAAAAATAAGACAAGCAGGTTTTACCTCATAAGGAAGAGTTGGAAGTTCTCAAATTGGGGACAAATGAAATCAGAATAAAGGTAAAAATAGGAACAACATTCTCAATAAAGGAGAAGCAAAAGCTAATTGATCTGCTATGAGAGTTCAAAGATGTTTTCGCTTGGTCTTATCAAGATATGCCAGGATTAAATACTGACATAGCGGTACACAAGTTACCCATCAGGCTAGAATGTAAACCGGTTCAATAGAAGCTTAGAAGATTGAGACCGGAAATGGTATTGAAAATTTAGAAAGAGTTACAAAAGCATATTGGTGTTGGTTTTCTCGCAGTATCACAGTATCCAGAGTGGGTGGCCAATATAGTCCTCGTGCCGAAGAAAGATGGAAAAGTACGCATGTATGTGGACGATAGAGATCTGAATAAAGCCAGTCCGAAGGATAATTTTCCTTTACCACACATAGATATCATGGCTGATAACACGTCGGGGCATTCATGGTTTTCTTTCATGGATGGTTTCTCGGGATACAATCAGATAAAGATGAATCCGGAGGACATGGTCAAAACAACATTCATAACTTTATGGGGCACATATTGCTACAAAGTGATGCCTTTTAGATTGAAGAATGTCGGGGCAACATATCAACGGGGAATGGTTACCTTGTTCCACAAAATGATAAACAAAGAAGTGGAGGTGTACATGGATGATATGATTGCTAAATCTCACACTGAGGAAGAGCATATTCAAAATTTGAGGAAATTGTTCTTGATATTGAGGAAATACTAGTTAAAACTCAATCCCAACAAGTGCACTTTTGGAGTAACATCCAGAAAACTCATGGGGTTTGTGGTTAGCAGAAAAGGAATAAAAATAGATCCAGGTAAGGTGAAGGCCATTCAGAATTTGCCACCACCCAGTTTGCAGAAAGAAGTCTATGGATTTCTTGGCATCTTGAATTACGTTTCTCGGTTCATTTCACTATTGACCGATAAATGTGATCCAATCTTTAAGTTGTTCAAAAAGAATAACCATGGAGAGTGGAATGAAAAATGCCAAGAAACGTTCGAAAAAATAAAGAAATATTTGACAAATGCTCCAATATTAGTCGCACCAATTCTTGGCATACTACTGATATTGTACTTGACGGTATATGAGAACTCAATGGGATGTGTGCTAGGGTAACATTATGATACTTGAAAGAATGAAATAGTTATATATTATCTAAGCAAAAAGTTTACCGAATGTGAAGTATGGCACCCGCCAATCCAAAAGTTATGACGTCCCTTGGTTTGGGTAACTCGTAGGCTCAGAAAATATATGTTGTACCACACTACATGGCTAATTTCCCGCCTTGATCCATTAAAATTTATGATGGAAGTGCCGACATTGACTGGAAGGTTGGCACGCTGGCAAATGTTGTTGTCAGAATTTGATATTGTATATGTGAGCCAAAAGACAATAAAAGGAAGTGTCATAGCAGATTTCTTATACAGTCGCGCATCGGAAGATTATGAGCCCCTAAACTTTGATTTCCCAGATGAGGATGTGATGGATATCTCCACAACGGAAACTGGAATCCTAGATAATAAAACTTGGAAGTTATATTTTGATGGAGCAGCTAATGCACTTGGACGTGGAATTGGAGCAGTATTGATCTCTCTAAATAATGCACACTACTCGTTCACGAGCAAGTTAGAATTTCTTTGCACCAACAATATAGCAGAGTACGAAGCTTGTGACATGGACCTGCGAGCTGCTATTGAAAGGAAAATAGAAATATTGAAAGTATATGGGGATTCAACATTGGTAATCTACCAACTTCGTGGAGAATTGGAAACAAAGGATATAAAGTTGATTGAGTACTGAAAATTGATCATGGAGCTAATAAAAGAATTTGAAGAAATTACCTTTACATATATCTCCAGGGAAGACAACCAAATGGAAGATGCCTTAGCTACACTGGCTTCGGTATTCCTAGCAAACAAACCAGGAGATATGATGCCAATTCGAATGCGAAGTTATGAAACCTATGCTCATTGTTGCAGCATAGAAGAAGAAGTTGATAAGCATCCCTAGTATTATGACATTCTACAATATCTAAAGTATCAAACTTATCCCCTGGAGGCAAATGACAATGACAAAAGAACTATTAGAATGATGGCTTCAGGATACGTGCTCGATGGAGAGATCTTTTATAAAAGGGGAAAAGATCAGATCCTGCTAAGATGTGGCAATGCCAATGAAGCAAAGAACATCATGGCAGAAGTGCACAACAGAATATGTGGAACACATGCCAATGGATTCTCGATAGCCTGGAAAATCATGAGATACGACTCTTATTAGACAACCATGGAAGGAGATTGCATTGAATATGCCAAGAAGTGCCATAAGTGTCAGATATATGTTGACATGATTAATTATGCACCAATACCTCTTCATACAATGAATTCGCCATGGCCTTTTGCTATCTGGGCATGGATGTTATCAGACAGATCCACCCTAAAGCTTCTAATAGATACCGTTTTATTCTTGTGGCCATAGATTACTTCACCAACTGGGTAGAAGCAGCTTCTTATGCCAACATCACAAGAACAACAATTTGCAAGTTCTTGAAGAAAGGGATAATTTGTCGGTATGGTTTACCAGAAAGGATCATCATGGATAATGCCACCAATTTCAACATTAATGTGATAGCACAAGTATGTGAGCAATTCAAAATTATTCATCATAATTCTGTGACTTATCGCCCTAAGATGAATGGGGAAGTGGAGGCAGCCAACAAGAACATCAAGAAGATCATATCAAAGATAACAGAAACTTACAAAGATTGGCATAAGTAACTATCCTTTCCATTGTTTGCATATCGAACTTTAATACGAACCTCAACTAGGGAAACACCTTACTCTTTGGTCTACGAGACAGAAGCGGTACTTCCCATTGAGGTCGAAATTCCATCTCTTTGTGTTTTGTCTGAAGTAAAGTTAGATGATGCAGAATGGTTACGGGTTTGATTTGACCAGTTGAATCTTATTGAGGAAAAGAGGTTGAAGGCAATCTGTCACAGCCAAATGTATTAGAAAAGAATGATGCGGGCATATGATAAAAAGGTACGCCCAAGAGAATTCCAAGAGGGAGATCTTGTGTTGAAAAAGGTCTTGCAAATACATCGAGATGACCGTGGAAAATGATTGCCTAACTGGGAAGGACCTTATGTTGTCAAAAAGGCTTTCTCTGGAGAAACATTGATTTTGGATGAAATGGATGGCAATGAGTTGCATAAGCCAGTGAACTCCGTTTCAATCAAGATGTATTATGCTTGAAGAATTCAAAAAGAGAATGAAAAAACGGAGTGAAAACCCGAAATGGCGCTTCGCAAAATGAAAATATCTATACTGAAAACCTAGAAATGGGGCGTTAGATATGTCAAAAAAGAGAAAATAAAAGGGGGTTCAGGGTGAAAATCCATAAAAGGGGCCTTGAAACCAATGGAGGATCTGAGTTGAAAACACGTAAAGGGCGGCTCAGAAGAATGAGGTTAGGCATCCGGAAGACAAAATCTCTCCGACACTTGGTATTTTGGAAGGGATTCCACATCTTTAAGCATCCATACAATGTTTGAGGACTGTTGGACATGAGTGCAAGTTCAACTCTATATCTGGTCGATGTGATGGTTGTATCCTTCATGCCTTGGATGCTTGGAGATCTAACCATGTTTCTTGATTTTGTTGTTTCAGTTCCAAAGCATCATAAAATGGATAATATAATGTATAAAAGCAGATAATTTCCTAGTATTACTATGTTTTTTAAAGTGCATGTGAACTTTATCGCTCTGGGATATTGAAGAAGAGTGTACATGACAAGATGGTGTGAACTTGAAGACAGACTACAAAGATGTCAACAGAGTCTGCCACCCAAAGAACAATAATTTTTATCTATATGTTCATATTGAGATGATCAGAACCACAAAGCCAACACATTATCATGTTCTTTTGAATCAGCGTCTCAATTGGGACATTTTTTGAAGATTGAGAATGAGGAAGAATGTCCACAGCCCCGTGTTGTACTTTTTAGAACCATCATTTTGTAAAGGCTCTTGGATTTGGAAAAACTTTAACATTGAAGGATTCTGTATTTTCAATGTTGCCTAAACAAGGTGACATATGATTGGTCAGGTCAAGATTTCGTCAGCTTACTTCTCCTTTATTCTCTATCAAAAAAAGGAAGAAAAAAGAAAAAAAAAGAGAAAATCGAGGTGAAAACCTGAAAAGGCACCTTTGAAAAAAAACCAAAGTGAAAACCCAAAAGGGCACTTTGAGAAAAGCAACCAAAAGTGAAAACCCAAAAGAGTGCTTTAGAGCAAAGGGCCAGAAATGCAGAAAGGAGATTGTGACAGTCGATTCTGAATGTGAGATGAGAATTAAAAAAGAAGCATAAAAAGTGTCCTAAAAGGTCAGAAGCCGATTGATGAATCTCAGCAAGTCATGGTTCATGCATCATGTAGGACATTAGGGTCATGCTAAACCTCATATTTTAGTTGTTTTGACAAAAAGTAGATGGAAAATAGAGCTCCTAATGAGAAGAGTTCTCCCAGCAAAGAAGGATTCCTAATGAGAAGAGTCCTCTTTGACAAAGACAGGATTCCTAATTAGAAGAATTCGTCCAGCAAAGAAGAAGAGTTCGATCATCGAAGAATTCCTAATGAGAAGAGTTCTTCCTCAGCTAAAGAAGGAGATAAAGAAAGATTGAAGAAGTTCATAATGAGAAGAACAGCTTCAAGATTCCATGAGTGGATGATTCGGACAAAATTCGTGTCTTTTCGGTCTTTGCCTTATTCTTGTTCCACAACAATGAGCAAAGAGGGGCAGCTGTAATACCCGTATTTTGTCCGAGTGTGAAGATATATAATATTCGAATACCAAATAAATAAATAATCCAAATAAATAATCCAAAATATAAAATATAGAATCCATTTACATATCCAATACCCATTTTCATTATAGAAAGCCCAAATATAAGTATTAGACCCGAAATACATATTTTGCCAACCCATTTACAACTGATTTCCTAAGCCTAAAACCCAAATAAACACAAAACACATTAGCCAAAGCCCAATTCCTGCCCAAATAGACTGATGTGCTTATTTTTCCCGCTCGACAATGCCATGTGGCATTCCACGAGTGGTCTATCCCATTTTCACGCGGATCGGTCCCCAGTTGGACGTAGTTGTCTCTGCCAACGTCAGCGCGATGTCACACTCCACTACTAGATATAAATATGGAGAGAGAAATCATTAATGGGCTAATGATTACGACAATTATTGCAGTAATAATTAGAGAGAGAGAGAAAAAGCTAAAAGGTCTCACCAGAATCAAAAGAGACGCCGGAATCAAATGTCGTCGTCGTTGGTCGGAGCACAGTGTCGTCACCTGAGATCACCTGAAGGCAGCTCCTCTTCTCCTATTTCATATTCCTGCATTTAAATCACAAAAATAAGTTAAACCTAAGCTAACAACTAGAAAACATAAGCCAAATCTAGATCTAAAACTCTAAAATGAAAAAACAAGAGAGTTTCGACCACTTAGCTTTCTTTTGTGCATCGCCGGAATGTGAGAGTGAAGAGATAGGTCTAGTCGGAGACGAAAATGATAGAGAGAGGATGGTTTTTTGGTTCGTGTAGTTAGTTTAGGAGAGGAATACGGGTGTTTCTGTCGAAACGGGCTTTAGATTAGGGTTTAGGATGGAAAATGAAGTCTTTTTAGAGTTTTCAGGGTTTCGGTGCAGCAGTGGACGATGGTCAAAAATCTTCCAAGCAGCAGAGCACATCAGCCGGAGTTGCAGGAGTAGGCCGGAGAAGGTGATGGGAAAATACATGCTGGCCGAAGAAGATGATCAGAGAACTTCTAGTCATCGAAAAATGTTAGGGATAATCGGAGATGATGGCTGGTGATCGGCGTCGCCTCCGACAGCCAGGAAACATGTTGTGGTTCAAACAGAGCTAGGGTTTTGGATCAAATGGTGAAAAGGTGATGAATTTGTGAAGAACCGGGATAAAAATGGGTTTTGATCTGAAATAACAAAGAAAATGAAGATGAAAAGTGTTTTTTGGGATTAAACATAGAAAAGATGAAGAACTCGGATGAATTTGAAGGAAAAACTGGAATTTTGATCGAAAATATGTAAGAAATTTGGGTTTAGGGTGTTACTGTTGAGAGGATTTAGAGAGAGGGGGGAGAGTGAGTGTGAACAAGGCAAATGGCTGAGTTGGCCCGGTCGACCTCTTTTTATGTGAGTTGACACCGCATCGTTTTGGTGTCGGGTCGCGAAGAGGAACTGCGTTCTTTTGAGCGGGTCGGAATACAAGTCCTTGACCCGGTTGAGCACGAGCTGGGTGTTTTGGGCCGAGTTCGAGTTGGGTTGGTGGTTTTGGGCTGAAATTAAATTGGGCTTGGGTTATTCTTTTAGGGGAATTAGACTTGGGCTCTTAATTTTACCCTTTCTTGCATAATGGTCACTAATTCCTTGTAAATTGGCTCTATAATTTTGAACTTAATACAATTTAGTCCTGGAATCAGTTTAATTACCTTTGTTTAATTGTTCTGATTTATTTATTTTTTATCTTGTATGCTTGCATTATTTTAAATAAACATGTAATATATTCGTTTAGAAGAATTTAACTCACCTAATGTAATTAAATTAAAGCCTTTTAGGACTAAGTTCTCTAATTAAATCCAATTAATATGCTAGGAGAGGACACTATAGTAAATAAATGAGTATTGGATGAAAGTCTAAATGTCCTAAGTTGAATAGTATCACATTGCAATGTGATGTTAATCAAGGGGACATTTAGATAAGAGATTCAATACTTCATTTGAACATAGAAAATGAAAATCGCATGTAGTTAGCTTAATAAAATTAAAATAGGATTAAATAATTGATGACACTAAAGTTTGGAATATTGTTACTTTTGGGCCTAATATGTGTGTAGTGTCCAATTATTTAGGTGTTACCATAAAAGCCTATATATTAATAATATTCATAGAACTTTAATTAATTAATTAATAGGGCCCTAATTAGGTTTTGCTTAAAATGACAAGACAATAATTGGACATGCATTAAACCTTTTGTGTTGAGATACATTTTGAATATAAATTGAAGTGTTCTAATGTATTTGGACGTTTCAAAACTTATATTCGTCCAAAATGTATTTTCTTACAAAATGATATCCCCATTCGAAATAGAATTCGTTTAACAATTAAATGATTTAATTAAATTCAAATTAATGTTTGAAATGCCAAAATGCCATTTGGAATTAATAAGGTACCGATAACGGGCGTTTGTAGGTGTGCTAACCCTTCCCAACACGTAACTGACTCCTGAACCTGAATTTTATTAAAAGAATCTTCGGTCCGCTTTTTATAGTGTCTGGTCTACCAAAGTGACTGGTGGCGACTCCAAAACGATTTTTAAAGAAAATAAAGGAAATTTGATTAAAATGGAAAATTTCCTAATTTCAAGATCAAATTAAAATGAGAAACCGCGATTTCGAAAACCCTAATCGTTAGGATATTTTTCCAAAAAACGAGTTTTAAAAATGGTCGCAAAACCTAGAATCGACTAAACTCTAGCTTTAATACCACAAATGTAACACCCCCTTCCCGGCTTGGTCGAGAACCGAGTCGAAAATTGTTATCAGTGATCAATACGGTGATCAGTGCAATAATTTCAATCGAAGACAACATTTTAACTATGTTATGGTTTTCAAACATTACCAAACATAAGGCTTAGTCCTAATTAATCAATTCGAACAATAGCTACTCAATTAGAACCAATTTTTAACTTTTAAAAACTTCAGGGACTAAACTATAATTTCAGCATTTTAGTGGTTCTTTTCTTAAATTGACTTCACTATAATGAAATTCATCATATGAAGAATGACCATGTAAATTTTCATATTATTCGAAGTTCATTTACCCTCTTAATTAAGTTATACGAGGTTCGATGACCATTTTGATAACAATGCAAAATTGTGCTCTAAGGCTTTTAACTGAATTAATTGTAATTGTACTGATACACTTAGAGCCATATCAGTACACAAAGCCTAATCTCCATTTTCCAGATTCGAAGGTCACAATACTGTATCGATACGGTTAAGGTCCGTACCAATACTGGATAACCATGTTAACTTCGTATCGATACGCTTTGACCTCGTATCGATACCATTTTTACACCCATTTACAGTAGCAAAAAATCGTACTGATACGCTTAGGTCGTACCGCTACACCCCATTTGACCAACGCTGACTTGTCAAAATATGTAAGGTCGTATCGATACACCATCAACTGTATCGATACACTCTGCCTTGTAATGACAGATTTTTGCTGTTTTTTACTCGATTTGACCTATCAAACGATATTCAAATGCAATGAGGTTTTACACACAACATTTCAAGGCTATAAACTACTTGCATGAAAAATTTTAGGGTTGTTTGAATTCGTTTACTACGATTTCACCTTTAAAGGCCAATTATGCATTTTTGGTCCATTTTAAACCATTCAAAAAGGCCATCTTGAGCCTTAAGCACTAACATACCACAAGCCTAAAATATATACATCAAAAGAGCCAAGTAAGACTAGTTTAAGTACTTTTCCACCCTACTAGAAGTTCATAGGTTCGATAAACATTACTTTAAGCTTGCTTGTGACTTGTCAAACTCCAACTTCTCCGATCTCGATCCAACTACTCGATCAACCTGTAATGCATGAGATGAAATGCATTAGGCATACTTTGCCTAGTGAGGTAGTCAAAAATAACATCAATATCTATGTTATGCAATTTCATCCCTACAATATAAAAGGGAATGCAATAGCTCAATAATAACGATGCAATGATCATATTCAATACTAATTAAAAATCATATTTTATCATTAACCCTTGGATTGATTCGGGATAGAGGATATGTGAATTCCTACGGCTTGCCAAGTCAATAAATGGTCTAGTCCCTCTGCCTCGCCAATATGACCAATATCACAACACATCCCTTCACCTCGCCAAATCAATATAGGCCGTAGCCCTAGGACCGTAGTCCACCCGTACACTAAGCTCATAAATTCTATAGTGTGATGTCGCAACCCTTTTTAGGAGGGTTCGACTATTTTTGAAAACTTTAAAAAAATCAACGGAGTCGCCACCAATCTTTTTTGAAAAAAAATGTGATTGGATCACTTTTAAAATAGGGTTATTTTAATAAAACGTTTTCTTTTAATAAAACAATGGTTTTGACCTACGAAAATCAGAAAATAGGTTTGCGTCAGTTACGCGTAGGGAAGGGTTAGGACCCCACGACGCTCAAAATTGGTACCTAATTGGTTTTAAAATTGTTTTCAAAACTGGATTTTGCAAGTTCACAAAGGTTCGCCTTTACTTGTCCGTTTAATGAATATCAAACTATTTTAATGGCCTTATCGCACAGTAGATGAACTTTAATCACCGTGAACATTTATGGCGCTAACGCGTCGTTCCCATTTGATAAGATACCGCATTAAATTAATTTCACTTTTTCAAACAACATGAAAATTTAGTGCGTTGAGCATTTTATTCCTAATATAAAGTTTAAGTATGCTTAAGTGTATTTTATTTTTATGAAGAACATTTTTCAACAAAAACAAGTCTCTATCTAAGCTTTAGAACCTAGCCCTAATGTTTTAAACCTATTTCTAAAACTAGGAAGCAAAATTTATTCTTTTTGAGTTTTTACCCTTTTATTATCCTTTTAAAAAATCCTTTTATTTCTTTTTATCTTTTTTTTATTTCTTTAAAATCCAAGACCCCTTATTTTTCATTTTTTACATTTTTCTTTTTTTTTCCACATTTTATTTCAAAAAAAGAATACTTCTTTTAAAAAAAATCTATTTTTTTATTTTTAAGCTTTTTCTTTTAAAATTTTTTTTTAAAATAAACTTTATTTCTTGAAAGATTTCCCTTTAAGCTTTTTATCAAAATTTATTTTTCTCCTAAAACCTTTCACTTTATTTAAAAACTCTTTTTGTTTTCTTTTTTCTCTTAAAAAAACAAAAACATTATGACTTATTTCTTTTTTAAAAAATATCTCTATTTATTTTTTTATTTTAAAACAAGACTATTTATTAAAACTAAGTTTCAAAAAAAACCCTTTTATTTATTTATTAAAATCATGCCCCTTTATTATTTACAACCATGCATTATTGTTTTTTTTCGAATTAAATCCCTAACTTTTAATTTTTCAATTAAGCCACATTTATTCATTTTATTCTTGCATGTTAATTTAAACACTTTTAAAATTTATTTTTACATTTCTAAAGACAATCCTAACAACATTTTTTAAGCATGCAATATTTTTTAAAGATCAAACTAAAATTAAAATGGAAATTTAAAAGAAAAAAAAGTTACCGGAATCGTGAACGATTTTCCAACTTCGAGAAAGCAACCTAAAATTCACAAACAACACAAACACAAAAATTCATCCAAGAACAAGCATAAAAATAAAAATAAAAATAAATGAAAAGAAAGATAGAAATTTTACCGAAAAACGACGAACGAAGATCTCGAATATGGGCTTCTCGAAATGCTCCAAATCGCCTTCGGAAAATTGCTTCCAAGCTCGAACTTCTTCTCAAAAATTCCAGCAACTCTTGAACAATTTTTTAGAGAATTTTCAGATTCTTTCCAAAGCTTTTTCAAGTAGTTTTTCACTTTAATTGTGTGTTGAACAAAGGAAGGGGGAGGGGTTTTTATACTAATCTTGAGCTTGCAAATCAAGCTAGAATCCGTGTTTAAATCCCCAAATTGGAGCCAAAATTAGACCAAGAACTTGATTCTCGGTAAAACCTCTCAATCCTCACCCGATTTGGTCAAATATTGAAGTTGAATTTTCTCCTTGATTCGAGCCTAGGGTTTGACCTCTTGTCTCGTTTTTTTTGCAAATTCCGGCGAGCACAGTCGGCGGCGGGGAGCGGGGTTTATGGCATTGGGTCGGCGGCGGCGAGGCGAACTGGCTGGTACCAGCGGTGTCGACAGTTGTGGCTGGTAGACGCTGGCCAGCCACCATGAAGACCGCAAAAGGAGGGTTTGTTTGGCTGGGATTGGAGCGTGTGCGGCGCACGAGCTAGGCGCGTGGCCGCGCGTGGGCTCCTTTTTTACTTTTATTTTTCCATTTATTTTTTGCTATTTTTGCTGCTGTTTTTTGCTATTTTTTATTTGTTGTTTTTTTGTTTTAATTTTATTTCCTATTTTAAATTAATTATTATCATTATTATTTATTTTATTTTTATCACATTTTCTCTTTTTTATTTCTTTAAAAGATGGGCTTTTTTTCTTTTTTTTTAAAATGGGCTATGTTTGTTTTTTTTCTTTTGAAGTGTACTTCAAGAATGGGTTTGTAAAGATGAGTTTTTGTTGCTTTTTTTAATTTAGAAAAGGGTGGGTCTTATATTATTTTAAGGGGAAAATGATTTTTTTTATTTTTTTGAATTATTTAAAACTGGAGTGAAAATTTAGTGACAACAGTTACCCCTCTTTGCTTATCTCTGTGCAACAGAAATAAAGTAAAGACCAAAATGCACTAATTTTCACTGATTTTCCAAATTGGCTCCATTTTCCAAATGCTCGAACGAATAGGCTTGTTCTATTGTCCAGATGCCCGAATAGATGAGCGAATTCCATTCTCCAAACGCCCGAACAGATAGGCTGGTTCTATTCTCCTTATGCTCGAATAGTTGAGCTAGATTCTATTCTCCCAAATGCCTGAATAGTTGAGTTGGGTTCCATACTCAAACAAATAGGCCAATTCTATTCTCCTTATGCTCGAATAGCTAAGATGGGTTCTATTCTCCCAAAATGCATGAACAGCTGAGCTAGGCCTTGTCCTCCCAAATTCTCAATTAGGCAAAGTCTTCTGAAAACTTCCATCCCCTTTATGCTTGGATGAATAGGCAAACTTCATTCTCCTTATGCCTGAACGGATAGGCGACTCTTCTGAAAAACTTCACCCCCTTATGCTTGGATGAATAAGAAAAGAGACTTCAAAAGATTTCATCCTTCTTATACTTGGATGAATAAGCAAGCATTCTCTTTCCTCCCGAACAAATAGGTGAATCTTCTAAAAAATTTCATCCTCCTTATGATTGGATGAATAAGCGGACTCCATTCTCCTTACGCCTGAACGGATAAGCGAATATTCTAGAAAATTTCATCCTCCTTATGCTTGGATGAATAAGCGAACTCCATTCTCCTTACGCCTAAAAGGATAAGCGAATCTTCTAAAGAATTTCATCCTTCTTATGCTTGGATGAATAAGCAAACCTTTGAAAAATTTCATCATCCTTATGCTTGGATGAATAAGCAAATTCCATAAAGTGTTTCATCCACCTTTCACTTGGATGAATAAGCAGGCTCTAAAAAGGGGTTCCATCCTCCTCATGCTCGGATGAATAAGCAGGTTCCATTCTCCAAATGCCCGAACGGATAGGCAGGTTCTTTTGCTGAAAGGTCCTTCGTGTACCTGAAAAATGCAATATTCAATGCAACTATGATGTGCATGCCCCTACGGATGCCTAAAACATGAATGCATGTCTCATTTCTTTTGCTTTTTTTTAATTCTTTTTCTCAAAATTGATTTTTCACATGTTTACTCGCTTAAATCCATATATGCATTTGTACATTTCTCTGTACTTTTTCGACTCATGGAAAACATATGAACTTTGCTCACTTAATCCAGTGATCTTGCACTCTTGGTTGAGAAGACAAACTCCTTCAATTGTCATTGCTTCGCCATTCTCGTTCTTCATATCTCTTTGCTCCATTGGAAACATTCAATCTTCATAGGCAAATGTCTCAAGATCTACAATCATTGTAGTTGATACATCAATGTTGAGTGACATGCTTCCTTTTGTGGTCTTGAATACTTCAAGTCTCCATATTCCCCTTATCAAGCATCTTCAATGCTTCTTGTGAATTCTCAAATTCTTGCCCCTGTAGGACATCTTAAATTGCTTGCATGTGAAAGCTTATTGCCACCTTGAATATCTTCGAATGGTGTTGGAGCTTCACTTTATTCTTCTCACGCCTATTAATACTGAAAGCCTATAGACTGTCCCAATCTGATGGCATCATTTATCAAGTGCAATTCTATCTCTTTTCATGCTTCTGGGCTTTTTCATCTTATATGCGGATCTTTCTTGACAACCCGGCCCACTTCAAACTCTTCAACACATGTGCTTCTTCTTTTCCTTCTCATGCAAGGCAATGCCCCCATTCAAACTGAGGTTCAATTGTTTTCCAAAGTGATGAAAACATTCATTCATGGTCTTCTACAGTCGAGATCAATACTAAGAAATCTTTTGCTTTTGATTAATCTATGTCAGCCTACTTGTAAGATGCAAGAAAAGGCTAGAAAAGATAGTTCAAGAAAAAAGTCATAGCAAACGCAAGAAAAGGCTAAAAATAGGAATCTCGAGAAAATAGTCATGGCAAACACAAGAAAATGGCAAAGTCAGATGCCTCAAAATTCAAAGCATGAATGATTCAAGAATCCATCAACCGGATAATGCCCCACTTTTTGGTGCTCTCTTTTACTCACACGCTCCCTAAATTTAAATTTTCCCACTTTTCTAATCTCAATCAGACATTAGAAGCTCGAGGTCTCTGAAGAAATATTAACGCAATTAGGCGGAATGTGTTCTGAAGACGAACTCTTTTTCTCAAATATTCATGTGTGATCCAAAGGGTCTTTTAAGGCTTGTAATGTAGGCTAGGCTCGGGCTGCCAAAGAAAGGATATAAAGGCTCAAATTCCTATTTTAAGGGTAATTAAATCAAGGATCAACTTTTCTAATGAAATCTCTGTTCTTTTTCTTTTATTCTTTGGATCACCCTAGACTGCCCATTTTAGGTTTTCACCCTAGGGTTCATTTCCTTTTCTGGCATACGTCTCATTTGAAGGATTTATTCCAAAATTTCTTCACTCTTCAACTTTTTCTTCATTTCTTTTTCTTTTCCTTCTTCTCTTCTCTTCTCTTCTCTTCTCTTCTCTTCTCTTCTCTTCTCTTCTCTTCTCTTCTCTTCTCTTCTATTCTATTCTCTTCTCTTCTCTTCTCTTCTCTTCTCTTCTCTTCTCTTCTCTTCTCTTCTCTTCTCTTCTCTTCTCTTCTCTTCTCTTCTCTTCTCTTCTCTTCTCTTTCTTTTTCTCTTTCTTTTTCTTTTTCTTTTTCTTTTTCTTTTTCTTTTTCTTTTTCTTTTTCTTTTTCTTTTTCTTTTTCTTTTTCTTTTTCCTTTTCCATTTCCTTTTCCTTTTCCTTTTCCTTTTCCTTTTCCTTTTCCTTTTCCTTTTCCTTTTCCTTTTCCTTTTCCTTTTCCTTTTCCTTTTCCTTTTCCTTTTCTTTTTCTTTTTCTTTTTCTTTTTCTTTTTCTTTTCTTCTCTTTTCTTCTTTCTTTTCTTTTTTCCTTTTCCTTCTTCTTTCTTTTTTTTGTTTTTTTTCTTGTTTTTCCTTTTTGTGTCATTTTCATTTATGGTTTAGGACATTCAACTTAATCTAACATATTTCTTTCAAACAGCTTTTCATTTTCTTTGCCCCCGGTGTGGAAAGTGATCCTTGATTAGGGTTAAATCGTAAGAAAAATTATATCAGGCTCAAAGGGGACAAAAAATGGATTCTTCTTATTCGTGAAGGGAAATGAAGGAATTTCAAATGTCAATTCACACACAAATACCGTCGAAGAAAAGCAGTCTTCAATTGGTAGATGTTTTAGATTTATACTCCATTCAAGGACCCTAACAACAATGTCTGAGAGGAAAATTCACTCAAATTTGTATATTAAACATGAACTCACATTTTTACCCCTCTATCTCGGGATTAGATTCAAGAATCATTAATACAATCAATAATAGGGACTCTGCAAAGAAAATGTATGCTCGAAAAAAATGGATGAAAAAATGCAAAGAATAGAAAAGGTTGAAACAAAAATGAGAAACGTTTGCCACTTGAAGAGAAAAATGCATCTTTAAACAAGTAAACTGACATAGAAGCCCTTACAAAAGATCCCTAATGCTCGCGGGCAAAAGCAAAAGGGTTGAATCTAAGCATGATCCCAATTGTCTAGAGAAAATTAATCATTATTCAATAAAAGCACGAATCTCGGCCAATCTTTCCTCTAACAACTTCGTGACAAAACTCTAAACGCGCTCATCCTTGTCATCTTCTTCTCTCTCGAGTCTTCCACTTCGGATGGCTGCCAATATTAACTCTCCATTCATGACAATGTCTGCAAAACCTCCGATGGCGTGATTTAACATGTAATCATAGAAGGGACCATTCAGGGTCTCCACAAACACTAGAGTAACCTCATTTTCTGGCAATGGAGGTTGAACTTGGGCTGCCACATCTCACCATCTCTGGGCATACTGGCGGAAGCTCTCATTGGGCTCTTGTTCCATATTCTACAGTACAATCATGCTTGGGGCCATATCTTTCACATACTCATACTGTTTGAGGAAGGCTTTCGATAGATTCCTCCAAGTGCATATATTGACTCGACTCAATTGAGCATACCATCGGATAGCAGACCCATAAAAACTGTATAGGAAGCAATGAATCAATAATTTCTCGTTTTCCAGTGTGGTGACATTTTTCTACAGTACATGGTCAAATGCGCCAATGGGCATGCAGTTCATCTATACTTCTCGAAGTCAGGAGCCTTGAACTTTGGAGGTGCCACCAAGTCCGAAACTAGACTCAAGTCTCTAGCATCCTTGCCACCATAAATACTTCATTCTTGATAGGATTTAATCATTCCCACCAACTTCTTGTAGCGGTCTTCCCATTTCTTCTTGACCTTTTCCATGTCAGTTTCTTCATTGAGGTCAGCATCTCGGGGCTGCGAACCTCATCGGTGTTGTCTTCAGTACGGACAAAAGATTCTAAGATCTTGACTTTAGGTGAAGCCATTTCCTTTTGTACGAAAGTCATCCCTGGGAAAGTGTTGGTGTCTTCTCTCGCTTCTGTGTATTTGAACCCAAGCATGGCTGCGATTTGGCTAATTGTTTTCTGGTGTGATATCTCAATCTCTTTCTTCGTATTATTTACCATCTTCTCAAGCTTGTCATGGATGCTCTTTTGATTTGCTTCCAGAGTTGTCAATCATTCCTCAGTGTTCATGGCTCGAATTGTGTTTGCACGTGATCTTTACTACTTAAATGGAATTTTCCAAAATTAATCTTTTTATTATACATGAATGAATGCAATGATCAAAACATTATTTAATGCAAACAAAAAATGTATTAAGGTAAATATATGTATGCAAGAGGAATGCAAATGTATGAATGCAGGCAAAGGGACATCAATTCCATTTAGACATTGCTCTAGATGAGGCTTCCATTGGATGACGAAGGTTGTAACACCCGGGTTTGAGGGTAGGGTGAAATTAAAATAATAAAATATTATTTTGGGCTTCGTGTTTTCAAAATAAATATTTTATGTTGGACTTAATTTGATTTAAAACCCAAATCCCATGGATTTTAGAAATTTGAGATAGCCATCTCATTAATGGAAAATTTTTAAATGAGTGGTCTTGCAAAATAAAAACCCCGATTATTTTAAAATAGTCTTTTTCACCATCTTCTTCCCCCCCCCCCTTCTCTCCATTTCCACGACAAACTCTTCCTCTACCCCAAGTGTTACTATTCCATCACCACACTCCCTCATCTTTGGAGATTTTTCAAAGGTAAACCCATTTTTGACTTGTCCTCTCTTTCCCCTACAAGCTCATACCTTTATTTTCATGAAAGCTCATGGCTTTTACATTTTGAGTTTTTAAGTTTTGAAGATAAAAATCCAAACTTTGATAACCTTTAGATGAGTTTTTGATTTAATGTTGTTAGATAAGTTAAAAGCATCTTATAAGGTCCAACATACTTGATTTTTACAAGGGTTTATGATGATTCCCGAAAGTGAGTTTTAAGGAGGTTATAGAGAGTTCAAATGTTGAGTTTTGGGGGTGTTTGATGTGGGAATTTGTTGGCTGATGTTTGGTTGATAGTTAGGGGTTGTTTTGGAAGCATTTGGGAGTGTTATAAGAGTTGAAATCAATGGTTTTTGGCTATGGTTTAGGGCTGCTCGGGAATGAGGATTTCGAAGTTGTCTCTAGCTTTAAATCATGTGCTTTGTGCTTGGTTTGTGTTCCGGGTTTGCTACATTGATTGTGGACTAGTTTGTAGTTGTTTTGTTTGTGTTGGGACGGTTAGAAGCAAGGAATTGTGTTGGTGAAGCCTCGGGCACGAATACGGAACCGTTGGGAGCTTGATCAGCTAGTGTGGTTGAGCTAGGAATAGTCGGCGAGTGGTTAAATGTTTTAACTTGATTTTCAAAGGTTGGTTCAAGCATGTGGACTAGGTTGGGCTTGGTAGACCCACCTAGAGTTGGGATTAGATTGGTAGTCTAATCCTAAGCTTTAGTTAGAGACTTTGGTTGAACTTTATATGTTGAGTATGCCTCATGTTTAATTGTGTTTATGGTGGTTATGTATATTGTGTTATACATGTGTGTTGAGGCATGGGATTGATGCATTGTTATATGCATGTGGTTTGTACATGACGGTAAGTCATGGTGAGTACGTGCTAAGCACGGAAGTTGATATGAAATGGTGTTGTGAAAGGTTATGAATTGTGTTAGTATTGGCACTAGTATGCTTGGGTACAATGATCGATCATTAGGATGTTTAGTGTGCACACGAGAGTCAAAATGCGCGCGTGGTCTTGGTGATGGTAGTCATCAAGATGGAGTACGGGTTCGCCCGGAAATCTTCTTATATATATGTTAGTCGGTGATGAGTGGAATCCCATCGACGGGGCGTGAGGATGAGTGGAATCCCCTCCGCGTAAAACGATGATGAGTGTAATCCTATCGTAAGGTAATGGTTGTGTTGTTGGATGTGAGTTCCAACGGTTATCCGCGCATTCGAGTCATAGCTAGGTGCCAAAACGGATTGTGGAATGTGTTTGCTAATACATTGATATATGTAATTTCCATGTGTTGAGCTTATGAGTTGTTGAGCATTGCATGATGTTTATAATTGTGTTCATGCATCATTTATATTTTGGCTCATGTGGTTTGAAGGTAAGGTCATGCATTCTACCTTGGTTGTTGCTCGTGCTTGGACCCTGCATTGTAGAGGTTTGTTTTATGAGCTTACCCTCACTAAGCTTTATGCTTACGCTCTCCTTTGTTCGACAATGCAGATCCTTAGTTCGTGGGTTGCTTATGCAATGAGAGGGCCTCCAAGTGTGCTAGTTGGGCTTTTGGGTTTATCAAGTATGGGTTTTATGTTATGAGAATGTAATAGTCAAGCAATGGGATTTGAGCTTTTGATGTATGTTGTTGTTATGTGTTAGGAGCATGTTAGACTCCTTATTGATGTTGGTGTGGCTTGTGGATGCCATGTCTTGTTTTGTAAACCATGCCTTATTGCTTACCTTGAATGTTTGTGAATGTTGGCTCTAGGCATGAAATTCTTTAAATGTTATGTATGAATCTTTTGTTGATCTGATGCTTCCTATCAATATATGGCTTTTATATGTATGTTGGGTGTTAAGTATGCTTGTTTTAGGGTGCCTTGAACCTATAGTTAATGTATGTTTGGTTGTGGGAGGTTTTAGTTGGTGTTTGAGGCAGCCTTGTTCCATAAACCAGCTAAAACTTGTCTGTTCGCGGCAGGTGTATCGAAACGGTTGGTCTCGTTTCGATACGGCCTCTTGTTTCAGACCAGGCATTTCGATACGCAAAGGGGGCGTTTCGATACAATTTTGCAAATGGAAATCTGAGATTTTGACGAGAAATTGAGGGTATCGAAACAGTCCTAGGCGTTTCAGAACAGTCTTCGTAGCGTTGACCAGGAGAAGTTGATTGTTGAGGGCGTTTCAATACGGTCCACCCTCGTTTCGATACAGTCTCCTTTGGTTGACTTTGGCCAGTTGACCTAGTCTAGGCGTATCGATACACCCTCCGGGCGTTTCGATACGGCCTACAGTTTAAGTTAAAATTGGTTGTTTTTGGTATGTTATTTGGGTTGATCGCCTCGCTTGTTGCTTCTGTTGTTGCCTTTTCACATAGGACATAATAATGCATCTTGATAAAACAATAATAAATGAAAAGTTTTTCTCGGGTTGTTAACCGAAGTGGAGCCTTAACGGGTTTCGCCTAGGTTATCCCCGTGTAGCCCACTCAGACCGGTCAACCTTCCGGACCGGGACGAGGGGGTTACACTTGTTGGTATCAGAGCCTAAGGTTTTCGAGACCTCGGGCAGGTAAGTGAGGTAAGTTAAATTCTTGTATTGCTATTGCACGGTGATTGCTTGCCATGTAAGTATGTTTGCTTGTTTATCAAGCTTGCTTGATGTATGCTTATTTGATCGTGTATGTATGTTGTTTGAAGCGTGTTTAGTAGAGTCTCATCTCTTCTATTACATCGAAAAAAGGATTTTTAAGTGAGGGAACATACTTGATTCACTTGGACCCTTGCCCTTGCTAACCCTATCTTTTATGTTGTTGTTGTGTTGTAGTTGTTATTTGTGAGCGCTTATGTCGAGGCCTAGAGGTAGACCGAGGTTGGTTCGTCAGGAACCCCATGTTGCGGCTCATATTAATGAGCCGGTGGCTGGAGTAGAGACTCTTGTGGGAGAGCCTGTTGTTGGAGTCGGAGATCCTTCACCACCACCACCTCCTCAGCCTGAAGTGGGTGGCGAGGCTGGAGCTGAGGGAGCGGGACCTCAGGTTGGTCAGGGTGGCCAAGGTCCTGTGGGGATAGACATGGCTCCGCTAGTTCAAGCTATATCGGGAGCGTTTTGAGGGTTCAGTTGCTGGAGCTCAGGCTGCAGCTCAGCCGAGAGGTGATGATGCTAGCTTACCTTTAGAGAGGCTTCGTAGCCTAGGAGCAGATGAGTTCAGGGGATCTACGCCTGGGAGGTCAGAGTTGTGGCTAGAGAAGACAGTCCATATTTTAGCTCAGATGGGATGTGTTGGAGCTCGAAAGTTGGGTTGTGTAGTTTTGTTGTTTTAGGGTGATGCCTACACCTGGTGGGTCACCATTACCATCGGCGTGCCTGAGGCCGAGATCAGTTGGAATTTCTTTGAGACTGCTTTCAGAAAGAGGTATTTGGGCCCGAGATATCTGGATGAGAAGAAGCGGGAGTTCATGGCTCTTGTTCAGGGAGATGCTTCAGTGACGGATTATGAGATCCGCTTTGTCCGACTGAGTCAGTATGCTCCGGAGTTGGTTCCTACTGAGAGGGACCGTTGTGATCGGTTCAGATATGGGCTTTATGAGGAAGTCAAGAGGTACACCTTGGCTTCAAATTATTTTGATTTTTATGTCTTGGTCGCTAGGGCCAAGGACATCAAGCATAGCTTGGGGCTGACCAAGCGTTCGAGAGAATCCAGTTCGGGGAAGGGGCAAAACAACTTTGATCGTGGTGATGCCAAGAGGCATCGGGGCAGTGGGCATCAGTTTGATCATAGGCGTGGCGGTGGCCACCATGGTAGAGGCCATCAGGGCCATAGAGCTGGAGGGCGTTTGCCCGAGTGTGCCCGTTGTGGGAGACAGCACTTAGGAGAGTGTTGGGGGAACTTTCATGCTTGCTGGAACTGTGGATCGGGAGACCACTTCAGGAGAGAGTGTCCGCATCAGGCATCACAAGCACCAGTTCAAGCACAGGCTCCTGCGAGAGCGATTGACTATCAGAGAGGTCGTGGGCGCGGTCGTGGTTACTTCCAGCCGAGGGCTGATGCACCTAGGATAGAGGCGCCGAGGAATCTTTCTCATGTTGTGGCAGTACAGCCAGAGGCTGGTGGACCAGCTAGAGTCTACGCATAGAGAGAGGCAGGGAATGATACAGATGTGATAGTAGGTAATTTCGAGTGAGAGTCCATGTCTTTGTTTTCCTTAGTTGATTCGGGTTCTACGCATTCTCACATTTTGAGTGAGCATGCAAAGAAGTTAGACATACCTGTTGAGATCTTAGATGTAGGGATGCATGTGACTAGTTCCTTTGGTGAGACAGTTTTAGTTAGACGGATGTATAGGAGGTGTCCTTTGAAGATTCAGGGTCATGTGTTTCCTGTTGATATGATGGAGCTTCCGTTTTATGGTTTTGATATTATTTTGGGTATGGATTGGTTGGTTGAGCACAGAGCTAGTGTAGATTTTGAGACGAAGAGAATTTTGTTGAAGCTTTCTGATGACTACGAGGTAGTAGTAGTAGGTGAGAACGTTAAGTTCTTGTCGAACGTTGTGTCAGCTTTAGAGGCTCATAGGTTGATGGATTCCGGTTGTGGGGCTTACTTAGCATATGTGATGAATCCGAATATGAGCGAGGTTAGACTGAAAGACATCAGAACAGTTTGTGATTATCCGGATCTGTTTCCAGAAAAGTTACCGGGTTTGCCTCCTGACAGAGATGTAGAGTTTGTGATTGAGACTGTTTCAGGGTCTACTCTAGTTTCTATTGCTCCGTACCGTGTGGCTCCGAAAGAGTTGAAAGAATTGAAAAGTCAGCTTCAGGAGTTGTTAGACCGTGGTTTTATTAGGCCTAGTAGTTCGCCTTGGGGCGCTCCTGTGTTTTTTTGTGAAGAAGAATGATGGCAGTATGAGAATGTGTATCGACTACAGGAAGTTGAATCAGTTGACAGTAAAGAACAAGCATTTGTTGCCTCATATAGATGACTTGTTTGATCAGTTGAGGGGTGCCTTAGTGTTTTCGAAGATAGATTTGAGGTTGAGGTACTATCAGTTGAAGGTAAAGGAGTGTGATGTTCTGAAGACAGCCTTTAGGACTAGATATGGTCACTATGAGTTCCTTGTGATGCCGTTTGGGCTCACGAATGCACCAGCAGCTTTCATGGATACGATGAACAGAGTTTTCCGAGACTATCTAGACCGATTTGTAGTTGTTTTCATAAATGACATCCTTGTGTACTCAAGATTAGAAGAAGAACATGATGAGTACTTGAGACTTGTTTTGCAGAGATTGATGAGCAATCAGTTGTATGCTAAGCTTAGTAAATGTGAGTTCTGGATTCGAGAGGTTGTGTTTCTTGGCCATGTTGTATCAGCTGAAGGTATCCGTGTTGATCTGACGAAGATTGAGGCTATTGTTGAGTGGAAACAACCTAAGTCGGTGACTGAGATTAGGAGTTTCCTAGGATTAGCTGGTTACTATAGGAGGTTCGTTGATGGTTTCTCTAGAGTAGCTGCTCCGTTGACTAAATTGTTGCAAAAATGAGTTAAGTTTGAGTGGTCAGATGCGAGACGGAAGGCTTTTGAGAAATTAAAAGAAGCTTTGACGAATGCTCCAGTGTTAGTACAGCCAGTTTCAGGGAAAGAGTTCGTGATCTGTAGTGATGCTTCCTACGTAGGTTTAGGTTGTGTTCTGATGCAAGAGAGGAGAGTTGTTGCCTATGCTTCTAGACTGTTAAAGGTGCACGAGAAGAACTACCCTACGCATGACATTGAGTTAGCAGTAGTTGTGTTTGCGTTGAAGATTTGGCGTCACTACTTGTATGGTGAGAAGTGTACGGTTTACACTGATCATAAAAGCTTGAAGTACTTGATGGCTTAGAGAGAGTTGAACTTGAGACAGAGAAGATGGCTTGAGCTGTTGAAAGACTATGATTTGACTATCGAGTACCATCCGGGTAAGGCAAATGTAGTAGCCGATGTGTTGAGCAGAAAAGTTGCAGTTGAGTTGCGAGCTATGTTTGCTAGATTGAGTGTATCCGAGGATGGTGGTTTGATCACCGAGTTGCAAGTGAAGTATTCGTTGATTCAGATGATCAGAGAGAAACAGTTGCAAGACGTATCACTAGTTCCGCATGTTCAGGACATAGCCGAAGGTAGACCGACCGAGTACAGTTTCAGTGGTGAGAATGTGTTGTGTTTCAGAGATAGAGTTGTAGTACCTGAAGATGTTGAGTTGAGACGTATGATTCTGAGCGAAGCACATTCGAGTCCTTTTTCTATGCATTCGGGCAGTACTAAGATGTACCGAGATTTGAAGAATGATTATTTCTGGGTTGGTTTGAATAAGGATGTAGCTGAGTATGTGAGTCGTTGCATGGTTTGTCAGAGAATGAAGGCAGAACATCAGGTTCCTTCAGGTTTGTTACAGCCTTTGAAGATTCCGGAATGGAAATGGGAGAGAATCACTATGGACTTTGTATCAGGGTTACCGTTGTCTCCTTCGAAGAAGAATTCTGTTTGGGTGATAGTTGATAGATTCACTAAGTGTGCTCACTTCTTAGCGGTGAACACTAAAGATTCTTTAGACAAGTTAGCAAATTCGTATATCCGCGAGATTGTGAGACTTCATGGAGTTCCGAAGTCTATTGTATCAGATAGAGATCCGAGATTCACAGCGAGGTTCTGGAGTTGTTTGCATAGTGCCCTAGGTAGCCGTTTGCATTTCTGTACTTCTTATCATCCGTAGTCCAATGGTCAGTCAGAGCGAGTGATACATATTTTAGAGGATATGCTTCGTTGTTGTGTGATTGACTTCCAGGGTTCTTGGGAGAAGCACTTACCCTTAGTTGAGTTTGCTTACAACAACAGTTACCACGCTAGTATACAAATGGCTCCTTATGAGGCTTTGTATGGTAGACGATGTAGGACTCCGATCTGTTGGGCTGAAATGGGTCAGAAATTGTTACCTATGCGGGGTTTGCTTAAGGGGACTACTGAAAAGGTGAAGTTGATTTGTGACCGTTTGAAGGTAGTTTCCGATCGTCAGAAATCTTACGCAGATTTGAAGAGAAAAGAGATTGAGTTTTCAGTGGGTGAGAAGGTGTTTCTGAAAGTATCTCCGTGGAAGAAGGTAATGTGATTTGGCCGGAAAGGCAAGTTGAGTCCGAGATTTATTGGTCCGTATGAGATAGTTGAGCGTATTGGGCCAGTAGCTTACCGTTTGAGATTGACTTCTATGTTAGAGAAGATCTATGATGTTTTCCATGTGTCGATGCTTAGGAGATATAGATCAGATCCATCTCATGTTATACTCGTTGAGGAGATAGAACTGAATCCGGATTTGTCTTACAATGAAGAACCAGTTGAGATACTTGCTTCTGATAGCAAGGTGTTGCGTGGCAAGACCATAGAGTTGGTCAAGGTGTTGTGGAGACATAGAGGTGTGGAAGAAGCCACATGGGAGAGGAAAGCTGATATGCTTGAGTAGTTTCCGTACTTGTTTCTGTCAAGTAATTTCGGGGACGAAATTCCTTAAGTGAGGGAGAGTTGTAACACCCGGGTTTGGGGGTCGGATGAAATTAAAATAATAAAATATTATTTTGGGCTTCGTGTTTTCAAAACAAATATTTTATGTTGGACTTAATTTGATTTAAAATCCAAATCCCATGGATTTTAGAAATTTGAGATAGCCATCTCATTAATGGCAAATTTGTAAATAAGTGGTCTTGCAAAATAAAAACCCAAATTATTTTAAAATAGCCTTTTTCACCATCTTCTTCCCCCCTTCTCTCCATTTCCACGACGAACTCTCCCTCTACCCCAAGGGTTACTATTCCATCACCATACTTCCTCATCTTTGGAGATTTTTCAAAGGTAAACTCATTTTTGACTTGTCCTTTCTTTCCCCTGCAAGCTCATACCTTTATTTTCATGAAAGCTCATGGTTTTTACATTTTGAGTTTTTAAGTTTTGAAGATAAAAATCCAAACTTTGATAACATTTATATGATTTTTTTATTTAATGTTGTTAGATAAGTTAAAAGCATCTTATAAGGTCCAACATACTTGATTTTTACAAGGTTTTATGATGATTCCCGAAAGTGGGTTTTAGGGGGTTTTAGAGAGTTCAAATGTTGAGTTTTGGGGGTGTTTGATGTGGGAATTTGTTGGATGATGTGTGGTTGATAGTTAGGGGTTGTTTTTAAGCTTTTGGGAGTGTTATAAGAGTTGAAATCAATGGTTTTATGTTGTGCTTTAGGGCTGCTCAAGAATGAGGATTTTTGGGTTGTCTTTAGATTGAAATCATGTGTTTTGTGCTTGGTTTGTGTTCCGGGTTTGCTACATTGATTTGTGGACTGATTTGTAGTTGTTTTGTTTGTGTTGGGACGGTTAGAAGAAAGGAATTGTGTTGGTGAAGCCTCGGGAACGAATCCGGAACCGTTGGGAGCTTGATCGGCTAGTGTGGTTGAGCTTGGAATAGTCAGTGAATGGTTAAATGTTTTAACTTGATTTTCAAAGGTTGGTTCAAGCATGTGGACTAGGTTGGGCTTCGTAGACCCGCCTAGAGTTGGGATTAGATTGGTAGTCTAATCCCAAGCTTTAGTTAGAGACTTTGGTTGAACTTTATATGTTGAGTATGCCTCATGTTTAATTGTGTTTATGGTGGTTATGTGTATTGTGTTATACATGTGTGTTGAGGCATGGGATTGATGCATTATTATATGCATGTGGTTTGTGCATGACGGTAAGTCATGGTGAGTACGTGCTAAGCACGGAAGTTGATATGAAATGGTGTTGTGAAAGGTTATGAATTGTGTTAGTATTGGCACTAGTATGCTTGGGTACAATGATCGATCATTAGGATGTTTAGTGTGCACACGAGATTCAAAATGCGCGCGTGGTCTTGGTGATGGTAGTCATCAAGATGGAGTACGGGTTCGCCCGGAAATCTTCTTATATATATGTTAGTCGGTGATGAGTGGAATCCCATCAACGGGGCGTGAGGATGAGTGGAATACCCTCCGTGTGAAACGGTGATGAGTGTAATCCCACTGTAAGGTAATGGTTGTGTTGTTGGATGTGAGTTCCAACGGTTATCCGTGTATTCGGGTCATAGCTAAGTGCCAATACAGATTGTGGAATGTGTTTGCTAATACATTGATATATGTAATTTCCATGTGTTGAGCATGGCATGATGTTGATAATTGTGTTCATGCATCATTTATATTTTGGCTCGTGTGGTTTGAAGGTAAGGTCATGCATTCTACCTTGGTTGTTGCTCGTGCTTGGACCCTGCATTGTCGAGGTTTGTTTTATGAGCTTACCCTCACTAAGATTTATGCTTACGCTCTATTTTGTTCGACAATGCAGATCCTTAGTTCGTGGGTTGCTTGTGCAAGGAGACGGCCTCCAAGTGTGCTAGTTGGGCTTTTGGGTTTATCAAGTATTGGTTTTATGTTATGAGAATGTAATAGTCAAGCAATGGGATTTGAGCTTTTGATGTATGTTGTTGTTATGTGTTAGGAGCATGTTAGACTCCTTGTTTATGTTGGTGTGGCTTGTGGATGCCATGTCTTGTTTTGTAAACCATGTCTTATTGCTTACCATGAATGTTTATGAATGTTGGCTCTAGGCATGAAATCCTTTAAATGTTATGTATGAATTTTTTGTTGATATGATGCTTCCTATCAATGTATGGCTTTTATATGTATATTGGGTGTTAAGTATGCTTGTTTTAGGGTGCCTTGCATCTATAGTTAATGTATGTTTGGTTGTGAGAGGTTTTAGTTGGTGTTTGAGGCAGCCTTGTACCATAAACCAGCTAAAACATGTCTGTTCGCAGCAGGTGTATCGAAACGGTTGGTCCCGTTTCGATACGGCCTCTTGTTTCAGGTCAGGCGTTTCGATACGCAAATAGGGCGTTTCGATATGATTTTGCTACTGGAAATCTGAGATTTTGACGAGAAATTTAGGGTATCGAAACGGTCCTAGGCGTTTCGGAACGGTCTTCGTAGCGTTGAGCACGAGAAGTTGACTGTTGAGGGCGTTTCGATACGGTTCACCCCCGTTTCGATACGGTCTCCTCTGGTTGACTTTGGCCAGTTGACCTAGTCAAGGCGTATCGATACACCCTCTAGGGGTTTCGATACGGCCTGCAGTTTAAGTTAAAATGGGTTGTTTTTGGTATGCTGTTTGGGTTGATCGCCTCGCTTGTTGCTTCCGCTATTGCCTTTTCACATAGGACATAATAATGCATCTAGATAAGACAATAATAAATGAAAAGTTTTTTCCCGGGTTGTTAACCGAAGTGGAGCCTTAACGGGTTTTGCCTCGATTATCCCCGTGTAGCCCACTCGGACCGGTCAAGCGTCCGGACCGGGACGAGGGGGTTACAAAGGTCCTACGAATACGTCTCGGTCTAAGCACTCATTTCTTCAATCATCCTTTGAAGCCTTGGTCCCACCTTGTCGATCTGGCATGAGGCGAAGAAATGTAACCTCTTAACGCCACATGCTTTGCTACGTCTTCAATTTAGGATATCATGCTATTATCGAACTCGTCTTCTTCTGGGTCCTTTTGATGTTGCCCCTAAGTCGAGTAGACGAAAGAACATTTTCAACTTTTGCTTGGTTGGACCGTCAAAGAGATCCTATTGTACTTGTGACTCATGGTATTCTGTTTGGCGCTGGTGCAAGCATACTTCAATGTTTCCTCCACCTGATCAGTCGACAAATTCTTCATTGTTTGCGTGTTTGTCTTCCTCCTTTAGGTACCTTCCATCCATGGCGGAAGCTTTTTCTGATCGAGCAACATGCTTTAAAATCGATCCCATCAGATATGGGATGCATGCAATAAATAAATATGTTACAAAAACAAAACAAAACTCACACACAAAAGATTAGTAATAAATATGTTACAAGAACAAAACAAGACTCACACACAATAAAGGTTAGTAATCTTTTAAATAAATAAATAAATAACCGAAACAAAACCTAAAAGATACAAAATAATTCAATTACATAATAATGCTAGGCCGACATTCCAACATTTCAGGACATGTCTCCACGGATTATTCTTGCGGCTCAACACCCTAGGCTTTCTGCATGGCTCTATTTGGGTAGGCTCTAAATTCTCAAACTTGGCTTGGTTATAAAAGGTACCCGATTTGTCCTTGTTATCCCCTACTAAGGGTAGCAAAGCCCTCGATTCTCACTCATTATAGGCTACAAACGAATCAAGTTCAACTCAGGAGGACTCACCACCGATGCCTTCTCGAAGAATCAATATCCTTACGAAGACAAGGGAATGAGTCTCGAAGGTACTTGCTAGGCTCATACGAAGAATCAATATTCTTACATGAGCAAAGCGTATTTCCCCCACTTAAACGAACGGGAAAGAGCTCAGGAATAGAGCTTGGAATTAAGTCTTAAATGCGTAAAATAGAATTATATTCATTTAAACGGACAAATAAATAGAACCTGTCGTGAACTTACAAATTTCATATTAAAAAAACATTTTTTTGAAAACCATTTAAAATTAATTTGTGGCATGACCCTCTTTTGTTTTAATTTAAAAATAAAAACAAGTCCCTAGCGGAGTCGCCAAAGTTGTCGCAACCCTTTTTAGGAGGCTTCGACTATTTTTGAAAACTTTTAAAAAAATCAACGGAGTCACCACCAATCTTTTTTTGAAAAAAAATGTGATTGGATCACTTTTAAAATAGAGTTATTTTAATAAAAAGTTTTGTTTTAATAAAACAACGGTTTTAACCTGCGAAAATCAGAAAACAGGTTTGGGGTCGGTTACGCGTGGGGAAGGGTTAGCACCCCCACGACGCCCAAAATTGGTACCTAATTCGTTTTAAAACTGTTTTCAAAACTGGAATTTACAAGTTCACAAAGGTTCGACTTTACTTGTCCGTTTAATGAATATCAAACTATTTTAACAACCTTATCGCCCAGGAGATGAACTTTAATCACCGCCAACATTTCTGGCGCTAACCCGTCATTCCCGTTTAATAAGACATCGCATTAAATTAATTTCACTTTTTCAAACAACATGGAAATTTAGTGCGTTGAGCATTTTATTTTTTACTCTAAGTTTGATTATTTAAAAAAACTAAAAACGTCTATGTCTTTTATTCCTAATTTAAAGTTTAAGTATGCTTAAGTGTATTTTATTTTTGTGAAGAATATTTTTCAACAAAACAAGTCTCTATCTATGCTTTAGAACCTAGCCCTAATATTTTAAACCTATTTCTAAAATAAGCAAGCAAATTTTATTCTTTTTGAGTTTTTACTATTTTTATTATTCCTTTAAAAAAATCTTTTATTACTTTTTATCTTCTTTTTTTTGTTTCTTTAAAAGCCCGGACCCCTTTTTTTACATTTTTACCTTTTTTTATTTTTATGTTTTTTTTTCATTTTTATTTAAAAAATAATTCATTTTTAAAACTTCATTTTTTCCAGTTTTTCAGTTTTAAGCTTTTCTTTTAAAAAAATCCTTTTCAAAATAAACTTTATTTCTTGAAAATTTTCCCTTTAAGCTTTTTAGCAAAATTTATTTTTCTCCTAAAACCTTTCACTTTGTTTAAAAACCCTTTTAATTTTTTTAAAAAAATAAAAAAAAAACATTATGACATTTCTTTTTAAAAAATATCTTTATTTATTTTTTTTATTTTAAAACAAGCCTATTTATTAAAACTAAGTTTCAAAAAAAAACCATTTTTATTTTTTTATTAAAATCAAGCCCCTTTATTATTTTCAACCATTCATTATTGTTTTTTCCTAATTAAATCTCTAACTTTTAGTTTTTTCAATTAAGCCACATTTATTCATTTTATTCTTGCATGTTAATTTAAACACTTTTAAAATTTAATTTTACATTCCTAAAGACAATCCTAACAACATTTTTTAAGCATGCAATATATTTAAAGATCAAACTAAAATTAAAACGGAAATTTAAAACAAAAAAGTTACCAAAATCGTGAACGATTTTCCGACTTCGAGAAAGCAACCTAAAATCCACAAACAACACAAACACAAACACCAAAAATTCATCCATAAACAAGTATAAAAATAAAAATAAATGAAAAGAAAGATAGAAAATTTACCAAAAAAATGACGAACGAAGAACTTGAATCCGAGCTTCTCGAAATGCTCCAAATCGCCTCCAGAAAATTGCTTCCAAGATCAAACTTCTACTCAAAATTCCAGCAACTCTTGAACTATTTTTTAGAGAATTTTTGGATTCTTTCCTAAGCTTTTTCAAGTGGTTTTTCACTTTAATTATGTGTTTAATAAAGGAAGGGGGTTTATACTAATCTTAAGCTTGCAAATCAAGTTAGAATATGTGTTTAAATCCCCAAAATGGAGCCTAAATCAGACCAAGAACTTGATTCTAGGTAAAACCCCTCAATCCTCATCCGATTTGATCAAATGTCGAAGCTGAATTTTCCCATTGATTCGAGCCTAGGGTTTGACCTATTGTCTCAGTTTTTTGCAGATTCCGGTGAGCACAGGCGGTGGCGGCGAGCGGGGTTGGTGGTATTAGGTCGTAGGCGGTGAGACGGACCAGCCGATACCAGCGGCATCGGCAGCCGTGGCCGGTAGACACTGGCCGACCACCATGAAGACCGCGAAAGGAGAGTTTGCTGGGCTGGGATTCGAGCCTGTGGGCTCTTTTTTTTTACTTTTCTTTTTCCTTTTATTTTCCCTTATATTTTTTTGCTATTTTTGCTGATGTTTTTTGCTTTTTTGTTTTAATTTTATTTCTTTTTTTACATTAATTACTATCATTATTATTTATTTTATTTTTATCCCATTTTTTTCTTTCTTTAAAAGATGGGCTTTTTTCTTTCTTTTTTAAAATGGGCTTTGTTTGTTTTTTTCTTTTGAAGTGGGCTTCAAGAATGGGTTTTGTAAAGATGGGTTTTTGTTGTTGTTTTTTATTTAGAAAATGGCGGGCATTATATTATTTTAAGGGAAAAAGGATTTTTTTATTTTTTTGAATTATTTAAAACTGATGTGAAAATTTAGTGACAACACGTACTAATTGTATCCAATGTCCTTCGAATCCAAGTTCTGGTAACAATATCAATGATCGGTGTACAATGACAATATCATATTTAATATTTTCAATGATTTTATCAATAAGCCATAATCCAATATTAATAACAATGGCAATGCTTCAATGATTTCAATGACAATAATAATAGTCGGTGATCCATTTACAATATTTCGATGACAATAACGATAACAATAACAGTGGTCGATATCAATGGCAATAGCAATGACAATGTCGATGATCTATAATCAATATCTTATATGCCCATGATTCAATGACAATAACAATAACAAGATTCAATGGTGATGGTAATACTCAATGTCCAATGATCGATAGCTACAATGATACCTCAATACTTGATGTTACTACTTACCAACATTTACCACAATGTTACAAAGTGGTTCCATGCAATGTTTCCTTAACAATTGGGTTAGAAACAACAATATTGACAATAATGGAATTAGGAAGGACACCTAGCCTAAACTCGAGACTCCGACTACACTCACCTCAATAATCTGATACTTTTACGGTTCTCGGATAACAACCCCTTTGATCCTAGCCTTCGGTGAGGTCGATGGATGCTCTTTATCAATCTCTTGATCTAGGAAATCAATAGGAGTATGTTAGAAACAATACTACGACATCGTAATCAATATATCAATATCGAAATCAACATCTAAATTTGAATTAGCTATTAACTATCAAGATGACCATGGATAGGCAAACCTTAACTTGTGATTAAGCTTGATATATTCATAGAATTCAATGATTGTTTGGGGTTTAGAGCTACCCGATCAATGGCAATGATTCGATATCAATAACTTGAAAGAAATCTTAAGCTTTAACAATCGCCAATGGAGGTGTGTGCTTAGGTAGGGGACAATAGCTATTGTGGGGTGCTTTCTTAGACTTGTATCGGGTAAGACTCCAAACCTTGGCTATTCACTTGGTTTTAATTGAAAAGCTTCCCTTTCAATGAATGAAGCTCTCTCGATTATCCCATGTATGGGAATTATAATGGAGGAGGGGCTAATCGCAAGGTTAGTCCTTCAACTCTCGATAGACTATACTTTTACCCCCTAACTTTTAATTTCTACATTTAGCCACTAAAGGTTTTGATATTATTCAATAACATCCAAGAATGATAAATTGACTCAATTAGAGTCTAATATCGACACAATTAACCTCATGGCTAAAGTCAATGCAATAATAGGGCCTTTCCGATATAGGATTTCCAATCGCCGAAACCCCATTTCTAACTAGACTGGATTTATGGGTGTTACAGGATGAACATTCGATCGAGTAATATTAGGTTCATGTCATCTTAATTATTTCTTGAGTCATTTTGGCTTTTGGTCATTTCAAATTCTGATAATTTTTTGAATTTATTTTCGATTCGGATAACTTTTGAGTTTGGTTGTTAATTTTTTATTATCAATCAATATATTTTTTTAGCTCAATCGTATGATTTTATTAAGAATAAATCATACAAAAAATCCAGACTCGGGCCTCATTAAAAACCTCCCTAAACCTAAATGGAGGAAAAGAGTACCCGAGTTGGACCCGGAATTACAAACGAAAGCAAGGAACAAACCCCTCCCTCGGACCAAAAATACCATACAAAAACACCCCACCCTAGCAGCCCCACTGTAGTGCATCCGGCAGCCCCTGCTGCGAACCGTAACCGCACCCCCTGCTACTACCACGCACCCAGCTCCCATTCCCGTATGGCACCCATAAAACCATGTCCCCTTGCCAAGTGCCCGACATGGCCCTCCTTCGATCAATCAAACCCCACACGCAGCCAATCCCTCCGATCCACACCCCCCTTTGCAAGCATATCCGCAACGCCATTCGCTTCACGCTTAGCATGTTGAAAGGTATAATTCACACCACGACATGCGCTATCAATCCTCCGAAACAACCAATAGTGCTTCCAAGGTCTACTCTCCCTATTTATCACCCAAGAGAGGGCCACTAACGAATCCGACTCGAACACACAAGGCCTTCCCCTCCAATGCGAATCGCTAAATGCCTCTATAGCATAACAAAGCGCATGAATTTCAGCTTCATTTGAATCGAGTATTCCCAAAGGGCCAGCAAACATTGCTAAAAGCTTACCCCCATCATCACGCAACACCCCACCACACCCCGCGAGTCCCGGCTTTCCTCTAGCCGAGCCATCAACATTAAATTTAACCATACTTACCGGTGGCGGTACCCAACGCACCCCTATCCGAGGTCCAAATGTCCGTCCCCTATGCTCACACCACTATGGGCAATCCCACCACACCGATTCCACGAGCATGGCATTGTTATCCAACACATTCACCCAAGAAAAGGCACGCAGCTTAATGGTAAAAAACAAATCCACCGGTGATAGCCGCTTCCCATTAAACAAGAGGTCATTGCGAGCTAACCATATCGACCACAAAGTCGCTGCACAGCTCGCCATCCACCATTGTTTAATCACTCCTCGAAACTGCCCATCAAGGATTATATGTACAAGAGACACTATCGACGCCGGCCGAACCAATTCCACCTTCCACCAAGCCAAGAACAACGACCACACTTGCCACACCCACCGACAATGAAGCAAAATATGGTCCGCTTCGTCCTCCCCCTCCCCACACCAACGACAAGACGTATCCTGTGTCTCAACATGCACCCCACGGTCACGTAACATACATAGCGTCGGGAGGCGCTCAAGGAGTACAAACCAGACGAAGCATTGTACTTTTGGAGGTGTTAGCAACGACCAAACACCTACATGACTCCATTCAGTTTCCTCTTCCAATCCGAACGTCGCCATTAATTGCGATAGTCTTGACACCGAGAAAGTGCCCGTCGGGGTATGTTTCCAAACCCACGTGTCCAGCACCTCTTCCACAAGCTGCAATGCACCCACCACACCTCTCAATTCACACAATTGTTCCTCCTCAAACACACGCAATTGTCGTGAGAAAAAACCCTCCCATCTCGCATGTCCCAACGAAAAGTCAATGGCATAATCGAATACCAATGCCCACTTGTTCACCGCAAGTCGATACAATCGCGGAAAAGCCTCGCATAACGGTACCTCCAAACACCATCTCATGTTGAATCGCCATAATCTGTCGCCATACAGTCGACATCGTACGCTTATGAGCTAATGTCATCCGTCGTTGTAACAAATCAGCCCCATATTTTGCAGCTATGATATCTCTCCATAACGAGCCCTCATCCACCTGAAAACGCCACAACCATTTTGCCAAAAGTGTCAAGTTCTTCTTATTCAAATCGACCACTCCCAAACCGCCAAATTTACGCGGTCGACAAACCACCTTCCAGCTCACCCTACTCATCTTACGCTTCTCCTCCGTGCCCCCCCATAGAAAGCTTCGACGGATGCGATCCAATCTTTTAATTACCCCTTTCGGTACAACAAAAACACCCATGTAGTATATAGGGAGTGCCGATAACACTGAATTTAGTAAAGTCAAACGTGCAGCAAAAGATAACGAATCCCTCTTCCACCCCGCTAAGCTTTTCCGAAACCTCTGAATCAAGGGATCCCACATGTTAATACTGCGTGGACTTACCCCCAACGGCAAACCCAGATACATCATCGGTAATTTTCCCACACCACATCCCAAGATAACCGCCATTGCATCTAAACAGCTCTCCTCCACACCAACGCCATACAAACAAGATTTTGTGTAATTAATCTTCAAACCAGACCCATACTCAAAGCATGTAAGAATCCTCTTCAGGTTTTGTGCCATCACCAAATCCCCCGGAAAAAATAGAACTGTGTCATCCGCAAATTGCAGATGCGACACGAAGAACTCCTCCACCACCCGCACTCCCCTAAATAAACCCTTCGCTTCCGCCTAAAGTAAAAGGACATGTAACAACTCCGCCACCATCACAAACAATAGAGGTGATAAAGGATCACCTTGGCGCACCCCACGCTTCATCGGAAACTCTCTTGTCGAGCTGCCATTGAGTAAAATTGACAAGCGTGCTGTACTAAAACAAGTGTGCATCCACTGCATCCACTTACATCCAAATCCCATCCGCTGTTGAATACTCTCAAGACAATCCCATTTAACACAATCGTAGGCCTTGGTGAAATCAAGTTTCAACAACACACCACCATCGCCTTCATCGTTTCGCTGCATCGAGTGCAATACCTCATTTGCCAACATAATCCCATCGACAATTTGTCGTCCTCGAACAAAAGCGGACTGTACATCGCTTATAATTAACGGCATCACCCTTTGTAAACGCTTAGCTAGGCATTTCGCTACAATTTTATAAATGGAGTTCAAAAGACAAATTGGCCGAAAATCTCCAATTTCCTTCGGATTATCTTTCTTTGGAATTAAAGTAACAAATGTGGAATTCACTCCCTTCGGTAATACCCCCGATCCATGAAAATCATGTACCACCCTCATCACATCCTCCCTCAAAAAATGCCACCCTTTTTTGAAGAAATCAAAGGTGAACCCATCAGGGCCAGGTGTCTTCGACCCATCGCAGCTCCATACTACTGCTTTAACTTCCTCTTCGCTGAATTCCTCCTCTAAACTCACTGCCAGCTCCTCGGGAATCTGTTTAAAAACCACAGCCATGTCAACATCCCCCAAACTATACGGTGCAGCAAAATGCTTCTTAAACTCGTCATATAGAAGTTGTCGAAGGCGATCCGGAGTTGTCTCCCACACGCCATTAACCAACAATCCCGTAATGCCGTTCTTTAATGCTCTAATTTTTGTCGTACGATGAAAAAATGTCGTGTTTCCATCCCCCTCCCTGAGCCATTTCACCCTTGCTTTTTGTCGCCAAATTGACTCTTTCATCCGTGTTAAGGACCAAAGCTCCTGTTGGAATTTACGACGCTTCGGCAACTGTGATTCCGAAGCTGCCGATGTGCTTATCAAACCATCAATTTCAGCAATTGCATTTGTCGCTGACTCAATACGATTGTCTAAATTCCCAAAAATGCTCTTGTTCCAGTCTCGTAAAAAAATTTTCATGCCACGCAATTTAGAAACCATACCCTCACCTCCTCGCCCGTGCGACAATTGTCCCCACTCCCCCTCCAAATCTTGCAAACAACCCCTTTCTTCCAACCAAGCATTAATAAATTTAAACGGCTTCGGTCCCCAATCCGCCATATCGCTGACAAGTAGTATCGGTGTATGATCCGATAATCCCCTCGGCAAAGCTGACAATCTCAAATTAAGAAATTTATCTATCCAATGCATTGACACCAAACATCTATCGATTCGGCTACATTTGCTATCCGGACCAAACCATGTAAAAGATAATCCATGCAAAGGCAAATCACAAAGACCATTTTGTTGAATAAAATTCCCTAACATATCCATACCTCTATCCGCCGATATGCAGCCGTGTCGTTCCGTAGCGCTCGTCACTGCATTAAAGTCACCAATGAGACACCATGAGATGTCATTCGAAAGGATTTCCCTCTCAATTTCGGACCACAACAGCCCCTGTTGAGTAATATCACATGGTGCGTATACACCTACCAAACCGCAAATCCAATCTTCATTTGTCCAGCAACCTTCAATCGCCACATATCGTTCTTTCACAATCTTCCTACTGACCTTGAATTTGGCCGTCTCCCAACATAACAAAATTCCCCCCGATCGACCTATTGATGGCGCGCAAACATACTCAAAACTGTCCGAAACCCAAATACTCCTTACCAACGCCGTAGTGATATTTTCCAGCTTTGTCTCTACAATTGCAACACATTCCCCCCGATGTTGTCGTACTAAATTCCGTACCCCTCTCCTCTTCGCCGCAGTACCCAACCCCCGCACATTCCACGACAACATCTGCATCTTCTGATTACAATTGAAATGGCTCTCTCGCCTCAATAAGGCGAGCGATATCTTTGATCACGTTCTCTTCGTTCCCAATTGTTTCAGCGCCCAAAAGTTTTCCCAATTCCCATGTCTCTTGTGCCTCCCTAAAGATGCTTCTTTTACGCTGTATAAAATCCGAATCCGATAGGGAACCGTTAGCCACTTCCGTCGACTGTGGTTTGGGATTCTTTCGTGGTCGTCCTCTTCCTCTCTTCTCCACTGCGTCACTCTTTATCCCCACGTTATCCTCCTTCCCTGTTGAATTTAGAATCTCCGAAATGTGTCTCACTCGCCGTTGTCTACCCTTATATTCTATTATTGCTGCAACTCCAGCCCTAGAGTTAGGCCCATTGTCCGTTGTATGTTCATGTTGCATTGTCGCCAATGCTATCTCTAAACCTTGATTACCACTGCCACCCGTGGCCTTGCCTTCACAGTCCTCTCTATCCGAACTTTTAAACTCGCTCCCCTCACGTCTTTCACACTCACTAATATCCATACTACGGTGTTCGAATATTTCCCTTGCTACGATGCCCACTTCCTCATCCGCCATACCCGATTTTTCTTTTCCGGAGTTAACTTCCTCGCTCGAATTTGGGTCAAGTACTCTATCATCTATCCTTTGGTTGTCGTCCCACAGTCTGTTGATCATCCAACTTTTCGGGGAAGGCTAACCGAATTTGGAACCACCGTCTCCTCCTCATCATGGCAAACTGCCTCAGTGTTAGTTTGTACCCTCGTTGTATTAATATCTTCTTTGTCTACCGATCGCTCTTCCCCCTCCGATTCCTCTCTACTACTCTCCTCATCCCCATTTCTAGTCATCAAATTGTGGTCAGCTATCTCATGGACCCGTACTCTATATTGTATAGCATCAATCTCAACATCGATTGTCTCCTCTATTGGCAAAAACCAGTCTGTTTCGATAAGAAATTGAGCTTTCTCAAATGATGTTGGAGCTTCAGTTTTCTCGTCTACACAAATCAATTCACCCCACAACGCTGCTATGTTTCGGTATGTGCCCTCGGACCAGGCATGAATTGGTAAACCGCATACCGACACCCAAACCCTTCGATTGGGAATCATACAAGCAGGCGACCATTCGGATACATTTTCCAACCATGGCGTCAAGCATTTGGATTTTATGCATTCATCCCTTGTCTCCTTATTGGGGAACATTAACAGAACGAGCGATCCCGCAATTCTCATAACCGTGAAATCCCTTTTGATTGCTCGCAAGTCCGAAGCCAAGTCCAATATCGATCGCGGCTGCCGGCAGAATCCCACTGCACAGTTCTTGAGAATTGCCATTTTTTCCGCATCCACTACACCCTCGACCCTGCGGTAATCCTTCAAACTCGGTGTCAACTCATCCTTTGTGGTCTCGTTAGGCATTGTCTTGTTGTCTTTGGAAACCCTACTACTAGCCGCTGCCTTGTCCTTGGTGGAAACCCTCGCCGCACCCTCCCTATCGCCCTTTGAAAAACCTTGCTTTCGGCTCCAAAATGCATCTCGCGTGTCTCTTTGCGCCAATTGGACTGTCAATTTTGAGCCATAAAGACGGAAACCATTGAACCTCTCGATCACCCGATCCGCATCATCCTTTGTTTTCATCCGAACAAAGCCAAACCTAGATCCATCTCTTGCCCTCTTCGTCGGCACAAACACATCCACCACAACCCCATGTCTACCGAAGACTTGCCAAACCCCTTTCCAATGTAGTTGTGCCAGTAGGTTTCCGATGAATAAGGTCCAGCACCGTCGTGATTCTCTCCCGTCCGTCATTTTTAAAAGGTTTGGCAATTTTTATTTTGCAGTTATTACAATGGTACATGAGATTGAAGCAAAAGAATGCGTAGAGTTCTCACAAATAGACACTTGCAACCTTCTCAAATGCAAGGCCACATGTTTACAGAAGCACAACTCTAGCCTAGCGGAATGTGTTGTGAGTGGAGGAACACCTCTGATCAATCAATATATTTGATTGTCTATAAATCTAAAAGAGAAATCTTGTTAAAACAAAGGAGATCACATTTTCATCGAAAATAATAATAAAATATTACGAATGTTAAAATTCGAAATTCAAAATTTGAATGTGTTAAATGTAACATTTTAAGAAAAAATCAAGCTTCTAAATGTAGTCAATTTGTCACTATGGGAATATGAGTGAGCATTTGATCAATTCGTGCCAAAAAAATCGAGTTATTCGAGTTGATGAGCCTTATTTTATGACTCAAACTTTATTTGAAGCTTTTACGATTCGAGTCGAGTTCGAGTCAAGTTTTCAAGTTTCTGTACAAATTTAATTGTAATTACTTATAATGTTACAATACAAATCTATTCTAATTTAAACGAATTTCTCTAATATTATTTAATAAAAAATATCATCTAAAATTCTAAAAATACATTTATAATGTTATTTTTAAAGAATGAACTTTGAGGATAAAGTGTTGATGGGAGTATAAAGAAGTCAAGGAATTGATGAGAATAAAGAATTTACAAAAAAAATACAGTTGAATGAACAAATTGAATAAAATGCAAAGTTAATGGACTAACTTGAAAAAAATATTTTTTGTTAAAATATGAATTGAATTTTCGTAGATCTTATATAGTGGTAGTGGAAAATGGGGTTTAAATTTGGTCAAAATAGACTTAAAACAAAGGAGAAAGTGAAGAAATAAGAAAATCATATAAAGTTGAGGGGTTAAATTGCAAAAATGTGAATTTTATTTTAAAAAATATGATACATAGGTATTCTAAAATAGGTTAGGAGAATGTGGTTGAAATTTGGTCAAAATGGACTTAAAATGAATGAGGAAATTATAAAAAGTCGAGGGGGTTAAATTGCAAAAGGTGAAAACTTATTTTTAAAAATCTGAATTGAAGCTAAATAGGTATTCTATATTGGTTTAGGACATGTGGTTTAAAATTGGTCAAAAATGTACTTAAAATGGTAGTGGAATTGAAAAAAAAAGGAAATTAGGGACTAAATCGCAAAACTGTAAAATTTGATTTTTGGAGTTTTGCAAAGTCGAACTCAAAATTTTCATGAGTTATTCGCTCAAATAACTCAAACAACTCGAAATTGGAATTTATTTATTTTTTCGAGTGGACTGGGAATGCATTTTATACTTTAGCAATCTTAACTTGCCGCTTGCTGTTCTTAGGAGGAAGAAGAAATATGCTATCCATTCTACAATGCAGGTCTGCCAGAACCGTAGCCCTGTTACTTTATGGTGCTATAGGAACTTGTTTTAGACCAACATCTTATCTAGATCTTACAACTTTGCAGAAACTGAATCATCCTACACAAATACCAAATCTTCTTTCCAATATGTAAACCAGCCAACTTTTTCTGTAAAATCCGAGGTGGACCATGAAATTGTCTGTTGAAGACCATAATTTCTGGGTTTTTTAATTAGATCATCAGATTATGACAATTAAACATTGAAGATTTAGGCTTTTCCTTTTGAGTCATGACACTGAAGATACAGTGAAAAACAGCAGTTCATGATATATTTCTTAAAATTTTAGAAGTGAACTAAAAATCAAAGCTAACTAGTTTACTTTACTATGTTCAAGTTCTCAGAAATCTATATGGCTTCTAGTTTTAGTATCTAGTAGTTTTCACCAAGATCAATCAACACAAATATCCAACTTCAAAAGTACATCATCAAATACATGGCTCAACAGGTATTGCTTGTCCTTTCTCTTGTTCTTTTGGATTATTCTCTCGTGGGTTGTTTCCTGGATTCCTTTTTCTTATAATAATTGCGAGTCTATGTTTTTTTTCTCATAATTTCTCTGGTAATGTGTCTACTTCCTGTTTGTCATATTGCCTTTGTTTCTCATGACAGTGCAGTTGTGATAAATTTTCTTTCTTTTTTCTTTCATATGTCCAATTTATTGTCCATGGTGTCGATTGTTTGGAGGGTACACTGAAATCACATTTCTGATCTGATTTGATTGTAGGAAGATGGTTGGCCCCTGAATGTAATAGTTAGCCTAGCTAGCAGCAACCATGATCACTCTGGGTCAGTCTCATTCAATACTATGCTCACTGCCTCTCCACACCATCTTCCTCTTCAGATTCAGACACACAGGTCGGTAAATGCTGACTCAATGGAAAAACTACTTAAATTTTGGTTTAAATATTTTGCTTAGATTGCTTCATTTTCACTTTTCAGCTTTCATATCCGCATGCATGACTCGTGACCCTTGATTCTATGGCCTTTTGTTTTGTTTTGTTTCAGTTGTTTTCTTCTCCATGACATTTTACCAGAAAATGGATTAATGCAACTTTGAATCTCTCTTCTCCTATACCGTGGAATACAGTGGGGGTCTTTCTTTTTCTTCTTTTTTTACCAAGGTTACTTGCTAGTTGCTAGAGTGGTAAGTTTAAAGTAAATACTCCTATTACAGCTCTGCTTTTTGGGGATTGGGGTTGTGATCTTGAGTCTGATTTGATGCTTTTTTCCACCACAAGTCTTTAATAATGGAGCCTGGAGGTGCTTTTTCCTTCACAGTGAGGTCTTCGAGTGTTGAAACAGCAGCAGGCAGCACTCAATAATTGCAACGAAACAATTGGTGCCGGCATGACTTTTTGTAATGTCCTGCTAGTGTCAGCACTCACTGAGCATTACTGCTCCTGGATCAGATTATATCAGATAGAGGACACATTTGATTTGATTAAAAATGTCAATAGATTCCTTTCTTGGAAATATAAACTGAAAACATTGATGCAGATTTCAAATTCTAGCATGCCATTGATATTATCTTAATTTTCTTACCAATTGGTGCCCTTAGACCTTAGATCTTAGAGCTAACTCGTGTCTTATTGTCTGCACCTGATGTCATATAATCTAGCAATAAGTGTTAAGATTAATTGAAGATTATTGAACTTGAACCCCCTGGTATTTGCATGCTTGATTGCAGTCAAAAGGGTCTTGTTGTGTCCCTGACAAAAGCATTACATTGGTGTTTCCAGCATCTTGGAATTGTCTAAAAGATCTGTAAGAGGGAAGAAAGCTGAAGCAATGAAAGAAAACCGGATCAACAATGGCAACAAGAGGTCGAAAGTTTGGGTCTTTTCGTTATGCTTGAGGGATAATGTTGATGTTGTGACGATCGATGTACCATCGTCACTCGGTCACTTCCTTGCTCTGGAAAGAAGAGCTCCTAATGAATATAGAAGGAACCACAGTCCTCATCAGATCATCTTGCCAACAGAATGGTACCCAGAATGCCTTTACAACTAAGGTTTTGGTCTCATTATTTTGTGATGTTTTAGCTAAGGAATAATCTATTTTTTCCTTTGTCATTTTTCATTTTTTTTCTTCAGTATTATCTAGTTTTTTCTTTGTGATTTTTCATTACAAGTGTCTTAATGAAAAAACGGATGATGATTATCTTAAGAGATACGTGTTTAAATCGTTATTGTATCCGGTGATTATTTTACGAGACACGAGTTCAAATCACTTTGTTTACAAGGTGTATGCCCATTGTCAAAAAGTTAAAAATATGTATGGACTTATACTATTTTGTAATCACCTTTAAATTATTAAAAAAAATAGAGAGGAAATAATTTTTACGTTACGGTGTTTCTTGAATCTTAGCATTGAATCAAATAGTAGTTATTTGATAATGCTTCGTTTAAGCAGGCCCAAATCATTCTCTGCTTACGCCAAGCCCGCCCCTAATCTTAACTGTATATTTATTTTAACCCATATTTTTTTTATAAAACACTTTAATCTTTAATGTTTTATTTTTTGCCGAAATAACATCTCTGTATATGAAAATTGTTAGTTAATTAAAGTTAACTAAAAGTAAGTGAATTGAAATGACATGACAAACCTACATAACAATGTACGCTGACATAACAATATCATATAAACAAAAGTGTTGACTTGATAGAACGACACATCAATTAAAAATAATTTTATAAAATCATATAAAATGTAAAATTATTTTTCTGTCGGCGTGTCATTCTATCAAGTTGTTTATCGTTAGTTTACTAATAGTTTTCATCCACAAATGTGTCATTTTGACTTAAAATGAAACGTTAAAGTTAAAGTGCTTTAAGTAAAAATAGAAATCAAAGTGACTATCTAATTATACGTTATGGGACATTTTTTTGATATTATATCTATCAAAAATTTATATAAAATTATGCATCATGTTAATTTCAATCAAACTCAAAAGTCCAATTTAATTAATTGGATCCAATCTAATTTTATCATAAAAAATTAATAATTTAAAAATATTAAAGGATTTAAAATGATCTATACATAAAATAATTTAAATAAATAATTTAATACAAATTGACTTAAAATACAAATAGATAAACTCAAATAACTCAAACCAACATCATTAATAATCTCAAAACTCCAAATCTTGATCTAATTACCTAAACGAGTTCATTAATTTTGATGAAATTGGTGAAATATTGTATTTGAAATTATTTTTTTTCAAAGTATAGCACATGTTAGGTTATTTTCCAATCTATAGTATTTGTTACTGTATTTTTGAAGTCAGATTTCTTACATTTCAACTTTGAACAACGTTTTTCTTTTATCATTAAAATATAAAAGTTAGATTCTCTACATTTCGACTTTGAACAGTGTTTTTTAAAATAAAGAAAAGCATTGTAGCAAATTAGGTTGCTTTCAACACGTTTTTGAATTTTTAATAAAAAATAAAAATATTATTCAAAGTCAAGAGGTAGAAAATCCGATTTCAAAAGTACTGTAACAAATGCTATAAATTGACAAATAATTTAACATGTGTTATACTTTGAAAAAAAATAAGGTATAAAGTCAAAAATAGCCACCTAATATTTGATAATTTGGTCACTTGAATTCATATTTTTTTTTTGGTGCAAACAACCTATTAACGTTTTATTTTCACATAATTTTCACCCTTAATGGATGAAAACTGTTAGTCAATAGACATTGATCGTCTGGGGTTGACATGACATTCTAACTTAGCGTGAGAAGATAACGTGACACCACTGCCACGTATGAAAAAAATATTTTTAAATTATTTTTTTAAGAAGTGACAGAATTTTAAAGAAACCAAAATTTTGCTACTATAGGTACTTGAATCAGGATCGGCTCTAGGGCAGGTCGAACCGGTCGACCACCCAGGGCCTCATTTTTTTAATTTTTACTACTTAAATAACTATAATAGAAAGGCTTCAAAATTTGGTTGTAATATTATATAGAGACCTCCACCTTGGACCATAAATAACAAGTAAACGAAATAATAAAATGGTTATAATATTAGATAGAGGCCTCTCTTTTTTTTCTTCAATTTTTACTACTTAAATAGTTATAGGTTAATTTTTCTAATAGTTATTATTAGGGATCCAATTTTTTCAATATTTGTTATTTGGGCCCCAAATTTTTCAATACTTGTTAATAGATACTCATTTTTTTCCAATATTTGTTATTATGAGCCCACTCTTAATTTTTTTTACAATATTTGTTATTAGGGTTCCAATTTTTTTTAATATTTGTTATTCGAGGCCCAATTTTTCTTGATATTTGTTATTATAGACATACTCTTCAAATTTATTTTTTTCAATACTTGTTATTTGGGGTCCAATTTTTTCAATACTTGTTATTAGAGGCTCAGTATTCCCAATATTTTGTTAGGCTTAAAGGTCAAATTGGCCCTCAACGAAAAATCAAAAAACCAATTAAGCCCTTATAAAAAAATTTCACTCAATTGAGCCCTTAAAATTCAAATTACGATCAATAAGGCCCTCAAAAATTCAAATTGCGATCAATTTAGCCCTTCCGTTAAGTTGACCGTTAACTTTAAAATAATTTCTATGATGGTGACATGTGGCACACTCTGGACGTGCCATATCATCAAACTCGTAAATATCATTTAAAAATATTTAAAATTATAAAATAATATTTTAAAATTCAAAAAATATTTAAAAATATGAAAAAAATATTTCAAATTATAAAATAATAAAAAAATTCAAAATTCAAAAAAAATCTAAAAAATTAAAATGTGTAAAAAATTAAAATTATGTATAAAATTATAAAAAAATGTTTTTTTACATAAAATCAAAAAATATAAAAAATAATTGTAATAATTATTAATAGATATTACAATGAAATAATATTTAAAAATTGTATAACTTTTTAAAAAATATTTTTTAATTATAAAACCCCAAAATTTTAAAAATCCCAAAATTCAAATCCTTAACCTTAAACCCTAACCCTATATTTACAAATCCTCAAATCAGTTTAAATTTGCCATCATACATTTCAAAACTCAAACCCTAAATTCCCAAACCTTAAAATCCTAAAAAAAATTAAAATCTCCAATTTTTGAATCGGTTCTAATGCTTGATTTAGGGATTTATGAGTTTTTTTTAAAGAAATATACTTTGGGAATTTTTTAGAAAATTATTATTATATATTTTTTATAAAAAATCAAAGGAAATAAGAAAAAAATAAATTATATAATTTTGTAGAATTTTTAGAACATTTTTTTAAAAAATAAAAATTGATTTTGATGACGTGACACGTTCAGAGCGTGCCACGTTTCCTTATATCTTTGACCGTTAGAAGATATTAACGATCAACGCAGTCAAAGTAACGGAGGGGCCAAATTTAGTGTAATTTGACTTATGAGGGCTAAATTGAGTACAAAATTTTCAAAAGGGCATAATTGGTTTTTTGATTTTTTGTTGAGGGCCAATTTGATATTTAAGTCATTTTGTTACTATGAGATACTCTTAAAATTCATTTTTTCAATATTTGTTATTAAGGATCCAAATTTTTTCAATACATGTTATTTGATGCTCATTTTTTCTTGATATTTTTTCTTAGGTACCTACTCTTAGAATTCATTATTTTCAATATTTTTATTTGGGTTCTATTTTTCTCAATACTAATTATTCATGGTCTAATTGTTTTAATGCTTGTTAGTAGATGCTCATTTTTTCCCTAATATTTGTTTTTACAGGTATACTTTTAAAATTAAAATTTTTCAATATTTGTTTAGGGCCTACTCTTAACATTTATTATTAGGGAACTACTTTTAAATTCAAATTTTTTCAAGAATTATTGTTAGGGCCTAATTTTTCAGTTTACCCCGTACCTCTAAAATTTTAAAACCGGCCCTGACTTGAACCCAATTTCTAAGGATTGAAAGTTTTCACTCAAACCACCAGACCAAGTCACTCAATTGATATATGTTATTGCAGAAATTTTATTTAACGTGGTTTTCGAATTATTATTTAAAGCGATGAAATCTGGATTCTGGAGCTAGTATCGTCCTCTGCGTTTTACCACTCAATGTACAGTTGTGAAATGAGAAAGAAAATGGTGGAGGCTTTGCTTTGATTTGCATGGCAGCGGATCTTCCGGGCATATATATATATATATAGGGATATATATTTATATATAGGATTAATATCCTATACACTGGCGGTGGAAACTGAAAGTTTCCACAAGCGCCTTAATTTTAGGGTATAGGGAGTTAGTTTAGGGTATAGGGTTTAGGGGTTTAAGTGTAGGGGTTTAGAATTTAAGGATAGTTGTTTCAATTTAAGGTTTAGGGTTATAATTTAGGGTTACAATTTAGGGTTTATAGGTTAGGGTTTAGTTTTTAGGGTAATATGGTGAGGATTTGTGTTTTAACCTATAAACCCTAAATTATAACCTTAAACCTCGAATTAAAACAATTATCCCTAAATTCAAACCCCTTACACTTAAACCCCTAAACCCTATACCCTAAATTAACTCCATATACCCTAAAACTTAAACGCTTGTGGAAACTTTCAGTTTCCACCGCCTGTGTATAGAATATTTATCTTTATATATATCACTCAATTAATATTTTTTTTATCACTCTACCATTAATTATGTAACGGGATTACGACCTGACAGAATTAACACCGTCAAACCTAGTCTTTTCACTTTCCTCTCCATTTTCTCTTCATCCAAAACACCTCTTCTCTCTACTTTGTAATGAAAAACCCTAAACATTCACCCATTGTTCTTAGATTCTTTCTCTGCAAATTTTTCATGGAAAATCTAGATTTTGGAATCATGGTAATTGGGTTCATACAATGAGCCAGACTCATCATTATAATGGAAACGATGGATAGTCGAAAAAATATGTTTGTTTTCCTCTGTGATTTTGTTTTGGTAAAAAGATTAGAAATGATTTCAAATAGTTAAAAGATTCCCATGACTGTGGTGTATGCTCTTCACCATTACTTTCTGTGGTTATGATTTCCAGTCAAAGAATTTCTAGTTAAAATTCATAAAAGGTTTCAAATATTTAAAACATTTCATCGTCTCTTACCTCAAAAACAAAATTTAGGTTCGTGTCGAAATTCTCTTTAGAACTCTAAAATACATCAATTTCAAAACCCTATGCTCTATATATATTTACGAAACTGCTCTTGGAGAGTTTGAAAGAGGGTTCGAAGAGAACTTTAAAGGCGGGTGTCGCTGTGACTCACGGACGCCGACATTCTGAATAGAGTCAAAATTTAGGGTTAGAGATAAACTATAAATGTTTGAAAGGGGATCAATTTATAAATAAAGCGATTTTAAAAAAAATTAAATAAAAAGATAAAAGTAAAAAAAATTGTTCGGGGTAAGATCTGATTGCCCCTCCCCACCCTCATGTAAATCCGTCCCTACCAACATTGGTCATATTTTCACTTGATTATTCTTACTCGTCTGCGGCAGACATGGTGATTTGAAAAGATACTTTTGGGCAACCATGGTGTTTTGAGAAGAAGAGAGATTATTTTGAAAATATTTAGAAAAAATATGTTATTAATATGTGACTTGAATTTTAAGAAATTTTTAAAATTTTTGAAATAAAATTATAGTAAAATAATGCTTAAATAATTCGAAAATATAATTAGTCTCCCAAGTATGAAATTACATCAATGTCTCAAAATAATAAATAGGGTAAAGTATGCTAGGTACCACCGAACTATAGTGTATGACCTATTTTTAACATCAACGTTTCAATTGGTCAAAAACTATCATTAACGTTTAATATTTGATCCAATTATACCATCCCTCCGTTAAATCATGGACGACGTGGTGACGTGGACTAATAAAACCGTAACGGTACTGGCAGTGTACCATATATATTATTATTTATTCCACGTCATTAAAAAATTAAAAAATTAAAACCCTTTTGGTTTTCAAAACGGTGTCGTTTCCATAATCCTCTATTATTGAAATTTTAACGACTTAAATTTTTTCCCCAAATCAAATGAGAATGTGTTGATATCGATTGAGATTCTAACCCTCCCTCATTCTCTCAAACGGAAGAAGATTTCCCCTATTAAATCTCCCAAAGTTGTCAATTGAGAAACTAAGCATCCCTAATCTCTCATAATCGGTGAAGCTTACTTATGAAATCGAAGATTTGTTATCTCAGGTTTGTCATTGTTTACCCAAAACATAATCATGGTTTTGTTAATGGATTATGGCCGACGGATTAACCATTTTCAGTTTGTTTGTAGTTTGAATCAAAACGAAAAAGCGAGTGATGCGAACTAAAGGAATAATGAGCATGAAGTATGGTAAGTACTGTTTTTGATTTCTTTTGACTACTTCAAGTCGTTGTAAAATTTTTATTTCGTTTGATTACTTTTGTAAAGTTACTTTCTTGTTTCGATTTTTCCAACAAAATTGAGGGATTTTATTTAACTATTATTTTGATTTCTCACATTATTTTGTCAGATTTATGTGCAGCTTACGTAGGATTTTGGTTTAAACCACTGTAATGTTACTGTTTTATTGCAAATTGTAACAAGGTTGATTGGTTTGGTTGATGTCATTTTGATGTTCTTTATGATGTCTGTGTTGTACTGTGGTTTAAACCATTGTAATGTTACTTTTTTCTAATGGGAATAACATTAATGACAATACATTAGAAATATTGTGTGTACTTTGGCAGCTAGTGTGCATTTTTATATGTAGGGTAATATGCTTTTGGGGAATGAATGTTGGGTTTGCGTGGTGGGTCAGAATGCTGGACCACTTCACCCTATTATTTACATTGAATGGTGGACACCATTAAGATATTATTATCTGGATTGAATGATGGACCACTTTAAGATTATTATATGTAGCATTTTATGCTCAAATTTGGATTGAATGATTGACAAGTTGTTTGTTTCTGTTGGTTTAAATGTATTAGTATATGTACTTTAAGAATAATTTGCATTATAATATGCATAATATACATTAATGTATTAATGCATTAAGAAACTGAGTTGCTTGTATTGTTTGTTTTTTGTTGGTTTAAATGTCTTGCATGTATTAACTGTTTGTGATGGTGTAAATGTATTATTATTATATATATTGTCTTACAATATAATTTGTTTTGACAGGAACTTCATCTGAGTATTGCACCATTGCCATACACCATGGAGGGTTCATGGTAAATTTACCAAGCTTTCAGTATACTGGAAAGAAGATAACCTTCTTTGACATGTGTAATGTAGAAAGCATGTCAATACTGGAAATGTATGATATTGTTGGGGAATTAGGTATTACAGGTAACTATATTCTATACTGGAAAGAACCTGGTGGGAGGTTAAATGTTAAGCATTTAAAAACTGACAGTGATATTCTTCTCATGTTGAATTGTATGCCTAAACATAAACGACTACATGTATACTTAGAAGAAGTTTTACCTGTTAGGACTGAATCTGTTGACCCTATTAGGACTGAATCTGTTGACCCTGATAGGATTAACTCTATTGAACATGTTAGGACACAATCTGTTAGTGCTGAATCAGATGACTCGGAAGAAGATGAAGATTATGTTGCTATTGATAGTGGATTTGAAGATAGTGAGCATGGTATTAGTGATGTAGAAGGGTATGCACATGATGTGCATGTAGGAGTAGAGAATGAAATGGACATTAATAACTTAAATAGTGATCTGTTGAGAGGTTGCCCTGCTATGACCTTAGATGATGAAGAGCAGAATTATGAACCAGAACAATTGGATAGTGCCACCGATTCTGACTCAAATAATGAACAACAAAAGAAACCTAAATGTCCTGAGTTCAATTATGAGGTAGACTCCTTAAACCCACAGTTTTAGAAAGGTATGATATTTGGGGATAAAGAGACTTTGAAACAGGCAGTCAAGGATTATGAGATTAAAAATAGGGTTGATGTCTGATTTAAAAGAACCTGCAGTAAAAAAGTTCAGGTTGTGTGTAAGGAAGGGTGTCCGTGGTACATGTGGGCCTCAAGATCTGACCCAAAAGATAAAATGAACATGACATGACATATTAAGTCTTATGTGGGAGAGCATAAATGTCTGAGAGGTTTTAAAAACCGAAATGCAACTTATAAGTGGTTAGCTAAGACTTACATAGAAAAATATAGGGCTGACACTACATACTCAACTAGACTTCTAAAGAAAGATGTCATGTCTGATCATGTGTATAACATGTCATTGGGTAAGTGTTTGAGGGCTAAGAACTTAGCACTAGAAATGGTGCTTGGGAGTCACAAGGAGCAGTACTTTATGATTTATGATTACCTTGGAGAAATTAGGACATCAAATCCTGGAAGCACAACCACTCTTATGCTAGACAATAGAGTGTTCCTTATGATGTATATTTGTTTACAAGCTTGCAAAGAAGGTTACAAAGGACGTAGACCTGTATTGAGCATTGATGGCTGCCACTTGAAGGGTTATTATGGAGGCATATTTTTGGCAGCTGTTTCTATAGATGCTAATGTTAGTATTTACCCAGTTGCATTTGCTGTTGTTGAGATTGAAAATCAATCCTCTTGGACTTGGTTTTTGTCACAAGTGCAGAATGACCTAGACATTGAAACTTCAGAAAACATCACAATTCTGTCAGACAAACAAAAGGTATTAATATGTTTTTATCCTTAATTTAATACATTCTTAATTGAATTAATACTAACTTTTTTAATTTGAATCAGGGATTGAAGAGGGCAATAGTTGAAGTGCTTCCAGCTGCTGAGCATAGGAACTGTGTTAGACACTTGTATTCCAACTTCAAGAATAAGAAGAGGTTCACTGGAAAAAAATCTCAAGGATGCACTATAGAAGGCAGCAATAGCTACATATTTGAAGGAATTTGAAGATGCAATGGTTGAACTTAAAGCATTGTCAACACCAGCCTTGAATTGGTTGAATGGAAAAGACCCAAGACATTGGTCCAAATCTCATTTCTCTCCTAGGAGCAAGTGTGACATGCTCTTGAGCAATTTTTCTGAGTGCTTCAATAAGGTATGACTATCATATAATAAAAGTATTGATTTTTTTCATATTTTTCATTCATGCACTAACATTGTTTGATGTTTTTTGCAAGATGATTTTGGAAGCAAGAGATAAACCCATTTTGACACTAATGGAGATGGTGAGGACCAAAATTATGTACAAAATTGCCACAAAACAAGAAGAGGCTGCTAAATTTCCTGGATTATTGTGTCCAAAAATACAAAACAAGGTTGAATTGGCAATTTAGCAATCCACTAGGTAACTGATAATGTTTTTTATTTACTTCTAAATTGTTTATTTCTATCAGTACTTCTTTTTTAATCATTATTTCTATTTTTTCAGGTGCTGGCCTACACATGTTGGAGGAAATAAGTACCAAGTTTCTGCTGGACCATTAAATCAACATGTAGTTGATTTGGGTAATCACACCTGCTCCTGGAGGAAGTGGGATATCACTGGTTGGTTGAATCTTTATATCTTTTTATTGCTCAATGTATACATGTATGATTTTACATATAGAAATTAACTAACATTTTCTATTTGTCTATTTGTTTTCTCAACAGGAATTCCATGTATACATGTTGTTGTAGTCATGGTAAAAGAAATGAAAGACCTGAATCATATGTTATCATATGTTCATACATGTTATCATACCACCACAAAACAACAGATATACAACCACTGCATTCAATCAGTGAGAGGCCCTAATCATTGGTTGCACAACACAACATGTGAGCCTGTCATAGAACCAAAACTCAAAAGACCACCAGGTAGACCCAAGAAGAAGAGGGTAAAGGAAGTAGATGAAGCAATAAGTTCAAGCTCTAAATGGACTAAGAAGGTTTAACCATGTATTGCTCTAAGTGCAAAAAACCAGGTCACAACCAAAGAACTTGCAAGGGAGAAGTTGCCAATAGACCTGTTAATGCACCAGGATCATTTCGACCACCTAGGGGTGCATCTGTTAGGCCACCTCTTAGAACACCAAAATTACAAGTAAGTGATTACTAAGTTATTTGATTAATTCTTTACTGTTAATTTAATATGTTATCATTTCTTTGATTGAATTTTTTAAATGTATTATGCAGGTTAGGAGGGCTACTACATCATAGTAACAACAAACATGTCTACAGGAACATCATCACTTGTGAGAGCCACTACATCATCTTCACCACCTGTGAGAGATACTACATCATCTTCACCACCTACGAGGGCAACAACAACATCACCATTTTTTTGTTCCTACTCCAGGCCATGTATGTGATCAGCAGCCAGGAAATGTTATGACAGTACGATGGATGCCATCTTCACAGAAAGCCAACAGTTTTGGGTATATGATTTCATACTTTGACTTATTTTGATTTATGTGAAGTTTACACCTAGGGATGATATATGTTTGAACCTATTTTGGGGTATATGGGTTGATAGATATGAAATAGGTAAAGTCATTTTGTTCATTGAATAGCTGAAGTGAATGTGTTTTTTATGTATTTTGGTGATAAACAGAGTATTTTTGACAAATTATTTTGTACTTGGTCCTATGTAAACTTCAAATTAGATGGTGAAATATATGCCAAGAGCAATATTTTATATGTTTTATTGTTTCTATTTCTATTTTTCAATGGAATATAAAATTTTACTCTAACTTTTCACATTGAATCTAACATTTAACTCTGAATTTGCACAATAACATAACATTTCATAGCAACACAAACAATCAAAACATTACATTAAGTATTCCATTACAGTACCGATCCCATTACATAATCCATTCCGTTAGATTAACTATTCCATTACCCCAAATCATTCCATAACAGTAGTACTAGTACCAGTCAACCAAAACTTACAAAATCAATCCCAATCCCAACCCTAATCCAATACCAATAAACCAAAAAATTCCAAACTGCATATACCAGAACATTAACTTTTAAAGAACCAAATAATCACAACACAAACAACCAAAATGCTAAACTAGCACAATCTTTCCTTTTTTCTTTGAACTTCATTCTCCCTTATTCTCTTCAGCAGTCCAAGAAGAACAATTCTTGCGCGTGGGTTCATTGGAGGATCAAACCATCTGAAAAAGCAACAAGCATGATGCAGCAAACTACCATAGTTCTTGCAGCCAAAGAACCTCCTTCCAAGATTGTCAATGGACCACGATGTTCTCAGTTGCGTCGGAATTCCACAGCCACACACCGGAAATGCAATGGGCTCTTCCATCCCACCGTCCCAATTTCTTATGGGGAATGTTGTTGCCCTTTGCCCTTCAACCTTCATTATCTCAGGAGAAAATGAATCAGAAAACGATCGAGATAGAGAAAGAATGAATTAGGGATTCAAAATTTCAAAATTTTAAACAGAGGATTATGGAAACGACACCGTTTTGAAAACCAAAAGGGTTTTAATTTTTTAATGACGTGGAATAAATAATAATATATAGGATACACAGTCAGCACCGTTACGGTTTTCTTAGTCCACATCACCACGTCATCCATGATTTAACGGAGGGATGGTATAATTGGATCAAATATTAAACGTTAATGATAGTTTTGGACCAATTGAAACGTTGATGGTAAAAACAGGTCAGACACTATAGTTCGGTGGTACCTGGCATACTTTACCCTAATAAATAATAATCTAAGTAACTAAAAATAGTTTCGTACTGAATAATAAAATAATCAGATAAAATTGAGATCCTCCAAGTACCGATTCGCATATGGCCTGAGTATCTTAAAGAAAGACTTAGGGCGAGTAAGCTAAAGAGCTTAGTGTGTCTCTAAATTACAAGCAACACAAAAACAAAACAATATTTTATTTTTCAGATAAAGTCGTTTGAAAACACAGTAAATCTGATAAATCCAAATCATAATGATATGATGTCCGATGCATTACTCAATACCCGACTATCCGATATCATACTGAGTGGAGGATGTCCTCGCTAGAGTGGAGGTTTCCCTCGCTTTGTCCGAACATAGTTCCTATCTCATGACACAATGATATGATTTGAAAAACATAAATCCGAACTCTTACGAGAGTTAAATTTTCCGAAAATCTGATGCTTGATTTAAAAACATAATTTAGTATGCCATTATCATGTTTTCAAAATCATTCTCAATCACAATAAATCAAATAATAAATCAAGTATAGTATAAAACATAAGTACACAAATATATAGCACAATAAGAAACACACCTCGCAACAATAAAGCTCTAACGACGAACAAAGGGCGGTTGCAGTTTCGATGTAAGGTGATGGCAGCGTCAATCCGAGAGGAATTCATAAAGCGTGGGAACAACTAAGAGCGACAACACTTTAAAACTTAAGGCTTAGGTTTATTTCTGTACATAATAACTATGACTATATATATATATATATAGTTGAGTGGTGGTAATCTAAACAAATTAAGTTTAGAATATAATAATAATAATAATTTAAGTTGAAAACGAGAGTTAATTTAACCGTGTGAACAAAAAAGAAAATTAGAATTCAATTTAAAATTAAAGAAATGTATATATATATATATATATATATATATATATATATATATATATATATATATATATATATATATTAAACAAAAAAAGAAGACAGAAGGAAGGAAGAAACTAAAGTATATTAAAGTTCGATGTGATAAAGTGTTATTTATGGAGTCAGTCCTTAAACTTTCAAGAAACTTCATATTAACTTTCAAGTTTGATAAAAATTCTTATTTAGTCCTTCATAAAAAAGTTAGGGTTCTGAATTAAAAATTCTCAATTGTTAGGGTTTTTAATTAGGGATTTCAAAATTAAGTTTCTAAATTAGAGATTTTTTGAATCTTGGGTTTACAATTTGGGGTAATTTTTGGGGTGTTACAACTCTCCAACCCTTAAAAGAAATTTTGTCCTCAGAATTTTCATACTAATGACATACTTAAAAAAAGAGGTTTTGTTGAGTGGATCGATTGAATGATCAAGACCAAGAGGGGGGGTGAATTGGGATTTTAGAACTTTGTGGGATTGAATGCACAATTTAAAATGAAGAACAAAGGATTTTAGAGTGGTTCAAGTTCCAAATGAACTCTACATCCACTACCTTAGCTACCACTAAGGATTTGCAACAATTCACTATTTGTTCTTCCCCTTTTCAAGGCTTAGGAGGTAACCTTTACACAACCGGTCAAATTTTCTACCCAAAATTTGACCAAACCCTCACAAATAAACAAAGAAGAAATTGGACAAGAAGTATATCTCTCAAATACAATTTTGTCCCTTGAAGTACAACACTCAACCCAAATTTGAAGATAAAATAAGAATTGAATACAACTCAATTTGGGAATTACAAGAGATTGGAAAATAGGCACACTTGAGGTTGGATTTTTGCTTGGATGTTTATCTTTAATGCAATAATTATTGCTGGTCTTCAAAGAGCTTCAATTTATACCTCCTCTATCAATTCTAGTCGTTTGGGTGGTTAGGGAATTCATTATAGCCGTTGGGACCCTCTCTTTCCACCATAAATGCACTTCTGCAACTATCCGTATCGGTACACGGGGAGCCGTATCGATACCTATCTCAAAAAAGAAAGAGTCGTTGTACATAATAAAGAGGGCGTATCGAAACGCACGTAAGCGTATCGGTACGGGACAGGGAGCGTATCAAAACACATAAGACCGTATCGATACCTTTTTCTCAACTTAGCTCACTGGAAGTTTCCATTTCGATACGAGGGTTTACCGTATCGATACGGGTCAACTGCCATTTTAAATGTTGGTTACCTAACAACTGACACCAACGGTCGAAAACATTTAAAACACTTCGAATTAAAAATTCAATAAAAACTGTATAGATACGAGTGAAGCCGTATCGGTACACCATTCAAACTCCTTCAGTTTTGCAGAGGGGCGTATCGATACAGATGAAATATGTTTCAATACACTGTTTCGATACGGTTAAGTGCGTATCGGAACGCGTCTTTCCAATAGCCAACTTTGTAAAAAAGGTATCGATACGGCTGGAAGCGTATCGATACACCTGAACGGTTATCAATACTTTGGCCTTGGAACACTTAGAAAATATTTGGAGTTTGAGTTTTTCAAATCAGTTTTAAAGTGTTGGTGATTTAAAACTTATTAAGGGGACTTAGAATTCAATTTCAAGTTTTCAATTTGATCCTTAACAATTTAATTATATCAAAATCAAACATAGGTTTTACAATCTCCCCCCTTTTTGATATAACAAAACCAAAACTTGAAATTTTTGACACTTTGAAAAACTTTACGAAATTAACTCCCCCTTAATATGAGCTAGGTAACTTTTAAGTTGAAAATCAAAATTTTTAAGTGTTGTGAGCTTCCCTCTCCCCCTTTTTGTTAGATCAAAAATAATTGAGACAATGTAAAGTGCATAACTTAGGCAAAAAGGTATAAATAGGCAAGCAACATAATTATCATTAAGTTCAAATAAATCATAACATCAACTTAAAAATCCAAAACAACAGAAAATCAAAGCATAGGTTTAAAATAAAGTAAACTTAATCCTAAAAACATGAAGCAATGGTGCATAAATAAAATATCCTAGATGATATGTATGGAATGCAAAGAGAGGCTACTATGCATCATCATTGCCTTCTTCATCATCTTCATCTTCATTCTCAATTGGATCGTCACTCCTCATGCTATTACGCCACTCATCATGGAAAGCGGTGAGAGAGATATTCATAGAATTGTGATTGCCTTCAAGAGAGGTGAGTCGAGTCTCCACGTTCGTCATGCGTTCTTCAAGGCTTGTGAAACGAGTATCAACCGTGGTAAACCCCAAAGCCATGTCCGTACGCAATCCCGTGAATTGCTCATTTAGGAAAGTCATTAGAGCATCCATGGAAGGTGGAGGAGGAGGAGCTTGAGGAACTTGTTCAACTTGTGGATTAACAAATTGTTCCGCAACCTCGGTAGGGAGCTCGGATAGACGTAACCAATTACCATTAAAATAATGGAACTTATCCCTTGCAAGAGAACATTCATCGATGGGATCGGTGAGGGGATATGGAAAGTCATGCGAGCAATCAATCTCCTTTTGTAGGAAGAAGTAGCTTAGGGCCGTACCATAGGTGAAGGAAGTGACAAGGGTGGTGTGGCAATGTTGCACAAGATAGACGATCTCCGCAAACATGATACGAGCAAGGTTCGGACGTTGTCTCTCACGGAAGCATCGAATCCAAAAGTCATCCACTTGACGGATGGTAGAGTACTTCCCTTCGGAGGGCCTAAACCACCAAGAGACCATCAAATGGAGGATCCGATCCTGAGCATTTAGGGCGGTGACGGAACCACTAAGAACATGGCCAAGAGCATTCTCATCGTCAAGGCTTTCATCATCCAACTTAAAGACCTCACAAATAAATTTGACATCTATAGTGACTTTCTTACCCATAAGATAGGAATTAACCGCCGTAACAACCTCATCTTGATTTGCACAACATTTGGCATTAGCATAAAATATTAAGACCAAAATACGAAAATAAAACCCGGGAATGGAGAGAAAATCCATAAACTTCCATTGTTGGAGCAAAGGTAGATATGCAAACTTGAATCGCTCCGAGTCAAGAAAAGGAATAGAGATTACCCTCTCCGGACGGATCTTGTAGTTTTGGAATTGATAAAAAAATGTGAGAGCTCCTTGGGATTGAAAAGAGTGTTGATAGATTTGAGTGAGATTCGGACGAGCACCCTCTCCGGTATTGGATGATTTACCTGTTTCATTAAGACGTGATCTTTTCCTAGAAGGTTCCAAGAACTAGAAAACAAATGTATGCATTAAGATCTCTTCATTCAACTCATTGAAAAACCAAAAATCAAGGTAAAGAAAAAAATTTAAAACGAAATTTTGAAAGGAAATTTTAAAACAAAGTTTGGTTAAGAAGACAAACAAAATTTAAAAAAAAAACAAAAAAGTTTGAAAACGAAAATAAAAAGAAAAAATAAAAGGAAAAAGAAAAGGTTTTACCTTGATAGTGATTAGAGAGGAATGGAAGAAAAGCCTAGCACCAAATTGATGAAAAAGCCTTAGAGCTTTTCTTGATTTGAAACCCTCTTGATGTTTTGAGTTGTGGTGTGAAAATATGAGGGAGGAAGAGGCTATTTCTAGGTTGAAAACGGCTAGGGTTTTTAGGGTTTTGAGGAATTTTAATTTTGGTAAAAGTTGAACACTTTAAATACCAAATTAAAGTTGTCTGCGCAATCGCGTATCGATACGCCTGAGGGTGTATCGATACGGGGGTAAAAACATAATTCCAATAAAAATGCCCGTTGAAGGATCGTATCGAAACGGGTGCAATCCGTATCGAAACGATTGTAGCTCGTATCGAAACGAGTTTAACCATATCGATACACGTTTAAGGCAAAATGAAGTATGGGAAACTAATGAAGTACTCATATCGATACGCGTAGGGCCGTATCGATACCCTAAGCCCAGAAATACATTTTAGGCCTAAAGAAGAATCAAAAGCTCGATTCTAACATCTCCTAAAGGAATGCAAATGATGAATGAGTAGTTCTAAGCATATTTTAACAGAATCATACTCCCCCTAGCTATAGGCATGGATATTTTCAAGAGTTACAACACACAAACATGCAATTTCACAAGATCAAGCAATTTTAAGCACAAAAGAGGTCCTAAAAGGTCAAGATAGGCTAGTTAGACCTAACTCTCACCTAAGGAACCAAAAACGCTCTTTGTCTAAAGGTTTTGTAAAGATGTCCGCTAATTTATTTAAGGTGTCAACATACTCTATAACAACATCTTCTTTAAGGACATGATCTCTAATGAAATGATGCCTTATTTCTATATGTTTGGTTCTAGTGTGTTTGATGAGATTTTTTGTCAAACATATGTCACTAGTGTTATCACACTTAAGGGGTATGGTTTCAACTTTAATACCATAATCTAAGAGTTGTCGCTTCATCCAAAGGACTTGAGTACAACAACTCCCTAAGGATATGTACTCGACTTCGGTGGTAGATAAGGCTACACTATTTTGTTTCTTAGAGAACCAAGATATGAGCATACTACCTAGAAATTGACAAGTTCACTAAGTACTCTTCCTATCGATTTTACACCCCCCATAATCCGCATCCAAATAAGCTTGAAGGTTGAAGGTGGAGTCTCTAGGGTACCAAAGACCTAAACAAGGAGTATCTCTAAGGTACCTAAAGATTATCTTAACGGCTATGAGGTGAGACTCTCTAGGACTAGCTTGAAGCCTAGCACACAAGCATACACTAAACAAGATATCTGGTCTACTTGCGGTAAGGTAAAGCAATGATCCAATCATAGAACGGTAAAGCTTAGAGTCAACACACTTACCTCCTTCATCTTTGTCAAGCTTTGTAGATGAGCTCATAGGTGTGGCTTGAGGCTTTCATTCTCCAAGCCAAACTTCTTGAGCATATCCTTGATGTATTTTGCTTGATTGATGAAGGTGTCATCCTTCCATTGCTTGATTTGGAGTCCCAAAAAGAATGAGAGCACCCCATCATGCTCATCTCGAATTCACTTTGCATTAGCTTATCAAACTCTTTGCAATGACATTCGTTAGTAGAACCAAAAATAATATCATCAACATAAATTTGTACTACTAAGATGTCATTTTTATACCTTTTTATGAAAAGTGTAGTGTCCACCTTACCTTTTTCAATTAAAAAGTTTGAAAGTCTTTCATACCAAGCTCTTGGAGCTTGTTTTAAAACATAAAGTGCTTTAGTGAGTTTGAAAACATGATTTGGAAATTTTGAGCCTTCAAAACCCGGTGGTTGTTCCACATATACTTCCTCATTTATAAAACCATTTAAACGCACTTTTAACACCCATTTGAAAAAGCTTGAAATCATGATAACATGCATATGCAAGCAACATCCTAATGACTTCCATTCTAGCTACGGGCCCATAGGTTTCATCAAAATCTATTCCCTCTTCTTGGGTGTAACCTTGTGCTACTAATCTAGCTTTATTTCTTACAATGTTACCACTCTCATCTAGTTTGTTCCTAAAGATCCATTTAGTTCCTATAGTATATTGATTACTAGGCGTATCAACTAATGTCCAAACATTACTTCTCTAAAATTGATTTAACTCTTCTTGCATAGCCATAATCCAAAAATCATCTTTCAATGCTTCTTTTATATTCTTAGGCTCTATGCATGAGATAAATGCAACATGATTCATACGTTTAAGAGAAGATCTAGTGGTTACCCCTTGGATGGATCACCCAAGATTTCACATAGTTGAACTCCCTTGGGTAGCTCACTTCCTTTTCCTCAAGAGCCAAGTCTTTCAAGGCTTCAAGAGGTGGATCTTGTGTGTCCTCTTCTTTTGTTGGAATCTCATCCTCATTTGAAATTTGTCCTCCATCAAAGGCATTTATGATTCCTACATCATCATCATCACAAGAATCCTTCCTTGGAAGGAAGTTATCATCGAATACAACATGTATAGATTCTTCTACTACTAAAGTTCTCTTGTTAAATACACGATAGGCTTTAGAGGTTAAAGAATATCATATGAAAATAGCTTCATCACTTTTTGCATCAAATTTACCTAAGTTGTTTTTCCAAACACTTGCAACCAAAAGGATGAAAATAGCTAATGTTAGGCTTTTTAGATTTTAAAATCTCATAAGGTGTTTTCTTTAAAATTGGCCTAATCATTACTCGGTTTACAATGTAGCAAGCGGTGTTTGTGGCTTCCGCCCAAAAATATTTAGGTAAATTGTTTTCACAAAGCATAGTTCTAGCCATTTCTTGTAAAGTTCTATTTTTCCTCTCAACTACCCCATTTTGTTGAGGAGTTCGAGGAGCCGAAAAATTGTGGCTAATACCATTTTCATTTAAAAACTCTTCAAACCCTAAATTTTGAAATTCGGTTCCATGATCACTTCTAATATGAGAAATTCTAAGTTCAAGATCATTTTGGGTTATTTTTGAAAATGTGGTGAATTTTTCTAAAGCCTTATCTTTAGTACTTAAAAATAGAACCCAAGTAAATCTAGAAAAATAATCAACTAAAACAAATGCATAAGATTTACCACCCAAGCTCATAGTCCTAATTGGCCTAAATAAATCCACATGGATAAGTTGTAAACACCTACTTGTAGAAACATCATTAATGGATTTAAAGGAAGACTTATGTTGTTTACCCTTAGACCATGCATCACAAATTTTATCATTTGAGAACTTAATCTTGGGTAAACCTCTAACTAGTCAAGGGAAACTAATTTTTCTAAAACACTAATGCTAGAATGTCCTAGTTTCCTATGCCATAGCCATGCATCATTTTCATTTTGAGCTACTAAACATGTATGGGATGTATGTATGTCATCTAGATGCACCATGTAAATGTTACCTATGCGATGACCTATGAGCATAATATTATTAGATTTAATGTCAACAATTTTGCACCCATTTTTATCAGATAAAACATTAAATCCTTTATCACACAATTGGCTTATGCTCAACAAATTATGTTTAAGCCCATCGACATACAAGAAATTTTCAATAAGAATGGTAGAGTGATTACCTATGGAGCCAATACCTTCAATGTGGCCTTTGGAGTTGTCACCAAATGTCACCACTCCTCCACTTTTTGGCTTTAAATCCATGAATCTACTCTTGTATTCGGTCATATGCCTTGAGCATCCACTATCAAGGTACCATGAGTTTTGACTTTGTGCTTTGGCCTTGTAGCAATGCTCCCCCTACAAACAAAGATATTAAACTTTTGTTTTTGGTACCCAAATCATTTTGGCTCCACGAGTGTTAGCTTCCAATAGCTCGGTTCCCTTAGGAATCCAAGGTGACATAGCAACAATATTATTAGATTTTACAAGTTCCTTAGGAACCCATACACTTCTAATCTTTTTAGTTCTACCATGTCTAGGAAAGCTACTTTGTTTGTAGTTATTAGTCTTTTTCCTAGGTTGGTTTGTTTTAGAAGATTCACCTCTTTCAAGCTTCACATTACCAGCATATTTTAAAGACTCTTTGAGCTTGTTAAGCTCATCTAACACCTTTTGGTGTTCACTATTTTATTGAGAAAGAAGATTATTTAGGTCAACATTTTCATCTTGGAACAATTTGAGTTCATCTTTCAATCCTAAAATCTTTTTCTCAAATTTTAAATTAGCTTGAGAAAGTGAGTCATTTTTATCATTTAATTCAGAAATAATTTTCTTATTCCTAATGACCGACTCTTTGTATTTCTCAACTAATTCATCATAAACCTCTTGCAACTCATCATATGCATCATTTAATTCATCATATGTAAAATCTAAAGATGATGAGTTAGAGGTTACCATGGAGGAATCTTCCTCAAGTGCCACGAGGCAAAGGTTGGCCACTTCTTGTCCGACATCCTCGGATGACTCCTCATCACTTCAAGTAGCAAGCTTGGCTTTGAGCTTCTTCTTCTTCTCAAAGCCCTTCTTCTTGAGTTGAGGGCACTCCGAACGAATGTGGCCGGGTTTATTGCACTCGAAGCAAATGATTTGGTCCCTTCCTTATTCTTTGCTTTTACCTTTGAAGTCTATCTGTCTTTGAATTTTTCTTCCACAGTTGGACCTCATGAATCGAGAGAACTTTTTGGCCATCATAGCCAATTCTTCAAGGTCATCCTCCTCACTAGAAGAGCTCTCCTCAAGTAATGAAGCTTTGAGAGCTATTCCCATTTTCTTCTTCTTTTCCACCTCTAGCTTCTCTACTCTCTTCTCTCCCTTCTTCTTCCCTTCCTTGCTTCATAATCTCATGAGTAAAGAGAGAACCCACTAGCTCATCAAGCTTTAGAGTCTTCAAGTTTTGGCCTCTATGATTGCGGTTCTCTTCCCATCCCAAGATTCGGGAAATGATTAAAGTAGCTTCCAGACAAGCTTGTCTTCCTGAATAGTCTCTCCAAATCCTTTGAGCCCGTTGACTATGGTTGAGAAGCGATCAAACATCTTGGACACCATTTCGTCGGACTCCATCTTGAAATTCTCATAGTTAAGATTGAGAATTCAAATCTTGGTTTCCTTCACATCATTGGTTCCTTCATAGGTGGTCTCAAGAGTATCCCACACTTCTTTGGCACTCTCAATGGATGAGACTTTGGAATAGATGTCGTGTCCAAAGGAGCAAAAGAGCATGTGAAGAGCTTTGTCATTTATTTGAATCTTCTTCTTTTCATCTTCACCCATCTCTATCTTTTTCTTCAAAACCATCTTTCCTTCATTATCTTGCTTCAATGGAATGTAGGGACCATCTTCAAGGACATCCCAAACCAAGTAATCATTGGACTTGATGAAGAGGTGCATCCTATTCTTCCAAAAACGATAGTTGTCACCATTGAAGAATGGTGGCTTTGTGGTGGATTGTGACTCATACATACTTGATCCGGAGGTAGATGTCATGTCTTGATTTTTTTAGTTCATCACACTCTTCCTAGGAACTCCTCTTGTGGTTGTGAATCCTTCAAAGAGGTAGGCTCTGATGCCAATTGTTGAGTGGATCGATTGAATGATCAAGACCAAGAGGGGGTGAATTGGGATTTTAAATCTTTGTGGGAGTGAATGCACAATTTAAAATGAAGAACAAAGGATTTTAGAGTGGTTCAAGTTCCAAAGGAACTATACTTCCACTACCTTAGCTACCACTAAGGATTTGCAACAATTCACTATTTGTTCTTCCCCCTCTCAAGGCTTAGGAGGTAACCTTTGCACAACCGGTCAAATTTTCTACCCAAAATTTGGCCAAACCCTAACAAATAAACAAAGAAGAAATTGGACAAGAAGTATATCTCTCAAATACAACTTTGTCCCTTGAAGTACAACACTCAACCCAAATTTGAAGATAAAATAAGAATTGAATACAACTCAATTTGGGAATTACAAGAGACTGGAAAATAGGCACACTTGAGGTTGGATATTTGCTTGGATGTTTATCTTTAATGCAATAATTGTTGCTGGTCTTCAAAGAGCTTCAGTTTATACCTCCTCTATCAATTCTAGCCGTTTGGATGGTTAGGGAATTGATTATAGCCGTTGGGACCCTCTCTTTCCACCATAAATGCACTTCTTCAGCTATCGATATCGGTACACGGGGAGCCGTATCGATACATGTCTCAAAAAAGAAAGAGCCGTTGTACATAATAAAGAGGGCATATCAAAACACACATAAGCGTATCGGTACGGGACATGGAGCATATCGAAACAGATAAGACTGTATCGATACCTTTTTCTCAACTTAGCTCACTGGAAGTTTCCGTTTCGATACGAGGGTTTAACGTATCGATACGAGTCAACTGCCATTTTAAATGTTCGTTACCTAACAACTGACACCAACGGTCGAAAACATTTAAAACACTTCAAATTAAAAATTCAATTAAAATCGTATCAATACGAGTGAAGCCGTATCGGTACACCATTCAAACTCCTTCAGTTTTGCAGATGGGCGTATCGATACAGATGAAATCTGTTTCGATACGGTTAAGTGCGTATCGAAACGCGTCTTTCCAGTAGTCAACTTTGTAAAAAAGGTATTGATACGGCTGTAAGCGTATCGATACACCTGGACGGTTTTCAATACTTTGGCCTTGGAACACTTAGAAAATATTTGGAGTTTGAGTTTTTCAAATCAGTTTTAAAGTGTTGGTGATTTAAAACTTATTAAGGGGACTTAGAAATCAATTTCAAGTTTTCAATTTGATCCTTAACAATTTAATTATATCAAAATCAAACATAGGTTTTACAGGTTTTGATAACAATTTTAAAATGACATTTTAGATTAGTTTATGAATGGTAACACAGAGTTTTCAAATAGGCTTTAATCTCAAATTTATAAGTACGAATATCATCACGACCGGTCGCTAATTTAAAGCTACTACGAGTTGGCATAGTAATCTATCTAAAAAAGGGACAATCCTAGAATTAGAGTTGATACTTGGAGTTTCTATTCAAAACATATCTTTAATTTTTTAAAATAATAAATTTATCAAAAAATCCCTTCCCCAAAACATTTAATATGCATGCAAAAATCATTTTCGGCTTAAAATTTTAAGTGAGCCTCACGGTCCGAGGGTTGAACTTAGCTCTGATACCACTAAATATAACCCCCTAAACCCGTCTAGATGAAATGGGTCAAATCTAGGAAGTCTCATTTGAAAACTTAACCCTCAAGAAAACTAATTTTAAAAAGTATACTTTAATTTAAATAAAATAATAGTACTTTAATAAATATCTTATAATAGATAAAAATATAAATATCATAACAATATTAGAATGTTTACATAAAATTTCTAAAATAAAATCATAGTAAAAGAAGGTTTAAATAATCCGAAAACATAATTAGTCTCCCAAGTATGAAATTACATCAATGTCTTAAAATAATAAATAATAATCTGAGTAACTAAAAATAGTTTTGTACTGAATAATAAAATAACCGGATAAAATTGAGATACTCCGAGTACCGATTCGCCTATGGTCTGAGTATCTGAAAGAAAGACTATGGGGGGAGTAAGCTAAAGAGCTTACTGTGTCTCTCAAGTGCAAGCAACACAAAAACAAAACAATATTTTATTTTTCCGATAAAGTCTTTTGAAAACACAGTAAATCTGATAAATCCAAATCATAATGATATGATGTCTGATGCATGACTCAATACACGACTATCTAATATCATACAGAGTGGAGGATGCCCTCGCTAGAGTGGAGGTTTCCCTCGCTTTTTGCGAACATAGTTCGTATCTCATGACACAATGATATGATTTGAAAAACATAAATCTGAACTCTTACGAGAGTTAAATTTTTCGAGAATCGGATGCTTGATTTAAAAACATAATTTAGTATGCCATTATGATGTTTTCAAAATTATTCTCAATCACTATAAATCAAACAATAAATCAAGTAGAGTATAAACATAAGTACACAAATTAATACCACAGTAAGAAACACACATCGCAACAATAAAGCTCTAATGATGAACAAAAGGCGGTTGCGGTTTCGATGTAAGGTGATGACAGTGTCAATCCGAGAGGAATTCATAAAGCATGAGAACAATTAAGAGCGACAACACTTTGAAACTTAAGGCTTAGGTTTATTTTTGTACGTAATATCTATGGCTATATATATATATATAGTTGAGTGGTGGTAATCTAAACTAATTAGGTTTATAATAATAATAATAATAATAATAATGTAAGTTGAAAAGGAGAGTCAATTCAACCGTGGGAACAAAAAAAAATTAGAATTCAATTTGAAATTAAAGAATTATATATATATATATAAAACAAAAAAGAAGAAGGAAGGAAGGAAGAAACTAAAGTATATTAAAATTTAATGTGATAAAGGGTTATTTATGGAGTTAGTCCTTTAACTTTCAAGAAACTTCATATTGACTTCCAAGTTTGAAAAAAATTCTTATTTTGTCCTTCATAAAAAAGTTAGGGTTCTGATTTAAAATTTCTCAATTGTTAGAGTTTCAATTATGGATTTCAAAATTAGGTTTCTAAATTAGGGATTTTTTGAATCTATGGTTCACAATTTGGCGGTAATTTTTGGGGTGTTACAACTCTCTCACCCTTAAAAGAAATTTTGTCCTCAAAATTTTCAGACTAACTACATACTTCAAAAAAGAGAGGTTTTGATAACAATTTTAAAAAGGCATTTTAAATCGGTTTATGAATGGCAACATAGAGTTTTCAAATAGGCTTTAATCCCAAATTTATAGGGACGGGTATGATCACGATCAGTCTTGAAAGATCTGTGTTTTGAGGGCACAAATTTGGACGCGGCCAACAAATTCGTCGAGTGCGCACGCCTCAAGCCTGAGGCCAAACTGTGGATACACTATATTAAAAGCCGGCTCATACCTACATCCCACACATCCACAATCAATATCCCTAGACTTCTCCTCCTACACTCAATCCTGAATGGCTGACCGATCGATGTTGGCAAGATTATTGTGGATGAAGTCTATGCTCGCGTAAAACGAAAATCCAGCCCACTGATCTTCCCAAACCTTATCACAGCTTTGTGTCGCAAGAATGAGGTGTTTGAAGACCCTATCAGTGACGCCCAAGACTCAGGCAAAGGCCCCATTACCCCATACCTAATACTCGGCATCAAAGGATTTGATAAGGATGTCCCGGCGGAAACCCTAGTTGGAGGGGCCAAAACTTTTGCTGCGGAAAGGATTGTTGTGTTAGTAGCCTCCACCACTCGCCTCAAGGAAGACATGGATCAGATGCGCATAGACCTGACTGCCTTTTTCGCATATGTCAAGGAAAGGGATGCCGTAATGAACACCCATTTCAAGGAAATCTTGCCGCAAATCAGTGTTGACTTTTGTAAAGTGTCCACAAGTTCTATATTTCATTCACATTCAATCTCATATTATTGCTATTTTGAGTACATTTTAGGCATAATTAGGACCCTGTATTGCATTTTACAGTATTTCCTTACTTTTCCAGGCTTTTATAAATTATATGTTATTTGATGAAGAAAAGATATTGTTTTAGCTTAGTTTTAGTTTCAGGTACTAAAGACTGACAGAAGGAAAGAGGAGCTGAGGACATGATGCTGAGGCAACAGACCAAGGAGCTGTATTGATGCAGTTCCAGACAGAGACAACAGCTGCCGAGTAGCTGACGCCGCCCAACCTGCCGCCCAAGACAGCAGAATATGGAGTTGGAGAAACAGAGTCTATAGCGCAAAAAATCCTGATTCTATCGATGTTGCCCACTTAATTTTCCAACGTCTGTAGCAGCAGGCAGAGACGCCGAAGAACGAACTCGAGATTTCTTACGAAGCAAGGCAACGTGATAAAGTCCACATTCAACTCAAAGAAGTAAGAGTTTAAAGTCACATTTAATGAAAAAAGCTAATTTGAAGACTTCTACATCAAGAAGGACTAGACCTAGCTAATGCCTATATATACCCATTATAATTCTATTTCAAAACAAGTTAGGTTTTCCCTTAGGCATAGTTTAGGTTTTCTTGCCGCCACTATGTTCTAAATTCTCCTTGGGTTTGGGTTATGTTGTAATTAGTGTGAGAACTGTTTTCTTTCAAGTTTCAGTTAATTACAATCGTCTCACATGGCATCCGCATCCCAACCCAATCCCACCTACCAAAGATTTTGCTCCAGGGCAGACGAGAAAAGATACAAGGATCAGTTCTCCAAGCAGGCAATTTGGGAGGAGCAAGGTTTCCACTACACGAAGCAGACATGAGACCTTGGCTTAGAGCATGCCCTATCCGAGACCATCCACAGCAAGGGATGGGATATGTTCGCATGACAGCCGAAGATGGCCAACATCATTTTGGTCAGAGAATTCTATGCCCATCATCCCTAACTAGAGCTGCCGTTTGTATATGTCCGAGTGGAGCCTGTCAAGCTGAATGTCGCTGTAATCAACAACTTTTACGGTCTAGAGATGGACGACAACCCTCATGGGGAGTGGAGGCAGTCAATGACCACTGTCGATTACGACAGGCTCAAGGCCAAGCCGTGCAAGCCCAACACACCCTGGTCGGCAGGAAAGCATGACGGCTCTGTCCAACGCAGCCACCTGCTGCTCGAGGCAATGCTATGGATTACCTTCATCAAGAGGCATCTGCTGCCCACCTCCCACAACTCCATTGTCGACCGGACGCGCCTCGCACTAATCCACAACATCATGATGAACCGACCCATCAATGTTGGGGAGATCATATACAAGGAGATCCACAATTGCTTCCGCGAGACGAAGGGCATGCTATACTTACCGTCACTCATCACCAGCCTTTGTGCCAATTTCAACGTCCCAACCGATCCCGGTGATGAGATGACAACAACAAAGGAGGGGTAGAGCAGGAAAGTCCGCATATAGATGATGCAGGCCCCGGAGATAGAGCCCATCACACCCAGCCAACCCTCTCCCGCCCAGCCTGCCACTCAAGTCGCCCCCGGAAGTACTGAAGCTGCCCTAACAAGTGAAGTCCCCACTCTGTTGCGCACCCTCATCGACAACAACAAAAGAATCGAGCACCAACAGGCTGCATCAGCAACATCATTCCATTATTTGCACATCGGCAACATTGGCAAACACATCCTCATCGGAAGAGGTGCAACATCAGCCGCCAGTAACGGAAGCAACAGTAGCAGCCGCCATCCCAATGGCTATAGACACTCCAGCAGCACCAACAGAGAAAGAAACAAGGAAGAGGAAGCGACACATCATAGCCGCCGAGCCAGTGGACGATGAAACAGAATCAAAAGAGAGCGAAGCCCCTCCTGCCGCTCCTCCTGCAGAACCTCAAGGAGAACCTCATCCCACTCCCAAAAGAGTCCAGCCGCCGCAGACAGCAAAGGTCTCACCTGCTAAGTCTGCTGCACGGACATCTTCTGGCCACCGCCTAATCATCCAATCATCCTCCTCCTCCTCAGCAGCAAAGACTCAATCCTCCTCTCAACCATCAGCCAATATCTAGTTTTTTTTCTTTCTCTTTTATTCTCTTTTATGTTATTTTTCTATTTTTATCACATGTATTTATTTTTTATTTTCTGTTTCTATTTTGTGCATTGAGGGCAATGCCCATCTCGAGTTTGGGGGGGGATAGTAGCTCTCACATTTTTGTTTAGGCATACTTAGTAGCATATAGGTTGCATTGTACTTGCCTTAATATAAATCGGAATAGAAAAATTTGTTATAACTTGTTCCTATGATAGTTAGCCGATTAATTATTTTCGCAGCAATAAATAATTTGAACTTAATTTGGGAAAAGTATGAAAAATGACTTAGAATTTTTTTTGAGTTGCCAAAACTGTCAAAGTTCTGTTACTTGCTAAATTTGCTAGAATATCTAATGAACACTGGCTGCTTTGTTTTTAGAATTCTTTGCAAAGTTCTAATAATGGTTGCAGGTAGCCGCCGAGGCAGAAAACAAAAACAGAAAATTACAGCACTACCACGGCAGCAGAAAAAAACAAAGAAAAATTGTTGTTTTTCCCTATAGGTTCCCGAAACAGGCTCTATGAAGAATCATGTGCGAGGACACTCCATTGCTATCAAAGTCTATGCATCTGAAAATTTCGAAGTGGCGGACAAATTAGCATGAGTGAATGAAATCTTCACGGGATGACTCTACTCTATGGGTTCGGGGCTTTTTAGTTTGCTCCTATCTTAATTTTAGACCTAGAAGAGTAGTTGTGATCAGCCGAAGCCCTCATTGCCATGATTAAATAATTGTGCTTAATTGTGCTATCTCGGCAGAAACCTTATATATCATAAAAGCATCTTTGTTTATCTAATTATTCTGCATATTCAGCATGTACACAGTTTTGCACACACTGCACTGGCATTACAGAAATTAATTCTTAGTTATTTCTTGCTATTTTCCCTTCACTAATCTACTATAGGTGCCACGACCTTGAGGTGTGAAATCAAGTTGAAAATAAGTTTTTCTTTTTGGTTAATATAAGGGCAAGTATGTTTAGGTTGCATTGCTTCAAGACAAGCAATAGTTCGTGTTTGGGGGGTGTGTAAAGTGTCCAAAAGTTCTATATTTCATGCATATTCCATCTCATATTATTGCTCTTTTGAGTACATTATAGGCATAATTAGGACCATGCATTGCATTTTACAATATTTCCTTACTTTTCCATGCTTTTATAAATTATCTGTTATTTGGTGAAGAAAAGATATTGTTTTAGCTTAGTTTTAGTTTCAGGTACTAAAGGCTGATAGTGGGAAACAGGAGGTGAGGACATGATGCTGAGGCAGCAGACCAACGAGTTGTATTGATGCAGTTCCAGAAAGAGACATCAGCTGCCGAGAAGCTACCGCCGCCCAACCTGCCACCCTAGATAGCAGACTATGGAATTGAAGAATCGGAGTGCGATCTGTAGAGCAGAAAATCTTGATTCTATCGATGATGTCCACTTAATTTTCTGACGTCTGTAGCAGCAGGAAGAGCCGCCAAAGGAAGAACTCGAGATTTCTTGCGGAGCAAGGCAACATGATTAAGTCCACATTCAACTCAAAGAAGTCAGAGCTTAAAGTCACATTTAATGAAAAAAGCTATTTTGAAGACTTCTATATCAAGAAGGACTAGACCTAGCTAATGCCTATATATACCCATTGTAATTCTATTTCAAAACAAGTTAGGTTTTCCCTTAGGCATAGTTTAGGTTTTCTTGCCGCCACTATGTTCTAAATTCTCCTTGGGTTTGGGTTTGGGTTATGAAATAAAACTTCAAGGTTTACTTATTCCATGTTCTTCATAGTTTTCAATTAAGGCGAAAGAATAGTTGAATTGTATCCATTTGTTCGGTATTGAGAGAGTCAAACTCACGAAAGAAGTAAGTATGATTTCATCTATAGACGGTGCGATCAATCCAGCCTAGACATAGGTTAGGGTTTAAGGTGGCTAAAAGAGGAAGAGTTAGCATTGCTGTCTTTGCACGATTCACGCCGCGACTGGTATTATCTGCAGTGGGCATCAACAGAATTCTGACTTAGACATAAGCAGGATCACTTTTGAAGCTTTCTGTCGAGCCTTAGAGTTTTGCCGAGTTTGTCGTCGAGACACATTTCCATTCCCCTACCGAGGCAGCGAGAGGGTCTCAGCAGACTACCTGCCATCCCCTGCCAAGGGAGCAGAGTCTGGTAGCGCAAAACAACTTGTCCTATTCAACGAAGTTTCATACTAAGCAACATCATAACCCTGCCCATTGTATCAAACCTGGGTTCTTCTCTTTTAATTACTTGTGTTTTTATTTTACTTTTCTTCCCAACAATCAAATTAATTGTGTATTTACTTTTTCTTGTGCAGGAACAACAATTCGAATCAAGCTATCCAATCCCTGTGGGAGACGATATAAATATAGAACACACAAACGCTCTTCAAGGTTTTGGCTCCGTTGCCGGGGATTGGTAACAGCGAAATTCGTTTTCAATTTCTGCACTTTTATTTTTTACATTTAATTTTATTTTTAGTTTTTATTTTTAATCGAAAAAATGAATTTTACAGTTTCCTTTGCTAGTGCATGACCAGGGCGAATCCAAAAGGAGAAATCATTTATTACAATGATATAGAACAAAGAGCAAGCAACAAGACCCGTCGCGCAGAGAACAAGTGCCACCCAGACAACCACAGTATGTTCGAACCACCAGAGACTACTTGGAACATGACTTCAGAGAGTTCGATCCGACAGTGACAGAACCTGAGATTGAGGCGGATCACTTTGAGCTGAAGTTCGTGATGTTCAACAAGATCAACACGTTAGGGTAATTTGGAGGGACTGCCACAGAAGATGCTCGGAAGCATTTAAGAGGATTCCTAGACATATGCAATGCATTCAAAATACACGGAGTCTACCAAGACGTGCTTAGACTGAGGTTATTCCCCTATTCACCGAGGGATAGGGCAACGCAGTGGTTAAACAACCAACCAGCAGGGTCATTCAACACATGGACAGAGCTGTGCAAGGATTTCTTTGATCGTTTCAGCCCATCCAATGTCATGGACAGATTGAGAAATGAGATAACAGCTTTCCGACAAGGGGATGATGAGCCAATGTATGAAGCATGGGAGTGATACCAATAGATGCTCAACAATTGCCTACTCCATGGTTTCCCGGCTTGGACACAAGTGTCAATATTCTACAATGGGGTGAACTACCCAACACGGATGATGATTGATGCCTCAGCCAACGAAATCATCCTCAACAGACCACCTGAGGAGGCACTTCGGATTATGAACCAAGCCGCTAAGAACAATTATAAGTACCCAACAGCCCGGCGAGGCGGCGTTAGGCGGTTAGCTGCTGTGAATGAAGTGCAATCCTCAGAATCTGTCAATGTCTGCCTCAATAAGATAACAGAGCTGGTTATGAGCATAATAAAACCCACCGGGAAAGTCTATGAGGACAAGGCTATAGAGCCATTCTGTGATGAGTGTGGGGGCAACCACGATTCCTCTGAGTGTACTGCATCTGCCAATTTTATTGGAGGATACGAGAGGAACAACAGGTCTGCCCAGAACACGTACAACCCTGGATTGAAGAACCATCCCAAATTCTCCTTGAGCAATCCCAAGACTACTGCCAATCCACAACAGCAACAGGGAGGCTAGCAGCAAAATCTGTCCAGACAGCAGGTTCAGAAGCCACAAAACAATAATTCACTAGAAGCAACTCTTCATACTTGTATGTCTAGAACTAGTGATTTTATTGTCCGCACTAATAAATTTATCGATAAAACTGAGTCTTTCATGGACAAGATAGAGATGAAGATGAACAATCAAGAGGCTGCGATAAAGAACTTAGAGACCCAATTTGGGCAGTTTAGGGAGATCTTTAGCAGCAGAACAATGGGAGCAGCATCTAGCAGTACAGAGACGAGAGCCAAGCCTACCTATGAGCAGTGCAAAGCCATATCAACCAGAAGTGGGAAGCAGTTGGATGAACCCAGTATGGAAAAGCAACCAGAAACACAGCCATCACAGAAAGAACCACCTGCCGCAACAACATCAACTTCAGCCACCTCGGCAGCTGAGCCTGACAGCAGTCCTAAGGTAGATGATCCTCCATAGATAAAGTTCCCCTACAAAGAACAAATAGAGGACATCTTCCTGCCAGCACCTTTCCCCTAAAGGCTTAAGCAACAGAAACAGGAGCACCAATTCAGGAAATTCTTGGATATTCTGAAGCAGGTGCATATAAATATCCCTCTTATGGAAGCCATTCAGAACATGCCCAACTATGCCAAACACCTTAGGGGCATGGTTTCTAAAAGGAAGCGAATTGGGGAATTCAAAACAGTTACTGTAACAGAGGAGTGTATGGCCATGCTGCACAACAAACTGCCGCCCAAGAAAACAGACCTAGGCATCTTTGTTATTCTATGCAGAATAGGCAGCAAGCATGAAACAAAAGCCCTGTGCGACTTAGGAGCCATCATCAACCTAATGCCTAAGGCAGTCTTCAACAAACTAGGAATTGGGCAAGCCAAGCCTACCTCCATCATGCTGAAATTTGCCGATCATTATTTTGTGCAATTGGAGGGCAAAATCGAAGACATCCTAGTGAAGGTGGGCAACCTTATTCTACCAGCTGATTTCCTCATCTTAGACTGTGAGGCCGATGAAAAAGCCCCTATCATCCTTGGGCGACCATTCTTGGCTACGAGTAGAACTTTAATAGATGTGGAACATGGGGAGCTAACCATGAGGGTAGACAACCAGAGCATCAAGTTAAACGTGTTATAACCCTAAGAAAAAGAAAAGGAGGGATGCTCAGATGCTCAGGCCGCAAAAATCAGCACAGAGACAGACCAAGGCAGCAGTTGTCGCGACAGACCCAAAGGCAAGCTGAAGGATCCAACAACACAACACCTTAAGGAACAAGAGGACCCCCGGGAGGGAAGGATAAGCCAAATCACTTCAGGAAGTGGTTATGTCTAGGAGATGCACCCAAATGCACTCCCAACATAACTTAATTTATATTTTTATATTTTCTTTATTTTTATTTTTATGCATTAGGATTAGAGTTTAATTTATTGCAATTTATTTTCCTTAGGATTAGATCATGAATTTATTTTTCACATTCTTATTTTTCAGAACTTATTTTAACATTTAATTATATTTATTTATATTTTAAACTTAGGAATAAAGGAGTTGTATCAAGAAGAAGACCCAGCAAGGAGCCCGCCTACCATCCCGCCAAGACAGCTAAGGGCGGTCCAGTATAGACAACGCGTAACGACTAGTAGCCCGCTAACGGATAGCTGTCAACAACTACAGAAATAACGGGCAGAAATCCCGTATAGTGCACTAGACAAGTGGATCGTTGGACATTTAATGCCGCCACAAAACCTCTTGGCAGCTTCTATTTAAACCTCTATCACCCCATTCATTTACTTTACTTTCATCTCCTTAAATTATTCCTCTTGAATCCATTGCTCTCTCGTCTCACATTATTTCCTTTCAAGTTTCAGTTAATTACAATCGTCTCACATGGCATCCGCATCCAAACCCAAGCCCACCTACCAAAGATTTTGCTCCAAGGCAGACGAGAAAAGATACAAGGATCAGTTCTCCAAGCAGGCAATTTGGGAGGAGCAATATTTCCACTACACGAAGCAGACAGGAGACCTTGGCTTAGAGCCTGCCCTGTTCGAGACCATCCACAGCAAGGTATGGGAGATGTTCGCACGGCAGCCGAAGATGGCCAACATCACTTTGGTCAGAGATTCTATGCCCATCGTCCCTAACTAGAATTGCCATTTGTATATGTCTGAGGGCAGCCTGTCAAGCTGAATGCCACTGTAATGAACAGCTTTTAAGGCCTAGAGATGGACGACAACCCTCACTAGTAGTGGAGGCAGTCACTGACCACTACCGATTACGACAGGCTCAAGGCCAAGATGTGCAAGCCCAACACACCCTGGTTGGCAGGAACGCATGGCGGCTCTATCCAATACCGCCACCTACTGCCTGAGGCAATGCTATGGATTACCTTCATCAAGAGGCGCCTGCTGCCCACCTCCAACAACTCCACTATCGACCAGACGCGCCTCGTACTAATCCACAGCATCATGATGAACCGACCCATTAATGTTGGGGAGATCATATGCAAGGAGATCCAAAATTGCTTCCGCAATACGAAAAGCATGTTATACTTCCTGTCACTCATCACCGACCTTTGTGCCAATTTCAATGTCTCAATCGACCCTGGGGATGAGATGATAACAGCAAAGGAGGGGTGGACCAGGAAAGTCCGCATATAGATGATGCAGGCCCCGGAGACAGAGCACATCACACCTAGCCACCCAGCATGCCACTCCAGTCACCCCCGAAAGTACTGAAGCTGCCCTAACAAGTGAAGTCCCCACTCTACTGCGCACCCTAATCGACAACAACAAAAGAATCGAGCACTAACGGGCTGCATCAGCAACATCATTCCCCTATCTGCACAGTGGCAAACACATCCTCATCAGAAGAGGTGTAGCAGCAGTAGCCAATAACAGAAGCAGTAGTAGCAACAACCATCTCAATGGCTATAGACCCTCCAGCATCACCAACGGAGGAAGGAACAAGGAAGAGGAAGCGACACATCATAGTTGTCGAGCCAGTGGACGATGAAACGGAATTATAAGAGTCCAGCCGTCGCAGACAGCAAAAGTCTCACCTGTTAAGTCTGCTGCACGGACATCTTTCGGCCACCGCCTAATCACCCAATCGTCCTCCTCCTCTTTAGCAGCAAAGACTCAATCCTCCTCTTAACCATTAGCCAATTTCTAGTTTTTTTTCTTTCTCTTTTATGTTATTTTTCTATTTTTACCTCTTGTATTTATTTTTTATTTTCTGCTTTTATTTTGTGCATTGAGGGCAATGCCCATCTCGAGTTTGGGGGGATAGTAGCTCTCACATTTTTGTTTAGGCATACTTAGTAGCATATAGGTTGCATTGTACTTGGCTTAATATAAATCGGAATAGAAAAATTTGTTATAACTTGTGCCTATGATAGTTAGCCGATTAATTATTTTCGCACCAATAAATAAATTGAACTTAATTTGGGAAAATCATGGAAAATGACTTAATTTTTTTTTTTGAGTTGCCAAAACTGTCAAACACTTCTTTTACTTGCTAAATTTGCTAGAATATCTAATTAACACTGACTGATTTGTTTTAAGAATTCTTTGCAAAATTCTAACAATGGTTGCAGGTAGCCGCCGAGGAAGAAAACAGAAACAGAAAAATGCAGCACTACCATGGCAACAGAAAAAAAAAACAACGAAAAATTGTTGTTTTTCCCTATAGGTGCCCGAAACAGACTCTAGGAAGAATCATGTGCGAGGACACTCCGCTGCTGTCAAAGTCTACGCATCTGAAAATTTTGAAGTGACTGACAAATTAGTATGAGTGAATGAAAGTCTTCACGGGATGACTCTACTCTATGGGTTCAGGGTTTTGTAGTTTGCTCATATATTAATTTTAGACCTAGAAGAGTAGTTGTGATAAGATGAAGCCCTCATTGCCATGATTAAATAATTGTGCTTAACTGTGTTGTCTCGCCAGCAACCTTATATATCATAAAAGCATCTTTGTTTATCTAGTTATTCTGCATATTCAGCCTGTACACAGTTTTGCACACAATGCACTGGCATTACAGAAATTAATTCTTAGTTATTTTATTGCTATTTTCCCTCACTAATCTACTATAGGTGCCACGACCTTGAGGTGCGAAATCAAATTGAAAACAAGTTTTTCTTTGTAGTTAATATAAGGGCAAGTATGTTTAGGTTGCATTGCTTGAGGACAAGCAATAGTTCGTGTTTGGGTGTGTGTAAAGTGTCCAAAAGTTCTATATTTCATGCACATTCCATCTCATATTATTGTTGTTTTTGAGTACATTCTAGGCATAATTAGGACCATGCAATGCATTTTACAGTATTTCCTTACTTTGCCATGCTTTTATAAATTATCTGTTATTTGGTGAAGAAAAGATATTGTTTTAGCTTAGTTTTAGTTTCAGGTACTAAAGGCTGATAGAGGGAAAGAGGAGCTGAGGACATGATGCTGAGGTAGCAAACCAAGGAGTTGTATTGATGCAGTTCCAAACAGAGACAACAGCTGTCAAGGTGCTGCAGCCACCCAACCTGTCGCCCAAGAAAGCAGACTATGGAGTTGGAGAACCGGAGTGCAATCTGTAGAGCAGAAAATCCTGATTCTATCGATGCTGCCCACTTAATTTTCCGATGTCTGTAGCAGCAGACAGAGCCACCGAAGAAAGAACTCGAGATTTCTTACAGAGCAAGGCAACGTGATAAAGTCCACATTCAACTTAAGGAAGTCAGAGCTTAAAGCCACATTTAATGAAAAAAGCTACTTTGAAGACTTCTACATCAAGAAGGACTAGACCTAGCTAATGCATATATATACCCATTGTAATTCTATTTCAAAACAAGTTAGGTTTTCCCTTAGGCATAGTTTAGGTTTTCTTTCTTCCACTATGTTCTAAATTCTCCTTGGGTTTGGGTTATGTTGTAATTAGTGTGAGAACGGTTGTTTAGGATTTTAAGTTTGTTTTTGCAAATAAAACTTTAAGGTTTACTTATTCCATGTTCTTTGTAGTTTTCGATTAAGGCGAAAGATCAGTTGAATTATATCCATTTGTTCGGTATTGAGAGAGTCAAACTCATGAAAGAAGTAAGTAGGATTTCATTTATAGAAGGTACGTTCAATCCGGCCTAGACATATGTTAGGGTTTAAGGCGGCTAAAAAGGATGAGTTAACATTGTTGTCTTTGCACGATTCATGCCGCGACTGGTATTATCTGCAGTGGGCATCAACAAAATTCTGACTTAGACATAAGCAGGATCACTTTCGAAGCGTTCTACCGAGCCTTGTAGTTTTGCCGAGTTTGCCGCCGAGACACAGTTCCATTCCCCTACCGAGGTAGCGAGAGGGTCTTAGCAGTCTACCTGCCATCCCCCACCGAGGCAGTAGAGTCTGGCAGCGCAAAACAACTTGTCATGTTCAACACAATTTCACACTAAGCAACAACATAACCATGCCCATTCTATCAACCTAATTTCTTCTATTTTAATTACTTGTGTTTTTATTTTACTTTTCTTCCCAACAATCAAATTAATTGTGCATTTACTTTTTCTTGTGCAGGAACAACAATTCGAATCAAGCTGTCCAATCCATGTGGGAGACGATATCTTTTATACTATAACTTAACAGGAGTGTGCACTTGCGCTCATAAATAGAGAACATCCAAACGCTCTTGTATTCCCTAATTTCTTGCTAGTACATAAAAAGGACTCCCCCACTTCTGCACAGAATACACCAGCCTCTAGAAAAAGCCCTGCACAACCTCAGCCACCCTCCTAGAACCAGGCCATTGATGCCACAACATGTCCACCACTGAAGAAAGCGCAAGAGAACGGGTAAGGCTCCCATGGCGCCGCCAACCAAAGAACCCATTATTGTCCCTGTGAGCATCTAGTCTGATGATGATGACACTATGCACTCTACTCCCACATCTTCACCTGCCCAGACACCAAATCCTGTCTTAACGAGGACTGGCACAAAGCGTATTGTTGGTCAAATTTGCACCACACATGTTGAGAAGAACGAGTCAGATACTAACTCGACCAATCAAGAGACACCAGCCGGACGAGTCTCTACCCCTCCATGAGAACAAGAAGCAGATGACCCACTCATCACCTCGTTTAAATCAACGAGCATCAAGCATCTCGCCACCAAAACAGTAAAAGCCAAAAAGTGAGGTACACCCTTCACTTTGCATTGCATATAGAATAGTTGTATTTAGTTTTATTTTTATTGCATTGAGGACACTACATCTTTCAAGTTTGGGGGTGTTAGTGCCCATAGTTAGTCATTTGCATTGTAGCTAGAAACAGAAACTTTGCTATGGCATTTTTTTTATTCTATGACAGTTGTATGAACAAATTAAGGATGTCTGATGATAAATTTTTTATAGCTATGAATTGATTGAACATGCATGGCTATTAAGATTGGTAGAACTGACTTTAGGGCTTGATGCTTTATCTTTACATTGTTATACGATCGTATGCTCCTTAGGCTTAAGACTGTTAGAGAAGTTTTTAATACTCAAACTTATCCTTGTGTAAAAGAAGTCAATGAACTTAATTGATAAATGAAAGCAGTAAAGGCTTGGCCAAACTCCTCTGTGCCCATTGAATATAATAAACTATGAATAAATGCTACGACATATATGTAGAAGGACACTCCAATTTGTGTTGCATTGCCTGGAAACCATGCTTAAATAAATGGCAGTAACATCAAATGAGTGAATGAAAGTTGTCACGGGATGACTCTACCTACTAGCTCAGGGGTGAGAGGTATGCTCCCTGCTCACCTAGAGTGAGAGATGGTAGGTGTGATGAGCTGACACCCTTCTTAAAAGAAAAACAGTTGAATTATGGGAGTAAATTTGTGCTTAAATAGTTACACATTAGGATGTACTTGAGTTCTTGTTTAAAATTTTTCTAACTCTATTAAGCATAAGCTGCATGCAATTACGCACACACCAACAAAAGGTCTTGCTCTAATGAGCTATTCTTAAAATCTCATTTATGTCTAAAGTATGAAAACCTATATTTTCTAAGGACTGAAATTTTTCCATAGCAGCTGTCTTGAATTAAATTTTTGCCACAACATTTGTTTCTGTTTTTTTCTCTACTCATTGCTTGAGGGCAAGCAATAGCTTAAGTTTGGGGGTGTGATAACTTGAAAAAATACCTATATTTCATGCCTTTTTACTTAAGTATTTGCTTGGTTTCAAGATCATTTCATAGCATATAGATGCATTGAGGACATGTAGCTGCATAGGGCTTTCCTTGTTTGGTGGTTTGATTTATTTTACAAGATTTGATGTTGTTGGAAGGGTATGTTCTGGTGCGGTGATGTGTAGGTGAAGCAAGAGTGAAGCTGGGAAAAGGAGGGAAAATGCCGCAACATTTTGGGCATCATTTTTGGGCGCAGAAAAGGACAAAGCATCAAAGACATTCTCTTTTGCCCACATGTGCGAACCCCCTATTTGCCTTTTGTGCCACACATGAAGAGGGAATATTCCCTAGTACCCTCAAGGAATATTAGGGCATTAAACCCTAGGAGCCTCCACTTTATAAAGGACAAGAAGCCCACATGGAAAGGGAAGAGGAGAGATAATTGAAAAAGAAGCTTTTTAGGCAAGGAAAGAAAGGAGGAGAGTCGGCCACTTTCTTCATCTTCTTCACCTTGCTGTCCTCTATAGTTGAAGCTCCAAGGGATGATCTTACTTGCGTTCGAGAGAAGCAACAAGCTTAGGACAATTTGTGGTAGTCCAAGACGGCATTGGGAGTTTTTTCCTTCCCTTTTAGTTGTTTTGCTTTAGCATTTATTTTTGGAATGGGTTGTTTCAAACGAACAGTGATAGATGTTTATTACCCAGCCATGAACTGATTTATGTGGCTTGGGCTTTCTTTGGATGATTTTATTTTGGTTTTAATGGATGTTAAATTATTTTCAACTCCTTAAATGTTTTGTTCACTGTTTTATTGCCTTAGGTTTGTAAGAGCATTCGAGAGTAGCCTTAACTTAAGTATTGATGTGCTTAATGGTCGAGAGAGTTAAGCCTAGATCTATGTGGACAATGGGGTTGTGCTGAGAGGCAAACCCTAAATCATCTTAGAGTTAAGGATAGGGTTTCAACGACTAAAAAGAGTAGTTCTTAATCAATAATTAGTTTGCTAGGGTTCACGTTGAGAGGTATTGCCGTAACATCCTGGCTGTCAGGTTTCTTGCTAGAGATAGTTTAGAAGCATTGTAGTAAACTTTGTCGAGCATAAGGTGGGCTGAAAAAAGTTAGACATGCATGAGACTTAAGTAAAGGATTTCTTAGCAAGCCTAGCCAATCATTCCATAGAGAGTTTTACACGTGAGAGGACGTTGAAAGTTCATTCGGTTTACTCATGTTTTCTTATAGTGTTTTTGCTACAGCATTTGTTTACTCATCTAAAACTTGCTAGTTAATTAATATTCATTTTTTGTTTCGTGTGCTTAAGCTTAACTTGAAATACCTCCAATCCCCATGGAGACAATACTCACTCATCATTTTACTACTTGTTCGACGTGTATACATGCACTATTTGCATGTCAATCATAGTACATCATGCAGCGCAACACCTTTAAATTCTAGCTTCATATTTCCACTCATTTTGACATTTATCATTATATTATATTTTGGATTTATGGTTTAGGTTTTATGGTTTAGGGGTTTAGAGTTTAGAGTTTAAGGTTTGTGTTATATGATTTAGAGTTTATGATTTAAGTTTTAGGGTTTGTATTTTGGAGTTTTAGGGTTTATGGTTTATGGTTTTGAGTTTAGAGGTTTATGATTTTATAGTTTATGGTTCATGGGTTAGGTTTTTAGGGTTCAAGAATCATGGTTTAGGGTTAACATATTTACATTGATGTAAATATGTGGAAAATAGTATAAAGGTTTATGGTTTATGGTTTATGGTTTAAGGTTAGCATATTTACATTATGTAAATATGTAAAAAATTATATGAGGGTATAATTAAAAAAATTGGCGTAAAACATGCATGTTAAATAAAATACTACTTGTGGGTTAGTGATAAATATCATTCAACTTAAATAATATGATGTATTTAATATCATCTCTACCAAACACATTTTTATTTGTACTTTATGTAATACATATGTGTTAAATAATACATCACACTGTTAGAAATGCTAGTGGATTAAATTTGGAAGGTTATTCACTCATTTATTGCAGATTTAAGAGGGCAGTTACATAATTTAAATAACTCATTTACTACATATTTAATATGAAGTTACATAAATACTACCTTGTAATCATCTTTAGATTATTTAAAAAAATATGGAGTTACATAATTTAATCACATATTTAATGCATATTAATATGATAATTACGTGATTTAAATCATACTTAATGTGACAGTTACAAACAAATTAATTTGTTTTTCATTATTGTTGTAAATGATTTGTCAATTTTAACCCAAGCTTTCAGCCTATATATAGAATGCTTCAAATTCACTTTTAGTGTATCTCAAAAACATTCTCATGTGTTCCATGGTATCGAGAAGAGAGGGGCAATATCACTTTGTCCAACTTCAAAATTTGGGTGTACAAAATTTGAAGGTGTTGTGCTAACCTCGGGAGGCATCATCCAATGAAGCGATTACACCAATCGAGGCGAATTTGCTTCTAAGACAGTGGTTATACCACGACACAACAAATAATTTGATTTCTTTCAATTTGCTTTTTTTCATCCAGTCATTGCTAATAGTTTCATTTCACAGCTATATTTCCAAAAAATTAGAAGCAAATTCTACTGCTACTGCAACATGGTTGAAATTTAAAGCAAATCCAGCTTTTGAGAAAGCTTTTCTCAGTGATTATGACGTGGATGCGTAAATTGTGTTTTGAGATGGTTGAGACGGTTAAATTTTCGGATGTCTTACTGAATAAATTTTTGGTTGCCTTATCGAATAAATTATTAGTTTCCTTATCTAATTAAATCTAGCCAAATGGGGTAACGCCTGCTTGTAACCCATGTGGGGGCAACAAAGTAGGTGGGTTATGATTCAATCCTTTCGATTAAATTATTGGTGTCTTTTTATTTGCCAATAAATATTTTGTGGGTTATGACTTGCAAAGCATTTGAGACGAATAATTAAATTGCATTTATGGGTGCTAATAATCTCTTTTAATGAGATTAATGAAATTTATACTTTCTTGTGACAGTTACACTGTTTTAACGTCTAGAAAAAATTTGATGGAGGGAAAAGGAAAAAAACACACGAATAAATATTATATTTATTAAAATTCGAGGCTTTGACAATTGATAAGAGAATGGTTAAATAATCAATTAAAAATTACAACGTTCAATTAAAGTCAAACAATTGTTTCATGACTTTGAAAATCTATGATAGTTTCTTTTATGATGCTTTTTGAATCTTGAAATTGCGAATGAAAAAATAATAAGACTGAAAGATATGTCCTCATATTGAACTTTGGCAGTACCCTATCCAAATTAGTCGAAAAACATGTGAGGATAATAAATGCAAATGTAACCTATGAAAATGGGTTGCATATATTTTGCGAATGAATATTTTTAATACTCAATAAGTGGGATTTTAATAGCTTTTAAATATGAATAAAGTGTGATGTTAAGAAGCTTGTTAACATAAGTTCTATTATGGGTAGCCAACAATGATAAGGTAAGATCTACGAATGAGCATAAGGAAATATCGTTGGACTAAGTTCTCCAATTGAATATCCTTATCAAGGAGTTGATTTCAATTGTCACAACCTACGAAGAAAATTTAAATGGATTATTGGAAAGTATTGTGATTGTACAGAATGTGCATGTCTAAGAATAGTTTTGTGAAAGACTAAGTATTTAAGTGTTCTTAGTGCACCACCTCTCATTCCTAGATACCTACCTACTGCATTATTTTAATACTATGCTCATTGTTTCAATGTGTAAAAATATTATGACACTCTTTAACTTAATGTAGAAGTTAAGAGTAATATTTGATAAATCTTATTAAGATAAATTCATTTGGTCATAGTAGATGAAAATATTTTGTGATCTCTTTAAGTCAATAATTTTAACTAATATGAATAAAAATATGATATACATCAGTGCTACTAAAATATGATTGTAGCTATTAAATCTATTTGAGTTATTTTCTTAAGTAGAGGAAAGAAAATAGATAGTCTATCTCAGGATTTGTGCTGAAATATTTTGTAACAGACTTGAGATAATTTTATTGTTGTTAGAAAAAGTTAAAAACTCCTCATAAATATTTGTACAATATTTTGAAACACTTCTTATGGAGAGTTAGGAAAACTGAAATTCAATGAGAAAAAGTCATGAATAACTACTGATGAGATATAAAGAATTTTATAATTGTTTGAGATTATGCATACTAATCTTAATGGTTAGTAACTTTGAAAATATATTAATGTGTAAACAAGATTTAAGTTTGTTAAGACATAGTTTTATGGGATAAACTTAAAAAAAAACTATACTCTAGTATGATTGAGATTTGTTTACACGTTGTCCAAGACACTTATGAATTTATTTCTATCTTAAAATGTTAGAAATGTGTGAGTGTCTTAAAATGATGATTAAAATTAGAGAGGAACCTAGTTGTTCCGCTTACTAAAGGTTAAAATCGAAAGTTGGCTCTAGATCCGTCGAGAGGGATGTATTTAAAGCTCATTGGTTGAGAAATTCATGGTGGATACTCAACTTAGTTATCTAAGTTCAATGTGGTCAAACGAAACCATGGAATGACTCATAGTGTGCATTTCTACCTACCTATCCCTGTGACGAATAATGTGCATGCACATGATGAGCTTTATTGCTCTCGATAAATTCATAGTTCAGGCTTTGGGTGGTCTTAATGAGAAAGACTTGATAAATTGACTGATTTTTGGATAAATATCTACTCTTAATAAGTTCATAGTCAATGTTAAGTGGGTGGTTCTATTGAAAATGACTATATGAACTCACCTCTAAGGAGGATGAGTTTTATACTCTTAATAAATTTAATCCCAAGAGTTTGGGTGATCTTATTTAAGAAGGACATATTGAATGCTTGAGTTTTTATTCTTAATGAATTCTTATTCTAGAGTTTGGGTAGCTCATTTAAAATGAACTTGAAGAATTCACATATTTTATTGTGACGTTGATTTTACAAAAAAAAATTCTTAATAATTTCATAGCCCTAATTCGAGTGGTTTATGTTGAGATAGACCTTATGAAATTACCTACGTAAGTGAGAAGGATTTGCCGCCTTCTACGAAAGACATTGAGTTATCTATTTAGTACATTTATTAGAATCTTGAGGTGTGGCTATATATATATATATATAAATATATGCATAAATATATTTGTTGATTTATCGCGGACATAGTGGATGAATGAGGTTAGTCGTGTGTCATGAATTTACCCCTATCTTTACAAGTTCAAGATTCGTTCACTTTTCAAAGAGAAGGATCGCTCATCGTCACTATGTATTAGTTTCAGATACGTTCACTAGTACTCAAGCAACTAATCTCGCTATTGCTCTTCTCATAGTTTTTCTCGTTAAAATTCATTTTATCTGCGCATTTGTGGGAGAATGTTAGAAATGTTGGATAATTAGATTTGGAAGGTTTTTCACTCATTTACTACTGCATATTTAATATGGAGTTACATGATTTAATCACTCATTTAATGCATATTAATATGATAGTCACGTGATTTAAATCATGCTTAATATGACAGTTACAAACAAATTAAGTTGTTTGTTATTATTGTTGTGAGTGATTCGTCAATTTTAGCCCAACTTTTCAGCCTATAAATAAATAGAATGTTTGAGATTCATTTTTAGTGTATCTTAAAAACGTTATCATGTATTTCATGCTATCGAGAAGAGAGGGGCGATACCACTTTGTCCAACTTCAAAATTTTGGTGTACAAAATTTAAAGGCGTTGTGTTAACTTCGGGGACATCGTCAAGTGCAGCGATTACACCAATCGGGACGAATTTGCTTCTAAGACAGTGGTCATACAACGACATAACAAATGGTTTGATTTCTTTCTATTTACTTCATTTCATCCAATTAGTGCTAACAGTTTCATTCCACAACTATATTTCCAACACATACCAGTTACAAACCAACCAAACATGATGTTATTGTTTTACTAAAGACCAAGGGGGACATGTTCACGATACAATATAATTCTTTTCATAAATAAAGGGTAAAGTTCACAATTGATCACTAAATTATCTTAAAATAATTATTTTAACTAATAAACTTTTAAATGTTATAAAATAACCATCAAACTTTAAATTTTGTTAAAAAAATATTAATTATTAAATGCCGTTAACATCATAATGTCGAACAGACGGAACAATTATAAAAAATTCAATTATCTAAAATCAAATTTTAAAGTAGAAAGAAAATGAAAAGCATGGTGTTAATATTATTCACACCGCACTAAATAAAGACGAAAAATAAAATACTACAAAAGTTGGCGTGAATCATATGTGCAATAAAAAGATTGAATAAAGACTTATGACTTCTTTACAAAGAAAGAGATAAAGAAAAGACGAATCATCTAAAATAAAATGTTGAATAGTGACTCAATTTCAAAATCAAAATATTTTATGTATTTTATTAAAATTATTTAATTATAAAAATAATAGGATCACGAGATAATCAAAATTTTAAGATTACTAATTTTTTTGGGTAAAAAACTATGGACGTGTTTAGCAAACTCGTTTGCTAATTAAATTTAAATGTAATTATTTAGATATGATATATTCGATCAATTGTTAATTATTCATGATTACACATATAATTGTATTTTTATTTTATAATTCATATCATTTTAAAAGATTTTTTAACGCGTATAAATCAAGATATTTTTTTTACATTAATAACTCAGGATTTAAAAGGAAGAAGATAATAAGTGTATTTGATAGGAGGGTAACGTAACATTCTGAAATATTGTTTTAATATTTGATTTTCAAATTATATATATATACATATATATATTGAATATTTTAATTATTTTCATTTTTTTAGATTTTAATTTAATTACAAAATTATACGTTGATTCGATTTTTTTAATATATTAGTGTAAGTACATGATAATATTTATTTATAATTTTTATAATCTTTTGATAACACATACAAATTTTACGCACATTAATACACAAATTCAGATCTCCTAAACTAAACATCATCCTTTATTTTATTAGATTCAATCATTTAATTTTAAATATAAATAAGCAAATTGGTACGTGTCACATGTTCTATATCATGTCAGACAAAAAAAACACAATATACGGGAAAGGTGTCAATTCCATTAATTTGCCTTCTTTTTCAAATTCTGGGCCTAATACTACTTCTATTTTCACATGTTACCACTACATGTCATACAAATCGGTATTTGAAATCTTAATGTATCTAAATAGAGATACAAATAAAAATGAAATGGAAACATGAAAACATTAAAAACCATCATCCAACATGATTTCATCACTTCCACTTTATTCTAAGAAAAATCTTCGTACATATCAAACAATGTTTATTATCCTATACACTAACGATGGAAAAATAGAAGTTTTACAAGCATAATTATTTAAGAGTTTAGTGTTTTAATTTAGGGTTTAGAGGTTTAAGTTGTAAGATTTAGAATTTAGGATTTATGATTGTAATTTAAGGTATGTAGTTAAGTTTTTAAAGTTTTAAGATTAAAAATTTAAATTTTAAATTTAGGCTTAAAAACAGACATACTTGTATAAACTTTTTTTTAGACAGCCGGTGTAACAAATATTAATCCATCAAACAATGCGTTATTACAGTCAAATGATGAACACTCTCCTAATTTTAGGATTGCGGGACTATGATGGGACCACATCTGACTGTTTCCAAGGGGAAGATGCCATTGAAGAATGTTCAAAACTTTTACTACCATTTTACAGGAAAAATGAATTCCTTTCCAAACAATAAAATTAATCTAATGGCCCAATGCTACTTTTTTCAATCTCAAGTAAACAGATATTACAACAACAATATGACCCCACCAACCCAACACCTGCAATCCCTTTTGCTTATTTCCCCCCTACAAATCTACAAATACCAAATGGACCCAACCTCCCTATCTACATACCTTATGGGTCCCCAGTCTTCACCATGACTGCTTCAATTTCTTTTTTCCAATGGGAAATAAAGGGAACATCTCACTTCTTGTTCCCAAATTTCAAGGCTGCTTATCGATCCATTCATTTTCTGCAGCAATCCTCCCCATCTTGTTAAATGAACCGACTGCAGATAAGCTCTTGAAACTGCTGCTTCCCTCGCTGAAATTCCTTGACTTCCTCGGTTTTCTCAGCTTCGGGGAACTGACGTCTATCTCGTGGTCGTTGCCGCCACAATCTTTTACCTTAGCTACCACCAACCGGACAATGGTGCTCCGGCAAAAGGGGCATAACGGAGGCGTTACAATTGCGGTCGTGGGGTTCGGCTTGTTGTGGCAGCAAAGGGCCAGTGTGCATTGTGCACACATTTGGTGGCCACAGTCCTGAACTTCGATCATGCAGATCTGCTCAAAGCATATGCAGCATACTTCGGCATCGCTAGCCTACATCGAAAGAATTCCCCAGTGAATATATCAGTTCCATTTTTGCCAACTGCAAACTGTTGTAAATAGTTCATGTAATAAAAGAAAAACATGGCCCACAACTTATTCACATAACCCTAGCAACCAACTGCTAAATAGCAGGGTCAATGCAAAATTGGAGAATATGCAGACTTAAATATAGGTTACATAGTATGCTAGAGTAAAAAAATATGCTGTAAATTGCTAGATTGCTGAACTCAAGAATTTCACCCTGGACCACAAATGAAACGAAGATAGTCAAGGGCAAATCTAGGCATTTAAACACAACAAGTTTAATGGGATAGATATAAAGAAAAGACAAAAACAAAGGTTTTCATTCAAGACTTAAAGAAACTAACTTCGAACAAAAACTTAGTTAAGCTAAATAAAGAAATCGAACCCATGGTTTTGGTTCCGGAGTTTTACCTCGGAAATAGTGTCGTCTAACCCGGAATCAGAGTGAGAGGGTGATGGAAGTGAATAACCTGTTCCTTTCAAGATGTTCTTTTCCCTTTCCCTGTTTGCCTCCATTAAGGCCTGTTCTAACAGTGATTTTGCCTCATCGTTGAGCTCACTAATGAACTTTAAAGAAGCTGGCCAGACAAGAGGTTCGGCTGATGAAGGATTTAACAGAGCGGCACATGCTCCATGTTTGTACTTAAGAGCAACTACATACGGTATTCTCCTGTAAGATACAAACATAACAACATCAAGTGTTAACAAAAATAATCAAAAACAAATGAAATATATATACACACGCACATATATTCATTGAAATAATTAGACATGTATCATATCATTATCACATATGGTAAGAGAAAAAGAGAGGAAAACGCATCAATCCCACCACTTTACATCAGACTATGTGAGACAAAAAGATTGACTAGGATATAATGAGACTAAATCAGGTATCTCTCGAAACAATTAAACAAAAGATCTGCAATAAGATAATAATTTAGAAATCCATATAAACAATAGTTAAATTTAACTATACCCAGATGCATCTCTTTGAAGATGATCGGCACCCCACGCCAACAACTTACGGATACAATCAAGAGATCCACCTCTAGCAGCCAAATGAAGAGGAGTGCTACCTGGAAAACTGAAAAACAACAAATTTTCAATCACTATATTCATTTGTAAAAGATTAGTAAAAAAAAAAAATCAATTATAATGAACAGCTTCGAAAAAGAATTATTACCCATATCCACCAGTCGAAGCACAAACAAGTGCACCATTGTTTAACAGCATATGAACGCACTCAGGCCGTCTTTGGCAGGCTGCTAAGTGCAAGGGAGTGGCTCCCCTAGCATCTCGTATGTTCACAAACCGTGCATATCCCCTGATATTATATCCAATCCAAGATCAATTGAAAACCTGAGATCAATCACCCAATTAATCAAAAACAGGTTATGAGAAATGATGCCAACCATGAAACGGCAACATGGCTCGATTGAGCAGCAGATAGGATGGCTTGAAGGCAGTCAAAGTGACCATAATAGGCTGCATAGTGCAAGCAAGTTCTTCCATGGAGGGAATCAAACATTAAGATCTGAAAAAGCATATATCGGATCATTCAGAATCAAAACAAAAAAGAAGAAGAAATTGAACCTCCTTGGAATTTAAAAAAGAAGAGAAAAACGGCTCACACTGGCTCCAGCTTCAATGAGCTTCTTCACACAGGAGATCTTCCCATGCATTGCAGCCAACATAAGTGGAGTCTGAAAACATTGAAAAGGCAACCAAAAAAAAAACATATAACCAAAAAGAACTTAAAATTTTGAAAAATGAAAATTACCTGCTTGTGACGATTCACTACATCTGGATCACGGATTTCTCCAAAAGCATACCCAAAATCTACCAACGAATAAAGAACACACATTTTCACATCAATGAATGGAAACCAAATATGGATATAGAAAGTTAAAAAGAGCCAAACATAATCCAAAAAAGCAATCTTCAGACACCTTCAAATGAAGTACCCAGTACCCACCTCGATCTGGCCATTAGCAGCAGCTATATGAAGAGCGGAATGGCGATCATAAACAGTTGTATGATATAAAAGACTGGGTTCTCTCCTTAACAAAGCTTCCACGGTTTCAATATCTCCAACTTTAACCGCACTAAACAATCCATTCTCTAGATTCGCCCCACAACTCAGTCCCTGACCCATCTTTCAAGAGAGAAAAAAGGGTTCACAGCAACTTATAGCTTTCACCACCAGTCGTCAGCGACGCCCTCCGGTGGCGGTTGGTGGGGTGTGGTGGTGGCCTGGCCTCTAGCTTCATTTTGGCAAAAGATCACATTTAAGTAGTTGTTCAAAAACGAGCGAGGGGAATAAATAAATAAATAATTGTTTATTGTATTATTATAGGGTTGTAAAAACAGATAATCAGATGAGTTTCAGGTCGGGTCCTCTCTGGTCCAGGTCAATTCAGGTCAAAAATTTTTTTTTGACTCGACTCGGGTCGGGTGCAGGTCAGTAGCAGATCGGATCCATTTCAAGTCGGGTTTATTTCAGGTCGGGTTCAAACAGACCGGGTCCGAACAAGGTAATTGGCATGTTAATTCGGGCTCAGGTAGACTTCAGGTCAGGTAATTTCAGGTCGGGTTCATTTCAGGTCAGGTAATTTCAGGTCAGTTTAATTCGGGTTTTGAATTCATATTATTTTTGAGTTCGGTACAATTGTACAAGTAGTCGATATTTATTTCGAGTTAATTATTTAACGCCTTTCATGGAATCATATTAAAAATAAAAATTTAGCACTAGCATTGAACAAACATATCATAAATGATTCATATCTAAAATAATAAAGTAAATTAAAATTTTGAAATAGGGTGAATTTCGAATAAAAACAAAGTTTTAGGGACTATAATGAACAAAAAATAATAAATAAGAGTCAATTTAGACTAAAAATAAAGTTTTAAGGACTCTTTGAACAAAAAAAAAGTTTTAAGGACTCAATTGAATTGAACTAAAACTTAAAGGACTTAAATAAAAAGCATCTAAAATTTAAAGGGCTACAAAATATTTAGTCCATCTAAAATGAATGGGCGGTGAAATTCCCTCCTATAATAAATTATTAATCTATAATTATTATATTATATGTAATATATACATTATATAACTTATAAGTTTTAATATATATATATATACATGTATATTAATTATATGCTATATTATAAGTTTTAATATATATATATATATTATATGTTATATTAATTATTATGTACGTACTACATATACATATAATATATATGTATATTATACAAGTTCAGGGACGGAGCCACAGCTCCAATGGGAGGGGCTGCGGAACCCCCGGGGTAGGAGGAATTTTTTTACCCTGTAACACTCGTGTTTTGGGGTTAGGAGTTAGTCGGGTTAGTTGGTCCGAGTCGGTAAAATTAATTTTAAACAAAATGACCTTGGCTTGAGCAAATTGAGTTTTAAATAGAAAAGGAGGGATCATTTTGGTAATTTAGCCAAAACAATTTAAAAGGTAGACAACTTTTGAATCAAAAAGGAACAAAAAAATAAAACCCTCATCTCCCTTTCCCTCATTTTCACGTGAAAAATGAACAAAACCCCTCTCAAACCCCATTCACTATTCCATTTGATTTCTCCCTCAATTCAAGGGCATTTTTTAAGGTAATCACATATTCTCACTCTCCTCTTCATCCTCTACATTTACCTAGTTTTAAAATTTAAAACTACCATCTTTTTGGAATTTGGGGTTTAAAGAAAGTTTGAGTTTTTATTGGGTTTTTCAATTGGTTTCGATTTATTAAGTTGAGTTTTGGTTTAGTCTCCTTAAAATACACATAATATGTTAAAATGGGTGATTTTGGGTGAAAACTCGAAATGGGTCCTTGTGGTCATTTTTGAAGTGTCTAAAACTTGGATTTTGGTGAGTTTTAGGGTTGGGTTGAAGGGTTGATGGTTTAGGGATGTTAGGAAGGTGTTTTGGGACCATTTGGGTGTTTGAAAACATGGTTTTCAGCTGGGTTTTAAGGGAGCTCGAAAATGGAAAATTTTGGGTGATTGTTGGGTTTGAAATTGTTGAAGTATGGCTTGTGTTTATAGGTTGGAGTGGTGACTGAAATTTAGCATTGAATTGTGAGTAATTGATGTGTTTTGATTGGCTAGAAACAAGAGGAGACGTTGGAGAAGCATCGGGATCGAATCCGGGCATATAGGAGGCCTGCTTGCTTGTTTTGGTTGCTAAGGAAGGGTGGTGAGTAAACTTTAAATATGTTTTGAAGTTGGTTCAAGTGTGTGTGTATGAGCTGGAATGTGCTTGGTAGGCCATTCCTATGTGGGAGTTAAATTGGTAGTTTAGCCCCTTGATTTCCTATTGTTAAATGATATGTCATTGCCTACTTGTTCTTGTGAAATGTGGATTGGTTTGTATGTGTGTATCTTGATATGTATATGTGATGAGTATGTGATATAAATGGTGGATATGTGTTGTGGTTAAAGAAATTTGTACTAATTAACTTACCGGGTGTAAATGATCGATCATTAGGATTAGTGTGCATACAAATTGAGTCAAAACGTACGTGGCCTTGATGGCGTTGAGTCATCAAGGAGGAGTACGATGATGTAACATTCCACCGGAAATTTATATATATTCTATGTGTTGATGAGTGGAATCCCATCCGTAGGGCGTGTGGTGATCAGTGGAATCCCGCCCATGCAAGGTCCGGTGATGAGTGTAATCCCACCGAGGTAATGTTGTTGTTGAGATTAAATCCGCACATCCGGGTAAACTAATAGTGGCCAATTGAACTTGTTCTCAAAATATTGATGTTGTGATGTTGATATTTGTTGTTGAGCTTAATATGAAGTGAAATGCCATATTATGACTCTTGAAAGACTAGCTAGGTTGACTCGCTGATATCTATGTATGTTGTATGTGAGGTTGAGGATTTGCATGCTTGGACCCTGCATTGTTGTTGTTTTCGATTTTAGAGCATCCTCACTAAGCTTCTAGCTTACTCTCTCATTTTCAACAATGCAGATCATTAGCGTGATGTTAGCAAGGAGCAAGGCGGAAGTGCTTTCCAAGTTTTTGTTGCTCAAGTATGATTTAACAATTAACGTAGTAGTTTAGCAATTGGGCAAAGATGTATTTTGTTTAAGCTTTGTATGACTCTTGGAGGTAGTTGGTATTCATGTTCTTGTTGGATTTGTAAACATGTTAAGTTGGATGAATGTTGGTATGAGATGATCATGCCTTAGGGTGTTTAAATTGCTTTTGGTTGGCATGTAAACCCTAATGTGATGAATTGTGCCATTTGACTTATAAATTCCTAAGCATGCTCTTTGTGTAATTGCCATGAATGGATGTCTCATCTTGTGCCTTGTGTGTTTGAGCATGCCTTGCCTTAGGACCCATGCCTCTAGTTCATGCTTGGATGTGTTGTATGTTTCTTGGGGTCGTTTAGGGCCTTTGGTGTTGTTGAGAAATGCTTAAAGTTGGTTTTCGAAGGTTGCAGACAGCCAGTGTTTCGAAACGGGCTGAGCCGTTTCGGAACGGGTAAGGCTTCAGGGACCCCGTATTGGAACTCGTTTCGATACGGTTTGGCCACTGTGAGCCCATGTTCCGAAACGAGTACCGGAACACTTTGGCTACTGGAAATCTGAGAAATTGCCGGTATGAAGGGGTTTCGAAACGGGTCTAAGGGTTTCGGAACGGTCAATATCTCGTTGACCATGAGAAGTTGACCGTTGAGGGTGTTTCGGAACGGTTGACCTTCGTTCTGATACGACCTTCTCGTGTGGGCTTGGGGCAGTTGACCAGGTCAAGGCGTTTCGATACGCCTCAATGGTGTTTCGAAACGGCCTGCCTAATGGATTAAAATTGGACTGTTTATTTGTCAGTTTGTGTTCTGTTGCGTGTCTTTCTCAAATTCTTCCGCTGTTGTGCTCACATAGGATTTAAATGTGCCTTTAGAGAAGATTAAATTAAAAGAAAATTTTAGTGTTGCTAACCGAGGGGTAACCTTAATGGGTTTCGCTTCGGTTTTCCCCGTATGGCCCACTCGGACCGGTCATCCGACCAGACCGAGACGAGGGGGTTACATTTGTTGGTATCAGAGCCTGAGGTTACCGAGACCTCGGGCAGGTAAGTGAGGTAAGCTCGATGTGTTAAGTAATTGTATTGCTTGATGTATGCCTTGCCATGAAATTCGTTGTTTGAGTATTCGTGTGATGATTTGAAGCATGAATTGTTGCGTTTGGTGTTGAGTCGAGTGCTCATTGCTACTATTACTTAATTTAAAAAGATTTTTGTAAAGGCAATACTTGAGCACTGTTGGACCCTTGCTTTTGCTAACGTAATCCTTATCTGTTTGTTGTTGTTTGTTGTAGTTATAATCTTGCTAGCTGTGCCATGAGACCACGTGGGAGGCCTAGGATGGTTCGACCGGAACCACGGGCAACGGCTCCGGGAGTTGAGCCAGTAGTTAGAGTTGAGGCTTAAGTGGGAGAGCCTGCGGTTGGAGTTGGAGCTCCTCCACCACCTCCACCACCACCACCTCCTCCACCAGGAGTAGGAGGCGAGGCCGGGGCCGAAGGAGAGGGACCTCAGGGAGGTCAAGGTGGCCAAGGTCCGGCCGGAATAGACTTAGCTCCTTTAGTTCAGGCGATAGCCGGGGCTTTTCAGGCTGCAGTGGCTGGGGGTCAGGCAGCAGCACATCATCAGGGAGAGGGCACTAGTTTGCCATTAGAGAGACTTCGTGGTCTAGGGGCCGAAGAGTTCAGAGGGTCTACTCCGGAGAGATCTGAGTTGTGGTTTGAGAAGACTGTTCGTATCCTCGCACAGATGGGATGTACCGGAGAGTGCAAGTTAGGGTGTGTTGAGTCTCTGCTTCAGGGTGATGCCTACACTTGGTGGGTTACCATCACTACGGGTATGGATGAGGCCGAGATTACTTGGGAATTCTTTGAGTCGGCATTCCGTAAGAAGTATCTGGGTCGGCGATATCTTGATGAGAGGAAGAGGGAGTTTATGGCTTTGCTTCAGGGGAGTATGATTGTGACAGACTATGAGATTCGATTTGTTAGGCTGAGTCAGTATGCATCTGAGCTTGTTCCTACTGAGGTGGAATGATGTAACCGTTTCCGTTATAGGCTGAATGAAGAAATCAAGAGGTATACTCTAGATTCCGACTACACTGATTTTGATGTCTTGGTCGCGAGGGCCAAGGACTTGGAGCACAGTTTGGGCTTGACCAAACGGTCTGGTTGTTCTAGTTCGGGTAAGAGGTCCAATGACTTTGATAGAGGTGATGCCAAGAGGCATCGGGACAACCGACATCACTATGATCATAGGCGTGGTGGCAGTAACCATGGTAGGGGCCAACAGGGCTAGAGGGCTGGTGGGAAGTTGCCCACATGTGCTACTTGCGGGAGGAACCACACTGGTGAGTGTTGGGGAAATTTGCACTCGTGTTGGAGTTGTGGAGCTAGAGATCATATTAGGCGTGATTGTCCACATCAAGTGGGGCAGGCACCAGCTCAGGCTCATGCTAGAGCCAATGACTTTCAGAGAGGCCGCGGGCGCGGTAGAGGTAACTTCCAGCCGAGAAATGATGGTCAGAGGAACATAGCACATGTAGTTGCAGTCCAGCCGGAGGGCGGAGGCCAGGGCAGAGTTTACGCTCAGCGTGGGGATCAACATGACACAGATGTGATCACAGGTAACTTCTTGATACAGTCTTTGGGTTTACTTTCTTTGATTGACTCCAGGTCTACACATTCCTACATATTGAGCGAACATGCACAATCGTTGAAATTGCCTTGTGAAATGTTAGAAGTAGGAGTTAGTGTTACTAGTTCCTTTGGGGACACGGTAGTAGTTAGAAAAATGTACAGAAGGTGTCCGTTGATGGTTCAGGGACATGTGTTCCCAGTGGATATGATAGAGCTACCTTTCTATGGTTTTGATGTAATTCTGGGTATGGACTGGCTCACAGAGTATAGAGCTAGGATAGACTTTGAAACTAAGAGGATTTCTTTGAGGCTCACAGATAATTATGAGATTGTAGTGGTGGGTGAGAATGTGAAGTTCTTGTCCAATGTAGTTTCAGTTCTGGAGGCTAAGAGGTTAGTTGAGTTGGGTTGTAAAGCATACTTGGCCTATGTGATGAACCCTAACATGAGTGAGGTTAGACCTCAAGACATCCGGACGGTGTGTGACTTTCCTAGTGTGTTTCCGGAGGAATTGCCAGGGTTACCACCGGATAGAGAGGTAGAGTTCACTATTGAGACTTATTCTGATTCAGCTCCTGTTTCGATTGCTCCGTATCACATGGCACCGAAAGAACTGAAAGAGTTGAAGACTCAGTTGCAAGAATTGACAGATAGAGGTTTTATCCGATCTAGTTCTTCACCTTGGGGTGCACCAGTTTTGTTTGTAAAGAAGAAAGATGGAATCATGAGAATGTGTATAGATTACAGACAGTTAAATCAGCTGACAGTGAAGAATAAGTATCCCTTGCCTAGAATTGATGACTTGTTTGACCAGTTGAGAGGGGCATCAGTCTTTTCGAAGATTGACTTGAGATCGGGTTACTACCAGCTAAAGGTAAGAGAGGTTGATGTATCGAAGACGACCTTTAGAACTAGGTATGGTCACTATGAGTTTTTAGTCATGCCTTTTGGGTTGACAAATGCACCGACTGCTTTCATGGATATGATGAATAGGATTTTCCATCAGTACCTAGATCAGTTTGTAGTTGTTTTTATAGATGATATCTTGGTGTACTCGCGAACTGAAGAAGACCATGACCGACACTTGAGACTAGTTTTGAAGACATTGCTAGATCATCAGTTGTATGCGAAGTTGAGCAAGTGTGAATTCTGGATTCGAGAGGTAGTCTTCTTAGGACATGTGGTGTCAGCCGATGGGATTAGAGTTGATCCGAAGAAGATAGAGGCCATTGTTGAATGGAAGCAACCGAAGTCTGTAACAGAGGTACGTAGCTTCCTAGGCTTAGCTGGATACTATATAAGATTCGTAGAAGGTTTCTCTAAGATTGCCGCCCCATTGACACAGTTACTTCAGAAGAGTGTTCAGTTTGAGTGGACAGACGCAAGACAGAGAGCCTTTGAGAAATTGAAAGAAGCTTTGACCCAAGCACCGATCTTGATTCAGCCAGAGTCTGGGAAAGACTATGTAGTTTACAGTGATGCTTCCTATGTAGGCCTAGGTTATGTTCTCATGCAAGACAAGAGAGTGGTGACTTATGCCTCAAGACAGTTGAAGACCCACGAGCGCAACTATCCGACTCATGACATAGAGTTAGCTGCAGTTGTGTTTGCTCTGAAGATTTGGAGGCATTATTTGTACGGTGAGATGTGCACAGTGTACACAAATCACAAGAGTTTGAATTACATTATGACTCAGCGAGATTTGAATCTCAGACAGCGTAGGTGGTTAGAGTTGCTAAAAGACTATGATCTTACCATTGAGTACCATCCGGGTAAGGCCAATGTAGTGGCCGATGCATTGAGTAGAAAGATAGCCGTAGACTTGAGAGCCATGTTTGCTAGATTGAGCTTGTCCAGAGATTGTGGCTTGGTAGCCGAGCTTCAGGTTAGACCTACTCTAGGTCAGTTGATTAGAGAGAAGCAACTCTTAGATAGATCTTTGGCACCTCACGTGCAAGATATAGCCGAAGGTAGATCTTCAGACTACAGTTTCAGTACCGATGGGGTTTTGTGTTTCAAAGGTAGGATAGTTGTGCCAGAGGACAATGACTTGAGACGTACGATTTTAACTGAGGCACACAGTAGTCCGTTTGCTATGCACCCGGGGAGTACGAAGATGTACCGTGACTTGAAGAATGAGTAATTTTGGGTTGGTTTGAAGAGAGATATGGCCGACTTTGTGAGTAAGTGCTTGGTGTGTCAGAGGGTGAAGGTGGAACACCAGGTTCCCTCAAGTTTATTGCAACCTTTGAGAATTCCAAAATGGAAATGGGAGAATATCACCATGGATTTCGTTTCGGGTTTGCCTTTGACTCCTACGAAGAAGAACTCAGTTTGGGTTATAGTAGATCGTTTTACGAAGTGTGCTCACTTCTTGGCAGTCAATACCACTTATACTTTAGATAGGTTGGCCGATTTGTACATTGGTGAGATTGTTAGACTGCATTGTGTGCCGAAGTCTATTGTGTCCAATAGAGATCCGAGGTTTACAGCTCGATTTTGGGAGTGTCTGCATACAGCTTTGGGTACCCGTTTGAATTTCAGCACGTCTTATCATCCTTAGTCAGATTGTAACGCCCCGATTTTGGGCTTAGAAGTCTTGGGCGTTGACCGGTTGGTCAAAGTGTTGTTCGAATAGTAAGAGGTTAAATTAGGAAAGCCTAGTTCGGGTTGCATTAAAAATATGGAAAAATGTTCTAAAATCATCTTTTAATATAATTAAGTGAACTGTGAAATCAATTTTGGAAAATGAGTTTTGGAAGTGTGACATTTTGGCTAGTGACCAAAATGTAATTTTTGAAAGTTTGGTGGTTGTTTTATAAAGGGTTGAAACTTTGAATCTTTAAGGAGCTATTTACCCAAAGGGAGTTTCTCCAGGTTTTTCTAAGATATTTTGAGTTATAATTCTGATTTTTAAAGTAAAACAAAAGGAGGGAAATCTCATTTAGCCATTTTCATAACAAACTTTCTATTTTCTTTCTCTCTTTTTCTCTCAACCCAAACACTCCATTTCCAGAGTTTTGTTTCTGATTTTCTCACCTAAAATCCTCCTTTCAACTCTCATTTGATTCCTAATCATTGTATCTTCAAAACCTCTTCAATTGCTACAAGTTTCATCAAGGTTTTTCATTCCAAAAAGAGGAGAAACTCAAGTTTGGAGGTAAGAACGTCCTTCTCCTCTGAACTTCAAGTTCTTTACTGAAATTCCTAAGTTTTCAATCCTAAATTGATGTTTAATTAAAGGCTTTTAAGTTGATTTATGGATCTTGGCTAATTATGCAAGATTTTGATGATTTCACATGATTTTCGTTAGATCTGTGTTTTGAGAGGTGTTTTTGATGTTAAATGATCTCTAAATTGATAAGGAAATGAGTTTTGATTGATGCAATCCCGGATAGGTTGAGTTTCCTAAGTTTAGCTTGTGTTTTAAGGTAGTTTTTGTGGTGATCTTGGTGATCTGATGTTGTTGGAGGTATAAGGATGTTAATAGATTGTTTTTAGGTGTTATATGATGTTAATGGAAGTGAGGTTTTGCTGGTTTATGGCTGGGCTTTGTTTAGAAGAGTTTTGGATGCATTTTCGGTTGTGTTTGGTGGCCGGAAATTGAGGTTTTGTGAGAGCAGCGAGTTTAGGTGCTTTCATTGAAGCAATTAATGCATGATGATGCATTAATCCTCTGCTTTAATGTGTTGAAACAGGGGAGGCATCCTTGGATCCAAGAATTGTTGATCCGGAGGCTTGTTTTGGTGCTTTGGCTTGAAGCAAAGTGTAAATCGGTGAGTGCATTAGTGAAAATGGTTTTCGGCTTTGAAACCAAGGTTTTGGGGGCTTAGTTTAAGTCTAAACAACTTTGCTAAGCTCAAGTGTAAGTTTTCGGATTTCTCTCTAAGTGGTGGCCATGTTTTGGTGTGATGCAAAATGATGATTTGCATGTTTTAATTTCTGTTTTGAAAGCATGTTTTAGCATGATAATTGCTGATGTTTTAAGCCATGTGTTGAAGGTAACTCTAGGTAGGAGTTCCTTGATTTTATACATTGATTAAATGTGGATTTGATGCTTTGAAATGCATGATGAAATGGCTTGGTTTAATGCTTTAAAACAGTGGATTATATGATGAAATATATGTATATTGGCAAGTGATGTTTTGTAAAAGTGAAGGTCACTAAGGTGGTTAAAAGTCCTTGAGTGAGCCTTGTTACTTAAGAACATCAAGGTGGTTAAAAGTCCTTGGATGGTTCTTGTTGCGGACACTAAGGTGGTTAAAAGTCCTTAGGTGCTCCTTTCCATGGTGGTTAAAAGTCCATGGGGCCAAGGTGTTTAAAAGTCCTTGGGGCCAAGGTGTTTAAAAGTCCTTGGGGTGATTCAAGCATTGGACACAAAGGTGGTTAAAAGTCCTTGTGTGGTCCTCATTCATGGTGTTTAAAAGTCCATGGCCAAGGTGTTTAAAAGTCCTTGGGGCCAAGGTGTTTAAAAGTCCTTGGGTAAGTTGTTGAACTTGTTTTATAAATGAAATGTATCACTTGAGCCAATATGACATGTTAAGTATATTATGAAGCATGAGATGCTTGATTTAATGATTATGTTGAAGCATGAGATGCTTGATTAAATGTATTTTGAAGCATGAAATTGCTTGTCTTAAAGTATGCTTTTGAGCATGTGCAAAGATTGATTATAAGCATGTTTTGTAAATGGTTTTAATTGCATTATTGAATGGTTTTTAAAGAGCACTCCTCACTAAGCTTTTGCTTACGCTCTCTCGTTTTCTTAATTCAATAATGCAGAGCAATAGAGTACCTTGAGGGGCAGCAAGAAAGGGCAAGCAATCAAGTTCAAGTAAAGCTCAATGTATGAAGGTTTTATAAGTACTTTAAGCTTTTGGTTGTTTTGGCAATGGGGAACCAATGTGTATGTTTTGAGAGGTGTTTGAGACTCCCTAAGTATGTTAAATGTTGTTGTGGTTGCTGGTTTTTGGTTTGAATCCTTTTATTGCTTGGTCATGAAGGTTTATGCATGAATGGTAGCTTAAGTAGGAAGCATGCCTTTTAATTTGGGGCTTTTCACATGTGATGGTTTTATGTTGAATTGGTGATGCATTTATGGTCCCTGCATGTTGAATGATTATGTGTTATGATTTGGTGTTGTTTGATTGAAGTTTAAAGCATGTATGTTGTTGATTTCAAGTCAATTTCAGGCAGGGGTATCGGTACTCGGGCTTGCGTATCGATACGCCTGAGCCAAATATGCACATTTCTGCCCAGGCGTATCGGTACGGTTGAATGGGTATCGATACCATATGAATGCCGTATCGAAACGGGGGAAACTCGTATCGATACCGTCTTGGAAGTTTGGTTACTGCCTTCCCCGCGTATCGATACGACACCAGGCGTATCGATACCTGACCGTTAATTCGGTTAAAAGTATCTTTATATGTTTTGTTTTGTTTACGTTTTGGTCCTGAATCTTGTTTGATCAATTGTATGAGTTTGAGAAGTCCTTTTGAGCTGAAATTTCACTGGGAAGCATGAAACCTGACTAATTTCAAGATGGTAACTTTAATTTGGGCTAAGTCCTCACATTTATCAGAATTTACAATTTGGTCCCTAAAGTTGTAATTTGTTCAATTGGGTCCCTGTTTGATCTCTGATGTTTGTGATCTTTGAGTATGTTGATTGTGTGATCACAATTAGGGTTAATGTGCATCTAGATAAGATTAAAAAGAAAAAAAAGGGTCGTTAATCAAGGTTGACTTTCGGGTTGACTTTGGTTTTCCCCGTGTGACTTTCTTAATTCGGGTCAACCGTCTAGACCGGGTTAAGGGGGTTACATTTGGTGGTATCAGAGCTGAGTTCTCGAGTAATTGGGAATGTTTGTATGCATGATTGAAGCATGGTTTGGTTTGTATGCTTATTGTATGAAAGCATGTTTAGTGATTTGAGATGATGATGTTTTTGAGATGTATGTTGGGATGATGCATGATGAGGGTACCCATTGCCAAACAAAAGCTAAAGAAATGATGTTGATTTTGAAAGAAATTGAGCTTGAATACTTGAAATTGCTTACCTTGCTGGTCCTGACTTGTTTTATTTTGTATTGTTATGCATGGTAAAAGTATGGCACCACGTAGAGAGTTAAGGAGTAGCGTGAGAGCTACGACCCCGGAGGGGAATGTGAATGAAGAGAATACGGGTAGTGCTGTGTTACCTCCTCCTCCACCTGGTGGAGGTGGTGCGGAGAGGGAAAGAGCTGGAGCTGAGGCAGCTGGTGCTGGAGCTGCAGGACCTGAGGTTGGTCAGGGGCAAGCGATGCCTGACATGTCGATGCTGGTACAAGCTATTGCGGGTGCTTTTCGAGCAGCAGTAGCTGGAGCTCAAGGAGCTGGGCATCAGGGAGATGCTGGAGCTAGATTACCCTTAGAGCGTCTGCGCAGTCTTGGTGGGACTGAGTTTAGGGGTATGTCAGCTGAGAGGTCGGAAGCTTGGCTGGAAAGTACCAAGCGTGTCTTGGGACAGATGAGCTGCACTGATGTGCAAAAGTTGGGCTGTGTTGTGTCTTTGCTGCAAGGTGATGCTTATACGTGGTGGACGACCACAATCTCTGGAATGGCTGAAGCTGACATCACTTGGACATTCTTTCAGAATGCGTTCAAGAGGAGATATCTGGGAGTAAGATACCTGGATGAGAAAAAGCGTGAATTCATGTCTCTGACCCAAGGGAGCATGAGTGTGGCTGAGTATGAAGTACAGTTCGTACGTCTCAGTCAGTATGCACCGGAGCTGATACCTGATGAGCGAGAGAGGTGCGAAAGGTTCCGTTATGGCTTGGTGACGGAAGTAAAGACCTACATGTTGGCTGCTGAGTACAATGATTTTGATGTGTTGGTTAGTCGATCCAAGGACATAGAGATGAACCTGAGTTTGTCTGCGAAAGGTGCTGGAGCGAGTTCTGGGAAGAGAGCTGCTGAGTATAGTTCCGGAGGTGGACGGAACAAGAGGGGACGTGATCAGAGGTTTCAGTCCTCAGCTAAGAGAGGTGGAGGTGCACCTGCTAGGGGTGGCAATGCTAGAGCTGACCCTAGTGCTTGTTGGATTTGTGGTTCCCGTGGTCACTTGAAGCGTGACTGTCCTCGTGCTGGGAGGGAGGTGCAAGCTCCTGTTGTGGCAGCTGGTTATGAGTGCTGGAATTGTGGTTCTGCTGACCACTTGAGGCGAGATTGTCCGAGGATGGCAGGTGGACAAGAGCGTGCTCCTGTTGTTGCAGCACCGCAGAGAGGTCGTGGGCGCGGCCGTGGTAATTTCCAGAGGCGTGAGGAAGGTGGTCGTGGAGTAGCTCATGTTGTAGCTATTCAGCCTGAGGGTGGAGGCCAAGCGAGGGTGTATGCTCAGCGCGAGGGAAGGAATGATGCAGATGTGATTGCAGGTACCTTTACTTTGCAATCCTTGTCATTGCTTTCTTTGATTGATTCTGGATCTACGCATTCATACATTCTGCGTGAGCATGCTGAATTGCTTGGTTTGCCTGTTGAGTCTTTGGATGTTGGTGTTAGAGTCACTAGTTCTTTTGGTGAAACTGTTGTGACTCGTAAGCTTTATAGAAGGTCTCCCTTGGTTGTTCAAGAGCATGTCTTTCATGTTGATCTTATGGAGTTGCCCTTTTATGGTTTTGATGTGATCCTTGGTATGGATTGGCTTGCTGAACATCGTGCTGTTGTGGATTGTGAGAATAAGCGGGTTTCGCTTAAGCTTGCGGATGATTATGAAGTGGTGGTGGTTGGTGAGAATGTGAAGTTTCTTGCCAATGTTGTTTCTACCTTGGAGGCGAGCAGGATGCTGAGGCAAGGTTGTGAAGCTTTTCTAGCTTTTGTGATGAATCCTTGTTCGAAGGAGTTGAGGGTGCAAGATATCAGGGTTGTGAAGGAGTTTCCTGGTGTTTTTCCTGAGGAGTTGCCTGGTTTACCTCCTAATCGCGAGGTGGAGTTTGGTATTGAGCTGTATGAGAATACCACTCCTGTGTCCATTACTCCCTATAGAATGGCACCTAAGGAGCTGAAGGAGCTGAAGACGCAGTTGCAAGAGCTGCTTGATCGTGGTTTCATCCGGCCGAGTGTGTCGCCTTGGGGTGCTCCTGTCTTGTTTGTGAAGAAGAAAGATGGCACTATGAGGATGTGCATTGATTACCGTCAGCTGAACAAGTTGACTATCAAGAATCGGTATCCTTTGCCGAGGATTGATGATCTCTTTGATCAATTTCGGGGAGCTGCAGTGTTCTCTAAGATTGACTTGAGGTCAGGGTATTATCAGTTGAAGGTGAAGGATGTGGATGTGCCTAAGACAGCTTTCAGGACAAGGTATGAGCATTATGAGTTTCTTGTGATGCCGTTTGGTTTGACAAATGCTCCTGCTGCTTTCATGGACATGATGAATCGTGTTTTTCATGAATACCTGGACAAGTTCGTTGTGGTGTTCATTGATGATATCCTTGTGTACTCGCGTACTGAGGAAGAGCACGAAGAGCATTTGAGGATTGTGCTGCAAGCTTTGTTGGAGAACCAGCTTTATGCTAAGCTGAGCAAGTGTGAGTTCTGGCTTAGAGAGGTGGTGTTTCTTAGTCATGTGGTCTCAGCTGAGGGGATTCGTGTTGATCCTCAGAAGATTGAAGCGGTGATGAACTGGAAAGTTCCTAAGTCTGTTCAGGAGGTCCGTAGTTTCCTTGGTTTGGCAGGATACTACCGAAGGTTTGTGGATGGTTTTTCCAAGATTGCTGCTCCTTTGACGAAGTTGTTGCAGAAAGATGTTAAGTATGAGTGGACAGAAGCGAGACAGCAGGCTTTTGAGAAGCTGAAGGCGGCTTTGACACAAGCTCCTATCTTGATTCAGCCTGAATCAGGGAAAGAGTTTGTAGTCTACAGTGATGCATCCTATGTTGGTTTGGGGTGTGTGCTGATGCAAGAGGGTAAGGTTGTGGCTTATGCGTCGCGACAGTTGAAGGTGCATGAGCGCAATTATCCTACGCATGATATTGAGCTGGCTGCAGTGGTTTTTGCTCTGAAGATCTGGAGGCATTATCTGTATGGTGAGAAGTGTACGGTGTACACGGATCACAAGAGTTTGAGGTATCTGATGTCTCAGAAGGAGTTGAATCTTAGGCAGCGGCGTTGGTTGGAGTTGCTCAAGGATTATGATCTGACGATAGAGTATCATCCTGGAAAGGCTAATGTTGTTGCGGATGCCTTGAGTAGGAAGGTAGCTGTTGAGCTGAGAGCTATGTTTGCTAGCTTGAGTATATCGCGGGATGGTGGTCTTGTTGCTGAGTTGCAAGTGAAACCATCGTTGGTTCAGTTGATCAAGGATAAGCAGTTGTTGGATGATTCTTTGGTGTCTCATGTTCAGGATATCGCGGAGGGTAGACCTTCGGATTTCTGCTTTAATGAGGATGGGGTGTTGTGTTTTGGGAGTCGAATAGTAGTGCCTGCTGATGCTGAGTTGAGGCGTGCTATTCTGACTGAAGGTCATAGTAGTCCTTTTGCTATGCACCCTGGTAGTACAAAGATGTATCACGATCTTCGTGATGAGTACTATTGGGTGGGTTTGAAGAAGGATGTTGCAGAGTTTGTGAGCAAGTGTTTGGTGTGTCAGCGGGTTAAGGCTGAACATCAGGTTCCTTCTGGTTTGTTGCAACCGTTGAAAATCCCTGAATGGAAGTGGGAGAGGGTTACCATGGATTTTGTATCTGGTTTACCTTTGTCTCCATCGAAGAAGAATTCTGTTTGGGTGATTGTGGATCGCCTGACGAAGTGTGCGCATTTCTTGCCTGTGCATACTACGTTTTCTTTGGATAAGCTGGCAGAGCTGTACATTGCTGAGATTGTGAGGCTGCATGGTGTGCCTTAGTCGATTGTGTCGGATAGGGATCCGAGGTTCACATCGCGTTTCTGGCAGTGTTTGCATCAAGCTCTGGGTACAAGGTTGCATTTCAGTACATCCTATCATCCTCAGTCGGATGGCCAGTCTGAGCGAGTTATTCAAATCTTGGAGGATATGTTGAGATGCTGCGTGATAGAGTTCCAAGGTTCTTGGGAGAAGCATCTGCCTTTGGTTAAGTTCGCTTATAACAACAGTTATCAGGCAAGTATACAGATGGCACCTTATGAGGCTCTGTATGGGAGGAAGTGTAGGACTCCTCTTTGTTGGGCTGAAACTGGTCAAAAGTTGGTTTCGATGCCTGCTTTGTTGAAGGGAACCACCGAGAAGGTGAAGCTCATTTTTGAGCGGTTGAAGGCTGCTTCTGACCGGCAGAAATCTTATGCGGATTTGAAGCGTAAGGAGATAGAGTATGCGGTGGGTGATCGTGTGTTCTTGAAGGTTTCGCCTTGGAAGAAGGTGATGAGGTTTGGTCGGAAGGGTAAGCTGAGCCCTAGATACATTGGACCGTATGAGGTTGTTGAGCGTGTGGGTCCTGTTGCGTATCGGTTGAGGTTACCTCAAGAGCTGGAGAAGATTCATGATGTGTTCCATGTTTCTATGCTCCGGAAGTATAGATCTGATCCTTCGCATGTGATGCCTGTGGAGGAAGTGGAATTGAATCCGGATTTGACCTATGATGAGGAACCGGTGAAGGTTCTGGATTCAGATAGCAAAGTTCTTCGTGGCAAGACCATTGAGTTGGTGAAGGTGCTGTGGAAGCATCGCGGTGTTGAGGAAGCCACGTGGGAGCGGAAGGAAGACATGCTGAAGCAGTTTCCTTATCTCTTTCCTTCAGGTAAATTTCGAGGACGAAATTTCTTAAGGGGGGGAGAGTTGTAACGCCCCGGTTTTGGGCTTAGAAGTCTTGGGCGTTGACCGGTTGGTCAAAGTGCTGTTCGAATCGTAAGAGGTTAAATTAGGAAAGCCTAGTTCGGGTTGCATTAAAAATATGGAAAAATGTTCTAAAATCATCTTTTAATATAATTAAGTGAACTGTGAAATCAATTTTGGAAAATGAGTTTTGGAAGTGTGACATTTTGGCTAGTGACCAAAATGTAATTTTTGAAAGTTTGGTGGCTGTTTTATAAAGGGTTGAAACTTTGAATCTTTAAGGAGCTATTTACCCAAAGGGAGTTTCTCCAGGTTTTTCTAAGATATTTTGAGTTATAATTCTGATTTTTAAAGTAAAACAAAAGGAGGGAAATCTCATTTAGCCATTTTCATAACAAACTTTCTATTTTCTTTCTCTCTTTTTCTCTCAACCCAAACACTCCATTTCCAGAGTTTTGTTTCTGATTTTCTCACCTAAAATCCTCCTTTCAACTCTCATTTGATTCCTAATCATTGTATCTTCAAAACCTCTTCAATTGCTACAAGTTTCATCAAGGTTTTTCATTCCAAAAAGAGGAGAAACTCAAGTTTGGAGGTAAGAACGTCCTTCTCCTCTGAACTTCAAGTTCTTTACTGAAATTCCTAAGTTTTCAATCCTAAATTGATGTTTAATTAAAGGCTTTTAAGTTGATTTATGGATCTTGGCTAATTATGCAAGATTTTGATGATTTCACATGATTTTCGTTAGATCTGTTAGATCTGTGTTTTGAGAGGTGTTTTTGATGTTAAATGATCTCTAAATTGATAAGGAAATGAGTTTTGATTGATGCAATCCCGGATAGGTTGAGTTTCCTAAGTTTAGCTTGTGTTTTAAGGTAGTTTTTGTGGTGATCTTGGTGATCTGATGTTGCTGGAGGTATAAGGATGTTAATAGATTGTTTTTAGGTGTTATATGATGTTAATGGAAGTGAGGTTTTGCTGGTTTATGGCTGGGCTTTGTTTAGAAGAGTTTTGGATGCATTTTCGGTTGTGTTTGGTGGCCGGAAATGGAGGTTTTGTGAGAGCAGCGAGTTTAGGTGCTTTCATTGAAGCAATTAATGCATGATGATGCATTAATCCTCTGCTTTAATGTGTTGAAATAGGGGAGGCATCCTTGGATCCAAGAATTGTTGATCCGGAGGCTTGTTTTGGTGCTTTGGATTGAAGCAAAGTGGAAATCGGTGAGTGCATTAGTGAAAATGGTTTTCGGCTTTGAAACCAAGGTTTTGGGGGCTTAGTTTAAGTCTAAACAACTTTGCTAAGCTCAAGTGTAAGTTTTCGGATTTCTCTCTAAGTGGTGGCCATGTTTTGGTGTGATGCAAAATGATGATTTGCATGTTTTAATTTCTGTTTTGAAAGCATGTTTTAGCATGATAATTGCTGATGTTTTAAGCCATGTGTTGAAGGTAACTCTAGGTAGGAGTTCCTTGATTTTATACATTGATTAAATGTGGATTTGATGCTTTGAAATGCATGATGAAATGGCTTGGTTTAATGCTTTAAAACAGTGGATTATATGATGAAATATATGTATATTGGCAAGTGATGTTTTGTAAAAGTGAAGGTCACTAAGGTGGTTAAAAGTCCTTGAGTGAGCCTTGTTACTTAAGAACATCAAGGTGGTTAAAAGTCCTTGGATGGTTCTTGTTGCGGACACTAAGGTGGTTAAAAGTCCTTAGGTGCTCCTTTCTATGGTGGTTAAAAGTCCATGGGGCCAAGGTGTTTAAAAGTCCTTGGGGTGATTCAAGCATTGGACACAAAGGTGGTTAAAAGTCCTTGTGTGGTCCTCATTCATGGTGTTTAAAAGTCCATGGCCAAGGTGTTTAAAAGTCCTTGGGGCCAAGGTGTTTAAAAGTCCTTGGGAAAGTTGTTGAACTTGTTTTATAAATGAAATGTATCACTTGAGCCAATATGACATGTTAAGTATATTATGAAGCATGAGATGCTTGATTTAATGATTATGTTGAAGCATGAGATGCTTGATTAAATGTATTTTGAAGCATGGAATTGCTTGTCTTAAAGTATGCTTTTGAGCATGTGCAAAGATTGATTATAAGCATGTTTTGTAAATGGTTTTAATTGCATTATTGAATGGTTTTTAAAGAGCACTCCTCACTAAGCTTTTGCTTACGCTCTCTCGTTTTCTTAATTCAATAATGCAGAGCAATAGAGTACCTTGAGGGGCAGCAAGAAAGGGCAAGCAATCAAGTTCAAGTAAAGCTCAATGTATGAAGGTTTTATAAGTACTTTTAGCTTTTGGTTGTTTTGGCAATGGGGAACCAATGTGTATGTTTTGGGAGGTGTTTGAGACTCCCTAAGTATGTTAAATGTTGTTGTGGTTGCTGGTTTTTGGTTTGAATCCTTTTATTGCTTGGTCATGAAGGTTTATGCATGAATGGTAGCTTAAGTAGGAAGCATGCCTTTTAATTTGGGGCTTTTCACATGTGATGGTTTTATGTTGAATTGGTGATGCATTTATGGTCCCTGCATGTTGAATGATTATGTGTTATGATTTGGTGTTGTTTGATTGAAGTTTAAAGCATGTATGTTGTTGATTTCAAGTCAATTTCAGGCAGGGGTATCGGTACTCGGGCTTGCGTATCGATACGCCTGAGCCAAATATGCACATTTCTGCCCAGGCGTATCGGTACGGTTGAATGGGTATCGATACCGTATGAATGCCGTATCGAAACGGGGGAAACTCGTATCGATACCGTCTTGGAAGTTTGGTTACTGCCTTCCCCGCGTATCGATACGACACCAGGCGTATCGATACCTGACCGTTAATTCGGTTAAAAGTATCTTTATATGTTTTGTTTTGTTTACGTTTTGGTCCTGAATCTTGTTTGATCAATTGTATGAGTTTGAGAAGTCCTTTTGAGCTGAAATTTCACTGGGAAGCATGAAACCTGACTAATTTCAAGATGGTAACTTTAATTTGGGCTAAGTCCTCACATTTATCAGAATTTACAATTTGGTCCCTAAAGTTGTAATTTGTTCAATTGGGTCCCTGTTTGATCTCTGATGTTTGTGATCTTTGAGTATGTTGATTGTGTGATCACAATTAGGGTTAATGTGCATCTAGATAAGATTAAAAAGAAAAAAAAGGGTCGTTAATCAAGGTTGACTTTCGGGTTGACTTTGGTTTTCCCCGTGTGACTTTCTTAATTCGGGTCAACCGTCTAGACCGGGTTAAGGGGGTTACACAGATGGTCAGTCAGAGAGGGTTATACAGATCTTAGAGGATATGTTGCGTTGTTGCATCATTGATTTTTAGGGTACTTGGGAGAAGCACTTGCCTCTAGTCGAGTTTTCTTACAATAATAGCTTCCAGTCGAGTATTCAGATGGCTCCGTATGAGGCCTTGTATGGCCAGAAGTGTAGAACTCCAATTTGTTGGGCCGAAGTGGGACAGAAGTTGTTACCTATGCCAGATTTGCTCAAGGGGACAACTGACAAGGTAAAGTTGATTTGTGATCGATTGAAGGCTGCTTCGGATAGGCAGAAGTCCTATGCCGACTTGAAGAGAAAGGAAGTTGAGTTCTTAGTGGGTGAGAAGGTGTTCTTGAAAGTGTCTCCGTGGAAGAAGGTAATGAGATTTGGCCGAAAGGGGAAGTTGAGTCTGAGGTACATAAGACCGTATGAGATTGTGAAGAGGGTTGGTCCGGTTGCTTATCAGTTGCGTTTGCCATCCGAGCTAGAGAAGATACACGATGTATTTCATGTTTCGATGCTCCGTAAGTATAGGTCCGATCCATCACATGTTATGCCTGTAGAGGAGATTGAATTGAATCCGGATTTGACTTATGAGGAAGAACCAGTTGAGATCCTAGCTTCTAACAGTAAGGTGTTGCGGGGTAGATCGATTGAGTTAGTAAAGGTGCGGTGGCAACGTCGAGGTGTGGACGAGGCCACTTGAGAGAGGAAGGAGGATATGGAAAGGCAGTTTCCGTATCTCTTTTAGTCAGGTAATTTCGGGGACGAAATTCCTTAAGTGGGAGAGAGTTGTAACACCCGTGTTTTGGGTTAGGAGTTAGACGGGTTAGTTGGTCCGAGTCGGTAAAATTAATTTTAAACAAAATGACCTTGGCTTGAGAAAATTGAGTTTTAAATAGAAAGGAGTGATCATTTTGGTAATTTAGCCAAAACAATTTAAAAGGTAGACAACTTTTGAATAAAAAAGGAACAAAAAAAATAAAACTCTCATCTCCCTTTCCCCCATTTTCACGTGAAAAATGAACAAAACCCCTCTCAAACCCCATTCACTATTCCATTTGATTTCTCCCTCAATTCAAGGGCATTTTTGAAGGTAATCACATATTCTCACTCTCCTCTTCATCCTCTACATTTACCTAGTTTTAAAATTAAAAACTACAATCTTTTTGGAATTTGGGGTTTAAAGAAAGTTTGAGTTTTATTGGGTTTTTCGATTGATTTCGATTTATTAAGTTGAGTTTTGGTTTAGTCTCCTTAAAATACACATAATATGTTAAAATGGGTGATTTTGGATGAAAACCCGAAATGGGTCCTTGTGGCCATTTTTGAAGTGTCTAAAACTTGGATTTTGGTGAGTTTTAGGGTTGGGTTGAAAGGCTGATGGTTTAGGGATGTTAGAAAGGTGTTTTGGGACCATTTGGGTGTCATTTGGGTGTTTGAAAACATGGTTTTTAGCTGGGTTTTAAGGGAGCTCGAAAATGGAAAATTTTGGTTGATTGTTGGGTTTGAAATTGTTGAAGTATGGCTTGTGTTTATGGGTTGGAGTGGTGACTGAAATTTAGCATTGCATTGTGAGTAATGGATGTGTTTTGATTGGCTAGAAACAAGAGGAGACGTTGGAGAAGCATCGGGATCGAATCCGGGCATATATGAGGCTTGCTTGCTTGTTTTGGTTGCTAAGGAAGGGTGGTGAGTAAACTTTAAATATGTTTTGAAGTTGGTTCAAGTGTATGTGTATGGGTTGGAATGTGCTTGGTAGGCCATTCATATGTGGGAGTTAAATTGGTAGTTTAACCCCTTGATTTCCTATTGTTAAATGATATGCCATTGCCTACTTGTTCTTGTGAAATGTGGATTGGTTTGTATGTGTGTATCTTGATATGTATATGTGATGAGTATGTGATATAAATGGTGGATATGTGTTGTGGTTAAAGAAATTGGCACTAATTAACTTACCGGTGTAAATGATCGATCATTAGTATTAGTGTGCACACAAATTGAGTCAAAACGTACGTGGCCTTGATGGCGTTGAGTCATCAAGGAGGAGTACGGTGATGTAACATTCCACTGGAAATTTTATATATATTCTACGTGATGATGAGTGGAATCCCATCCGTAGGGCATGTGGTGATGAGTGGAATCCCGCCCATGCAAGGTCCGGTGATGAGTGTAATCCACCGAGGTAATGTTGTTGTTGAGATTAAATCCGCACATCTGGGTAAACTAATAGTGGCCAATTGAACTTGTTCTCATAATATTGATGTTGTGATGTTGATATTTGTTGTTGAGCTTAGTATGAAGTGAAATGTCATATTATGACTCTTGAAAGACTAGCTAGGTTGACTCGCTGATATCTATGTATGTTGTATGTGAGGTTGAGGATTTGCATGCTTGGACCCTGCATTGTTGTTGTTTTCGATTTTAGAGCATCCTCACTAAGCTTCTAGCTTACGCTCTCATTTTCAACAATGCAGATCATTAGCGTGGTGTTAGCAAGGAGCAAGGCGAAGGGGCTTTCCAAGTTTTTGTTGCTCAAGTATGATTTAACAATTAACGTAGTAGTTTAGCAATTGGGCAAAGGTGTATTTTGTTTGAGCTTTGTATGACTCTTGGAGGTAGTTGGTATTCATGTTCTTGTTGGATTTGTAAACATGTTAAGTTGGATGAATGTTGGTATGAGATGATCATGCCTTAGGGTGTTTAAATTGCTTTTGGTTGGCATGTAAATCCTTATGTGATGAATTGTGCCATTTGGCTTCTAAATTCCTAAGCATGCTCTTTGTGTAATTGCCATGAATGGATGTCTCATCTTGTGCCTTGTGTGTTTGAGCATGCCTTGCCTTAGGACCCATGCCTCTAGTTCATGCTTGGATGTGTTGTATGTTTCTTGGGGTCGTTTAGGGCCTTTGGTGTTGTTGAGAAATGCTTAAAGTTGGTTTTCGAAGGTTGCAGACAGCCAGTGTTTCGAAACGGGATGAGCTGTTTCGGAACGGGTAAGGCTTCAGGGACCCCGTATCAGAACTCGTTTCGATACAATTTGGCCACTGTGAGCCCCTGTTCCGAAACGAGTACCGAAACACTTTGGCTACTGGAAAATCTGAGAAATTGCCGGTATGAAGGGGTTTCGAAACGGATCTAAGGGTTTCGGAACGGTCAATATCTCATTGACCACGAGAAGTTGACTGTTGAGGTTGTTTCAGAACGGTTGACCTCCGTTCCGATACGACCTTCTCGTGTGGGCTTGGGGCAGTTGACCAGGTCAAGGCGTTTCGATACGCCTCAATGGTGTTTCGAAACAGCCTGCCTAATGGATTAAAATTGGACTGTTTATTCGTCGGTTTGTGTTCTGTTGCGCGTCTTTCTCAAATTCTTCCGCTGTTGTGCTCACATAGGATTTAAACGTGCCTTTAGAGAAGATTAAATTAAAAGAAATTTTTAGGGTTGCTAACCGAGGGGTAACCTTAACGGGTTTCGCTTCGGTTTTCCCCGTGTGGCCCACTCGGACCGGTCATCCGGCCAGACCGGGACGAGGGGGTTACATACCCTATGATTCCTTATATTTTTCCTGAAAAAATTGGGATAATTGTGAATTTGCCCCTCTCACCTTTCAAAATTTATGTTTTACCCCCCAACTTCAAATCCTAGCTTCGTCTCTGTACATGTTTTAATATATATATATATATATATATATATATATATATATATATATATATATATGTATTATATTATATGTTATATTATGTATTATATTATATACGTATACATATATTGATATTGATATATATGTAGAATATATCTATATGTTTTATATAAATAAGTTTTAATATGTTTATATATGTATATAATTATATATATATATATATATTAATACATGTATGTATATGTATATATACATGTATGTGTATTAGGTTTAGGGTTTAGAATGTAATTTTTAGACTTTTAGTATGGATATGTATTATGTATATATATAATATGTACGTGTATTATGGTTTAGGGTTCAGATTGTAATTTTTAGTATGTATATGTATATATACATGTGTATTAGGGTTTAGAATGTAAGTTTTAGACTTTTAGTATATATGTAAGTTTTAGTATGTATGTGTATTAGGATTTAGGGTTTAGAATGTAAGTTTTAGTATGTATACATGCATATATACATATATATATATGGATTAGGGTTTCTACATTTATACATACAGACATACATGCCTCATACATACATACCTTAACCCCAAAACTTTGTCTGTGTGTGTGAGTGGTGCGTGTGTGTGTAAGGTTCTATAGAATGATGATTTGCTAAAAATCAATTGGTTTATACCTCTTTCGTAATCAGCATTTTGAGTTAAAATTAGAGGTGGGCAGTCAAATTTGTTATTTTAGATGTTTAATGAATATATGACTGTAGTAGCAGATAGGGTGAAACCTCTCGAATTAAAAAGTTGCTAATAGGGGTTTTTGAAATTAGATGTTATAATATAATAGTTATGATGACTCTTTTACCTTAACAATTACAAATAATCTCCACATAAACTAAATTTCACAATTGCTATTAATAATTAATCAAATAATATAAAAAATAATTATATAAATAATAAATTAATGTATAGATCTTTTAAATATACCTAGTAATCTTATATTAAAAATAAAATTTTTTATAATTTAATTAATATTAATAGATACAAAACATCGATAATTAATAAATACAAATAATCAAACAACTATAAGCTATCAACTAATTTTACCAAACATAATCAACTAATACAAATCTACTAGTCAAATAAACTAATTTAATCATTAAATTAGATTTCTGTAATATTCAAAGTACTATTAGAAATTTGAATATTAATCGTGTGAATGGAGTAGACTAAATTGGATCTCTACAATATCTAGTATGTATTAGTCAATCAATGAATTAGACGTGAAGGCTATATAAAAAAAATTAAAACGATTATTTTAATTTAATTTATTTTATTTACAATAATAATATTTAATTTTTTCAAAAAAAAATTATCTTATGTTATTGCAACAACAAATTATTGATAAATAATTATTTTATTTAATACTACTATTTAGTATTTTAATTATTTTTTAAAATTTATTGGAGTTCGCAGCTGTCCGAAGAGAAAAGTGGGACTGCCCATGTTAGTTACATGAACAAAGTAATGGGTTGTCTTGGAGGGAGATCTACGAGGGAAGATCTCAGTCGTTGATAACTTCGTTCGTCGAATATTATCTGTACGATAGGTGAGTGTAAAATTAAAAGGATAAAATGGAGAAATTATTTCATGGACCTTGTTCACCAGTCATCCGTGGTCCAGCCAATAAGATTCATCCACTTCAAAATAATTACCCACTCTCTATTAACATGTAGGAAAGAGATGATGATTCACCTTGAAAAAAAATGATATGGATGAACCCGATTGGCTGGGACCACGGATGACGTGGTGAATAGAGTGCATCTAATATTTTTTCGATAAATTGGGTTAAACAAAAAACTAATAATGAAATGTCTAGCCAATGAAATTGCAGTGTGTTGATTAGTGTTAAGGTGGTTTTTACTAAGAGCCGACGTCGTTTTACCCATGGTGATCAACTTTGCTTTGCTTCTTTTTTTATATATTTTTTCTTTTTTTAATTGGCTAATTATCAATTTTATTGAAAATTAAATTGCTTAAATTTTAATTTTAGGTGAGGGGACCGACTTTTTTTTACATATCCTAAATATAATCCTAATCCTGCTTAGAGGAGAGGGAAAAAGAAGACTCTAGAGGAAGTAAAGGGGGAACTCTTAGTGGGTCTAGAACTCGTGACCTAAGAGAATATAAGGGAACAAAAATAAACAATTTTACTAACCGGTCAAATGTGCTTGCTCAGACCGACTTTTTTCAGTATACTACTTACAAATGAAATTTAAAATGTGGCAAAAATATTAATTTCTTTATGTTTATAAAATTTTTGATAGATTGATTTGGTTTCACGAGATAATAAATATTAATTTAATAAAAATATTTTTAAAATTAAACACATTAAATGTAACGACCCGGATTTTAGAATCTGAGGGTCAGTTTAACCCGATTTGTAGGGCCTTGCGTTTGGGCCTTTGAGAGCCCCTGCGGGCTTGTTGTGGGTGTTGGGCTTGAGTTCTTGGGGTAAATGTGTGTTGGGATGAAGGAAGAAGGACAAGGAGGTAATTTTATCTTTTTTTTGAAGAGGAAATTAGGGAGCAAAGGTCCAATCTTGTCCCATTTGTCTCTCTTGTCCCCTTCTTCAACTATTCAATTCTCCCAACTCTCACACTCAAGCAAAGGTCCAATCTTTGAGTGTTGAAGTGTGAATCTCGAAATTTCAGTTAAAGGTGTTGTAATTATCTACCAAGGATCTACATTTTGAGATAAGATTCATAAAGTTTGATGGAGGTTGGAAGTGGTGGGTTTTGTGGGGGGTTTTGTAGAAGGGTTCTAAGAGGAGATTCAATCTCGTTTTTCAGCCCTAAGAGTAAGTTTAGTTGGATTCTTTATCTCCTACAGGTTGTAACTCGTTTACAACTTTCTTGTGTAGTGAAAGAGGTTGGAAATTCTTCCAAGGATTTTGGGAAGAAAAAAGCTTGAGGGGCTTGGTTGGAGGCTTCTTTTCTAGCTTTAGAATCAAGGTTAGTACACTAATAATACCTTTTTGTTCCTGGAAATCATGAATTTGATTGACTTGTTGCTTGGTTGATGTTTTGGTTGCTTGAGTGTAACACCCTAATCCCAATCCTGATATGAAGTACTATATTCGGGCCACCAAAAACCGACCATCACAAATTCTATTTAAAACCATAAGTTTTGTCATCATTTAAAAGCACTAAACACCCACATATTTATGTAATTAAATAAGCATTTAACTAAATTTACAAAAGTAGAGCTCCAAGTTTAAAACATCGTATATCAAAATAATATTTCAAATAGAGTTACAGACTCAACATTGGCAAGGTCCTATGAATACATTAGCCCAACTAAAATAACAAATACTGTAATCTAAAGCGAATGCGGTGCTGGGAAATCCTTTCTTGATGAGCTCCTTCAAAAGGTGACCTGTCAACCTACGCACAAAAAAACCACACATCCGCACGCTGAGCTAACAAAGCTCAATGGTACATTTCTACTGTACCACAATTTGTGATTATCATAAAATAAGCATGCAAGATAAGTATAGCCAAGAGAGAATAGATAAGGCTTCCACAATCTATGAGATATCATCTAGCCTACACTAGGTAGAGTTCTTAGATCACCTATCTTAAGGCATCAACAAGTCTACAAGAAGTCATACAAGTTACTCCATACATTACCATGCTCGAGGTCACATAGCCAATCGAGATACTCGTGCTCACACAACCCATCGAGTTAATACATGTCATACCCTGATCACTCATCCATAGGGTGCATAAGCTATCAATCTATAGTAACCACATAACATACAAAAACACATTCATACAACATCTACATAATGGCCCACGAAGCCCTACTTTAACCATGCTCACACAGCCGCCGGGTTACCCGTGCTCACACAGCCGTCGGGTCAATGGACCATATCCGGATCACCATAGCCACGGATACGTCTTACACATACTTGGATCACATTAGCCACAAGTAGTCTTTACCTGAGGTCACTAAGCCTATCAGCTTACTCGAGCTCACTCAGCCTATAGAGTTTAGTACCTTATCTGGATCACCATAGCCACAAATAGGTTTCTAACCGCACACAGATCACTCAGCCTGTGGGTACGTCAAATGTACTTGATCACTCAGCCCGAAGTACACATCCCCTTATACAAGTACCATAGTACTGACTCTTAGGACATCCGAGTTCCTTTACCACAACATAAGAGAACACATGCTCCCCGAGAATTCATACACCTCACCGATAGGTAAATGGCTCCAAGCTAAGCCATCACAAATGCCAGAAGGCATAACACTAGCCATCACATTTATATCGAGTCAACACTTACTAAGCTAGTACTCATTATTCTCATCCATGAGAGTTAAATCTCGATTTCTCAATTTTACAATACATTTTATCACCCTAGAAGCCCATTGGGCCATAGCCCCTGAATTAACAACCCCTCGAACTCAATTTCATCATTTACGGGCAGATTGCACAATGGGTACCGGTACTGGTCCTCAAGTACTGATATCAGAATAACTCACTAGAATTTTCGAAGCCTTGGCGTACCAGTACTGGACATACACGTACCGATACTAGAAATACATGGCGTATCGATATTGGAAAACATCGTACCAATACTAGAAAAACATCGTACCGATACTAAAAAAACATCGTATCAATAATAGAAAAGCTTATTGGAAAACTTAAATTTCCCCGTGTACTGGTACGGGCTCCTCGTGTACTAGTACCAATAGGGATGGACACGGGTCGGGTAGGGTCGGGTTTTTGGCCCACCCGCACCCGGCCGAAAATAAATACCCTAAGCCCGCACCCGACCTGAAAATAAATATACTAAATCCGACCCGACCCGAACTATATAAAATAAATTAATTTTATGGACTTAATTGTAAAAAAAATAATTTTAAGGGACTTAATTGTAAAAAAATATAATTTAAAGGACTAAATTATAAATAAAAAATCGATTTTAAGGACTTAATTATAAAAAAATATAAAGAGGGGCATTATTATAAATATCCCTAAAAAATTAGGGGAAAATTACACTATTAGTCCCGGGTCGGGTCGTGTCGGATATTTTCCACCCTAAACCCGAACCCGACCCGACCCGAGTAGACCTTTAACAAAAACTCGACCTGACCCGAACCTGATTTTTTCATTAAAAAATCCGACTCGATCGGGCCGGGTCGGGTCGGAACCCGTTGGATCCGGGTAAAATGCCCATCCCTAGGTACCAAGCCTAGAAATGGATTCCTAGGCTCAAAAAATAACATCCCAAGCCCTAAAACGTAACCTTTAACCCCTTAACTTAATCATACGTCTTATGAGAGTTAATTAGGGCAATTTACTACCATTTTTACACCTTTCTAATACTTAAGTCGTGATTTACCATTAATAAGGCTATAAGCTACCTTAACACCAAGCTAGCAACCTTAAACCACAAACTAAGAAAAACAATCACATTATGATATTCAAGAAGTGTATGAGTTAGAGATGTACTGACCTTAAGCTAGAAATCCTGAATTCAAGCCCCCAAGCAAAGCCCTTCAACTTCTCTTTTGATCCAAGTTTGATGAAATCCCCCAAAACACCAAACAACAAGAAAAACGAATCAAGACTTGAGGTAACCACTAGGGATAAGCTTAGCTCCAAATTTATAACCTTACACCTCTAGAAAAGCTTAAACCCCAAAAACCCATCAAAGAAAAACTCACATTTTTAACAAAAGAAGACCATTTTCATGAAACTCTTGGAATGGTGATTAACATACTTTGATTTTGAATCTTGGTTAGAAGAAATGAGCACCAAATCTTGGGTCTTTAAGATCTTTGGCTACGGAGTTTCCATGGAGAAAATGGATGAATAAAATGAGATAAAGAAAGGGTGTGGGATGGTGATCTCACCAAATGGGTGTTTGTCCCCCAAAAGCCCACGTGAGGAAAAAAACAATAAAAGAAAGATTAGCCTTTTATTTGACAATGGGTACAATCCCATCATAAAACCCCCAACGTTTACATTTCTTACAAAATGATCACCTCTCAAGCCAACATAGCCAAATTCTCATCCACCAAGGCCCAACTTGGCCCAAAGGTTCCAAATACCCAATCTAACATGAAGGTTCATATCTCGAGTCAACGCCCAAATGTTGACTCAGAATTTCGGGTTGTTACAACTCTCCCTCCTAAAAAGAAATTTCGTCCTCAAAATTTAAACGAAGAGAGTTGGTGCAACCATCTTAGATCCAACCATTTCACATCTCGCATACATTCACCTTGATTCTAAAATTTCTCCACTAAACTTCCTTAGCCAAAGCTCACAACAATGTACTACTGAACACCATTCTCATGAATTCTCAATGATTCATTTCTGACAATCAAGCCACACGCATATCGAAATCTAAAGCAAAACAACATAGGATAAACTCAACAATACTATCCAAGCATCAACACAAAGACCTCATTTCAAATGAATTTTATCCCGGTTAACAACCCTCTCTTCCAACATCCGTGGTTCCAAAACTTTCATACTCAGACTTCATCTATGTCCGGAACACAACACCTCTTCAAGGTACCCTACTAGGAACACTTATTTATCATTTATCACCACCATGACCCAACGTTTCCAAGAGCAAGTGAAACTCTAACAACCGAACTCTACCGCCAATCTATCTTGAATTAACAACCCTTCTTTCTAACCTGGCTAGTCAAGACGAAACTTAACAATTCACTTAACTAGATCTCGCCCCAACTCGAGTCTAACTCATGATCATGCAATTCCACAAATCAAGCCACTTTGATTCCAAAAGAAAAACTCTTGCTACTTACGAACTTTACTAGAGATGAAAACTCATCCAATTACCAACGAATGTTCAAATGTTTTGTCCAACTCAACCACTAATTCCAACGAACAATTGTACTGAAACTCTAACAAGCCTTCAACAATTTTCCAACAAGATCTGTTACAACATAAGAATCCTGGTTCCACGTAACCATAGCCGATAACCCATGTTTCCATTGCGCTACACTGATTAAATTCTCATTGTTTTACCATACATGTAGACAACCCATCTCAAGAACTCGGTAGAGCAAACACTCAAATCATCAAACTCAAGATTATAATGATGTACAACTTAAAGTCCAATCATGACATCGCTTCCAATCTTCATCCCGACTTCTCTTTAACCTCCAACTTCCGATACTCAAATTCTGAACGATCATACAGAAACCTTAAAACTCTTCATATAATTTAAAGATTGACAACCCAGAGGAAGCAGGTAATGATCATTCACCGTTACACCTCGACTCACAACATCAAACGCTGTAACCCCCTCAACCCGGCCTAGACGCGAGACCAAACTAAACAGGTCACACGGGGAATATTGAAGTAAACCAGGAAGGTTTACCTCAATAAATGACCCTATTTTATTCTTTTTATCTTGTCTAGATGCACATTATCATACTATGTGATTCACACTTACATCGGAAGAATCTTCAATTCAAACATACAATGAATTGGCATTTGATTGCTTATAACATAAGTTAGGGACCAATTTGTAATTTTAACAAATTACAGGGACTTCAGCCAAATTTAAGTTATTGCTCTTTAATTAGTCATATTTCACGCCATGGTGTCAAATCTCAGGTCAAATCGATCATTCAAACTCATTCAATTGCATCCACAACATTCAAAGACTAAAACGTAAGAAAGTAGAATCTCAACACACATTAACTACCAATAATGGCCAACCGTACCAGTACACATATGTGTACCGGTACACTTTTGTAAAAATCAAATTCCAGTTTCTAGAGACCAAAAACCGTACCGATACCCTCATTACTGTATCGATATGCCTTCAAGAATTACACTGACCCGTACTGATACAGTGACCCGTGTACTGAAACCCCAAGTCCAATTTTGCCTTACCTTACCGATAGGACCTTAGGTGTATCAGTACGCCTGGGCATGTAATGTCCCATTTTGCTGGTTTAACACACTTTGATACAATACAAACCACCAAAACATGCTTCTGACATATACAAAACATCTCCAAAGATCAATCCTCAACCAAACATGGCAAATTCAACATCAACTCATAGCAACTTGCATCAGATAGAAATCTGTAAAGTGTCCAAAAGCCCTATATTTCATGCACTTTCCAACTCTTATTATTACTGTTTTTAAGCACATTTTAGGCATAATTAGGGTCATGCATAGCATTTCACAATATTTCATTGTTCTGCCTTGCTTTTATAACTTATCATTCATTTGGTGAACAAGAGGTATTGTCCTAGTGTATTCTTGCTTGTAGGTACTAACTGCTGAACGAGGGAACCGAGGAACGAAGGACACAACGCTGAGAAGCAAACCCAGAAGATGTACTAAAGTAAGTTGCTGTCGAGCACTTGTTGAGCACCTGCCGAGTAAAGTTGCTGCCAACCTTGCTGCCCGCGGCAGCTGACTATGGAAGTTTGGATAGCCGGAGCACAATTTGAAGAGCTAAAACTCCAGTTTCTATCGCCGATGTTCATGTGATTTTCTGACGTCTGTAGCAGCGGCTAGGGCTGCCGAAGCGAAATTCACAAGCTTACTTGCGGGCTAAGGGAAACGAGGAAGAGTCCATATTCCAAGCAAATAAGTCAGCATTTAAAGCTTCATTAAAGAAGAAAAGCTACTTTAGAGGACTTCTACTCCAAGGAGGACTTGACCTAGTTTTAAGTCTATAAATACCCATTGTACTTCTAGTTTAAAGCATCCTAGGTTTTATATAGACTTTTCTTGTGCTCCTCTCTACCGGCATGTTCTAATTCTCTATTGGGTTAGGGTTATGTTGTAACTAGAGTGAAATGGTTGTTTTAGGTTTTTGAGTCATTCCTTCAGTAAAATATTTCAAGTTTACTTAATCCATTGTTCTTCACTCTTTCAATCTTTCCACACCAGTCGTTTGACAGAATCTATTTGTCGGGCACGAAAGTGCAAGGCTCACGAAAGGGTTAAGTACGGTCACAACGAGAGGCATGACTAACTTGGTTCAACACTAGTCCACAAGTTTTAGCGGCTAAAAGGGATCTCTAACCGAGTTGATTGATTTGGTTCCACACTAGTCCTCTAGTTATCAATCTCGAGCATCCTAACCTAGAAATAGGAGGGATCATTGTCGACTATCTTGCCGAACTTGGAGTATCTGCCAGACTTGCCATCAGGACGTCTTTCCATTCCACCTGCCGAGACAGTACACACCCCTGCAGTGGCAGTGACCTGCTGCGCCTGCATGACAGGGTCGTAGTTTGCAACCCATCTACCCGCCGAGGCAGCATATCGTGGCAACAAAGGATAACTCATACCTAATTCAACGCAGTTTCCACACTAAGTGGCAGCATAACCCTGCCTACTCTATCAACCTGATTCACATTTTCTCTTTTACTTGTGTTTTATTTACTTTCCAATCTCAACCAATCATTGACTTGTGTTTTTACTTTACTTTGTGCAGGAACTAAAGAACGAGACAAGCTATGCAATCCTCGCGGGATTCGACATCTTTTATACTATAACTTGACAGGAGTGTGCACTTGCGCTCCCACAAAAATGGAACACCTTCACGCCCTACAAGTTTTTGGCACCGATGCCGGGGATTGGTAACAGCGAATTTCGTTTTTCAATTTCTGCACCTTTTTATTTTTTCCTTTACTTTTAATCAAAAAAAAATTTACCGTGTCCTTTGCAAGTGTATGACCAGGGCTAACCCTAGAGGAAACTTAATTATTTATGACGATCTTGAGCGTGAAACTAGATGAATCAAGAGGGAGCTAAGGGAAGCCTTAAAGAACAAAGACAAAGGCAAGGCAAAGGAAGAGACTATGGTAAACGAGGACCGTCTAGTTGGTGCCATCAATGGCAGGGGCGAACATCCAGATCTCCCGCCCAGAAGACCACAATCACAGCAGAGGCAGGATCCCCCTGATCCACCCCAAGTGCGGACAACTAGAGACTATCTTGAACATGACTTTCAAAGGTTCGAGCCAATAGTAACTGAACCAGAGATAGGGGCAGATCATTTTGAACTGAAGCCTGTCATGTTCAACATGCTAAACAAACCAGGGAACTTCGGAGGGACTACCACAGAAGATGCTCGATAGCATCTACGAGGATTCCTGGACATATGCCGAGCATTCAAGATTCATGGGGTACACCAGGACGTATTGCGGCTAAGGCTATTTCCATATTCACTGAGGGATAGGGCGAAATAGTGGTTGAATAACCAGCCAGCCGAATCTTTCACTTCATGGGCGGAACTCTGCAAGGACTTTTTAGACCGATTCAGCCCATCCAACGTCACCGATAGACTACGAAATGAGATCACAACTTTTAGACAAGGGGATGAAGAGTCAATGTATGAGGCATGGGAGCGGTACCAACAAATGTTGAATAACTATCCGCTTCATGGTTTACTGGCTTGGACTCAGGTATCTATATTCTACAATGGGGTTAACTACCCGACTCGGATACTGATAGATGCATCGGTTAACGAGATCATCCTAGACAGACCTTTGAAGGAAGCACTACGGCTGCTCAACATAGTAGCTAAAAACGATTATAAATACCCGAAAGCCCGCCGAGGCAGCACAAGGCGGCCAGCTATTGTAAATGAAGTGGAAGCCTCCTAATCTGTTAATGCCCGCCTCGACACTCTGAGAGAGATGGTGATGAAGATGGTGCAATCCCCAGGGAAGGCCCATGAGGTAAAAGTTGTTGAGCCCTTTTGTGGCGAATGTGGATCCAACCATGATTCCTCTGAATGCACTGCATCTATAAACTACATGGGAGGATATGAGAGGAATAGCAGGCCAGCCTAAAACACATACAATCCTAACTAGAGAAACCATCCCAATTTCTCCTGGAGCAACCCAAAGATAGCAACAAATCCACAACAGCTACAGGGAAGCTACCAACAGAATTAGTCCCGACAGCAGACTCAGCAGCCATAGCACAATAATTCACTAGAAGCTACTCTCAATAACTTTATGAAACAAACTGGTGAATTTATTATTTATACACATAAGTTTATTGAAAAAAAAACTGAGTCTTTCATAGACATGACGAAAATGAAGATGAACAACAAGGAGGTTGCTATTAAGAACCTGGAGACCTAGTTTGGGAAGTTCACCGAAATCTATCACAGCCGGACCATGGGAGCATCATCCAACAGCCCACCAGAAGCAGCCAAGCCCACTTTTGAACATTGCAAGGCCATAAGTACGAGGAGTAGAAAGCAACTAGATGAACCTAGGATGGTAGAGCAGTTAGGGACTTAGCCAAAACATATAAGTAAGCCTGCCCCAGCAGCACCCATATTAGCCGCCCCAACAGCAACACCTACTCCATCCGCCCTAACAGCAGAACATGAAAGCATCCCTAACAAGGATGATCCTCCTCGAACTAAGCCCCCAAGCAAGGAGCAAATAGAGGACATCCGTCTGCCAGCTCCATTCTCAGAAGCTCAAACAGCAGCAGCAAGAGCGCCAATTCAGAAAATTCTTGGACATTTTGAAACAGGTGCACATTAACATACCTATGATAGAAGCTATACAAAGCATGCCCAACTACGCCAAGTATCTCAGAGATATAGTTTCTAAGAAGAGACTGATAGGGGAATTCGAGACAGTGGCCGTCACTGTAGAGTGCATGGCTATGCTGCATAACAAGTTGCCACCCAAGCAGACAGATCTGGGCAGCTTTGTTATACCATGCAGGCTGGGTAGCAAGCATGGGACCAGGGCCTTGTGTGATTTGGGAGCCAATATAAATCTGATGCCTAAGGCTTTCTTCGACAAACTAGGTATTAGACTTGCAAAACCAACCTCCGTAATGCTTAAACTGGCCGATCACTCGTTCGTGCAACTGGAGGGAAAGATTGAGGACACACTGGTCAAAGTGGGCAGCCTAATTCTTCCTGTCGATTTCATCATCTTGGATTGTGAGGCTGATGAGAAATCCCCCATCATTCTCGGGCGACCCTTCTTGGCCACGGGAAGAACACTGATAGATGTGGAACTCGGGGAACTTACAATGAGGGTAGAAGATCAAAGCATAAGGATGAATGTGTTGCAACCCTCAGAGGAAGGAAAGGATGGCCTGGATGAAAGAGCTGCCAAGATAAGTGTGGAAATAGGCCAGGGCAGCGGCTGCCATGACAGACCTCGGGGCAGATTGAAGGATCTCATTCAACAGAAACTGAAGGAACGAGAGGACCCCCTAGGAGGGGAGAAAAAGCTAAACCACCTCAGGAAGTGGTTATGTATAGGAGATGCACCAAAATGCACTCCTAACGTAACTTAATTTCTATTTATTTATTTTTATGCATTAGGAATAAAGTTTATTTTAGGACTAGATTAATTTTTAGTATTTAATTTTTCAAATTCTATTTAATTATTTTTATTATTTTTATTTTAGGATTGAGAATAAAAGAGCGGGATTTAGAGGGAATACCAGCAAAAAGCCCGCCAACCATCCTGCCGAGTCAGCAGCCAGCGCAACAAAGTGTAACGGCTAGTTAGCCCCAACGGCTCCGAAAATAACGAGCAGAAAAATTTGTGGCGTGCACGAGGAAATCAGACCGTTGATCATTTAATGCCACCCCAGCACTTCTCGGCAGCTTCTATATAAACCACTCACTCATTTCATTTTACTTCACTTCCACCTTTTTGCTAACTTTGATCTTATTCTTCTGCTCTCTCATAATATTTCCTTTCCAGTTTTAGTTAAAATAGAACCGATCACATGGCTTCAACTTCAACCCAAAAACCCACCTACAACAGATTCTGCTTCAAGGCAGACAAGGAGAGATATAGAGCACAATTCTCGAAGCAGGTCGTTTGGGAGGAACAAGGCTTCCATTATACAAAGCAAACGAGAGACTGTGGTCTTGAGCCCGCCTTTTTCCGAACCATCCACTACAAAGGATGGGAGATGTTCGCTCAACATCCTGATATAGCGAACATCACTATAGTCAGAGAATTTTACTCACATCAGCGTTGCCCAGACAAGCCATTCGTCTACATCTGCGGAGAGGCAGTCAAGCTCAACCCTGTTGTGATCAACAGTTATTATGGCCTTGATATGAACGACAACCCGCATGAGGACTGGAGGCAGTCACTGACGACTGCCCACCATAAGGAGATCAAGGCCAGAATATGCAAGCCCAGCACACCATGGCTGGGGGGCAAACATGTGGGATCTGTCCAGCGCCGCCACCTGCTGCCTGAAGTTATGCCGTGGAACACGTTCGTGAAAAGGCGCATGCTGCCCACATCTCACAACTCAATAGTTGACCGGCCACGCCTCGCCCTAATCTAGAGCATCTTGATGAATTGGCCGATCAACGTGGGGGAAATCATCTGCACTGTAACGCCCCGGTTTTGGGCTCAGAAGTTTTGGCGTTGACCGGTTCGGTCAAAGTGCTGATCGAATATATAAGAGGGAATTTAGGAAAGCCTAGTTCGGGTTGCATTAAAAATATGGAAAAATGTTCTAAAATCATGTTTTAATATTTAAAAGTGAACTGTGAAATCAATTTTGGAAAATGAGGTTCGGAAGGTTGACATTTTGGCTAGTGACCAAAATGTAATTTTTGAAAGTTGCGGGACAGTTTTATAAAGGATTGAAACTTTGAATCTTTAAGGAGCTATTATTCCAAAAAGGATTTCTCCAGATTTTTCTAAGATATTTTAAGTCAAAAATCTGATTTTAAAGGTTATGAAAAGGAGGGAAATCATTTTAACCAATTTCCAACTAATTTTCCATTTTCTCTCAAATTCTCTTTTCTCTCATTTTCTCTCTACCCAAACAAGATTTCCTCAGATTTCTTTCTCTGATTTTGACATCTTAATCCCTCATTTCAACTCTCATTTGATTCCTAATCATCTCATCATCAAAACCTCTCAAATTGCAAATTGTTTCATCAAGCATTTTGGCTCTAAAATGGAGAAATTCAAGTTTGGAGGTAAGAACGTCCTTCTCCTCTAAACTATCAGTTCTTTACTGAAATTCCTAAGTTCGCAATCCTTGATTCATGTTTTATTAATGGCTTTTCAATTGAGATCTTGATTTTTGGCTAAAATGCAAGATTTGATGATTTTGGTGAAAATTTCGTGTGATCTGTTTAAGCAGGGTTTTGAGGTGTTAAATTGATGTTAAATGAATGCTAAAATGATTAGAAGTTGAGGTTTAATCAATGCAATCCCGAATAGGTTGAATTTCCTAAGTTTGGCTTGAGTTTTTGGTTGTTTTTGGAGTGTAATTGGTGATCTGTTATACCTGGAGGTATAAGGACGTGGTTGTGATCATTTTGCATGTTATTTGATGTATAAAAATGGTTAGAAGTGATGGATCTTGGCTGGGTTAAGTTTTGGAAGTGTTTGGAGATGATTTCGGTTGTGTTTGGTAGCCAAATTGCTAGTTTTGTGATGAGAAGCGAGTTGTGTTGATGTTGCTGGTGTTTTAATGCATATGGATGCATTAATGTTCTGTTTTTATGTGCTTGAAACAGGGGAGGTTGATCCTTGAGCTTTGGAGGTGTTTTCGGAAGGTTTCGGAAGCTTGGAAAGCTTGTTGGCTAGCTTGTTTGGTAATCGGTGAGTGAAGTTGGGATTTCGGCTTTTGAAACATGGTTTGAAGGTTTTTGGGAGCTTAGTTTAAGTCTAAACAACTTTGCTAAGCTCAAGAGTAAGTGAAGAGGTTTTTGCTCTTGGATTGTGTATGATTTGGTTTTAAAATCAATTGTGGTTGATGGTTGATGTGCATGTGTTATTGCATGGTTTAATTCTGTTTTGTAAGCATGTTTTAGCATGGTTTAATGCTGGTTTTGAAAGTCAATTGAAAAGGATGCTCAAGGAAGGAGATCCTTGGTTATGTTTATGGAAATTGTGATTTTGATGCATAGTGATGCATGTTGTTCATTGGCTTTGTATGATGCTTAAAAACAGTGAGTTGATGATGATTAATGATGATGATTGTTACCTTGTGCATATTGTTTATGAATGTGAATCATTGAGCTAATGATGTGATGGTTTTGCATTATGTGTATGCATGTGAATCATTGAGCTAATGATGTGATGGCCTTGCATTATGTTTATGCATGTGGAACATTGGATATTATGGTAAGATGGTTATGTTGGCAAGAGATGTGAATGGTTCTTGGTTCGTTGATCGGGTATAATTAGCCGGCTATAGGATTGGGTGCACCGTGAATAAAGTCGCCTTGAAGGCGGAGTGGTCAAGTGTGGACCGGTTAGACTCCCCTCAAGTTTTCCTAACGAGAAGAGGTCATAGTGGAGGTTGTTGCCCACTCGAGGACCTAAGCTGTTAAGGTCATAATGGAGGTTGTTGCCCATTCGAGGACCTTGGTTAAGTAAAGGTTATAAGGTGGTTAAAAGTCCTTATGTGAGAACCTTGTACTTGTTAAGATCACAATGGCAGTGTTTAAGTCCATGTGTGGATCTTGTGTGTGATGTCCCGTACCTCGTTAGATGATGTCTACAACTACCAATCGGTTATGCAAAGGTTGTATGGTGGTTGAAAGTCCATACGGAAAAGACCTTGTGCATGTCAAGGGTGTATGGCGGTTGAAAGTCCATACATGGTAACCTTGAGGAAAAGCTAAGGTTGTATGGTGTTTAAAAGTCCATACATGGGAACCTTAGGTTGTTAAGGTCAAATGGAGGTTGTTGCCCATTTGGAAGACCTTGGATTGGGTAGTGTGTAGGAAGCGTTGGGACACGCTTGTAATCCGCGTATCCGATCGAATCGATAAGTTGGAAAGTGAATGTGGTTGATCTCTTGGAAGCCAATGTAATGTTCTTGATCATGTGAAGCATGGAATTGCTTGAAATGATGCATAGTTGCATGTGAAGCATGGTATTGCTTGAAATGATGCATGGTTGCATGTGAAGCATGAGATGCTTGAGTTGATGCATGTTTGCATGAGAAGCATGAGATGCTTGGTAAGATGCATTGTTGCATGAAATGTGTATAATGCTAGTGAAAGCATGTTACTTGTATGTTGAACAAGTGTTGGTTGTCATTTGATAAATGATGCATGAGAGCATGGATTACCTATGTTGCATTGGAGTCATGTATGACTTGTTGTTAAAGGCATGTGATGATGATGTTATGGTTTTATGTGGCCTTGTTTAAATGCATGAATTGGTTTGATTGAATTATGGTTTTAAGTGGTTTCTTGCTTGATGTGGTTTCCAAGTTTAAGAAAGGTATGTTGCTAAAGGGAAGTGTTTTCCATGGTTTTGTTTAAGCTTGGCATATGGTGTTTATGCATGATTTGAGCTTGATGTTGAAAAGAGTTTTCAAACGTGGTTTTGGAAAGCAAATCGGGTTGGTTTTAATGTGTTTTAAAGACCCGCTGCATTGATGGTGTTTTGGTTTTGAGCATTCCTCACTAAGCATTATGTGCTTACGCTTCTTTTTGTCCATCAATGCAGATTCTTGAGGTTTGGGCAGCAAGGAGCAAGGGATTCAAGGTGGACTCCAATGGAGATGTATGTCTCGGTGAATAGCTATAGTTAATAAGGGCAATGGGGTAGAATCTCTCGGATTGTTGTTGTTTTTGTGATCGTATATGTTGATCCTGAATGTTAAGTACTGTTGTTAATGTTGTTGAATCATGAATTGGCTTAATTGAGGTTGAATTGAAAGGTTTGTGCTTAAATGGTTGCTTGTGTAGGAAGCATGCCTATAGATTTGGGGCTTTCCGTATGTGATGGTTATTTGTTGAATTGTTGATGCAAGTATGTCTCTTTTATGTTGAATTGCATGTTGGCAAAGTTTGGTGGCTTTTGGAGCATGTTTGATTGATCAATTGTGTGTTTGAGTGAGCAAAATGCAACATTCTGGGCTAGGTGTTTCGGAACAGGCAACACCGTTTCGGAACGGGTGCCCTGCATAAACCCAGGCGTCCGAAACGGGTGTCACCGTTCCGAAACGGAAGGCATTCTGCCAGACCCCCGTTGCGGAACGTGTTGCGGAACGGCCCGTGTTTCGGAACGGGCTTGGCCTGTTTCGGAACGGGTGACCGTTGGGGGCTGACATGGGCGGTTAAATGTTTCAAAATGTTTGCATTTTGGTCCTGAATCTTATTTGTGCAATTGTATGAGTTCGGGATGTCCGTTTGAGCTGAAATTTGGCAGAGAAGCATGAAACATGATTAATTTCAAGTTGGTAACTTAAAATCTGGTTAAGTCCTTAAAGTTTTCAGAAATTACAATTTGGTCCCTAAAGTTGTAATTTGTTCATTTGGGTCCCTGTTTGATCTCTGATGTTTGTGATCTTTGAGCATGGTGTTTGTGTGATCACATCTAAGGTTAATGTGCATCTAGAAAAGTTAAAAAGGAAAAAAAAGGGTCGTTAATCAAGGTTGACTTTCGGGTTGACTTTGGTTTTTCCCCGTGTAATCTTCGTAGTTCGGGTCAACCGTCCAGACCGGGCTACGGGGGTTACATTTGGTGGTATCAGAGCTGAGTTGCGAAGGTTGGGGAAAACGGTAAGTTGTTGTGGTAAGTGTGTTTGATGTTTACCTTGTTGTATGGTTGAAAGCTGGTTGAAGCATGTGTTTCTGAGTATGCTGTTGATGTTTTTGAGCATGTTGCTGATGTATGCAAGCATGATTTGTGGTTATGAATCTTGGTTGAGTTCATGTGGATATGTGTTGATGCTATGAGCTGATGCTATGCATGATGAATGTGTTTTGAGCATGTTATGTTGCTAATGTGCTGGTGCTGTTGGATGTTGTTGGTGTAAGCATGATCAAGGCATGTGGTTGATATGCTTGATGTTGTGATATCCATGTTGTGTTGGCTGTTATGTCGTGTAAAGGGGGAGGATTCGGGATACCCATTGCCTTATTAATATAGCTATTGTGTTATTTTGGAGTTGGAGTTTGAATCCTTGCTTAATGCTGGTCTAACTGGTTTTGTTTGTTTGTTGTGATTGTATGTTGTTTGTTGTTAGTGGTATGGCTAAGGTGATGAAAGAGTGGAGGATGAGTGAGATGGTGGCTGCCTTGGGGCAGGTTGTTAAGTCAAAGGATTCACCCTTTTTTTAAAGGTGTTTTGTCTCAGTCTTCTGTGACTGAAGTTGAGTTGGTAAGACAAGGGAAGGAAGCTGGTTCCGGGATGGAAAGTTCTTTATCTGTTGATCAGGAGGTGTTGGGAACATCTCAGGCTACGGTTGGGGTAGAATCAGTGGATGTGCTGGCTAAATGTGTGGGTTTTCCGAAACAGTATTTGTTTGATTTGGGTGCTGAGGAGTACCATGGTTCTTCCCCGGAGATGTTTGAGGCCTGGTTGGCCAAGGTAGTTCTGATTTTGGATCAGGAAGGCTGTGATTATGCTTGTAAGCTGGGGAGTGTTGTTTCTTTGATGTTGGAGGATGCTTGTTCTTGGTGGACATCTGTGGCTGTGGTGTCACATATCCTTGATATTGATTGGGATTTCTTCGTGTCTGCTTTCTATGAAAGGTATCTTGGAAGGGAATTTCCAAGGGTTAGGCCAGGTGTGGCTAATGCTGTTGGTGAGCAAGTGTTGCCTGAGCAAGGAGTGGACGCTCACTCATCTGTTTGTGACCGTTGTAAAAGGCAACATGTTGGAAATTGTTGGGGCGCAGGTGTTTGTTGGAATTGTGGTTCCAAGTTGCATGTTAAGCGTGACTGTCCTCATGGAGTGAAGTTAGGATAACCGGAGCGCGATTTGTAGAGCTAAAACTCCTGGTTCCATCGCTGACGTTCATGTAATTTTTCGACGTCTGTAGCAGCGGCTAGGGATGCCAAAGCAAAATTCCCAAGCTTACTTGCGGGCTAAGGAAAACGAGGAAGAGTCTATATTCCAAGCAAATAAGTCAGCATTTAAAGCTTCATTAACGAAGAAAAGCTACTTTAGAGGACTTCTACTCCAAGGAGGACTTGACCTAGTTTTAAGTCTATAAATACCCATTGTACTTCTAGTTTAAATCATCCTAGGTTTTATATAGACTTTTCTTGTGCTCCTCTCTACCGCCATGTTCTAATTCTCCATTGGGTTAGAGTTATGTTGTAACTAGAGTGAAACGGTTGTTTTAGGTTTTTGAGTTATTCATTCAGTAAAATATTTCAAGTTTACTTAATCCGTTGTTCTTCATTCTTTCAATCTTTCCACACCAGTCGTTTGAGAGAATCTATTTGTCGGGCACGAAAGTGCAAGGCTCACGAAAGGGTTAAGTACAGCCACAACGAGAGGCGTGACTAACTGGGTTCCACACTAGTCCATAAGTTTCATCGGCTAAGAGGGATCTCTAACCGAGTTTATTGATTTGGTTCCACACTAGTCCTCAAGTTATCAATCTCGAGCATCCTAACCTAGTAATAGGAGGGATCACTGTCGACTATCCTGCCGAACTTGGAGTATCTGCCATACTTGCCGCCAGGACGTCTTTCCATTCCACCTGCCAAGACAGTACAAACCCCTATAGTGGCAGTGACCTGCTGCGGCCGCGTGACAGGGTCGTAGTTTGCCGCCCATCTACCCGCCGAGGCAGCATATCGTGGCAGAAAAGGATAACTCATACCTAATTCAATGCAGTTTTCACACTAAGTGGCAGCATAACCATGCCTACTCTATCAACCTGATTCACCTCTTGTATTTTACTTGTGTTTTATTTACTTTCCAATCTCAACCAATCATTGACTTGTGTTTTTACTTTACTTTGTGCAGGAACTAAAGAACGAGACAAGCTGTCCAATCCTCATGGGATTCAACATCTTTTATACTATAACTTGATAGGAGTGTGCACTTCCGCTCCCACAAAAAGGAAACACCTTCACGCCCTACAAAATTTATAGACATGCTTCCTAAAACCACTTCAAGAAAGATACCAAAAACCATAGCAAAGCATAAACCAAATACCAAAGGCCATTTACAAATCCAAAACAACAATATAAACTTGCTCAAACAGGGATTTTACACAAATCTCCCCAAAACACAACAGATCCCTCATTTCCCTTATTACTCATAGTCTAAACCGAAAACATACTTTCAAGTAGTGAAGTCTTTCTTGATCCTTTGCTTCTTGCTACCTTCAAAGCTTTAATTCTCTGCATTGATGGACAAAGAGAGCGTAAGCACACTAGGCTTAGTGAGGAGTGCTAGAAAAGAAAACACCATCAATGCATTTTAAAACCATTTCCAAACCACATTGAAATCTCATTTCAATCACTTGAAATCATCATTTGAAAACCACCATTTCTTTAAAGCCATGCACTTAACTCCTTCAAAACCCAACATATTAAACCATATGAAACATGAATCATGAACCAACTGCAAGTCCCATTGCTAACACTCAATTTAAGCCTTCCCATGCATAACTACCATATGCAAAGCTTAAAGAGTAAACATGTATAAATCACATTATACAACATAAACCATTTCATGATACATCATCAATTATATTAGCTTACAAGTGATCATTAACCAAGTTCCATTACCAAAATCGTTCATCGGATACAGAGATTCAACAAGTGTGCTCTCGACACTTCAAGTCATCTCAACCGGAATAACATCACAATCATAATACACGGGGACAACAACCCCTCAGTGGACAACAACCCCATGGGGACAACAACCCCAATCATCGGTTAGATGCTTAACCCACTAACGAATGACAAGACCATAACCTCCTCGATCGTTCGGGTACTTGGATGGAGACGGGACCACAACCTCCTCGACATCCAAGGTGACTTATTTATAGTGCACTCAATCCTATAGCCGGCTAACTATATCAGATATCATTTTCAAAACCAATTCCATACCATTACTTGCCAATATAATTCACATTTAACTATATACCTCACTGTTTTCAAAGTATCAATAATACACCATTTTACAAGCATCAAACCATGCTTAACACCACAAGTATAAAATATGTACTTACAAGGATCACCCACCATGTGCATCATTCATCATTAAAAACAATATATCACATACTTTAAACATACTTTAACAACAGGTAACATGAAATCAAAATCAAGTGCATAAAACCATATCATTATAGTACAATCAAGAGAGAAAACCTTTTTATACTTACTTGTGAACCTAGACAAGCGTTTCAAGCTCAAATCTAAGTTCCCCAAACCACCTTTAAAACATTTCAAAGCTAAAATCCGCGTTCTCACTCATCGACAGGCAAAACCTCGATATGCCGACGTGAAACTAAACGTCCAAAGCTTCACCGGTTGCTTCTGAAACGTTCTCCCCTGTTTTAACCAAATAATAACATATGACTAATGCATCTCAATGCATTCAAAACTCCAGCAAGCAATTCCACCACATTGCCTTGCCAAAAACTACCAATTGCCTATCCGAAACAACCGAAATCATCACTAGAACACTTCTAAACTTAACCCAGCCAAACCTAACACTTTCAATCGTCAATTATCATTGATTAAAATCCAAAATCATCATATTATCAATCTTATACCTCCAACATTCATAAAACCACCACAACTCCACAAAACCCAAATCTAACAACCTAAACAATTAGAGATTCACATAGTTTCGGGATTACCATGCTTAAACCTTTATCTTAAAATTATTAGACTTCTAAATAATGATTAAAATCAACCTTAAACCCAACAAAACAGATCCATTACGAAAATTACACAAATCCATCAATTAAACCAAATTTCCTCAATCAAAAGATCAAAAACCATTAGACAACATTAATGAAGGATCAAAAACTTAGGAATTTCAGTAAATAACCTTACATTAGAGGAGAAAAATGCAGCTCACCTCTAATGGATACTTTTCCCATCATTTTGATAGATTTTCATGTAAAAACAAGATTAAAACAATAAGGTTTTGATAGGAAAACAATAAGAAATCATTTGATAACAAAAGATTAAAGAAATCAAGAGTTTACCTTAAGATTTTGAAGAAGAAATGAGTGTTTGGCTAGAGACAATTTGATAGAAAGCTTTTGAGAGAAAAGAAGTTACGTCAAATTTGTTTTAATGAAATAACCACTAATTAATTCCTCCAACCTCTTTTATTAATTAAAAACCATTTAAAATAAACCAATTAAGAGATAAAAGTCCGATATTAGAGTTTGGGCAAATAGCTCCTTAAAGATTCAAAATTATAATCATTTTACAAAACAATCACTAAAAGCAGTTTTCAAAGTTTACATTTTGGTCACTAAATCCAAAATGTTCGAATTCCAAATACAATTTTACAAAATTGATTTCACCAAAACCTTTTGTTGGGTTTTTAAGTGCTCGATTTCCTTCAACCGTTCTAGCTCGCCAAGTGTGGAGAAGTGTTATTTTTGGGTGTTTTAGTGGGATGTGAAAAATAGATAAATGACACAAGGAATTATAGTGGTTCAACCTTCTAACCAAAGTCTGCAAACACTACCTTAGCTCCCCATTAAGGATTTCAACAAATTAACTCTTGAATTTCGTCCCCTTTTCCTGGCTTAGGAGGAAACCGTTACAACGATCAAGCTTTCTACCCAAAGCTTGATCAAGAACTCTCTCACAAGAGAAATTCTAAAGCAAACTTGAAATCCCTCTAATAGGTGATTTTTTGCACTATTTAGCTCTCACCCAAAACCTAAACACTTGAGCAAATATAACATTGTTTAGCTCACTGGTGTTGTCTATACAAGAAAATGAACAATTAAGCTCTAAGACAATTTCTTGATCATTATGTTGTTGAGAATTAAAGCATTGGTCTTCTCTTGATGCTTGGAGGTTCCTTTTATACTCTCAATTAAGTTTGTAGCCGTTGAGGACCATTGGGGTTATTTTGGAGTCGTTGGAGACTTTATTTCCCACCATAAATGTTGTTTTGCAGACGTCCATTTTGAAACACTCGGGCCCGTTCTAGAACGCCCTTCTTCAGAACTAGCCGTTGAAGTCTGATGCAGCAAGCCGTATCAAAACGCCTCTGGCCGTTTTGAAACCCTTCAAGCCATATCGAAACGGTTACAGCCCGTTTCGGTACGAGTGACAGTTAAGCTGCAATATAATTATCGTTTGGAAAATAGTCGTTGGGGAGGTTTTGACCGTTGGGCGTATCAAAACACCAAAGGTGTGTTTCGAAATGAAAGCGCTCCGTATCGAAACGGGCAAGCCCTGTTTCGGTACGGGTTTTGGCAGTTTCAAAAATGTTTCGATACAGGTCCCACTGTTTCGAAACTGTTGCTTTGAAAACCCTTGTTTGGCTACTTAAAAACGTTTTAAACATTGCCAAAACCATTTAAAACATCCACAAACTTATTTTTAAATTGTTTGGACTTAACGACACTTTTGAAATCTTTTCAATTTAGTCCAAAACTATTTTTCAATTATTATCAAAACATTAGTTCATCAATCTCCCCCTTTTTGATATAATAAAACCATCTTGAAATATTGTTTGAGATTCTCCCTCTTTGTGAAATAAAATTTGAATAGGAGAATTAAGATTCAAAATCAATTTAAGCTCCCCCTTATTCATTTGAAAATTCAATTTTTCAAACCATTTCTCCCCCTTTTTGTTATATCAAAAAGACTTCAAATAACTTCAAGTTTAAAATAACTTAGGAGGTTAAAAAATGACAAAAATAAGAATTTTGGTTTTAAAAATGGTTCCCCTGTGAAACCGATATTTTAATTTTGATATAACTAATGAACCTAAGGACTAAATTGAAAATGTGAAAACGAATTTTTAAGTCCTCAAACATCCCTATATGATTTAAAGAATATGCCTAAGTTAAAAACTAAGTTTTCCAAATATTTTCTAAGTGTTCTTAAAGCCGAAACAGTGATTTTCGAGTCCTTGTTTCGAAACGGCCTAAGGCGTTTCAAAACGGTTTTGAAACTGTCAACCCATGTTTCGAAACTGGTATCGAAACGATTTCACCACTGCCAACCCGTGTTTCAAAACAGGTTTCGAAACGGCTTTAGAACATAGAGAAACCGTATCGAAACGACATACAATGTTTCAAAACGGTTCTTCATTTGATTTGAAAAATATGACCCTTATAAGTTTTTAACTGAATTTTAAGAGACCGTTAAGGCGTTTCGAAACGGATTCTAGCCGTTTCGATACGACCCTTGACAGTGGCAAAAATGTTTCGAAACAAGATTCGAAACGGCTCTTAGCATATCGAAACAGGTCAGATCGTTTCGATACAGACTCTTTAATGCACCCCAACGACTCTTTCTATTTTGGTCTGTTTCGGAACAGGGTCGGGCGTTTCGAAATGGTTGGTTGCAAACTGCATTTATGGAGGTGAGATAACACCCCTAACGGCTCTATTGATGAATGCAACAACCACAACGACTAGAAATCAATGAGAAGGTATAAAAGGGACCTCTAAAAGCTCCAGCAACAACTATTGATCCAAAAAGCAAACATCCAAACATCAAATCCAAGCATTTGTGCCTAAATCCCAATATTGTCTAGAAACCCCAATTGTAATTTTCATTCTTATCATTTTCAATTGGGTTGAGTGCTTGTAATTGGGCTACAATTTGTATTGAGAGATACTTTCTTAGCCAACAAAATCTTTGTTCTATTTGTGTGAGGATTGGGTTAAATTTTGGGTAGAAAATTTAACCGAAAATTGTAAGGGTTACCTCCTTAGCCTAGAAAAGGGGAAGAGCAATTAGTGGAATTGTTGCAAATCCTTAGTGAAGCTAAGGTAGTGAATATAGAGTTCATTTGGAACTTGAACCACTATAAAATTCCTTGTCCATCCTTTAAATTTGCAATTTCCACCTCCTAAACTTTTAAAAATCCAATTCACCCCCTCTTGGTTCATTTCGATCAATCGATCCACTCAACAATTGGTATCAGAGCCTACCTCTTTGAGGATTAACAACCACAAGAGGAGTTCCTAGGAAGAGTGTGATCATCCAAAAATCAAGAGATGACTTCTACCTCCGGTTCGGGCATGTATGAGTCTCAATCCACTACAAAGCCTCCCTTCTTTAATGGTGACAACTATCCTTTTTGGAAGATTTAACCCCCTTAACCCGGCCTAGACGGTTGACCCGAATTAAGAAAGTCACACGGGGAAAACCAAAATCAACCCGAAAGTCAACCTTGATTAACGACCTTTTTTTTCTTTTTAATCTTGTCTAGATGCATATTAAACCTTAGATATGATCATACAACAACATACTCAAGGATCATAAACATCAGAGATCAAACAGGGACCCAATTGAACAAATTACAACTTTAGGGACCAAATTGTAATTTCTGATAAATATAAGGACTTAACCCAAATTAAAGTTACCAGCTTGTAATTAATCAGGTTTCATGCTTCACTGTGAAATTTCAGCTTAAAAGGACATCCCAAACTCATACAATTGCACAAACAAGATTCAGGACCAAAATGCAAACAATTCAAAACATTTAACTGCCAATGTCAGCCCCTAACGGTCACCCGTTCCGAAACAGGCAGAGCCCGTTTCGAAACGCGGGGCCGTTCCGCAACGCGTACCGTAACACGGGCTGGCAGTAGCCAAACCGTTTCGGAACGGTCTCTCCCGTTTCGGACGCCTGAGCTTGTTTAAGGCACCTGTTCCGAAACGGGTGGCACTGTTCCGAAACACCCTGCACAGATTGCCCCAAAATGCATTCTTAAACATGCAATTAAACATCCATTCATGCTCCAATTGCCACCAAACTTTACCAGCATGCAATTCAACATATATAAGACATACTTGCATCAACAATTCATCAAAACAACATCATATACGAAAAGCCCCAAATCTATAGGCATGCTTCCTACACAAGCAAGCCATACAAGCATAAACTTCCAATTCAAGCATATAAAGGCCAAACACTAAAACCAGCATTCTCATCATCATTCAACATACTTAGGGAGTTCAAAACCTCTCCCAAAACATACACATAGGTCCCCCATTGCCAAATTACCAAAAGCTAGAAATGTGCTTAAGAAACCTTCCATACTTTGAGCTTTACTTTCACTTGATTGCTTGCCCTTCTTGCTGCCCTCAAAGTACTCTAATGTTCTGCATTATTGAATTAAGAAAACGAAAGAGAGCGTAAGCTAAAGCTTAGTGAGGAATGCTCAATGAAACCATTCAATAATGCATTTATAAAACATTTATAAATCATGCTTCAAATCATCAATTGCTCATGCTCAAAAGCATACTTAAAACAAGCATCTCATGCTTCATATCATAACATGTCATATTGGCTACAAGTGATAAGTTCCATTTCTTTAAAAACAAGTTCATCAACTTTCACCCCAAGGACTTTTAAACACCTTGGCCCCAAGGACTTTTAAACACCTTGGCCATGGACTTTTAAACACCATGAAAGAGGACCACACAAGGACTTTTAACCACCTTTGTGTCCGCATCAAGTTTCACCCCAAGGACTTTTAAACACCTTGGCCCCAAGGACTTTTAAACACCTTGGCCCCATGGACTTTTAAACACCATGGCCCCATGGACTTTTAAACACCATGGAAAGGATCACACAAGGACTTTTAACCACCTTTGTGTCCATAACAAGAACCATCCAAGGACTTTTAACCACCTTGATGTTCTTAAGTAAACAAGGCTCACTCAAGGACTTTTAACCACCTTAGTGACCTTAACCTTTTCAAAACATCACTTCCCAATATACATCATTATCATCAATTTATCCACTGTTTTAAAGCATTAAACCAAGCCATATTCATCATGCATTTAAAAGCATCAAACCACACTTAATCAATGTACAAAAACAAGGAACGCTTACCTTGAGCTTCCTTCAACATATGGCTTACAAAAACAGCAATTACCATGCTAAATCATGCTTTCAAAACAGTATTTAAATCATGCAATAAACCACATTGCATCACAACAAAATCATGGCCACCACTAGAGAGTACTTTCTGAAAACTTACACTTGAGCTTAGCAAAGTTGTTTAGACTTAAACTAAGCTCCCAAGACATTGGTTTCAAAGCCGAAAACCCAATTTCACTCACCGATTCCACTTCGCCTCTTGCCGAAGCACCAAATCAAGCTTCCGGATCAACAACTCTTGGATCCAAAGATGCCTCCCCTGTTTTAACACATCAAAGCAGAGGATTAATGCATCATCATGCATTAATTGCTTCAATGAAAGCACCTAAACTCGCTGCTCTCATCCACACTCCATTTTCGGCTACCAAACACAACCGAAAATGCATCCAAACCACTTCTCAACAAAGCCCAGCCATAAACCATTAAAACCTAACATCCTTTAACATCATTTAACATCTAAAAAGAGCCTAATAACATCCTTATACCTCCAGCAACACCAGATCCACAAGATCACCTCAAAAACAACCAAGAAACACAAGCTAAACTTAGGAAACTCAACCTATCCGGGATTGCATTAATCAAAACTCAATTCCTTATCAATTTAGAGTTCAAATATCATCAAAAACACATCTCAAATCACAGATTTAACAGATCAAACGAAAATCATCAAAAATCACCAAATCTTGCATTATAAGCCAAGATCCATTTCACAACTCAAAAGCCTTTAATAAAACATCAATTAAGGATTGAAAACTTAGGAATTTCAGTAAAGAACTGATAGTTTAGAGGAGAAGGACGTTCTTACCTCCAAACTTGAGTTTCTCCTCTTTTTGGAATCAAAAACCTTGATGAATCAAGTAGCAAATGATGAGGTTTTGTAGATATGTTGATTAGGAATCAAAAGAGAGTTGAAAGGAGAGATTTAGGTGAGAAAATCAGAAACAATTCTCTGGAAAGAAGGTGTTTGGGTTGAGAGAAAATGAGAGAAAGAAAATTGGAAAGTTAGTTAACAAAATAGCCAAAATGGCTTTCCCTCCTCTTTTGATATGTTTTAAAATCAGAATATATCTCAAAATATCTTAGAAAAATCTGGAGAAACTACTTTTGGAATAATAGCTCCTTAAAGATTCAAAGTTCCAACCCTTTTCGAAAACAGTCACCAAACTTTCAAAAATTACATTTTGGTCACTAGCCAAAATGTCACCCTTCCAAAACTCATTTTCCAAAATTGATTTCACAGTTCACTTAATTATATTAAAAGATGATTTTAGAACATTTTTCCATATTTTTAATGCAACCCGAACTAGGCTTTCCTAATTTCACCTCTTTAGATTCGAACAGCGCTTTGACCAAACCGGTCAACGCCCAAAACTACCAAGCCCAAAACCGGGGCGTTACAGAAGAATAGAATGCGTCTCTTCATCAAGTCCAACGACTACTTAGTTTGGGATGTCATTGAAGATGGCCCTTACATTCCATTGAAGCAAGATAGTGAAGGCAAGATGGTTTTGAAGAAAAAGGTGGATATGAGTAAAGAAGAAAGGAGAAAGATCCAAATAAATGACAAAGCTCTCCACATGCTCTTTTGTTCATTCGGCCCGGACATCTATTCCAAAGTGTCATCCATTGAGAGTGCCAAAGAAGTGTGGGACACTCTTGAGACTACCTATGAGGGAACCAATGACGTCAAGGAAACTAAGATTGGAATTCTCAATCCTAGTTATGAAAATTTCAAGATGGAACCCGATGAGACGGTGTCCAAGATGTTTGATCGGTTCTCCACCATAGTCAATGGGCTCAAAGGATTTGGAGAGACAATATCGGAAGACAAGCTTGTCTAGAAGCTACTCTATTCACTTCCTGAATCATGGGATGGGAAGAGAACCGCCATCATAGAAGCTAAAAATTTGAAGACTTTAAAGCTTGATTAGCTAGTGGGTTCTCTCCTTACACATGAGATTATGAAGCAAGGAAGGGAAGAAGAGAAGAAGAAAGAAGAGAAGAGAGTAGAAAAGCTAGAGGTTGAAAAGAAGAAGAAGATGGGAATAGCTCTCAAAGCTTCATTACTTGAGGAGAGCTTCTAGTGATGAGGATGAGCTAGAAGAATTTGCTATGATAGCCAAACGATTCTCACGCTTTATGAGGTCCAACCGGGGAAGAAAAATCCAAAGAAAGATGGACTTCAAAGGTAAGAACAAAGAAGAAGCAAGGGATCAAATCATTTGCTTCGAGTGCAATAAACCCGGCCACATACGTTCGGAGTGCCCTCAACTCAAGAAGAAGGGCTTTGAGAAGAAGAAGAAGCTCAAAGCCAAGCTTGCTACTTGGAGTGATGAGGAGTCATCCGAGGATGACGAACAAGAAGTGGCCAACCTTTGCCTCATAGCACTTGAGGAAGATTCCTCCATGGTAACCTCTAACTCACCATCTTTAGATTTTACATATGATGAATTAAATGATGCATATGATGAGTTACAAGAGGTCTATGATGAATTAGTTGAGAAATACAAGGAGTCGGTCATTAGGAATAAGAAAATCATTTTGGAACTAAATGAGAAAAATGAATCTCTCTCTCAAGCTAATTCAAAATTTGAGAAAAAGATATTAGGGTTAAAAGATGAACTAAAATTTTTTCAAGATGAAAATGTTGATCTTAATAATCTTTTATCTCAATGTAATAGTGAACACCAAAAGGTGTTGGATGAGCTAAATGAGCTCAAAAAGTCTTTTAAACATGTTGGTAGTGTCAAGCATGAAATAGGTGAATCTTCAAGAACAAATCAACCTAAGAAAAAGACTAACTACTACAAACAAGGTAGCTTTCCTAGACATAGTAGAACTAAAAGAATTAGAAGTGTATGGGTTCCTAAGGAACTTGTAAAATCTAATAACAGTATTGCTATGTCATCTTGGATTCCTAAGGGAACCAAGGTTTTGGGAGCTAACACTCATGGACCCAAAATGATTTGGGTACCAAAAACAAAAGCTTAGTATCTTTGTTTGTAGGGGGAGCATTGCTACAAGGCCAAAGCACAAAGTCAAAACTCATGGTACCTTGATAGTGAATGCTCAAGGCATATGACCGGAGACAAGAGTAGATTCATGGATCTAAAGCCAAAAAGTGGAGGAGTGGTGACATTTTGTGACAACTACAAAGGCCACATTAAAGGTATTTGCTCCATAGGTAATCACTCTACTATTCTCATTGAATATGTCTTGTATGTCGATGGTCTTAAACATAACTTATCGAGCATAAGACAATTGTGTGATAAAAGATTTAATGTTTTATTTGATAAAAATGGATACAAAATTGTTGACATTAAATCTAATAATATTATGCTCATAGGTCATCGCATAGGGAACATATACATGGTGCATCTAGATGACATTCATACATCTCATGCATGCTTAGTAGCACAGAATGAAAATGATGCATGGTTGTGGCATAGGAAACTAGGACATGCTAGCATTAGTGTTTAGAAAAACTAGTTTCCCTTGATCTAGTTAGATGTTTACCCAAGATAAAATTTTCAAACGATAAAATTTGTGATGCATGCTCTAAGGGTAAACAACATAAGTCTTCCTTTAAATCCATTAACGATGTTTCTACAAGTAGATGTTAACAACTAATCTATATGGATTTATTTGGGCCAATTAGGACTATGAGCTTGGGTGGTAAGTCTTATGCATTTGTACTTGTTGATGATTTTTCTAGATTTACTTGGGTTCTATTTTTAAGTACTAAAGATGAGGCTTTGGAAAAATTCATCACATTTTCAAAACTAACCCAAAATGATCTTGAACTTAGAATCTCACATATTAGAAGTGATCATGGAACTGAGTTTCAAAATTTAGGGTTTGAAGATATTTTGAATGAAAATGGTATTAGCCACAATTTTTCGGCTCCTCGAACTCCTCAACAAAATGGGGTAGTTGAGAGGAAAAATAAAACTTTGCAAGAAATGGCTAGAACCATGCTTTGTGAAAATAATTTACCTAAATATTTTTGGGCGGAAGCCACAAACACCGCTTGCTATATTGTTAATCGAGTAATGATTAGGCCAATTTTAAAGAAAACACCTTATGAGATTTTAAAATCTAAAAAGCCTAACATTAGCTATTTTCACCCTTTTGGTTGCAAGTGTTTTGTTTTAAATAATGGAAAAGGCAACTTAGGTAAATTTGATGCAAAAAGTGATGAAGCTATTTTCATAGGATATTCTTTAACCTCTAAAGCCTATCGAGTATTTAACAAGGGAACTTTAGTAGTAGAAGAATCTATACATGTTGTATTCGATGATAACCTCCTTCAAAGGAAGGATTCCTGTGATGATGATGATGTAGGAATCATAAATTCCTTTGATGGAGGACAAACTTCAAAGGAGGATGAGATTCCAACAACAAAAGAAGAGGACACACAAGATCCACCTCTTGAAGCCTTGAAGGACTTGGCTCTTGAGGAAAAGGAAGTGAGCTACCCAATGGAGTTCAACTATGTCAAAGATGGTGAAATCTTGAGTGATCCATCCAAGGGGGTAACCACTCAATCTTCTCTTAGATTAATGAATCATGTTGCATTTATCTCATGCATAGAGCCTAAGAATATAAAAGAAGCATTGAAAGATGAATTTTGGATTATAGCTATGCAAGAAGAGTTAAATCAATTTGAGAGAAGTAACATTTGGACATTAGTTGATAGGCCTAGTAACCAATCTACCATAGGAACTAAATGGGTCTTTAGGAACAAGCTAGATGAGAGTTGTAACGCCCCGATTTTGGGCTCAGAAGTTTTGGGTGTTGATCGGTTCGGTCAAAGTGCTGATCGAATATATAAGAGTGAATTTAGGAAAGCCTAGTTCGGGTTGCATTAAAAATATGGAAAAATATTCTAAAATCATATTTTAATATATATAAGTGAACTGTGAAATCAATTTTGGAAAATGAGGTTCGGAAGGTTGACATTTTGGCTAGTGACCAAAATGTAATTTTTGAAAGTTGCGGGACAGTTTTATAAAGGATTGAAACTTTGAATCTTTAAGGAGCTATTATTCCAAAAGGATTTCTCCAGATTTTTCTAAGATATTTTAAGTCTAAAATCTGATTTTAAAGATTTAGAAAAGGGAGGGAAAATCATTTTAACCACTTTCCAACTAATTTTCCATTTTCTCTCAAATTCTCTTTTCTCTCATTTTCTCTCAACCCAAACAAGATTCTCCAGATTTCTTTCTTTGATTTTGACATCTTAATCTCTCATTTCAATTCTCAATTGATTCCTAATCATCTCATCATCAAAACCTCTCAATTTACAAGTTGGTTCATCAAGCTTTTTGGCTCTAAAATGGAGAAATTCAAGTTTGGAGGTAAGAACGTCCTTCTCCTCTAAACTATCAGTTCTTTACTGAAATTCCTAAGTTCTCAATCCTTGATTTATGTTTTGTTAAAGGCTTTTCAATTGAGATCTTGATTTTTGGCTAAAATACAAGATTTGGCGATTTTGGTGAAAATTTCGTGTGATCTGTTTAAGCAGGGTTTTGAGATGTTAAAATGATGTTAAATGAATGTTAAATTGATTAGAAGTTGAGGTTTAATCAATGCAATCCCGGATAGGTTGAATTTCCTAAGTTTGGCTTGAGTTTTTGGTTGTTTTTGGAGTGTTTTTGGTGATCTGTTATACCTGGAGGTATAAGGACGTGGTTGTGATCATTTTGCATGTTATTTGATGTATAAAAATGGTTAGAAGTGATGGATCTTGGCTGGGTTAAGTTTTGGAAGTGTTTGGAGATGATTTCGGTTGTGTTTGATAGCCAAATTGTTAGATTTGTGATGAGCAGCGAGTTGTGTTGTTGTTGCTGGTGTTTTAATGCATAAGGATGCATTAATGTTCTGTTTTTATGTGCTTGAAACAGGGGAGGTTGATCCTTGAGCCTTGGAGGTGTTTTCGGAAGGTTTCGGAAGCTTGGAAAGCTTGTTGGCTAGCTTTGTTTGGTTATCGGTGAGTGAAGTTGGGATTTCAGCTTTTGAAACAAGGTTTGAAGGTTTTTTTGGGAGCTTAGTTTAAGTCTAAACAACTTTGCTAAGCTCAAGAGTAAGTGAAAGGGGTTTTTGCTCTTGTATTGTGCATGTTTTGGTTTTAAAATCAAATGTGGTTGATGATTGATATGCAAGTGTTATGCATGGTTTAATTCTGTTTTGTAAGCATGTTTTTAGCATGGTTTAATGCTGGTTTTGTAAGTCATTTGAAAGGGATGCTCAAGGTAAGAGATCCTTGGTTTTATACATAGAAATGTGGTTTTGATGCATAGTGTTGCATGTTGATCAATGGCCTTATGTGATGCTTAAAAACAGAGAATTGATGATGATTAATGATGGTTTTGCATATTGGTTATGCATGTGTATCATTGGATTAATGATGGTTAGCATATTGTTTATGCATGTGAATCATTGAGCTAATGATGTGATGGCTTGCATTATGTGTATGCATGTGAATCATTGAGCTAATGATGTGATGGCATTGCATTATGTTTATGCATGTGGAACATTGGATATGATGGTAAGATGGTTATATTGGCAAGTGTTGTAAGTGGTTCTTGGTTCGTTGATCGGATATAATTAGCTGGCTATAGGATTGGGTGCACCGTGAATAAAGTCGCCTTGATGGTGGAGTGGTCAAGTGTGGACCGGGTAAACTCCCCTCAAGTATTCCTAACGAGATGAGGTCAGTGGAGGGTGTGCCCACGGGAGGACCTCGGTTGCTTAAGGTCAGTGGAGGTTGTTGCCCACGGGAAGACCTTGGTTGAGTAAAGGTTATAAGGTGGTTAAAAGTCCTTATGTGAGAACCTTGTACTTGTTGAGATCACAATGGCAATGGTTAAGTCCATGTGTGGATCTTGTGTGTGATGTCCCGGATCTCGTTAGATGATGTCTACAACTACCAATCGGTTATGCAAAGGTTGTATGGTGGTTGAAAGTCCATACGGGAAGACCTTGTGCTTGTCAAGGGTGTATGGCGGTTGAAAGTCCATACATGGTAACCTTGAGGAAAGGCTAAGGTTGTATGGTGTTTAAAACTCCATACATGGGAACCTTAGGAGGTTGAGGTCAGTGGAGGTTGTTGCCCACGGGAAGACCTTGGATTGGGTAGTGTGTAGGAAGCGTTGGGACACGCTTGGAATCCGCGTATCCGATCGGGTTGAAAAGTTGGAAAGTGAATATGGTCGATCTCTTGGAAGCCAATATAATGTTCTTGATCATGTTGAGCATGGGATTGCTTGAAATGATGCATAGTTGCATGTGAAGCATGGGATTGCTTGAAATGATGCATGGTTGCATGTGAAGCATGAGATGCTTGAATTGATGCATGTTTGCATGAGAAGCATGAGATGCTTGGTAAGATGCATTGTTGCATGAGATGTGTATGATGCTAGTGAAAGCATGTTACTTGTATGTTGAACAAGTGTTGGTTATCATTTGATAAATGATGCATGTGAGCATGAATTACCTATGATGCATTGGAGTCATGTATGACTTGTTGTTAAAGGCATGTGATGATGATGTTATGGTTTTATGTGGCCTTGTTTAAATGCATGAAATGGTTTGATTGAACTATGGTTTTAAATGGTTTCTTGCTTGAAGTGGTTTCCAAGTTAAAGAAAGGTATGTTGTGGAATGATGTGTTTTCCATGGTTTTGTTTAAGCTTGGCATATGGTGTTTATGCATGATTTGAGCTTGATGTTGAAAAGAGTTTTCGAACATGGTTTTGGAAAGCAAATCGGGTTGGTTTTAAAGTGTTTTAAAGACCCGCTGCATTGATGGTGTTTTGGTTTTGAGCATTCCTCACTAAGCATTATGTGCTTACGCTCCTTTTTGTCCATCAATGCAGATTCTTGAGGTTTGGGCAGCAAGGAGCAAGGGATTCAAGGTGGACTCCAATGGAGATGTATGTCTCGGTGAATAGCTATAGTTAATAAGGGCAATGGGGTAGAATCTCTCGGGTTTTTGTGTATGTGATCGTATATGTTGATCATGAAGGTTTAAATGCTGTTGTTAATGTTGTCGAAACATGAATTGGGTTAAATGTGATTGAATTGGAAGGTTTGTGCTTAAATGGTTGCTTGTGTAGGAAGCATGCCTATAGATTTGGGGCTTTTCATATGTGTTGGTTATATGTTGAATTGTTGATGCAAGTATGTCTCTTTTATGTTGAATTGCATGTTGGCAAAGTTTGGTGGCTTTTGGAGCATGTTTGAATGATCAATTGTGTGTTTGAATGAGCAAAATGCAACATTCTGGGCTAGGTGTTTCGGAACAGGTAACACCGTTTTGGAACGGGTGCCCTGCATGAACCCAGGCGTCCGAAACGGGTGCCACCGTTCCGAAACGGAAGGCATTCTGCCAGACCCCCGTTGCGGAACGTGTTGCGGAACGGCCCGTGTTTCGGAACGGGCTTGGCCTGTTTCGGAACGGGTGACCGTTGGGGGCTGACATGGGCGGTTAAATGTTTCAAAATGTTTGCATTTTGGTCCTGAATCTTGTTTGTGCAATTGTGTGAGTTCGGGATGTCCGTTTGAGCTGAAATTTGGCAGGGAAGCATGAAACATGATTAATTTTAAGTTGGTAACTTAAAATCTGGTTAAGTCCTTAAAGTTTTCAGAAATTACAATATGGTCCCTAAAGTTGTAATTTGTTCAATTGGGTCCCTGTTTTATCTCTGATGGTTGTGATTTTTGAGCATGGTGTTTGTGTGATCACATCTAAGGTTAATGTGCATCTAGACAAGATTAAAAAGAAAAAAAAGGGTCGTTAATCAAGGTTGACTTTCGGGTTGACTTTGGTTTTCCCCGTGTAATCTTCGTAGTCCGGGTCAACCGTCTAGGCCGGGCTACGGGGGTTACATTTGGTGGTATCAGAGCTGAGTTGCGAAGGTTGGGGAAAACGGTAAGTTGTTGTGGTAAGTGTGCTTGATGTTTATCATGTTGTGTGGTTGAAAGTTGGTTGAAGCATGTGTTTCTGAGTATGCTGTTGATGTTTTTGAGCATGTTGCTGATGTATGCAAGCATGATTTGTGGTTATAAATCTTGGTTGAGTTCATGTGGGTATGTGTTGATGCTATGAGCTGGTGTTAAGCATGGTGAATGTGTTTTGAGCATGTTATGTTGCTAATGTGCTGGTGCTTTTGGATGTTGTTGGTGTAAGCATGATCAAGGTATGTTGTTGATATGCTTGATGTTGTGATATCCATGTTGTGTTGGCTGTTATGTCATGTAAAGGGGAGGATTCGGGATACCCATTGCCTTATTAATATAGCTATTGTGTTATTTTGGAGTTGGAGTTTGAATCCTTGCTTAATGCTGGTCTAACTGTTTGTTTGCTTGTTGTGATTGTATGTTTGTTGTTAGTGGTATGGCAAAGTTGGTGAAAGCATGGAGGTTGAGTGAGATGGTTGCTGCCTTGGGGCAGGTTGTTAAGTCAAAGAATTCACCCTTTTGTAAAGGTGTTTTGTCTCAGTCTTCTGTGACTGAAGTTAAGATGGTAAGGCAAGGGAAGGAAGCTGGTTCCGGGATGGAAAGTTCATTATCTGTTGTTCAGGAGGTGTTGGGAACATCTCAGGCTGCGGTTGAGGTAGAGTCAGTGGATGTGCTGGCTAGATGTGTGGGTTTGCCGAAGCAGCATTTGTTTGATTTGGGTGCTGTAGAGTATCATGGTTCTTCCCCGGAGATGTTTGAGGCCTGGTTGGCCAATGTGGTTCTGATTTTGGATCAGGAGGGCTGTGCTTATGCCTGTAAGCTGGGGAGTGTTGTTTCTCTGATGCTGGAGGATGCTTGTTCTTGGTGGACATCTGTGGCTGTGGCGTCACATATCCTTGATATTGATTGGGATTTCTTCGTGTCTGCTTTCTATGAAAGGTATCTTGGGAGGGAATTTCCAAGGGTTGAACAAGGTGTGGGTGGTGCTGCTGGTGAGCAAGTGTTGCCTGAGCAAGGAGTGGAAGTTCAGTCATCTGTGTGTGACCGTTGTAAAAGGCAACATGTTGGAAATTGTTGGGACACAAGTGTTTGCTGGAGATGTGGTTCTAAGTTGCATGTTAAGCGTGATTGTCCTCTTGGAGTGAAGTCAGCTTTGATGATGGCTAAAGGATCTTTGAAAGGTCGTGGGCACGACCGAAGCGAGGTTCAGAAGTGGCAGAAAAAGCAGAAGGTTGTGAAGGGTTTGGGAAATGAAGTTTGCTGGAAGTGTGGGTCTGCTGGACACATGAAGCGTGATTGCTTGATGTTGGCGCGGAACAGCCAAGGTTTCTTATCGCAAGGAGTTGGTGTTGACCCTGGTGTGTTAACTGGTGTTGCAGTGGTGCGACAGAAGGATGTTGGTTCCGCAAGGAAGAGAGCTCGTTCGATGAAGCTTCAGGATGGTGTTGTGTTTTCAGGTAACCTTGTTAAGTGATCTTTGCTTTAGTTGCTTAGTTTGGTTTCTGTTGGTTTTCCTTGCGTGGTAAGTCTAGTCTTGTTGCTAGCATGTTTGGGGTAATGGAAGTTGTGGTTTGGTAATATCTTTGGTGTGAGGAAGGCTTGGGTAAGTATCTTGTGGGTAATGGTTGTTGGTATGATGGAGTTAGATAAGTTAAAGGTGAGTAAGGAGGTTGTTCTTAGACGGATTTTGAGGATGTTATTGGAGGGTGTGAACTGGCATTCATGCACAGTTTAAATCATTGTATATGCTATATTATATATGTTGGTCCATGCATACATGTGGCATGACATTAGAGGTTTTGCATACATGTACATCAGACATTGATAGGGCATGTAGGTGATCATGCATACGATGTTCACACTCGCTAATAACTAATCGAATCTGTTAGTGTTGTGGTTGGATTAAGTGGAATGATGGGTTTGTAGAGGTTGTTTGGTGCTGAGTGAGAGTGGAATGGCCTGTTGGTAGAAGGATAGTGTTTGATGCTCTGAGAGTTTAGTAGCGTGGTGGTGAAGGGTATTGTTGAGGTTAGTATCGGTTGAGTGGTTTGTTTAGCTAAAAGGAAGTGGTAGTTCCTTGGTGCTAAGTGATGTTGCAGTTTGAGGTTGTGTTTCCAGGTGCTGAAGTGGTTTAGCTTTTAAGTTGTTGTGAAAGGGTTGTGTTGGTTCTTAGCAATCTTTGAAGAGTTCAGAAGCTGTTATGTGTGTTTTGGTTAAGTAGTGTTCTGGTAGTGTAAGTGTTCTGGTTGAAGTTTGTAATGAAGGGTTGTGCTAGATCGAAGGTTTTCGTTGGTTGTTTGGTTTCTTGTGAGCAGTGGTTGGCTAGTTGTGGTTAAGAAAGTTCTGTTTGAAGTCTGTTGATGGTATGTGGAACGGCTGAAGGTTTCAAGTTGAGGTTGTGATGTGATTTTGGTTTTGTGTAAATAGTGCTGGTGAGCTGTTATGGTAATGTTTTTGACGGATGTGAAGGATAGTCAGCTTCGTTGAAGAGCTTATGTAAACAGTTGATGTTTAAGGATTTCTGCTTGTTGGGAAAATCTTTGGGGAAGGTTTGGGAATCGCAAGAGTTTTAGAGGCTGAGAGGTTGCCTAGTGGCTGAGTTGGTTTGGTTGTTGTCTTTGTGTAGACAAGTCTTGGGAGTTGTGTGTTACAGTGTTGTCTGCTAAAAGAGCTGAAGTTCTTCAGGTTGACGTTGGGATTGTGTATAATCCGGTTGTGTGAAAGGTTGAGTCGTGGTTACCTTTGAGAGTTTGAATTTGTGAACAGTGTGTGGTGGAGGTTTTGTATGGGAAGTGATCAGTGTTGTTGGTTGAGGCTTTTGTGTTGCCTTGTGTGTTGCTTGAGAAGGTTTTGTTTCTCTTTTCGCCGGTTGAAATTTCGAGGACGAAATTTCCTAAGGGGGGGAGAGTTGTAACGCCCTGGTTTTGGGCTCAGAAGTTTTGGGTGTTGACCGGTTCGGTCAAAGTGCTGATCGAATATATAAGAGTGAATTTAGGAAAGCCTAGTTCGGTTTGCATTAAAAATATGGAAAAATATTCTAAAATCATATTTTAATATATATAAGTGAACTGTGAAATCAATTTTGGAAAATGAGGTTCGGAAGGTTGACATTTTGGCTAGTGACCAAAATGTAATTTTTGAAAGTTGCGGGACAGTTTTATAAAGGATTGAAACTTTGAATCTTTAAGGAGCTATTATTCCAAAAAGGATTTCTCCAGATTTTTCTAAGATATTTTAAGTCTAAAATCTGATTTTAAAGATTTAGAAAAGGGAGGGAAAATCATTTTAACCACTTTCCAACTAATTTTCCATTTTCTCTCAAATTCTCTTTTCTCTCATTTTCTCTCAACCCAAACAAGATTCTCCAGATTTCTTTCTTTGATTTTGACATCTTAATCTCTCATTTCAATTCTCAATTGATTCCTAATCATCTCATCATCAAAACCTCTCAATTTACAAGTTGGTTCATCAAGCTTTTTGGCTCTAAAATGGAGAAATTCAAGTTTGGAGGTAAGAACGTCCTTCTCCTCTAAACTATCAGTTCTTTACTGAAATTCCTAAGTTCTCAATCCTTGATTTATGTTTTATTAAAGGCTTTTCAATTGAGATCTTGATTTTTGGCTAAAATGCAAGATTTGGCGATTTTGGTGAAAATTTCGTGTGATCTGTTTAAGCAGGGTTTTGAGATGTTAAAATGATGTTAAATGAATGTTAAATTGATTAGAAGTTGAGGTTTAATCAATGCAATCCCGGATAGGTTGAATTTCCTAAGTTTGGCTTGAGTTTTTGGTTGTTTTTGGAGTGTTTTTGGTGATCTGTTATACCTGGAGGTATAAGGACGTGGTTGTGATCATTTTGCATGTTATTTGATGTATAAAAATGGTTAGAAGTGATGGATCTTGGCTGGGTTAAGTTTTGGAAGTGTTTGGAGATGATTTCGGTTGTGTTTGATAGCCAAATTGTTAGATTTGTGATGAGCAGCGAGTTGTGTTGTTGTTGCTGGTGTTTTAATGCATAAGGATGCATTAATGTTCTGTTTTTATGTGCTTGAAACAGGGGAGGTTGATCCTTGAGCCTTGGAGGTGTTTTCGGAAGGTTTCGGAAGCTTGGAAAGCTTGTTGGCTAGCTTTGTTTGGTTATCGGTGAGTGAAGTTGGGATTTCAGCTTTTGAAACAAGGTTTGAAGGTTTTTTTGGGAGCTTAGTTTAAGTCTAAACAACTTTGCTAAGCTCAAGAGTAAGTGAAAGGGGTTTTTGCTCTTGTATTGTGCATGTTTTGGTTTTAAAATCAAATGTGGTTGATGATTGATATGCAAGTGTTATGCATGGTTTAATTCTGTTTTGTAAGCATGTTTTTAGCATGGTTTAATGCTGGTTTTGTAAGTCATTTGAAAGGGATGCTCAAGGTAAGAGATCCTTGGTTTTATACATAGAAATGTGGTTTTGATGCATAGTGTTGCATGTTGATCAATGGCCTTATGTGATGCTTAAAAACAGAGAATTGATGATGATTAATGATGGTTTTGCATATTGGTTATGCATGTGTATCATTGGATTAATGATGGTTAGCATATTGTTTATGCATGTGAATCATTGAGCTAATGATGTGATGGCTTGCATTATGTGTATGCATGTGAATCATTGAGCTAATGATGTGATGGCATTGCATTATGTTTATGCATGTGGAACATTGGATATGATGGTAAGATGGTTATATTGGCAAGTGTTGTAAGTGGTTCTTGGTTCGTTGATCGGATATAATTAGCCGACTATAGGACCGTGAATAAAGTCGCCTTGATGGTGGAGTGGTCAAGTGTGGACCGGGTAAACTCCCCTCAAGTATTCCTAACGAGATGAGGTCAGTGGAGGGTGTGCCCACGGGAGGACCTCGGTTGCTTAAGGTCATTGGAGGTTGTTGCCCACGGGAAGACCTTGGTTGAGTAAAGGTTATAAGGTGGTTAAAAGTCCTTATGTGAGAACCTTGTACTTGTTGAGATCACAATGGCAATGGTTAAGTCCATGTGTGGATCTTGTGTGTGATGTCCCGGATCTCGTTAGATGATGTCTACAACTACCAATCGGTTATGCAAAGGTTGTATGGTGGTTGAAAGTCCATACGGGAAGACCTTGTGCATGTCAAGGGTGTATGGCGGCTGAAAGTCCATACATGGTAACCTTGAGGAAAGGCTAAGGTTGTATGGTGTTTAAAAGTCCATACATGGGAACCTTAGGAGGTTGAGGTCAGTGGAGGTTGTTGCCCACGGGAAGACCTTGGATTGGGTAGTGTGTAGGAAGCGTTGGGACACGCTTGGAATCCGCGTATCCGATCGGGTTGAAAAGTTGGAAAGTGAATATGGTCGATCTCTTGGAAGCCAATATAATGTTCTTGATCATGTTGAGCATGGGATTGCTTGAAATGATGCATAGTTGCATGTGAAGCATGGGATTGCTTGAAATGATGCATGGTTGCATGTGAAGCATGAGATGCTTGAATTGATGCATGTTTGCATGAGAAGCATGAGATGCTTGGTAAGATGCATTGTTGCATGAGATGTGTATGATGCTAGTGAAAGCATGTTACTTGTATGTTGAACAAGTGTTGGTTATCATTTGATAAATGATGCATGTGAGCATGAATTACCTATGATGCATTGGAGTCATGTATGACTTGTTGTTAAAGGCATGTGATGATGATGTTATGGTTTTATGTGGCCTTGTTTAAATGCATGAAATGGTTTGATTGAACTATGGTTTTAAATGGTTTCTTGCTTGAAGTGGTTTCCAAGTTAAAGAAAGGTATGTTGTGGGAAGGATGTGTTTTCCATGGTTTTGTTTAAGCTTGGCATATGGTGTTTATGCATGATTTGAGCTTGATGTTGAAAAGAGTTTTCGAACATGGTTTTGGAAAGCAAATCGGGTTGGTTTTAAAGTGTTTTAAAGACCCGCTGCATTGATGGTGTTTTGGTTTTGAGCATTCCTCACTAAGCATTATGTGCTTACGCTCCTTTTTGTCCATCAATGCAGATTCTTGAGGTTTGGGCAGCAAGGAGCAAGGGATTCAAGGTGGACTCCAATGGAGATGTATGTCTCGGTGAATAGCTATAGTTAATAAGGGCAATGGGGTAGAATCTCTCGGGTTTTTGTGTATGTGATCGTATATGTTGATCATGAAGGTTTAAATGCTGTTGTTAATGTTGTCGAAACATGAATTGGGTTAAATGTGATTGAATTGGAAGGTTTGTGCTTAAATGGTTGCTTGTGTAGGAAGCATGCCTATAAATTTGGGGCTTTTCATATGTGTTGGTTATATGTTGAATTGTTGATGCAAGTATGTCTCTTTTATGTTGAATTGCATGTTGGCAAAGTTTGGTGGCTTTTGGAGCATGTTTGAATGATCAATTGTGTGTTTGAATGAGCAAAATGCAACATTCTGGGCTAGGCGTTTCGGAACAGGTAACACCGTTTCGGAACGGGTGCCCTGCATGAACCCAGGCGTCCGAAACGGGTGCCACCGTTCCGAAACGGAAGGCATTCTGCCAGACCCCCGTTGCGGAACGTGTTGCGGAACGGCCCGTGTTTCGGAACGGGCTTGGCCTGTTTCGGAACGGGTGACCGTTGGGGGCTGACATGGGCGGTTAAATGTTTCAAAATGTTTGCATTTTGGTCCTGAATCTTGTTTGTGCAATTGTGTGAGTTCGGGATGTCCGTTTGAGCTGAAATTTGGCAGGGAAGCATGAAACATGATTAATTTTAAGTTGGTAACTTAAAATCTGGTTAAGTCCTTAAAGTTTTCAGAAATTACAATATGGTCCCTAAAGTTGTAATTTGTTCAATTGGGTCCCTGTTTTATCTCTGATGGTTGTGATTTTTGAGCATGGTGTTTGTGTGATCACATCTAAGGTTAATGTGCATCTAGACAAGATTAAAAAGAAAAAAAAAGGGTCGTTAATCAAGGTTGACTTTCGGGTTGACTTTGGTTTTCCCCGTGTAATCTTCGTAGTCCGGGTCAACCGTCTAGGCCGGGCTACGGGGGTTACAAGAGTGGTAACATTGTGAGAAATAAAGCTAGACATGTAGCACAAGGTTACACTCAAGAAGAGGGAATAGATTTTGATGAAACTTATGCATCCGTAGCTAGAATGGAATCCATTAGGATGTTGCTTGCATATGCATGTTATCATAATTTCAAGCTTTCTCAAATGGATGTTAAAAGCGCGTTTTAAATGGTTTTATAAATAAAGAAGTGTATGTGGAACAACCACCGGGTTTTGAAGACTCAAAATTTCCAAATCATGTTTTCAAACTCACTAAAGCTCTTTATGGTTTAAAACAAGCTCCTAGAGCTTGGTATGAAAGGCTTTCAAACTTTTTAATTGAAAAAGGTTTTGAAAAAGGTAAGGTGGACACTATACTTTTTATAAAAATGTATAAAAATGACATCTTAGTAGTTCAAATTTATGTTGATGATATTATTTTTGGTTCTACTAACGAATGTCATCGCCAAGAGTTTGCTAAGCTAATGCAAGGTGAATTCGAGATGAGCATGATGGGGGAGCTCTCATTCTTTTTGGGACTCCAAATCAAGCAAAAGAAGGTTGGCACCTTCATCAATCAAGCAAAGTACATAAAGGATATGCTCAAGAAGTTTGGCTTGGAGAATGCAAAGCCTCAAGCCACACCTATGAGCTCATCTACAAAGCTTGACAAAGATGAAGGAGGTAAGTGTGTTGACTCTAAGCTTTACCGTTCTATGATTGGATCATTGCTTTACCTTACCGCAAGTAGACCGGATATATTGTTTAGTGTTTGCTTGTATGCTAGGTTTCAAGCCACACTAGTGCTATATGTTTAACAAAACATCCCATCCAACACTCTAGAACCAAACACATAGAAATATGGCATCATTTCATTAGAGATAATGTCCTTAAAGAAGATGTAGTTATAGAGTATGTAGACACCTTAAATCAATTAGCGGACATATTTACAAAACCTTTAGACAAAGAGCGTTTTTGGTCCCTTAGGAGAGAGTTAGGTCTAGCTAGCCTATCTTGACCTTTTAGGACCTCTTTTGTGCTTAAAATTGCTTGATCTTGTGAAATGCCATGTTTATGTGTTTTTACTCCTAATTTCATCCATGCCTATAGCTAGGGGGAGTATGTTTATGTTTGCATATGTTTTTCCTGCTCATTCATGTCATTAATGCAAGTTAGGCCTTAGAAAAATTCAACTTTCTGCACTTTTAGAGCCTCATCTACACTTCCAGGCCCAAATGTATCGAAACGGGTCAACCTGTTTCGATACGGATGCTTCAAATTCATATCTGAGAGAAGGGCGTTTCGAAACGCCTTAACAGGGTTTCGAAACGTTTTGGCTACTGCCAAGGGGTGTATCGAAACAAGTTTCGATACGAGTCAATGGGGCTTCGATACGGGGTTGACCGTATCGAAATGGTCAGCTAAAGTCCAAAAGATAGTTAAACCTTCGTGCCCGCGTTTCGAAACGGTCAAGCCCGTTCCGAAACGGATTCGCGAACTGCTTTAAGAAGGGCTTTTAATGATAAAGTTCCACTTTATTTAAAACTCTCCCAAGCCATAAAAACCCTAGCCCGAATTTTTCCTATAAAAACCCTCTAAACCTCTTTGTTTTTCACCAAATCTTGAGGGGTTTTTCTCTAAAACACTTGTCTAAACAAGCTTCAAAAATATTGTGCAAGGATTTTCATTCATTCATCCAAAATCCCAAATTAAGGTAATTTTCCTCTTTTTCTTTTTCCTTCAATTTATGTTCGAATCTTAGGTTAGAAAATTTTATTTTTGTATAGTTTATATGTTTTTATGCTTGGGTTTTTCATATCTTGTAAAAAAATTTCAAAATCTTCAATTTTCTGATTCGAATATAAAAATTTTCACTCGTGTTTTCTTTTACTGTTTTTCTTTAAAAAAAATTTTTGTTTTGTTTTAATTTAAAATTTTTTTTAAACCTAAGTGGGATTTACCATTGGATTGAATTAAGAAATCTATGCATACACTTAATTCTTTTTCAAATTTGTTTGCTTATATTTTTATGATGGCTACGGAGAATGTTAACAAAAAGTGTAAGTCCGTTCAATTCGGTGACTCGAGTATGCGTCCAAATCTCACCCAGCTCTTTCAAAAATCTCTTCGAACTACAGAGTTGAGAGAACGTTTCAAATATGTCAAGGACTACGAAGTTCGTTGTGAGCGTGTGATTGATCTCAACTTCCTTAACTCCGAGCGATTTCTTTTCCGATACCTCGAGCGCTTGAGAGAATGGGATTTTATTGTGATGTGACCACAACCAGAAAGAATTCCAATGAATTTCCTAGAGGACCTATGACTCGTGCAAGAGCTAAAATGATTCAAGATGCTGTGGAAAGTTTGCTTTGCCAATGCTGGAAAATGAATGAAGAAATGACAGCAACAATGAGATCTTGCAACGTTTTGAGTTTGAAAGTTGAAATAAGTTGCATAAGAATTTGCATGAGTAGTTGCATAATAGTTCATTCATTATATGAGAATAAATATGCTTGTTGTTGCATTTATGCAAGCACTTCATTTATGAAAATACTTCACTTATGTATGTGTTTCATTTAAGCATGTAGGTTCATTAATTAAACTAGTTCATTCATTGAACTTGTTCAATTAATTCTTTAAATTTGCATAACATTTTTATCATATTTTGATTAATATTTTATGTGTTTTTAGTGTCATTACACGTTGGGATTAAGATGGAAACAATTGAAGACTTTTCATCTTCTTCAAGGAGACATGCCATCTTTATCACCATTTAAAGAGATAGTCTTTTAGAATTCCATGGAGGATGAAGCATTTAGAAGACTTTATTATGCTTTTATTCAGTCAATAAAGTTGAGAAATAAAGAAAGGAAGTGGAAGAGACACATACACTTAGATGCAAACATGGGCAGATTCATTCCAAGTCATCTACATGCACTTTTAAGAGCCAAGCAAGGGGATTATCAAAGGATCCATCACTTGGACGTGTATAAGTCTTCATTCAAGCCTTATTATGTCCAAAATCATTCTAAATTACACAAATGTCCAGCCACACTTGATAGGATTTGTAACCCCCGTAGCCCGGCCTAGACGGTTGACCCGAACTACGAAGATTACACGGGGAAAACCAAAGTCAACCCGAAAGTCAACCTTGATTAACGACCCTTTTTTTTTCTTTTTACTCTTGTCTAGATGCACATTAACCTTAGATGTGATCACACAAACACCATACTCAAGATCACAAACATCAGAGATCAAACAGGGACCCAATTGAACAAATTACAACTTTAGGGACCAAATTGTAATTTCTGATAAATTAAAGGACTTAACCAGATTTTAAGTTACCAACTTAAAATTAATCATATTTCATGCTTCTCTGCCAAATTTCAGCTCAAACGGACATCCCGAACTCATACAATTGCACAAACAAGATTCAGGACCAAAACGCAAACTTTTTAAAACATATAAAGATACTTTCAACCGAATTAACGGTCAGGTATCGATACGCCTGGTGTCGTATCGATACGCGGGGAAGGCAGTAACCAAACTTCAGAGACGGTATCGATACGCTTCCCCCCGTTCTGATACGGCATTCATACGGTATCGATACCCTCTCAACCGTACCGATACGCCTGGGCAGAAATGTGCATATTTGGCTCAGGCGTATCGATACGCAAGCCCGAGTATCGATACCCCTGCCTGATTTCGACTCAAAACCATCATCAAACATGCATCAAACATCAAATTATCAACACCAAATCATTCCTCATAGATAAACAACATGCAGGGACCATAAATGCATCACCAATTCAACATATAACTGTCACATATGAAAAACCCCAATTTCAATGGCATGCTTCCTACACAAGCTAACCATTTATGCTCAAACCTTCCCAACCAAACTCATTTAAGCCAATTCATAATTCAGCAACATAGCAACAACATTTAAACATTCATGATCAACATATACGATTACATAAACATAAAACCGAGAGATTCTACCCCATTGCCCTTATTAACTATAGCTATTCACCGAGACATACATCTCCATTGGAGTCCACCTTGAATCCCTTGCTCCTTGCTGTCCAAACTTCAAGAATCTGCATTGATGGACAAAAAGGAGCGTAAGCACATAATGCTTAGTGAGGAATGCTCAAAACCAAAACACCATCAATGCAGCGGGTCTTTAAAACACCTTAAAACAAACCCGATTTGATTACCAAAGCCATGTTTGAAAACCTTTTTCAACATCAAGCTCAAATCATGCATAAACACCATATGCCAAGCTTAAACAAAGCCATGGAAAACACTTCCATTTCACAACAAACCTTTCTTAAACTTGAAAACCATATCAAGCAAGAAACCATTTAAAAACCATTACTCAAATAAACATTTCATGCATTTAATCAAGGCAATATATAAACCATAACAACATCTTCACATGCCTTTAAAAACAAGCCTTACAAGACTCCAATGCAACATAGATATTTCATGCTCACAAGCATCATTTACCAAATGATTACCAACACTTGTTCAACTTAACAAGTAAACATGCATTCACTAGCATCATACACTTTTCATGCAACAATGCATCTTTTCAAGCATCTCATGCTTCACATGCAACCATGCATCAATTCAAGCATCTCATGCTTCACATGCAACCATGCATCATTTCAAGCATCTCATGCTTCATTATGATCAAGAACATTACATTGGCTTCCAAGTGATTCAACCACATTTACTTTTCAACTCAACAACCCGATCGGATACGCGGATTCCGAGCGTTGTCCCTACGCTCCCTACACCCTACCAATCCAAGGTCTCCCAAATGGGCAACAACCTCCATTTGACCTCAAAATCCTAAGGTTCCCATGTATGGACTTTTAAACACCATACAACCTTAGCTTTTCCTCAAGGTTCCCATGTATGGACTTTTAAACACCATACACCCTTGACATGCACAAGGTCTTCCCGTATGGACTTTCAACCACCATACAACCTTTGCATAACCGATTGGTAGTTGTAGACATCATCTAACGAGATCCGGGACATCCCACACAAGATCCACACATGGACTTAAACACTGCCATTGTGATCTCAACAAGCACAAGGTTCTCACATATGGACTTTTAACCACCATATAACCTTTGCTCAACCAAGGTCCTCGAATGGGCAACACCTCCATTATGAACTTAATCAACCGAGGTCTTCCCGTGGGCAACAACCTCCACTGACCTCATCTCGTTAGGAATACTTGAAGGGAGCTTATCCGGTCCACACTTGACCACTCCACTCCAAGGCGACTTTATTCACGGTGCACCCAATCCTATAGCCGGCTAACTATATCCGATCAACGAACCAAGAACCATTCACATCACTTGCCAATATAACCATCTTACCATATTAACCAATGTTCCACATGCATAAACATAATGCAAAGCCATCACATCATTAGCTCAATGATTCACATGCATAACCAATATGCAAAACCATTACATCATTAATCCAATGATTCACATGCATAACCAATATGCAAAACCATTACATCATTAATCCAATGATTCACATGCATAACCAATATGCAAAAGGTAACATTTATCATCATTAATTCACTGTTTTAAAGCATCATACAAAGCCATTGATCAACATGCAACACTATGCATCAAATCCACATTTACCATGTACAAAACCAAGGACCCCTTACCTTGAACATCCTTTTCAAATGACTTTCAAAACCAGCATTAAACCATGCTAAAACATGCTTACAAAACAGAATTTAAACCATGCAAAACACATGCATATCAAACATCAACCACATTTGCTTTTAAAACCAAGTCACACACAATTCAAGAGCAAAAAGCCATTCACTTACTCTTGAGCTTAGCAAAGTTGTTTAGACTTAAACTAAGCTCCCAAAAACCTTCAAACCTTGTTTCAAAAGCTGAAATCCCAACTTCACTCACCGATTACCAAACAAGACTAGCCAACAAGCCTTCCAAGCTTCCGAAACCTTCCGCAAACACCTCCAAAGCTCACGGATCAAACTCCCCTGTTTCAAGCACACAAAAACAGAACATTAATGCATCCTTATGCATTAAAACACCAGCAACAACAACACATCTCGCTGCTCATCACAAATCTAACAATTTGGCTACCAAACACAACCGAAATCACCTCCAAACACTCCCAAAACTTAACCCAGCCAAGATCCATCACTTCTAACCATTTTTATACATCAAATAACATGCAAAATGATCACAACCACGTCCTTATACCTCCAGGTATAACAGATCACCAAAAACACTCCAAAAACAACCAAAAACTCAAGCCAAACTTAGGAAATTCAACCTATCCGGGATTGCATTGATTAAACCTCAACTTCTAATCAATTTAGCATTCATTTAACATCAATTTAACACCTCAAAACCCTGCTTAAACAGATCACACGAAAATTTCACCAAAATCACCAAATCTTGCATTTTAGCCAAAAATCAAGATCTCAATTGAAAAGCCATTAATAAAACATAAATCAAGGATTGAGAACTTAGGAATTTCAGTAAAGAACTGATAGTTTAGAGGAGAAGGACGTTCTTACCTCCAAACTTGAATTTCTCCATTTTAGAGCCAAAAAGCTTGATGAAACAACTTGCAAATTGAGAGGTTTTGTTGATGAGATGATTAGGAATCAAATGAGAGTTGAAATGAGAGATTTAGATGCCAAAATCAGAGAAAGAAATCTGGAGAATTTTGTTTGGGTTGAGAGAAAATGAGAGAAAAGAGAAATTGAGAGAAAATGGAAAATTAGTTAAGATTTGGTTAAAATGATTTCCCTCCCTTTCTTAATCTTTAAAAATCAGAATAAAGCCTTAAAATATCTTAGAAAAATCTGGAGAAATCCTTTTTGGAATAATAGCTCCTTAAAGATTCAAAGTTTCAATCCTTTATAAAACTGTCCCGCAACTTTCAAAAATTACATTTTGGTCACTAGCCAAAATGTCAACCTTCCGAACCTCATTTTCCAAAATTGATTTCACAGTTCACTTATATATATTAAAAGATAATTTTAGAACATTTTTCCATATTTTTAATGCAACCCGAACTAGGCTTTCCTAAATTCACTCTTATATATTCGATCAGCACTTTGACCGAACCGGTCAACACCCAAAACTTCCGAGCCCAAAACCGGGGCGTTACAGGATTGAAGACAAACCATTGAATGTCATAAATTAGAGCCTTAATGCATTGTTTTGTCCATTCAAATTCTAGGCTGTCATGTACTATAAATAGGATGCTCATTTGCCTTTGTAAGGAACCTTTTTTGATGAAAATATATGAGAGTGTTCTCTTCATTGTTCTTTAAGAACTTTATCGGCTTTCAAGCTAGTCTTGTGGCAAATTTTCCTTTTTCATTCCATTCTATTTATAGCGTTGGTTCCTAGCTTTCTAGCTAGCGGGTCACGTTCCACCATTCCACCATCACTTCCATTTGATTATATTGTTGGTTCTTAGCTCAATTATAGCTAAAGGGTCACAATCCAACCTTCTTCCATCATTTCACAAAGGGTAAGAACGTGTAAGGTTTGGGTCAACATTCACTATCTTGTTGGTTCTTCCTTGTTCCACACCGATTCTATTCCATATATCCATATCAACTTCTATCCATTTTCCCCTTACATTTATCTTTCAAACCATAATCACCAATCATTCCAACAACTATTAAAACAACAACCTTCACCATCTTCATTCCATATACATCATTTCCACACTCAAGTTTCAAGTTTGCAACTTCATACTAGAATCACGATCGGGCAACATCACATACAAATTCGGTCATCACACAACCGGATACGTATCATTTGGTATCAGAGCTATTTTGATTCAGTAAGTTAAGTGTTTCTCTTCCCGGTTTGCATTAAAAAAGAAAAAAAAAGAAAAAAAGAGAAAAAGAGAAAAAAAGAAAAGAAAAGAAAAAGAAAAAAAGGGAAGTTTGGTTCTTGTTGGTAATACTCAATTCAGAAAATTATTATTTCCTATTGCCTTGTTATTTTCTAATCATTTTACGTTTCCACCTATAGCCTTTTTTTCTAAACCCTTTCTTTCAGCCAATTTCCACAAGCAAACTTGTTAAGCCTTGAGTAAGTTCTCTAAGGACTTTGATAGGAGAACAAGAGCGGTAAAAGGCAAGAGTGCACATCAAGGGTAAAAGCCATCCCGAGTGAAACACGAGTGTGAGTGTTTTCCTTGGAGTGTAACGGTGAGAATTTGTGCTAGTGAGGTTTATTAGTTAATCATGTCTCAAGATTCCGTGAGAAACACTATTGGTGCTAGTAATAATGTTAACATAGATACAACTAACTCCAATCTTCAAGATATTATCCGAGAGATGGACAGGTTGTTGCAACAATGGTTGGGGCCGATGCAAGAACGATTAGATCATTTAGAGGAAAGATCTCAACGAAGGCATAATTCAGATCACGAGGAAGAGTATGAGGGAGAGGTGGATGAAGAACTCATAGACGAGCGAGCCTCCTAGCAAAGTTTGAGGCGTCGAGAACCTAGGAACCAAAGAGCTCGACCAAGAGTTGATGATAATCTTAGCAACATCAAAATAACCATTCCTTCTTTCCAAGGAAGAACGGATCCTGAAGCTTATCTTGCATGGGAAAAAAAGTTGAGCACATCTTTGAGTGCCACAACTACTCCGAGCTTAAAAGGTAAAACTTGCAGCCATTGAATTTACAGATTATGCACTAATATGGTGGGATCAGTTAACATCTAGCAGGAGAGGGAATGGCAAATATCCAATTTCTACTTGGAATGAGATGAAGGCCGTTATGCGTAGGAGGTTCGTTCCAACTCACTATCATAGGGAGTTGTTCAACAAGCTTCAAAATCTCACCCAAGGCAACCGTAGTGTTGAGGATTACTTTAAAGAGATGGAAGTAGCCATGATCCGAGCCAACATTGATGAGGATCGAGAAGCCACCATGGCAAGATTTCTATCCGGCCTTGATCCTAATATTGCGGCCACTGTTGAGTTGCAACATTATGTGGAGATCGAAGACATGGTTCATATGGCCATGAAGGTCGAGAGGTAACTCAAAAGGAAGGGCACAACCCGTGCCTATGGAGGCTCTTCTCGTAAATGGGGGCAAGGTACCTACAAACAGAAGGCATCCTTTACGCCTAAAGAACGAAGTGTTCCAACAAAGAGTGTCAAACCCATTGCCGAAACTAGTATGGGAAAGAGCACCACTATGCCAGTTCGATCCTGTGATGTGCAATGCTTCAAATGCTTGGGGCGAGGTCACATTGCTAGCCAATGTCCAAATCGCAACACAATGCTCATTCGAGAAGATGGAGAAATCGAAACTGACCAAGAGGAGGAAGAAGATGATGTTCCTATCCAATAAGAAGAAGAGATGGAACATGTTGTACATGGTGAGGTTCTTGTTGTGAAAAGAAGCCTAAGCGTACAAGCCATAGAAGGAGAAGATCAACGCGAGAACATCTTCCATACTCTCTGCCATGTAAACGAAAAGGTATGCTTTGTCATTATTGATGGAGGAAGTTGTACTAATGTTGCTAGTACTTTGATGGTAGAGAAGCTTAGATTGGAAACAACAAAGCATCCTCATCCTTACAAGCTACAATGGCTCAATGATGGGGGAGAACTCAAAGTCACCAAGCAAGTACTTGTACCATTTTTGTAACGCCCCGGTTTTGGGCTTGGAAGTCTTGGGCGTTGACCGGTTGGTCAAAGTGCTGTTCGAATCGTAAGAGGTTAAATTAGGAAAGCCTAGTTCGGGTTGCATAAAAATTATGGAAAAATGTTCTAAAATCATCTTTTATTATAATTAAGTGAACTGTGAAATCAATTTTGGAAAATGAGTTTCGGAAGTGTGACATTTTGACTAGTGACCAAAATGTAATTTTTGAAAGTTTGGTGGCTATTTTATAAAGGGTTGAAACTTTGAATCTTTAAGGAGCTATTTACCCAAAGGGAGTTTCTCCAGATTTTTCTAAGATATTTTAACCCATAATTCTGATTTTAAAAGAATCAAAAGGAGGGAAAAATCTATTTTGGCCATTTTCTCTTTTAACTACCTATTTTCTCTCTATCTTTTCTCTCAACCCAAACACTCAATTCCAGAGATCTAAGTCTGATTTTCATCACCTAAAAACCTTCTTTCAACTCTCAATTGATTGCAAATCATTGTGTCTTCAAATCCTCTTCAATTGCTTCAAGATTTATCAAGCTTTTCAATTCCAAAAAGAGGAGAAACTCAAGTTTGGAGGTAAGAACGTCCTTCTCCTCTGAACTTCAAGTTCTTTAATGAAATTCCTAAAGTTTTCAATCCTAATTTGATAATTGATTAAAGGTTTTAAGGTTGATTTAAGGATCTTGGCTAATTATGCAAGATCTTGATGATTTCACTTGATTTTCGTTTGATATGTTAAATCTGTGTTTTGAGAAGTGATTTTGATGTTAAATGATCATTAAATTGATGTGGAAATGAGTCTTGATTGATGCAATCCCGGATAGGTTGGATTTCCTAAGTTTAGCTTGTGTTTTAAGGTAGCTTTTGTGGTGATCTTGGTGATCTGATGTTGCTGGAGGTATAAGGATGCTTATAGGTTGTTTTTAGATGTGTTTTGATGTTGATGGAAGTGAGGTTTTGTTGGTTTGTGGCTGGGCTTTGTTTAGAAGTGTTTCAGATGCATTTTCGGTTGTGTTTGGTGGCCGAAAATGGAGGTTTAGTGAGAGCAGCGAGTTTAGATGCTTTCATTGAAGCAATTAATGCATGATGATGCATTAATCCTCTGCTTTAATGTGTTGAAACAGGGGAGGCATCCTTGGATCCAAGAATTTTTGATCCGGAGGCTTGAATTGGTGCTTTGGCTTGAAGCAAAGTGGAAATCGGTGAGTGGATTTGTGAAAATGGTTTTCGGCTTTGAAACCAAGGTTTTGGGAGCTTAGTTTAAGTCTAAACAACTTTGCTAAGCTCAAGTGTAAGTTTTCGGATTACTCTCTCTAAGTGGTGGCCATGTTTTGATGAAATGTGAAATGATGATTTTGCATGATTTGTTTACTGTTTTGAAAGCATGTTTAAGCATGATAATTGCTGATGTTTTAGCATGATATATGCTGAGGTTTTAAGCCATGTGTTGAAGGTGTCTCTAGGTAAGAGTACCTTGTTTTTAATGCATTGTTAAATGATGATTTAATGCTTTGAAATGCATGATGAAATGGCTTGGTTTAAATGCTTTAAAACAGTGGATTACATGATGTATAAAGTGTGTATTGGCAAGTGATGGTTTGTAAAAAGTGAAGGTCACTAAGGTGGTTAAAAGTCCTTGAGTGAGCCTTGTTATCTAAGATCATCAAGGTGGTTAAAAGTCCTTGGATGAATCTTGTTGCGGACTCTAAGGTGGTTAAAAGTCCTTAGGTGCTCCTTTCCATGGTGGTTAAAAGTCCATGGGGCCAAGGTGTTTAAAAGTCCTTGGGGCCAAGGTGTTTAAAAGTCCTTGGGGTAATTCAATCTACGGACACAAAGGTGATTAAAAGTCCTTGTGTGGTCCTTTCATGGTGTTTAAAAGTCCATGGCCAAGGTGTTTAAAAGTCCTTGGGGTCCAAGGTGTTTAAAAGTCCTTGGGGAAAGTTGTTGAACTTGATTTCATAAATGAAATGTATCACTTGAGCCAATATGACATGTATAGTACATGAGATGCATGAGATGCATGATTTAATGTTTATGTTGAAGCATGAGATGCTTGTTTAAATGAAATGTGGAAGCATGATATTGCTTGATTTAAAGTATGCTTTGAGCATGTGTAAAGGTTGTTTACAAGCATGATTTACAAATGGTTTTAAATGCATTATCGAATGGTTTTTAAAGAGCACTCCTCACTAAGCTTTGGCTTACGCTCTCTCGTTTTCTTGATTCAATAATGCAGAGCATTAGAGTGCATTGAGGGCAGCAAGAGGAGGCAAGCAAACAAGTACAAGTAAAGCTCAATGTATGAAGGTTTTATAAGTGTTTTAGCTTTTGTATGTTTTGGCAATGGGGGACCAATGTATTTGTTTTGGGAGGTGTTTATGACTCCCTAAGTATGTTGAATGTGGTTGATGTCGCTGGTTTTTGGATTGAACCTTATATGCTTGTTTTGCAAGTTGATGCTTGAGTAGATAGCTTGTGTTGGAAGCATGACCATTGATTTGGGGCTTTTTTTGCATGAGATGTCATATTGTTGAATTGATGATGCTTATATGTGTTAAATATGTTTAATTGCATGCTGGTAAAGTTTGGTGATGTTTGGAGCATGTTTGAGTGGTCAATTGCATGATCTAGTATGCATGTTTGCTGATTTTTGTGCAGGCGTTTCGGAACAGGGGTGTACCGTTTCGGAACGGGTGCCTTGCATGAACCCAGGCGTCCGAAACGGTATACACCGTTTCGAAACGGTTTGGCCTCTGCCGAAGCCACGTTCCGGAACCCGTTTCGGAACGGCCCGTGTTTCGGAACAGGGCTAGCCTGTTTCGGAACGGTCGACCGTTAGGGGGGCTGACATGGTAGTTATATGTTTTAAAATGTTTGCGTTTTGGTCCTGAATCTTGTATGATCAATTGTATGAGCTGTGGATGTCCTTTTGAGTTGAGATTTCACAGAGAAGCATGAAACATGACTAATTTCAAGATGGTAACTTTAATTTGGGTTAAGTCCCTTAATTTATCAGAATTTACATTTTGGTCCCTAAAGTTGTAATTTGTTCAATTGGGTCCCTGTTTGATCTCTGATGTTTGTGATCTCTTGATATGTTGTTTGTATGATCACAATTAAGGTTAATGTGCATCTAGACAAGACTAAAAAGAAAAAAAAGGGGTCGTTAATCAAGGTTGACTTTCGGGTTGACTTTGGTTTTCCCCGTGTGACTTTCTTAATTCGGGTCAACCGTCTAGACCGGGTTAAGGGGGTTACAATTTTCCATTGGAAAATACAAAGACAAGGTGTTGTGTGATGTTGTACCAATGCACGCTAGCCATATCTTTTTGGGGAGACCGTGGCAATTCGACAAAAGGGCTATACATGATGGTTATACCAACCGTTACACTTTCACCCATCAAACCAAAAAGATCACTTTAGCCCCTCTTTCACCAAAACAAGTCCATAAAGACCAAATCCACTTGAGAGAGAGTTTCAAAATAGCCAAAGAGAAAGAAAAGGAGTTTAAATCCAAAGAGAGTGACAAAAATGAGGGAAAACAAACCATTCTTTTTGCAAGAGAGAAAGAGATCAAAAAGTGTTTGCTTTCAGAGAAATGGGCACTTGTACTCATGTACAAGGAAAATATTTTGAACACTAATGATCTTGATCCTGGTTTGCCATCTTTTATTGTCTCTTTATTGCAGGAATTTGAAGATTTGTTTCCGGAGGAGATTCTGAATGGGCTTCCACCTATTCGAGGAATAGAACATCAAATTGATTTCATTCCCGGAGCCATCATTCCAAATCGACCAGCATATAGAAGCAATCCAGAAGAAACTAAGGAGTTACAAAGACAAGTATCCGAGTTAATGGAAAAAGGCTATGTGAGAGAGAGCCTTAGTCCACGTGCCATGCCGGTTTTACTTGTACCTAAGAAGGATGGAACTTGGCGTATGTGTGTGGACTGTCGAGCAGTGAACAAGATAACGGTAAAGTATCGTCATCCTATTCCTAGATTAGATGATATGCTTGATGAATTAAGTGGTTCTAACATCTTTTCTAAGATTGATCTTAAGAGTGGGTACCACCAAATAAGAATGTGAGAAGGAGATGAGTGGAAGACATCATTCAAAACCAAGCAAGGTTTGTATGAGTGGTTGGTTATGCCATTTGGCTTAACTAATGCACCAAGTACATTCATGAGGTTAATGAATCATATACTTCGACCATTCTTGGGTAAGTTTTGTGTGGTGTATTTTGATGGCATACTTGTGTATAGCCAAACTTTGAATGATCATGCTCAACATTTAAGGTTAGTATTGGATGTTTTGCGAAAAGAAAAGTTGTATGCCAACCTACAAAAATGTACATTTTGCACTAACAAAGTTGTGTTCTTAGGTTTTGTTGTTAGTTCAAAGGGTTTGGAGGTTGATCAAGAAAAGATTAAAGCAATTGAGGAATGGCCGATACCTACTAACATTAGTCAAGTGAGGAGTTTTCATGGACTTGCTAGTTTCTATCGCCGATTTGTTCCCGATTTCAGCACCATAGCCGCACCTTTGACCGAAGTTATCAAAAAGAACTCTAGCTTCTTTTGGGGAGACGAACAAGAGAAGTCTTTTTGTTTGATTAAACAACTTTTAACCAATGCACCCTTATTATCTTGACCGAAGGACGTCCTATTGCATATTTTAGTGAGAAATTGAGTGGAGCAACTCTAAATTATTCAACTTATGACAAGGAGATGTATGCTCTCATAAGGGCATTAGAAACGTGGAAACACTATCTATGGCCTAAGGAGTTTATCATCCACACGGATCATGAGGCACTGAAACACTTGAAACGACAACACAAGCTTAATAAGAGACATGCCAAGTGGGTTGAATTCCTAGAAACATTCCCATATGTTATCAAATATAGGAAGGGTAAGGAAAATATTGTTGCTGATGCCTTATCAAGAAGGTATACTCTTCTTAACCTTTTGGATTCTAGATTGGTAGGTTTTGCCTTAATTAAAGAGCTTTATGAATCTGATTATGATTTTGGTGAAATTTACAAAGCTTGTGAAAAAGGAACATATGAGAAGTTTTGTAGGGCTGATGGGTATCTTTTCAAGGAAGGAAAGCTTTGTATCCCTCAAGGATCTATTAGAGAATCGCTTATCAAAGAGGCCCATTGTGGAGGACTAATGGGACACTTTGGAGTGGCCAAAACGCACTCTATATTGCAAGAACATTTGCATTGGCCAAAGATGAAACGAGATGTGGAGAAGTGGTGTGAGCATTGCATCACATGTAAGAAGGCAAAGTCCAAAGTCATGCCCCATGAACTTTACACACCATTACCAATTCCAAATGCACCATGGGAGGATATTTCCATGGATTTTGTGCTAGGACTTCCACGCACAAGGAATAACAAAGATTCCATTTTTGTGGTAGTAGATAGATTCCCAAAAATGGCTCATTTCATTCCATGCAACAAGACTAATGATGCTTCCCATATTGCTAATCTATTTTTTAGGGAAGTTGTGAGATTACATGGAGTTCCAAGAACTATTGTGTCTGATCGAGATGTGAAGTTCTTGAGTCACTTTTGGAGGACGCTATGGAGTAAGATTGGAACAAAGATGTTGTTTTCTACAACTTGTCATCCACAAACGGATGGCCAAACTGAAGTTGTCAATCGTGTATTGTCCATGCTTCTTAGGACAATTATACACAAGAATCTAAGGACTTGGGAAGAGGACTTGCCACATGTTGAGTTTGCATACAATCGCTCCATGCATACTGCCACTAAATGTTCTCCATTCGAAGTGGTATATGGTTTCAATCCTTTGACCCCAATTGATTTGCTTCCTTTGCTTATTGATCAATTCAAAAATAAGGATGGGCAAAATAGAGCTGAATTTGTGAAGAAGCTTCACCAACAAGTGCGGGAGAACATTGAGAGGAGAACAAAGCAATATGAGAAGCAAGCTAACAAAGGGAGGAAACGAATAACTTTTGAACCCGGAGATTGGGTTTGGTTGCACTTGAGGAAAGAGAGGTTTCCAGCCCAACGCAAATCGAAACTTATGCCTCGAGGAGATGGTCATTTCCAAGTGGTCAAGGGGATTAATGATAATGCTTATCAAATAGACCTTCCCGGTGAGTATAATGTGAGTGCTACTTTCAATGTTGCTGATTTATCTCCTTATGATGCAGGTGAAGATTTGGGGGCAAATCGCTTTCAAGAGGGAGGGAATGATGTGACCACAACCAGAAAGAATTCCAATGAATTTCCTAGAGGGCCTATGACTCGTGCAAGAGCTAAAATGATTCATGATGCTGAGGAAAGTTTGCTTTGCCAATGCTGGAAAATGAATGAAAAAATGACAGCAACAATTAGATCTTGCAACGTTTTGAGTTTGTTGTAAAGTTGAAATAAGTTGCATAAGAATTTGCATGAATAGTTGCATAATAGTTCATTCATTCCATGAGAATAAATATGCTTGTTGTTTCATTTATGCAAGCACTTCATTTATGAAAATACTTCACTTATGTATGTGTTTCATTTAAGCATGTCGGTTCATTAATTAAACTAGTTCATTCATTGAACTTGTTCAATTAATTCTTTAAATTTGCATAACATTTTTATCATATTTAGATTAATATTTTATGTGTTTTTAGTGTCATTGCACGTTGGGATTAAGATGGAAACAATTGAAGACTTTTCATCTTCTTCAAGGAGACGTGCCATCTTTATCACCATTTAAAGAGAGAGTCTTTTTGAATTCCATGGAGGATGAAGCATTTAGAAGACTTTATTATGCTTTTATTCAGCCAATAAAGTTGAGAAATAAAGAAAGGAAGTGGAAGAGACACATACACTTAGATGCAAACATGGGCATATTCATTCCATGTCATCTACATGCACTTTTAAGAGCCAAGCAAGGGGAATATCAAAGGATCCATCACTTGGACGCATATAAGTCTTCATTCAAGCCTTATTATGTCAAAAATCATTCTAAATTACACAAATGGCCAGCCACACTTGACAGGATTGAAGACAAACCATTGAATGTCATAAATTGGAGCCTTAATGCATTGTTTTGTCCATTCAATTTCTAGGCTACCATGTACTATAAATAGGATGCTCATTTTCCTTTGTAAGGAACATTTTTTTGATGAAAATATATGAGAGTGTTCTCTTCATTGTTCTTTAATAACTTTATCGGCTTTCAAGCTAGTCTTGTGGCAAATTTTCCCTTTTCATTCCATTCTATTTATAGCGTTGGTTCCTAGCTTTCTAGCTAGCGGGTCACGTTCCACCATTCCATCATCACTTCCATTTGATTATATTGTTGGTTCTTAGCTCAATTATAGCTAAAGGGTCACAATCCAACCTTCTTCCATCATTTCACAAAGGGTAAGAACGTGTAAGGTTTGGGTCAACATTCACTATCTTGTTGGTTCTTCCTTGTTCCACACCGATTCTATTCCATATATCCATATCAACTTTTATCAATTTTTCCCTTACATTTATCTTTCAAACCATAATCACCAATCATTCCAGCACCTATTAAAACAACAACCTTCACCATCTTCTTTCCATATACATCACTTCCACACTCAAGTTTCAAGTTTGCAACTTCATACTAGAATCACGATCGGGCAACATCACATATGAATTCGGTCATCACACAACCGGATACGTATCATCTTGTCTTGTTGAGCATCCTAGACATTTGCTACAAACACATGTTACTTCTCTTTTACTCCAATGCTCACCTTATCAATGATGAAGAAAATTCCGAAGTTGTTGGGATTGAATCTTATATTTTGGGGAAAAAGTTTGTTGTTAATGTCCCTCTCTTGGAGTCTACATTTTCTCTTAAGGATGTAGGAATTGAGAATGAGAGTCACTTTGGTTCTCACACCGGTCAAGTGCTTACTTTTGATGCGCACGATCGTTTCCTCCATTTGATGGTCTCATGGTTCCTTCGCCCCCCGGAGGTAAATATTCTCACATCCGTCAAGTTGACTATTTTTGGCTTGAGTGTTTCTGTCGTGGTGAGCGCCCTAATATTGCTAAGGTCATATTTGCCGAGATGGTTAACAATGTTAAGCTTCGTGACACCGATGCCTTGAAATCTTTCACTTATGGAACGGTCTTAAGTCACATCTTTAGCCAGCTTGGTCTCGATTGCACCTACGACTCTCCGGAACCCCGCAAGTCAAAATTTGGTGAATCCTCTCTCCGTAAGTCCTGTTTTCGCTATGTGAACAATGTTTGGGAATGTGTTGATAGGGAAGCACCTCCTCCTCCTCCTCCTATTGAACCTCAACCACAAGCTCAAGTTGCAAACAATGAAGCTCTCACGGCTTTAATTACCGAGCGGTTCAATGCCATGGACACTAACATGGCTTCGGGTTTTGGTGCCATCAACACATGTTTGCAAAATGTAGAGGATCGACTCCAATCCCTTGAGAATTCACACTCGGCCATGGACATGTCCTTCTCTACCATCTATGGCCAATGGATGAAGTTTCGTTGTTCTCAAGTCAAGAGCGATGATGAGTCTTCAGATGATGATGGTGACGACAAGGCCTAGGATATTCATGACATATCATATTATCTATGCATTTTAGGATTAAGTTTGCATCTTTATTTCCATTATGTTTTATGAACCTATGCTTTTAATTTTATTTGGGATTATGCTTTGAACTTATTGTTGATTTATGTTTTGGATATTTTAATTTTATGAATTAATATTATTGTTGCTTATTGCTTAATGCTTATTGGTACTAACCCTATCTCTTCTCTATGAGCCTTGTTTATTATTTTTGATCTAACAAAAAGGGGGAGAAGAAATCTAAGAGCCAAAAATTCGTTTTAAATGTTTAAAGTGTTTTTAAGTTTTAAACCTTGAATTTCAAAGTTAAATCTTTTTAAAACTTTAAAAACCAATCTTAAATTGAGGGAGAGTTAGAATGTATTCAAAATTTTCAAAACTCTTAAAAATTCTAACTTTGGTTTTGTTATATCAAAAAGGGGGAGATTGTGAAACCGATATTTTAATTTTGATATAACTAAAGAACCTAAGGACTAAATTGAAAATGTGAAAACGAATTTTTAAGTCCTTAAACATCCCTATATGATTTAAAGAATATGTCTAAGTTAAAAACTAAGTTTTCCAAATATTTTCTAAGTGTTCTTAAAGCTGAAACAATGATTTTCGAGTCCTTGTTTCGAAACGGCCTAAGGCGTTTCGAAACGGTTTTGAAACTGTCAACCCATGTTTCGAAACGAGTATCGAAACGATTTCACCACTGCCAACCCGTGTTTCGGAACAGGTTTCGAAACGGCTTTAGAACATAGAGAAACCGTATCGAAACGACATACAATGTTTCGAAACGGTTCTTCATTTGATTTGAAAAATATGACCGTTATAAGTTTTTAACTGAATTTTAAAAGACCGTTAAGGCGTTTCGAAACGAGTTCAAGTCGTTTCGATACGACCCTTGACAGTGGCAAAAGTGTTTCGAAACAAGGTTCGAAACGGCTCTTAGCGTATCGAAACAGGTCAGACCGTTTTGATACGGGCTCTTTAATGCACCCCAACGGCTCTTTCTATTTTGGTCTGTTTCGAAACAGGGTCGGATGTTTCGAAACAGTTGGTTGCAAACTGCATTTATTGAGGTGAGATAACACCCCCAACGGCTCTATTGATGAATGCAACAACCACAACGGCTAGAAATCAATGAGAAGGTATAAAAGGGACCTCTAAAAGCTCCAGCAACAACTATTGATCCAAAAAGCAAACATCCAAACATCAAATCCAAGCATTTGTGCCTAAATCCCAATATTGTCTAGAAACCCCAATTGTAATTTTCATTCTTATCATTTTCAATTGGGTTGAGTGCTTGTAATTGGGCTACAATTTGTATTGAGAGATACTTTCTTAGCCAACAAAATTTTTGTTCTATTTGTGTGAGGATTGGGTTAAATTTTGGGTAGAAAATTTAACCGAAAATTGTAAAGGTAACCTCCTTAGCCTAGAAAAGGGGAAGAGAAATTAGTGGAATTGTTGCAAATCCTTAGTGAAGCTAAGGTAGTGGATGTAGAGTTCATTTGGAACTTGAATCACTCTAAAATTCCTTGTCCATCCTTTTAATTTGCAATTTCCACCTCCTAAACTTTTAAAAATCAAATTCACCCCACTCTCTTGGTTCATTTCGAATATTCGATCCACTCAACATCCCCCTTACATAAAGCATCATCAAAGAATGTTATTTCAACACATGATAATCTAGTTGAATTAAAAGAGAATAAATCAAATTAAACAAATAAAAACAACTAGATTTTACCACACTTGAACTCAAGGGAGGATGTGAAGCATTCCTTCTTCAAGTGTTCTTCCTTGTGTGTATGGAGCCCCCCCCCCCCCCTCAATATTTGACTTGTTGATCAATCTCCATCACACCTATCATTAGACAATCAAATAATTTTTGGTATCCAAATTGCTTTCGATCCATAGACGTTAGTAGCACAAAATTTAGTCCCCTCAGGAATCCATTTTCAATTTTATCCTTTTTAGTTGAAGTACTTTGTCCTTTTGGGACCCAAATACTTCTAAAAATTTTACCATTTACAAATCTATGGGCACTAGATTATCTTACATAAAAATTTGATTTTCCAAAATTATTTTTCTTTTCAAGCTCTTTGGAAATCAAATCTTTTTCTTCTTGAACTTTATGAAGCAATTTTTGTAAATCAAAACACTTTTGTTTAAACTCATTGAGTTTTGCTTCAAGTTCAATTTTGGTTTTAGAAATCAAATCATTTTGAATTTTCAAATTTGTGATCACTTTCTTGTTTTGCAAATTGTGATTTTTAAAGTCTAAAACCAAATCATCATAGGCATCTTGTAATTCATCAAAAGAATATGAACATGAAGTAGATGAATTAGAAGTTACCATTGAATCTTCTTCGACGGCCATAAGGCAAAGGTTGGCTTGTTCATCGTCGGTGAAGTCTTCATCACTTTATGTAGCCACATATGCCTTCTTCTTATGGCTTGAAGTGCTTGCCCTCTTCCTTTTCATAGATTCTCATTCTAATTCTTTCATTGCTTTCTTCATGAAAAGGGCACACTTCTTGAAGAGATGAACTATCTCTTCTTCTTCATCCTCCTCATCACTTCTATTAACATGGTTGCACTTGGAGGACTTGAGAGCAATGGCATTCGCGTGGATGCCTAGCTCCATGATCTTCTTCTTCCCCATCCTTCTTATCTCTTCCCTCTTCTTCTCCTCTTTTTTGTCTTCCTTCATAATTTGGTGAGTGAGAAGTGACCCCATGAGTTCATCAAGCTTCAAAGTCTTCAGATTTGTAGCTTCGATGATGAAGGTCCTCTTTGAGTCCCACAACTCGGGAAGAGAATAGATAAGCTTTCGGACAAGCTTTTCTTCTGGAATGACTTCTCCATAACCCTTGAGTCCATTGGTGATGGTGGAGAATCGATTGAACATCTTCTCAATGTCCTCTTCTGGATCCATTTTGAAGTTTTCATACTCTAGATTAAGGAGGCCGATCTTGGTCTCATTTACTTCGTTTGTCCCCTTGTATGTAACTTCGAGCTTGTCACAAACTTCCTTGGCACTCTCGCAGGAAGACATTTTCTCGTAGATGTTGAGGTTAAGTACACAAAAGATGAAGTGAAAAGCCTTACAATTTAGCTCCATCTTCTTACGATCGTCGGCACTCCACTCCGCCTTGATTCCTTTTGGTATGAACGTGTCATCTTCAATGATATCCCAAAGCTTGTAGTCTTTGGATTTGACAAAGAACATCATCCTCGTCTTCCAATAAGCATAATTTGTCCAGTCGATGGATTGCGCCATTGAGCCGGTTGTTTGAAAAGTTGATCAAGCTTGCCGGATCACCTTCATAGGATATTAATACTCTTCAATTGAGCCAAGCTTTGATACCAATTGTTGGTTTTTAAGTGCTCAATTTCCTTCAACCGTTCTAGCTCGCCAAGTGTGGAGAAATCGTATTTTTGGGTGTTTTAGTGGGAGGTGAAAAATAGACAAATTACACAAGGAATTATAGTGGTTCAACATCCTAACCATGATCCACATCCACTACGTTAGCTCCCCACTAAGAATTTCAACAAATTTACACCTGAATTTTGTCCCCTTTTCCCGGCTTAGGAGGAAACTGTTACAACGATCAAGCTTTCTACCCAAAACTTGATCAAGAACTCTCTCACAAGAGAAATTCTAAAGCAAACTTGAAATCCCTCTAATAGGTGATTGTTTGCACTATTTAGCTCTCACCCAAAACCTAAACACTTGATCAAATATAATAATGTTTCGTTCACTAGTGTTGTCTATACAAGAAAATGAACAATTAAGCTCTAAGACAATTTCTTGATCATTATGTTGTTGACAATTAAAGCATTGGTCTTCTCTTGATGCTTGGAGGTCCCTTTTATACTCTCAATTAAGTTTGTAGCTATTGAGGACCGTTGGGGTTGTTTTGGAGCCATTGGAGACTTTATTTCCCACCATAAATGTTGTTCTACAGACGTCTGTTTCAGAATGCCCTTCTTCAGAACTAGCCGTTGAAGTCTGATGTAACAAGCCGTATCGAAACGCCTCTGGCCGTTTCGAAACCCTTCAAGCCGTATTGAAACAGTTACAACCCGTTTCGGTACGAGTGACAATTAAGCTGCAATTTAAATTACCGTTGGGAAAATAGCCGTTGGGGGAGGTTTTGACCGTTGGGCATATCGAAACACCAAAGGTGTGTTTCAAAACGAAAGCCCTCCGTATCGGAACGAGCAAGCCCTGTTTCGATACGGGTTTTGGCAGTTTAAAAATGTTTCGATACAGGTCCCCCTGTTTCTAAACGGTTGCTTTGAAAACCCTAGTTTGGCTATTTAAAAACGTTTTATACATTGCCAAAACCATTTAAAACATCCACAAACTTATTTCCAAGTTGTTTGGACTTAACGAAACTTTTGAAATCTTTTCAATTTAGTCCAAAACTATTTTTCAATTACTATATCAAAACATTAGTTCTCCACCTTTTATACATTTAAAAAGTATTTTAGATAATTTTTCCATATTTTTATCACCTTTCGAAATAGGTTTTTTCTAAACTCATCCCGAAAATAAATCGAATATCTAGTCTCGGTCCAACGGGCCCTAAAACCATCCCAAAAATCTCTAGGCCCAAAACTGGGGCGTTAGAAACGGCACCATTCTTTGCCATACCATCATAGGCATGTCCCAAGGTGAACCGTTTGCCAGCAACACTCGTATTTACTCATTTTCCCAAATGAGTTCCCACTCATGAAGTTTGGTCAATGCCATACAACAAATTGATGAACACCAACACCAAACTTGACATTACCTCTATTGTGGGTTGTAATCCATGATAAAAAGGTAAGCCTGCTTATTCTCCGAAGAACACTTCAACACTCTAAAAAATCTCCGCGACTCTAAACTTTTTGACTCTCAACCCTCCTATCCAACATGGGCAAAGAACGTCTTGCAACCCACAAGACCCTTTTGGACAAACATCAAAAGAACACAACCTTCTCGCTAGAGGGCAATGGTTCATCGCTTCCTTTACCAACAACCTGGTTCATCTCGAACCCCGAAATTCGAGACTCTCGCTCGAACACCAAGGCATACATCAAACTCACATGGCCAACCTACACCAAGGGTAACATTACCAACCAGAGAGAGAGTAAATCTAACAAGCCTACGGAGACTGTTACTCTCAACCCCCACTTACCACCTACGGTAAACACATCACCTATAAGAACTTACAAAACCGACGAGCTAAACAAACCAACATCAACATATAAATCTTACCACAACACTTTGTTGGAGTATGCCCAAAGACCAATCATGAGATGGTTGTAAAAGAAATACATATTTTATCTTCTTTATTAATATAAAGCCATTATTATTATTTGAGTCTTATTATGTGTGTTTATAAATAAACTGAATTATAATAAAGTCCTTAAAATAATATAGTTATTCTTAAAATGTCCATAGTTGAGTATTATTGTGGGCATGGACAACAATAATATATTAAGACTAATATGTAGTTAATTGATGACAAAGTGTTGTCATTGACATAGAGATGTCAAAATCAATACATAAGTATGTGTTAGAGAACGAAATATTGGACTGGCCTGCTATGAGCATGTTTCTTGGATTATTATGTGACAGTCACAACATTGCTCATAGTGATAACTACATGTATGATCCTCAGACTTGAGATCATCGTTATTTCAACATTGTGAGTGACATATTTTGATACAATAAAACGTGTGTCGTAACTGACTACACTATAAAGACTGATATTGGATATGTTGCAATCTATGTAGCGAAATATGGTGGATCAAGATAGGATTTGTCCTTCTTACATAATAGGAGTAATATCATAGGCCACTTGATTGAGTGAGGCGAGAAATGCATGACCATGCTCGAATAAATTGATATGAGATATCATAGTTATTCATTTATAATAGTATACTCAAGATATCAAGAAATATTAGATGGACTATACAAGTGTGACTATTCCATGACTTGTGTCTCATCTAGATATAAGGACAAAATGATGTAATACATGAAAAGAGTTAATCACAAAAAAGGTTATGTCGAACCACGACTTCCTATAACTTAGGCAACAATGATGTATTGCTAGATGCCACTCATTACTTGTAATATTAGAATTGTTCTAGATATTTTTGCTAATGTTACATGAACCTACAAGGGTCACACCCTATGATTGAAACGAAAAAATATCGACTAGATAGCATGTGTACAAACTTTTTGTGCATGAAATAAGTAAAAAATCGAAATTATTATGATTATTGTAATCATAGATAATTTTATTTACATATATTTTAATATTGGATAATTATTGTAATTATCAGATACTATTAATATATACATATATCCCTAATGAAACATGATTGAAGTAGAATCAAATTTTACATATTTAAATATATTCGGTTAAATATATTGTATATTTAAAGAATCCGAATTTAATTAGAATTAGGGATTTGAATGCTATATAAAGACATAAGGTCTAGCAGCTAAAGTATGCTTTTGCGAAAAACCTCTCTAACAGTTAGAGAAGTAAATGTTGTTCATTTTATTTGGGTGGACCGTGTAGAGGTCGGAACGCTGTTGTGACTACTTGGATTCGATATCGTGATAGGAGAATTGAATTCTTCTAACTCACTGTGGTTTTTCAGATTTATTTAAGGTAACATTTATTCCCCTTTCACCCGGATTCGTTCCTCATACATGGATCACTAGTGGAATTCGCCAGATAATTTTTTTCGCTGCACCTAGGGTGTACCGGCGTTTCCCAATACACTTATCCAAAAAGAACCAAAACCATCAAGAATGAGAGATCAAATTTCCATCAATATAACAACTGAAACCAAAACAGACAAATGTACCTGACATATCATCGATGGCAAAGCTGTCTTCTCTAGCCTGAATGGCAGACTGTCTAATAACAACTCAATCGTCGACTCTAATGGTGTATCTTGTAGGAACTCTACCCTAATACCCAGACGATGCCCTAGCACCGCCTCTTGCAGAACCCTCACCGTGCCGGGAAGAAGTCAACCTACAAGACTGAACATGTGTACCATCATCCATAACTGGGCAGTTCTTCGCCATATGATCTGACGCCCGACACCTATAGCAAACCCTCCGGAGCAAGAAGCACACCCCAAGGTGATATCGACCAAAATGCTCACAAGCCGGTTGAAGCGACGCTCTGGCTGAACCATCAGTACTCCCCTTTGGAGTAGACTTCAATGAACCCCTACAAACCCTCGATCTGGATTCTCAATCGTTCCTAGGTAGCTGATTTGAAACAACTCTCTTCATATCCCTCAAAGCAGGAAACCTTTTAGATTGAGCCTGAGAAGAACATGCGATGTCCTAGGTCCCTACAACATGGCCTCTAGAGTCCTTAACCTGACTCGATGTCAAACCTTAAAGTCGCTCAAGTGCCTTTGCAGTATTGGCTAGCTTGGAGAATGTCCCAAGTGGACACGATATCACGTGCACTTGAAGGTCAACCTTAAATCCATGTCGGAACCTCTTACACTTCAATTCCTTGATAGCAAATAACTCTAGGGCATAACATTTCAACCGTAGAAAATCTTGCTCATACTCAAACACTGTCCTGTCTCCCTGAACTATATGCAAGAACTGATCTCTCATCCCATCCATATGAACCTCACTAATTTACTTTTTCTTGAACTTATCCACGAATACATTCCATGTTAGAAGTGCAGGCCGCAGTCCCAACTCAATGGTCTTCCACCACTCATATGCATTGCCCTTAAGAAGGGATACAATGCAACCGAGATCATCCTCCAGACTCTCTCTCATCTATCTCAAAATCCTCTAAGTGTCTCTTAACCACTGGCCAGCCTTGATTGGGTCATCCTTGATCGGGTCATCCTCACCCAAACCTTCGAAATCTTTCGGGCAAAAATGATGAAGCCTCTTAACATGGGTCTTGTGAGGTGTCTTAGATGGCCTTAGAATAGCTTGCACAACTTGCAAGAGAGCGGAGGTAAGATCATGGAGGTGGCTCACCCCTCCACTTCCGGTACCTCCCGAAAGGCTTGTCTCCCCAACATCCAGGACAAATCCCTTGCCCAAATCTTCCGCTTGAGAGACATAGCTCTCCTTACGACCTTCTTGGTTACATTTGGCATCACTCGTCATCGAACTTTCTGAAACCCAAGGAAACAAGGCAACATCATCAGGATTCCCAGTCTTGGTAGAGTACAACTTAACTTTAGGGGCTTGTATTCACTAGACACCACGTTACAACCTCTATACCACCCCAAAGTTTCCTAGAACCGGCTAAACCCAAGCTATGATACCACTATTGTAACAACTCGATCCCGATCCAAATCTCAATTACTACATTTGGGTCACCCAAAACCGGCCCATCAAAAATTCCATTTAAAACCATAAGTTTAGTCATCATTTAAAAGCATTAAAATCCACATATTCATGTAATTAAAGAAGCATTTAACTAAATTTACAAAACATGAGCTCCAAGTTTAAAATATCGTATATCAAAATAATATTTCAAATAGAGTTACAGACTCAACAGTGACAAGGTCCTATGAGTACATTAGCCCAACTAAAATAACAAGTATTGTACTCTGAAGAGAACGTGATGCTGGGAAATCCCTTCTTGACGAGCTCCTCCAAAAGGTGACATGCCAACCTACGCACAAAAAGACCACACATTCGCACGCTGAGCTAACAAAGCTCAGTGGTACATTTCTACTCTACCATAATTCGTGATTATCATAAAATCAGCATGCATGATAAGTATAGTCAAGATAGCATAGATAAGGCTTCTACTATCTATGAGATATCATCTAGCCTACACTAGCTAGAGTTCTTAGAGCACCTATCTTAAGGCATCAACAAGTCTACAAGAAGTCATACAAGTTACTCCATACATTACCATGCTCGAGGTCATATAACCAATCGAGATACTCGAGTTCACACAGCCCATCAAGTTAATACATGCCATACCCTGATCACTCAGCCATAGGGTGCATAAGCTATCAATCTATAGCAACCACACAACATACAAAAACACATTCATACATCATCCACATAATGACACACAAAGCCCTACTTTACCCCTTCTCACACAGTCGTCGGGTTACCCGTGCTCACACAATCGTCGGGTCAATAGACTCTATCCAGATCACCATTACCACAGATACATACTAGACATACTTGGATCACATTAGCCACAAGTAGTCTTTACCTGAGGTCACTTATCCTATCAGGTTACCCGAGCTCACTCAACCTTTCGATTTTAGTACCTTATATGTATCACCATAGCCACTGATAGGTTTCTAACCGTACACAGATCACTAAGTCCGTAAGTGTCGAATGTACTTGATCACTTAGCCTGAAGTACACATCCCCTTATACAAGTATCGCAGTACTAAATCTTAGGACATTCGGGGTTCTTTTAACAAAACATAAGAGAACATGTAGCACCCCGATTTTGGGCCTAAAGGTTTTTGGGTCCGTTATACTGAGATTAGAGATTCAGGTAAGTTTCAGGATGAGTTCATGAAAAACCTATTTCGGAAGGTGATAAAAATATGAAAAAAATTATCTAAAATCCTTTTTAAACATATAAAAAGTTTTGGAGAAATCAAGTTTTGGAAATGTGACATTTTGGACTAGTGACCAAAATGTAAGAATTGTAAAACTAGTTTTAGTGACTATTTTGTAAAGGGTCAAAACTTTGAATCTTTAAGGAGCTATTTTACCATTTGGTCTAATCTGAGTTTTCCCTTAATTAGGATTGTTTTAAATGTGCTTTAATTAAAGGAATTAAGAAGGATTTAATTAAGAAAGGTGATTATTTTCTAAAATCACAATTTGACGTAACTTTCTTTTCTTAAGATTTTCTGTCAACTTCTATTTATCCAAAGACATTCTTTTCATAAGAAAATTTAAGGTAATGGTCTTGATTTCTTAACCCTTTGATTACCTAAATGTTTCTTCAATATGTTTTCCAAATATCTTATTAAATCTCTTTGATTTTCAAGAGGAAAACATCCAATTAAAGGGAAAACTCTTGGAGGTAAGGTTCATTGTTCTCCTATAATGTAAGGTTCTTTACTAAAATTCCCAAGTTCTTGATCCTTTATATGTGTTTTCTAATGTGGTTTTATGATTTAATTGGGTAATATACTTAAATCAAGGTTTTATTGATGGATTTATATGATTTTTGGATTGTATCTGTTTTGTTGGGTTTATGATTGATTTTAATCATGATTTTGATGTTTTATAATTTTAAGACAAGGTTTTTAACATTGTAATCCCGAAACTATGTGAATCTCTAATTGTTTAGGTTGCTAAATTTGGGTTTTGGGGGAGTTGTGGTGGTTTTATGAATGTTGGAGGCATAAGGATGATAATATGGTGATTTTGGATGTTAATCAATGATTTTTGGTGGTTTGAAATGTTAGTTTGTGGCTGGTGTAACTCCCTCGACCTGGTCTGGGCGAAAGACCGAACCGAACGGGCCACATGAGGAATATTGAAGTAAACTGGGAAGGTTTACCTCAATAAACAACCCTAATTTTTTTGTCTTTTTATCTTTTCTAGATGCTCAACATTAACCTACGTGTATAGATTCGCAGCGGAACGATTAACATCTCAAACAATCATCGATTAGGCACTCAATTGGATTCAAACACGTTTTAGGGACCATTTTGTAATTTTAGCAATTCATAGGGACTTCTTCAATTTTAAAGTTACCGACCTTTAATTAGTCACATTACATGTCATTGTGTCAAATCTCAGCTCAGAACAATCATCCAAGCTCATTTAATTGCATCCACAACATCCAGGGACTAAAACATAAAGAAAAAGAACTTCAAAAGATTCCAATAACTAACTTAACAGCAGGGCGTTTCGAAACAAGGAGCTCTGTATCGAAACACCATGTTTTGGAACGGGTCTTCGTGTTTCGGTACACGAGGCCATTTTGAAACAACCTCCAACCTGTTTCGAAACACGAACTTTCAGTAGCAAATTTCATTGAACCCGTATCGACACACTCCTCCCTGTTTCGAAACCCTTAGGCCATTTCAAGCACACTGTTTCGGTACAGCCTTGGGTTTACCAAAATTCATGTGCCTATAATGACACTTTTTTCCAGTTTTTCACACTTTAATGCAATCCTAATGCCTCCCAACATGAACCAAGGGTGAACATCAACCGATCTTACGCTTCTCTTAGCCATTGAAATTCGTACTTATTCCTAAGACGAATTAGTTTTCACTGAATTTGAGCAAAAACCATGCTTATTCGTTTCTTGAATCTAACTCTCCTGATTTTAGATAAATGGATGCAGTCGCAATTTTCTCTCTCGATTCAATTGCAAGTAAAAATAAATACCAAGAATAAGCAAACCTTGAACTTAAATTGCATAACAAAAACCTAAACAAAATCCACTCGTTTTCTCACAACTACTAAACAAATAACCCTAGCCTAAGATAGTTTAGTTAATAGTTGGGACTAGGAACAACACAAGAGAATTTCTCAACAAGAACATCAACCGAAAAACAAAGAAAAATAGAAGAATATGGTTGCCTTGATCTTCAACTTCCTTGCTATTTTTCTCCTTCAATTTGACTCCCCATTCTCAGTTGCGCATTCCCTTCTTTTTATAGGAGATTGGTAGCTTATACTACTTCTTGAGGAGGAAGTTAAGTTGGAATTAAATGTTATAAAAATGAAAGAAATAAATTCCTTTTTATTTTATTCCCCTTATAACTCCTCCTATCTTCTTGGAATTTAATCTCCTTTAAACAACGCAAGGGACTTCGAGTTCTCCTAGAATTCTTGTGGCTTTCGGCTTGTAAAAAGGATTGAATCCTTGTTGAAGTCGGCATCTCTTGGTTGTGAAGAGTAGCAGCTCATTTATGTTGAAATCGACAACTTCTTCTTGTCTTAATTCGACATCATTCTTCTTTCCTTCATTGCCGCGACAATACTTGCCCGGGAAATTAACTTGCACACATTGAAACATATACCAGAGCAGCACCTTTTCCACCAAATAATCAATTAAAGATAGTCAAGCATGGCGATGAAGAAAACAATGCAAATATGCATGAATGACTAATAATGCAACCTAAATGAGCCTAATTCTAACAATAATTGAGATGAAAAAGGGTCGAAATCTAGTACTTTTACACACTTAATACGCCCCCAAACTCGAACTATTGTCTATCCTCAAGCAATGCAACCTACCAATTACTTGCCAAGATTCTCAACTTCATGAAGTTTGATTTGAACTTAAATATTTTCTTAGAACCATGCGCTTGTTTGTATTACCTTCAACCTTTCGGATGGCCTAGGAATTACCTAGAATCAAAGTATAATGCTCGTGAGTGTGTGCATGTTCTGTGTACAAGATGATTTTCCGGATTCTAGTGCAACATTAGGCAATCAATTAAATTCCTTGGGTTCTTATTTACTTCAACTAGAGCCAATTTTCAGGCAACTCTAGTTTATTAATTTCTTTCAAACTAATCTAATCAACTAGAGACAATTTCAGGCACCTCTAATAGTGACTTCTAGAGCCGGTTTTTGGGCACCTCTAGAAAGATTCTTAAAATTTTACCCAAATTGTTAAGTGATTTACCTAAGTTCAGTAGAATTCCTTCAATCCTTCGAGTCACAAAAGTGTGCATTTAGTTTTAGCATCATAGTAGGATTCTAAGTATTTTCCATGGTCATCCTACGGTTGAAAGTTATGGCAAATTAAGTGCAGTTAAAGAGTCATCAAGTCTAGGCAAATTTAATTCGATTAGAACTAGGGCAAGTAATCGATGCATCCTACATGTGATTCCTAAAGATAAGTGCAACATGAAACTAAACTAAACATGAAACTTAAATAAAGACAATTACCCCCCTCAAACTCGAGAAGAGCATTGCCCTCAATGCATGAAAACATAAAAGTACAAGGGAACAAAAAGTGAAAACAAAAGAAACGAAATTACAATGACTCGGAGTGGTCATCGTCTTGAATTATGAGTTTTCTTCTCGCGGTTTGCTTAACTCTCTTGCTTGCTCAAGGTGGTTGATGGCGTGTAGCGGGTGTAGGATCCGGTTCTTTGGTCACCTCGTTATCTTCGTCCCCCTCAATGTCGATTTACTCGATGGTGGAGGCTTTGCGTTTTGCCGTGGCAGGGGATGCCGGAACTTCTTTTGTTCCACCGACGAATGATTCGTCCAAATCGAAGGATTCTGACCATGTCACGACGTGGCTTGGCTCGGTTAATGGTGCCTTGCCTTTTTCATCCCGGGATGGTGGAGCATCTTCGGTTGGAATTGTCGAGGCAGTAGCAGTAGGCATTGCCTAGGTAGTTGCGGTGGGTATTGCCAAAGTAGGGGTTGTAGGCATTACCGCGACAATGACGTCGGCTGGAAAAATTGGGAACCGCACTGAGTTTTCTAGGTATTTGTTTAGGATCACTCAGATTATGGCATTGTTCTAGTCTTTCATATACCTCATAAATCCCAGCTGCCGCTTCTCCACAGTCTCTAGCCGGTGTGCAAGTGGTCGAATCATTGCCTCGAGCGTTGTCATCGTCGGTTCACCCGTATTGGCGTTGGTGGGGTATCACTTTCCACATGTTGCCGAATGTGGAATGTGGCTTGAATGTGGAAACTCCCATGATCTTTAAAGATTGGGCTCTCATCCATCTTTTCCTTTTCGACGTCTTCTCATCGGCCATATCACTTTCCACATGTTCTTACTCGCACAACCCGGTTATGAGACTTGGGAAATAGAGTTTCCCCTTGTCCTTTTGACTATATTAAGACATCTCGTTGCATATGATAGATCCAATATTTATAATATGGTTATGCAATATAGAATGAATTAATAATAGCCTAGGCTTGTCAACCATGGTGTTGTGTGAGGTTGGCATTAAGCATCTTTTGACTAAAGTGTTCCAAAGTTTTGCCTCGGGCTTAAGCCTTAGGCGGTTTACCGTTCCTTTGAATGCCCCTCATTCCATGTTGTGCCGACAAAGGTGAGCTCCTTGAGGATGTCATCGTAATCTCTCGATATGAGGTTGTCAACGAACTCCTTGTGTTCATCTTTCGGAATGGTTAGCCCATAGAAGAGGTTGATGGAGTCGGGATCAACCGAGATAGCCTTGTCGTAGACAAACACATAAGGTGTTGTTTGGGTTGGGAGAGTGGGCATAGAATTCCCGAACCCAACTAACATTGCTCGACTTTGGTTGGTGGCAAAGGATTTGCTATTTTTCTGCTCCACTACCCGGAAGACGAACGGTTCCAAATCGAAATCTTGGTGTGATGTGGTGTAGAAAAACCCTAGCTCTTCCAAGACCTTTCGGTGGGCAAACTTTGCCAAGAATCTTGTCTTTATTGTCGGCGTGTCATATCTCTTGAAGGACGGCTCTTGGCTTGTTTCGTGGTGCTCCATTGCTTTGAGTTTCATGGCCATGGTGGGTTTGTAGTGTTGTGAGAATCGGGTATCTAGAGAAAATAGAAGAAAAAAAATTAAGAGTTTAAGTGAAAGAGAAAATAGAAGAAGAAGATTGTGATGGTTGAGTGTAATGGGAAGGGGTATTAAATAGGGAGTTTTTTCATGATTACTAATTTGAAATCCTTGATGACATGATTTGAGTGGGCGGCAAGTTATGTATAGGGAATGTGGAGAGTCGGGCGGCTAGGGGTAGTGGTTAGGCGGGATTTTTTGGGTGAAAATTTTGGTTTTGAATCCCTAAAAATCAGCCCTATATCCCTAAAAACTATCCTTTTTATCCCTAAAAAATTGGCCCGTGATCCTTCTTCTTTAGGTGAGACTTCAATCTTCTTTCCAATTCTTCTTCAAGTTGAACTCTTTTCCTAAAAGCATGCATAAAGTAAAACAATATTAAAAATAAAAAGAAAAATAATGGGAATTAAACTTAAAACGAACTCTTATCCTAAAAAATATGGAAAAACAAAACCAAAAATTGAAAATACTAAAGGAGGGCATGATTATGCATCTCCTAAAGTGATCACTTCTTTGTCGCACATGATATGGGTGTCGGAGTAGTGTTTTAATCTTTGTCCATTAACTTTAAATTCATGGCCATCTTTTATGGACTTAATTATTACGACACCATGGGAGAATGATTTGACAACTTCAAAAGGCCCATACCATCTTGATCGCAATTTTCTCGAAAAGAGTTTTAATCGAGAATTAAAGAGGAGTAATTGCCTGGGCAAGAATTGCCGCGTCAATAGCTTCTTGTCATGCCAACGCTTGATTTTCTCCTTGTATATTCTTGCATTGTCGTAAGCTAAGGCACGAAACTCCTCTATCTCATTAAGGTCCAATAGTCATTTTTGTCCAGCACTCTCCCAATCTATATTCACAGTTTTGATTACCCAGTACGCCTTATGTTTGATTTCCACCGGTAGATGACAACTTTTTTTGTAGACAAGTCGAAAGGGGGACATGCCTAATGGTGTTTTAAATGTTGTTCGATATGCCCAAAGTGCAGCATCAAGTCGAAGAGACCAATCCTTGAGAGAGGGGTTGACTACTTTCTCAAGGATATTTTTAAACTCCCAGTTAGAAATCTCAGCTTGCCCATTTTTTGTGGGTGATATGCCATGGCAATTTTGTGTGACACTTTAAATCTTTGCAACACCTTGGCACTTAGCTTGTTATCGAAGTGTTTGCCTTCATCGTTGATGATTGCTCTCGGCATTCCAAACCGTGTGAATATGTTTTTCTGAAAGAATTTTGGCACGGTTTTGGAATCATTGTTTGGAGTTGCTATCACCTCGACCCACTTGGATACATAGTAAAAGGCAAGAAGGATGTAGAGATTCCCACACGAGGACAGAAAAGATCCCATGAAATCATTTCCCCAAATATCGAATAGTTCAACTTCAAGGATGTTTTGCAAGGGCATCTCGTGTCGCCATGAAATATTGCATGTTCGTTGACAACGATCGCATTGTTTGTAGAACTTTTGGGCATCTTTATAAAGCACGGGCCAATATAATCATGATTGTAAGATTTTGGCCGTGGTTCGTGTCCCTCCAATATGTCCTCCATAAGGTGAAGAATGGCATTGCTCGAGCACATTTTGTTGTTCTTCATTCGGGATGCACCTTCTTATAACCTGATCTGCACATTATTTAAACAAAAGAGGCTCTTCCCGATAATAATGCTTAGCATCATGTCGGAACCGCTTCTTCCCTTGGTGAGTAAGGTTATAAGGTAATATACCACTAACTAAGAAATTCACAAGATCGACATACCATGGTGTTGTTAAAGATAGTGTTGTAGTTGTTGTTGAGGGCATTGCCGCGACAATCCTTATTGCCATAACTGGTGCAGTATCGGTTGAGGTTGCCCAGGCAATGAGTAACTGCTCATCTAGGAATGCTTCTTGGATTTCTGTTTGTGTGTCTTTGTCTCCTTATTCCAGTCGTGACAAATGATCGACAAGTTGGTTCTCAATACCTTTCATGTCCTTAATTTCAATGTCAAACTCTTGTAAAAGTAAAATCCAACGAATTAAATGATGTTTGACATCTTTCTTGGAAAAGAGGTACTTAATTTTTGAATGGTTAATGTGAAAAATTACCTTGGTTCCAATCAGGTATGAATGAAATTTATCAAAAGCAAACACTACGGCTAGTAACTCTTTCTCGGTGGTGGTGTAGTTTATTTACGCCTCATTAAGAGTTTTACTAGTGTAGTAGATCACATGAAAGATCTTACGTGCTCGTTGGCCTAGGACTGCTCCTGTCGCAGAGTCACTTTCATCGCACATAAGTTCAAAGGGCAATGTCCAATCTGGTGGAACCACTATTGGTGTGGTTACAAGTTTCTGTTTCAGGGTCATGAATGCTTTGATGCATGAGTTATTGAAGTCAAAAGCTCTATCTTGTTCAAGCAAGTTACACAAAGGTTTAGTGATTTTAGAAAAAAATTTCTATAAACCTTCTATAAAAAACATGCATGTCCCAAGAAGCTCTGAATTCCCTTGACTGAAGTTGGTGGTGGCAATTTCTCGATCCCATCCACTTTTGCTTTGTCGACTTCAATCCCCTTAGATGAGATTTTGTAGCATAGAACTATGCCTTGATCCACCATAAAGTTACACTTCTCCCAATTTAGGACCAAGTCAGATTCCTCGCATCTTTCAAGTACCTTCTCCAAATTGCCTAGGCAATTGTTGAAATCATCTCCAAATACCGAGAAATTGTCCATGAAGATTTCCAGGAAATATTCTACCATGTCGGGGAAAATTTCCATCATGCATCATTGGAAGGTTGCTGGGGCATTACATAATCTGTATGGCATCCTTTGAAAGGCATAAGTGCCATATGGGCATGTGAACGTGGCCTTTTCTTGGTCTTCCGGTGCTAGGGCAATTTGGTTATAACCTGAATAACTATCAAGAAAACAATAAAAGGGTTTACCTGTAAAATGGCCAAGCATTTGATCAATAAAGGGTAACGGAAAGTGATCTTTCCTAGTAGCTATATTCAACTTACGGTAATCCATGCAAACCCTCCATCTGGTCACAGTCCTTGATGGGATCAGTTCATTGTTTTTATTACTTACCACGGTTATACCTCCCTTTTACGGTACACATTGTACCAGACTTACCCATGTATTGTCAAAGATAGGATAGATGATACCGACATCAGACCATTTGATGATTTCCTTCCTTACAACCTCTTTCATGACTCGGTTAAGCCTCCTTTGCGCCTCAATGGTTGGTTTATGATTATTCTCTAAGAGGATTTTGTGCATGCAAGCCGCTGGACTAATTCCCTTCAAATCGGCAATTGTCTATCCTATTGCCCTTTTGTGCAGCTTTAGTGTGTCGATCAATCTTTGCTTCTGTTCAAGCTACAACTTAGAGGAGATGATTACGGGGCAATGTGTTATTGGTTCCCAAATAAACATATTTCAATTGCCCTGGCAGTGGTTTTAATTAAAGAATAGGAGGTTTCTTGATAGAAGGTTTTTTGAGTCTTCTTTCTTCCCTTGAGTAATCTAGTGGTTCGAAATACTTACCTGGACGCCTTGCTATCCAATTGGCTTCATCTTGTTCATCTCCGTCCGGTCCTTCATGCTCTTCAAGGTTAAGGCATTCGTCAAAATAATTGCCGAGGCATTTGTCACAACAATTCCTCAGGCAATTGTCAAGGCATTCTTTCTCCACAACAAGATTGAACTCGGTTGTGGCGTAGATGACTTCACACTCTTCTGGGCCATTGGCTTGCTTAAGGGTATGGAAAATATTCAACTTGATTTGCTGATCATTTAATCTCATGGTGAGTTCTCCTCTATCAACGTCGATCAAGGTCCTTCCCGTAGCTAGGAATGGCCTCCCAAGGATAATAGGTGCGAACTCATCTGCTTCACAATCCAAAACAATAAAGTCAGCAGGGAAAATAAACTTATCAACTCTTACTAGGATATCCTCAAATTTTCCTTCTGGATGAACATAAGATCTATCAGCAAGCTGCAACATCACTGTAGTAGGTCTCGCCTTCCCTATTCCCAATCGTTGAAAGACTTATTTCGGCATAAGGTTTATGCTTGCTCCAAGATCGCATAATGCCTTCCCGACATAGTGATTCCCTATCGCATATGGTATGGTTTAACTGTCGGGATCTTTAAGCTTATGTGGCATTCGGCTGTGCAGCATGGCCATACATCCTTCGTTTGTAGCAACAGTTTCAAATTCTCCTATTCTTGTTCTCTTAGTGATAATGTCTTTAAAGGACTTGGCGTCGTTCGATTGCTTCTACCAAGAGCAAGTTGATGTGGACTTGCTTCAAGATGTCGAGAAACTTCTTGAATTGGTATTCTTGTTTCTGCCATTTCAACCTTTGTGAGAACGGTGGTGGAAGTTGAATGTCATCAATCCGTTCCTTGCATGGGAATTTGATTTGAGGCATTGAATCATGACTTTCAGAAGCCTTCTTGTTTTCTGCGGTATCTTCTTCGGGTATTGCCAAGGCATTGTCACCGGGCATTGCCGAGGCAATCGGCTCCTTTGATTTTGTCTCCTCTGTTTCATGAACTCAGGGTCCTTGAGTTGTTTATCGCTTAGTTTGGTAATTGCCTTGCATTGCTCATGAGTTGTTCCCCTTGTGGCCTCAGTTTCGCTAGGCAAACCACCCATAGTCTCGAATTCAGGATTTGTGCGAATTGCCCAACTTGAGTTTCCAATGATTTCAAAGTTGCTTCATGATTCTGCATTCTCATCGCAATCCCGTAAATAAAAGCATCATATTTTTTATGAATTTATCAGTGTTAGCCATATATGCACTAGTTTGTGACATGAAAGCATTTAAAGAGTTTTCCAAAGAACTGGATGATATTGATTATTGTTGCGGCATCGTTTACCGTGGCATGTTCTGTTGGAATCCCAGTGCTTGAGCATTCTGATTGTTCTGATTGAGGGCATTGTTGGGATTGCTCCATACGAAATTTGGATGGTTCTTCTAGGCTGGTGTGACAACTCTTGGGTTTAGTTAACCCTGGTCATACATCAATGCAAAACAAAATTTAGTTAACCCTTTAGAAACTGAACAATAAAAAGTAAAAATAAAAGTGCAACAAAAAAACAAAGTCTTTATTGCCAATCCCCAGCAATGGCACCAAAAACTTGTTGTGTGATTCGAGTGCTTCGCAATTTGTGCAAGTATACACGTCACAAGTTATAGTATAGAAAGATATTGTCTCCACAGGGATTGATGCCTGTAAAGTGTCCATAAGTTCTCTATTTTGTGCACATTCCATCTCACATTATTGTAGTTTTAAACAAATTTTACGCATAATTAGGATCGTGCATTGTATTTTACAATATTCTTTACTTTGCCATGCTTTTTATTGATTATTTGTTATTTTGTAAGGAAAAGGTACTACTTTAGTTTACTTTTAGTTTCAGGTACTAGAAGCTAGTAGAAGGAGAGAGGAGCTGAGGACATGATGTTGAGGCAGCAGACCAAGGAGCTGTACTGATACAGTTTCAGACAGAGACAACAGCTGCCCAGTAGCTGCCGCCGTCATACATGCCGCCCATGACAGCAAGCTGAGGAATTCGAGAATTGAAGTACGATCAGTAGAGCAGAAAATCCTGATTCTAACAATGACATCCACTTAATTTTTTGATGCCTCTAGCTGTGGGCAGAGCCGCCGAAGGAGGAGAACAAGCTAACTTGCTGATCAAGGCAACGTGAAGGAGTCCACATTCAACTCAAAGGATCCTGAACCAAGCCGCCAAGAACAACTATAAACCTCCTTATTATCCTATTCTTGAATCCAATGCTCTATGTCTAATTATCTTATTTTTAAGTTTCAATTTTCATCCAAACCATCTCACACATGGCATCCGCATCCCAATCCAAACCCACCTTCCAACGCTTCTTCTCTTGTGATGATGAAAAGAGATACAAAACTCAGTTTGCCAAGCAGGCCTTTTGGGAGGAACAAGGGTTCAATTACACAAAGCAGACAGGGGACCTTGGCCTAGAGCCCGCCCTGTTCGAAAAGATACACAGCAAGGGTTGGGAGATGTTCGCACGAAAGCCGGAGGCAGAAAACATCACATTGGTCAGAGAGTTCTATGCTCACAACCCCCGCTCTGAGCTGACGTTCGTGTTTGTTCGAGGGGAACCAGTCAAGCTAAACGCCACCGTCATCAACAACTTCTACGACCTAGAGATGGAAGACAACCCTCACGAAGAATGGAGGCAATCACTAACGGCTGCGGATTACGACAAGATAAAGGTCAAGATGTGCGAGCACAACACGATGTGGTTGGCAGGAAAACATGGAGGCTCAGTGCAACGCCGCCGACTGCTGCCCGAGCCAATGCTTTGGAACACGTTTATTAAATGGCGTATGCTGCCCACCTCCCACAACTCCACCGTTGACAGGCCGCGCCTAGCCCTCATCCATATCATCATGGTGAACCGGCCCATCAACGTAGGGGAAATCATATGCAAGGAGATCCAAAGCTGCTTTCTCAAGTCCAAGGGCTGGCTGTACTTCCCGTCTCTCATCACCAGCTTATGTGCCAACTTCAATGTGCCCTTCGATCCAGAAGATGAGATGACAGCTGCCAAGGAGGGTTGGACCCAAAAAGTTCGCCTGCAGATGATGCAGACCCAAGAGACAGATACCATCACGCCCAGCCAGCCCTCTACTGCCCAGCCAGCCACACTAGCCGCCCCAGGCAGTACTAAAGCTGCCCAGACCAGTGAAGTCATTGCTCTGCTACACACACTCATCGACAACAACAAACGGATCGAGCAGTAGCAGTTGACGTTCATGAAGTACGTAGGGGAGGTCCAAGAGGAATTTGTGGCCTATCTCCTTCAGAAATTTCCCAAAGAAGGTGTTGAGTGTGTAAAAGTTCTATTATTTACACCCTTTTTAACCCATATTTCTGCTGCATTCAAGCATCATTGCATTGCATTTAGGTCAGTTTACAGTAAAACATCACAAATATATTAAAGGCACGGATTCTACTAAAAGATGGCTGATTTTGCAGGTTGTTGCCATAGTTGACGGAGAAGGCGGGTGCAGGGCAGAGAAGCAGAAGAGCTGAACTGGACAAGCAGACGATGAGGACGATGCTGCCACGGATCTGCCGTGACAGCAAGGTGACAGCAGCCTTATGAAGAGGAAAAGCAAAGTGGACCTCGATAGATAGAGAAAAATCTGCTCGTTTGTCGTGTGAAAACCAAATAATTTTCCAAGCCCCGGATCAAAAGACATGTCAAGCCAAAGCTCAAGGAGAGGAAATCCCTAGAAACAAGGATGGCGGCTGAAAAGTAGGATACTTGAAGATTAAGTCTTTATTAAAATCTTACTTTTAATTAAAGTTGTAATCCTTGTTAAATTAGAATACTTGAGCCCAAAGCTTATATAAGGGCATAGATTTTAACCTAGGAGACATCTTCCCCATAACCGATAACCCAAAACCCCTCCGCCGTTTACCCGCCGTCGTTATGTTCTAAAAAACCCCTAGGGCCACGGGTTGTTTTGTAAAGTAGTTGCAAGGGTTGTTTTGTTTTAGGATTTTCCAAGTTCAATAAAATAAACTTCAAGTTCTCTTATTTTGGTTTTAATATCTTGCAAGAGCATCGGGAGAGCATTGTGAGGTTATCTATTTACTTAGCATCGGGAGAGTTAAGTATACGAAAGAAATAAGGGCAAGTTCTCTAGTTTATAGTTAAACTATCTCGTGCCTAGGGATAGGGCGAGGTTAAGTGGCTAAGGAAGAATTCATACACATCGGTGTTCATCCTTCGATTCACGCCGGGAGGTATCATCAAAGACGTGATCATCGACAGACTTGGACCTAGGGATAGGCCAAGGCAGATCTGGGATTCTTGCCAAACTTGGAGTACGGAGTTGGTGTGTTCGCTGCCGCGACAGCTAACGGACAGCCGTCGCGACAGGTGCTGTCGGCGACGGGCGCGACGACAAAACTGGATTTCCTAAGCTTTGCAATACCTGCACTACTGAGCAATTCAATACCAGCCCATTCTCTCTATCTTGATATCTCAATTCTTTTATTTACGTTTTCTTTAATATTTTCGTGACAACTTTCTCAACTATTTCATTTACCTTCGTGCAGTGAATTAAGGTGAAGTCATTAGCCCAATCCCTGTGGAGACGATAACCGATACTTCGTATCACTTTACTACTTGCGTCGTGTACACTTGCACTACAATTGCGATAGACTTTTTTACACGCAACAAGTTTTTGGTGCCGCTGCCGGGGATTGGCAACATAACTCTACCTTTCTTTTATTGCACTTTTTGTTTTTATTTTTGTTTTTATTTTTCTGTTTTTCGTTGGTGCTTTCAACTCTTGTTTTTCACGAGGTTTTCTTGTTTATGTGCAGATCGATAAGAGGTGAAGATCCTGAGTATCCATTAGATCCAGAAGTTGAACGTTCCTTCAATCTCAAGAAACAACTTCGTCACCTTTTAGCCAGGAACGAATACCTCGAAGAACAGCTAGAGAAGATGGCTCATAACCCACCTGCAGGCAGTGGCATACCACCCGTCGGCGATATTAACCCGCCTGTTGGCGACCCGCCCGCAGCAGCCGGACGACGGTCCTGCCGTGACTACATGTTGAACGATCATGTAGAGTTGGAAACCACGCTGCCGGATATTGATGTTGACAACTTCGAGCTTAAGCCTGTCATGTTTAGTATGATCAACAATGCCGGGCAGTTTAGTGGTGCTGTGACAGAGGATGCTAGGGAGCATCTCAAAACGTTCCAGGAAATATGTGGTTCGTTTAGACTGCCAGGAGTAAATCCGGAGATACTGAGGCTTCGGTTATTTCCTCATTCGTTGAGGGACAGAGCTAAAACTTGGTGGAATAAACTTACGCCGGGTTCAATTAGAACTTGGGCAGATTTATCTCGTGAATTTTTATCTCGTTTTAATCCTTCGCATTTATCTGAGCGATTACGTAACGAAATTGCTACTTTTCAACAGGAAGATGACGAGCCGATGCACGAGGCCTGGGACAGATTTACTACTCTTCTACGGAACTGCCCAATGCATGGATTCCCCGTCTGGAATCATGTTACAAAGTTCTATAATGCTGTCAATTTACAAACTCGCATCCGAATTGATTCAGCAGCAAATGGACTCTTATTGGATAAAGATCCGGACGAGGCATTGCAAGTTTTGAAAAATCTAGCCAAGAATGAGGAGCAGTTTCCGACTGCAAGAAGAGGGAGTAAACAGGTACTTGCTGTCAAGGATTATGAGGCCGACAGCACGATGAAATCACAGGTAGCATTCCTTACTAAAGCAATGAAAAGGTTATTGAATGATGATGGACTACAAGGATTTGCTATTGAGGAAGTATGTGATATCTGTAAGGGAAATCATAGTCGGGATGAGTGCCCAATACAAGTAGAAGAGGGAAAATATGTTGGAAACTACAAGCCAAATTACAATTCCAACAACTATAATCCCAATTGGAGGAAGGATCCTAAGTTTTCCTGGAGTAACCCTAATAATGCCCTGAATTCGCAAGCACAAAATCAGAATCAGGGAGGACCTAGATTGTCAAGAAGACGGAGAACTTCATGGATAAAACGGAGATGGGGATGACGAATCATGAAGCTACTTTGAAATCTCTAGAGACACAAATGGGTCAGGTGTCCCAACATATTAAGCCGAGGCAGAATTGAGGATTTCCTAGCAATACTGAAAATGCCAGACCACCCACACGTGAGCAGTGTAAGGCGATTACTACTAGGAGTGGGAAGAAACTACCAGGGACAGAAAAAGAAGCTGAAACAGAAAAGGATCCAGCCTTGGATAAACCTGCCGAGGAAGCTGCCCCGACAGGTGATAAACAGACTGCTGCCGATGAGCCTGTCACGACAGCAGAAGCGATAGAGGAGAAAAAAGATGATTATCGTCCTCAGATTCGCATGCAGTGGGAAGGACGTATTGCTGATTACCGTCCTCCGCCACCTTTCCCCAACGGATACAGCAAGCTAAGAAAGAATCTCAACTTAAAAAGATTTATGATATTTTTAAGCAGGTTCATATTAACATTCCGTTGTTAGATGTCATTAGGGAGATGCCCGGTTATGCTAAATTTCTCAAGGATGTCATGTCGAAGAAATCAAAACTTGGGGAATTTGAAACGGTAAAGATGACAGAAGGTTGCATGAGTATTCTTCATCGGCAGCCACCCCAGAAAAAGAAGGATCCGGGGAGCTTCATCATACCTTGCGTAATCGGAAATAAATTCATGGGTAAGGCACTTTGTGATCTTGGTGCTAGTGTTAATTTAATGCCCAAATCTGTTTTTCAGAAATTAGGTATCGGAAAGGCGCGGCCCACGACAGTAACTCTGTAGCTGGCAGACCGCTCTTATGTTCATCGAGAAGGAAAAATCGAAGATATTTTGGTAAGAGTGGATAAATTTATTTTTCCTGTTGACTTTCTTGTTTTAGATTGTAAGGCAGATGAAAACGCACCAATCATCCTTGGGCGACCCTTCTTAGCCACGGGAAGATCACTGATTGATGTGGAGAAAGGAGAACTCACCATGCGCGTGAACGATCAAGAGATTAAGTTGAATGTTCTCCAAGCAATGAAACATGCTGATGTGGACAAGGAATGCAAGGCTATCACTGATGTTACCCTTGGTCAACCCTGCATCAGGTCGGGCTGTCACGATATTAAATTTGGTCACTGCCGCGGTAGCCACCTACAGGCCTGTCACGACAGCAACGACGACAGCAACTCCTCTGAACCCGATACATCTGATACTGAAGATCAGGGGGAGGTAAACTGGATAGGCAATCGTCCAGGTAAGTTATTCGAACCTTTGAATTATACTTCGTATAACCATTTAATCCAAAAGCCATCTACTGTTGAACCACCTACCTTAGAACTGAAGCCCCTGCCAGGGCAGCTAAAATATGTTTTTCTTGGTTCAAATGACACACTGCCCGTAATCATCTCTTCTAAGCTGCCGCAGGAACAGGAACGACAGCTCATCGGCATGTTACGGCAGCATAAAAAGGCAATTGGATGGACGATCGCTGACATTCAAGGCATTAGTTCGGCGTTATGCATGCACAAAATCCTTCTAGAGGAAGATCATAAGCCGACTATAGATGCCCAAAGGCGGCTTAATCATGCGATGAAAGAGGTGGTTCGTAAAGAGATAATCAAATGGTTAGATGCTGGTATTATTTACGCCATCTCCGACATCAAATGGGTGAGCCCGGTGCAATGTGTTCCCAAGAAAGGAGGAATGACCGTAGTGACCAATGAAAACAATGAGTTAATCCCAACCAGGACTGTGAACGGTTGGAGGGTTTGTATGGACTATCGGAAGCTTAACAAAGCTACCCGAAAGGACCACTTTCCTTTACCCTTTATTGATCAAATGCTTGATAGATTAGCGGGTAAACCTTACTATTGTTTTCTTGATGGTTATTCAGGTTATAATCAAATTGCTATCGCACCGGAGGATCAAGAAAAAACGACTTTCACATGCCCCTACGGAACGTATGCTTTTAGGAGGATGCCGTTTGGACTATGTAATGCACCAGCCATGTAACGCCCCGGTTTTGGGCTTGGAAGTCTTGGGCGTTGACCGGTTGGTCAAAGTGCTGTTCGAATCGTAAGGGGTTAAATTAGGAAAGCCTAGTTCGGGTTGCATTAAAAATATGAAAAATGTTCTAAAATCATCTTTTAATATAATTAAGTGAACTGTGAAATCAATTTTGGAAAATGAGTTTTGGAAGGGTGACATTTTGGCTAGTGACCAAAATGTAATTTTTGAAAGTTTGGTGGCTGTTTTATAAAGGGTTGAAACTTTGAATCTTTAAGGAGCTATTAATCCAAAGGTGATTTCTCCAGATTTTTCTAAGGTTTTATAAGCCAATTATCTGATTTTAAAGATAACAAAAAGGAGGGAAAACTCATTTTAGTCATTTTCTCAACTAACTTCCCATTTTCTTTCTCTCTTTTTTCTCTCAACCCAAACACTCCATTTCCAGAGTTTCAATTCTGATTTTCTCACCTAAATTCCTCCTTTCAACTCTCATTTGAATCCTAATCATTGTATCTTCAAAACCTCTTCAATTTCTACAAGTTTCAACAAGCATTTTGGTTCCAAAAAGTGGAGAAATACAAGTTTGGAGGTAAGAACGCCCTTCTCCTCTGAACTTCAAGTTCTTTAATGAAATTCCTAAGTTTTCAATCCTAATTTGATGTTTAATTAAAGGCTTTTAAGTTGATTTATGGATCTTGGCTAATTATGCAAGATTTTGATGATTTCACATGATTTTCGTTAGATCTGTTAGATCTGTGATTTGAGAGGTGTTTTTGATGTTAAATGATCTCTAAATTGAAAAGGAAATGAGTCTTGATTGATGCAATCCCGGATAGGTTGAGTTTCCTAAGTTTAGCTTGTGTTTTAAGGTAGTTTTTGTGGTGATCTTGGTGATCTGATGTTGCTGGAGGTATAAGGATGTTGTTAGGTTGTTTTTAGATGTTCTTTGATGTTAATGGAAGTGTGGTTTTGCTGGTTAATGGCTGGGCTTTGTTTAGAAGTGTTTCGGATGCATTTTCGGTTGTGTTTGGTGGCCGAAAATGGAGGTTGAGTGTGAGCAGCGAGTTTAGGTGCTTTCATTGAAGCAATTAATGCATGATGATGCATTAATCCTCTGCTTTGATGTGTTGAAACAGGGGAGGCATCCTTGGATCCAAGAATTGTTGATCCGGAGGCTTGATTTTGGTGCTTTGGCTTGAAGCAAAGTGGAAATCGGTGAGTGGATTTGTGAAAATGGTTTTCGGCTTTGAAACCAAGGTTTTGGGGGCTTAGTTTAAGTCTAAACAACTTTGCTAAGCTCAAGTGTAAGTTTTCGGATTTCTCTCTAAGTGGTGGCTATGTTTTGGTGTGATGCAAAATGATGATTTGCATGTTTTGATTACTGTTTTGGAAAGCATGTTTTAGCATGTTAATTGCTGATGTTTTAGCATGATAATTGCTGATGTTTAAAGCCATGTATTGAAGGTAACTCTAGGTAGGAGTTCCTTGTTTTTATACATTGATTAAATGTGGATTTGATGCTTAGAAATGCATGATGAAATGGCTTGGTTTAATGCTTTAAAACAGTGGATTATGTGATGTATAATATGTATATTGGCAAGTGATGTTTTGTAAAAGTGAAGGTCACTAAGGTGGTTAAAAGTCCTTGAGTGAGCCTTGTTACTTAAGATCATCAAGGTGGTTAAAAGTCCTTGGATGAATCTTGTTGCGGACACTAAGGTGGTTAAAAGTCCTTAGGTGCTCCTTTCCATGGTGTCTAAAAGTCCATGGGGCCAAGGTGTTTAAAAGTCCTTGGGGCCAAGGTGTTTAAAAGTCCTTGGGGTGATTCAAGCATTGGACACAAAGGTGGTTAAAAGTCCTTGTGTGGTCCTTATTCATGGTGTTTAAAAGTCAATGGCCAAGGTGTTTAAAAGTCCTTGGGGCCAAGGTGTTTAAAAGTCCTTGGGGAAAGTTATTGAACTTGTTTTATAAATGAAATGTATCACTTGAGCCAATATGACATGTTGAATATATTGAGATGCATGAGATGCATGTTTTAATGATTATGTTGAAGCGTGAGATGCTTGTTTAAATGAATGTGAAGCATGGAATTGCTTGAATGAAAGTATGCTTTGAGCATGTACAACGGTTGACTAAAAGCATGATTTATAAATGGTTTTGAATTGCATTATTGAATGGTTTTAAATGAGCACTCCTCACTAAGCTTTGGCTTACGCTCTCTCGTTTTCTTGATTCAATAATGCAGAGCATTAGAGTACATTGAGGGGCAGCAAGAGGAGGCAAGCAATCAAGTTCAAGTAAAGCTCAATGTATGAAGGTTTTATAAGTTCTTTTAGCTTTTGGTTGAATTGGCAATGGGGGACCAATGTGTATGTTTTGGGAGGTGTTTGAGACTCCCTGAGTTTGTTAAATGTTGTATGAATTGCTGGTTTTTGGATTGGATTCCTATTGCTTGCTTATGAAGGTTTATGCATGAATGGTAGCTTAAGTAGGAAGCATGTCACCTAAGTTGGGGCTTTTCATATGTGTTGTTTAAATGCTGAATTGGTGATGCAATTATGGTTCTTGCATGTTGTATGATTAAGTGGTATGGTTTGGTGATGTTAATTTGGAGTTTGAAGCATGATTGTTGTGGTTTTTGAGTCGAAATCAGGCAGGGGTATCGGTACTCGGGCTTGCGTATCGATACGCCTGAGCCAAATATGCTCATTCCTGCCCAGGCGTATCGGTACGGTTGAACAGGTACCGATACCGTATGAAGACCGTATCGATACGGGGGAACTCGTATCGATACCGTTGCTGAAGTTTGGTTACTGCCTTCCCCGCGTATCGATACGACACGTGGCGTATCGATACCAGACCGTTAAAATTCAGTTAAAAGTATCTTAATATGTTTTGGTTGGTTTACGTTTTGGTCCTGAATCTTGTTTGATCAATTGAATGAGTTTGAGAAGTCCTTTTGAGCTAAAATTTCGCAGGGAAGCATGAAACCTGACTAATTTCAAGATGGTAACTTTAATTTGGGTTAAGTCCCTTAATTTATCAGAATTTACAATTTGGTCCCTAAAGTTGTAATTTGCTCAATTGGGTCCCTGTTTGATCTCTGATGTTTGTGATCTTTGAGCATGTTGTTTGTATGATCACAAGTAGGGTTAATGTGCATCTAGATAAGATTAAAAAGAAAAAAAAGGGTCGTTAATCAAGGTTGACTTTCGGGTTGACTTTGGTTTTCCCCGTGTGACTTTCTTAATTCGGGTCAATCGTCTAGACCGGGTTAAGGGGATTACATTTGGTGGTATCAGAGCTGAGTTCTCGAGTAATTGGGAATGTTTGTATGCATGATTGAAGCATGGTTTGGCTTGTATGCTTGTTGTATGAAAGCATGTTCAGTGATTTGAGATGATGATGTTTTTGAGATGTATGTTGTGATGATGCATGATGAGGGTACCGATTGCCAAACAAAAGCTAAAGAGATGATGTTGTTTTGGAAAGAAATTGAGCTTGAATACTTGGAATTGCTTACCTTGCTGGTCCTGACTTGTTTTATTTTGTATTGTTATGCATGGTAAAAGTATGGCACCACGTAGAGAGTTAAGGAGTAGCGTGAGAGCTACGACCCCGGAGGGGAATGTGAATGAGGAGAATACGGGTAGTGCTGTGTTACCTCCTCCTCCACCTGGTGGTGGTGGTGCGGAGAGGGAAAGAGCTGGAGCTGAGGCAGCTGGTGCTAGAGCTGCAGGACCTGAGGTTGGTCAGGGGCAAGCTATGCCTGACATGTCGATGCTGGTGCAAGCTATTGCGGGTGCTTTTCGAGCAGCGGTAGCTGGAGCTCAAGGAGCTGGGCATCAGGGAGATGCTGGAGCAAGATTACCCTTAGAGCGTTTGCGCAGTCTTGGTGGGGCTGAGTTTAGGGGTATGTCAGCTGAGAGGTCGGAAGCTTGGCTGGAGAGTACCAAGCGTGTCTTGGGACAGATGAGTTGCACTGATGTGCAAAAGCTGGGATGTGTGGTGTCTTTGCTGCAAGGTGATGCTTATACGTGGTGGACGACCACAATCTCCGGGATGGCTGATGCTGATGTTACTTGGACGTTCTTTCAGAACGCGTTTAAAAGGAGATATCTGGGAGTAAGATATCTGGATGAGAAAAAGCGTGAATTCATGTCTCTTACCCAAGGGAGCATGAGTGTGGCTGAGTATGAAGTACAGTTTGTACGTCTCAGTCAGTATGCACCGGAGCTGATACCTGATGAGCGAGAGAGGTGCGAGAGGTTCCGTTATGGCTTGGTGACGGAAGTTAAGACCTATATGTTGGCTGCTGAGTATAATGATTTTGATGTGTTGGTTAGTCGGTCCAAGGACATAGAGATGAATCTGAGTTTGTCTGCGAAAAGTGCTGGAGCTAGTTCTGGAAAGAGAGCTGCTGAGTATAGTTCCGGAGGTGGACGGAACAAGAGGGGACGCGATCAGAGGTTTCAGTCCTCAGCTAAAAGAGGTGGAGGTGCACCTGCTAGGGGTGGCAATGCTAGAGCTGACCCTAGTGCTTGTTGGATTTTCGGTTCCCGTGGTCACTTGAAACGTGACTGTCCTCGTGCTGGAAGGGAGGTGCAAGCTCCTGTTGTGGCAGCTGGTTATGAGTGCTGGAATTGTGGTTCTGCAGACCACTTGAGGCGAGATTGTCCGAGGTTGGCTGGTGGCCAAGAGCGTGCTCCTGTTGTTGCAGCACCGCAGAGGGGTCGTGGGCGCGGCCGTGGTAACTTTCAGAGGCGTGAGGAAGGTGGTCGCGGAGTAGCTCATGTTGTGGCTATTCAACCTGAGGGTGGAGGCCAAGCGAGGGTGTATGCTCAGCGCGAGGGAAGGAATGATGCTGATGTGATTGCATGTACCTTTACTTTGCAATCCTTGTCATTGCTTTCCTTGATTGATTCTGGATCTACGCATTCATACATTCTTCGTGAGCATGCTGAATTGCTTGGGTTGCCTGTTGAGTCTTTGGATGTTGGTGTTAGAGTCACTAGTTCTTTTGGTGAAACTGTTGTGACTCGTAAGCTTTATAGAAGGTGTCCTTTGGTTGTTCAAGAGCATGTCTTTCATGTTGATCTTATGGAGTTGCCCTTTTATGGTTTCGATGTGATCCTTGGTATGGATTGGCTTGCTGAGCATCGTGCTGTTGTGGATTGTGAAAATAAGCGGGTTTCGCTTAAGCTTGCGGATGATTATGAAGTGGTGGTGGTTGGTGAGAGTGTGAAGTTTCTTGCCAATGTTGTTTCTACCTTGGAGGCGAGTAGGATGTTGAGGCAAGGCTGTGAAGCTTTTCTAGCTTTTGTGATGAATCCTTGTTCTAAGGAGTTGAGGGTGCAGGATATCAGGGTTGTGAAGGAGTTCCCTGATGTTTTTCCTGAGGAGTTGCCTGGTTTACCTCCTAATCGCGAGGTGGAGTTTGGAATTGAGCTGTATGAGAATACAACTCCTGTGTCCATTACTCCCTATAGAATGGCACCTAAGGAGCTGAAGGATTTGAAGACGCAGTTGCAAGAGCTGCTTGATCGTGGTTTCATCCGGCCGAGTGTGTCGCCTTGGGGTGCTCCTGTCTTGTTTGTGAAGAAGAAAGATGGCACGATGAGGATGTGCATTGATTACCGTCAGCTGAACAAGTTGACTATCAAGAATCGGTATCCTTTGCCGAGGATTGATGATCTCTTTGATCAATTTCGGGGAGCTGCTGTGTTCTCTAAGATTGACTTGAGGTCAGGGTATTATCAGTTGAAGGTGAAGGATGTGGATGTGCCTAAGACAGCTTTCAGGACAAGGTATGGGCATTATGAGTTCCTTGTGATGCCGTTTGGTTTGACAAATGCTCCTGCTGCTTTTATGGATATGATGAATCGTGTTTTTCATGAATACATGGACAAGTTCGTTGTGGTGTTCATTGATGATATCCTTGTGTACTCGCGTACTGAGGAAGAGCACGAAGAGCATTTGAGGGTTGTGTTGCAAGCTTTGTTGGAGAATCAGCTTTATGCTAAGCTGAGCAAGTGTGAGTTCTGGCTTAGGGAGGTGGTGTTTCTTGGACATGTGGTCTCAGCTGAGGGGATTCGTGTTGATCCTCAGAAGATTGAAGCGGTGATGATTTGGAAAGTTCCTAAGTCTGTTCAGGAGGTTCGTAGTTTCCTTGGTTTGGCAGGATACTACCGAAGGTTTGTGGATGGTTTTTCCAAGATTGCTGCTCCTTTGACGAAGTTGTTGCAGAAAGATGTCAAGTATGAGTGGACGGAAGCGAGACAGCAGGCTTTTGAGAAGCTGAAAGTGGCTTTGACTCAAGCTCCTATCTTGATTCAGCCTGAATCAGGGAAAGAGTTTGTGGTCTACAGTGATGCATCTTATGTTGGGTTGGGGTGTGTGCTGATGCAAGAGGGTAAGGTTGTGGCTTATGCGTCGCGGCAGTTGAAGGTGCATGAGCGCAATTATCCTACGCATGATATTGAGCTGGCTGCGGTGGTTTTTGCTCTGAAGATCTGGAGGCATTATCTGTATGGTGAGAAGTGTACGGTGTACACGGATCATAAGAGTTTGAGGTATCTGATGTCTCAGAAGGAGTTGAATCTTAGGCAGCGGCGCTGGTTGGAGTTGCTCAAGGATTATGATCTGACGATAGAGTATCATCCTGGAAAGGCTAATGTTGTTGCGGATGCCTTGAGTAGGAAGGTAGCTGTTGAGCTGAGAGCTATGTTTGCTAGCTTGAGCATATCGCAGGATGGTGGTCTTGTTGCTGAGTTGCAAGTGAAACCATCGTTGGTTCAGTTGATCAAGGATAAGCAGTTGTTGGATGACTCCTTGGTGTCTCATGTTCAGGATATCGCGAAGGGTAGACCTTCGGATTTCTGCTTTAATGAGGATGGAGTGTTGTGTTTTGGTAGTCGGATAGTAGTGCCTGCTGATGCTGAGTTGAGGCGTGCTATTCTGGCTGAAGGTCATAGTAGTCCTTTTGCTATGCACCCTGGTAGTACTAAGATGTATCGTGATCTTCGTGACGAGTACTATTGGGTGGGTTTGAAGAAGGATGTTGCAGAGTTCGTGAGCAAGTGTTTGGTGTGTCAGCGAGTTAAGGCTGAACATCAGGTTCCTTCTGGTTTGTTGCAACCGTTGAAAATCCCTGAATGGAAGTGGGAGAGGGTTACCATGGATTTTGTATCTGGTTTACCTTTGTCTCCATCAAAGAAGAATTCTGCTTGGGTGATTGTGGATCGCTTGACGAAGTGTGCGCATTTCTTGCCTGTGCATACTACGTTTTCTTTGGATAAGTTGGCAGAGCTGTACATTGTTGAGGTTGTGAGGTTGCGTGGTGTGCCTAAGTCGATCGTGTCGGATAGGGATCCGAGGTTCACATCGCGTTTCTGGCAGTGTTTGCATCAAGCTCTGGGTACAAGGTTGCATTTCAGTACATCCTATCATCCTCAGTCGGATGGCCAGTCTGAGCGAGTTATTCAGATTTTGGAGGATATGTTGAGATGCTGCGTGATAGAGTTCCAAGGTTCTTGGGAGAAGCATCTGCCTTTGGTTGAGTTTGCTTATAACAACAGTTATCAGGCTAGTATACAGATGGCACCTTATGAGGCTCTGTACGGGAGGAAGTGTAGGACTCCTCTGTGTTGGGCTGAAACAGGTCAAAAGTTGGTTTTGATGCCTGCTTTGTTGAAAGGAACCACCGAGAAGGTGAAGCTCATTTGTGAGCGGTTGAAGGCTGCTTCTGACCGGCAGAAATCTTACGCGGATTTGAAGCGTAAGGAGATAGAGTACGCGGTGGGTGACCGTGTGTTCTTGAAGGTTTCGCCTTGGAAGAAGGTGATGAGGTTTGGCCGGAAGGGTAAGTTGAGCCCTAGGTACATTGGACCATACGAGGTGGTTGAGCGTGTGGGTCCTGTTGCGTACAAGTTGAGGCTACCTCAAGAGTTGGAGAAGATTCATGATGTGTTCCATGTTTCTATGCTCCGGAAGTATAGATCTGATCCTTCGCATGTGATGCCTGTTGAGGATGTGGTTTTGAATCTGGATTTGACCTATGATGAGGAACCGGTGAAGGTTCTGGATTCAGATAGCAAAGTTCTTCGTGGCAAGACCATTGAGTTGGTGAAGGTGCTGTGGAAGCATCGAGGTGTTGAGGAAGCCACGTGGGAGCGGAAGGAAGATATGCTGAAGCAGTTTCCTTATCTCTTTCCTTCAGGTAAAATTTCGAGGACGAAATTTCTTAAGGGGGGGAGAGTTGTAACGCCCCGGTTTTGGGCTTGGAAGTCTTGGGCGTTGACCGGTTGGTCAAAGTGCTGTTCGAATCGTAAGGGGTTAAATTAGGAAAGCCTAGTTCGGGTTGCATTAAAAATATGGAAAAATGTTCTAAAATCATCTTTTAATATAATTAAGTGAACTGTGAAATCAATTTTGGAAAATGAGTTTTGGAAGGGTGACATTTTGGCTAGTGACCAAAATGTAATTTTTGAAAGTTTGGTGGCTGTTTTATAAAGGGTTGAAACTTTGAATCTTTAAGGAGCTATTAATCCAAAGGTGATTTCTCCAGATTTTTCTAAGGTTTTATAAGCCAATTATCTGATTTTAAAGATAACAAAAAGGAGGGAAAACTCATTTTAGTCATTTTCTCAACTAACTTCCCATTTTCTTTCTCTCTTTTTTCTCTCAACCCAAACACTCCATTTCCAGAGTTTCAATTCTGATTTTCTCACCTAAATTCCTCCTTTCAACTCTCATTTGAATCCTAATCATTTTATCTTCAAAACCTCTTCAATTTCTACAAGTTTCAACAAGCATTTTGGTTCCAAAAAGTGGAGAAATACAAGTTTGGAGGTAAGAACGCCCTTCTCCTCTGAACTTCAAGTTCTTTAATGAAATTCCTAAGTTTTCAATCCTAATTTGATGTTTAATTAAAGGCTTTTAAGTTGATTTATGGATCTTGGCTAATTATGCAAGATTTTGATGATTTCACATGATTTTCGTTAGATCTGTTGGATCTGTGATTTGAGAGGTGTTTTTGATGTTAAATGATCTCTAAATTGAAAAGGAAATGAGTCTTGATTGATGCAATCCCGGATAGGTTGAGTTTCCTAAGTTTAGCTTGTGTTTTAAGGTAGTTTTTGTGGTGATCTTGGTGATCTGATGTTGCTGGAGGTATAAGGATGTTGTTAGGTTGTTTTTAGATGTTCTTTGATGTTAATGGAAGTGTGGTTTTGCTGGTTAATGGTTGGGCTTTGTTTAGAAGTGTTTCGGATGCATTTTCGGTTGTGTTTGGTGGCCGAAAATGGAGGTTGAGTGTGAGCAGCGAGTTTAGGTGCTTTCATTGAAGCAATTAATGCATGATGATGCATTAATCCTCTGCTTTGATGTGTTGAAACAGGGGAGGCATCCTTGGATCCAAGAATTGTTGATCCGGAGGCTTGATTTTGGTGCTTTGGCTTGAAGCAAAGTGGAAATCGGTGAGTGGATTTGTGAAAATGGTTTTCGGCTTTGAAACCAAGGTTTTGGGGGCTTAGTTTAAGTCTAAACAACTTTGCTAAGCTCAAGTGTAAGTTTTCGGATTTCTCTCTAAGTGGTGGCTATGTTTTGGTGTGATGCAAAATAATGATTTGCATGTTTTGATTACTGTTTTGGAAAGCATGTTTTAGCATGTTAATTGCTGATGTTTTAGCATGATAATTGCTGATGTTTAAAGCCATGTATTGAAGGTAACTCTAGGTAGGAGTTCCTTGTTTTTATACATTGATTAAATGTGGATTTGATGCTTAGAAATGCATGATGAAATGGCTTGGTTTAATGCTTTAAAACAGTGGATTATGTGATGTATAATATGTATATTGGCAAGTGATGTTTTGTAAAAGTGAAGGTCACTAAGGTGGTTAAAAGTCCTTGAGTGAGCCTTGTTACTTAAGATCATCAAGGTGGTTAAAAGTCCTTGGATGAATCTTGTTGCGGACACTAAGGTGGTTAAAAGTCCTTAGGTGCTCCTTTCCATGGTGTCTAAAAGTCCATGGGGCCAAGGTGTTTAAAAGTCCTTGGGGCCAAGGTGTTTAAAAGTCCATGGGGCCAAGGTGTTTAAAAGTCCTTGGGGCCAAGGTGTTTAAAAGTCCTTGGGGTGATTCAAGCATTGGACACAAAGGTGGTTAAAAGTCCTTGTGTGGTCCTTATTCATGGTGTTTAAAAGTCCATGGCCAAGGTGTTTAAAAGTCCTTGGGGCCAAGGTGTTTAAAAGTCCTTGGGGAAAGTTATTGAACTTGTTTTATAAATGAAATGTATCACTTGAGCCAATATGACATGTTGAATATATTGAGATGCATGAGATGCATGTTTTAATGATTATATTGAAGCGTGAGATGCTTGTTTAAATGAATGTGAAGCATGGAATTGCTTGAATGAAAGTATGCTTTGAGCATGTACAACGGTTGACTAAAAGCATGATTTATAAATGGTTTTGAATTGCATTATTGAATGGTTTTAAATGAGCACTCCTCACTAAGCTTTGGCTTACGCTCTCTCGTTTTCTTGATTCAATAATGCAGAGCATTAGAGTACATTGAGGGGCAGCAAGAGGAGGCAAGCAATCAAGTTCAAGTAAAGCTCAATGTATGAAGGTTTTATAAGTTCTTTTAGCTTTTGGTTGAATTGGCAATGGGGGACCAATGTGTATGTTTTGGGAGGTGTTTGAGACTCCCTGAGTTTGTTAAATGTTGTATGAATTGCTGGTTTTTGGATTGGATTCCTATTGCTTGCTTATGAAGGTTTATGCATGAATGGTAGCTTAAGTAGGAAGCATGACACCTAAGTTGGGGCTTTTCATATGTGTTGTTTAAATGCTGAATTGGTGATGCAATTATGGTTCTTGCATGTTGTATGATTAAGTGGTATGGCTTGGTGATGTTAATTTGGAGTTTGAAGCATGATTGTTGTGGTTTTTGAGTCGAAATCAGGCAGGGGTATCGGTACTCGGGCTTGCATATCGATACGCCTGAGCCAAATATGCTCATTCCTGCCCAGGCGTATCGGTACGGTTGAACAGGTACCGATACCGTATGAAGACCGTATCGATACGGGGGAACTCGTATCGATATCGTTGCTGAAGTTTGGTTACTGCCTTCCCCGCGTATCGATACGACACGTGGCGTATCGATACCAGACCGTTAAAATTCAGTTAAAAGTATCTTAATATGTTTTGGTTGGTTTACGTTTTGGTCCTGAATCTTGTTTGATCAATTGAATGAGTTTGAGAAGTCCTTTTGAGCTGAAATTTCGCAGGGAAGCATGAAACCTGACTAATTTCAAGATGGTAACTTTAATTTGGGTTAAGTCCCTTAATTTATCAGAATTTACAATTTGGTCCCTAAAGTTGTAATTTGCTCAATTGGGTCCCTGTTTGATCTCTGATGTTTGTGATCTTTGAGTATGTTGTTTGTATGATCACAAGTAGGGTTAATGTGCATCTAGATAAGATTAAAAAGAAAAAAAAAGGGTCGTTAATCAAGGTTGACTTTCGGGTTGACTTTGGTTTTCCCCGTGTGACTTTCTTAATTCGGGTCAATCGTCTAGACCGGGTTAAGGGGGTTACAAGCCACCTTTCAAAGGTGCATGATGGCCATATTCTCCGACATGGGGGAAGACTTCCTCGAGATTTTTATGGATGATTTTTCAGTCTTTGGAGACGATTTTGAGAGCTGCCTCGGCAATCTACAAAAGGTACTTGAAAGATGTGAAAAAGCAAATCTTGTTTTGAATTGGGAAAAATGTCATTTTATGGTGGATGAAGGGATAGTCCTTGGCCATAAGATTAGCTGCCGTGGGATAGAAGTCGACAGGGCCAAAATAGAAGTGATCGAGAAGCTGCCGCCGCCGACCACAGTCAAGGGCATTAGAAGTTTCTTAGGGCATGCTGGTTTTTATCGGAGATTTATTGCTAATTTTTCAAAAATCACCAAGCCCCTATGCCATCTTTTGGAGCAGAACCGACCCTTTGACTTTAATGATGAATGTACTGAAGCATTCAAGGTTCTGAAGGAAAAACTAGTAACAGCCCCCACAGTACAGCCACCAGACTGGACACAACCATTTAAGATTATGTGTGATGCTAGTGACTATGCTGTCGGGGCAGCACTTGGGCAGCGCAGAGATAAGTTATTTCATGTCATATACTATGCCAGCAAGACATTGAATGACGCCCAAGTAAATTACACCACCACAGAAAAGGAGATATTAGCTGTGGTATTCTCCATCGACAAGTTTCGTTCTTACATACTTGGGACGAAAGTAATAGTGCACACAGACCATTCTGCCCTGAAATATTTGTTCGCGAAAAAGGACGCAAAGCCTAGATTGATACGGTGGATCCTGCTATTGCAAGAATTCGACATTGAGATCAAGGATAAAAAAGGGACAGAAAATCAGGTGGCAGATCTCTTGTCAAGATTGGAGACGGGACAGAGTCTACCAATAGATGAGACACACATACTGGAGACCTTCCCAGATGAGCAGCTCTTTTCTGCCGCAATCACTGCCGCGACAGCCATGGCGGCAGGTAAGTCTTCTGAACTCCCATGGTATGCAGATTTCGTTAATTTTATAGTTAGCAGAATACTTCCTTATGATCTTAATTATCAAGCCAGGAAGAGGTTCCAAAATGATGTTAAGCATTATTATTGGGACGAACCTCTTCTTTTCAAAATGTGTGCAGATCAGGTTATAAGGAGGTGTGTACCACAAGAAGAGAAAGAAGACATTCTCCATCACTGCCATGCTTCACAGTATGGAGGACACTTAGGAGGCAATAAAATTGCTGCCAAGGTGCTGCAGTCAGGGTTCTACTTGTCGACACTGTATAAGGATGCACAGGACTTCTACAAGAACTGTGACAGGTGCCAGCGGACATGTAACATCTCGAGGAGAAACGAGATGCCACTGCAGAACATTCTAGAAGTCGAGATCTTCGATGTTTGGGGGATTGATTTTATGGGACCTTTTCCATCTTCATGTGGAAATCTATACATCCTCCTAGCAGTGGATTATGTCTCTAAGTGGGTTGAAGCTATCGCCACTCAAAACAATGATGCCAAGACGGTCCAAAAGTTTTTACACAAAAACATTTTTTCTAGATTTGTCATCCTTAAGGCGATTATCAGTGATGAGGGGAGACATTTTGACAATAGAGTTATTGCTGCCGCCTTGAAGAAATATGGTGTCAAGCATCGGATCGCAACAGCATACCACCCACAGACCAATGGACAAGCTGAGATATCTAGTAGGGAAGTTAAGAACATTCTTGAGAAGATGGTTAAGCCAACTAGGAAAGATTGGTCTTTACTCCTTAATGATGCATTATGGGCATATAGGACAGCTTTTAAGACTCCATTGGGCATGTCTCCATACCGATTGATTTATGGAAAAACCTGTTATCTGCCTGTCGAGATAGAGCACAGGGCATACTGGGCAATCAAGGCAGTGAACATGGACTTGGACAAGGCAGGCCAGAAGAGGCTGTTAGATCTGAACGAAATTGAAGAAATACAGACAATGGCCTACGACAATGCAAGAATCTACAAGGAGAAAACTAAGAAGTGGCATGATACGAAGTTGCTGCCACGACAGTTCTACCCAGGGCATCTTGTGTTGTTGTTCAATTCTAGACTGAAACTCTTCCCAGGGAAGCTAAAATCTAGATGGTCTGGCCCGTTCCAAGTGGTACAAGTTTTTCCCCATGGTGCCATCACTATCCGATCATTAAAAGACGGGCACCAATTTAAAGTCAATGGACAACGCCTCAAGCATTATCAGGGGACTGAAGCCCCAGGAATACAGGAAGTGGTTACCTTAGGAGATGCCCCATAAGGCATCCCTAATTTAACCTAAGTTTTATTTTTATTTATTTTTATTATTTATTAGGTAATAAGGTTTATTTTTATTCGAATAATATTTTTTCTATTTTCTGTTTTTAGGAAATAAAGGAGACAAGAAGAAAAGGAGAAGTGACCCAAGACCACCATCCATTCATCAGCCCAACAGAGCGCATTTATTGAAGCCTGTCGTTCCAGCTGCCGCCGCAAACACGGATAAGACAGGCTGTCAACCGACTGACACGGCAGACGCAGAAGCGTGTGGCAGACGCGTAACAGACGCATAAATGCGTGTCAGACGCGTCAGACACGCCAAATCTCAATAGTCGCCCCGTTATTCACGCATGTCGTTACAGCATTAAACGGGCAGCAACTCGACCGCTATAAAACCCCGTTTTCATTTTCATTTTCCTCACTTCTGCTTATTCTTACTTGCTTTCTCCTCTCGTTTTTCTTTGTTTTCTTTACTTTCAAAACCCTTGCAACTAATATGTCTTCTAGACAGATCCGCCGCAGTGCTGCTTCAGCCTCTTCATCAGCAGCAGCATCGCCCTTCGCAACCAAGGACTTATGGGAAGAAAGAGGTTTCGTCTACATCTAAAAGGCACCGAACATGGGGCTCCGACCATTCATCGTGAGGGCAATAAGGGCTCAACTATGGGAGCAGTTCGCCGAACAACCGGCAGAATTAAATGACACGTTGGTGAGGGAGTTCTATGCTGCCATCGACAGCAGGACAGCAACATCAGTAACTGTCCGAGGGGTAGAGGTACCATTCACAGCCGATAGTATCAACCATATGTATGGCCTCTATTTTGGTCCCAACGACGATGCCCATCAGTAATTCTTGGACACCCTCGACTCTGCCGCCTACGGTGCTGTCATGGAAGAGGTGACAGAAGAAGGGACGGAGTGGACCACGAGCAAGAAAAACCCCAACTCCGTAAAAAGGGGGCAGCTGCTCCCAGAAGCAAAGCTATGGAACGCTTTCATCAAGAAGCGTATCCTGCCGTCCTCCCATCACACGACGGTGGACCAGCAGAGGCTCGCCCTCATTCATTCGATCATGCACGACCGGCCTATCAACGTGGGCCGCTATATGAGGGAAAGCATCTTGGACTGCACATATCGATCAACCTCCCGCCTCTTCCTACCGTTTATGATCACCTCTCTCTGCCGCTGCGCTGTTGTCCCGGAGGCATCCACCGATAAACTGGTCCAAGGACGAGGCTGGACCGATAACAACATTACCAGCCTCGTGGAGCTGATAGTCGCAACACCTATCTCCTCCTTCAACCTGGCTGCCTCCCCAGCAGAATCATCCGAGGAACCTGCTCCTGAACCTACCCATGAACCTGCCGCAGCAGCTGCTCCGACAGACCAATCGGCTCAGATCCTTGCCGCCATACAGCGGGTGGAAGACAGACAAATGGGGCTGATGACATTCATCCGGGATTTCACCAACTCAACGGTAAATTTCATTACCAATACTTTAAATTATCCCGATGTTATTTTCCCCACTTTCCATGCCCACTATTTTACCACCCTCACCCCTGTCCACACACCTACACCACCTGCCTCCCAACACACACATTCTACTGCTTCCACCCCATCACCTGCCCTGACGGCAGCTGGCAGTCCTCCGGCCGACACCCCCGCCCGAGGAACGAAGCGACCGGCCTCAGATGACAGCGAAGCGGAACCTCCTATTAGGAGGAATTTGAAGAAGGAATTCACGCCTGTCAAGAGGCAGAAACACGTGGCCGACAGAAAGCTAATGCCCAAGGCCAGCACCACCACCAGTAGCACTTGGGATAGCGGCAGCAGCTCAGACATCCAGGTCGTGGAGCAACCTGCCCAGCCTCCCCCACAGCCCAGACGCCGCCACCAACTCCGTGTCAGCAGCAGTAGTGAAGACAACGATTAAAATCTAAGTCTTTTCTTTTTCTTTTCTTGCTGCTTGCTTATCTATATTTTGTGATGTACCTGCCTTCATTTTATCTGTCATTTGCATTGAGGGCAATGCAACCCTCGAGTTTGGGGGTGGCAACCCTCCATTTTAATGGAGTCTTAGTACATCTTTAAATTATTGTTGTGTCTTTTATTTATGTTCTCTTAAAAAAATCAGAAAAGACCAAAACTGTTGGCTTAAAACTGTGAAGTAAACTTACCTGTCATGACAGCTCTGTCATGGCAGCATCTTTAGGATAGTTTAAGGAGAAGTTTAGAGCCTTTCTATAGTTCTGAAAACTTAAAACACCATTGTGACTGTTATACTGCTTAGATTTCTTTTAGCCAAACTAGAATAGAAAGCTTAGCACTTGAATAGCCCCTAGAGGTGCCCGAAACTAGCTCTAGGAAAGAAGTTTAGCAAAAGAGACTCAACAGCCCTAGAGGTACCCGAAACCGGCTCTAGGAAGTTAGCTAGAGGTGCCTAAAACTGGCTCTAGTGAAACTTTAGCTTAAAAAATAAAGAAATCAAGTCAAAACAAAAAAATAAAAGGAGCATGAAAAAGTGCCTTCAAAAGATAAACTTTGGCATAAAAATTCGAGTTAAGAGTTGAATATTCTAGTGAAACTAAGAGAGTCTTGGCATATAACTGTTCACAAACATGCACACACTGCACGAGAACTATAGGGAGATTCCGGACAGATCCTAATCTTTCCGACAGGTTGCTGCCGCCACAAAGAATGAGCGACGGGTAAGGGACAGTTCACTGTTTGAAAGCCAAACACAAAAAAAAATATTCATTTTTCTTTTAGGTCTTAATTGCTTGAGGGCAAGCAAAAACTTGAGTTTGGGGTGTGTTGAGTGTGTAAAAGTTTTATTATTTACACCCTTTTTAACCCATATTTCTGCAGCATTCAAGCATCATTGCATTGCATTTAGGTCAGTTTACAGTAAAACATCACAAATATATTAAAGGCACGGATTCTACTAAAAGATGGTTGATTTTGCAAGTTGCTGCCATAGTTTACGGAGAAGGCGGGCGCAGGGCAGAGAAGCAGAAGAGCTGAACTGGACAAGCAGACGATGAGGACGATGCTGCCACGGATCTGCCGTGACAGCAAGGTGACAGCAGCCTTATGAAGAGGAAAAGCAAAGTGGACCTCGATAGATAGAGAAAAATCTACTCGTCTGTCGTGTGAAAACTAAATAATTTTCCAAGCCCCGGATCAAAAGACATGTCAAGCCAAAGCTCAAGGAGAGGAAATCCCTAGAAACAAGGATGGCGGCTGAAAAGTAGGATACTTGAAGATTAAGTCTTTATTAGAATCTTACTTTTAATTAAAGTTGTAATCCTTGTTAAATTAGAATACTTGAGCCCAAAGCTTATATAAGGGCATAGATTTTAACCTAGGAGACATCTTCCCCATAACCGATAACCCAAAACCCCTCCGTCGTTTACCCGCCGTCGTTATGTTCTAAAAACCCCCCTAGGGCCACGGGTTGTTTTGTAAAGTAGTTGCAAGGGTTGTTTTGTTTTAGGATTTTCCAAGTTCAATAAAATAAACTTCAAGTTCTCTTATTTTGGTTTTAATATCTTGCAAGAGCATCGGGAGAGCATTGTGAGGTTATCTATTTACTTAGCATCGGGAGAGTTAAGTATACGAAAGAAATAAGGGCAAGTTCTCTAGTTTATAGTTGAACTATCTCGTGCCTAGGGATAGGGCGAGGTTAAGTGGCTAAGGAAGAATTCATACACATCGGTGTTCATCCTTCGATTCACGCCGGGAGGTATCATCAAAGACGTGATCATCGACAGACTTGGACCTAGGGATAGGCCAATGCAGATCTAGGATTCTTGCCAAACTTGGAGTACGGAGTTGGTGTGTTCGCTGCCGCGACAGCTAACGGACAGCCGCCGCGACAGGTGCTGTCGGCGACGGGCGCGACGACAGAACTGGATTTCCTAAGCTTTGCAATACCTGCACTACTGAGCAATTCAATGCCAGCCCATTCTCTCTATCTTGATATCTCAATTCTTTTATTTACGTTTTCTTTAATATTTTCGTGAGAACTTTCTCAACTATTTCCTTTACCTTCGTACAGTGAATTAAGGTGAAGTCATTAGCCCAATCCCTGTGGAGACGATATCTGATACTTCGTATCACTTTACTACTTGCGTCGTGTACACTTGCACTACAATTGCGATAGACTTTTTTACACGCAACAGAAGGCCTTACCCTGACAACTTTTTTCGCCGACCTTACCGCCGCAGCTGCACCCAGAGAAGGCACACCATCATAAGCAGCTGCCCGCCACGCCGCCTTCCATCGCCATATGCCATCTCTGATGCTCTACCCATCGTACTTCGCCACCTCCGCCTCTAACATGATAGCAGACACTCCTGAGAGGCATCAACAACATCTTTCCCCCACCTGCACAGCAGAAACGGTGGCAAACACCTCCACATCCAATGAGGTCGAGCAGCCACCAATAGCACTACTAGCAGCAGCGGCCCCTATGGCGACAGACCCTTCAGAAAAACCAACGAAGGAGGCAACCAGGAAAAGAAAGCGGCACATCATCTCTACTGAATCAGAGGATGAGGAGTCAGAATCTGAGCCAGAAAAGAATGAAGCACCTTGCGAAGAATCTCGCCTCACTCCTAAGAGAGTCCAGCCGCCGCGGACAACAAAGGTCTCACCTGCCAAGTCTGCCACCCAGACTTCTGTCGGCCGCCGCCTTGTCATCCAATCCTCATCCTCCTCCTTTGTCGCCAAGACCCAAGCCTCCTCTCAGCCCTCAGCCAACTTTTAGAGTTTTTTTCTTTTCGTTTCTTCTCTCTAGTTTATTTTTCTTTTTTTATCCTAATTGTATTTATTTTACTATTTTTTATTATATTTTTATGTTATTTTGTGCATTGAGGGCAATGCCCGTCTCGAGTTTGGGGGGGTTAGCACTCATTTTTGTTTAGGCATACTTAGTGCATATTAGGTTGCATAATGTACTTGCATTAAAGAATTAATTGAAAAGGAATTTTTTTAGAACTTGTGCCTATGATAGGATAGTTTACTTTAAATTTTTCGCACCAACTAAAATGAATTTAATTTTGGGGAAAGCATGAATTAAACTTAGGATTTTTTCTACAATTTCCAAAAATTAAAACACTACTGTTACTTGCTGAATTTGTTTGAATTTCTGATAAACATTGTCTTCTTGAATTATTTGAAAAATTCTAACATGGTTGCAGGAAGCTGCCGCATCAGGCAACAAACAGGAAAAAGAAAAGCACTGCCACAGCAGAAAAGAAAGTTTTATGTTGTCTTTCTCTAGAGGTGCTCGAAACCGGCTCTAAGAAGAATCATGTGCAAGGACACTCCACTGCTATCAAAGTCCATGCATCTGAAAATCTTTGAAGTAACGGACAAATTAGCATGAGTGAATGAAAGTCTTCACGGGATGACTCTACTCAATGGGTTCGGGGTTTTGTAGTTTGCCCCTATCTTAATTTCAGACCTAGAAGAGTAGTTGTGATGAGCTGAAGCCCTTATTGCCATGATTATTTAACTGTGCTTAACTACGCTGCCTCGGCAGCAACCTTATATATCATGACAGCATCTTTGTTTACTTAGAATATTCTTCAGATTCAGCATGTACATAGTTCTACACACACTTCACTGGCATTATAGTTTAATTCTAAGGTAATTCATGTTATTCCCCTCTCACTAATCTAATGACAGGTGCCACGGCCTTGAGGTGTTAAATCAAGTTTAAAACACAATTTTTCTTTCTTATTAGTTTAAAGGGCAAGTATGTTTAGGTTTGCATTGCTTGAGGACAAGCAATAGTTCGAGTTTGGGGTGTGTAAAGTGTCCATAAGTTCTATATTTTGTGCGCATTCCATCTCACATTATTGTCATTTTAAGCACATTTTAAGCATAATTAGGATCATGCATTGCATTTTACAATATTCTTTAATTTGCCATGCTTTTTATTGATTATTTGTTATTTGGTAAGGAAAAGGTACTGCTTTAGTTTAGTTTTAGTTTTGGGTACTAGAAGTTAGGAGAAGGAGAGAGGAGCTGAGGACATGATGCTGAGGCAGCAGACCAAGGAGTTGTACTGATGCAGTTCCAGACAGAGACAATAGCTGCCAAGTAGCTACCGCCGCCAAACCTGCCGCCCAGGACAGCAAGTAGAGGAATTGGAGAATTGGAGTGTGATCTGTAGAGCAAAAAATCCTGATTCTAACGATTCCATCCACTTAATTTTCTGATGCTTGTAGATGTGAGCAGAGTCGCCGAAGGAGGAGAACAAGCTAACTTGCGGAGCAAGACAATGTGACGGAGTCCACATTCAACTCAAAGAAGTTGAATTAAAGGATGCATTTAATGCAAAAGTTACTTTGAAGACTTCTACTTCAAGAAGGACTTGACCTAGCTAATGCCTATATATATTTGACATCTTTTGTACTTCAAGACAACATAGGTTTTCCCTTAGGCATAGTTTAAGTTTTTTTACCACCAATTATGTTCTAAATTCTCTTTGGGTTTGGGTTATGTTGTAAGCTAGTGTGAGAACGGTTGTTTAGGAATTAAGTTTGTTTTTGCAATAAAATTTCAAGGTTTTCTTATTCCATGTTCTTCATAGTTTTCAATTAAGTCGAGAGATTAGTTGTTTATTATCCATTTGTTCGGTATCGAGAGAGTCGAAGTCATAAAAGGCGTAAGTATGGTCTTCACCTTAATCAAGTGTTGATCAATCCATCCTAGACATAGGTTAGGGTTTAAGGCGGCTAAAAGAGAACGAACCAAACATTGATGTCTTTTCACGATTCAACAACATTCTGACTTAGACATAAGCGGGATCATTTTTGAAGCGTTCTACCGAGCCTTGAAGTACTGCCGAGTTTGCCACCGAGACAATCGTCTGTTCCACTACCGAGGTGTAACCCCCGTAGCCCGGCCTAGACGATTGACCCGAACTACGAAGATTACACGGGGAAAACCAAAGTCAACCCGAAAGTCAACCTTGATTAACGACCCTTTTTTTTCTTTTTAATCTTGTCTAGATGCACATTAACCTTAGATGTGATCACACAAACACCATGCTCAAAGATCACAAACATCAGAGATCAAACAGGGACCCAATTGAACAAATTACAACTTTAGGGACCAAATTGTAATTTCTGAAAACTTTAAGGACTTAACCAGATTTTAAGTTACCAACTTAAAATTAATCATATTTCATGCTTCTCTGCCAAATTTCAGCTCAAACGGACATCCCGAACTCATACAATTGCACAAACAAGTTTTAGGACCAAAATGCAAACATTTTGAAACATTTAACCGCCCATGTCAGCCCCCAACGGTCACTCGTTCCGAAACAGGCCAAGCCCGTTCCGAAACACGGGCCGTTCCGCAATGCGTTCCGCAACGGGGGTCTGGCAGAATGCCTTCCGTTTCGGAACGGTGGCACCCGTTTCGGACGCCTGGGTTCATGCAGGGCACCCGTTCCGAAACGCTGTTACCTGTTCCGAAACACCTAGCCCAGAATGTTGCATTTTGCTCACTCAAACACACAATTGATCATTCAAACATGCTCCAAAAGCCACCAAACTTTACCAGCATGCAATTCAACATAAATGAGACATACTTGCATCAACAATTCATCAAAAACACAACGTATAAGAAAAGCCCCAAATCTATAGGCATGCTTCCTACACAAGCAACCATTCAAGCACAAACCTTCCAAAACAATCTCATTTAAGCCAATTCATGTTTCAACAACATTAACAACAACATTTAAACATTCTTGAACAAACATATACGATCACATACACATAAAACCCGAGTGATTCTACCCCATTGCCCTTATTAACTATAGCTATTCACCGAGACATACATCTCCATTGGAGTCCACCTTGAATCCCTTGCTCCTTGCTGCCCAAACTTCAAGAATCTGCATTGATGGACAAAAAGGAGCGTAAGCACATAATGCTTAGTGAGGAATGCTCAAAACCAAAACACCATCAATGCAGCGGGTCTTTAAAACACTTTAAAACAAACCCGATTCGATTACCAAAGCCATGTTTGAAAACCCTTTTCAACATCAAGCTCAAATCATACATAAACACCATATGCCAAGCTTAAACAAAACCATGGAAAACACTTCCTTTTCACAACATACCTTTCTTAAACTTGAAAACCATATCAAGCAAGAAACCTTTAAAAAAAACCATGGCTCAAACATTCTATCACAAGCATTTAACCAAGGCAACATAAGAATCATAACAACATCTTCACATGCCTTTAAAAACAAGTCTTACAAGACTCCAATGCAACATAGGTAATTCATGCTCACATGCATCATTTATCAAATGATTACCAACACTTGTTCAACTTAACAAGTAAACATGCATTCACTAGCATCATACACTTTTCATGCAACAATGCATCTTTTCAAGCATCTCATGCTTCTCATGCAAACATGCATCAATTCAAGCATCTCATGCTTCACATGCAACCATGCATCATTTCAAGCATCCCATGCTTCACTATGATCAAGAACATTACATTGGCTTTCAAGAGATCAACCACATTCACTTTTCACTTAACAACCCGATCGGATACGCGGATTCTGAGCGTTGTCCCTACGCTCCCTACACACTACCCAATCCAAGGTCCTTCCGTGGGCAACAACCTCCACTTGACCTCAACATCCTAAGGTTCCCATGTATGGACTTTTAAACACCATACAACCTTAGCTTTTCCTCAAGGTTCCCATGTATGGACTTTCAACCACCATACACCCTTGACATGCACAAGGTTCTCCCGTATGGACTTTTAACCACCATACAACCTTTGCATAACCGATTGGTAGTTGTAGAACATCATCTAACGAGATCCGGGACATCACACACAAGATCCACACATGGACTTAACCACTGCCATTGTGATCTCAACAAGCACAAGGTTCTCACATATGGACTTTTAACCACCATATAACCTTTGCTCAACCAAGGTCCTCGAATGGGCAACACCTCCATTATGACCTTAATCAACCGAGGTCTTCCCGTGGGCAACAACCTCCACTGACCTCATCTCGTTAGGAATACTTGAGGGGAGCTTATCCGGTCCACACTTGACCACTCCGCCTTCAAGGCGACTTAATTCACGGTGCACCCAATCCTATAGCTGGCTAACTATATCCGATCAACGAACCAAGAACCATTCACATCACTTGCCAATATAACCATCTTACCATATTAATCCAATGTTTCACATGCATAAACATAATGCAAAACCATCACATCATTAGCTCAATGATTCACATGCATAACCAATATGCAAAACCATTACATCATTATTCCAATGATTCACATGCATAACCAATATGCAAAACCATTACCTCATCAATCCAATGATTCACATGCATAACCAATATGCAAAAGGGTAACATTTATCATCATTAATTCACTGTTTTAAAGTATCATACAAAGCCATTGATCAACATGCAACATTATGCATCAAAAATCACAATTTCCATATACAAAACCAAGGATCCCTTACCTTGAGCATCCTTCTCAAATGGCTATCAAAACCAGCATTATATCATGCTAAAACATGCTTTCAAAACAGAATTAAACCATGCAAAACACATGCATATCAATCATCAACCACTTTTGATTTTAAAACCAAATCACACACAATTCAAGAGCAAAAATCCATTCACTTACTCTTGAGCTTAGCAAAGTTGTTTAGACTTAAACTAAGCTCCCAAAAACCTTCAAACCTTGGTTTAAAAGCTGAAATCCCAACTTCACTCACCGATTACCAAACAAGACTAGCCAACAAGCCTTCCAAGCTTCCGAAACCTTCCGAAAACACCTTCAAAGCTCACGGATCAAACTCCCCTGTTTCAAGCACACAAAAACAGAACATTAATGCATCCTTATGCATTAAAACACCAACAACAACAACACAACTCGCTGCTCATCACAAATCTAACAATTTGGCTACCAAACACAACTGAAATCACCTCCAAACACTTCCAAAACTTAACCCAGCCAAGATCCATCACTTCTAACCATTTTTATACATCAAATAACATGCAAAATGATCACAACCACGTCCTTATACCTCCAGGTATAACAGATCACCAAAAACACTCCAAAAACAACCAAAAACTCAAGCCAAACTTAGGAAATTCAACCTATCCGGGATTGCATTGATTAAACCTCAACTTCTAATCAATTTAGCATTCATTTAACATCGTTTTGACACCTCAAAACACTGCCCAAACAGATCACACGAAAATTTCACCAAAATCACCAAATCTTGCATTTTAGCCAAAAATCAAGATCTCAATTGAAAAGCCATTAATAAAACATAAATAAAGGATTGAGAACTTAGGAATTTCAGTAAAGAACTGATAGTTTAGAGGAGAAGGACGTTCTTACCTCCAAACTTGAATTTCTCCATTTAGAGCCAAAAAGCTTGATGAAACAACTTGCAAATTGAGAGGTTTTGTTGATGAGATGATTAGGAATCAAATGAGAGTTGAAATGAGAGATTTAGATGTCAAAATCAGAGAAAGAAATCTGGAGAATTTTGTTTGGGTTGAGAGAAAATGGAAAGTTAGTTGGAAATTTGGTTAAAATGATTTCCCTCTCTTTCATAACTTTAAAAATCAGAATTGAGCCATAAAATATCTTAGAAAAATCTGGAGAAATCCTTTTTGGAATAATAGCTCCTTAAAGATTCAAAGTTTCAATCCTTTATAAAACTGTCCCGCAACTTTCAAAAATTACATTTTGGTCACTAGCCAAAATGTCAACCTTCCGAACCTCATTTTCCAAAATTGATTTCACAGTTCACTTTTATATATTAAAAGATGATTTTAGGACATTTTTCCATATTTTTAATGCAACCCGAACTAGGCTTTCCTAAATTCACTCTTATATATTCGATCAGCACTTTGACCGAACCGGTCAACACCCAAAACTTCTGAGCCCAAAACCGGGGCGTTACACGAGGCATCGAAAGCGTCATAGTAGCCAATTTGCCATCTCTCGCCGAGGCAGCAAAGTCTGGCAGCGCAAAACAAATTATCTTATTCAATGCAGTTTCACACTAATTAGCAGCATAACCCAGCCCATTCTATCAATCTGATCTCTTCCCCTTATTTACTTGTTTTTTATTTACTTTCATCTTAAACAAACTAAACTTATTTGTGCATTTTATTTTCCCTTATGCAAGAATCACAATTCGAGTCAAGTTGTCCAATCCCTGTGGGAGACGATATATTATATACTATAACTTGACAGGAGCGTGCACTTGCGCTCATATTTAGAGAACACCTAAACGCTCTACAGTGCCACTTCAAGAATCTATCGTCCCGCACTGAAAAGTAAAAGAACACAAGTAATAGTTTTGGGTTGAATAATCAACTAAACTAAAATAAATGAATAAACTACAGAATTGAGTTGACAGAATGAGAGAACAGGCTGGATTATATTGCATCGTAGTGTGGAATTCGAATAGAACAGTCTTGGTTTTACATGCAAGAGGAAGCTTGATTGCCTCGGCAATAGGCATAATGGTTGCCGCAACAATGGGCAATACGATTGCCTGGGCAATGCACAAAGTGACTGCTTGGGAAATTGGTAGGGTGGTTGCCAGGGCAAATAATTAAGCTATTGCTCGGGCAATCGGGCGATAGCATTCAAGGTTTGGCAAAGCGTTCTTCAATGTCTTCTTCTTATCCCTAAGTCGAAACTCTATCAATGTGCAAGCCTTGATAATACCTCCCAGCGTGAACCAAGGGTGAACATCAATCGATCTTACACTTCTCTCAGCCGTTGAAATTCGTACTTATTCCTAAGCCGAATTAGTCTTCACCGAATTTAGGCAAAAACCATGCTTATTCATTTCTTGATCTAACTCTCCCGATTTTAGATAAATGGATGCAATCACAATTTTCTCTCCCGATTCAATTGCAAGTAAAAATAATTACCAAGAATAAGCAAACCTTGAACTTAAATTGCATAACAAAAACCTAAACAAAATCCACTCGTTTTCTCACAACTACTAAACAAATAACCCTAGCCTAAGATAGTTTATTTCATAGTTGGGACTAGGAACAATACAATATAAGTTCCCAACAAGAACATCAACCGAAAAACAAAGAAAAATAGAAGAATAGGTTTAAAAAAAGAATAAAAGCATAAAAAGAAAAAATTTCAAATATAAAAAACAATTTGAGTTTTAAGGAAGAAACCAAAGAAAGATCATTTAAAAATAAAAATAAAACAAGAACATTTTCGAATAAAAGTTCCTTTAGAAAAACAACTCAAAACAAAAAAATAATCCAAATTTTAGTTTTGAATCTTCTTGTCTTGATAGTATAGGTTAAACTTTAGGGTTTAGGATCTTTGAGCTTAGACTAGAGACTTGTTTGTGGAAAAACTTTCTTCACAAAGAATAAAGAACACTTAATAAAATTCAAACCCCCAATTAGGAATAAAAGACTTAGACTCTTTTAAAATAAATTTTAATTTAGAATAAATACAAAATGTTAAACACATCAAATTTCTTTGTTGTTTGAAAAGTGAAATTAAATTAATGTGATGTCTTATCAAATGGTAATGACGGGTTAGCGCTAGAAGTATTGATGGTGATTAAAGTTTCATTTCTCGGACGATAAGGCCATTAAAATAGATTTATATTCATTAAACGGACAAATAAAATTGAACCTTCATGAACTTGCAAATTCCGATTTTGAAAACTCTTTTTGAAATCAATTAGGTACCCATTTTTTGGCATTGTAGGGGTACTAACCCTTCCCCACACGTAATCGACCCCAAACATGTTTTTTGGTTTTCACAAACCAAAATCGTTGTTTTAATAAAATAAAATATTTTATTAAAACAACCCTGCTTTAAAGTGATCCAATCACACTTTTCCAAAAAGATTAGTGGTGACTCCGTGTTTTAAAAGTTTTCCAAAATGTCGAGGCTCGAAAGGGTTGCGACACTAGGTTACAAGATGTTCATAAAGCAATTGGCCCGTTTTGCTATATTATTAGTATAATAATTAGAATAAAACCAAGAAATGTATATAAAAAGCCCATGTGTATTAAATTTAAGTTAAGGTCCATTACAAGAATAAAAGGGTTCCATTAAAAGCAAATAAAGGGGTCTATTAAAATAATTGAATGTTTACAAAGGTCCGATCGACCCAATTTGACCAAAGCCAGAATCCTGATGCATTTTTTTAGTGTGCGCAATCGAAAGGAAACCGTTGAATCAATCTTTGATCCAACGGCGCAGATCACGCCAGGTAGGGAAGCTAGAAACCTTTTTTTCTAGCCGTTAGATCAGGGAGTGATCTAACGACCCTAATTTGAAGTTCTAGCAAGAATCAAGCTACAATCAGATTAAGATAGAGAGAAAAAGGCAACCATCTTAAGGTCAGAGCCGAGACATGAGCGAATGGGGATCAAGCAAAATTTTAACTATATAAGTTCACTGTAAATTTCATGTAACACATAATTCATACACAATACACACCGAAAATATACTGAAAAAATATCGTTAGAATTCGAAAGCAAGAAGGCAAAGTTGTAATCAGAATTTCAGTGGAAATAAAGCAAGCACCTTATGGTAATTTGTCTTTCTTTCATGTTCGAATTTAATAAGGAAAAGGGATATTTTTACTGTTATTTTGCAAAGAATCGTCGTGCATGCTATTCCAATTGCTGCTCCGATGATACGAATATGATTTGGGGCTCATCAGATTCTGGGAAATTTTTTCAGAAAAAAAGATTTGTGACCTTGTTTTCGAAAAGTGGCTTACAAAAGGGGGAACGTTTTAATAGTCGAGAAGGATTTTTCAAAAATTCAGCCGTCGAAATTGACGGTCGGCGCCGGTGGAAGGTGGCCAACACGTTGGACGCTCACCATGGTGAGCTCAGAGAATAGAGGGGAAAAGTGATAATCACCCTTTTATATCGACCCTCTAGCCAACATGCATCCATTTAAAAACTCGCACCCTTCTTTCATGGGTATTTAATCGTGGCTCTTCAATTCTTATTTTTAACAATCTCGTCCTTTTTATTTTAAATTGACCACCAAATTCCCTTTTCTCTTTTAATTCAGCAATAGCATTTTGTGTTCCTCTAAATCTGGTCAACAATTCTTTTTTATATCTACATATATTTTTTTATTAGTCAAAAAATAAAATAATAAAAAGTTTCTTAAAATCCTTTTTCTTTTATTGAAAAATACTTGTCTATTTAATCTTGATTATTTAATCTAAGTTCCTTTATTTTTTTATCAAGTTTAATTTATTTGCTTCCTTATATTGTTTAGCTTAGTTTTAAAATCATAGGATTAGGGTCTTTGAAGCTTAGATTAGAGCTGTGTGTGAATTAAAGTTTCTTTCATATTTCAGAATAAAATATACTTAAATATATTTGAATCTTAATAATTAAAATGAATATAGACATTTCTTTAAGGTTTAATCACTAATTAAATTTTAATTTTTTTTAAAAAAATTTAACACACTTAATCATTGTTTGTTAAAAAGTGAAAATTAACTAATGATGTGTCTTACCAAATGGAAATGACGGCTTAGCGCCAGGAGTGTTGGAAAAAATTCCCCAATTTTGAAAAAACCTAAATTCTGAAATCCCTAACTCAGTAACCCTAACATTTGGGAATTATAAATTGGAAACCCTAATTTAATTAAAGGGTTAAATTGTCCAGACTCATAATTTGGGGTTTAATTTCTGAAAATCGGTGAACATTTTGAATAAAGAGTGAAGTTTTGTGGTCACTTTGTAAACCCTAAGTAAATCTAATGGCTTCTTTTGTTTTTTTACCCATTAGATTGGGTATTTAACCAATGTTATCTGGTTTTGGAAACCAGTAGCCGTTCTTTTCCCTCTCTCGCGCGACATCCCTCCCTCACCATCTCCCTTGTGTTTCCGACGAAGCTCTGACCAAGGCCTTTTCGACGTTTTTTTGTTAGTCCGAGACCACCGTTGTGTTTTCCATCGAGTTTCACACAAAACCCACGCAACAATTTTCATTTTCGGTCATCAATTGCTCAGAAAACGGTAAAGAACCGTTCGGTTCTCTTTGTGCCACCATTTCTCGCCCTCTTCTCTGTTCATGTTAGTGAGGAGGACCATCAGAAACTCTTCGGTTCTTCGTCCGTAGCCATCCCCTTCGTTGTTTTCTCCTTCGGTTAGGTTTTGGGTAAGCACTCTTCTACTGAGTTTTTATTTCAGTTTGATTGCTGGTGAGTATTGTTTGGTATATTGTGTTCTGATCGTTGGTTGTGTCGTGCTACCATTGTCGTTGTCTTCTCCGGTGAGTTGAACCACTGTTGTCGCCACTGGGTTTTGTTGTCTTTGCCGAAGTAGTATCGCCGACATCGTGTTGTTTCTGGCAAGCTACGTTGCCGTTGTCGTTTTGTTATGTTGTTGTCATCGTCGATTTGCTCTGCCCTGTGTTGTGTCGCCGCCGATTTGGGGGTTTTGAAAACCCTAGATCGTATGAGCATAAGGGATGAAACCCTCTTGTTTGTGTTGGGCCATCAATTTCGGCCTAAAGTTGAGAAGAGATAGAATTAGACTTGTGTGTGTATGATTATGGTGGGTTGTGTAAGCTTGATAATTTGTGTATGTTGGTTGAGCCCAATTGTGAATTAAATCGGATCTGTATTTGTGACTTGAACCAGTTCTGTTGACCGAATTGGATTAGTTTAACCATGACATGTTGATTAGTTGACTTTTGGACCTTGACCGTTTGACCAAATTGGATCTTGACCGTTGATTGAACCATGATTGTTGACCGGATCTGACTTTTGCCTAAGTTTGGCCGTTTACCTATTTGACTAGAGTTGACCGTTGACCAGTTTGATTAGAATTGACTTTGACAAAAGTTAACCAAGAGTTGACTATTTTCAGAAAACGTTCATCTTATCCTTTCTTGGCTCCCCGAATCCGAATTCGCTGCTCGTTTTGTCATATTAGATCCCAAAAGCTCTGTTTTGCTAATTTTAATTAATCGTTACTTGAAATTCAGTAAGTTATAGATTTCAGAATCTGATTCAAAATATTCTCGTGTTCATGTACCGACCTTTATATTGACGAGTTACCTGCTCCTCCAGTTGTTCAGATTAATCGTGCACGTTCTTCGAGATCTTCACATGAGTATATCTTCAGTTCGGTTTTTAGTGTTTTAGTCAGTGGCTTAGTGATAGCAATAAATGCTAATATAGAATTAATACCTATTAGGTCTTGATTTAGTGAGATCCGAGCGTGAGGCTTGCCCTTCTCGAGATTAGAGCTTTTGTGGCTAAGGTGTGTTTCTTGGGGTGTTTTCAGTAAATGTTTTATTCTTGCTTGATTTATTATCTAATTAATTATGGTTTGAGACTATTTGAAACATCATGCATAGCATAATGCAATGTGTTTTTAAATCAAGCATCTGATTTTTGGAAAATATGATATTCGTAAGAGTTAGGATTTATGATTTTATAAATCATACCGTGTGTCATTTGTTCGGAATTGTGTTCAGAAATAGTGAGAGAAATCTCCACTCTAGCGAGGGAAACCTCCACTCTGTATGATATTAGATATTCGGGCACTGCATCATGCATCAGACGTCATAACATTTATGATTTTGATTTATCGGATACACTCTGTTTTCGGAAATGAATTTATCAGAAAATGAAATACTATTTTGATTTTGTGTTATTACTAAAGGACACACTAAGCTCTTTAGCTTACACCCCTTAGTTTTTACTTTCAAATACTCAGACTTATTAGGCGACTCGGTGCTTGGAGCATCTCTTATTTATTCAGATAAATTATTATTCAGTACGAACCTTTCTGTTACCTCAGAATTATTATTTTAACATTGTTTGGGATTTTTTGTGTAATATAGACATTGGAACTGTTTTTAAACTGGGTTTTATTAAATGCATGCATCTATGGAGTTACTTTTGGATTTATAATCAAGTTGTCTGAACAATGATATATGATTATGTTTTACACTCAATGAAATTATTGAGTTTATTATTTATTTTCAAGAATAATTTATACTTTTAAGTATTTAACTTTAAGATTTATAACTTGTGGGACTAATTTTCAATCGTGACTTCCTAGATTTGGCCCATTCCTTCTGGGTCAGGTTTAGAGGGTTACATGATGTGTCTTACCAAATGGAAATAACGGGTTAGCGCCAAGAGTGTTGGTGGTGATTGGAGTTTATTTTCCAGGCAATAGGGTCATTTAAATAGATTTATATACATTAAACAAACGAGTAAATTAAAATTTTTGTGAACTTGCAAATTCTAATTTTGAAAATATTTTTTAAAATCAATAAGGTGCCAATTTTTGGGCGTCGTTGAGGTGTTAATCCTTCCCCACGCGTAACCGACCCCCGAACTTGTATTCTGGTTTTCATAGACCAAAAATGTTATTTGAATAAATAAAACGTTTTATAAAAATAATCCCATTTTTAAAGTGGTCCAATCGCGCTTTTTAAAAAAATTGGTGGCGACTCCATGTTTTAGTTTTTAAAAATGTCGAGCTCGAAAGGATTGCGACAATATGTGTAACCCCCTTATCCCGGCCTAGACGCTTGACCCGAACTATGAAGATTACACGGGGAAAACCAAAGTCAACCTTGACTAACGACCTTTTTTTCCCTTTTTATCTTTTCTAAATACAAGGTTAAGCTTATGTGATCACACAAGATCATAGAAAGGAAAGGCACAACGATCGGAATTCATTTAGGGGTTTAATTGAAAGAATTAGACTTTTAGGGACCAAAACGAAAATTTTGCAAATTGCGAGGACTTTGTAGATTTTAAGCTTATCAATATGTAATTAGTCATTTTTCATGCATCTATGCCAAATATCAGCTTAATTGGATATTCCAAACTCAACCAATTGCATCCATATTCACCAAGGACTAAAAGGTAAGAAATGAGAACTTGAAACAATTCAAATTGCAGACCAACGGTTAACCGTTTCGAAACGCTGACCCTGGTATCGAAACGGTCGTATCGAAACGGAGTTGACCGTTTCGGTACTCAGGTGCGTTCCAAGACCAGTATCGAAACATGCCTCTCCAGTAGCTAAAGTGTTCTGAAACACTATTACCTGTTTCGAAACACTATGGCCATTTCAGGCCCCTGTTTCGAAACAGACAAGGGTGTTTCGATACACCCTGCCCTACAACCATACAATTTTCTGGATTTTCACCTCATTACACCTTCAAACACATCTCAAATCACACCATAACACACTAACAACATTATTGAACATCAAAGATCACTACTATGTAGTTTAAGCTAAAGCATGTGTTGAGATTTAGGGGGCTCGATTCCTTCAACCGATCTTGCTCTCCAAGTGTGGAGAAGTGATATAAGTTGGGTGTTTTTGTGGGAAGGAAAAGATAGACAATTTACACAAGGATTTATAGTGGTTCAACCTTCTAACCAAGGTCTACATCCACTACCTTAGCTTCCCACTAAGGATTTCCAAACAAATTCACTAAGAATTTCGTCCCCTTTTCTCGGATTAGGAGGAAACCGTTACAACGATCAAGCTTTCTACCCAAAGCTTGATCAAACACTCTCTTACACAAGAAAGACTTAGCAAACTAGAAATCCCTCTAGAAGGTATATGTTTGCACTATAAGGCTCTCACCCAAAACCTAAACACTTGAGCAAATTTAACAATATTTAGCTCACTAGTGTTGTCTAAGAAAGGAATGTACAATTAAAGCTCTAGACACAATTTGTCATCATAATGTTGTAACAATTGAAGCATTAGCCTTCTCTTGATGCTTGGAGGTCCCTTTTATACTCCCAATTGAGTTTGTAGCCGTTACTAGCCGTTGGGGTTGGATTGAAGTCGTTGGAGCCTTTATTTCCCACCATAAATGCAATTCTGCAGCTTGGCGTATCGATACCCTTCAAACCGTATCGATACGGTCCCGATAAGGAAGTAGTTGTTGTGCACTTTAGCTGATGCGTATCGATATGCCTACCTAGTGTATCGATACGGTCCTGCAAATTAAAAGACCGTTGGGAAATATGATCGTTGGGGTAGTTAGGCGTATCGGTACGCGATACAACCGTATCGGTACACGACTAACCGTTGGGCTATTTCAAAACACACCGTATCGATACGACTAAGCGTATCGGTATGAGTTTTGGCTACTGGAAAATTCTTGTAGTTGAAACCCTAAGGCGTATTGGTACGGTACCAGACCGTATCGGTACGGGCACTTGAAATGCTTGGTTTTGACTACTTTAAATTCACTTTAAATCATTCCAAAGCCTTGTAAAACCCTTAAACATATTTTTCAAGTTGTTTTTGACTAAAAACATATTTTAAATTCTTTCAATTTAGTCCAAAACATTTTTCAAATATTATATCAAAACACTTAGTTCTACAATCTCCCCCTTTTTGATATAATAAAACCAACTTGAAAAATTGTTTGGGATTCTCCCCCTTTGTATTTTAAAATTTGAATAAGAGACTTAAAATTTGAATTAGATTAAAGCTCCCCCTTATTCTCTTGAAAAACTTGAAAGATCAATTTTTCAAACCATTTCTCCCCCTTTTTGTTATATCAAAAAGAATTTAAAATAACATTGGGCTCAAAATAACTTAGGAGGTAAAAAGAAAATTGACACACTTAAAATTTTGGTTTAAAAATTGGCTCCCCCTTACTCAAAGCATCAAATAATGTTAGTTCAACATTTATGATCATCTAGTTGAAATAAAAAGAAATAAATCAAATAAAAGCAAAAAACAACTATATTTTACCACACTTGACTCCAAGGGAGGATGTGAAGCCTTCCTTCTTCAAGTGTTCTTCCTTGTGTGCATGAAGCTCCCCCTCAAAATTTGACTTGTTGAACATCTCCATCACACCTAATCAAGACAATCATACAAATTTTGGTATCCAAATTGCTTTGGATTCATAAACGTTAGTTGCACAAAATTTAGTCCCCTTAGGAATCCATTTTTCAATTTCATCCTTTTTAGTTGAAGTGGTTAGTCCTTTTGGGACCCAAACACTTCTAAAACATTTACCATTTACAAATATAGGGGCACTAGATTGTCTTACATAAAAATTTGATTTTTCCTAAATTATTTTTCTTTTGAAGTTCATTGAATATCAAATATTTTTCCTTTTTAAGATCATCAACTTCTTTTTGATGAACTTTTTCCATCGTTTGAAGCAAGTTTTGTAAGTTTAAAACTTTAAGCTCAAAATCTTTAATTTTTTCTTCAAACTCTAAATTGGTTTTAGAAAGCAAATCATTTTCGGTTTTCAACTTTAAAATCAATTTCTTATTTTTCGAAAATGAAGCCTTGAACTCAAAAACCAATTTATCATAGGCTTCTTGTAACTCATCAAAAGAATATGAATTTGAACAAGATGAGTTAGAAGTTACCTCCCCCTCATTGAGGGCCATCAAGCATAGGTGGGCTACTTCATCATCGGTGGAGTCTTCATCACTCCATGTGGCCACATATGCTTGCTTTGAAGATGATCCCTTCTTGTTGGACTTGTGGGATTCCTTCATCTTCTTCCTTGATTCATGCTTGGATTTTTCCATTTTGCTCTTCATGAACCGGGAAAATTTGTTGAAGAGATAGGTCATCTCTTCATCTTCACTTTCCTCCTCACTTGAATCTTCATGATGGCATGTGGAGGATTTTAGAGTAACGACACTTGAATTGATGCCAAGCTCCATGATTTTCTTCTTCCTCATAGCTCTAATTTCTTCCCTCTTCTTCTCCTCTTCCTTGTTCTTCTTCATGATTTGATGAGTGAGAAGTGACCCCATGAGTTCGTCAAGCTTCAAGGTCTTGAGATTCTTGGCATCGATGATGGCGATCCTTTTTGAGTCCCATGACTCAGCAAGTGAGTAGATGAGTTTTCGGACAAGCTTTTCTTCCGGGATGACTTCTCCATAGCCTTTTAGATCATTGGTGATTGTGGAGAACCTATCAAACATCTTCTCGATGTTCTCTTCCGGATCCAACTTGAAGTTCTCATACTCTAAGGTGAGGAGCCCAATCTTGGTCTCCTTAACTTCATTGGTTTCCTCGTATGTGACTTCAAGCTTGTCTCATACCTCCTTGGCACTCTCACAATGTAACCCCCTTAACCCGGTCTAGACGATTGACCCGAATTAAGAAAGTCACACGGGGAAAACCAAAGTCAACCCGAAAGTCAACCTTGATTAACGACCCTTTTTTTTTCTTTTTAATCTTATCTAGATGCACATTAACCCTACTTGTGATCACACAAACAACATACTCAAAGATCACAAACATCAGAGATCAAACAGGGACCCAATTGAACAAATTACAACTTTAGGGACCAAATTGTAAATTCTGATAAATTAAGGGACTTAACCCAAATTAAAGTTACCATCTTGAAATTAGTCAGGTTTCATGCTTCCCTGCGAAATTTCAGCTCAAAAGGACTTCTCAAACTCATTCAATTGATCAAACAAGATTTAGGACCAAAATGTAAACCAAACAAAACATAATAAGATACTTTTAACTGAATTTAACGGTCTGGTATCGATACGCCACGTGTCGTATCGATACGCGGGGAAGGCAGTAACCAAACTTCAGCAACGGTATCGATACGAGTTTCCCCGTATCGATACGGCCTTCATACGGTATCGGTACCTGTTCAACCGTACCGATACGCCTGGGCAGGAATGAGCATATTTGGCTCAGGCGTATCGATACGCAAGCCCGAGTACCGATACCCCTGCCTGATTTCGACTCAAAAACCACAACAATCATGCTTCAAACTCCAAATTAACATCACCAAACCATACCACATAATCATACAACATGCAAGAACCATAATTGCATCACCAATTCAGCATTTAAACAACACATATGAAAAGCCCCAACTTAGGTGACATGCTTCCTATTTAAGCTACCATTCAAGCATAAACCTTCATAAGCAAGCAATAGGAATCCAATCCAAAAACTAGCAATCCATACAACATTTAACAAACTCAGGGAGTTCTCAAACACCTCCCAAAACATACACATTGGTCCCCCATTGCCAATTCAACCAAAAGCTAAAAGAACTTATAAAACCTTCATACATTGAGCTTCACTTGAACTTGATTGCTTGCCTCCTCTTGCTGCCCCTCAATGTACTCTAATGCTCTGCATTATTGAATCAAGAAAACGAGAGAGCGTAAGCCAAAGCTTAGTGAGGAGTGCTCTTTTAAAACCATTCAATAATGCAATTAAAAACCATTTATAAATCATGCTTATAGTCAACCATTGAACATGCTCAAAGCATACTTTCATTCAAGCAATTTCATGCTTCAAATTCATTTAAACAAGCCTCTCATGCTTCGACATAATCATTAAAACATGCATCTCATGCATCTCAATATATTCAACATGTCATATTGGCTCAAGTGATACATTTCATTTATAAAAACAAGTTCAATAACTTTCCCCAAGGACTTTTAAACACCTTGGCCCCAAGGACTTTTAAACACCTTGGCCATGGACTTTTAAACACCATGAATGAGGACCACACAAGGACTTTTAACCACCTTTGTGTCCAATACTTGAATCACCCCAAGGACTTTTAAACACCTTGGCCCCAAGGACTTTTAAACACCTTGGCCCCATGGACTTTTAAACACCATGGAAAGGAGCATCTAAGGACTTTTAACCACCTTAGTGTCCGCAACAAGATTCATCCAAGGACTTTTAACCACCTTGATGATCTTAAGTAACAAGGCTCACTCAAGGACTTTTAACCACCTTAGTGACCTTCACTTTTACAAAACATCACTTGCCAATATACATATTATACATCACATAATCCACTGTTTTAAAGCATTAAACCAAGCCATTTCATCATGCATTTCTAAGCATCAAATCCACATTTAATCAATGCATAAAAACAAGGTACTCTCACCTAGAGTTACCTCCAACACATGGCTTAAAACATCAGCAATTATCATGCTAAAACATCAGCAATTAACATGCTAAAACATGCTTTCCAAAACAGTAATCAAAACATGCAAATCATCATTTTGCATCACACCAAAACATGGCAACCACTTAGAGAGAAATCCGAAAACTTACACTTGAGCTTAGCAAAGTTGTTTAGACTTAAACTAAGCCCCCAAAAACCTTGGTTTCAAAGCCGAAAACCATTTTCACAAATCCACTCACCGATTTCCACTTTGCTTCAAGCCAAAGCACCAAATCAAGCCTCCGGATCAACAATTCTTGGATCCAAGGATGCCTCCCCTGTTTCAACACATTAAAGCAGAGGATTAATGCTTCATCATGCATTAATTGCTTCAATGAAAGCACCTAAACTCGCTGCTCTCACTCAACCTCCATTTTCGGCCACCAAACACAACCGAAAATGCATCCGAAACACTTCTAAACAAAGCCCAGCCATTAACCAGCAAAACCACACTTCCATTAACATCATTTAACATCTAAAAACAACCTACAAGCATCCTTATACCTCCAGCAACATCAGATCACCAAGATCACCACAAAAACTACCTTAAAACACAAACTAAACTTAGGAAACTCAACCTATCCGGGATTGCATCAATCAAGACTCATTTCCTTTTCAATTTAGAGATCATTTAACATCAAAAACACCTCTCAAATCACAGATCTAACAGATCTAACGAAAATCATGTGAAATCATCAAAATCTTGCATAATTAGCCAAGATCCATAAATCAACTTAAAAGCCTTTAATTAAACATCAAATTAGGATTGAAAACTTAGGAATTTCATTAAAGAACTTGAAGTTCATAGGAGAAGGGCGTTCTTACCTCCAAACTTGTATTTCTCCACTTTCTGGAACCAAAATGCTTGTTGAAACTTGTAGAAATTGAAGAGGTTTTGAAGATACAATGATTAGGATTCAAATGAGAGTTGAAAGGAGGAATTTAGTTGAGAAAATCAGAATTGAAACTCTAGAAATGGAGTGTTTGGGTTGAGAGAAAAAGAGAGAAAGAAAATGGGAAGTTAGTTGAGAAAATGACTAAAATGAGTTTTCCCTCCTTTTTGTTATCTTTAAAATCAGATAATTGGCTTATAAAACCTTAGAAAAATCTGGAGAAATCACCTTTGGATTAATAGCTCCTTAAAGATTCAAAGTTTCAACCCTTTATAAAACAGCCACCAAACTTTCAAAAATTACATTTTGGTCACTAGCCAAAATGTCACCCTTCCGAAACTCATTTTCCAAAATTGATTTCACAGTTCACTTAATTATATTAAAAGATGATTTTAGGACATTTTTCCATATTTTTAATGCAACCCGAACTAGGCTTTCCTAATTTAACCTCTTACGATTCGAACAGCACTTTAACCAACCGGTCAACGCCCAAAACTTCCAAGCCCAAAACCGGGGCGTTACAACTCTCCCCCCTTAAGAAATTTCGTCCTCGAAATTTACCTGAAGGAAAGAGATAAGGAAACTGCTTCAGCATATCTTCCTTCCGCTCCCACGTGGCTTCCTCAACACCTCGATGCTTCCACAGCACCTTCACCAACTCAATGGTCTTGCCACGAAGAACTTTGCTATCTGAATCCAGAACCTTCACCGGTTCCTCATCATAGGTCAAATCCGGATTCAAAACCACATCCTCAACAGGCATCACATGCGAAGGATCAGATCTATACTTCCGGAGCATAGAAACATGGAACACATCATGAATCTTCTCCAACTCCTGAGGTAACCTCAACCGATACACAACAGGACCCACACGCTCAACAACCTCATACGGTCCAATGTACCTTGGGCTTAACTTACCCTTCCGACCAAACCTCATCACCTTCTTCCAAGGCGAAACCTTTAAGAACACACGATCACCCACCGCGTTCTCTATCTCCTTACGCTTCAAATCCGCGTAAGATTTCTGCCGGTCAGAAGCAGCCTTTAACCGCTCACAAATGAGCTTCACCTTCTCGGTGGTTCCTTTCAACAAAGCCGGCATCGAAACCAACTTTTGACCTGTTTCAGCCCAACAAAGAGGAGTCTGACACTTCCTCCCGTACAGAGCCTCATAAGGTGCCATCTGTATACTAGCCTGATAACTGTTGTTATAAGCAAACTCAACCAAAGGCAGATGCTTCTCCCAAGAACCTTGGAACTCTATCACACAGCATCTCAACATATCCTCCAAAATCTGAATAACTCGCTCAGACTGGCCATCCGACTGAGGATGATAGGATGTACTGAAATGCAACCTTGTACCCAGAGCTTGATGCAAACACTGCCAGAAACGCGATGTGAACCTCGGATCCCTATCCGACACAATCGACTTAGGCACACCATGCAGCCTCACAACCTCAGCAATGTACAGCTCTGCCAACTTATCCAAAGAAAACGTAGTATGCACAGGCAAGAAATTCGCACACTTCGTCAAGCGATCCACAATCACCCAAACAGAATTCTTCTTTGATGGAGACAAAGGTAAACCAGATACAAAATCCATGGTAACCCTCTCCCACTTCCATCCAGGGATTTTCAACGGTTGCAACAAACCAGAAGGAACCTGATGTTCAGCCTTAACTCGCTGACACACCAAACACTTGCTCACAAACTCTGCCACATCCTTCTTCAAACCCACCCAATAGTACTCGTCACGAAGATCACGATACATCTTAGTACTACCAGGGTGCATAGCAAAAGGACTACTATGACCTTCAGCCAGAATAGCACGCCTCAACTTAGCATCAGCAGGCACTACTATCCGACTACCAAAACACAACACTCCATCCTCATTAAAGCAGAAATCCGAAGGTCTACCCTCCGCGATATCCTGAACATGAGACAACAAGGAATCATCCAACAACTGCTTATCCTTGATCAACTGAACCAACGATGGCTTCACTTGCAACTCAGCAACAAGACCACCATCCTGCGATATGCTCAAGCTAGCAAACATAGCTCTCAGCTCAACAGCTACCTTCCTACTCAAGGCATCCGCAACAACATTAGCCTTTCCAGGATGATACTCTAACGTCAGATCATAATCCTTGAGCAACTCCAACCAGCGCCGCTGCCTAAGATTCAACTCCTTCTGAGACATCAGATACCTCAAACTCTTATGATCCGTGTACACAGTACACTTCTCACCATACAGATAATGCCTCCAGATCTTCAGAGCAAAAACCACCGCAGCCAGCTCAATATCATGCGTAGGATAATTGCTCTCATGCACCTTCAACTGCCGCGACGCATAAGCCACAACCTTACCCTCTTGCATCAGCACACACCCCAAACCGACATAGGATGCATCACTGTAGACCACAAACTCTTTCCCTGACTCAGGCTGAATCAAGATAGGAGCTTGCGTCAAAGCCACTTTCAGCTTCTCAAAAGCCTGCTGTCTCGCTTCTGTCCACTCATACTTGACATCTTTCTGCAACAACTTCGTCAAAGGAGCAGCAATCTTGGAAAAACCATCCACAAACCTTCGGTAGTATCCTGCCAAACCAAGGAAACTACGAACCTCCTGAACAGACTTAGGAACTTTCTAGTTCATCACCGCTTCAATCTTCTGAGGATCAACACGAATCCCCTCAGCCGAGACCACATGTCCAAGAAACACCACCTCCCTAAGCCAGAACTCACACTTGCTCAGCTTAGCATAAAGCTGATTCTCCAACAAAGCTTGCAACACAACCCTCAAATGCTCTTCGTGCTCTTCCTCAGTATGCGAGTACACAAGGATATCATCAATGAACACCACAACGAACTTGTCCAGGTATTCATGAAAAACACGATTCATCATATCCATAAAAGCAGCAGGAGCATTTGTCAAACCAAACGGCATCACAAGGAACTCATAATGCCCATACCTTGTCCTGAAAGCTGTCTTAGGCACATCCACATCCTTCACCTTCAACTGATAATACCCTGACCTCAAGTCAATCTTAGAGAACACAACAGCTCCCCGAAATTGATCAAAGAGATCATCAATCCTCGGCAAAGGATACCGATTCTTGATAGTCAACTTGTTCAGCTGACGGTAATCAATGCACATCCTCATCGTGCCATCTTTCTTCTTCACAAACAAGACAAGAGCACCCCAAGGCGACACACTCGGCCGGATGAAACCACGATCAAGCAGCTCTTGCAACTGCGTCTTCAGCTCCTTCAGCTCCTTAGGTGCCATTCTATAGGGAGTAATGGACACAGGAGTTGTATTCTCATACAGCTCAATACCAAACTCCACCTCGCGATTAGGAGGTAAACCAGGCAACTCCTCAGGAAAAACATCAGGAAACTCCTTCACAACCCTGATATCCTGCACCCTCAACTCCTTAGAACAAGGATTCATCACAAAAGCCAGAAAAGCTTCACAGCCTTGCCTCACCATCCTACTCGCCTCCAAGGTAGAAACAACATTGGCAAGAAACTTCACATTCTCACCAACCACCACCACTTCATAATCATCCGCAAGCTTAAGCGAAACCCGCTTATTTTCACAATCCACAACAGCACGATGCTCAGCAAGCCAATCCATACCAAGGATCACATCAAAACCATAAAAGGGCAACTCCATAAGATCAACAAGAAAGACATGCTCTTGAACAACCAAAGGACACCTTCTATAAAGCTTACGAGTCACAACAGTTTCACCAAAAGAACTAGTGACTCTAACACCAACATCCAAAGACTCAACAGGCAACCCAAGCAATTCAGCATGCTCACGAAGAATGTATGAATGCGTAGATCCAGAATCAATCAAAGAAAGCAATGACAAGGATTGCAAAGTAAAGGTACCTGCAATCACATCAGCGTCATTCCTTCCCTCGCGCTGAGCATACACCCTCGCTTGGCCTCCACCCTCAGGTTGAATAGCTACAACATGAGCTACTCCGCGACCACCTTCCTCACGCCTCTGAAAATTACCACGGCCGCGCCCACGACCTCTCTGCGGTGCTGCAACAACAGGAGCACGCTCTTGGCCACCAGCCATCCTCGGACAATCTCGCCTCAAGTGGTCAGCAGAACCACAGTTCCAGCACTCATAACCAGCTGCCACAACAGGAGCTTGCACCTCCCTTCCAGCACGAGGACAGTCACGCCTCAAGTGACCACGGGAACCACAGATCCAACAAGCACTAGGGTCAGCTCTAGCATTGCCACCCCTAGCAGGTGCACCTCCACCTCTCCTAGATGAGGTCTGAAACCTCTGATCGTGTCCCCTCTTGTTCCGTCCACCTCTGGAACTATACTCAGCAGCTCTCTTCCCAGAACTAGCTCCAGCACCTTTCGCAGACAAACTCAGATTCATCTCTATGTCCTTGGACCGACTAACCAGCACATCAAAATCATTGTACTCAGCAGCCAACATATAGGTCTTAACTTCCGTCACCAAGCCATAACGGAACCTTTCGCACCTCTCTCGCTCATCAGGTATCAGCTCCGGTGCATACTGACTGAGACGTACGAACTGTACTTCATACTCAGCCACACTCATGCTCCCTTGGGTAAGAGACATGAATTCACGCTTTTTCTCATCCATATATCTTACTCCCAGATATCTCCTTTTGAACGCGTTCTGAAAGAACGTCCAAGTAACATCAGCATCAGCCATCCCGGAGATTGTGGTCGTCCACCACGTATAAGCATCACCTTGCAGCAAAGACACCACACATCCCAGCTTTTGCACATCAGTGCAGCTCATCTGTCCCAAGACACGCTTGGTACTCTCCAGCCAAGCTTCCGACCTCTCAGCTGACATACCCCTAAACTCAGCCCCACCAAGACTGCGCAGACGCTCAAAGGGTAGTCTAGCTCCAGCATCTCCCTGATGCCCAGCTCCTTGAGCTCCAGCTATCGCTGCTCGAAAAGCACCCGCAATAGCTTGCACCAGCACAGACATGTCAGGCATCGCTTGCCCCTGACCAACCTCAGGTCCTGCAGCTCCAGCACCAGCTGCCTCAGCTCCAGCTCTTTCCCTCTCCGCACCACCACCACCAGGTGGAGGAGGAGGTAACACAGCACTACCCGTATTCTCATCATTCACATTCCCCTCCGGGGTCGTAGCTCTCGCGCTACTTCTTAACTCTCTACGTGGTGCCATACTTTTACCATGCATAACAATACAAAATAAAACAAGTCAGGACCAGCAAGGTAAGCAATTCCAAGTATTCAAGCTCAATTTCTTTCCAAAACAACATCATCTCTTTAGCTTTTGTTTGGCAATGGGTACCCTCATCATGCATCATCACAACATACATCTCAAAAACATCATCATCTCAATTCACTGAACATGGTTTCGTACAACAAGCATACAAGCCAAACCATGCTTCAATCATGCATACAAACATTCCCAATTACTCGAGAACTCAGCTCTGATACCACCAAATGTAACCCCCTTAACCCGGTCTAGACGATTGACCCGAATTAAGAAAGTCACACGGGGAAAACCAAAGTCAACCCGAAAGTCAACCTTGATTAACGACCCTTTTTTTTCTTTTTAATCTTATCTAGATGCACATTAACCCTACTTGTGATCACACAAACAACATACTCAAAGATCACAAACATCAGAGATCAAACAGGGACCCAATTGAACAAATTACAACTTTAGGGACCAAATTGTAAATTCTGATAAATTAAGGGACTTAACCCAAATTAAAGTTACCATCTTGAAATTAGTCAGGTTTCATGCTTCCCTGCGAAATTTCAGCTCAAAAGGACTTCTCAAACTCATTCAATTGATCAAACAAGATTCAGGACCAAAACGTAAACCAAACAAAACATAATAAGATACTTTTAACTGAATTTAACGGTCTGGTATCGATACGCCACGTGTCGTATCGATACACGGGGAAGGCAGTAACCAAACTTCAGCAACGGTATCGATACGAGTTTCCCCGTATCGATACGGCCTTCATACGGTATCGGTACCTGTTCAACCGTACCGATACGCCTGGGCAGGAATGAGCATATTTGGCTCAGGCGTATCGATACGCAAGCCCGAGTACCGATACCCCTGCCTGATTTCGACTCAAAAACCACAACAATCATGCTTCAAACTCCAAATTAACATCACCAAACCATACCACATAATCATACAACATGCAAGAACCATAATTGCATCACCAATTCAGCATTTAAACAACACATATGAAAAGCCCCAACTTAGGTGACATGCTTCCTACTTAAGCTACCATTCAAGCATAAACCTTCATAAGCAAGCAATAGGAATCCAATCCAAAAACCAGCAATCCATACAACATTTAACAAACTCAGGGAGTCTCAAACACCTCCCAAAACATACACATTGGTCCCCCATTGCCAATTCAACCAAAAGCTAAAAGAACTTATAAAACCTTCATACATTGAGCTTCACTTGAACTTGATTGCTTGCCTCCTCTTGCTGCCCCTCAATGTACTCTAATGCTCTGCATTATTGAATCAAGAAAACGAGAGAGCGTAAGCCAAAGCTTAGTGAGGAGTGCTCTTTTAAAACCATTCAATAATGCAATTAAAAACCATTTATAAATCATGCTTATAGTCAACCATTGAACATGCTCAAAGCATACTTTCATTCAAGCAATTCCATGCTTCAAATTCATTTAAACAAGCCTCTCATGCTTCGACATAATCATTAAAACATGCATCTCATGCATCTCAATATATTCAACATGTCATATTGGCTCAAGTGATACATTTCATTTATAAAACAAGTTCAATAACTTTCCCCAAGGACTTTTAAACACCTTGGCCCCAAGGACTTTTAAACACCTTGGCCATGGACTTTTAAACACCATGAATGAGGACCACACAAGGACTTTTAACCACCTTTGTGTCCAATACTTGAATCACCCCAAGGACTTTTAAACACCTTGGCCCCAAGGACTTTTAAACACCTTGGCCCCATGGACTTTTAAACACCATGGAAAGGAGCACCTAAGGACTTTTAACCACCTTAGTGTCCGCAACAAGATTCATCCAAGGACTTTTAACCACCTTGATGATCTTAAGTAACAAGGCTCACTCAAGGACTTTTAACCACCTTAGTGACCTTCACTTTTACAAAACATCACTTGCCAATATACATATTATACATCACATAATCCACTGTTTTAAAGCATTAAACCAAGCCATTTCATCATGCATTTCTAAGCATCAAATCCACATTTAATCAATGCATAAAAACAAGGTACTCTCACCTAGAGTTACCTCCAACACATGGCTTAAAACATCAGCAATTATCATGCTAAAACATCAGCAATTAACATGCTAAAACATGCTTTCCAAAACAGTAATCAAAACATGCAAATCATCATTTTGCATCACACCAAAACATGGCCACCACTTAGAGAGAAATCCGAAAACTTACACTTGAGCTTAGCAAAGTTGTTTAGACTTAAACTAAGCCCCCAAAAACCTTGGTTTCAAAGCCGAAAACCATTTTCACAAATCCACTCACCGATTTCCACTTTGCTTCAAGCCAAAGCACCAAATCAAGCCTCCGGATCAACAATTCTTGGATCCAAGGATGCCTCCCCTGTTTCAACACATTAAAGCAGAGGATTAATGCATCATCATGCATTAATTGCTTCAATGAAAGCACCTAAACTCGCTGCTCTCACTCAACCTCCATTTTCGGCCACCAAACACAACCGAAAATGCATCCGAAACACTTCTAAACAAAGCCCAACCATTAACCAGCAAAACCACACTTCCATTAACATCATTTAACATCTAAAAACAACCTACAAGTATCCTTATACCTCCAGCAACATCAGATCACCAAGATCACCACAAAAACTACCTTAAAACACAAACTAAACTTAGGAAACTCAACCTATCCGGGATTGCATCAATCAAGACTCATTTCCTTTTCAATTTAGAGATCATTTAACATCAAAAACACCTCTCAAATCACAGATCTAACAGATCTAACGAAAATCATGTGAAATCATCAAAATCTTGCATAATTAGCCAAGATCCATAAATCAACTTAAAAGCCTTTAATTAAACATCAAATTAGGATTGAAAACTTAGGAATTTCATTAAAGAACTTGAAGTTCAGAGGAGAAGGGCGTTCTTACCTCCAAACTTGTATTTCTCCACTTTTTGGAACCAAAATGCTTGTTGAAACTTGTAGAAATTGAAGAGGTTTTGAAGATACAATGATTAGGATTCAAATGAGAGTTGAAAGGAGGAATTTAGGTGAGAAAATCAGAATTGAAACTCTGGAAATGGAGTGTTTGGGTTGAGAGAAAAAGAGAGAAAGAAAATGGGAAGTTAGTTGAGAAAATGACTAAAATGAGTTTTCCCTCCTTTTTGTTATCTTTAAAATCAGATAATTGGCTTATAAAACCTTAGAAAAATCTGGAGAAATCACCTTTGGATTAATAGCTCCTTAAAGATTCAAAGTTTCAACCCTTTATAAAACAGCCACCAAACTTTCAAAAATTACATTTTGGTCACTAGCCAAAATGTCACCCTTCCGAAACTCATTTTCCAAAATTGATTTCACAGTTCACTTAATTATATTAAAAGATGATTTTAGGACATTTTCCCATATTTTTAATGCAACCCGAACTAGGCTTTCCTAATTTAACCTCTTACGATTCGAACAGCACTTTGACCAACCGGTCAACGCCCAAAACTTCCAAGCCCAAAACCGGGGTGTTACACACAAGAAGACATCTTCTCATAGATGGTTGGGCCAAATGCACAAAAGAGGATGTGCAAGGCTTTGCAATTAAGCCTCATCTTCTTGCGATCTTCGGCACTCCATTCTGCTTTGCTTCGTTGAGGCACGAACGGACCATCTTCAACTATGTCCCATAGCTTGTAGTCTCTTGACTTAATGAAGAACTTCATCTTTGTCTTCCAATGGGCATAGTGAGTGACGTCAAAGAAGGGCGGTTTGTCGATGGATTGCGCTATTGAGCCTGTTGTGTGAAATGATGATCGAGCTTGTCTGATCTTCTTAATAGGATGTTAATCCTCTTCGATTGAGCCAAGCTCTGATACCAATTGTTGAGATTTAGGGAACTCGATTCCTTCAACCGATCTTGCTCGCTGAGTGTGGAGAAGTGAGATAATTTGGGTGTTTTTGTGGGAAGAAAAATATAGACAATTTACACAAGGATTTATAGCGGTTCAACCTTCTAACCAAGGTCTACATCCACTACCTTAGCTTCCCACTAAGGATTTCCAAACAAATTCACTAAGAATTTCGTCCCCTTTTCTCGGATTAGGAGGAAACCGTTACAACGATCAAGCTTTCTACCCAAAGCTTGATCAAACACTCTCTTACACAAGAAAGACTTAGCAAACTAGAAATCCCTCTAGAAGGTATATGTTTGCACTATAAGGCTCTCACCAAAAACCTAAACACTTGATCAAATTTAACAATATTTAGCTCACTAGTGTTGTCTAAGAAAGGAATGTACAATTAAAGCTCTAGACACAATTTGTCATCATAATGTTGTAACAATTGAAGAATTAGCCTTCTCTTGATGCTTGGAGGTCCCTTTTATACTCCCAATTGAGTTTGTAGCCGTTACTAGCCGTTGGGGTTGGATTGGAGTCGTTGGAGCCTTTATTTCCCACCATAAATGCAATTCTGCAGCTTGGCGTATCGATACCCTTCAAACCGTATCGATACGGTCCCGATAAGGAAGTAGCCGTTGTGCACTTCAGCTGATGCGTATCGATACGCTTACCTAGCATATCGGTACGGTCCTTCAAATTAAAAGACCATTGGGAAATATGACCGTTAGGGTAGTTAGGCGTATCGGTACGCGATACAACCGTATCGGTACCCGATACAACCGTATCGGTATGCGACTAGCCGTTGGGCTATTTCAAAACACACTGTATCGATACGGCTAAGCTGATCGGTACAGGTTTTGGCTACTGGAAAATTCCTGTAGTTGAAACCCTAAGGCGTATCGGTACGGTACCATACCGTATCGGTACGGGTACTTGAAATGCTTGGTTTTAACTACTTTAAATGCACTTTAAATCATTCCAAAGCCTTGTAAAACCCTTAAATATATTTTCAAGTTGTTTTTGACTAAAAACATATTTTAAATTCTTTTCAATTTAGTCTAAAACATTTTTCAAATATTATATCAAAACACTTAGTTCTACAGCATGGCATCAATCACATGAACATTGAGTCTATAGGCATGCTTCCTAACCATAAAACCATATAAAGGCCTCGAACCAAACCAAATAGGACCGTTACAACCACCAAATACCATAATAAACTTGCAGCAAGCATAGGGAGTTCAAAATAAATCTCCCAAAATCAACCTTAGATCCTCATTGCCAAATATCAATACTAAAGCATGTGAAAACATCACCATACATGAGCTTTTCACTTCCTTGGATGTCCTTAGCCTTCTCGCTGCCCAAACTCATCTCAATTACCTACATTGTTGGTAAAAGAGAGCGTAAGCATATTTGCTTAGTGAGGCAAGCTCTAAGGAAAACCAACACAACAATGCATCTTTAAAACTCTTTCCCAAAAACCATTTTCTACAACATGCTCTTTCTATCGCATGCTTGAAAACCATTTCAAAGCAAATCTCCATTTGAAAACACATGTACCTCTATTCTATCTCATGCATTTAAACCAATGCAAATCTCATGGCAAAGCCATACACATACTTGTGAAAACTAAAGCATTTCATACACAAATCTCATATGCATCTTTCATAAACTATATTGGCATTTCATATTTCATCTTTACTCGGATATGCGGATTAGCTTGACTCGAGGTCAAGTCCTACCCCGGTGGAATCTCTCATCACCGGACTCTCATGTCGGTATCCCTCATCGCCACAAAGCTTGGGTATTTCACCAAGTCCTACCTCGATGGTATCTCTCATCATCGGATTCTCACTTTGGATCGGGATGGCACTACCCCCATTGCCCGACTCCAAAGAGCACATACGAATTTTTAGTTTATAGTGCACTCTCATCCTATTGATCGATCAATTATATCCGGTAAGTATCTCATCTTCTATGCCAATATATTATATCAAAAACATCATCTCACCTACTATTTTTAATGCAACATTTCTCCAATCTTCAACATCTCATTTCAAAACCACAACTCATGCTTTGCATTAAATCAAAATCACAAAACTCTTTAATACAACATGTTATCTCATGAAGTCTCTACAAAGCATCATCTCATGCTACGAATCATGCATAAAACAGTAGGAATTTGTCTATCTCAAAACAAGAGCATGTAAAAGCATTTAGGGGCATCAACCACATATTTGAGAGCAAATCTAGCCATACTTACTTCCGGACTTAGGATGGTGTTTCAAACCAATCCTAAATCCCCAAACCTTGTATCTTTGTCCCTCAAGGACTTCTAAAATTATTCTCACTCAGTGATTACGTTTCACTTGCTTGCCAAAATGATATCTAAGCTTCCGCCACTTCCGGATCAACACCAAAAGCATCCGAAGATGTTTACCCTTTTTATTACACGTAAGAGCAGAGGACTAATGCATCATCATGCATTGAAATCATCAGCTACTCAAACAAACTCGCTGCTCTACTCAAAAACACCATTTCGGCTACCAAAAACAACCGAAATCATCTCCAAACTTTTCCAAAACAAAGCCCAGCCAAGATATATCAATTCCAATCATTTATAAACCTCAATCAACACCAAAAATCATCATAAACACGTTCTTATATCTCCAGCAACAATAGAACACCAAAACCACCCCAAAAACCACAAATCTAGCATGTAAAACTTAGGAATCCAAACCTATTCGGGATTTGTTTGATAAAACCTCATTTATAACATCAATTATCATCCAAAATACATTAGAAATCAACTTCAAAATAGAGCCTAACCAAGAGTTACGAAAATCATCAAGATCTCACCAAGAATCTTGAGTTTTACCACAATTTCATGTTTCTAACATTAAAGCAACTAAAAAATCATTAACAAAGGGTTGATAACTTGGGAATTTCAGTAAAGAACTGGTCATTAGAGGATAAGGACGAAGCTTACCTCTAATGGCTGATTTCTCCTCAATTTGGGCAAGTTTTCTTGAAAATCCAAGGTAAAAACAAGAGGTTTTGATGAGCCAAAGATTAGGAATCCTTAGGAGAATGAAATCTCAGCAAATGCGATGAAAATCAAAGGTTAATTGATGAAGGAAATGTGTCTGGCTGAGTGGAAGTTGAGAGAAAATGAAATGAGAGAAAACTAACGTAAGGTAGTTATGAAAAGTCAAAATAGATTTTTCTTTTTAATTCTCCTTTATTCCCTTAATTAAAACATTATTAAAAACTCCCAAATTAAAGAGAAATCTGATGAAAAACATTTTGGTAAAATTAGCTCCTTAAAGATTCAAAGTTTCAATCCTTTACAAAACAGTCACTAGTCAACTTTTGTAACAACTGCGATTTGGTCACTACACCGAAATGTAGTATTTCCAAATCATATTTTGTAAAATTGTTTTCACCATAATCATTTATATAATAAATGAGGATTTTTAGATATTTTTCCATATTTTTAAAATATCTTGAACTAGGTGTTCCCTAAATCCCCTTTAAGATTCGAACCGTTCTCAACCGGCCCGATTCAAACTCTAAAACATCTAGTCCCAAAATCAGGGCGTTACAATATGAAACTAATATTATATTATTTTATACATGACACGACATTGTCATTTTATTATCAAAGGTCTATTTTACATGCAATTGATATAATTTCATTTTATGCAACTGAATTCAAAGGCTTATTTTGCACTAGAAGATATTATCTTGGAAATTGTTAGACATACACGATTCAACCAAACTTCAAATCCTTTAACACTTAGGAAATACATAAATAGTTGAACAAAGAGTCTTCAACACATTTCTCTCAATATTCTTGAACCCTAAATTATTAATATAATCATTATTCTCACAAAAATACATATGACACAAAACACATAGAAAATGAACAATGTCTTATATAGTTCTTTTTCTTTTTTTCAAAACCTTATATTTTTCTTTCAAGCGCCTAATCTTGCTCATTCCATCTTCTTTTTTGAAAAATTTCAAAATATCCATTCCCTTTCGGTTCACTTTGCACACTGTCATTATCATGCAACAAAGTGGTATTGCTTCCACTCGCTAAAGTAGTCCGATAATTTCGAATCTGTCTTTTAAGTCTCACATTCTCATTGGCTAGAATTCGTTCACTATCTCGTAATTGTAGTAGTAAGTACTTTGCTCTTTCTGGAATGCTTCCATCATACCATTCAAAAAATCGACATTCATTCTACAATAAGTCAAAAACAAAATAACAACTTCCATTAGAACTCTAATTATTAGAATCCTAATTAAAACTTTTGATAACCAAATTTTTTAAATGGCCATTATCTATAAAACTATGAAATAACTACTAGAACCTTAATGATTAGAATCCTAATTTGAACTCTAAATAACAAATAATTTCATAATTCTAAATAACAATTTTTTTTTAAAAAAATAACCTAAAATTTTAACTGTGCATTATCTTTATAACCATTAAATAACTAATACTACCCTAATTACTAAAAACCTAATTAGAACTCTAACAAACAAAAAAATTTAGAATCCTTATCAGAAAATTTAGACAACCATAATACCTTATTTCCAAATTTAAGTCGCTCAATGCAGCTTTTCTAGGAGCCAAATTTTTTGCAATAACACCTTATTTCTTCTCCATCATACACGAAATCTCGTTGAGATTTACTGAAAATATTTTGAGAACCCAGCTTTTCCATTGATATATAGGACCTAAAGTGTTTCCTCATCTTCGATCGACCTAGAGTATTTGGGGAAAATTTTTTTAGCTTTCATAGAGAATATATTCGCTTATAAATGAAAATTTTTTTAGGGTAAGTAAAATTTGGGGGAGGGGGATGGGGATGTCGTTCTTTTGTAGCTCGTGTACTGTGTTCTTTTAATTAATTAATAATTAATAATTCTCAAAATAAACTAAGTAAATTATCTACGAAGACATATATCAAATGAAGGCTTTGGCCTGATGGTTTGGAGAGCGCCATGCATTCCTTACGCCCCGTGTTTGAGTCCCCTCAGTAACATTATTTTCATTTGCCCAAAATAAAGTCATTGGGAAGATGCCACATGTTATCTTCTTAGTGGCTATAATTTCTGAAAAACAATTTAAAAAAATTATAATTTTTGCTTATGAGGCATCGATGCCACGTCACACGACACATGGCATTGACATTATCTCTGTAGGCCACGTCTGCAGTCCACGTCAGTCACAAACGGTCAACGTTTGTTGACTGACGATTTCTATCCAACCAGGGTGGAAATTATACAAAACTGAAACGTTCGTGGGTTGTTTGGACAAAAAAAAAGAAATAGAGCCTAAAATGACCAAAAGGTCAAATGTTAGGAGCTACTTTTGACTTTATGCCTTTTGTATATAAATACTTAATTAAGTTCTTTTTAATTTAAAATTAAGTAATTTGATCATTTACGGTGTTTAATTTTAATACTGCCCTTAGTCTTTTAAATGTTACATTAACAACAATATCAATCAAATTAGAACTCAATTAATAATTTTTTATATTCAAAATTTTGCTTGAACCTTTGTAAATAAGCTTAATTATAAATCCAATATTACCCAAAGAAATCAGATTTTGTCAAAGTAAATGAAAGAAGAAGAAAAACATTAGCAAAATGTTTGGTAAAAACAAAATGTAAATCGGTAATCTTATTGTTCTAATGATCAAGTGGTATTGATATTTCATTATTTAAGATTAAAAAATAAATAGTGTATGCTAAAATAAGAAACATATAGTTCAACGCCACCTGGCTTTGAATTCTGCATGTGTTTAGAGTGAAGATAATTAAATGATATTTTTTAAAACTACCTATATTCAACTCATTAATTAACTAATTTAAATTAAATAGTATAAAGATTTATTATAAGGATAATTTGTTAACCCAATTGTTACATTCATTTGGATGAGAGAGATTCCTTTGGTTTAAAAACAAAACCCTCGCTAAATGTCCAAAATTCCGGAGCACATTGAAAATTACATAACAGTAAACAATATACGAAATGGGCCAGGCCCTAAATGTTAGTGCAAGTAAAGTACAACTGCTTAAACTACGGTTCAAAGACTGCTACACAGACTCACAAACGGCGTTAGTTTAACAGAAAATCAACAGTCCTAATTCCACCCTTAGCCGAGCCGATCTGAGCTGAACCGGTCACGTACAGTCGTACACAGTAGACCAAACAGTCAGTATTCTCTTTTTATGATATCTGTCCGGTTCAGCACACTAAGCCGATCCGTAGGAAAAAGTCCAAGCAGCCTTTCTGCAAATACACTCTTTAATGGAGACGATTTTTTCCATCATTTTAGCATTCGGAAACTCATGCTCAACCTCCATTGAAATCAAAGCCTTTTTCGCGTTTGAAAACGACAGCGTTTAATGAGATCTGGTTTCGGAATGGAAGAAGAGAAAGGAGTGCTTGTGCAGAGCTTGATCGATGTTGTGAACCAAATAGCTTCAATCGGCGACTATAGTTGCGCCGTGAAGAAGGAGTGTTGTAATCTCTCTAGGAGACTAAAGATGTTGATTTCAATGTTCGAGGAGATTAGAGAAAGCAAAGAGCAAATCCCCGAAGATACGGTTAAGGCTCTGGTATCGTTGAAAGAAGCTCTCGTTTCGGCTAAGGAGTTGCTCATATTCGGCAGTGAAGGCAGCAAGATTTACCTGGTATGCGAGTTTTTTTCCGGTATTTTTTCTTTCCCTTTTGGATCTGTTTGGCTGCTGAGAAAGTGGAGGAAACTTAGCTTTTTAAGTGCGTGGACACATCAGATTTTTTTTTGCAACAATATTACCTGAAATTAGCTGATAAACATCATTCTAGAATTTAGTTTAATCTAGCGGGAAGATGAATAGAATAAAAATTTCTTATGATATTTAGTGCTGCATTTTCTTTTAATTCAAAAAGGAAATAGATTCGATCCCTTTTATGGATGAGAACATCCCATGCATGCATGACACAGGAGAGACGGGCCACCATGCAGAACAGGAAATCCCTAAAGGCACAGACGATGAACGCGTGACAACCTTGAACCGTAGGAGCCAACGGACTCGAAAGCTGCCAGCACACCTAGGGGACTTCGTTATTTCATAGGCTTAGGCTATAAAAAGGACAGTTTTGTACGTTGCTGAGCAATGAATATTGTGTGAACCTTTCTCTTTCTTTCGAATATCAATCTTCTTTTTCTCCCTTTCTCAACTTCATTTCCCATCATCCATAACCTTATCATTGGTGCTTTCATTGTCGAACAACCATGGTGAGCAACAGTGAGGCAATCAAAACTTTACAGGAGAATCACAGCAATCTACAGAAACAGCTGGATGACCAAACCTGTTGAAATGAGAACACTGATCGGACCCTCGACACTTTGACCCGACACTTGACGGCGATCTCAGCTCATTTGGGGCTGAACCCGAATGGCGAAAGGGAAACCACGGCGGTCAAGGGCAAGGCAAAGGTCAAGAACGAGACGGAGGATGTGTTTCCGTTTGCACCTCGGCCAGCTCAGGTGGAGCTGCCCATTTTCACTGGGGCCGATCCGGAAGAATGGATCACATCATCTCAAAATTTCTTTGAGTTTAATCGGACGGAGGACCATCATCGGGTTATCATGGCGTCGTTTCGCATGGAGGGCACTGCAAAGAACCGCTGGATGCAACGCCAACGACAACTGGCTGGTTGGGAACACCTTGTGGACGCGATCCGACGTCGTTTCTCGGTCTCTGAAATCGAAACTCCGGAAGGCCAACTAACTAAGCTTGTCCAGACTTCTTCTGTGGAAGATTATCAATCCAAATTCGAGGATTTAGCTCTACGCACTACCACAGCTTTGTCTAAAACATTTTTGACACAGTGTTTCATGTCTGGGCTACGCACCGATATCAAGCACGAGGTATTAGCTCAACGACTGTCTACGATGACTGAGGTATTAGCGTTGGCACGCTTCCATGAAGTTCGTCTCGGCGACATTAAGTGACTCCAAACCAGAACCACAAGAACCAAGTTACCAGCTTTATTTCCCACCCCCAGTAACCAAACTTCAGGCACTAAGGCTCAGTCGGGATGTCCACCACCCACTGAAAATAACACCTTCAAAGGTTCTGGCATTCACCCGCGACGGTTGACCGCCGCCGAAGCACAGCCACGTCGAGCTCAGGGTTTGTGTTATTATTGTGATGACAAATATGTTGCAGGGCATAAATGTTGCGATCCTCAGTTATTTATCATGGATGATGAGACAACGGCGTTTCCTACGGAGTCGGGGCCAGCAACACCAAGAGCAATTCAGGAGGAGCCTGGGGATATGTCTCTCGACGGCCAGGAACAGTGTTTGGTATCCTTCAATGCTTTAGCCGGCTGCATTACACCAAACACCCTTCGTGTAAAGGGAACCGTCAAAGGCAAAGAGGTGCGAATACTCATTGATGGAGACAGTACCCATCATTTTGTCCAATCCTGCACCGCTAAATTCCTCCGATTGTCGGTCACAGCCGCTCCCAACTTCCGGGTACTTGTGGGCAATGGTGATAAGCTTGCTAATGAAGGATGTGTTCAAAATTTGAAGTTAAGGGTACAAGGCACTGACATTCAAACAGACTTCTATGTGTTACCATCGGAGGGGGCCAACATGGTGTTAGGAGTGGCTTGGATGGCTACTTTGGGACCAGTAACGATGGATTTTTCGAAGCTCAGCTTTCGATTTCAACTAGATGGCCGGGACCAGGTTTGGCTGAGGTTCAACCTGTTTGTTTGCAATCCCTACGACGTTTGGCTGAATCAAAAGCTGTGGCGGCTTACTATTACCTACAGCTTCAACCATGTATGGAGGACACACCAGGCAGTGACTCTATCGAGATGCAAGCTGTGTTAGAGGAATATGCTAATGTTTTCGCAGAAAACTCTAGGCTACCACCTCCTAGGCCTAATGACCACGCGATACATGTTCAAGCAGGAACCCAACTTGTGAATGTGCGTCCTTATCGCACTCCTTACTTCCAAAAATAGGAAGTGGAACGCCAAGTTCAACAGTTGTTGGACCAAAATCTCATTCGCGCCAGCCACAATCCTTATTCCTCACTGGTGATATTGGTCAAGAAGAAAGATGCTACCTGGCGATTCTGTGTGGATTATCGAGCTTTAAACGCCATCACAATCAAGGACAAATTCCCCATACCCACTGCTGAAGAACTGTTTGATGAATTGGGGCATGCTCTCGAAATTGGATTTGCTATCCGGATATCACCAGATTCGTGTCAAAGAAGACGACATACCAAAGACTGCATTTCGCACGCATGTCGGACATTATGGATTTCTCGTCATGCCCTTCGGATTGACGAATGCCCCATCTACGTTTCAGGCCACCATGACTGACATGCTGCGCTCCTTTCTGCGTAAATTCGTGTTGGTGTTTTTGGATGACATCCTGATATACAGTAAGGACTGGCAAGACCATCTGCAGCATGTCAAGCAGGTTTTACAAACATTACGAGAGAATGGGTTTGTTGCGAAGCGATCGAAGTGTACCTTTGGGCAAGATACAGTGGAATATCTCGGCATGTGGTGTCCCGCGATGGTTTAGCAGTCGATCCGGCCAAGGTTGCTGCAATACGAGCGTGGCCAATACCCACTAATGTCAGAGGGGTGAGAGGGTTCCTGGGCCTTGCCGGGTACTACCGGAAATTCATCAGGGGTTTTGCAACTATCGCTGCCCCTTTGTCTGATTTATTACGCCAAGGGGAGCAGTTTACATGGACAGCAAAGACACAAAGAACTTTTGAGGTGCTGAAAGAGTGTCTATGCACAACACCTGTATTGAGTTTACCCGATTTTTCCAAGGAATTTATCGTGGAGACGGATGCTTTCGGTGTCGGCATCGGTGCTGTGCTACACCAAGGAAGACAACCAATCGCTTTTTACAGTCAGAAGTTTAGCCCCAGAATGCAGACAGCTTCAACATATCACCGGGAAATGTTTGCGATCACGCAGGCAGTGGCTAAATGGCGGCAATACTTGCTATGCCGGCGGTTCATAATCATTACAGATTAACGTTCCCTTCGCGAACTCAATCAACAGATCATACAGACGCCGGAGCAACATAAATAGTTGACTAAACTAATTGGGTACGACTTAGAGATTCGTTATCGACCCGGAAAATTGAACGCCGTGGCAGACGTCCTATCTAGAGATGGGGTAGCAACTGCGGCGGAGCCAGGCTTGATTGCCCTATCTCGACCGGTGTTTGGCATCTTGGAGGACATTCGCGCAGCCAGCTGATTGAACCCTGATATTATAGCACTGAAACAGCAAGTACAGTCAGACACTAACGAGAATTGGGCATACACTGTACAGGATGGGATACTGTTGTTTAAAGGTAGGATTGTGGTGTCACGTGAGATGAGTTTGCGCACACAACTCCTACGAGAATATCACGATTCGAAGGTAGGGGGCATGCCGGTGTGCATCAGACCCATCAACGGCTCGCTGCAAATTTCTACTGGCTGGAAATGCGAAAGGAGGTTCGTGACTATGTTCGTCAGTGCCAAACTTGCCAACGTATGAAAAGCGAGTGCCTTTCACCAGCTGGGTTGCTTCAACCTCTGGGGATTCTGGCCAAGGTGTTCGACGATATTGCTATGGATTTCATTGTGGGGTTACCGAAATCCAACGGGAAAGAGGCAATACTAGTGGTAGTGGATCGCCTCTCCAAATACGACCATTTCTTTGCCTTACCTCAGAAATTTGACAGCAAGTTAGTCGCACAGACTTTGGTGAAGTGTGTGGTCAAGTTGCATGGAATTCCCAAGTCCATGGTCAGTGATGGGGATAAGGTGTTCACCAGTGAAGTTTGGTCCGAGATGGCTAGACTCCAGGGCACTCAGTTGTGCATGAGCTTCGCGTACCACCCTCAGACGGACGGCCAAACGGAGGCACTGAATCGCTGCCTGGAAATGTATCTCCGCTGCATGGTTGAAGAAGAACCAACTCGATGGGAGGGCCATCTTCCTTGGGCGGAATTTTGGTACAACACCACCTACCAGACCTCGGCAGGTATGACGCCCTTCAAGGCCCTTTACGGAAGAGATCCACCAGTGCTCCGTGATTACATGGATAAGGGTACCACAAACGAGCAAGTTGATCAAGAGTTACAGGACCGAGATGAACTTCTGCGGGTTTTGAAAACCAATCTTAGTAAGGCTCAAGCTCGCATGAAATTTCAAGCAGACAAACATCGCAAAGAAGTCGAGTTTGAGGTGGGTAGTTAGGTCTTTATCCGGTTGCAACCCTACCGACAGTTATCGTTGCGGCTTCAACGGCAGCAAAAGTTGAGCCCTCGTTACTTTGGCCCATACCAGGTGGAGAAACGAGTTGGAGAAGTGGCATACAAGCTTAAGTTACCAGACGCGGCTCGTATCCATCCTGTTTTCCACGTTTCCCAACTAAAGCTGTGCAGAGGACATCCAGACCAACAAATTACGCCATTGCCTTTATTAATGGAGAGGGATGAAGATGGTACTTTGGCGGAGGAATCGACTAGGGAGGACGTGATCGTCGACAACCTTGAGGACAAGGTTGCTGCGGAAGGATGGGGCAATGTTATGGATGAGAACATCCCATGCATGCATGACACAGGAGAGATGGGCCGCCATGCAGAACAGGAAATCCCTGAAGGCACGGACGATGGACGCGTGGCAACCCTGAACCATAGGAGCCAACGAACTCGAAGGCTGCCAACACACCTAGAGGACTTCGTTATTTCATAGGCTTAGGCTATAAAAAGGACAATTTTGTACGTTGCTGACCAATGAATATTGTGTGAACCTTTCTCTTTCTTTCGAATATCAATCTTCTTCTTCTTCTCCCTTTCTCAAGTTCATTTCCCATCATCCATAACCTTATCAATCCCTTTATTTCATTGATTAATTAATATTTAATACTAGAAAAAAGCATGCTGGCATATTCTTTTGCACCACTAAGTAACCATCATGAGAATTTCTTTTGTAATTTTCGTTCATTGTCTGTTATGTTTTACAAGCTCAATTCTGCATCCATTAATTTTCTTTAACTTAAGGTTTAGAAAATAACTATTGTCATCATCCTAATTGTAACGGGAAGCCTTTGAAATTTAAGGTGAGCGCTTTTTAACTGGATGGTATTGATTCTTTCATTCTAATTATGGAGTTTTTTTCGTCGTCAATGGCACGTAGAGTTCTGGTTGTTCTGTTTCTGGTCATTGATTGCAAGGTTCTTTTTGGTTGTAAATATTAGAGGAGGTGTGGATAGAGATGAAGGGAAGGGGATGAGGTGGTTAGTACTATCCTCTATGAATGGTTCCCAAGTTCCTAGGCTTGATGATATTTTTCCGAGCACTTTCTAAAGGATCATACTTTACTCGGTTGCCATATTCATTGGTTTTGTTGTGAGTTTTCTTGATTATGTTTCCTTTCTTACAACTTGCGGTGAGGGGCGATCAGTTTCGCTTGGAATCCCCTATATATGGCATTGTTTTTTCTTTGTAATCCTTCCCGTGCATTTCTGTGTCAACAATTGTGTTGGTTTGTCACAGACATCGACTTTGGTGTTCTAATGTCAAGGTTAATAAACAAAGTTCACCTTATGCCACGTACTTTTGAACTTGGCAGTAAAGAAGGGCTCCCAGGGTTCTAAGCCATGGATGTGCATGATTTATGGTATGGATTCTTTGCTGCTGATTGATAAACTATTTTTTTCTACTTGCAGGTTCTAGAAAGGAAGCAGATTATGCACAAATTTCATGAAGTGACAGCTCGGTTGGAGCAGGCTTTGAGTAGAATTTCATATGAGAATCTTGACATATTAGATGAAGTTAAGGAACAGGTACAGATCTATCACCAGACATATGTTTGGAAGAATTACATGTTACCTTTCTTCTCTTGCCATGTTGTATTAGGCCCTTTATGTGTTGCCCGAAGATGATTATTTGAATCACAGTCATCTTCAACATGGAATATAGTGCCGTCGAGCAATCACAGTATCATGTTTAATTATTATTTTTTTCTTGAGTTTCATATGATTTTAGATACAATGCTGGTACTGATATAAATAAGCACAGAGAGACTGAAGAAAGCAACCAAAATCTACATTGATTCTTTTCTCAAGTCTCAACACATTCTAGTGTGAGTTTACATGTATAATATTTTTATGTTCAGGTTCAGCTTGTTCTAGCTCAGTTCAGAAGAGCTAAAGGAAGGGTTGACGCACCTGATGTTGAGCTCTATGATGATCTGTTGTTTCTCTACAACAAGAGCAATGATGCAGCAGCTGATCAAGATGTGCTAAGGAGATTGGCTGAGAAGTTGCAATTAGTGGGAATAGCTGAACTCACGCAAGAATCACTAGCACTACATGAGATGGTTTCTACGAGTGGTGGAGATCCCGGGGCAATATTTGAGAAGATGTCAAATTTACTAAAGAAAATCAAGGATTTTGTTCAGACAGAAAATCCCAACTTGGATGCTCCTGCAATAGAAAAGAATCTTCCTCCTTGTAGCAGCAGTGGGCAAACAACCACCGACCGAAATCACAAGACCCCAGTTATACCAGATGATTTCCGCTGTCCAATATCCCTTGAGCTGATGAAGGATCCTGTCATTGTTTCAACTGGGCAGGTATATTTATTTTAGATTTCTTCTGTTTTTAGTTATCATTTCAGTCTTGAAAACCACCTGCCCGTCCTGTAGTTAAATTGCTTTGAATGTTCAATTTTGCTTGATATATTTGTTTGGTTATTGACCTAGCTTGTTTCATCGTATCCCATTGTTATGTCATTATTCTATTTGTCCAAAAGTTCATTCTAAAATGGTCCTAGTCATAAAGTGATTCTCTATTTAAAATTTCTTGGAGCAGCTACACTTGAGGTTGGCACACAAATTGGGTGCTGAATGAAAGATGTTCATAACAACCTTGCATTTTATTATACATTTTACAGAGAACTGCTCACGTATGCAAAGGCTGAAGTTTTGTTTACCGTTAGCTTCATGCTATATTTTTAACAGGTTTCATTACTCTCTTCTGTAGACTTATGAACGATCTTGCATTGAGAAATGGCTGGAGCAAGGGCATGGAACATGTCCGAAGACGCAACAGACTCTTAGTAATGCTGCCATTACTACTAATTATGCATTGCGTAGTCTAATAGATCATTGGTGTGAGGCAAATGGCATCGAACCACCCAAAAGACCCAGTAGTTCCCGACCCTGTAAAACCACATCTGCCTTCTCACCCGTTGAACGTGCTATGATTGAAATTCTCCTCCGTAAGCTCACATCCAGCAATCCTGAAGACCAAAGAATGGCTGCAGGTGAAATCCGTCTTCTTGCTAAACGCAATGCAGATAACCGTGTAGCCATTGCTGAAGCTGGGGCTATACCTATGCTTGTGAGCCTCCTTTTAACACCCGACTCACGCACCCAAGAACATGCTGTAACAGCACTTCTTAACCTTTCCATTTGTGAAGTTAACAAAGGAAGTATCATATCCTCTGGAGCGGTTCCTGGTATTGTCCAGGTGCTTAAGATGGGGAGCATGGAAGCTAGAGAGAATGCAGCAGCCACCCTGTTCAGCCTTTCAGTAGTGGATGAAAATAAGGTGGCAATTGGTGCCTCAGGAGCAATCCCTCCACTAGTGACACTGCTAAGTGCAGGCACACGAAGGGGCAAAAAGGATGCAGCTACGGCTCTCTTCAACTTGTGCATTTACCAAGGGAACAAGGGTAAAACAGTTAGAGCTGGAGTGATACCTACATTAATGCGTTTACTTACAGAGCCTGGAGGTGGAATGGTGGATGAGGCTTTGGCCATACTTGCAATACTTGCTAGCCATCCTGAAGGGAAGTTTGCCATTGGAGCGGCCAAGGCTATGCCACTTTTGGTAGATTTTATTGGAAATGGATCCCCGAGGAACAAAGAGAATGCAGCTGCGGTTTTGGTGCACCTTTGTGCCGGAGACCAACATCTAGCAGAGGCAGAGGCACTAGGAGTGATGGATCATTTGGTGGACTTGGCACAAAATGGTACAGATAGGGGGAAGAGGAAGGCTGCTCAACTGCTTCAGCGGTTGAGCAGGTTTGTTGAGCAGCAAAAGCATGCACAGGACCAATCTGAGCAGCCCCTGTCTCGGGCTCAGCAGATGCGACCACCCTCTGTGGCAGATGCTGTTGTTGATAGCTGAGTATCATTTTGCCTTAAATTATATTCATTTTGTCACCTTGTTTCCTTTTATGTATTAAGGGAGTCAGCATTGCTTCAGACGAGGAGGTGGAAAATCACCCGACCGACCCATAAGTTATTTATTTGTTTGTGTGGAAGAATATTGTACTCATAGAATCATCAAAGTTTCGAAAGAAGAAAGCAAAGGGAAAGAGAAAAGCTAAGTTTGCATTTAACATCTATGTGAATTTGTATGTACCCTCAAAAAACATCCATGTAAATTTGTACCATTGTAATGTTGTACGAGCTTCATCATCCTCAGTTTTGAGAGATGTTTCTTGTATTGAAATCAAACTTTGTTTCAAAAGTCACTAGTGATATTAAAAGTTGAAAAGTAGATGTACGGTTTGCTCAAGTACAGCTTCCATTCAATCCGTTGTCTTGTCTATGTTTGCCACAATGTTTTTTTCTAACCAACATACGTAATCCATTAAAAACAGAGAAGTACAAGATAGACCGTTATCCTGCCGGGATCGGACACGTAAGATTACGATTGTTCTTTGCCACCCAATCTGTGGCACTGTTACACAAACGACGAATAAAAACAAAAGTACAACTTCAACAAGTTTATTTGTTTTGTGAAATAAATAACAATGAAGTTCCAAAGATGGAAGAAATACTCGTTTAGGGAGGTCTAGGAGAAAAGTTCACAATGTGTCATAATTGCACCATTTTCAAGTTGAATTATTTTATCGGGTGATTGATAAACAACTTCAAGAGCATAGTAATCGTTTCTTTGAGACAAGTATAAAGTTGTTCCTTTGTGTGGCTTGCTTGAGTTCTAGGGACTTGTATTTTTTATTTTGATAAGAAAAAGTTTATTCGTCTAGCGCAATTTTATCCCTATAAATTTTTTACATAAGATCTTATGTTGCTTGATTGTCAGCTTGAGAATTATATTATTAATATTTGCTCAGATAAAAGATTTTGTGATATAAAATGACTTTTTCATTTATCTGAAAAAATGGTTGACACAGTGAAGCGTGTTGTATACCCACTTGTGTATTTACTTTTGAAGTTGGCTTCGGTTCTACCAGTTGCAATCATAACACAACGGTGGAAAGAACATTATTTGCGATGCACTTTATAAAGAATCATCGCAACTGCATGGCACATGCATGACTGAATGATTCCTTAGTTGTTTTTTACATAAAGATCATCATTAAATTACTGTTAATTCTTTAAACATACACCAAACACCATCAGATGTACAAAAGAGGAAGTTTGGACAAGATAAAAAAAAGACAGAACCCAATCTTCACTACAAACAGAAAGGAACATGCCAGAAGCAGATCCTAAGACAGTCGACATGAAAGTCGCAGTCCCACAAAAAGGAGAGGAAACAATAAGAAAACGAAGATCAACCCGCCTAACAGAAGCATAAATCGAACCAGCGTAAACACAAAGCATAGTCTTATCGACGAAAATGAACCAATCTTGTGTTGGGCAGCTGCAACTACGAGAGCTCTAAGGTCGGAGGAAGGCCTCCCCGTTAAAAAACAAGGACCTAGTCATTAGTTCGCCATCCAAAATAAGCTCAAACTCGATAGAGAAAGAAAAAGATTACTCTCGAACAAGGACAAACACATTAAGGAGAAGGAGGGAACCTCCAATAGCTCCATTAAACAGACAAGCACCAAGCCCATTAAGAGACATGGTGCAAAGCAAGGGAATAAAACTGAAAAATCAGTTCTCCAAACCACAAATTAGATTCCCTAAAAAACTAAAAGTGGAAAGCACGATGAATAGAAAATAGGGTGAGATCAAGTCATAGAGAACAAGGGCTTTAGAGGTGGGCGTCTCGGGTGCAGAGCTGCATAGAGGGAGTCGAGTGGGAGTCACAACCACCTCTTTCCAACAAAACTACCATCAGACCCTTAAAAAACCGTCGTCAATGAGAAAATATCATCCCCACACCACTATGACCTCGGAGGTAAGGCCAAGAGGCATCGGGAGAAATGATTTCTGACGAACAACCGAAAGGAGCCTCACAAGGAAGCATGAGCTTGCCAAAGTCCCCACTGTGAAAGAACCAGAAAAACCCACAAAGAACGGTTTCATCCATTTTTAAGTTACCAATCTTCAATTAGTCATATTACATGTCTCTCTGTCAAATCTCAACTCAAAATAATCATTCAAGCTCATTTAATTGCATCCACAACATCAGAGACTAAACGTAATGAAAAAGAACTTCAAAAGATTCCCATAACCACTTTAACTGCTGGGTGTTTCGGTACAAGTTGCCCTGTATCAGAACATCCATAATGAAATAAGGTTGAGCGTCTCGAAGCTCGGGCCCGTATCAAAACAACTTCTAGGGGTTTCGGCACATGAAATTCCAATAGCAAAACGTACTGAAATAGCCCTTCCATTTTACGAAACCCCTAAGACATTTCAGGCTCATTGTTTCGGTACAGGCTCGAGTGTACCGAAACACATGGGCCTGTAATTACACTTTTTGCTGTTTTTTCACACTTTAATCCATACTAAACTATTCCAACATGCTTCCAACATGCATACAACATATTTAAGCACCAAACCTCAATCATACATGACAATTCCAACATAATAGCATAGCAATAAACATTAAAGGAATCTATAGGCATGCTTCCTAAGTACAAAGTCCATTCAAAAGCCAAAATGCAAGCTAAAGCAAATATCAATGAACAAAGGCCATTTACAAGTCATTAAAGGCATCTCAAACTTGCCACAAAACAAGGAGTATCAAAATACACTCTCCCAAACATTAAGGCATCCTCCCATTGCCAACTATTTTACTAATGAGTAAACATAAAGCCATACTTGAGCTAAGTCTCACTCCTTGGGTTCCTTCTTGCTTCCTTGATGTCCAAATATCCTAGTTCTCTGCATTGTTGGAAAAAGAGAGCGTAAGCAATAATGCCTAGTGAGGGATGCTCAAAACAACCAACAAAAACAATGCATTTTAAAAACCATTTCTCAAGTAGAAATCTCTATCTCATCATGCTCATTCTCATCATTACCCACTATTTTTCAATGCATTAATATAAATAATTCTCACCACATTTCCAAAGTATAAATAAGCATAGCATTTTCTCAACACTTTCTATCTCTTGAAAATCATAATTCTATCTCATGGGATCTCATAAATCATCAAATCATTTCTCAAAACATGCATAAAACAGTAGGTTTAATTTAATCTTCAAATCATTAGAATGATCATAAAATTAATGGGATAAAAACCGAGAAACGAGAGCGGAACATCTCAAACTTACTTACAGGCTTAGATTAGTGTTTCAAACTCAATCTAAACATCCAAACCTTGCTTTCAAGTCCTTGAAAGGCTTTAAAACCAATTCCACTCACCGACAATGCCTTGCTTGCTTTGCCGAAGCGTAATCAAGCTTCTGAAGCTCTCAGAACTTCACCGATTGCTTCTGATACGTTCTCTCATGTTTATACCACACAAGAATGGAAGATTAATGCATCTCAATGCATTAAAACACCAACAACCAAAGCCACTTCGTTGCTCTGCCCAAAGACACAAAAACGCCCATCTGAAACAACCGAAAACACTTTCGATTACTCTACAAACTAAACCCAGCCAAAACCTAACACTTCAATCCAATTTTAATCATCAATTAACATCCAAAAACAATCTATTTGCATCTATATACCTCCAGCAACACCAAAACCACATTATCATCACAAAAACCCAAATCTAACAATCTTAACAACTAGAGATCCAACCTATTTCGGGATTCTTATGATAAAACCTTTATTTCAACATCATTTAACATCCAAGACATGATTAGAATCAATCTCAAATTAATCAAAATAGTACCATTACGAAAATCTTTGAGAAATCATCTTTTATAGTTTGATCTAACCGTTTTCATCAATTAGATTATAAAACATTGTTAATAAACACAATTAGAGAGCCAAACACTTGGAAATTTCATTAAAGAACCTTGATTAGAGGAGTTGAACAAAAATTACCTCTAACCATTGCCTATTTTGTTGAGCTCGATGGTCACAACCAAGATGTTTGCCAAGTGTGGAGAAAATTGAATTTTGGCTGTTTTTGTGGAAGCTAAAAAATAAAGAAAATTGACAAGAGATTTAGAGTGGTTCGACTTTCTAACCCAAAGCCAACATCCACTACCTTAGCTTCGTATTAAGGATTTCAACCAAATTCACTAAGAATTTCGTCCCCTTTTCTCGGATTAGGAGGAAACTGTTACAACGATCAAGCTTTCTACCCAAAGCTTGATAAAGCACTCTCTTACAAGAGAAATTCTAAGAAAACTTAAAATCCCTCTAATAGGTGTATGTTTGCAATTCTAAGCACTCACCCAAAACATAAACACTTGAGAAAATTTGACAATTAAGCTCACATGTTTTGTCTATACAAGAAATATACAATTTAAGCTCTAAGACAATTTCTTGATCATAATGTTGTTAACAATTAAAGCATTAACCTTTCCTTGATGCTTGGAGGTCCCTTTTATAGTCCCAAATGAGTTTGTAGCTGTTGAGGACCATTGGGATTGAATTGGAGCTGTTGGAGACTTTATTTCCCTCATTAATTGTAGTTTTGGAGCTGTCCGTATCGGAACAGGCGAGACCGTATCGGGACGACCTTCTTCAGAACTAGCCGTTGAAACCTGATGCAGCAAGCCGTATCAAAACGCCTCTGGCCGTATGGAAATTGTATTCAACTGTATCAAAATGGTTACAAATCGTTTCGGTACGAGTGAATGTTGAGCTACAATTTAAAATACCGTTGGGAAATAGCCGTTGAGGTTTTGACCGTTGAGATCTTTGCCACATAGGTGTATCAAAACGGTGAAGCCCGTATCGAAACTCTATGTAAAAACCCTCACCCATATTAAGCTTGTTTCGAAACAGATAGAGCTGTATCAAAACGTTTTGACACTGTAAATGGTCATATCGAAACACCTGGGTGGTTTTGTAAAATTTGTCTTTAGAAAACTCATTAAAACCCCTTTAAGAATTTCTCAAACATATTTTCAAGTTGTTTGGACTTAAAAGCATTTTGAAATCTTTTCAATTTAGTTCAAAACTATTTTCAATTATTATATCAAAACACATATTTCTACAATCTCCCCATTTTTGATATAATAAAACCAATCTTGAAAAATTGTTTGGGATTCTCCCCCTTAGTGAAATAAATTTTGAATAAGATAATTAAAATTCAAAATCAAGTAAAGCTCCCCCTTATTCATTTGAAAATTCAATTTTTCAAAACATTCTCCCCCTTTTTGTTATATCAAAAATGGTTGAAACTATGTTTGAAAACTTTGAAGTCCATAACAATGGAGAGTTTTTAAAACAAATTTTACAAAAATGATAATTTTGTTAAAATTGGCTCCCCCTTACTCAAAGCATCATTAAGAGTTAGTTAAACACATGATAATCTAGTTGAATTAAAAATAAATTAAATTAAGCAAATAAAGCAACTAGATTTTACCACACTTGAACTCAAGGGAGGATGTGAAGCCTTTCTTCTTTAAGTGTTCTTCCTTGTGTGCATGAAGCTCCCCCTCAAATTTGGACTTGTTGATCAATCCCCATCACACATAAACAAGACAATCAAGTGATTTTTGGTATCCAAATTGCTTTGGATCCATAGATATTAGTAGCACAAAATTTAGTCCCCTTAGGAATCCATTTTTCAATCACATCTAGGGGCACTATATTGTCTTTGATAAAATTTTGATTTTCCAAAATCATTTTTCTTTTCTAGTTCCTTGGAAATCAAAATCTTTTCTTTCTTAAGATCATCAATTTCCTTTTGATGATCTTTTTCCATGGTTTGAAGCAATTCTTGTAAATTTGATATTTTAAGTTCGAAATCTTTGATTTTAGCTTCAAACTCAAATTTGGTTTTTAAAAGCAAATCATTTTCGTTTTTCAATTTTGAAATCAATTTATTTTTTGAAAATGAAGACTTGAATTCAAAAAAAATATTCATGATAGGCTTCTTGTAACTTATCAAATGAATAAGAATTTGAGCAAGATGAGTTAGAAGTTACATCCCCCCCATTAAAGGCCATGAAGCATAGGTGGGCTACCTCATCAACGGTGGAGTCTTCATCACTCCATGTCACCACATATGCTTTTTTTGAAGATGATCCCTTTTTGTTGGACTTGTAGGAATCCTTCATCCTCTTCTTCGATTAATGTTTGGATTTAGCCATCTCGCTCTTCATGAATCGAGAGAATTTCTTGAAGAGATAAACCATCTCTTCATCTTCACTTTCCTCCTCACTTGATTCAACATGATTGCACTTGGAGGATTTGAGAGCAATGACATTAGTGTTGATGCCCAGCTCTATGACTTTCTTCTTCCCTCATCTTCTTTATCCCTTCCTTCTTCTTCTCCTCTTCTATGTCTTTCTTCATGCTTTGGTGAGTGAGAAGTGACCCCATGAGTTCATCAAGCTTCAAGGTCTTGAGATTTTTGGCTTCGATGATGACGGTCTTTTTCGAGTCCCATGACTCGGAAGGGAGTAGATGAGCTTTCGGACAAGATTTTATTCCAAAATGGCTTCTTCATAAGCTTTGAGTCCATTGGTGATGGTGGAAAATCTATCGAACATCTTCGTGATGTCTTCGTCTGGTTCCATTTTGAAGTTCTCATACTCGTAGTTAAGGAGGCCGATCTTGGTCTACTTTACTTCGTTAGTTCTCTCGTATGTGACTTCAAGCTTGTCTCATACTTCCTTGGCACCCCCACAAGAAGAGATTTGGGCATATACGTCTGGGCCTAAAGCACAAAAGATAAAGTGCAAGGCTTTGCAATTAAGCTTCATCATCTTCTTGTCGTTGGCATTCCACTCCACCTTTCTTCTTGTTGGTACGAACGATCCATCTTGAGCAAGGTCCCATAGATGATAATCTTTACCCTTGATGAAGAACTTTATCCTATTCTTCCAATAGGCATAATGTTCATCGTTGAAGAATGGTGGCTTGTCGATTGAGTGTGCCATTGCCTCGGTTGGTTGGATTGATGTATCGAGCTTCCCAGATCACCTCAATAGGATGTTAATCCCGATCAATTTAACCTCGCTCTGATACCAATTGTTGAGCTCGATGGTCACAAGCGAGATGCTTGCCAAGTGTGGAGAAGATTGAATTTTGGGTGTTTTTGTGGAAGCTGAAAAATAAAGAAAATTGACAAGAGATTTAGAGTGGTTCAACTTTCTAACCCAAAGCCTACATCCACTACCATAGCTTCCTACTAAGGATTTCAACCAACTTCACTAAGAATTTCGTCCCCTTTTCTCGGATTAGGAGGAAACCGTTACAACGATCAAGCTTTCTACCCAAAGCTTGATCAAGCAATCTCTTACAAGAGAAATTCTAAGCAAACTTGAAATCCCTTTAATAGGTGTATGTTTGCAATTCTAAGCACTCACCCAAAACCTAAACACTTGAGCAAATTTGACAATTAAGCTCACAAGTGTTGTCTATACAAGAAATATACAATTTAAGCTCTAAGACAATTTCTTCATCATAATGTTGTTGACAATTGAAGCATTAACCTTTCCTTGATGCTTGGAGGTCCCTTTTTATACCCCCAAATGAGTTTGTAGCCGTTGAGGACCGTTGGGATTGAATTGGAGCCATTGGATACTTTATTTCAATCATTAATTGATGTTCTGGAGCTGTCGGTATCGGAACAGGCGAGCCCGTATCGGTACGACCTTCTTTAGAACTAGTCGTTGAAGCCTGATGCAGCAAGTCGTATCGAAATGCCTCTGGCCGTATCGAAATGGTATTGAGCTGTATCGAAACGGTTACAAATCGTTTCGGTACGAGTGATAGTTAAGCTGCAATTTAAAATACCGTTGGGAAATAGCCGTTGGGGGTTTTGACCGTTCAGGTCTTTTCCACAAAGGCGTATTGAAACAGTGAAGCCCGTATCGAAACACTATGTAAAAACCCTCACCCAGATTAAGCCCGGTTCGAAATAGACAGAGATGTATCAAAACGTTTTGACACTGTAATTGGTCGTATCGAAACACCTAGGGGTGTTTCGAAACACTTGGGTGGTTTTGTAAATTTTGGCTTTAGAAAACGCATTAAAACCCCATTAAGAATTTCTCAAACATATTTTCAAGTTTGTTGGACTTAAAAGCATTTTGAAATCTTTTCAATTTAGTCCAAAACTATTTTTCAATTATTATATCAAAACATATATTTCTACAAAAATCCTTTGAGATATCTTCAAGAATCCTTTGAGATAATTGAAAGAATCATCAAGAAAAACATTTGTAAATCAAAGCGAAGTGGGAAGATGAAAACCTCTGAAAGTTTGAGAGAAAAAGAAGTGTTTGGCTGATGAAAAAATGAGAGAAAAGGAAGTTACGTCAAAATATAATTTAGAAAACTAAATAATCTTTTTATTAAAAATATATTTATATTCTTTTTAACAAAATAAATTTAAAATGATTAATTAAAGGAAAAGGCCCATTGCATATATATTAGCTCCATAAAGATTCTAAGTTTTGGCCTTCTTCCAAAAAAGTCCTTTAAAAATAGATTTTACATTTTTACAAAATAGTCACTAACCCGAAATGCCAATCCTCCAAAATTCATTTTCTAAAATTTACTTCACAAAACCTTTATATATATTTTTAGAGGATTTTAGAAAATTTTCCCATAATTTTATCATAACTCGAACCATGTTTCCCTAAACCACTCTCGAACTAACCCGGATCTCTAGTCTAGGTCCTACAAATCCGAGTCAACCCTCAAGACTCCTAGGCCCTAAATCGGGGCGTTACATTATGGGCCTAAAGAACAACTTACAAAACTCCCCTTGGTATATCTCCATTTAGACTTATTTATGAAAAGACATGTCATCTTCCAGTACAGTTAGAACACAAAGGATTTGGGACATTAAAAAGATTAATTTAGATGCACAATTGTCAGGAAAACGAAGTTTGTTTGAGCTCAATGAACATGAAGATTTTAATTACCAAGCCTATGAGAATCCCTAGTTGTATAAAGAGAAACCAAATGACGGCGGGACAAACACCTTTTGCCACAACATTTTGCTAAAGGTCAATAAGTCCTTCTCTACAACTCCAAGTTAAGGCTATTCCTTGGCAAGTTGAAGTCTAGATGGTTTGGTTCTTACCAAGTTGTTAAGGCGTACCCTCATGATGATATGGATATCAAAAATCATGTGATTAAGAACACACTTAAGGTGAATAGGCAATGAATGGAGATCCGTTATAGAGCCTCAATCTTCTGTGACAAGACAACATTTTACCTTCAGGATGCTTAAGAGTTTGCATCACTTAATCTCTTTATTTATTTTTCATTAGCATTTTGTTTCGTTTTCTTTTAGTTCGCATGCATAAATAATTTTCTTTGTAACACTCCCTTCCCAGCCTGGTCGAGAATCGAGTCGGAATGTGCTACCGATGAACAATACGATAATCAGTGCGATAAAATTTCATTTCATAAATGACATATGATCAATGTTATACTAATAAAACTTTACCGAACATACATCTTAGTCCAATGCATCCATTATGAAGCGGTAATTAATCATTTAGGACCAATTCTTAACTATTACAAGTTTTAGGGACTAAACGGTAGTTAATCAATGTTAATTGTTCTTAACTATTACAAACTTTACCGAACATACATCTTAGTCCAATGCAATTGATTATACCTTAATGAAATTCAATAAAATATCAACAAGCCTGTAAATTTTCATACTATTCGGAATTCATTTACTTATCCTAATTTCAGTGACCAATCTGTGAACAATGTAAAGCTTCAATCTATATCTTTTAACCAACTTAACTAACCCTGTATTGAAACGCCTTTAGGTTGTTTCGATACTGGTGCACGATGGTCAACCTTGGTTGACTTTGCCCATTTCCCGTATCGATACAGGTAAGCCCTGTTTCGGTACGGGTTGATTTCCATTGACTTGTTTTGATACATGTTAGGCCCATATCGAAACAAGAAATTCTAGTGGCAAAATGTTTCGATATAGCTCCAAACCATATCAATACACCCTGTTCTTTAGGTTCAATTATGCTTAACCGTATCGATACGCCATTGCCCCGTATCGATACGGCCTGACCTGTAATGATAGATTTTTGCTGTTTTTAGTCGAATTGACCTACTAATTGGTGTTCAAATGCAATGAAACTTTACACACAATATTTCAATGTTATAAACTATTGGCATGCCAAAATTCATGATCATTCGAATACGTTTACTAGGTTTTCACCTATGTGAGCCATATATGCCATTTTTACCAACTTTTAGCCATACCAAAAGTCATTTTAGGACTTTTAATAACATTTTGACTTATACACATTACAAACATACCAAAATGGGCACAAAAGACTAGTTCAACTACCTTGCCACCTTCCTAGGAGTTCATAAAGTCAAAATACATTACTTTGGCTTGTAGTGACTTGTCTTGCCTCGACTTTTTCGATCTTCCAATAGGGGGTCAATTTCTTAACCTGAAATGCATGAGAAGAGACACATTAGGCATACTTTGTCTAGTGAGGTAGTCATATACAATGTAAATATCAATGAGTGATGCATATACATATCAAATTCATTATTAACCCTTGGATTGAATCAAGATAGTGGATACGTGAATTCCTACCCCTCACCAAATCAATGAATGGTCTAGTCCCTCTACCTCGCCAATATGACCAATACCAAAACACATCCCTCCGCCTTGCCAAATATATATAGGCCGTAGCCTTAGGTGTAACCCCATCGACCCGACATAGCCGATAGACTGAACCGAACGGGTCACACGGGGAATATCAAAGTAAACTGGGAAGTTTTACCTCAATAAACGACCCTGTTATTTTCCTTTTTATCTTGACTAGATACAAGTTGCATTCTTATGTGATAAAAAAGAAGCGTATTGAAAGACAACGCGAGCATTCGTCAATTATTACTAAATCCAGATTTAGGGACCATTTTGTAAACTTAACAAATTGCAAGGGTTTTTCCCAAAGTTGGATTACCAATCTTTAATTAAGTTTATTACATGCAAATCAACCAAAACTCAGCTCAAATTAACCAATATGACTCACTTAATTACATACAAGACAAACAAAGACCAAATTGCAAAGAAGCAGAACCTCAAAATATTCCATAAACTGAATTAACAACCAGTCGTTTTGGAATAGCAAGCCTCGTATCAAAACGGGCGTATCAAAATAGGAGAACCTGTTTCGAAACGCAGGCTCATACTGAAACCACCCAAGACCCGTTTCGGAACAGGAGTTCACAGTTTCAAAGCGTACCGAAATGGACCTCCCCGTTTCGATACCCAAGGCATTTTCGAACACTCGTTTCGAAACAAGCAATGGTGTTTCGAAACACCTAGGCCTGCAATGCTTAATTTGCTGGTTTAACTCAAGTCTAATCATCCGAAAACTAATCCAACATATACATAAACATGCTTGCAACTCAAATGTACTTCAACAATCATAAATTCATGGCAAAGGCATCATCAAAGCATCACTATCAACCTCAATGATATCTAAAGGCATGCTTCCTAAGAAAAACAAGCACCAAAAGGTCAATTCTCAAATTCAAACATAAACCAACATCTAAAGGCCATTTACATACCCAAATACGCATACCAAACTTGTACCAAAACTGAAAATACTAAAACAACCAACATTCATAGCATTGGACACCCCCATTACCTTTATTACACTATTTCAAAACCATGGCATACATTTAATGAAGTCACTTGGAAATCCCTTGAAGTTGCTACCTCCAAACCTCTAATTATCTGCATTGATGAGCAAAAGAGAGCATAATCATACTAGCTTAGTGGGAAATGCTCAAAGTCAAAAACACCATCAATCCACAAAATCATCTTTCACTCTTTTTAAAACCATCATGCCTTCCTTGAAAATCCATGCACTTCATCATTAAAATCAGCATGTAAACATCATGCAACAAGTATCAATTACTTCACAACAATTAAACCATTGCTACACAAAATCAAGCCTTCCAAGCATATTCACCCGTATGCTAAGCTTAAGATAAAACATGCATTTGCCGCACTATGCATCATCAACATTTCCATAATATTTTAATACATTATATTGGCTTAAAAGTGATTAGCAACATTCTCATTTCTCAAAAACATATCGGATACACGGATTACCAAGGGTTGTTCCAAACCCTTCATACACTCTACCGGCATCTCAAGGCTCACACACGGGAGCAACCCTCCACCGCTGTGACACCTGTGGTGGAGTATTTGGTACAATTACAACCCCTCAACACTAATAATCGGTAGATGTATAACCCACTAACGAGAGACGGGACACATACAAGGTTCGCACCCGAGAGCTACCCTCATCTGTTGCAACCTTAAACATTCCTCAATTGTTAGGGTACTTGGATGGAGTTTTCGGTACAATCACAACCCCTCAACATCCAAGGTGACTTGTTTATAGTGCACTCAATCATATAGCTGGCTAACTATATCCGATTTCATTTACAAAACTCTTTACACAACATCACTTACCAATATAATCCACATTTCATGCATACCTCACTATTTTTCCAAAGCATTCATAATAAGCCACAACTTAAGCATTAAACCATGCTTTAAAACTCATGCATCAACACATGCATACAAGGATCACTTACCTAGTGCATCCATAAACCACATGGTATCATCAACCACATTTTATATTCTCAAAACATGCTTTAAAATAGTAGGTAAACATTATTAAAAACAAGTGCAACCAAAGGCTCATACTAGAACAATCTGGGAGAGAAATCCACTTTACTAACTTCTGAACTTAGTAAAGCATTTCAAGTTCTTACTAAGTTCCCAAAACCTTTTCTAAAACGTTTCTATGCTGGAAAATCAGTTTCCACTCACCGACTTGCGAAACCACACTTGACGACGCAACAATCAACCGTCCAAAGCCTCCAAAACCACTTTGTTCGATTTCGGAACCCTATCCCCTGTTTTCAACACATTAAAATAGAGATTCAATGCATCATAATGCATCCAAATGCCAGCACTTTACTAGAAACTCGCTACCCTGCTCTAAAGCATCAAAATACCCAACCAAATCAACCGAAATCTCAATCGATTGATCTTTAGACTCATCCCAGCCATCCACCAACACATCCAACACATTTTAAGCATATATCAACATCCAAAAACAACCTAAAACCATCCTTATACCTCCAGCAACTCAGATCTCACAAAACACCCCAAAAACCCAACCAAAAACACTTTAAGAACCAATGATCTCAAAGATTTCGGAATTAATATGATTAAGACTCTATTTCAACATCATAAACCTTTCAAAACTCAATTAGAAACCATCTCAAACAAACCAAATCAAAACAACTCCAAAAATCACATTAAATCCTCTTTTCTATCAAGATTTCGTCATTTTACCAAAAACAATAATAAAACCTCAATCAAAAGCATAGATAAAGAGTCAAATATCTTTTGAATTTCATTAAAGAACCTTGATTAGAGGGGTAGCACAAAATTTACCTCTAATCCTTGCTTCTCTTCTACTTTGGCAAGTTTAGCTTTTAAGAATCTTGAAGAAAATTGAGAGAAATCACAAAGGAGAAGTTGGAAATCAAGAGAGAAAATGAGAGTGAATGAAATCTGGAAAATGAGAGAAAATGGAGTGTTTGGCTGAAGTGAAAAGGAGAGGATGAAAATGATCCTCAAACTCTCTTAACCAAAATAACTACCTCTGTAATTAAATCAATAAAAGCCATTTTAATATTTAATAAATCATTTAAAACACATGCCAAAATAGTGAAAAGGCTTAATTGCCAATTAGCTCCCTAAAGATGCTAAGATTATGACTCTTTTTGAAAAACTTGTTTTGCAAAATTGATTAAACCAACCTTGATTTCCCTGAACCACCTTTAACGATTTGAAGAACCGATTACCGATTCCACTAGCCTAACCCGACACGCAAAATACCTAGGCCCAAAACTGGGGCGTTACATTAGGACTGTAGTACACCCGTACATTGAGCTCATGAATTCTATGGCATGCCAATTGTATCCAATGTTCGTCCAAATCCAAGGTTTCAATGACAATATTCATATTCAATGGTAATTCCAATAATCAATGTCTTCAATGTTATTAATAGTGAACATGTCTTAATATCAATATTTCATGATTTTAATGTCAATGTCAATGTCAATATCTGATGGTTTATTTATAATGTTTCAATAACAAAAACCATATCAATAACAATGCACGATGAAGATGCCAATATCTATATCCGATATTCATTACCAAACTTACCGATGCTTACCAATAGTTCCGATTAACAATCTGATGCAACTCCCTTAAAAGAAATGTTAGCTATTTGATCGAAATCAACAATAATAAATTCGGGAAGGCTCCTCACCTAACCTCGAGACTCCGACCACACTCACCTTGATAATCCGAAGCTTTCAAGGCTCGCGGATGATAACTCCCTTGTTCCTAGCCTTTGGTGAATTCGATGGACACTTCTTTTTTATCTTTAGATAGGAAATCAATAGGGAGATTATTGGGATAGATATTACGATATCAAAATCAATATAAACAACAACGATGGATTATCCATGGATGGTCAAAACCCTAGCTTGAGATTAAGCTTGATACATCCATGGAATCCAATGATCAATTGAGGAGTATTGCTTACACGAACGTTAGCAACGATTCGATATCAATAAATCAAAGAAAAAAAAACTTAGGTCTCTCTCCAATGGAGGTGTGTGCTTAGAGGAAGAAGAAGATGATGGCTAATTTGAGGTGTATGCTTCAACAATCTCGGTTAAGCTTCTTATACTCTTTTCTCATTTTATTTATCCCTTTAATCAATATGAAGGAAAGCTCTTAGATTATCCCACGTAGGTGGGATTTTAATTAAGGAGGGGCTAATCGCAAGATTAGTCCCTCAACTTCTATTATACTATGATTTTGCCCTCAAACTTGCAATTTCCACAATTTAGTCACCGATTAAGTTTCGATATTATTCGATAGAACCCAACAACAATAATTTAACTAAATTAGAGTCCAATATCAAATAATTAACAAGCTGATATTATATTTAGACTTTATCGATGTGAGATTTCCGATTACCAGAACCCAATTCTGACTAGACCGGATTTTAGGGTGTTACATACTTTATTATTGTGTGGTTTTATTTTTTATTTTTGTTCTTTTTTGTAGGCTGCTACCTGAGGGAATTTTAGGATTTATTTTTGGAATATTTGAAGAGGCTTTAGAAGAAGAATGTGAATTGGAAGTTGGAAGGACCACTTTATCCAAGAATATTTGTGAGGATAGGTTAAAAAGGTATAGGGGTAGTTTGAATTTCGAAAACTTCCCCATAATCATTGCCTATAACCCACCTTTATTATCTTCTCTCTTCCCTACACTATCACATGTCCATTCAGCCTTATCTCTCATACTTTTCATCCCGCATTTTTTTCTTTATTTCTTTTTCCCAAATCCCTACACCTTTTTCATATACCCACCCATAAATAAACCCTAAAAGAAAACCCAAACTTTATTAACCCCCATCATACCCTCATCCATTTCACTTTTTCACCCAACCTTCCAAGAAAAGTTCCTAACTTTTCATCATCATCATCCTCTTCCCTTCGTACAAAGCTTTCTTATCCTTTATTCCTTATCTGTTCAACGATGGCCTGATGCAAGAATATTACATAAAGAGGAAGCTCTTCTCGTGGTCCTCAAGTTGTTCGTATTGAAAAGTTTCAAGATGATGCCGCTAAAGAACACTTCAAGATGTTCTGAGATAAGAAGCTTTGTCTAGAACAAGGGTTTGAGTTTTTAGACCCACCAGAATTAGATTTGATGAAGCTATCATGGTCATTGTGGCAAAACATCGTTGGGAAAGTTTTGCCAAGCAACCTGGGGCCATTACTATAACATTGGTTTAAGAGTTCTACACCTACTTAATTGACCCTGAAGTAACCTTGGTCTTTTTTCTTGGTGAGCAAGTGTCTTTTACTGTTGCAACGATAAATGAGTTCATGGGATTGGAAGAACGCCATGATGAACATGGGCATTTGCTAAATCTATCAACGATGAAGTCTACACCCAAGTCCTCCACAATCTTTGCTTTCATGGAACAGAACAAACAATTTTAGCAATGAATTGTCACAGAGTGCATAGGTTAAGACTCAAACTGGACGCCTAGTTAAGGAATCGCTTCTTGAAGACCAGACTCAAGCCCACCACGCACCCCACAATGGTTTTTGCAAAATGTATGTTTCTCTTGCTTTCCATTATGGTGGAAAGACATATCGATATGGACCAACTCATCTTCAAATTTGTTATGCCAAGGCTCAAAAAAAAAGAAATCTTGCCCCTTAATGTCTCCAATCTGATTACTACTCTCTACTATAAATAAGGTGTTTATGAGGACCCCCTTGATGAAGTCTTGACCAAAAGAAAGAGGATTGAACCAGAGCAAGTGCCTAAGTTGAAAGATTTTGAAAAGGATGCTTCAGCTACAAGAGGTGAAGCAATGGGTGAGAGTTTTAGGGCTTTCGTTGTTGCGAAATGAGCGAGGCGAGTTTTGATTCCCTCCACCCCAAACCGCCCCTGAGAACGAGCGAGCCACTGCTCCATTACCACCAAGACCTTTTAGGAAGAATAAGAGAAAATATGATGTTGGTGAGTCCTTGATTCCTAAAGAAGTTCCCATCAAAATTGTTAATGATGAGAGTTCTTCTAAGGATTATTCTGGTTCTATCAACCCCACAGTCTAACCCATTCCACCACCAACTCGAGGTCCAACAAAAATTACAACTAGTACTAGTCGACTGTGGGATCGAGTCTCTCTCAAAATGAGGGTAGTGTTGGATGATGTAACTTATTCTAATGCTACAATTAGCCATGATGCCACTCTAGTCCCTCTAGCCACTTATATGCTTCAAGAGCAGGGCTGGAAAGTCACCCGCCTTTTCCAAGAAATGAACTCCAAATTATGTACATGTATTGTATATAGATTAGTATTAGTTGCATTGAGGACAATTCTCCCTTCAAGTTTGGGAGAGGGTATCGTTTATAGTTAGATTAGTGTTTGGCTTGGCTATTGTTGGTTTTGTCTTAGTCCTAGTTGCGATTATGGATGGTTATAGTAAGATAATTTTGCTTTGTCATTTAAACAATAAAGGTTGTCAAGATCTATGTTTTACCAGATTCAATTTGGGGTTACTTGCTTCTGTAATTGGTGTTACAGACTTAATAGGTAGATGTTGTTTTGAGTTTTAGTAGAGGATTTCCAGTGTAGTTTGCCAGGGTGGTTTTGCTAGGAACCGAGCGCAGGAATGGCATGTGTTAACATTTGTTGGTAAAAAAACAATAGGTTCGCGTTCATTGTTTTGACTTGAGGATATGTATGGTATGGATGGGTATTTGTAAGCAGCGAATCAGATGCATTTGGGTGACATTTCCATGGAGCTTCCGAGATTTTGGGTGTTAGCTCTAGCAATTCAGAGATGTGTTTCTGTTTTGTCTAATGGGTGTTAGCTTTTTCTCGTGTATTTTCTGTTAGTTGAGGTGCTTTGTCTCGTGTATCTCTAAACTGAGTGTACTCTTTTCCTCCATTTAGATTTAAGGAGATTTTTAATGAGGCACTCAATTTGGCATAGGACAGTTGGTCCTTTTTGAGCTGTAGCCACTTTTGTGGTATTTTAATAAATAAAATTTCATTTTGCTGAGCAAAAAAAAAGTTAAATTAGTTTTTATTAACTTTTTATTCTACTATGACATCTATTTGTGTTGAGACTGCTATGAATGATTTGTGGATGTCCAATGTTGATATTTATTATGGATGTGTATTGAATCTTAATGACTATCTAGATTTAGTAAAATTGACCCTAGGATTTGTTTCTTTGCCTTTAGGTTGTACATAATTGCATGTTTTCTATTCTTAAGGGCTTTAATTTTTTTTTGGCTAAACTCTCTCATACCTTAGCATAGTTGAAAGAATAGAAAAAGAAATGAATGTTCAATGCTAGTAGTAAGGCTTAAAATTGAAACTCCCTTAAAAAGAGAAAAGAAAAAAAAAGAGAAAAGTAAATATGAATAAATGTTGAAGGCACAAATGTTGAGGGACAATATTTTTAGCTTTGTTAGCTTTGTACACTAGGTGAGTTTTGTTTTCTCCATTTAACTCTTCCTAGTAGAAAAAGTAACAATTGCTTAAGAGTGAATGGAAGTCTTCACGGGATCACTCTACTTAATAGGCTCGGGGATGAAGCTGTTTGCTCCATCTCATTTTTATGTCTAGAAGAGTAGTTGTGATAAGCTGAAGCCCCTATAAAACACTTCGAAATAAAAAGAAAAATTAAGGGAGTAAGAAGTGCTAAGAAGAAAGAAAACGAATAGGGTAGAATAGAGAGCCTGCTTAGGAATTTTCTAACTTGCTTAAGCAGATTAGATGTAGTTAAATTCACACACAATCACATGTAGAGAATCTAATCTTAGGGAAAATTCTAAGAATCTCGATATGACTTAGATGTTAGGACTTGTTCTTATGAAGACTGAACTTCTGTCAAAGCATGTCTCAAAATGAATGTATGCTATAACTTTGTTGTTTCTAGTTTAATTTTAATTGTTTGAGAACAAGAAATGGCTCAAGTTTGGGCGTGTGATAACTCCATAAAAGGGGTATATTTCATACCTTTTTACTTGCGTTATTATTTGTTTTTGAGTTCATTTAGTTGCATTTAGGATCATTTCACATGCATAATTTGGAGTTTGTCCATGAGCTTTAAAATTTTATCAATAGATACTTTTATGAGGGAAATGTAGGGTTTTGGTGGTTGTTTTGAAGGTTTTTAGGTAACCATGTAAGGTGGTGAGTTGTTGTAGCATTCCAAGGATAAAGGAAAAGTGAATTGTCTTTTACTTAGCATTATTTAGGAGCAAGACAACAAAGTTTGGAAAAAGATGTCTTCACACTCAGCCAAAATAGGACCCTAAAAGCTATCATGCTCTGCACGTCAAGAGAATATTCCTTAAAGTAAAATTAAAAAAAATGAGGGTAGCAAACCATAGGAGCCTCTACCATAAAAAAGACAAAAGGGAACTTTTTAGAGGAGGCAAAATTTTAGATAAAAACACAACCCTTCTTCTGTCTCCTTTGGGAAGGCCTTCATTGTTGAGTGCAAGGAATGTAACGAAGTAGACTAGGTGCTCAAAAGAGGCTGGAAAGCTCTAGTACAACTCCTAACAACGCAAGGGATTCCTTAGTCTTTGAGATTTCTATTTGTATAGCTCATCATTATTTTTAAACATGTTCTTCAAATACTTTATTATGGATGTTATTTGTCCAGCCATGAACTAACTTGCTTTGGCTTGAGTGTACTTTGGATGATTATGGTTTTGTTTATATAAATATCTTAGCATTTCTGCAAGTGGGTTGCTTTGTTCATTCCTTTTTATGCTTAGGATTGTTAGAGCTTTTGGAAGTTTGCCTTAATATATTTTTTTGCCTAAGATCGGGAGATTTAGGTTTAGAACTTTAATGAGAAATGGGGTTTAGCTGGGAAGCATGACCCTAATCCTCCTTAGTAATAAGGTAGGGTTTCAATGATTAAAAGGGTGGGGTTTAGTGTATAGTAGCTTGCTAGGGTTAAGATAGGAATGTGATGTTGTAGCATGTTGTTATCTAGTCTCTCGAGTTAGGAATAGTCAAGGGACACTTTAGTGGCTCTGTCGAATGATCTCCTTGCATAACTTTTTGCTAAGTATTTCATGTTAGTTAACCATATGATTCTTTGGTAAGCCCAACCTATCTCTCACCCCGATTATTGTATTTTATTGAGTTCTGCATGTTGATCTCTTAAATATCAGCTCAATTTACTTTTTGCCGCAACATTTATCTTATTGTTATCACAACCATCACCACTTCACCATTCAATTTCTGATTTTTCTTTTCGTGCAATTACTTTGAATTGAATCACTCCAACCCTTGAGTAAATAATACTTTATTCTCATCCTTTTATTACTTTTGCAACATGTATACTTGCAAATTTGTGCATATATATAATTTTGCAACTACTAATATCTAATATGGGCGTACCGGTACTCAAGATCGAGTATCGGTGTAGAGTAAGGGGTATCAGTACTGAAGGTCCATACGAGTAATAAATAGATCGCTAAAATTTAATGAAGATAAGGGTATCGGTATGTTATTGGTAGTACCAGTACTCACTATGAAAAAATTAAGAAAAGCTCTAGGGCGTATTGATACGAAGTTCACCGTACTGGTACTGAAAATAGATTCGAAGTAATTTAATTCAAAAGCCCATACCAATATGCAAAGGATTGTACCAGTACTCTTTGACCATTAATAACTTTAATTTAAAGGTCCTTACCAGTGCGCAAGCAAGCCATACCGGTACTCTCTTCCCATAATGGATTTTTATTACCTTTTAACTTAAAGAAAATTTTGAAGAACAATTTTAATTGACCGTAAAGATTTTAGCTTTATTAAAACATGTCAATTTTGATCGAATTCTTGTAAACTTAAAAGTGCGAATTATTTCAATTTCCTTAAAAAATTATTTAAAATGATTTATTAAATTAAAACCATTTGTTATATCAAAGTCAAAACCATTGGTTTAACATAACCAGCTTATGGGGTAGGCATCTACACTCTTGCAGATCAGGTGTCATCCAAGACACACAAGTTTAGGTATTTTTGTTATGTCGAACATTAATGTCGTATACATTGAATGAGTCGAAGGCGATCCTCTACGTTCTTGTAGAGCTTCTATCGTCTAGGACACAAATGGATGCAGGAATCTACACTTTTGTAGATAAGGTTTCACTAAAGAAACAGAAGTGTGGGAATCTCGACGTCCTTTGAGAAAATGGAACGTCGGAGGCATTGAATGGGCGGAGGCATCGAATTATATTCTTGGTGGAATGAGCGTATTGGAGGATAGAATGAAAACGTACTTGGAGTAGGGTGAAAATATTTTTGAATTTCATATATTCGTTCATTCATTCAATCATACATTCAACCATTCATTCACTAAGTAATTCAAGTAGACTCTCCTAGGACGCTTGAAACAATATGAGCTTTCCCTGATAACATTAGGCTTGTAGGAGAAAACAATTAATAGATGATATAGTTTGGAGGATCCGAGTGATTCTTATCATCTCCTCCTTCCATTTTAGTGTTAGAGAACCTCAATATCCTTTTTTGCTTGCACAAAAAAATAGCTTGGCGGAGGGAGGTTATCCTTTCATTACAAGCGTTACATGTACATTGGGCGATATCTACTCTGGAGATATCTAAGTATTGAATTACCTACAGTGGTGAATATTATCTTATACATGAAAAATTATTAAAAAATGAAAAGCTAAGGAAAAGACTTGTGTAACACCTACCACTCGGTCCGGGAGAAACGAACCCGAGTGGCGGATGTCACATTGATTCATTAAAGTGTATCCGATACGAAACTACAGAATTACAAATATTTTCAAAAAATTTTAAACTCTAGATACATCATATAGTACTAGATGTCAAATTTTGAAATTCCATTCATTTTAATCCTACATGTCAAATTTCAAGTCAAACAGACATCATATAGTCTTTCAATTGATGCATGAACATACAATTACCAAAATGCAAAGAATCTAAGCTTGATGAAGCTATTTAACCGAATTAACTACCTCGTACCAGTACAAGACCAAACCAACATAAAATACACTTGTTCGGGTACTTGTATACCAAATTTCAACACACATAACATCGAAATGAATAGTCTATAGGCATGCTCCCTAGAATTGCTTAAACACCGAAACAAAAATAACCAAAATGCACAAACAAGCATATCAAGCCTAGGCAACAAACCAAAACAATATTATAGGCATTTAGAGACATATTCAACATGCTTAAACTATCAAAACTAATTATAACTCAAATAATTCATATAGTCAACCATCTCATAGAAAACCATGCTTCAATCATCAAGACAACATAAGAATAAAAAACAACCAAATACATATTGGCAAAATCAAAAATCAAATTGTAACCAAAGAGAGCTATTATCTCTCAACTACAAATCCAATTGGGAATTATACCCGCATTGCTTTATTACGTTTAAATGGAAATAATATCTCACATACTCAAATGATTCAAATGTCTTGGATGCACCCTTCTTTGATGTTAGCCCCAAAATGTTCAATTATCTACAAAGATGGAAGGAGAGCATAAGCATAATCATGCATGGTGAGTGCGCTCCGTAAATATCACATCAATGCTATATAAAACCAACATCGTAGTGTTTTTATACCACTTCTATGATGCACAAGTTCCATCATATGAATGCTCTTTGTAAACATGATTCATAATCATTTCATTATATCAAATTCTTCAATTTATTGGAAATTTAATGAGGGTGACCATTCTTTAATCAAAACCGCCGGATACACGGATCAGTATTTCAAAGTACACATGCTCTACCCTACAACACCCAACAAATGAATGGAGGAATAGTTATAGCCACTGGCCCTTGGGATACTTTTCGGTGTGACGATCGATTAGACTCGAAGAGTCCATCAATTGTATTTTGCAAATATAATGAGTATTGTTTTTCTTATGCATTTAACAAGTCGGTAACATATTCAATAACGTTGCTCATGTCAACTAATGCATTTCATTTCGGAAACATATATTCGAATGCATATGCAATCTCATGCTTGATAAATCATAGCACTTCAATAAATGATGCATAAAAATAGTAAGTATCGCATTTCATGCTTTCAAATCAAATCATGTAAAAGCATGCTTTCACAATTTTATCCGATATTCCAATAGCAAAATTAGAAAAACTTACTTATGATCTTATTTAAGCTTGCTAGGCTTAATCTGAACTCCTAAAGTATGTTTTCAAACCTCTTTAGTGTACCAAAAGACATTTTCACTCACCGACAAGCTTTCTCCCATTCGCCAAGTTTGATCGATAGCTGATATCGATGAAAAACCAACCCGAGGCCTTCGGATGCGATTTTGTTGATTCTATAACTCAATAACATATAAACTAACATCAATGCACATCCAATAATTCTCAACAAATAGATAATTGTTGTAATCAATCCCAAATCACATTCCAACAACCGAAAATCTCCATAATTCACTTTCAATTTTGTTCTAACTTAAGCCCAACCATAAAACATCAATCCATAACTTCAATACACATCGATTACCATCAAAACACCCATAAAGAATCAATTTAAATCAATTATAATCCTAAACAACAGCTAACACTTAGGAATCCTAAACACCAACATACAACTCATAATCCTCAAGAGCAACTAACCTACTTAAACCAATTAATTAAATTTCGAGATTCTTTTTTACAAAATTGAGTTTAGATAACATCTAACCCATAAAGAATCACTGTAAATCAATTATAAACTCATTGATTTCATCATCACATCAAGCTTTTTCAAGAAATCATTCAAAACTCATTTTCATTATATTTTCCTAATTCAATCAATTAAAATGCATTTGAATAAGAAATTAAGAATGCATAGCATATGAAATTTCATTAAAAATCATCTTATACCTTGATATTGATGGACTTAGGATTGAAGAGATGGCCACAAAAAATAATGTTATCTTCCAAAGTTGAGAAAATGGATTTCAAAGAGAATTTAAGAATTGATTATAGAAATCAATAGGAAATATAAGTAATTTGACAAAAGAATTTAGAAGAAAACTTTAGGACTCCACGGAAGAATTGAGATTTTAGGAAAAATCTTTGAAAAGGATTCTTGAGAAAGTTTTATGAAGAAAAGATATCTTCAATAGAAAAATAACCAACAACTCTCTTTTTTGTTAAACCATTCAATTAATCTAACTATATTATTAAGGATTAATATCCTATACACTGGCGGTGGAAAATAAAGTTTCCACAAGTGGGTTTATTTTGGGGTTTATGGGTTTAGTTTAGGGTTTAGAGGTTAGGGGTTTAGGTTGTATGATTTAGAATTTAAGAATTATGGTTAGAATTTAGGGTTTGGGGTTTGGGGCTTGGGGTTAGATTTTTAGGGTTTTAAGGTTAGAATTTTAGGTTTTAAATTTAGACTTGAAAATAGGTATGCTTGTGTAAACTTTTTTTACACTGGCAGTGTATCAAATATTAATCCTATTATTTATTACTATATAGTAAACCATTTTATTTTAATAAAAATACACTTAAAATACCTTTAAAAGGTCACGTGGCATAATTAGTCTATAAAGATTCTTAGCATGCATTCCTAACAATTAAGTCACTTAAAACATTAAATTAAATCCTCATTTCTCATGAGAAGTTTGCAATAAATTTCCAATTTAAAAGATTTTCAAATTCAAATTCAACTTAAAATCTTCCAGAATAAATTAAACCAATTAATTTATCTTATCTTACAAAATCGAACCGATTCACCAACCCAATTCTCCTAACCCAAATTTCGGGATGTTATATGTAAGCACCAAATTTATCCGGGTTCAATTGCTTGACCCAATCCAAAATCTATGACAAAGCCCACAAAAGCCCAAATACTAAACCTGAGTCCAATTTATTCTCACCCGGACAAACTCATTTGAATCTCCTAATTCTCAGTCAAATTAAAATCCCCATATTTTCTCTTCCACTCAACCGACCAACTCTTCCATTCAAAACCAACTCCTAAAGATATCCCTCCTATGATTTTCTCAACTCCACAACCAGCCACCACCTCAATTGAACCTTTCATGAGAACTCTATGTAGAACTAATGTTTTGACATAATAATTGAAAAATGTTTTGGACTGATTTAAAAAATATTTAAAACATTTCCAAAGTCCAAACAACTTGAAATTATGTTTAGGGAAGTTTGTAAAAGGGTTTTACATGTTTTTCAAAGCCAAACTTCACAAAACCGTCCAGGCCTTTCGAAACACCCTAAGGTGTTTCGAAACAGGGGATTCGAGTAGCAAAAACGTTTCGATACGAGTATCGAAATGGGCTTTCCCTGGATGAGGATTTTGCCCAGCGTTTCGAAACGGGCTCTGCCGTTTTGGTACGCCTACGTGGCATTGACCACAACGGTCATAAACCCCAACGGCTATTTCCCAACTAACATTTAAATGCAGGGCGTTTCGATACGGGTTTAGAGCGTTTCGATACGTGTTCCGAAATGGCCAGGGGCGTTCCGAAACGGGTGCCTTGTCAGACTGCAACGGCTCTTTCTACTTAAAGAGTGTTTCGAAACGGGTTCGAGCGTTTCGAAACGGGGAGCTGTAGAACTGCATTTATGGTGGGAATTAAAGTCCTCAACGGCTCCAATTCAATCCCAACGGCTAGTAACGGCTACAAACTCATCAAGGATTATAAAAGGGACCTCCAAGCATCAAGTAAAGGCTAATGCTCATATTGTCAAACATCAAATGATCAAGAATTGTCTTAGAGCTTAAATTGTCATTTATTGTATAGACAAACACTAGTGAGCAAAAATTGTCAAATTTGTTCAAGTGTTTTAGGTTTTGGGTGAGTGATTAATTGTGCAAACAAACACCTATTAGAGTGTTTTAAGTTTCCTTCTTGTTTCTCTTTGTAAGAGAGGGTTTCAATCAAGGCTTCGGGTAGAAAGCTTGATTGTGTATAAGGGTTACCTCCTAAGCCTAGAAAAGGGGATGAATCAATAGTGTATTGATTGAGAAATCCTTAGTGGGGAGCTAAGGTAGTGGATGTAGACATTGGTTAAAAGGTTGAACCACTATAAATCATTGTGTCAATTATCATTTTAGCTTCCACAACCCTTCCACCCAAAAATCCACCTCTCCACCACTTGGTGAGCCATATCGGTTGAACGAATCGAGCCCCACACAACTCAACAATTGGTATTAGAGCTTGGCTCAATCGAGGAGGATTCACATCCTATTGAGAAGATCCGGCAAGCTCGATCACTATTTCATCAATCGGCTCAAATGGCACAATCAATCGACAAACCGCCTTTCTTTGACGGAACCCACTGTGCCCATTGGAAGACAAAGATGAAGTTCTTCATCAAATCAAGAGATTACAAGCTATGGGATATAGTTGAAGATGGTCCGTTCGTGCCTCAAAGAAGCAAAGCGGAGTGGAGTGCCGACGATCGCAAGAAGATGGAGCTTAATTGCAAAGCCTTGAACATCTTGTTTTGTGCTTTTGGCCCAACCATCTATGAGAAGATGTCTTCTTGTGAGAGTGCCAAGGAGGTATGGGACAAGCTTGAAGTCACATACGAGGGGACCAATGAAGTCAAGGAGACAAAGATTGGGCTCCTAACCTTAGAGTATGAGAACTTCAAAATGGATCCGGAAGAGAACATCGAGAAGATGTTTGATAGGTTCTCCACTATCACAAATGGTCTCAAAGGCTATGGAGAAGCCATCCCGGAGGAAAAGCTTGTTCGAAAGCTCATCTACTCACTTCCCGAGTCTTGGGACTCAAAGAGGACCGCCATCATCGAAGCAAAGAATTTGAAGACTTTGAAGCTTGATGAACTCATGGGGTCACTCCTTACTCATCAAATCATGAAGAAGAACAAAGAAGATGAGAAGAAGAGGGAAGAAATTAGAGCTATGGGAGAGAAGAAAATCAAAGGGCTTGGCATCAATGCAAGTTCCCATGGCTCTCAAATCCTCCACTTGTCATCATGTCTACTCAAGTGAAGAGGAGGATGAAGATGAAGAGATAGTTCATCTCTTCAAGAAGTGTGCCTCGTTCATGAAGAAAGCCTTGAGAGAGCTTGAACGCGATTCCAAGAAAAAGGAGAGGGCAAGCACTTCAAGCCATAAGAAGAAGGCACATGTGGCTACTTGGAGTGATGAGGACTCCACCGACGATGAACAAGCCAACCTTTGCCTTATGGCCATCGAAGAAGATTCAAGGGTAACTTCTAATTCATCTACTTCATGTTCTTACTCTTTTGATGAATTACAAGATGCCTATGATGATTTGGTTTTAGAGTTTAAAAATCACATTTTGAAAAACAATAAATTGATTTCAAAGTTAAAAATTCAAAATGATTTGATTTCTAAAACCAAACTTGAACTTGCAGCAAAACTCGAAGAGTTTGAATTAAAATGTTTTGATTTACAAAATTTGCTTCAAAAAGTTCAAGAAAAAAAGGATTTGATTTCCAAAGAGCTTGAAAAGAAAAACAATGTTGGAAAATCAAATTTTTATGTAAGACAATCTAGTAACCCTAGATTTGTAAAAGGAAAATGTTTTAGAAGTGTTTGGGTCCCACAAGGACTAACCACTTCAATTAAAAAGGATGACATTGAAAAATGGATTCCTAAGGAGACTAAAATTTGTGCTACTAACGTTTATGGATCCAAAGCAATTTGGATACCAAAAATTATTTGATTGTCTTTTGCTAGGTGTGATGGAGATGTTCAACAAGTCAAACATTGATGGGAAGCTCCATACACACAAGGAAGAACACTTGAAGAAGGAAGGCTTCACATCCTCCCTTTGGGTTCAAGTGTGGTAATATCTAGTTGTTTTTGCATTTATTTGTTTTAAATTTTTATTTAATTCAACTAGATGATCATATATGTTGGACTAACATTTTTAATGATGCTTTGAGTAAGGGGGAGCCATTTTAAAACCAAATTTATATTTTTTGTCAATTTTTACCTCTATTGTTATTTTGAACTTAATGTTTTAAATTCTTTTTGATATAACAAAAAGGGGGAGAAATGGTTTGAAAATTTTGAAAAATTGAATTTTCAAATGAATAAGGGGAGCTTTATTTGATTTCATATCTTCAATCTCTTATTCACGTTTTTAAAGTTAAAGGGGGAGAATCCCAAACAATTTTTCAAGTGAGTTTTATTATATCAAAAAGAGGGAGATTGTAGAACTAATGTTTTAATATAATAATTGAAAAATGTTTTGGACTGATTTAAAAAATATTTAAAACATTTCCAAAGTCCAAACAACTTGAAATTATGTTTAGGGAAGTTTGTAAAAGGGTTTTACATGTTTTTCAAAGCCAAACTTCACAAAACCGTCCAGGTGTTTCGAAACTCCCTAAGGTGTTTCGAAACAGGGGATTCCAGTAGCAAAAACGTTTCGATACGAGTATTGAAACGGGCTTTCCCTGGATGAGGATTTTGCCCAGCGTTTTGAAACGGGCTCTGCCGTTTCGGTACGCCTACGTGGCATTGACCACAACGGTCATAAACCCCAACGACTATTTCCCAACTAACATTTAAATGCAGGGCGTTTCGATACGGGTTTAGAGCGTTTCGATACGTGTTCCGAAACGGCCAGGGGCGTTCCGAAACGGGTGCCTTGTCAGACTGCAACGACTCTTTCTACATAAAGAGTGTTTCGAAACGGGTTCGAGCGTTTCGAAACGTGGAGCTGTAGAACTGCATTTATGGTGGGAATTAAAGTCCTCAACCGCTCCAATTCAATCCCAAACGGCTTGTAACGGCTACAAACTCATCAAAGAGTATAAAAGGGACCTCCAAGCATCAAGTAAAGGCTAATGCTCATATTGTCAAACATCAAATGATCAAGAATTGTCTTAGAGCTTAAATTGTCATTTATTGTATAGACAAACACTAGTGAGCCAAAATTGTCAAATTTGCTCAAGTGTTTTAGGTTTTGGGTGAGTGCTTAATTGTGCAAACAAACACCTATTATAGGGTTTTAAGTTTGCTTCTTGTTTCTCTTTGTAAGAGAGGGTTTCAATCAAGGCTTTGGGTAGAAAGCTTGATTGTGTATAAGGGTTACCTCCTAAGCCTAGAAAAGGGGACGAATCAATAATAGATTGATTGAGAAATCCTTAGTAGGGAGCTAAGGTAGTGGATGTAGACCTTGGTTAGAAGGTTGAACCACTATAAATCATTGTGTCAATTATCATTTTAGCTTCCACAACCCTTTCACCCAAAAATCCACCTCTCCACCACTTGGTGAGCCATATCGGTTGAACGAATCGAGCCCCACACAACTCAACACTCTATTTAAAGTGGATACTAATATGAACACGAGGGAGCGATGAACTAAAGGGGGATTAATGATAAATTAAAGTTGGATTAGCAATGAATTAAGGAGGTCACAGTTAACATGGGACTGAAAATAAAGCCTCTCGGCTATGGCTCTTGCCATCACAGTTACACCTCTTGGTCATGGCTCTTGCCATCATAGTTACAACTCTCGGCCATGGCACCACCTATGCTTGCCGACTTTTCCATACATACCCACATTGACCAAAACTCGAATGTTGAGGCCTTCTATTACCATCACTTGAATCGATCCTCTTGGCTAACACCTCTATGCATACACTGTAGCAACCACTCACCACCGGACCATGAGCGACCCAGGTTAAGCTCAATTAGGTAACCTGCAGAGAGAAAGCCAAAAGTCAGAAAACGAGGTAAATATCAAAAAAAGAAAAATGAGACTTTACTTATTCAGACGGAATTTGTTGCCGATGATTGGAGACTAATTTCAGCAAAGCGAACGGTGAAGATGAAGCACAAGTCATGAAGAACCACATATCTCAAACCCAACCTTATCTGACGGTGAATATGGGAGACCAACGAAGGAGAAGATAAAACGTTCTCGGCAAAATGCATGGGCTTGGAGGAGTTTTCTGGCAAAACCGAGACTAGAATCGAACTTAGGAGATTAATGCGAGCATGTTGGGCAATTATAGAGTGGAACGGTCGCTAGTGACGGTGGATGAAAATCGTGAAATGCAGAGAGCAAGAGGGGTGATACTACTTTTTAGGCGATACCAACAAATAAAATAAAAATGGCGTAATGGCCTTTAATTGAAAAAAGCCAAATGGCGTAAAGGTGAGACTAATTTTCGTGCTTGATTTTTAGCTTTAGACTAATTTGCCTTTCCAATTCCTTTGAGCTCAGATATTTTTATTTAGGTCTCATTTTTTCATATTAAGTTTAGATTCATTTTTTTAATCGCATTTTAAATTAATTTAATTAGATTTTGGCTATAAAGTTTGGGTTCTCTTTTAATTAGGTTCTTCTTCATAAATTTGATTAATTATTAAGCTATATTTTTTTGCTTTATATCCAATTTGGTCATTGTTTAAAGATTTGGTTATTGATTGGCTTTAATAAATTAATTAACTTGTGAATTAGTTTCTAATTAAAATTAGTTAGGTCTAATTAAGTCCATAATTTGAGTTTGATTAATAAATTGAATTGTTGATTGTTTTGCTAATTAATTGTTAAGCATATCTTGTCATTTTCCATATTCGCTTGCATTGTAGTTGTTGCATTAGTAGAGCTATTAGTCGTGTTTTGGAGATCCTTTTTAGAGATAACATAAACCCTTCGGTATTAATTTTGGACTTAGTGGGGGTGCTATAACCTTCCCCACTCGTAACCGACTCCCGAACCCGACGACGATCTCGGTGTTGACGTTGACAAGTATTATAGGTTTTCGGTTGTACCTAACCCAAAACGACCGATGGCGACTCCAACAATCTGACGAGATTTGGAAGGCCCAATTAGTATACGGCCCGGACAAAAACAATGTCGACAGCTTGGCGACTTCACTAGGGACTACATTAGAGAGTCGAGCCACAAAAGGGTATATGTTGTCTAAAAAAGGAAAAAGGAATTTGAACTATTAGTGATCATAAAAATTGAATATTTTCATATTTTACGGGGATTGTTCAATAGTGGTCACCTCATGTTCAATGTTCCTTTGCGCACAAGCATACCATAAGCTCTCAACCCGAGCTTTGTCCCGCTTAAATGGTTGCAATTACTACCCTTCGAGAGGTTACTCCTCTGTACAAGAATGTGTGTTGCTTCCGGGGTTCACATACTTTTTATCTTCGAGAGGTCAATCCTTCGTACAAGCTTAAAGAAGTTAGCCCCCTAAACTGAACTCGGTCCATAAGAAGCCTATAATGGGTGAGGATCGAGGTTCTTACTAGCCTTAGTAGGTCAGTAAAGACAGTTTGGGTACTCATATTTAGAACGATAAACCGCATCTAATGAGCCATAGGAGCCCACCCAATTCAAGCCATGACGAAGCCGAATTGTTGGTGGTCACCTATATATGTACACGCACATACTTTTTACCATGCATTAAATTTATGTTTGTACATATTTATTTGTTTATGATGTACTAACCATGTTTTATTGTTTATTTTTTTCACACATGCATCATGTTTATAATGTGTAATAAAGAGATGTTTATATACGATTGGCCTCCCGAAATAGAAAGATTTTGTAATCGAAATTACAAAAATTATTCTATGAAGGGACAATTATAAATCAACACCGTCTAGGCATTGTTGCATCAACATTGCATTCTCGAAGCATTCGTTCATAACTCACATAAGTAAGTGATCAAACATGGATGGTGCGAAGAATAAGAAAATTCAAGAGGAAGATTTTTTGGTGCCCACACGAAGAAGACCTTTGTCATTTTTTTCATTGAAATCTATTTTGAGAAATCATCTTTGTAAATAAATTTTGAGCAATTAATAATTAATGATGAGCTTTCAAACTATAGCTATGAACAATGAGATAAATTTGTGAAATTTTAAAGTTCTATGAAAATCGAATGAATGAAATGATTTTTTGAGAGTTGAGATTATAGAGCTTTGACATGTGACAATATTAACCTTTCACTTGAAACCAAAATAAGATCTCTTGATCTTTTTACCTTGAATTCCTCATGATCAATACTTGAAAAAACAATCATGACACAAGGTTAACCTTCCAAGGAAGACGATCTTCGAGTAGCACTATTATTTTTTGAAAGTTCGACCTAAAGTCAAACTATTTACAAGATTAGCCTTCCGAGGAAGACGAAATCCAAGTCACTCCTTTGTTTTTGAAAGTTCAACCTATTGTCAACTTTTTTTCTCTGACCAACAGCTCAAAGACATGAAAATCAAGATGTTCATTGGTGTGTGAATCTTTCAACAAGAAGAAAATGGTGGGGCATCTCGTGTTGATTCTATAAATGAGCTCAAACAGTTAGTGCATGTATGAAGAAAAAAGAGAAAGAGTAGATAGGATTATCATGCATTATTTATTTTTTAGATGATTCTGTGAATAAATGAGTTAATTCTGAATATTTATCCTTCTAAGGTAACTCCTTTGCGAAAATATCCATGTATGAGATGACATTTGGCATTCCTTCATTTTCCCTATCACAAAAAGAGAAAATTATCATTTGTTGTCCCCGTTGAGCTTTATAATTTTCTTTGATTTGAACCCTAACCAAGGATCACCCTCCGCATTGGGGGCAAAGGTGACAAAATATTGCTCACGTGAATAAATCGTCAATTCTGATCGTACTACGAGAAAGAAGCCTTATGAATTAGGGGCATAGAACAAGAAGACGTGTTTTAGTTACAAGAGGTGATTTGTGCTTAAATAAAAAGTTCTGAATTCACGAATGAAAAAAGCAAAAAGAAAACGCAAAAGGCAAAACAAAAAAATATGAAATGAACACAATGGAAAGCACACATGTGAAGCACCTCGTCAAAAATGATTCTTTTGAGTCTGATTATATTCAAGCTGAAGCATGTGACTTGTTCTCATTTGAAGTTCTAGATCCAATATTCGTGGAAAGATCATGAATCCTTGAAGATGAAAGAGAAATAAAGAAAATGAACTATATGGTGAAAACCTAAAAATGGATAGTCTAGAGCAATCCAAGGAAAAGGAAAATGTGTTGAGCATATTCAATTCGAGCAAAACGAGATTCTAACTGAAACAATTGATCCTTGGTTATTCACCCTTAAACATTTGTTTGGGCCTATAAATCCCTTTTTCATAACCTTGAACCATAGCCTACATTACATGCCTATAAAGTCCATTTTGATCGTACATGGATATTTGAGTTGAAGATTCTATATTTAGAATTCTTACCTCCTCTTGGAGTTAACTCTTTTGTTTGCAGAAGAATTCTAAATCTTCTAATGCATGATAAGATAATCAAATAAGAAGAAGAAAAACATAAAGAATAAAATAAGGGTTCAAGATTAAAACCCGCAAAGGGCGTCTTGAACTAATGGTGAAGTTAAGTTGAAAACCTGGAAAGGCGGCTTGAATACGAAGTCAAATATGCATGACTAGAATGCGAGAGATGACCCCCTAGAAGTTCAATGAAGTTCCACTCACCCTAGAAGCATGAGCAAGGGTTTGAAGTTAGTGAACAGTTCCAGAAGCTGCACATGAAGATACTTTGACCATTTTTGGAACAATCAATGAACATTTGAAGAATCATGTCTCATTCAAAGCAGTCGATCCCAAAACACATTGTATTCCAAATTGACTCATACCTTGAAATCATCATTAGTTTTGACGCATGTCAAAGAGATATAATTTTGAAAGATTGAAAGAGTAATTGATTTGTTTGTTCTTCAAAGAACTTGAATTTTAAGAAATGTTTCGATTGCTAGCCTTAAGTGTGGGGAACATTTTTTTTGTTTTGAAAAATATTTCCAAATAAATATCATCCTGAGAATAGAAGAATGATTTTGACAAGGGTCACTCTGATTTGAAAAGCACAGAATCAAGAATGTGGCAAGGAAAAGAAAAGAAAAAAGCTTGGAGACAAAGTTTTTGGGGCAAAAACGAATTGTCATAATATGGAAGTGATGAATGTATGCCTCAATTGGAGGAAAAAGAAAGTCGAGGTGATGAAATTGGGTTCGAGAAGGAAGACTTCCCAAGAATCTTTGCACCACCATTAACGATGAGAGCATGCATCTACATCATTGATATATATGTTTCCTTATCAAACAAGTACAAATAGAACCTTGCCTCAAGCATGAATGATCGGTTCTACATCCAATCCAAACTCAAGCATGAATGAGAGAATCTGCATTTATTGAACCTTGCGTTAATCACGAATGAGCGACTCTACATCAAATCATGCTTCAAATATGAATGATTATATTTTTGCTTCCAAGATGGAATGCCACCATTTACATCCAAGAGGGAGTGCCACAATTTGCCTTCAAGATGAAGCGTTGCCCTAAGCATTCAAGATGAAGTGCCACCATTTGCCTTCAAGATGAAGTGCCACCATCTGCCTCCAAGATGGAGTACCACCAATGACCTCCGAGATGGAGTGTCATCAAGCTTTCAAGATGGAGTGCCGCCATGTAACACCCCAATTTTGGGCTTATAAGTTTAGGGTCTGAACCGGACTGGTCTGATTTTCGGTTTGAATATAAAAGGAGGTTTTAAAGAAAGCCTAGTTCGGGATGCTTTAAAAATATGGAAAAATATCTAAAAATCCTCTTTTAATATATATAATAGAGTGGCGAAATCAATTTTACAAAATAAGGTTTGGAAGTGCAACATTTCGAAATAGTGACTAAAATGCGATTTTTGAAAAGTTCAGTGGTGACTATTTTGTAAGGATTGAAAATTTGAATCTTTAAGGAGCTAATTTACCCAAGAAAGATTTCTCCAGATTTTTCTTAAATTTAAGTGATTTAATTAATGTTTTAATTAATTGGATGAGGAGAGAAACTACCTTTTGATTAAATCATAATTAACTTTTCTTAAAACTTTCTCATCTCATTTTCTCTCAAAATTCCCTCATCCAAACACTTTTCTCCAGCATCTTTTCCCTTGATTTTCAATTCAATTGATGAGTATTCAATCAACAATTAATTCCTAACCCTTTCTACATCAAATCCTTTTGATTTGCTTATTGGATTTTCAAGAAAATTGTCTCTAATCAAGGAGAAATCTACATTTAGAGGTAAGATTGTTCTTGTCCTCTAAATACTCAGTTCTTTACTGAAATTCCCAAGTTATCAATCCTTAATTTAAGTCTTATAAATGGTTTTAATGGTATGAACTTGATTTTAGCTTAAAACTCAAGATTTTGAAGAAATCTTGAAGAATTTCGTTGTGATTGTTTGGGCTCTATTTTGAGATGGTTATTAAATGTATTTTGGATGTCTAATGATGTGTAAATGAGGTTTGATCAATGCAATCCCGAATAGGTTATGTTTCCTAAGTTTTTGCTTATGAAAATGGTGGTTTTGGGGGTGATCTTGGTGTTCTGTTAATGCTGGAGGTACAAGAACGAGTTTGGGTTCATTTTGGATGTTAATTGAAGTTTAGAAATGGTTAGAAGTGATGGATCTTGGCTTGGTTATGTTTTGGAAGAGTTTGGAGGTGATTTCGGTTGTGTTTGGTAGCCGAAATGTTAGATTTATGTAGAGCAACGAGTTTAGGTGTGTTGCTGGTGTTTTTAATGCATGATGATGCATTAATCCTCTGTTGTTATGTGTTTAAAACAGGGGAGAATGATCCTGAAGAAATAGAGGTGGCGTTGGAGGTTTCGGATGCTTGGAAGGCTTGTCGGCTAGCATAGTTTTGTGTATCGGTGAGTGGAAAAGAGTTTTCCAGCTTTGAAACATTTTGGACGAGGTTTTGGGAGCTTAGTTCAAGTCTAAACAACTTAGCTAAGCTCAAGAGTAAGTAAATGGAATTTCTCTCTTGGTTTGTGCTATGATTTGGTTTCAAATGCACTTGGGGTGGTTGTGTTTTAATTACTGTTTTTAAGCATGTTTAGACATGGTTTAATGCTGGTTTTTGAAGCTATGTGTTGAAGGATGCTCAAGGTAAGAGATCCTTGTTTTGGCATGTTGATTAAATTTGTAGTGGTGCATGGTGATGCATGGGGTTTAATGGATTTGTTTAATGCTTTGAAAACAGTGAATTGATGATGGTATTTGATGTATATTTGCAAGTGATGTAAGTGGTTTTTGGTTACTTTAATCGGATATAGTTAGCCGGCTATAGGATTGGGTGCACCGTGAATAAAGTCGCCTTGGATGTTGAGGGGTTGCGATTGTACCGTAAACTCCATCCAAGTATCCTAACGAGAGAGGTAAGATCACAACGGTGGTTAAAAGTCTATGTGTGGATCTTGGTAAGCTCACAACGGTGGTTAAAAGTCCATGTGAGGAATTTGGTAAGATCTCAACGGTGGTTAAAAGTCCGTGTGTGGATCTTGGTAAGCTCACAACTGTGGTTAAAAGTCCGCGTGAGGATGTTGGTAAGATCTCAACAGTGGTTAAAAGTCCGTGTGTGGATCTTGTTAAGGTCACAACGGTGGTTAAAAGTCCGTTTGTGGATTTTGTGTTTTGTGTCCACGTATCTAGCAACCTTCGAGGAGTTGAGAGGAGATTGTGTTGAGGGTTGTAGGAAAGGTTTGGCCTGGAATGAGTAGAGGTTTTGTAATCTTAATATGTTGTATAGAATGGGCGGTATCCAGGTAAGGTTAGTGTTATGGTCAAAGCTTGAAGTGGAAAGGCAATGTAAGTTCAAGGGCCATTGTTGGTTGGTCGGGTTCTTGTGAGAAGTGGTTTGCTAGTCAGGTATAAGTAAATCTTTTCTAAAGTCAGCTATGGGTACGTGGAACAGCTTGCGGAGTTAAGGTTGGAGTTTTGTGATGTGAATTTCGAATGTTGAGTGAGTAGTTTTGGTAAGTCGTTATGGTAGTGATAGTGGCGGATGTGAAGGAATGTCATCAATACGTTGAGAAGTTTGAGTAAGCAGTTGATGCTTAAGAATTTTTGCTTGTTGTGGTAATCTTTGAAAGAAGTTGAGCAATTTTGCAAGGGGGTTTTGGAGCAGTGAAGGTTGTGGGTCACATGGTGGCTGAAACTGGATGGGTTTGTGTCACTGTGTGTGCGGGTTTGGGAGTTATGAGATAAGGTGGAGTGTGTTGTAAAGATTTGAGGGTTCTTCGGGTTGTTGGGGCTAAACGCAGTTCGGAAGTGTAAAAGGTTAAGTCGAGGTTAACATCTGAGTGTTCTGGAAGTTTTGAACAGTATGCAGTGGTGTTGAGTTTGGTTATAGTGTAAGTTTGATTTGAGGAGGAGTTGTTTTTTTTTTGTGGTGTTTTGGGTGGAGGGTGTTTAGTGGTGGTTAAGTCTCCTGTGTTACATTGTGTGTTGCTTTGGAAAGTTTGGTATCGTGCTCTTTTCGCAGGTTGAAATTTTGAGGACGAAATTTCCTAAGAGGGGGAGAGTTGTAACACCCCAATTTTTGGCTTAGAAGTTTAGGGTCTGAACCAGACCAGTCTGATTTTCGGTTCGAATATAAAAGGAGGTTTTAGGGAAAGCCTAGTTCGAGATGCTTTAAAAATCTGGAAAAATATCTAAAAATCCTCTTTTAATATATATAAGAGAGTGGTGAAATCAATTTTACAAAATAAGGTTTGGAAGTGCAACATTTCGAAATAGTGACTAAAATGTGATTTTTGAAAAGTTCAGTGGTGACTGTTTTGTAAGGATTGAAACTTTGAATCTTTAAGGAGCTAATTTACCCAAGAAAGATTTCTCCAGATTTTTCTTAAATTTAAGTGATTTAATTAATGTTTTAATTAATTGGATGAGGAGAGAAACTACCTTTTGATTAAATCATAACTAACTTTTCTTAAAACTTTCTCATCTCATTTTCTCTCAAAATTCCCTCATCCAAACACTTTTCTCCAGCATCTTTTCCCTTGATTTTCAATTCAATTGATGAGGATTCAATCAACAATTAATTCCTAATCCTTTCTACATCAAATCCTTTTGATTTGCTTATTGGATTTTCAAGAAAATTGTCTCTAATCAAGGAGAAATCTACATTTAGAGGTAAGGTTGTTCTTCTCCTCTAAATACCCAATTCTTTACTAAAATTCCCAAGTTATCAATCCTTAATTTAAGTCTTATAAATGGTTTTAATGGTATGAACTTGATTTTGGCTTAAAACTCAAGATTTTGAAGAAATCTTGAAGAATTTCGTGGTGATTGTTTGGGCTCTGTTTTGAGATGGTTATTAAATGTATTTTGGATGTCTAATGATGTGTAAATGAGGTTTGATCAATGTAATCCCGAATAGGTTATGTTTCCTAAGTTTTTGCTTATGAAAATGGTGGTTTTTGGGGTGATCTTGGTGTTCTGTTAATGCTGGAGGTACGAGGACGAGTTTGGGTTCATTTTGGATGTTAATTGAAGTTTAGAAATGGTTAGAAGTGATGGATATTGGCTGGGTTATGTTTTGGAAGAGTTTGGAGGTGATTTCGGTTGTGTTTGGTAGCCGAAATGTTAGATTTATGTAGAGCGGCGAGTTTAGGTGTGTTGTTGGTGTTTTTAATGCATGATGATGCATTAATCCTCTGTTGTTATGTGTTTAAAACAGGGGAGAATGACCCGGAAGCAATAGAGGTGGCGTTGGAGGTTTCAGATGCTTGGAAGGCTTGTCGGCTAGCATAGTTTTGTGTATCGGTGAGTGGAAAAGAGTTTTCCAGCTTTGAAACATTTTGGACGAGGTTTTGGGAGCTTAGTTTAAGTCTAAACAACTTAGCTAAGCTCAAGAGTAAGTAAATGGAATTTCTGTCTTGGTTTGTGCTATAATTTGGTTTCAAATGCACTTGGGGTGGTTGTGTTTTAATTACTGTTTTTAAGCATGTTTAGACATGGTTTAATGTTGGTTTTTGAAGTTATGTGTTGAAGGATGCTCAAGGTAAGAGATCCTTATTTTGACATGTTGATTAAATTGGTAGTGGTGCATGGTGATGCATGGGGTTTAATGGATTTGTTTAATACTTTGAAAACAGTGAATTGATGATGGTATTTGATGTATATTGGCAAGTGATGTAAGTGGTTTTTGGTTACTTTAATCGGATATAGTTAGCCGGCTATAGGATTGGGTGCACCGTGAATAAAGTCGCCTTGGATGTTGAGGGGTTGCGATTGTACCGTAAACTCCATCCAAGTATCCTAACGAGAGAGGTAAGATCACAACGGTGGTTAAAAGTCAGTGTGTGGATCTTGGTAAGCTCACAACGGTGGTTAAAAGTCCGTGTGAGGATTTTGGTAAGATCTCAATGGTGGTTAAAAGTCCGTGTGTGGATCTTTGTAAGCTCAAAACGGTGGTTAAAAGTCCGTGTGAGGATGTTGGTAAGATCTCAACGGTGGTTAAAAGTCCGTGTGTGGATCTTGTTAAGGTCACAACGGTGGTTAAAAGTCCGTTTGTGGATTTTGTGTAATGTGTCCCATACTCTCGTTAGTAGATTATACAACTACCAATGAGTGATATTGAGGGGTTGTGATTGTACCGTTAAACTCCACCTTATGTTGTTCGGTAGTGTGTATGAAGCGTGTGGGACAACGCTTGTAATCCGCGTGTCCGATTGTGTTTTGAGTTGAAATGATTTGTGAACTATCACTTGAAAGCCAATATAATGTACTTGAATGTAATGAAGCAAGAGATTCTTGAAAATGATGCATGTGTATATCTTCTTTTGTGAGTGGTGCATATGTGCTTAGAATCTCTTTAGTGCATTGAAGTCTTGTGAAGGCTTGTTGGAAAAAGGCATGTAATGCAAATGTTGCTTTTGTAGTTCATGTGTTTTACATTTGTTGAATGCATGAAATAGTTAGAAGGAACAAATGGTTTTCGAAAGGTTTTGCTTTGAAATGATCATCAAGCATGAGGAAAGTATGTTGTGAAGTGGAAGTGTTTTCCAAGGAATTTGAGTTTAACTTTGCATGTGGTGTTCATGCATGGAAAGGTTTAAATAATAGTTTTTTGCAAGAATGTGTTTTGGGGTGAGTTGTTTAGCTTTTCTAAGCTAAAGGTTGGATTTCATGTTGAGCAATGCATGGTTTAAAGCATGTTGTTTCAAAAGAGGTTTTTCAAACAATGCTTTGGTTTATTGAATTGTATCTACTTTTAAAGAGGGTTTTATGATTCGTTGCATTGATGGTGTTTTGGTTTTGAGCATTCTTCACTAAGCATTATGTGCTTACGCTCCTTTTTTTTTCCATCAATGCAGATATTTGAAGTTGGGACAGCAAGAAGCAAGGGATTCAAGAAGAGCTCCACTTGTGAAGTATGTCTTGGTTTATATCTATAGATAATAAAGGCAATGGGGGGAGAGTCTTTTATATTGATGTGTAGTGAGATTGTGTATGTTGACCATGTTCGGTTTATGGTTTGAACCTTGTTGTTGATCGCTTGCCATACTTGGATCTTCTTCTTCATATTGATATGATATGCTCTTTGATTAAGCAAGATCATGTGTTGGATGTGATGAATGAGTAGGGATGCCTAATGTTTGATTTGTGTCTAGTCTTTGATGAAATTTGATAGTTATAATTCTTATCTTGTTGATGGTGTGTTATGGAATGGTTCCGAGTATGTTTGATGGTGTTTTGAAGTGAAAAACCAGAATTTTCTGCTGTTTCTGGGTAGGGTGTATCGAAACACCCTTAGCTGTTTCGAAACGGGTGCAAGAAATGGCTTGGGCGTTTCGGAACGACTACAAGTGTTTCGAAACACTTTGGCCACTGGAGGTGTCCGTTTCTGAACTAGTTTCAGAACATACCCGCGTATCGAAACGGTCAACAGCGTTTCGAAACGGGCGTACGACACGGGTGTTTCTATACGGGTGTCAGTGTTTCGAAACGGGTGACCGTTGGACAGATTCTGCATGCTTTACATTTTAGTCCTGAAAGTTGTAATTGCAATTGCTTGAGTTTGGGATGTCTTTTTAAGCTGAAATTTGGCAGAGAGTATGGAATATGATTAATTGAGGTTTGGTAAAACTAAAATCTTGAAAGTCCTTTTATTTACCAAAATTTACATTTTGGTCCCTAATATTGTGATTTGTGCAATTGAGACCCTTATTATTATTTGAACGATGTGCTTTTCACGTTTGTGTTTCTCGAGAGTACGCTTAGGGTTAATGTGCATCTAGACAAGTTTAAAAAGAAAAAAAGGGGTCGTTAATCAAGGTTGACTTTCGGGTTGACTTTGGTTTTCCCCGTGTAATCTTCATAGTTCGGGTCAACCGTCTAGGTCGGGCTAAGGGGGTTACACACCAATTATATCAAGAAATGAGTTCTTGAAATCCAATGTCCTTGAGAAAAGCTGGGTATATCTTTTACATTGAGAAATGAATTCTCAAATTCCAGTGCCCTTGAGACGAGCGAGGTACATCTTACAGCGCCTTTGAGATGAGCGGGGTGCATATTATACCAAGAAATGAGTTCTTGAATTCCAGTGCCCTTGAGACGAGTGAGGTACAATGAAATCTTGAATTCCAATGCTCGTAAGACGAGCAGGGTACATGTTACACCGAGAAATTAGTTCACAAATTCAACGCCTTCAGGACGAGCGGGGGCGCCATCTTTGCATATTAAATATTTACCAGACAAATTTGTTGTTTTTTAGTCTTTTCTCTATTCCTCTCATTCGAGCAATGAGAAAAGAGGGGCATATGTAAGCACCAAATTTATCCGGGTTCAATTGCTTGACCCAAACCCAAATCTATGACAAAGGCCACACAGGACCAAATCCTAAACCCGAGTCCAATTTATTTTCATCCGGTCAAACTCATTTGAATCCCCCAATTCTCAGTCAATTTAAAGTCCCCATATTTTCTCTTCTACTCAACCAACCAACTATTCCATTCAAAAACCAACTCCTAAATATATTCCTCCCACGATTTTTTAAACTCCACAACCAACCCCCACCTCAATTTAACCTTTCATGAGAACTCTATTTAAACTGGATACTAGTATGACATGGGGGGAGCGATGAACTAAATAGGGCATTAGCGATGAATTAAAGTGGGATTAGAATGAAATAAGGAGGTCACAGTTAACATGGGACTTAAAATAAGGCCTCTCGGGCATAGCTCTTGCCATCACAATTACACCTCTCGGTCATGGCTCTTGCCATCACAACTATAACTCTCGGTCATGGCACCGCCTACGCTTGCCGACTTTTCCATACATACCCACATTGACCAACACTCGAATGCTGAGGCCTTCTATTACTAGCACATGAATTGAGCCTCTTGGCTCACACCTCCATGCATACATTGTAGCAACCACTTACCACCGGACCATCAGTGGCCCCAGCTAAGCGCAATTAGGTAACATGAATAGAGAAAGCCAAAAGTCATAAAAAGAGGAAAATATCAAAGGGAGAAAATGAGAGTTTACTTATTCGGTCGGAATTCGTTATTGGTGATCAGAGACTAATTTCAGCAAACTAAATTGTGAAGATGAAGCACAGGTCTTGGAGAACCACAGATCTCAAATCCAGTCTGATCTAAAAGTGAATATGGGAGATCGAAGAAGGAGAAGCTAAAACGTTCTCAACAAAATACATGGGCTTGGAGGTGTTTTCTAGCAAAACTGAGACTAGAATCGATCTTAGGAGATTAAGGCGAGCATGTTTGTTAATTAAGGAGTCAAACGATCGCCGGTGGCGGTGGATGACAATCGTGAAATGTAGAGAGCAAGAGGGTGATACTACTTTTTAGGCAATACTAACAAATGAAATAAAAATGGCTAATGGCCTTTAATTGAAAAAAGCCAAACGGTGTAGTTTAGGTAAGTGGAGGTGACTCGCGCTAATCAATCTATTCCTAGACTAATTTTCGTGCTTGATTTTAGCTTTAGACTAATTTGCCTTTCCAATTCCTTTGAGTTTAGATGTTTTGCATTTAGGTCCCATTTTTGCATATTAATTTTAGATTCGTTTCATTTTAGTCCCATTTTAAATTAATTTAATTAGATTTTAGCCTTTAGGTTTGGGTTCTCTTTTAATTAGTTTTTTTCTTCATAAATTTGATTAATTATTAAGCCATATGTTTTTTTGCTTTATATCCAATTTGTTCATTGTTTAAAGATTTGGTAATTTATTGACTTTAATAAATTAATTAACTTGTGAATTAGTGTATAATTAAAATTAGTTAGGTCTAATTAAGTCCATCATTTGAGTTTGATTAATAAAATGAATTTTTGATTGTTTTGCTAATTAATTTTTAAGCATATCTTGTCATTTTTCATATTCGCTTGCATTTTTGTTGTTGCATTAGTAGAGCTATTAATCGTGTTTTGGAGATCCTTTTTTAGAGACAACATAAACCTTTCGGTACCAATTTTGGGTGTAGTGGGGGTGCTATATCCTTCCCCACTCGCAACCGACTCCCGAACTCGACGACGATCTCGATGTTGACGCAGACCAGTATTACAAGTTTTCGGTCGTACCCAAACCAAAATGACTGATGGCGACTCTAACAGTTTGACGGGCTTTTAAAGGCCCAATTAATATTTGGCCCAGACAAAAATAACGTTGACATTATAGCTTGACTCGGGGTGTTTCTCATGCATGCCAAGCTAGGCTTCTCACAAAGCTTTTTGCATCCAAGCTAATCTACATGGCTTCTGTTGTTGCTTCCCTAACGTCACCTATGTGAGACAGTCCGAAGGCTTCTATAATTTGTGCTTCGAGGGTCGTAACCTTTTTAGGCATACATCTTGCAAGCATGTAACATAAAATGATTGTGAGTGTATGTAAGGTGTTCTCGTCGTGCCCACTGTAGCGTCCTGTATTGGTTGAATGGGCTTGAAGATTTTTTTATGAGGCATAGCTTTTTCAAGATGGCTTTGAGCTCTCACTGGATGGCCAATCTTCACCAGCGGATCTAGTGAAAAATTGCTATCTTGTCATCCTCCGGTGTGGCCCTAGATATGACTGGTGCGAAATTTATGTCCCATGTTCTCGACTTCCTTTAGGTTGAGCTCCAAAAATGGAGCTTTTGTTGGAGTATGCCCAAAGACCAATCATATGATGATTGAATAGAAATACTATTTTACTAGATTTATCAAGTAATGACATTGTCGTTATTATCATTTGGTATGTTTATGTGCATCAAACTAACCATTGGATAATAATGTCCATACAATAATACGATTATTGTTAAATAGGATCCTTAGTCGAATATTATTACGGGTATGGACAATGATAATATATAAAGACTAATATGTGGTTGATTGATAACAAGTGTTGTCATTGGCATAGAGATATCAAAATCAACACATAAGTATTTGTTAGCGAACAACATACTGGATTGACCCGCTATGAGCATGTTTCTTGGGTAATTATGTGACAGTCACAACATTGCTCATGATAAACATATGTATAATCCTCAGACTTGAGATCAACATAAAGATTTACGTATTTTGACATAGTCAAATGTGTGTTGTAACTGACTACATTATAAAGACTGGTGATTGGATACGTGATGACCTATGTAGTGAAATATGGTTGATCAAGAAAGGATTTGTCCCTCCTACATAATGGGAGAAATATCTTCGGCCACTTGATTGAGTGAGATTAGAAAATGCATGGACATGCTCGAATATTATGATATGAGATATCATAGAGATTCGTTTATAATAATCTACTCAAGACATCAAGAAACACAAGATGGACAACGCAAGTGTGACTAACCCATGACTTGTGTTCATCTAAGATATAAAAGACAAAAGGATAAAATACATAAAGAAAGTTTATTCAGAAATTAGGAAAGTCAAACCATGACTTCATGCAACTTAGGTAGCAATGATGTATTGCTAGATGTCACTCATTGTTTGTAAAATTAGAACAGTTCTAATTTTGTTGCTAACGTTGCATGAACCTACAAGGGTCACACCCTTCGAATGAAACGGACAAAAATTGGAAACCATACTCCCTATTTTTGGGAGGTTGCCGAAAATCCCCTATGGGATAAGGGAAATCGGCAACTCCCTTAAATGAGAATAATATTGGATAAATATTTTATTTATCAATTATTATTTAGAGTATGGAAAATATTTAGAGACTTAAATATTATAGAATAAGATTCTAGAAATTTAAATATATATTCGGAATTTATATAATGTATATTTAATTCCAAGTTTATGTAGAATTAGATTCTACATAATTAAAAATATATATTTAAATATATTTAAATCCAAGTAAAGATAGAATGAGATTCTATATAATAAATATATATATATATATTTGGATTAAATATAATGTATATTTAAATACATGTTTTATGTAGAATAAGATTCTACATAATTAAATATATATATTTCATTTAATATTATTAAATATAATGTATATTTAATATAAACCAATTTCAAGTAGAATTAGATTCTATGAATTTTGGTTGAACTTGGATTTAAGGTATTCAACTAGAATTAAGTCTCTGAATACTATTTAAAGGGACAAGGGCTAGCAACCAAATCATCCCTATTCCTCCTTGCAAATTTCGACATATCCCTGGGAATTCCCTCTAGAATTTTCGACAAGTCCCAGATTTCTTCTGAGAAGCTGTTCGATAATTTTCTGGTGTTCCTTTTGCCCCCTAGCAAATTCCTGGCGATTCCCTAGTTCGAATCCAAGTCCCGGTTGAACCCCTGGTCGATTTCAGACTCCCTCAGGAATCCCTGGAGGGATTTCGAATTCTCCCTAGAAGGTGTTCAAACCTGTCGAAATTTATCCCTAAGTGTTAGGGAGGCGGAAACTTTATTCGTTTTGTTCGGGTGGACTTCGTAGAGGTCGTTGCAAACCTGTGACGATTCTGGTTTTACTTGACGTGGTTATTTCGACATACCGTCGGTTTTCCAGTTTCTAGAGTTTTAAAAGGTAACTCTTCATCTTTTCACCCCATATTCGTTCATGTACATGGATCTTGGCTGGATTACGTCGGATTAATTTTTCCGTTGCGCCATGGGGCGTGGCGACGTGACCCAACAGCTTTGCATGTGGACTGTGGTATCCCAACATATATCGTTGTCGTTGATCTCATCGCTAGCTGTAAGAATCTGACGTGTTGGAAGTGTCACCAAGAAAAGGTGGAGGGTTGAGGTCGTAACAGTTAGAAGTGCGACAACTATTGTAGTTGATTCTCTTGGTCGGGAGGATCTCCACGCTCACCCCACCAATTGTTGATACCTAAAGTTGGTGGGCACCGATTAAGGGAGGTGGAGATAAAGAACAAGTTGGTTATAGTGGTATTATGCGGTTCACCTAGTAGATTTGGGAGGAGAGTCGCGGTCAATATAGTAGTTAGAGAAGCGAGGAAGGGAGATTGAGGGAGAGAAAGGTGGAAGAGGAGGCTTCCCTTGTTCTCACATGTCTCGTTCCTCTAGCTCTACGAGTATTTATAACCCCTGGTACTGCTCGATGGGATGAAACCGAGCGTAATGACATCTATTGGCAGGTCGACAAGACTATGTCAAGTTCCCCATTAGTAGGCTTTGTAGTTCGGTCACATGGGTGAGGCAGTTGTCTTTCAAGATGTTGTAGCTCATGACAAGTGTTCGTTCCCCGAGTCCGTGCAGTCCTCCGGTATCTTTGTTTCTAGTATTGTCTGCTTATAGGGGAGCTCCTGACGTGGGGTCACTTCTGGAGTTAAAAAGTGTAGAGGCGCTGGAGGTCATTTTCGGAGTTCTTAGATACGAATGTATCAAGTATACACTTGTTATATAATATTTTTCTTGTAATGAAGTTTCGATTCCTTTTGGTTACACACAACACTTGAAAATTCTCAATAATTACGCCCTTTTTACTTTTCAAATCGGTTATTAAACTAATAAGCAATTAGTATACTCTACTGAGGGAACCCAATTGGTCAAGTGTGAAGATGGCGACCGAGACCAAAAATCTAAAATGGTTGGGGGATTTAGGAGGTGTATTTGGACGATTTTGGTGGGTCTGAGGAGAAGATTTTGGTAATTGTGGTGGTGGGTCATGACGTATGTATGTTTCTGGTGCTGCTTGCGTTGAAACAATGTGCTTCGAGAGAGGACCTCGTCGTTGACACATGAGCCTTGTATTCACCACCTTTGCAAGTTTTAGAAGCAAGTTTTGTAAATCATGTTTCTTTTGTTCAAAATCTTTAAACCTTGCTTCAAGTTCGAGATTGGTTTTAGAAAGCAAATCATTTTCTATTTTCAATTTTGAGAGCAACTTTTTAATTTTTAAAAAATGGAGCCTTAAAATCGAAAACCAACTCATCATAAGCTTCTTGTAACTCATCGAAAGTATAAGAATTTAAATTAGATGAGTTAGAAGTTAACTCTCCCCCTTGAAGGGTCATTAAGCATAAGTAGGCTATCTCATCGTCAGTGGAGTCTTCTTCGTCACTCCATGTTGCCACATATGCTTTCTTTGAAGATGATCCCTTTTTGTTGAAGCGAGGGCAATCGTATTAGGTGTGTCCTTGCTTCTTGCATTCAAAGATCATGTGGGGATCCTTCATCTTCTTCTTCGATTCATGCTTGGATTCTTCCATTTCGCTCTTCATGAATCGGACAAACTTCTTGAAGAGATAGGACATCTCTTCATTTTCACTTTCCTCATCACTTGAATCCTCTTGATGGCTTGTGGGGGATTGAAGAGCAATGGTGTTTACTTCTATTCCTTTCTCTTTGATCTTTTTTTCCTTCTCCCTTCTTAAAGGTTGAGACATCAATTCATGGGTAAGTAAAGACCCGGTGAGCTCATCAAGCTTGATCTCCTTCAAGTTTTTTGCTTTAATGATTGTCGTCTTCTTTGACTCCCATGATTTGGGATGTGCATAAATCAACTTCTGAAATCTCATCTCCAAATCCTTTTAGCTCGTTGACGGTCGTGGAGAAACGGTCGAACATACTCTTGATGTCTTCATCCGGGCTCATCTTAAAGTTTTCGTAGTTGAGGTTGAGTAGACCAATCTTTGTCTCATTCACCTCATTTTTACCTTCATGTATTACTTCAAGCTTGTCTCAAACCTCCTTGGCACTCTCACAAGAAGAGACTTTGGCATACTCTTCCGATCTTAATGCACAAAATAGAATGAGCAAAGCCTTTTAGTTTAGCTCCATCATCTTCTTGTCATTTGTATTCCATTCCTCCTTGCTTCTTTGAGGTGTGAATAGTCTATCTTCAATAGGATCCCAAAGACGGTAGTCTTTGGCCATGATAAGTACATCATCCTATTCTTCCAATAGGCCTTCACCGTTGAAAATGGTGGCTTGTCTATTGATTGCGCCATGAACATCGATTGATTGTTTGTTCATTGAGCTTGGCAAGATCACCTCAATAGGATGTTAATCCTTCACAATTGAGCCTTACTCTGATACCAATTGTGGAGCTCGAATTCCTCAATCGTTTTGCTTGTCAAGTGGTGGAGAAGAGTTAATTTGGATGTTGGTGGTGGAAGCAAGGAAAGAAAATAAGACACAAGAATTTTAGAGTGGTTCGAGCTTCTAACCAAGCTCTACATCCACTACCTTAGCTTCCCCACTAAGAATTTCCAAATTTACTAGAATTTCTTCCCCTTTTCAAGGCTTAGGAGGCAACCTTTATAACCTAGGCTTATACCACTAAATCTAGCATCCAAAGCTTTCTACCCAAAGCTTTGGTACCCCTCTTTAAGCAAACTAAAATCCCTCTCACAAGGTATATGTTTGCACTCTAAAGCTCTCACCTAATCCTAATACACAACATACATGGACAATTTAGCTCACAAATATTTGTCGATACAAAAATTGGAAATTTGAGCACTAAGACATTTTTACAATCAAAGAAATGTTGGCTTGATGTTTCTTAGTCTTCCATAGATGCTTGGAGGTGTCTTTCAAACCCTCTAACAATTTCATGGTTGTTGCTAACCATTGAGGGTTGTTTAGAGCCATTGGGGACTTCTTTTCCAGCCTTAAATGCACTTCTACAGTATGGCGTATCGATACATGTGTGCTGGTATCGGTACGGTCCTGAAATAGAAAGAGTCATTGTACATTTAAAGCACATGGGTATCGGTACGCATTGAGGCGTATTGGTACGAACCCCTCCGTATCAGTACATCTAAGACTGTACCGGTACGAGTTTTCGCTACTAGAATTTTTCTATAGCTGAAACCCTAAAAGATATCGATACAGTGTTGTACCGCATCGGTACAGGGCTGAGAAAATGGCTAGTTTGACTATATTAAATCGTTTTAAAACATGCCAAAAGCCTTAGAAACATTTTCAAACATATTTTCATATTGTTTGGACTTTAATACAAATTTACAAAATATTCAAACAAATTCAAAAATAATTTTCAAATTATAATATCAAAATAAATATCCTAACAAATGCCGATGAATTTAGAGAAAACCAACAACCAATCACCCTAATCACTACAAAGCACCCCTCCACAAGCCATCCTTCCATTAGCTTGACATTGAGCTACATCAGTGTATAGAAAAGAATGATCACGCAAATAGTTTTTTTTTTAGAAAAATAATATAATTCTTAACTAATTATCAAATTAACACAAAAAATTTATTTACGAAAATGGCATCTATTTGTGTCACGTAGGGTAAAATCACGTCTAATTAGACACACTTATGAAAGGCACAATTGACAAGACGTGTTTTTACTCTATGTGGTATACCTGATCGACAGAAAATAATATTCAATTGACGAAAAAAGAAAGGTACGAATGACTGCATGCGTCTTTAAGAGGTTTTGAATAGAATTTGATTGTTAGAGACCATTGTGAAAGAAAATAAAAATAATGTGTAAAAAATATATATTGATTTTGTCCAAAAAGAAACACAATAATGAATGTGTCTTCAATCAATAAATAGATATATATTTAGAAGACTATTTAAACACTTGAAAACCTTGATATTTAACTAATGTGGAATTTGACAATGGAAAGAATTGAATCCCACGTCCGTCCGACATTGAACTTTTAAACGTTTAAATATACTTTTTTTTAACAAATATTTAATTAGTGATTGAAGATAAAACAAATATGTATAAGTGGTTGAAAATAAGACCATTAGAGATGATCGCATTTTATTCAAAATTTATGGAAGACGAGACATGTAAAAAACACGTCCAATCAACTAAATCTTTTATAGAATATGTTACAAGTATTTTATTTCCCTAAATAACCATCAATAAATAGTAATAAAAAATACTATTTAAGTAAAAATGCACAAAAATAATCACAAATCCCCTGGTATGGATAAAATCTTGGGATGGAAATTTTTTTGTCCCTTTTTGGTGTCTCTACTTATGCCTTATGTTCAAAATTAGGTTTAAGGTTTTAGTTTAGGGTTTAGAGAATTTAGGGTAAGGTGTATTTTTTAAGATATATAGTGTAGGGTTTGGGATTTAGAATTTAAGGTTAAGGCTTGAAATTTAATTTTGTAGTGTTTTTTAGTGTTGAAGCATAAGTATGGGCACCGAAAAGAAGCCGAAGATTTTTATCCAAAATTTTGTATCCTTTTAGTGTCTTTTTTATGCTCGAACATTAAAAAACTAAATTTTAAGTTTTAACTTGAAATTTTAAATCTTAAACTCTACTCTTTAAAGAATATACCTTATCCTCAATTTTTTAAATTTTAACTTTAAAACTCTAAACCTTAAATCTAATTTCTAACGTGGTGCATAAACAAGAGAAAAATAGAAGATTTTTATCCCCTCCATAAACTTTGCCCTATTTTTTCTTGTTTTCCTTTGACCCATTTTCGATTTTCCCACCCAAAAATGCTAAAACAAAAAACAACTTGGTACCTCACATTTTACATGCAGAAACTTACTTATTTACTGCATGCTTTTTCACTTTAATTCAAGGTTGTATGGTTTGGATCTATGAACCAGTTGAGCTGACTTTCCCAAGTTTGCTTTGCTTTATTCCTTGTTGGAAGGCAGTAGGAGTCTCGGTCCTTGCAAAAAAGCAAATATCCCCATTGATATGATTCCCTTCCTTTTTATTTAAGACAAAAAAAAAACTATTATCTCCGTTTATTTTCTTTGATGATAACAAAAAAGCTTTTTATTCAATAATTTAACTACCATAATTTTACATTCAAACCCACTGTTTTGAGGATGTGCATATAGTTTCCAAAAGGCTTCTACTCTTTTGACCATTCCGCATTCAAAAGTAAAACATTATTAATTGTTCTTTGTATCAAATTATAGTATACTTCACTTGTTTTGCTTTTGGATATTTTTAGTTCAAAATTGCATGGTTTACTTTTGAGTGGAAATTTTGGCATTTTTTAACATCGTCTTTTTTAATTTAACCTTGCCGCACACTAAACATGCCGCACTCCAGACTTATCCCACTTATATCTCACAAAGATTAATGAAAAGATAAATAAAATCATGCATTATTTGTGCACAAAATCTGAAGCATGGTCTGCAGTTGAATAGATTTCCTTGGGGAGGATGAAGAAAACTCACCAAAAATTTTATTTGAATATTAGAAGTTATCGACCTGATTTCGAAATAATTTGAACTATAAATGATTAAAATTTAGTATAATTTAAGAAATGATTACTATTCAATATTCATCGAAGAAATAAGCAATGAAATATCATCATTTATTTCACCGTACAGTACAGTGTAAACATTATACACCGTAAATGATCAGAGCATATAACATGTTCATGAAGAAGATTCTTAACTTCATAATAATGGCGGATGACTTCATCAGCTAGAATTCCAATGAGAAGCTAAAATGCAAAATGCAGATGATGACTTCATCAGCTAGAATTCCAATGAGAAGCTAAAATGCAAAATGCAGATGACTTCATCAGCTAGAATTCCAGCAAGTTTCTTTGAAGAAACAAGAACATACATAGGAACCATGATTTTATGCAACTTAAACAACAATGTTAGTCCCTAACAGTTATATATGCAAGAAGAAAACATAGACACGAGGGAAATGAAGTAGCTTAACAAAGAAAATTAGCTTATCATGCCCAAAACTTCACAGTTCACATACAAAACATAGATGATCAAATTTGTAAACAAGCCCATGCAAAAGAAAAAGAAAAACCCAAACACATAAATAAATCCCCCAAAATATATACTAGTAGTATGAAACAACATTAATTCTACCAATCTTTTGTTGACTGTAGTCAAGATGATTAAAGGAACGTTGAAACTTTGATGTCATTAAAGCTTCGAGGAAGACTGAAACTAGCTTATATGAGATGGTTAGTAGCGGAAGAGTTGAGACCTGATAAATCCGTCCAATTATTCCCTCCCCAATACTGATTATTCTCTGATAGATTTAGCCTCTGGTTGCTTTCAGTTTTCGCTGGAGCTATCTGAGAAACCCTAGAAGACGATGCTTCTTCAAAACCCTCACCTTGAAATGGATATAAAGCACCATTAGTTGGTTCAAAGAAAGAGAACTGCTGCTGCTGATGATGAGTTCCTATCTGAAACCCCATATCAGCCTGTCCACTAGCGCCACTTGCTTCCCCTATCTGACTCTGAATTCCACCAAAGTTTAACCCAATATTCACCACACCATACTCAGAAAAATTTGGCAGAGTAGTCATAAAGGGTAAATGAGGTGATTGCTGCGGCAAATGAGCAGTGATTTCAGATGGATTCGACCGGACTTGCTTCTCCGTCAAAGCCGAGGATTTCGAGCTGCTGCTTTTGTTCTTCTTGTTTCTCCGGCAACCCCCACCTACCGGCACGTTCCTAAGAGCTCCTCCTCGAGTCCAATACCGCCGACACATCTTGCAAAAGTGGCGCGGCTGAGAGAGGCTGTAGTTATTGAAGTAGCAGAATTTGGTGTTGGTGGATTCACACCTTGGACACTTGAGGGCTGCTTCTGGATGTGGAAGCTTGGCTAGCCTGACTCGATCGGCCACGGAACCAGGTCTAATGGATCCAGCACCAGCTTCAGGCGGTGGAAGCTGACTCTGATGATCCTCGGTGCTGCTGGTTCCTTGTTGATCATTGTGCTGCTGAAAAAAAAGTAGATAATCTCACAACTGTAAAGAAGAAATATATTTGGTATATTCAGGGAAAAAAAGATCACAAGGGAATATGAATATTTATCTTTTCATTTTGGATGCAGAAGCAGTGGATAGAAATTGATGATGAAGGAAAGAACAGAAAAACCTTACCTGCTGCCAATTGGGAGGATCTAAATAGACAGGAAGAGATGAAAAAACCATGGTTAAACTTAAATGTAATTTGCTTCTTTTATAAAGGCTGATGGGTTCTTTAAGAAAAACAAGGTGGAGAATCACTCAAAGGGAATACCAGAGACCAAGAAAGCAAAGACCAAAGAGAAAAAGAGAGAATTAAAGGGAGGAGGGAGGAGGTAGAAGGAGAAGGCTTTTGCTTGAGTTTTTGCTTTTATATTATCTATAAAAAAAATTATTGTGTCATCTCTGCCTTTTTGTTGTTATTATTATTATATTAGGGTTTTGAGTGGACTATGTTTTTCTTCACCTATAACTATAAGCTTTTGATTCTTCTTAGTGTGGGGTTGTGGACTGTTTAGTTTTAGTGTTCAAGGGGAGACTTGCTCATGCATGGAATGTATACATATATCAAAATAAAATAAAGATAATCTAGTGTGTATATATAAACTATAACCAGAAATTACCACCCTTTTGCCACTATATATGATCTTCGTACAGAAAGGATTATTTATTCATTATATGGTAAATTACGTAAATCATCACTGAACTTTACTTTTTAGTCTTATTTTAGTCACTAAAATTTTAAAACGTTTAATTTGATAAAGATTATAAAAACAAATTACGCAAATCATCACTGAACTTTACTTTTAATCCCGCAGCAGCCGTCTCTGAGCTCTCAAACCAACCACCATTAGATTTGAGTGTAGGGTTTCTTCTCTTAGTTCAATTCTTTTTTTTTTCTCTTTACCATCTTATCTAATCTAGCTGTGTTATGTGCCCCACACCTCCATACTCTAGCCATTTCATCGTTAAGAGCAGATATCACAGAGTAATTAGTAGTCTAAAGCAAAAATAATTTGATAAAGATTATAAAAACAAATTCATTGCACTAGTTGCATGCATTTTAAAGCTGTTGATGTTTATAGACCGAAAGGAGACTGATCTAAAATTTATGCAACTTGTATTTTTGTCAGGCTGTTAACCGAGCTTTCATTTAAGTCCACAAACCCAAACAGAAACATATCCTTTTCACCAAAGTAGGCACTACTCTTATACCTATTTCTTTTGCCTTACCAACTAGGCTTGTAAGTTTCTTCATCTCTCCCGTCAGTTAAAGCAACAAAAAAATTGAAGAAAAAACAAAACATAGAGAACACCAAGATCAAATAATGATACGTACAAATTATATAAGTTCAAAAATAATAGAGACTCATTAATATTTAATCTAAAAAAATGATGTGAGCAAAAACATGTTTTTTTTCCTCAGCATAAAATATAATTATTATTAAAATTTTTGGAAAATCTAGTCTAAAGTTACAATATTTATCAAGCTGAAAGCATTGCAGTAAATAAGTGTCCAAATTAGAACAGAACACCCAAACGTATTACCACCAAGCTTTGAACAATTCACGCCTTTTTATTTCAGCCAGCCATGGCTTTGCGATCACGCAAAACATAACAGAACTGGATTGAAACAATCGTGCGAGTCAATCAATCAATGTCGTCAAAAATGGACCACCAACGCCACGGTTGAACAATAGGATTACTGATCCAGTTAAGAGCAACTTGAGAGTCGGATTCCAAAATAATATTAATCTTGCCAAACCATCCTACCTCCAAAAAAAAAGACTTCTAATGATGTTTTGATAGCAGTTATTAAGAAAAATCTGGTCCAAAACTTAAAACAAGGTGTTGGAGTATACATATATACAAACGGTTTAGTTTGTTAGATGGATCAGTTAGTGGTTAATGATCAGTTAGTATACTGATTCTTTGTGTATAAATAAACGAGCTGTAAACCTTGATGAATAACAAAGTTTTGTTCAACATTTCAGTTTTCCAGTTTAATACTTGTAACATGGTATCAGTTGATTCTTGAAGTTTCTTCTTCGTTTTCGTTTTTCCTTTGAGCTTTCTCTGAGTTCTTCTGTCTTTCTTCTTCTGTTTTCTTATTTTCCTTGATCATGGTGAATCTCAATGATCAATTCGATGATGGTGGTAATCCTTACTATCTCCATCAATCCGACAATCCAGGAATGGTTCTTGTTCTTCAGCCTCTTACGAATGATAACTACAACAGTTGGAGGCGTTCCATGGTGATGGCTCTTTCAGCCAAGAACAAATTGGGATTTGTAGATGGTTCGATCTCTGCTCCTCCATTGATTCCTGCAGAAAAATACAATGCTTGGACACGAGTAAACAATCTTGTCAATTCTTGGCTCCTTAATGCTGTGTCTAAGGAAATAGCTGCCAGTTTGTTGTATCATTCAACTGCAGCTGAAATATGGAAAGATCTTGAAGATCGTTTCCAGCAAATGAATGGTCCACGTTTATTTCACCTGAGGAAAAAGATTGGTGAATTGGTTCAAGGTTCTTCCTCGGTTACTGTTTATTATACTCAGCTTAAAATCCTCTGGGATGAGCTGATGTCTGCCAAGTCTGTTTGTTCTTGTTCCACTTGTACTTGTGGTGGTGTCAAGAAGATGATTGATGATTCACAGAGGGAACAAACCATTCAATTCTTGATGGGTTTGAATGATTCCTTCTCTCATATTCGTGGTCAAATTCTGTTAGTTGACCCTTTTCCTTCTTTGTCAAAAGTTTTTTCCTGGGTTGTTCAAGAAGAGAACCAGCATTCTGTTTTGATCTCTAAGCCAGCTGTTGAAGCCGCTTTTGCTGTGAAGACTGTCTCCAAGAAGCCTCGTCCTCAATGTAGCCATTGCAACATGCTGGGACATACCAAAGACAAGTGCTACAAACTCAATGGATATCCTCCTGGTTATAATGTTCGATCGAGGCCATCTCATCCTCACACTGCTCATTCAAATGTTGTTAAAGATTCTGAATCTTTGCCTGTTGTTCCTGGTGAATCATTGACTCCTCATCAATGTCAACAGCTGATTGCAATGTTGTCCACTCAATTACAGGCTGCATCTAATCTAGAAATTCCATCTTCTTTGATTAATCTCACTATGCAAGGCAAGATTTTAGCTTATATTAATAGCTTGCATTTCTCTGATTCTAAGTCTCCCTGGATAATTGACTCAAGAGCTTCTCGCCACATTTGTTATGAAAAAGGATTATTTGAATCTTTAACTCCAATTACAGGTGGTAGCATTCTATTGCCAGATAAATCTGTTATCCCTGTAAACTTTTCTGGCACTGTTCGTTTGTCATCTAGCTTGGTTCTTAATTCAGTTCTTTTTGTCCCAGAGTTCAGATTCAACTTGTTGGCTGTTAGTGCTCTTGTCAAGAATTCTGATCTTCGCGTTTTGTTTTGTAATTCTCAATGTGTTATCCAGGACCTTCAGCAAGTAGTTGGGAAGGGTGAGCTTTTTCAAGGATTGTATTTGCTGAGATTACCAGATGCACCTGTTCATAATTTGGTTGCTCATGTTGATTCATGTGAAGATTCTATTTGCTTAGCTTCTTGGCATGACAGATTAGGTCATCCAAGTTCAAATGTAATGCATTTGCTAAAGAATGTTGTACCTTCTTGCAATGTTAATAAATCTGTTTCACCTTGTTCTATTTGCCCCCTTGCTAAGCAACATCGATTGCCGTTTCCTCATTCATTTCTCGTGCTGAACATCCATTTGCTTTGGTCCATTGTGATGTTTGGGGTCCATTCAAGGTTTCAACTTATAATAAGCATCGTTTCTTTCTGACTTTAGTCGATGATTTTTCACGTTGTACATGGACATTCTTGTTGCAGCATAAGTCTGATCCACCAAGCTTTGAACAATTCACGCCTTTTTATTTCGGCCAGCCATGGCTTTGCGATCACGCAAAACATAACAGAACTGGATTGAAACAATCGTGCGAGTCAATCAATCAATGTCGTCAAAAATGGACCACCAACGCCACGGTTGAACAATAGGATTACTGATCCAGTTAAGAGCAACTTGAGAGTCGGATTCCAAAATAATATTAATCTTGCCAAACCATCCTACCTCCAAAAAAAAAGACTTCTAATGATGTTTTGATAGCAGTTATTAAGAAAAATTTGGTCCAAAACTTAAAACAAGGCCTGAGAACAAAGCTCTTATGATCGTAGTATCAGTCCTCAACGCTCCACCACAACCCGTCACTTCATCCTTTGCAGCCTTATCTAGTCCGCAAAAGTTTAATTTGATTTAAGTTCAAACTAATAGAGACCTAAAACACTAATAGGTAAAGAAATTATTTGAAAGCCAAATCATCATAACAAAACTAGACACCACATCATTTAGTTTTGATTCCAGTAAAAATACCATATCACATTTAGGTCTCCAAAAAACATCTCAAACTCCTTGCTTCTTTGTTGCACCCCACAAGATGCATATGTTCCATGAAAGCACCATCGTCCCTCCTAATTGTAACGCTCCGAATTTGGGCCTAGGAGTTCGCTATATAGATTAGACGGTTCGGGTGAACAAGATTAGTTGGTTCGAATTGGTTTGGGGAAATAAATTCAAATAAATGGATTTTGGCTGAAGTAAAATATGGAAAAATATTTTAAAATGTTTGATTAATGTATTAAACATATTTGAGGTGTCAATTTGGTAAAATAAATTCGGATTAAATGGCATTTTGAGTTGGTGACTAAAATGTAAAGATTTCAAAACTGTTTTGGTGACTAAATCATAAAAAGATCAAAACTTAGAATCTTTAAGGAGCTATTAAACCCCTTGGTTTTATCAGCTTTTCCCTTAATATTTGATATTTTAAAATAGTTTTAAAAATGTTTAATATAATAAAATAAAATGGTTTTAATTAGTTTTGTTTTAGTTAGCCAATATATTTTCTTACATAACTTCTTTTTTCCAAATTTTTTCTCTCAAATTTCTTAGCAGCCAGACTACTATTTTCTCACTAAGAGTCCCATGGATTCATCTTCTAATATTGTTTTTGATTTCAACAATTGATTTTCTTGATTCTACACCACATTACTTTTGAGGTTTCTTCAAAATCAAGCCAATTAAGAGGAAGTCTATAATTAGAGGTGACTTTTCGTTTCTCTCCTCTAATGAAAGGTTCTTTACTGAAATGCTCAAGTTCATGATCATTTACAATCGATTTTTAACATGTGTTGATAATTAAATCAAGATTTAAAGGTTTAATGTTAGTTTAATTAAGAAATTGATGGATCTTTGTTATGAATCTAAATAGTTGTGGTATTGATTGGTTTAGGTTACTTATAAAGAGTATTTTAATGTTGAAAGATGAGATTTACAAAAGAAATCCCGAAACTAATTGAATTGCTAATTTTCTAGGTTATTAATAGTTAGATTTTGAGGTGTTTATGGTGTTATAGGTTGTTGGAGGTATAAGGTGATGATGTATGTTTTTTTAGATATTAATTGATGATGTTAAGTAATTCAAATCGTTGGTATATAGCTCGGCTTTGTTTAGGATGAATTGGAGGTGTTTTTGGAAGGCGATTGATGGTGTATAGCGAAGTGTTGTTGGGGATTGGTGTTGCTGGGATTATGGATGCACAATCATGCATTAATCCTCTGTTATTATGTGAATAAAATAGGGGAGATTAATCCTACAACGATTGTCAAAGAATCGGAGGTGTCAGAAGCTTGAATTCGCATCGGCAAAGAAAGCTTTGCGTTGTCGGTGAGTGGAAACGAGATTTAAAGCTTTATAAATGTTTGAAAGTGATTTTAGGAGTTTAGATTAAGCTTGAAAAGCTTGTCTAAGCTCGGAAGTAAGTATTGGAAGTTCTTGCTCTTGCTTTCGGTTTTGTAAAGTACTTTTCATGCCCATGTTATTGGTTTTGATTACCTACTGTTATTTGCATGTTTTAGTAATGAAAGATGTTGCAAATGATCATATATTGATGATTATGAATATGGAAAAAGTGGTTTGCGAAAGGATTTATGGAATGCCTAAATACATGGTTTAATGTATTGGAAATTGTTTTGATTAATGCATATGTAAAACAATGTGGTAACATATTTTAATTGAGTATATTGGCTAGTGGCAATGGTTCAAAGTTATCGGATATAGTTGGCTAGCTATAGGGTTTAAAGTGCACTATAATAAGTTGCCTCATGGTTTGTTGAGGGGTTGCTCCAACCATTGAGAACTGTAACCGTTGAGGGTTACTCTGGTTGGTGGATATTAAAGGTGTGATTAAAGGTATCACCAAAGAAAAGATGTGTTTAAAGGTACCACCACAAAAATCCGATTATCCGATGTGTTTTCATAAAAACGTGATGTAACGATTTTGGTCAATATAATGCCAATATATAAAATAATGTATCATGATGAATTTGGAAAAGGGATATGATATGATATATGATGATGATTCTCCTTTAGTTATGCTATATGAAATGTTGATGCATACGAAAGCTTATGTTGAGGTTTTGCATATGAGATTATGCATGAAATCCATGATACATTGAAAAACATATGGTTTGTTATGTTTTGAGAGATATTTGCAACACCCTAGGCTTTTCGCATGGCTCTACTGGGGTAGACTCTAGATTCTCAAACTTGGTTTGGTTCTAAAAGGGTACCCGAGTTGTCATTGTTGTCCCCTACTAAGGGTAGCAAGGCTCTCGCTTCTCACCCATTATAGGCTTCAAACGAATCGAGTTCAACTCAGGAGGACTCACCACCTATTCCTTGTCGAAGGATCAATGTCCTTACGAAGACAAAGGGCATGAGTTTCGAAGGTACTTGCTAGGCTCATATGGAGAATCAATATTCTAACATGAGCAAAGTGCCCCCTCCCCCCACTTAAACGAACGAGACAAGCTCGGGTATAGAGCTTTCTTTGAAGAATTTTAGAATGCGTAAAACAAAATTATATTCATTAAACAGACAAATGAATTGAACCTATTGTGAACTTGCAAATTCCATTAGTTTCTAAAAGAACATTTTTTTTGAAAACAATTTGAAATTAATTGGTGGCATCATCCTCTTTTGTTTTAAAAAAACAAAATGTCCCCAGCGGAGTCGCCAAGCTGTCGCAACCCATTTGAGCTTGACTTTTTGAAAACTTTAAAACACGGAGTCGCCACCAATCCTTTTGAAAAAGTGTGATTGGATCACTTTAAAATGAGGTTATTTTAATAAAATATTTTTTATTAAAACAATATTTTGGTCTACAAAAATCAAAAAATAGTTTCGGGGTCGGTTATCCGTGGGGAAGGGTTAGCACCCCATGACGCCAAAAAATTGGTACGTTATTGATTTCAAAAGAATTTTCAAAATTGGAATTTTCAAGTTCACAAAAGTTTCGATTTTATTTGTCCGTTTAATGAATATAAATCTATTTTAATAGTCTTATCGCCCGGGAAATGAACTCTAATCACCGCAAACTCTTCTAGCGCTAACCCCTTCATTCTCATTTGATAAGACACCGCATTGATTAAGTTTTCACTTTTTTAAACAAACCAAAGAAAAGATTAGGAGGATTGTCATTTTTTAGAATTTAGTGTTTAAATCCTAAGGAATATGTAAATTCATTTTATTTGTTAAAGTTATGATATTTAAAGTGTATTTTATTTCAAAAGCTGAAGAACATTTTGTCAAGCAAGTTTCTAACCTAAATTCAAAGACCCTAATCCTAAGGCTTCAAACATATGTACACATAAAAACAAGAGAATTAAATGTATTAAAGTTTTTTTATTAAAACCAAATTAGTGATTACACCCTAGAAAAATGCATACATATTTTAAAAGTCTTCATTTGGATTAAAGTTTAATTTAAGTGTGCATTCTTTTTATGAGAGGAATATTTTTCAACAAACAAAGGCTCCAATCTAATGTTTTTTGTGACTTATTCCTAAAGTTTCAAACCAAAACGAAATGAACTAATAAATAGAACAAGAATACGTAAAAAGATATACAAATAAAAAAAGTTGAAATAAACGAATAAATGGCATGATTTTTTTATAAAAAAAACCGTTCTATAATTTTACTTTATTTTGGTATACAATGTATAATAAATATAACTAAAAAACTCAATAAATATAAAAAGTGTCCGAATTGAGAAAAAACAGAATGTTGGGACAAAATTCAAAAGAAAGAGGTCGAAATTGAATGATCTAAAAATACGAAGGCTCGCGGCGCAAAATCCATTGATGAAAACGGATATGCGTGGATCTTTAATTGGATCTATATCAGGTTGTCAGATTTAGTATAAGACATAACAATTAAAAAAAATCATTTTCATCTCATTTTCCCCAAAAAAACCAGAGCACTCCCCCCTTTCTCCTCTGAAATCCTCTGTGTCGGTCACCGTTTATCAACGCCGACCAACGTTTTTAATGGTAAAAATGCTTTTCCAAGTCCTTTTTGAGATCTTTACCCCCAAAATTGGTTGAAAACCTCGAATCCACTCGAGAAAAAAATGAAACTGTTTTTAGAAATATATTTCGGAATCTTACGAGTAAAACATGCAACTGTCATCGGAGTTGCAGCCTCGGTCATCACGCATGGCGGCACTTATTCGACGGTCAGGTAAAAAAATAAACCTTTATGCTTCCATTTTAACATGCATGCATACGAATGTAAAGCGAAAGTAATTACCAGAAAAAAGGCTTGCTTTATTCCTCTGAAGCGCCCAAATACAATTGTTGCTTTGTATAACGAATGCTTTTGAGTATAATTTCTGTGTATTTTGTATGTATTTTTTCCTTTACATACAAATTACAAGGGTTTTTGTAGGTGCACCTTTGCTTGAATTCCAAACTTGAATCCCTGATTTCTTCCTCGAATTTGATTCGAATTTTGCTTGATCATTGCCCTAGGTTCAATTTTGGGATTAGACTTTCTCTTAATTTTGACTTGATTTTTGACTGAGTTGTCGAGCTTCAGTTTCGGAATTTAACCCTTTTCTTGTCTTGTTTCTTGTGTTTGCAAATGATGAGGGAAACACAGGGGATGAGCGATCCAGGGCAGAAATAGATCAGACGTTCATCGGAGAAGACGAAATGACCACTGGAAGCTGAAGGGACAAGCGTGTGGATGCCACGCGCGAGTGGCGATCCGCGTGTCTCACTGGTGATCAATCTGGGTCGTTAGATTGCCCCCGATCGAATGACAAGGAAGATGTGGCGTTTACCCTTCTAGCTTGGGCGTGCTTTGTGTCGTAGGATCAGTCCCCTGATCCTAAAGTCATCCTTTGGCTGCGTATAAGCATAAAGATAATTAGGGTTCCAGCTTAGATAAGGAAATGGGCCAAACAAGCCCTAATTGTATGTGTTTATTTAACGGACTCTTTACTAATTCTAATGGACTTTTTATTTATTTTAATATGCTTTTGTTTTCTTGCTTCTAATCTTTGTCCCTCTATCTTGCTTGTTTTGCATATTCATCATTCCATATCTAGAAGGGGTTGATTCTTAAAACTTGCTCAAAATTGAAAAATTCTCATCATGGACGAGAGGCTCCTAAAGAATGAAGATGAGAATGCAAGGGTACGTCACTGGTCCGAGGTCAACCAAAGAGCATTCAGAGATAGTTTAATTGCCGATCATGAGATAGAAACTTCATAATACGCCCACATCAGTGTCAAGCAGAACATTATACAGGAGCTGAGAGAGATTTGGGATCGTTTCGATTATATGACCAAGAAGTTGTTCCATGAAACCTATGGTGATATAGCATGTCTACTGCATGTATAGGTGGATGAGTCGTTTCTGAAGGCTTTGATCCAATTATAGAATCCAGGGTATTGTTGTTTTACCTTTAATGTAGAAGATATGATGCCTACTCTCGAGGAGTACTTGGCCCTGTTCAATATGCCTAAAGTAAAGGAGAACTGGTTGTATGCTAAGCATCATAAAAACAAGAACCCACACTTGAGACTTACTACATTTGCTGGAATGAGTGATAAATGGGTCAAGGGGTTGATACGGAAGAGAGGGGAAAGTTTTGTTTTTCCCTGGTCGAGCATTCAAAACATCATTCTTGTTCATCCAGACATAGTGAAAAAAATGGATCTTCTAGATATTGTAATCTATGGCTATGTAAACTTCCCGAAAGTATTGGGAAACATTGATGTGGCCTTGCTAGATTTCTTTGAACATTTGTAGAGAAAGTCAATCCAATACCCGCAGTGTTAGTTGAAACTTTCATCTCTTTGAATGCTTGTCGAAAGGTAGAAGGTGTGCGTTTCGGAGGATGTGCTCCTTTGCTCCAGGTTTGGGCCTTTAGCCATTTCTTGGAATGTCAAACTTTGGCCTTGTCAAATGTGTTCTCTCCGAACTTTCCTCCTCTTCGGGAATTTTTGGCAAAGGATTAGCCGAATGTCAAGAGAAGCAAGTGGATAGACGTCTTCAGAGACCGTCGTGATGAGGGTATCAAATGGAGGGTTCCGTGGATGGGTCATGCCAAAGTAATGTATAGGTGCAGAGATTATAACTTCTTAATGTTGTTGGGGTTATGGGGAGGAATTGGTTGTGCTATTTTGTTAGTGTCGCGTTAGTATGGATCACGACAATTTGTTCCTTTCACTACTAATCTTGGCACATCAGAGTTCGAGTTTCAAGGAGAGTTCAGAGGGAAGATACAGACTATTAGTGATTCATGGAACGATTGTTATTATATGAAGCTGGAATCTGACAAACACTGCATGTACACCCCTGATTATGACATTTGGAGGCATACAAGAATGAATGATAAGATCATGTTATCTACTCCTGGGCCTGCCAAATCTTTAGAGGAACATTTGAAGGTGGTTCCTTCTGAGGCTGACATTCTGAGGGAAGAATTGAGACGGTCCAAGATGGAAATTGAAGCTCTTCATGAACAGAATTAGCGAGACAAGTTTGAAGCTAGCCTTGGCGTGGAGAAATACAATGGGGGAAACCAACCGGGCAACAAAGATGTATATGAACTTAGAAGAAAATATGAAATTCAAAGGGTTGACTTCCTCAAATTTCAAGCCACCGTACGGTATGTTGATTTAAGAATGAGCCTAGAATAGTGGAAACAAGAGATGGAACAAGCCATAGGAAAAGAGAAAGAACGCAGCAAAAGGGAGATTGAAAAACTCTAGCAAGCCTTGGCTGAAGAGAGAAACAAAGGGAAACAAGCAGTAGAAAATGAGAAGGGCAAACGACTCCATAAGAAAGATAAGGAAAATACGGATGCATGGAAAAGGAAGGCCCACGACAACAAGATGCACTTACTGGAGTTGCAGTCAGCCTATAATGAAACTTGTGAGAAATTGAAGCAAAGTCAGGCTTTTGTTGCTGCCAGTATGCCCCTGAGCTGATACCGAGAGAGAGGCATCGTCGTGATCGCTTCCGTTATGGGCTGGTGCAGGAAGTCAAGACATACATGTTGGCTGCGAATTACACCGATTTCAATGTGCTTGTATGTCGAGCCAAAGACATTAAACAGAACTTGGGTCTGGCATCCCGAGGAGTTGGTTCTACCTCTGGGAAGAGAGCAGCTGAGTCTAGTTTTGGTAGTGGATGGAACAAGAGAGGACGAGATATGAGATATCAGCCTGCTAGGCGAGGTAATGCTGGACATGGTGCACCGGCTTAGGGGGGCCAGATGAGGGCGGAACAGAACACGTGTTGGACGTGTGGTTCTTAGGGTCATCTGCGACGAGATTGTCCTCGCGCGGCTAGGGAGGAACAGGCTCCTGTTGTGGTGGCAGGAAATTCTTGTTGGAGCTGCGGTTCAGCGGATCACATGAGGCGGGAGTGTCCCTTGTTGGCTGGTGGAGGCCAAGTACGTGCACCTGATGTGGCTGCACCGCAGAGAGGCCGTGGGCGCGGCCGAGGGAACTTCCAAAGGAGAGACGAGGGTCAGTGAGGCATTGCTCATGTTGTAGCGGTTCAGCCTGAGGGAGGCGGTCCTGCGAGGGTTTATGCTCAGCGCGAGGAGCACAATGATACCGATGTCATCGTAGGTACCTTTGTTCTCCAATCTTTATCATTGTTGGCTTTGATTGATTCTGGATCCACACATTCTTATATCTTGAGTGAGCATGCGCATTTGCTTGATATACCTGTTGAGTTGCTTGAAGTAGGAATGCAAGTGACTAGTTCTTTTGGTGAGACTGTAGTCACTAGGAGGTTGTATCGGATGTGTCCCTTATTTGTTCAGGGCCATGTTTTTTTTGTGGATTTGACGGAGTTGCCCTTTTATGGTTTTGATGTAATCCTCGGTATTGGTTGGTTGTCTGTGTAACCCCCTCGTCCCGGCCTGGCCGGATGACCGGTCCGAGTGAGCTACACAGGGAAAACCGAGTGAAACCCGTTAAGGTTCCTCTCGGTTAGCAACCCTATTTTTTTCATTTTTAATCTTGCCTAGAGGAGTATTAAATCCTAAGTGATCATACAGCGGAACAGCATACATGAGACAATCAAACGAACCCAAACCAACATTTAACAGCCCAATTTTAGACTTAACTGCAGGCGGTATCGATACTCCCAAGGAGGGTATCGATACGCCTTGACCAAAGTCAACACTCAGAGTCAACACAGGAAGTCCGTATCGATACAGCCCTCGAGCGTATCGATACGTCCCTCCAACGGTCAACTCCTCACGGTCAACGCTAAGAAGACCGTATCGATACACCAGAGGCCCGTATCGATACCAAAATGGACAGTAGCTCCAGTGACCAAAAAGGTATCAATACGCCTCCCCGCGTATCGAAACACGAGGCCTGAAACATGAAGGTCGTATCGATACGGGACCAACCGTGTCGATACCCTTGTACTGCAAAACTCCCAAACTTAGCAAAAACGAACAAGACTCGACCCTACTTGCATTTTAGGACTTCCCTGAACCCCCAACAAGCATTCATACAACATTATCAGAATCAATATTTAACCATACAAGCACCCAACAAGTACACACATTAAGGAAATCATGCAATTGATCAAAGATGACATTTAAGCATTCAAAGGAGGCAAACAAGCAATTAAGGTCTCATGCTTCAACATACATACACTTAGACATTCTCACAAGGCACATGACCAACACACAAGGTAAGCAATTTAGACATGGTTTACAAATCCATCAATATAAGGCATTAACACATAAAACCAACGCAACGGAGTCTAGATACAAGCTCCTAAGACACGTAGCATTTCCCATTGCTAGACTACAACATTATTTAATAAATCATACTTGAGCAAACTACCACACGCTTGGACGCCCTTTTCTTTCTCCTTGCTAACTCCAAGCTAAAGATCTGCATTGTCAGGAAAAGGAGAGCGTAAGCATAAAGCTTAGTGAGCGGAGCTCAAAAACATAACTACGACAATGCAGGGTTCAAAGCTTTCTTTAAATAAAGGCCAACACAAAAGATCCATTCAACTACCTAATCCTCTTACTAACATGCAAGTTCAACCACAATTCAACAATATAGGCATTTAACATGGCATTACACTTCATGGTATGCATGAGGACACAATCCTAGATTAAAGCAAAATCATAAAAAGGAATGATATAGTGAGATACAACCTGAGCACACATGGTATGCACAAGCATAACCAAAACACACACGGTGGGACTACACATCACCGTTTCGACTAGTAGTTTTCCAATGGGACTACACATCAAAGTACTCTTCTACTAGTCACTACCGGTGGGACTACACATCACCGGAGTCTTATACCACTCGCTACCGATGGGACTACACATCACCGGAGCAACGACAACCATCACTTGAGGTTCGACACCAACCATGCAACACGATATACAATCACTATCATGCGACATGTACTCACTATACCATGCACAACCAAAACAAGGTGTAACAATATCCACAATTAGGCATCACTTACAACTTACAATCTTACCAATCGCAAATGGTCTTACTCACTATTTTCGTGCACAACCTGCACCAACTTACACACATCTTACAAAGTATAACAACGTCACCATTATTACCATCATACATCATTAACGATATAGTAAATAGCAACATGCTTCTACTCAAGTATTTAAATTTCATGCTTAACAAACCATCACCACAAGTAGTGAAAACAATTGGAAAAAGGGGGAAATTAAAGAGGCAATTCACATCAACTTACTCTTGAATTTAAAAATTGACTTTTCAAGTCCAAACTAAACTCTTCCAAAACCAACTTTGAACCAAAAAGATTCTTGAAAACATTTCCACATCTACATGCTTAAACCAACCTTTGAAAATCAAATTAAAACATTAACCACTCACCTCACTTCCTTAAGCGAATCAAGCAAAGCCGACTCAAGCCTCCATGACTTCCGAAATCGATCCCGAAACTTTACCAACGCAAATCCTTGCTTCTAATCATCCCAACACAAGTAAATTAACCTCAAATCAGTCCACAACACAACATAGCAAACCCAGAATGCAATTTAAACATCAAACACTTGTTTTTCGAACCAAGATCAACCCCAAAAAGCCACTCCCGAGCATCCCCTTTGCACAGTCCAAAACCGATGATTCCAACTCTTTTAACACACCTAATAGCTTCCAAAACAACCCCTAACTATCATACAACCATTAGCCCTCATTTCCCAACATAAAACACACCCAAAATCAACCTCTAAACCCTTCGAAAACCCCATTAAAACCCAAATTCGGGAAACTTAACAAAATCCTTTAAAAATCATATATGTTGAACCATTGGGTTCATAAACTTCATATCTATCACTATTAAATCAAAACTTTAAGTTAAACACATTAAAGCTACCATTTTTATTCGAATCTCCCAAAAATCCAAATTCTAAAACATGGATGAAAATGAAAACTACTTGTACTTTTGAAAAGAGGAAGGTGAGAGCAAGTCGAAAACGTGTTTACCTTTCAAAACCGAGCCAAAATGAGGGAGAAAGGAGGTGGGATAGCCACTTGGAGAAAAACCTCTCCTTTGTCGTGAGAATGGAAATGGGGAGGGAGGAAGATGACAACATTTTGTGTTTTAAATCAAAAGTGGGGGTTTTTAATTTAGAAGTCCAAACATTTACACAAATGCCATTAATGAATGGCTATTGGGCTTGGTTTAGAAATTGGGTCCAACACCTTTGCTTTATTTGCAAACAAAACCCGAACCATTATTTAATTTATTTAAATTATAAAACCGAACCCGAATAATATTAAAACATTATTTTCACCCGACCCTTAAACCCGGGTGTTACAACTCTCCCCTACTTAAGGAAATTTCATCCTCGAAATTTATCGAACAGGAAGAGACACTGAAACATGCTCCTCCACACTTTCTTTCTCACCACAACATACTCACCAACTCGGTAGACTCACTACACAACATTTGCTATCTGACATTAAGATCTCAACTGATTCTTCAAGGCATGTCGACTTCAAACTCAACTCGATCTCTTCTACAATATATCACAGAACAGGTCTGACACACACTCCCGTTTTATAGACACACAGGCACATCACAAATCTCTTTCTAACACTGGTGGTGACCGCAACAGATAAACAGCAGGACTAGCCCGATCCACAATCTCATACAACACTGTTTGATTACCCAACCCATAACCTTCTCTGACTGATCATCAAACTTCAACATACAACCAAACACTATGCAGATGTCTTCATAAAAAATCTAGTCAAAACTCGAATCTCTATCGGCCACTGTAACCCACTTAACCCGGCCTAGACGGTTGACCCAAATTAAGAAGATTACACGGGGAAAACCAAAGTCAACCCGAAAGTCAACCTTGATTAACAACCCTTTTTTTCTTTTAAATCTTGTCTAGATGCAGATTATCCCTAGGTGTATTCATAAGATCATCATATTCAAAAATCATAACCATCAGAGATCATTCAGGGACTCAATTGCACAAGTTACAACTTTAGGGACCAAATTGAAAATTCTGAAAATTATAAGGACTTAATCCAATTTAAAGTTACCAACTTGAAATTAATCATCTTTCATGCTTCTCTGTCAAAATTCAGCTCAAACGGGCATCCCAAACTCATACAATTGCATAAACAAGTTTTAGGACCAAAACGCAAACGTTGCAAAACAAATAACCATCAAATTCAGAGCCCAACGGTCGGGTGTTCCGAAACAGGGAAGACCTGTTTCGAAACGCGGGACCGTTCCGCAACGGGTTCCGAAACATGGTCTGGCAGTAGCCAAACTGTTCCGAAACAGTGCCTCCCGTTTCGGAACGCCCATGCCATTTCAAGCCCCCGTTCCGATACGGTAGCACCTGTTCCGAAACAGGCTGCCCAGATTGCAGAAATTTAGCTGGTTTTACATGCAATTGACCTATCAAACATGCTCCAAAAGCCACCAAACTTTACCAGCAAGTCACACAACGTACATGGAACATAATTGCATCAACCAAACATCAACATGGCATCAATTATGAAAAGCCCCAATTCTATAGGCATGCTTCCTACTTAGCAAACCATTCAAGCATCAAATCTCCAATCAAACCACATAAAGGCCAATTACAAATACCAACATCATTGACAACATTAAACAAACTTATGGAGTTCAAAACATCTCCCAAATCATCCACATAGGTCCCCCATTGCCAAATGCCAAAAGCTAAAAGTGTTTAAGAAAACCTTCCCATACTTGAGCTTAACTTCCACTTGGTTGCTTGCCTTCCTTGCTGCCCTCAAAACACCTTAATGCTCTGCATTATTGGTTTAAGAAAAAGAGAGCGTAAGCAAAAGCTTAGTGAGGAATGCTCATTTAAAACCATACAATAATGCATTTACAAAACTCATTTATAAACCATACTTCAAGCAACATTAAACATGCTCTTAAACATTCAAAACAAGCATCTCATGCTTCAAGTTCATAACAAGTCATATTGGCAACAAGTGATACATTTCACATAAGATCCACACATGGACTTTTAAACACCATTGTGATCTTATCCCATGGACTTTTAAACACCATGACCCATGGACTTTTAAACACCATGGCAAGGACCACACAAGGACTTTTAACCACCTTTGTGTCCTTAACAAGAATCATCCAAGGACTTTTAAACACCTTGATGTTCTTAAGTAAACAAGGCTTTCCAAGGAATTTTAACCACCTTGAGCCTTAACCAAGAACCAACCATGGACTTTTAAACACCATGTTGTTCTTAAAATTCACAAGATTCTCACAAGGACTTTTAACCACCTTTGAGATTTTAACCAAGAACCATCCAAGGACTTTTAACCACCTTGATGTTCTTAAATATACAAGGCTCACACAAGGACTTTTAACCACCCTTGTGACCTTAACATCACTTGCCAATATGCATCATTAATCAACAACATTCCACTGTTTTAAAGCATTTACACAAGCCATAACATCATGCATCTTTAAGCATTTAACCACATTATAACAATGTTCAAAAACAAGGACCTCTTACCTTGAGCATCCTTCAACACATGGCTTATAATCTCAGCAACTAACATGCTTAATCATGCTTTCAAAACAGAATTTAAAACATGGAAACAACAACATTGCATACAACCAAAACCATGGTTCATCACCAAGAGAGTTTTCCCGAAAACTTACTCTTGAGCTTAGCTAAGTTGCTTAGACTTAAACTAAGCTCCCAAACCTTCAAAACATTGGTTTCAAAGCTGGAAACCAAAATCCACTCACCAATTCCGTTTCGCCTCTAGCCGAAACACAAATCAAGCTTCCGGATCACCACCACTTGGATCCAAAGATGACTCCCCTATTTTTAACACATCAAAGCAGAGGATTAATGCATCATCATGCATTAATAACTTCAACAAAAGCACCTAAACTCGTTGCTCTCATCCACACTCCATTTTCGTCTACCAAACACAACCGAAAATGCATCCAAACAACTCCTCAACATAGCCCAGCCAAGATCCATCAAAACTAAACATCCTTTAACATCATCTAACATCTAAAAAGGACCTAACAACATCCTTATACCTCCAGCAACATCAGATCCACAAGATCACTCCAAAAACAACCAAGAATCACAAGCTAAACTTAGGAAATTCAACCTATCCGGGATTGCATTAATTAAAACTCAATTCCTTATCAATTTAACATTCATTTAACATCCAATTAACACCTTAAAACACAGCCCAATCAGATCATACGAAAATCCATCAAAAATCACCAAATCTTGCATTTAAAGCCAAGATCCATTACACAACTTTAAAACCATTTATAAATCAACAATTAAGGATTGAGAACTTAGGAATTTCAGTAAAGAACTGAGAGTTTAGAGGAGAAGGACGTTCTTACCTCCAAACTTGAGTTTCTCCCTTTTTAGAACCAAAAAGCTTGAAGAATCAACTAGCAAATGATGAGGTTTTGTTGATGAGATGATTTGCAATCAAAAGGGAAATGAAATGAGTGATTTAGATGACAAAACCAGAGGGAAAAGATCTGGAGAAAGATGTTTGGCTTGAGAGAAAATGAGAGAAAAGGAAAATAGAAGATTTGAGAGAAAAGTTAGTTAGAATTAGGAAATATCTTCCCTCCACTTTTCTTTTGTTTAAAAATCAGAAATAAGTCATTTAATATCATAGAAAAATCTGGAGAAACTCCCTTTGGGTAAATAGCTCCTTAAAGATTCAAAGTTTCAATCCTTTTTAAAACAGTCACGCAGTTTTCAAAAATTACATTTTGGTCACTAGCCAAAATGTCACCCTTCCAAACCTCATTTTGTAAAATTGATTTCACAGTTCACTTATATATATTAAAAGAGGATTTTAGAGCATTTTTCCATATTTTTAATGCAACCCGAACTAGGCTTTCCTAATTTCACTCTTTTATATTCGAACAGCACTTTGACCGAACCGGTCCAAGCCCAAAACTTCTAAGCCCAAAACCGGGGCGTTACAACTCTCCCCCCCTTAAGAAATTTCGTCCTCGAAATTTACCTGAAGGAAAGAGGTACGGAAACTGCTTCAGCATGTCATCCTTCCGTTCCCACGTGGCCTCCTCAACACCTCGGTGCTTCCACAACACCTTCACCAACTCAATGGTCTTGCCACGAAGAACCTTGATGTCCGAATCCAGGATCTTCACCGGTTCCTCATCATAGGTCAAATCCGGATTCAATTCCACTTCCTCCACAGGCATCACATGCGAATGATCAGATCTATACTTCTGGAGCATAGAAACATGAAATACATCATGAATCTTCTCCAACTCTTGAGGTAGCCTCAACTTGTACGCAACAGGACCCACACGCTCAATCACCTCGTATGGTCCAATGTACCTAGGGCTCAACTTACCCTTCCGGCCAAACCTCATCACCTTCTTCCAAGGCGAAACCTTCAGAAACACACGGTCACCAACCGCATACTCAATCTCCTTACGCTTCAAATCCGCGTAAGACTTTTGCCGATCAGAAGCTGCCTTCAACCGCTCACAAATGAGCTTCACGTTCTCGGTGGTTCCCTTCAACAAAGCCGGCATCGAAACCAACTTTTGACCCGTTTCAGCCCAACAAAGAGGAGTCCTACACTTCTTCCCGTACAAAGCCTCATAAGGTGCCATTTGAATACTTGCCTGATAACTATTGTTATAGGCAAACTCCACCAAAGGCAGATGTTTCTCCCAAGAACCTTGGAACTCAATCACGTAGCACCTCAACATATCCTCCAAAATCTGGATAACTCGCTCAGACTGACCATCCGACTGAGGATGATAAGATGTACTGAAATTCAACCTTGTACCCAAAGCTTGATGCAAACACTGCCAGAACCGCGATGTGAACCTCGGATCCCTATCCGACACAATCGACTTAGGCACACCATGCAGCCGCACAATCTCAGCAATGTACAGCTCCGCAAGCTTATCCAAAGAAAACGTAGTGTGCACAGGCAAGAAATGCGCACACTTCGTCAGGCGATCCACAATCACCCACACAGAATTCTTCTTCGACGGTGACAAGGGTAAACCAGATACAAAATCCATGGTAACCCTTTCCCACTTCCATTCAGGGATTCTCAACGGTTGCAACAACCCTGAAGGAACCTGATGCTCAGCCTTAACTCGCTGACACACCATACACTTGCTCACAAACTCCGCAACATCCTTCTTCAAACCCACCCAATAGTACTCATCACGAAGATCACGATACATCTTAGTACTACCAGGGTGCATAGCAAAAGGACTACTATGACCTTCAGTCAGAATAGCACGCCTCAACGCAGCATCATTGGGCACTACTACCCGACTCCCAAAACACAACACGCCATCATCATTAAAGCTGAAATCCGAAGGCTTACCCTCCGCGATATCCTGAACATGAGGCACCAAGGAATCATCCAGCAACTGCTTTTCTCTGATCAACTGAACTAAAGATGGTTTCACTTGCAACTCAGCCACAAGACCACCATCACGCGAAATACTCAAACTGGCAAACATAGCCCTCAGCTCAACAGCTACCTTCCTACTCAAGGCATCCGCAACAACATTAGCCTTTCCAGGGTGATACTCAATCGTCAGGTCATAATCCTTGAGCAACTCCACCCAACGCCGCTGCCTAAGATTCAACTCCTTCTGAGACATCAGATACTTCAAACTCTTGTGATCCGTGTACACAGTACACTTCTCACCATACAGATAATGCCTCCAGATCTTCAAAGCAAAAACCACCACAGCTAACTCAATGTCATGCGTAGGATAATTGCGCTCATGCACCTTCAACTGCCGCGATGCATAAGCCACCACCTTACCCTCTTGCATCAACACACATCCCAAACCAACATAGGATGCATCACTGTAGACCACAAACTCTTTCCCTGATTCAGGTTGAATCAAGATAGGAGCTTGCGTCAAAGCCGCCTTAAGCTTCTCAAAAGCCTGCTGTCTCGCTTCTGTCCACTCATACTTAACATCCTTCTGCAACAGCTTTGTCAAAGGTGCAGCAATCTTAGAAAACCCATCCACAAACCTCCGATAGTATCCCGCCAAACCAAGGAAACTACGAACCTCATGAACAGACTTAGGAACCTTCCAGTTCATCACTGCCTCAATCTTCTGAGGATCAACACGAATCCCCTCAGCAGAAACCACATGCCCAAGAAACACCACTTCACTCAACCAGAACTCACACTTGCTTAGCTTAGCATAAAGCTGATTCTCCAGCAAGGCTTGCAGCACAATCCTCAAATGCTCTTCATGCTCCTCCTCAGTACGCGAGTACACGAGGATATCATCAATGAACACCACAACAAACTTGTCCAGGTATTCATGAAACACACGATTCATCATGTCCATAAAAGCTGCAGGAGCATTTGTCAACCCAAACGGCATCACAAGGAACTCATAATGCCATACCTTGTCCTGAAAGCTGTCTTAGGCACATCCACATCCTTCACCTTCAACTGGTAATACCCTGACCTCAAGTCAATCTTAGAGAACACAGTCGCTCCCCGAAATTGATCAAAGAGATCATCAATTCTCGGCAAAGGATACCGATTCTTGATAGTCAACTTGTTCAGCTGACGATAATCAATGCACATTCTCATAGTGCCATCCTTTTTCTTCACAAACAAAACTAGTGCACCCCAAGGTGACACACTTGGCCGAATGAACCCACGATCAAGCAGCTCTTGCAATTGCATCTTCAGCTCCTTCAGCTCCTTAGGTGCCATTCTATAAGGGGTAATGGACACAGGAGTTGTATTCTCATACAGCTCAATTCCAAACTCCACCTCGCGATTAGGAGGTAAACCAGGCAACTCCTCAGGAAACACACCAGAAAACTCCTTCACAACCCTGATATCTTGCTCACGCAACTCCTTAGAGCTAGGATTCATCACAAAAGCTAGATAAGCTTCACAACCTTGCCTCAGCATTCGGCTTGCCTCCAACGTAGACACCACATTGGCAAGGAACTTCACATTCTCACCAACCACAACCACCTCATAATCATCCGCAAGCTTCAACGAAACTCGCTTATTTTCACAATCCACAACAGCACGAAGCTCAGCAAGCCAATCCATACCAAGGATTACATCAAAACCATAGAAAGGCAACTCCATAAGGTCAACATGAAAAACATGATCTTGAACAACCAGAGGACACCTTCTATACAGCTTCCGAGTCACAACAGTCTCACCAAAAGAACTAGTGACACGAACACCAACATCCAAAGACTCAACAGGCAAACCAAGCAATTCAGCATGCTCACGCAATATGTATGAGTGCGTAGATCCAGAATCAATCAAGGAAAATAATGACAGGGATTGCAAAGTAAAGGTACCTGCGATCACATCCGCGTCATTCCTTCCCTCCCGCTGAGCATACACCCTAGCTTGACCTCCACCCTCAGGCTGAATAGCCACAACATGGGCCACTCCTCGACCACCTTCCTCTCTCCGCTGGAAATTACCACGGTCGCGCCCACGACCTCTCTGCGGTGCAGCAACAACAGGAGCACGCACTTGGCCACCAGCCAGCATAGGACACTCACGCCTCATATGATCCGCAGATCCACAATTCCAGCACCCATTACCAGCTGCTGCAACAGGAGCTTGCACCTCCCTCACAGCTCGAGGACAGTCACGTTTCATGTGACCACGTGAACCACATGTCCAACATGCACTCGGATCAGCTCTAGCATTACCTCCCCGAGCAGGTGCACCTCCACCTCGCTTAACTGAGGACTGATACCTCTGATCACGTCCCCTCTTGTTCCGTCCACCACCAAAGCTATATTCAGCTGCTCGCTTTCCAGCACTAGAACCAGCACTCTTAGCAGATAAACCCAAGTTCATCTCAATGTCCTTGGCTCGGCCCACCAACACATCAAAATCATCATACTCGGTAGCCAGCACATACATCTTCACCTCCGTCACTAAACCATAACGGAACCTCTCACACCTCTCCCGCTCATCTGGAACAAGCTCAGGTGCATATTGACTGAGTCGATCAAACTGCACTTCATACTCAGCCACAGTCATGCTCCCCTGGGTAAGAGTCATGAACTCCCGTTTCTTTTCATCTAGGTACCTCACACCTAGATACCTTCTCTTGAACGCATTCTGAAAGAATGTCCAAGTTACATCAGCATCAGCCATCCCAGAGATTGTGGTCGTCCACCACGTATAAGCATCATCTTGTAGCAAGGATACTACACAACCCAGCTTTTGCACATCAGTGCAACTCATCTGACCCAAGATCCTCTTGGTACTCTCTAGCCAAGCTTCAGAACCTTCAGCAGACATACCCCTGAACTCAGTCCCGCCTAGACTGCGTAAGCGTTCCAAGGGTAGTCTAACACCAGCATCTTCTTGATGCCCAGCTCCTCGAGCTCCAGCTACTGCGGCTTGAAAAGCTCCAGCAATAGCTTGTATTAGCACTGTCATGTCAGGAACAGCTTGTCCCTGACCAACCTCAGGTCCAGCGACCCCAGCACCAGCTGCAGCTTCAGCTCTTTCACCCTCAGCACCACCACCACCAGGTGGAGGAGGTAACACCGAACTTCCCGCATTCTCCTCATTCTCATTCTCATTCGGAGCCGTAGCTCGCACATTACTCCTCAACTCCCTACGAGGTGCCATATTCTAACAATGCAATCACAATACAAACAAACAAAGTCAGGCCCAGCAAGGTAAGCAATCCAAGTACTCAAGCTCATTTTCACTTAAAAACAACATCATTACATTAGCTTTGATTTGGCAATGGGCACCCACAACATGCTTCATCCCAGCATACAACTCAATTGCATCAAATTCACAAACCACTCATCATGCTTTCACTCAACAAGCATACATAGCATACATACTTCAATCATGCATACATTCATTCCTAATTACTCGAGAACTCAGCTCTGATACCACCAAATGTAACCCCCTTAACCCGGCCTAGACGGTTGACTCAAATTAAGAAGATTACACGGGGAAAACCAAAGTCAACCCGAAAGTCAACCTTGATTAACGACCCTTTTTTTTCTTTTAAATCTTGTCTAGATGCAGATTATCCCTAGGTGTATTCATAAGATCATCATATTCAAAAATCATAACCATCAGAGATCATTCAGGGACTCAATTGCACAAGTTACAACTTTAGGGACCAAATTGAAAATTCTGAAAATTATAAGGACTTAATCCAATTTAAAGTTACCAACTTGAAATTAATCATCTTTCATGCTTCTCTGTCAAAATTCAGCTCAAACGGGCATCCCAAACTCATACAATTGCATAAACAAGTTTTAGGACCAAAACGCAAACGTTGCAAAACAAATAACCATCAAATTCAGAGCCCAACGGTCGGGTGTTCCGAAACAGGGAAGACCTGTTTCGAAACGCGGGACCGTTCCGCAACAGGTTCCGAAACATGGTCTGGCAGTAGCCAAACTGTTCCGAAACAGTGCCTCCCGTTTCGGAACGCCCATGCCATTTCAGGCCCCCGTTCCGATACGGCAGCACCTGTTCCGAAACAGGCTGCCCAGATTGCAGAAATTTAGCTGGTTTTACATGCAATTGACCTATCAAACATGCTCCAAAGCCACCAAACTTTACCAGCAAGTCACACAACGTACATGGAACATAATTGCATCAACCAAACATCAACATGGCATCAATTATGAAAAGCCCCAATTCTATAGGCATGCTTCCTACTTAGCAAACCATTCAAGCATCAAATCTCCAATCAAACCACATAAAGGCCAATTACAAATACCAACATCATTGACAACATTAAACAAACTTACGGAGTTCAAAACATCTCCCAAATCATCCACATAGGTCCCCCATTGCCAAATGCCAAAAGCTAAAAGTGTTTAAGAAAACCTTCCCATACTTGAGCTTAACTTCCACTTGGTTGCTTGCCTTCCTTGCTGCCCTCAAAACACCTTAATGCTCTGCATTATTGGTTTAAGAAAAAGAGAGCGTAAGCAAAAGCTTAGTGAGGAATGCTCATTTAAAACCATACAATAATGCATTTACAAAACTCATTTATAAACCATACTTCAAGCAACATTAAACATGCTCTTAAACATTCAAAACAAGCATCTCATGCTTCAAGTTCATAACAAGTCATATTGGCAACAAGTGATACATTTCACATAAGATCCACACATGGACTTTTAAACACCATGGCCCATGGACTTTTAAACACCATGGCAAGGACCACACAAGGACTTTTAACCACCTTTGTGTCCTTAACAAGAATCATCCAAGGACTTTTAAACACCTTGATGTTCTTAAGTAAACAAGGCTTTCCAAGGAATTTTAACCACCTTGAGCCTTAACCATGAACCAACCATGGACTTTTAAACACCATGTTGTTCTTAAAATTCACAAGATTCTCACAAGGACTTTTAACCACCTTTGAGATTTTAACCAAGAACCATCCAAGGACTTTTAACCACCTTGATGTTCTTAAATATACAAGGCTCACACAAGGACTTTTAACCACCTTTGTGACCTTAACATCACTTGCCAATATGCATCATTAATCAACAACATTCCACTGTTTTAAAGCATTTACACAAGCCATAACATCATGCATCTTTAAGCATTTAACCACATTATAACAATGTTCAAAAACAAGGACCTCTTACCTTGAGCATCCTTCAACACATGGCTTATAATCTCAGCAACTAACATGCTTAATCATGCTTTCAAAACAGAATTTAAAACATGCAAACAACAACATTGCATACAACCAAAACCATGGTTCATCACCAAGAGAGTTTTCCCGAAAACTTACTCTTGAGCTTAGCTAAGTTGCTTAGACTTAAACTAAGCTCCCAAACCTTCAAAACATTGGTTTCAAAGCTGGAAACCAAAATCCACTCACCAATTCCGTTTCGCCTCTAGCCGAAACACAAATCAAGCTTCCGGATCACCACCACTTGGATCCAAAGATGACTCCCCTATTTTTAACACATCAAAGCAGAGGATTAATGCATCATCATGCATTAATAACTTCAACGAAAGCACCTAAACTCGCTGCTCTCATCCACACTCCATTTTCGGCTACCAAACACAACCGAAAATGCATCCAAACAACTCCTCAACATAGCCCAGCCAAGATCCATCAAAACTAAACATCCTTTAACATCATCTAACATCTAAAAAGGACCTAACAACATCCTTATACCTCCAGCAACATCAGATCCACAAGATCACTCCAAAAACAACCAAGAATCACAAGCTAAACTTAGGAAATTCAACCTATCCGGGATTGCATTAATTAAAACTCAATTCCTTATCAATTTAACATTCATTTAACATCCAATTAACACCTTAAAACACAGCCCAATCAGATCATACGAAAATCCATCAAAAATCACCAAATCTTGCATTTAAAGCCAAGATCCATTACACAACTTTAAAACCATTTATAAATCAACAATTAAGGATTGAGAACTTAGGAATTTCAGTAAAGAACTGAGAGTTTAGAGGAGAAGGACGTTCTTACCTCCAAACTTGAGTTTCTCCCTTTTTAGAACCAAAAAGCTTGAAGAATCAACTAGCAAATGATGAGGTTTTGTTGATGAGATGATTTGCAATCAAAAGGGAAATGAAATGAGTGATTTAGATGACAAAACCAGAGGGAAAAGATCTGGAGAAAGATGTTTGGCTTGAGAGAAAATGAGAGAAAAGGAAAATAGAAGATTTGAGAGAAAAGTTAGTTAGAATTAGGAAATATCTTCCCTCCACTTTTCTTTTGTTTAAAAACCAGAAATAAGTCATTTAATATCATAGAAAAATCTGGAGAAACTCCCTTTGGGTAAATAGCTCCTTAAAGATTCAAAGTTTCAATCCTTTTTAAAACAGCCATGCAGTTTTCAAAAATTACATTTTTGTCACTAGCCAAAATGTCACCCTTCCAAACCTCATTTTGTAAAATTGATTTCACAGTTCACTTATATATATTAAAAGAGGATTTTAGAGCATTTTTTCATTTTTTTAATGCAACCCGAACTAGGCTTTCCTAATTTCACTCTTTTATATTCGAACAGCACTTTGACCGAACCGGTCCAAGCCCAAAACTTCTAAGCCCAAAACCGGGGCATTACAGCCAGTATCGATGTCAAGACACTATACAACTCAAGATCTTACTAAGGCACAACTCCGCCATCTTACTCACGGTACAAGTAGCTTGAACATGTATAAAATGAGCACACTCGATGTAACTATCATTGCTTACTCGGCTAAACCCTCTCGTATGAAATTAAAGGCGAACCGGACACAAAGTTCCTCAAATCTATTTCCCACTTTCATTAAGAATCTTCCACGGATGTAACAAACTAGAAGAAAGTGATGCTCGGTCTCGACACGCTGGCAAATTACACGCTTACTCTCATACTGAACCACATCATTCATCAACTCAATCCGGAAGTACTAATCTTCAACCCACAATACGTCTTCATACAACTCAGATGCACTACAAATGAACTGCCGTATGCTTCGGCCAACACAATACGTCTCAAAACACTATGTCAATCGGTACAACAATTCTGTCTCTAACAATACAAACTCTATCATCTTTGAACCGTATTCTGAAGGTCTTCCTTCTGCCATGTCTTGCACGTGAGGTGCCAAGAACCTGCCTTGCAACTGTTTCTCTTTAAGCCTTCTAACTCAAAGTAGGTTTAGCATAGAACTCAACCACAGAACTACTATCACTTGGTAAACTGAATCCGGCAATTACATCCCACAACTCAACTATTAATCTAATAACAAATACAACTCGAAGCATTGGTTACTACGTTGATCATCTTCGGATGGTACTCAATCTTGAGATTACAGTCTTCAAGCAGTTCTACACTTTATGCTATTCAAGTTTTAACCATCCCTAAGTCGTCTAATTTTTCAAGCCCTAATGATAAGTGTACATATACTATGCATTCTTTACTATACAAGCTTTGTCTCTAAGTCTTCGAAACAAATACAACTGTAATTAACTCTATGTCTCATATCGGATAACTCTTCTCGCGGTCTTTCAACTATCTTGATGAACAAGCCACAATCTTCCGTCTTGCATAAGCACACAGCCTAACTCTACATGTAACACATCACTATGGTTCACAAATTCTTTCTCTGACATTGGCTGGATCAAGGTCGAAGCCTTCATCAAAGTTTCTTTAAGTTTCTCAAGGGCTCATTGTCTCGCATCTAACCACACAAACTGAACATTCTTCTGTAACAATCTGCCAAGGAGCAGCTATCTTCAAAAGATCATCTACAGACCTCCAATAGTAACAATGCTAAACCTAGGAGCTATAGATACCTGTCACAGTCTTCAATTTCTTCCAACTCACATCTTCTCCTGTCTACTTTGGATTTACCCTAATACACTCGGCTAATCCACATGTCCTAGGAGAACATCTTCCTTAACTCGGAGCTTACGCTTGCACAACTTGGCATACAACTGATTTTCTAATAGAATCTACAACTCTAACTTCAAAGCTTGTCATGGTCATCTTCGGTACATGAATATGCCTACGTATCATCTATGAGAACTACTACAACTGATCAAGGAACTCGGGAATGATTCTGCCCATCATCTCTAGGAAGGTAACTAATACACTAGTCAAACAAAGCGGCACAACTCAGAACTCAAAATGATCACATCTTGCCCGAAGGCTGTCTTCGATACTTCAACTTCTCTCACTTTCAACTGGTAATAATCGGATCTCACATTAATCTTCAAATAGACTGAAGCACACACTAACTGACCAACAAGTCACTGACACTCGGAAACGGATACTAATTATTCACTGTCACTTGTTTCAACTGTCTGAATTCTAAACACATTCTCGTACTGTCACTCTTTCTTCTTCACAATTTGTACTGTCATACTCTAAGATGACGTACTAGGCTTAACGAGTCTAAGGTTTAACAAATCTCAAAGTTGATTCTTCAACATTCTCAATTCCTTCGGAAATCACAAGATATAGAGCAATCAAAACAGGAGCGAACTCGAAGACGATCTAAAAAACAAACTCTTCTTCTCTAACAGGAGACAAACTGAGAAATTCTTCCAAACACCTTTAGGGATACACAATATATTCTAACAGTCTGCGGTCTAATCCTCATTCAAAAATCAAACCCATCACATTTGCTAGGCAAGCCTGTCAACCAAAATTAATCAGTCTTTGACCTCTAAAGCTGGATCAACACTGGATACGAAATTCACATTCTCACCTACCATTTCAAGATCATAGTCGTCCACAAGCTTTAAGAAAACTTCCATTGTCTCAAAGTCTACCCTAACTCTATGTTCTACAAGCTAATCCATGCATAGTTTCACATCAAAACCGTAAAAAGTAATTCCATCGCATCAACTGAAAACACGTGCCACTGAACCATCAACGGACATCCCTTGTACATTTTTCTGACCACGACTATATCCCCGAAGGAGCTAGCAACACCAACACCTACCTCTAGTACCTCACAAGGTAGATTCAACAACTTTGCATGCTCACTCAAAATACACGGACGCGTAGATCCAGAATCAATCAGAAAAACAAGCTCAATGACTGTATCGAGGAATTACTTGCTACAACATCGACATCCTTCCGAAGCCAACTCTTAAGTCTTCACTTCTATTACCATCTCATATCAAGATTGGTCACATTGTTCTCCCTCAACAGAAACCAACTCATGTGTCTGTTGACCCAAACAAACAAACTGCACTCCAAACTCTGGTATGGTCATACTGCCCTGAACTAAAGCGACGTACTCTCTCATCGTTCACATCCTCTAAAACCTCAGATTCACGATTACCAGCTCTGGGCCCACGCCTCGGCCTCAAACTTACCAAAGACAACAATACAATACTAAACAAAACACACAAACAAGAATATTTAGGGTTAGCAAGAGCAAGGGTCCAAGGTGCTCAAGTATATTCCTTTACAAGAATCTTTTCAAATAAGTAATAGTAGCAATGGGAACTCGACACTACGCTTTAACACAAGCATCATGCTAACACATACTTTCAAACACCGTACTAACAGGCAAACAATAGGCATACATGGTAAAACATTCACTGAGACATAACAACAACATAACATATAATACTTACCTCACTTACCTACCTGAGGTCTCGGAAACCTCAGGCTCTGATACCAATAAATGTAACCCCCTCGTCCCGGCCTGGCCGGATGACTGGTCCGAGTGAGCTACACGGGGAAAACCGAGTGAAACCCGTTAAGGTTCCTCTCGGTTAGCAACCCTATTTTTTTCATTTTTAATCTTGCCTAGAGAAGTATTAAATCCTAAGTGATCATACAGCGAAATAGCATACACGAGACAATCAAACGAACCCAAACCAACATTTAACAGCCCAATTTTAGACTTAACTGCAGGCGGTATCGATACTCCCAAGGAGGGTATCGATACGCCTTGATCAAAGTCAACACATGAAGTCCGTATCGATACAGCCCTCGAGCGTATCGATATGTCCCGCCAACGGTCAACTCCTCACGGTCAACGCTAAGAAGACTGTATCGATACACCAGAGGCCCGTATCGATACCGAAATGGACAGTAGCTCCAGTGACCAAAAAGGTATCGATACGCCTCCCCGCGTATCGAAACACGAGGCCTGAAACATGAAGGCCGTATCGATACGGGACCAACCGTATCGATACCCCTGCACTGCAAAACTCCCAAACTCAGCAAAAACGAACAAGACTCGACCCTACTTGCATTTTAGGACTTCCCTGAACCCCCAACAAGCATTCATACAACATTATCAGAATCAATATTTAACCATAAGCACCCAACGAGTACACACATTAAGGAAATCATGCAATTGATCAAAGATGACATTTAAGCATTCAAAGGAGGCAAACAAGCAATTAAGGTCTCATGCTTCAACATACATACACTTAGACATTCTCACAAGGCACATGGCCAACACACAAGGTAAGCAATTTAGACATGGTTTACAAATCCATCAATATAAGGCATTAACACATAAAACCAACGCAACGGAGTCTAGATACAAGCTCCTAAGACACGTAGCATTTCCCATTGTTAGACTACTACATTATTTAATAAATCATACTTGAGCAAACTACCACACGCTTGGACGCCCTTTTCTTTCTCCTTGCTAACTCCAAGCTAAAGATCTGCATTGTCAGAAAAAGGAGAGCGTAAGCATAAAGCTTAGTGAGCGGAGCTCAAAAACATAACTACGACAATGCAGGGTTCAAAGCTTTCTTTAAATAAAGGCCAACACAAAAGATCCATTCAACTACCTAATCCTCTTACTAACATGCAAGTTCAACCACAATTCAACAATATAGGCATTTAACATGGCATTACACTTCATGGTATGCATGAGAACACAATCCTAGATTAAAGCAAAATCATAAAAAAGAATGATATAGTGAGATACAACATGAGCACACATGGTATGCACAAGCATAACCAAAACACACACGGTGGGACTACACATCACCGTTTCGACTAGTAGTTTTCCAATGGGACTACACATCAAAGTACTCTTCTACTAGTCACTACCGGTGGGACTACACATCACCGGAGTCTTATACCACTCGCTACCGATGGGACTACACATCACCGGAGCAACGACAACCATCACGTGAGGTTCGACACCAACCATGCAACACGATATACAATCACTATCATGCGACATGTACTCACTATACCATGCACAACTAAAACAAGGTGTAACAATATCCACAATTAGGCATCACTTACAACTTACAATCTTACCAATCGCAAATGGTCTTACTCACTATTTTCGTGCACAACCTGCACCAACTTACACACATCTTACAAAGTATAACAACGTCACCCTTATTACCATCATACATCATTAACGATATAGTAAATAGCAACATGCTTCTACTCAAGTATTTAAATTTCATGCTTAACAAACCATCACCACAAGTAGTGAAAACAATTGGAAAAAGGGGGAAATTAAAGAGGCAATTCACATCAACTTACTCTTGAATTTAAAACTTGACTTTTCAAGTCCAAACAATACTCTTCCAAAACCAACTTTGAACCAAAACGATTCTTGAAAACATTTCCACATCTACATGCTTAAACCAACATTTGAAAATCAAATTAAAACATTAACCACTCACCTCACTTCCTTAAGCGAATCAAGCAAAGCCGACTCAAGCCTCCATGACTTCCGAAATCGATCCCGAAACTTTACCAACGCAAATCCTTGCTTCTAATCATCCCAACACAAGTAAATTAACCTCAAATCAGTCCACAACACAACATAGCAAACCTGGAATGCAATTTAAACATCAAACACTTGTTTTTCGAACCAAGATCAACCCCAAAAAGCTACTCCCGAACAGCCCCTTTGCACAGTCCAAAACCGATGATTCCAACTCTTTTAACACACCTAATAGCTTCCAAAACAACCCCTAACTATCATACAACCATCAGCCCTCTTTTCCCAACATAAAACACACCCAAAATCAACCTCTAAACCCTTCAAAAACCCCATTAAAACCCAAATTCGGGAAACTTAACAAAACCCTTTAAGAATCAGATATGTTGAACCATTGGGTTCATAAACTTCATATCTATCACTATTAAATCAAAACTTTAAGTTAAACACATTAAAGCTACCATTTTTATTCGAATCTCCCAAAAATCCAAATTCTAAAACATGGATGAAAATGAAAACTACTTGTACTTTTGAAAAGAGGAAGGTGAGAGCAAGTCGAAAACGTGTTTACCTTTCAAAACCGAGCCAAAATGAGGGAGAAAGGAGGTGGGATAGCCACTTGGAGAAAAACCTCTCCTTTGTCGTGAGAATGGAAATGGGGAGGGAGGAAGATGACAACATTTTGTGTTTTAAATCAAAAGTGAGGGTTTTTAATTTAGAAGTCCAAACATTTACACAAATGCCATTAATGAATGGCTATTGGGCTTGGTTTAGAAATTGGGTCCAACACCTTTGCTTTATTTGCAAACAAAACCCGAACCATTATTTAATTTATTTAAATTATAAAACCGAACCCGAATAATATTAAAACATTATTTTCGCCCGACCCCTAAACCTAGGTGTTATAGTCTGAGCATAGAGCGGTGGTTAACTTTGATGTCAAGCGGGTCACCTTAAGGCTTGCCGATGATTATGAAGTGGTGATAGTAGGCGAGAATGTGAAATTCTTGTCTAATGTGAATTCGGCTTTGAAAGCAAGCTGTATGCTGAGGATGGGTTGTGAGGCTTACCTTGCCTATGTAATGAATCCTGGCACAAAGGATGTACGTGTGCAGGACATCAGAACCGTTTGCGATTTTTTGGGTGTCTTTTCAGAAGACTTGCCTGGGTTGCCACCAAACAGAGAAGTTGAGTTTGGTATCGAGTTGTATGAAGATACGACTCTAGTGTCTATCGCTTCTTATCGCATGGCACCTAAAGAGCTGAAAGAGTTGAAGACCCAACTTCAGGATTTGCTGGATCGAGGGTTCATCCGGCCGAGTGTATCACCTTGGGGTGCACCGATGTTGTTTGTAAAGAAGAAAGATGGGACAATGCGGATTTGTATAGATTATCGGCAACTGGACAAGTTGACGATTATGAACAAGTATCCTTTTCCTAATATTGATTATCTTTTTTATCAGTTCCGAGGAGCCTCGGTGTTTTCTAAGATATATTTGACGTCAGGGTATTACTAGTTGAAGGTGAAGGATATGGACGTACTGAAGACAACTTTTCGGACAAGGTACGAGCATTATGAGTTCTTGGTGATGCCGTTTGGTTTGATCAACGCACCTTCTGCTTTCATGGACATGATGAATCGTGTGTTCCATGAGTTCTTGGATCAGTTTGTAGTGGTGTTCATCGACGATATCCTTGTGTACTCTCGTACCGAGGAGGATCATGATAGACACTTGAGGATAGTTTTGCAAGCGTTGTTGGAGAAGCAGTTGTATGCCAAGCTAAGTAAGTGTGAGTTTTGGCTTAAGGAGGTGGTTTTCCTTGGGCATGTTGTATCGGCTAAGGGTATTCGTGTTGATCCACACAAAGTTGAGGCAGTGATGAGCTGAAAGGTGCCTAAGTCAGTGACAGAAGTACGAAGCTTTCTTGGTTTAGCTGGATATTACCGCAGATTTGTCGAGGGTTTCTCAAATATTGTTGCACCTTTGACCAAGTTGTTGCAAAAGAATGTTCGCTTTGAGTGGACGGATGCGAGGCAACAAGCTTTTGAGAAGCTGAAGGAAGCTTTGACGCAGGCTCCTGTCTTGATTCAACCTGAGTCTGGTAAGAAGTTTGTGGTCTATAGTGATGCGTCCATTATTGGTTTAGGTTGTGTGTTGATGCAGGAGGGTAAGGTAGTAGCCTATGCATCTAGGCAGTTGAAGGTGCATGAGCGTAACTACCCTACTCACGATCTTGAGCTTGCAGCTGTTGTGTTTGCCTTGAAGATCTTGAGGCATTATCTGTATGGGGAGAAGTGTGTGGTGTTCACAGATCGTAAGAGTTTGAAGTATCTTATATCTTAGAAGGAGTTGAATCTTAGGCAATGTCGTTGGGTAGAGTTGCTTAAGGATTATGATCTGTCGATCGAGTATCACCCAAGAAAGGCCAATGTTGTGGCTGATGCTTTGAGCAGAAAAGTGGTTGTGGAGTTGAGGGTGATGTTTGCTCGCTTGAGCATATCGCGAGATGATGGTCTTGTTGCTGAATTGCAAGTGAAACCATCCCTGATCCAGTGGATCAAGGACAAGCAGTTGCTAGATGATTCTCTTGTCCCTCATGTTCAGGATATTGCGGAGGGTAAGCCTTCAGATTTCAGTTTTAATGGTGATGGTGTTCTATTTTTGGAAGTCGAATAGTGGTGCCAAATGATGTTGAGTTGAGGCGTACTATTCTGACTGAAGCCCATAGTAGTCCTTTCGATATGCACCCCGGTAGTACAAAGATGTATCGTGATTTGAAAGACGAGTACTACTGGGTGTGGTTGAAAAAGGATGTAGCTGTTGAGTGTGTAAAAGTTCTATTATTTACCCCCTATTTAACCCATATTTCTGCTGCATTCAAGCATAATTCATTGCATTTAGGCTAGTTTACAGTTAGACATCACAAATATATTAAATGGCACAGTTTCTACTGAAATTGGTTGCTTTTGTAGGTTGCTGCTGTAGCAGATGGAGAAGCAGGCGCTGGGCGGTGAAGCAGAAGAGCTGGAACTGGACGAGCAGTCAAGGAGGACGATGCTGCCATGGTTGCCGCCGTGACATCAGAGGTCGACAACAGTTTTGAGGAGAAGAAGTAAAGTGGACCTCGACAGAAAGAGAATATTCAACCCGTCTGTCGTGTAATACCACTATATTTTTCCAAGCCCTAGATCAGAACGAAGGCCAAGCCCAAAGTTCAAGGATAGAAAATCCAAGCAAGAAGGAGGACGAGTTAAAGCTATATTCTCTGAAGATTTAGTCTTTATTAGAATTGTACTTTAATTTAAACTTGTATTCTTGCTATTTTAGAAAATTTGGACCCAAAGCCTATATAAAGGCATGTAATTCGACCTAGGGGAAAATCATCATCTATCTCTAGCCTTCTTCCCAAAACCCTAGCCGTTTTCATCCTCTCATCGTGTTCTAAATTCCCCTTAGGGCCACGGGTTGATTTGTAAAGTAGTTGCAAGGGTTGCTTTTGTTTTAGGAATTTTCAGTTCAATAAAATAAACTTCAAGTTCTCTTATTCTGGTAATTAACATCTTGCAAGAGTATCGGGAGAGCATTGAGAGGTTATCTATTTACTTAATATCGAGAGAGTTAAGTATACGAAAGGAATAAGTGCGAGTTCTCTAGTTTATAGTTGAACCATCTCGGACCTAGGGATAGGACGAGGTTAAGTGGCTAAAGAAGAATTCAACAACATCGGTGTACATCCTTCGATTCACGCCGGGAGGTATCATCAAATACGTGTTCATCGACAGACTTGGACCTAGGGATAGGCCAAGGCACGGCAGGGATTCTTGCCAAACTTGAAGTACGGAGTTGTGTGTTCGCTGCCGCGACAAGCAACAGACTGCCGCCGTGACAGGTGCTGCTGCGACGGGGACGACGATAGAGCTGATATTCCTAGACTTAGGAATACCTACACTACTGAGCAACTCAATACCAGCCCATTCTCTCTATCTTGATTACTTTAATCTTATTTTCCAGTTTTCTTTATTATTCTCGTGACAAACATCTTAAACAATTCTTTTTACCTTCGTGCAGTAATTCAAGGTGAAGCTATTAGCCCAGTCTCTGTGGAGACGATATCCGATACTTGCGTATCACTTTACTACTTGCGTCGTGTACACTTGCACTACAATTGCGATAGACACTTTTACACGCAACAAGTTTTTGGCACCGTTGCCGGGGACTGGCAACATAACTCTACCCTATCTTTTACTGCACTTTTCTTTTTCTTTTTATTTTTTTGTTTTACTTTGATTTGTTCAACTTGTGCTTTTCACAAGGTCTCTTGTTTATGCGCAGATCAAGACGAGGAGAGGAACCTGAGTATCCATTAGATCCTGAAGTAGAACGTTCGTTATATCTTAGGAACCGACTTCGTCACGTACTAGCCAGGAACGAGTACCTTGAAGAACAGTTAGAAGCAATGAACAACCAAGGAAACCCCAGGGTAATAACCCTCCTCTCGGAGATGGAGAGATTATTCCTCCTGTCGGCAACCCGCCTGCCGCTGCCGCACGACGGTCCTGCCGCGACTACATGATGAATGATCATGTAGAACTAGAAACCACGCTGCCGGATGTAGACGTTGACAACTTCGAGCTGAAATCTGTTATGTTCAACATGATCAACAACGCCGGTCAATTTAGTGGTGCTGCTACAGAGGATGCTAGGGAACATCTCAAAACGTTCCAGGAAATCCGTGGTTCGTTTAGACTACCAGGAGTTAATCCGGAGATACTGAGGCTTCGGTTATTTCCCCATTCATTGAGGGACAGAGCAAAGACTTGGTGGAATAAACTTACGCCGGGTTCAATTAGAACTTGGGCAGATTTAACTCGTGAATTTTTATCTCGTTTTAATCCTTCACACTTATCTGAGCGATTACGTAATGAAATCGCTACTTTTCAACAGGAAGATGACGAGCCAATGCACGAGGCCTGGGACAGATTTACCACTCTTCTAAGAAACTGCCCAATGCATGGATTCCCCGTCTGGAACCAGGTAACCAAGTTTTATAATGCTGCCAATTTACAAACTCGTATTCGAATTGATTCAGCAGCAAACCGATTACTACTGGACAAAGACCCAGATGAGGCAATGCAAGTATTGAAAAATCTGGCTAAGAATGAGGAGCAGTTTCCGACAACAAGAAGAGGGGGTAAACGGGTCCTAGCTGTTAAGGATTATGAAGCCGACAACACAATGAAATCACAGGTGGCATATCTCACTAAGGAAATGAAAAAGCTCTTGAATGATGATTCACATCATGCATTCGCTGTCGAGGAGGTATGTGAAATTTGTGAGGGAAATCACAGTTCGGATGAATGTCCTATACAGTTAGAAGAGGGAAAGTGTGTTGGAAACTACAATAAGCAGAACTACAACTCCAACAACTACAATCCCAGCTGGAGAAAGGATCCCAAGTTTTCTTGGAGTAACCCTAATAATGCCCTGAATCCTCAAGCACAGAATAATAAGAATCAGGGAGGACCTAGACTGCTGACTCGACATCAACCGCAGCAGCAGCAGCAACAGCCACCAGCAGTATACTGGAACAGACTCTGGCTACGTTTATGTCTCAAACAGGAACTTACATTGAGAACATGAATCACTTTGTCAAGAAGACGAAGACATTCATGGATAAAACAGAGATGCGGATGACAAATCATGAAGCTACTCTGAAATCGTTGGAGACACAGATGGGTCAGGTTTCCCAGCATATCAACCCAAGGCAGACTGGCAGATTTCCTAGCAATACTAAAAACGCTAGACAGCCTACACATGAGCAGTGTAAAGCCATTACTACTAGGAGTGGGAAGAAACTATCAGGGCCAGAGAAGGAAGCTGAAACAGTTAAGAAACCAGCTTTGGATATACCTGCCGAGGAAGCTGCCCTGACAGGTAACAAATAGCCTGCCGCCGATGAGTCTGTCACGACAGCAGAAGGGACAGGGGAAAAAGATGATGAACCCAAACCTCCTCAGATCTGTATGCAGTGGGAAGGACGTATTGCTGATTATCGTCCCCCACCTCATTTTCCTCAACGGTTACAGAAATTGAAACAAGAATCACAGCTTAAAAAGATTTATGATATTTTTAAGCAGGTTCACATCAACATTCCACTGTTAGATGTCGTTAGGGAGATGCCCGGTTATGCCAAATTTCTCAAGGATGCCATGTCAAAGAAATCTAGACTTGGGGAATTTGAAACGGTTAAGATGACAAAAGGATGTATGAGCATTCTGCACAAGCATCCACCCAGAAAAAGAAGGATCCTGGGAGCTTCATCATACCATGTGTAATCGGAGACAAATATGTGGGTAAGGCACTTTGTGATCTTGGTGCTAGTATAAATTTAATGCCAAAGTCTGTGTTCCAGAAACTAGGTATTGGAAAAGCTTGGCCCACAACAGTAATTCTACAGCTGGCAGACCGCTCTTACGTTCATCTAGAAGGAAAAATCGAAGATATTCTGGTAAGAGTGGATAAGTTTATTTTTCCTGCTGACTTTCTTGTTTTAGATTGTGAAGCAGATGAAAACGCACCAATCATCCTGGGGCGACCCTTCTTAGCCACGAGAAGATCACTGATTGATGTGGAAAAAGGAGAACTCACCATGAGAGTGAACGATCTAGAAATAAAGTTGAATGTTCTCCAAGCTATGAAGCACGCTGATGCAGAAGAAGAATGCAAGGTTATCACTGAAGTTACCCTTGACCAACCCTGCATCAGGTCGGGCTGTCACGACATCAACATTGGTCACTGCCTCGGCAACCACTTAGAAGACTGTCATGACAGCACCGGCGACAGCAACTCCTCAGAATCTGATACATCTGATACTGAAGATCGGGAGGAGGTGAACTGGATAAGCAATTGTCCAAGTAAGTTATTCGAGCCTTTAAATTATACCTCGGATAACCATGCAATTCAAAAGCCATCAATTGTTGAGCCCCCTGTTTTAGATCTTAAGCCCCTGCCAGGGCAGCTTAAATATGCTTTTCTTGGTTTAAATGATACGTTGCCCGTAATCATCTCTTCCAAGTTGATGCAGGAACAGGAACAACAGTTAATAGGGATGCAGCAGCAGCACAAAAAGGCTATTGGATGGACGATAGCTGATATTCAAGGCATTAGTCCGGCCTTATGTATGCATAAAATCCTTCTAGAGGATGATCATAAGCCGACTATTGATGCCCAAAGGCGGCTGAACCATGCGATGAAAGAGGTGGTGCGAAAGGAGATAATCAAATGGCTAGATGCTGGAATAATCTATGCCATCTCGGACAGCAAATGGGTGAGCCCGGTGCAACGCATTCCCAAGAAAGGAGGAATGATTGTGGTGACCAACAAAAACAATGAGCTAATCCCAACCAGGACTGTGACCGGTTGGAGGGTTTGTATGGACTACCGGAAGCTTAACAAAGCTACCCGGAAGGACCATTTTCCTTTACCCTTTATTGATCAAATGCTTGATAGACTAGCGGGTAAACCTTACTATTGTTTTCTTGATGGTTATTCAGGTTACAATCAAATAGCTATCGCACCGGAAGATCAAGAAAAGACGATGTTCACATGCCCTTACGGAACTTACGCTTTTAGAGAATGCCTTTTGGACTATGCAATGCACCAACCACTTTTCAGAGGTGCATGATGGCAATATTCTCCGATATGGTGGAGGATTTCCTAGAGATCTTTATGGATGACTTTTTAGTCTTTGGAGACAACTTTGAAAGCTGCCTAGGCAACCTACAAAAGGTGCTCGAGAGATGTGAAAAAGCAAACTTAGTCTTGAATTGGGAAAAATGTCACTTCATGGTTGATGAAGGGATAGTCCTTGGCCATAAGATTAGCTGTCGTGGCATAGAAGTCGACAGAGCTAAGATAGAAGTGATCGAAAATCTGCTGTCGCCCACCACAGTCAAGGGAATCAGAAGTTTCTTAGGACATGCTGGTTTTTATCGGAGATTCATTGCGAATTTTTCAAAAATCACCAAGCCCCTATGCCATCTTCTGGAGCAGCACCGACCCTTTGACTTTAACAATAAATACACTGAGGCATTCAAGGTTCTGAATGAAAAGCTGGTAACAGCCCCAATAGTACAGCCACCAGATTGGACACTGCCATTTGAAATCATGTGTGATGCTAGTGACTATGCTGTCGGGGCAGCACTTGGGCAGCGAAGAGACAAACTTTTTCATGTCATATACTATGCCAGCAAAACACTGAATGACGCCCAAGTGAACTATACCACCACAGAGAAGGAGTTATTAGCTGTGGTATTCTCCATTGACAAGTTTCGTTCTTATATACTTGGAACGAAGGTCATAGTGCACACATACCACTCTTCATTGAAGTATATGTTCACGAAAAAGGATGCAAAGCCTCGACTGATACGTTGGATCCTGCTATTGCAAGAATTCGACCTTGAAATCAAGGACAAAAAGGGGACAGAAAATCAAGTGGCAGATCATTTGTCAAGGTTGGAGAAGGGAAAGAGTCTATCGACTGATGAGACAAACATACTAGAGACCTTCCCTGATGAGCAGCTATTTGCTGCCACAGTCACTGTCGCGACAGCCATGGCGGCAGGTAAGTCTTCTGAACTCCCCTGGTATGCTGATTTCGTTAATTTTTTAGTTAGCAGAATAATTCCTCCTGACCTTAATTATCAAGCCAGGAAGAGGTTCCAAAATGATGTTAAGCATTATTATTGGGACGAACCTCTTCTTTTCAAAATCTGTGCAGATCAAGTTATAAGGAGATGTGTACCACAGGATGAGCAGGAAGACATACTTCATCACTACCATGCTTCACAGTATGGAAAACACTTAGGAGGCAACAAAACTGCTGACAAGGTTTTGCAGTCCGGATTCTATTGGCCGTCATTGTATAAAGATGCTCAAATCTTCTACAAGAGTTGTGACAAGTGCCAACGGACAGGAAACATCTCAAGGAGACACGAGATGCCGCTGCAGAACATTCTTGAAGTCGAAATCTTCGACGTTTGGGGGATTGATTTTATGGGACCTTTCCCATCATCATGTGGGAATCTATATGTCCTCCTGGCAGTAGATTATGTATCTAAGTGGGTTGAAGCTATCGCCACTCTAAAAAATGATGCCAAGACAGTTCAAAGGTTTTTACACAAAAACATCTTTTCTAGATTCGGCATCCCTAAGGCGATTATCATTGATGAAGGGAGGCATTTCGACAACAGGGTTATTGCTGCTGCCTTGAAGAAGTATGGTGTCAAGCATCAGATTGCAACAGCATATCATCCTCAGACCAATGGACAAGCTGAAATATCTAACAGGGAAGTTAAGAACATTTTTGAAAAGATGGTTAAGCCAACTCGGAAAGATTGGGCTTTACACCTTAATGTTGCGTTATGGGCTTATAGGACAGCTTCCAAAACTCCATTGGGAATGTCTCCTTATCGACTGATTTACGAGAAAACATGCCATTTACCTGTCGAGATAGAGCACAGAGCATACTGGGCAATCAAGGCAATTAATATGGACTTGGAAAAGGCATGGTAGAAAAGGCTACTTGACCTAAATGAAATTGAAGAAATCCGGACAATGGCCTATGACAATGCAAGAATCTACAAAGATAAAACTAAGAAGTGGCATGACAAAAAGTTGCTGCCAGGACAGTTCTGCCCAGGGCAGCTTGTGTTGCTTTTTAACTCTAGGTTGAAACTCTTCCCAGGGAAGCTGAAATCTAGATGGTCTGGCCCGTTCCAAGTTGTACAGGTTTTTCCCCATGGTGTCATCACAATCAGATCTTTAAAAGACGGGCACCAATTCAAAGTCAATGGACAGCGCTTGAAGCATTATCAGGGGACTGAAGCCCCAAGAATGCAGGAAGTGGTTACCTTAGGAGATGCCCCACCTGGCATCCCTAATTTAACCTAAATTTTATTTTTAATTATTTTTATTATTTATTATTTTTTATATTAGGAAATTAGTTTATTTTATTTTTAAGAAATAATGTTTTGTTTTTATTTTGTTAGGAAATAAAGGAGACAAGAAGAACAGGAGAAGTGAATTCAGCCCACCATCCTTCCACCAGCCTAGAAAGCCCAAATTTTGGAGACCGTCGTGACAGCTGCCGCGACAGACGCGAAAAAGGCAGGTTGTCGACACGTTGTCGCGACAGATACGCAAACGCGTAACAGACACGCAGCAGACACGGAAACGCGTGACAGACGCGTCAGACACGCAAACGCGTAACAGCTGGCCCCGTTATTCGCGCCTGCCGTTACAGCTCCAACGGGCAGCAAATCCTTCTCTATATAAACCTCGTTTCATTTTTTCATTTTCACTCACTTCTACTCTTCTCACTTGCTTCCTCTAGAATTTATTTGCTTTCATTTTTATTATCTCAACCCTTGCAACAATGTCTTCCAGAAATACCCGTAGGAATGCTGCCTCCAGCTCCACCCCGACAGCATCTACCCCCCGCTCATTCCAAATCAGAGACATGTGGGAAGAAAGGGGATTCATTTACACTTCAAAAAAGGGAAATTTGGGCCTAAAGTCGTTCATTGCTCGCAAAATAATGGCCCTACAGTGGCAGATCTTTGCCGAACAACCGGAGGAGATGAACGTCTCTTTAGTGCGAGATTTCTACGTTGCCATCAACAGTAGAACGGCGACAACAGTGACCGTACGAGGGAGGGAAGTGCCATTCGAAGCTGAATACATCAACACCTTGTACGGATTTTACGTGGGCAGCAACGACGACGGCCACCAACAGTTTCTGAACAGCCTTGACCCTGCTGCCTATGATGCTGTCATGGAAGAACTGACTGATGAATGAACACAGTGGAACACCAACCACAAAAATCCGAGGACAGTGAAGACAACTCAACTCTTGCCGGAAGCCAAATTATGGAACGCTTTCATCAAAAAGCGCATCATGCCGTCCTCGCATAAAACCACTGTCAACCAGCCCAGGTTAGCCTTAATCCACTCTATTTTGCATGAGAGGCCTATTAACGTGGACAGCATCATCCGCGAAAGCATTCTAGAGTGTGCACACCGACCCACGGGACCGCTCTACCTTCCCTACCTCATCACAGCCCTTTGCCGCGGCCACCATGTACCTGAAGCGGCCACTGATATTAGAGTCCAAGGGAAGGGTTGGACGGACAAAAACATACTCAGCTTAATGGAGCTGACAGCTGCTACCCCTATGTCTTCATTTGATCCGACTGCCACGACAGCAGACACGACAGAGCAGACGGAAACTGAACCTGCTGCCACGGAAGCCAGGCAGCAACCAGTAGCAGTAGCCCCGACCGACTCCTCCTCCCAGATCCTTGCTGCTATACAGAAGATGGAGGAACGGTAGCTCGGTCTTATGAGCTTCATCAGGGATTTCACTATATCTACGGTACACTTTATCCAAACCTCTTTAAATTTCTCTGGTGTTGTATTCCCTACTTTCCCTGCCCATTATTTTGCTGTCCCAACCCCTGCCCATACCCCTACACCTGCTGCCACACCCAAGACACCGTCTACATCTTCCACACCAACCCCTGCCACGACAGCCGCCGGCAGCACCCGTGCTGAGACCGCTGCCCATGGAACAAAATGAAGAATGCCCTCGGAAGAGCTTGACGCCTTCATTGACGGTTTCTCTTCTTCCTCTGTTTGGGCAGAAAGCGACCATGAACCCTCTGTTAAGAGGAACCTCTCAAAGGAGTTTACACCGGTGAAACGACAGAAAAGAATGGCAGATAAAAACAAGCCGGACAGCGGCAGCAGCAGTGAAGGCAGCAGCAGCGGTGATGGCAGCAGCAGCGGTGATGACAGCAGCAGTAGCCCAGAGGTACAGGTAGTGGAGAAACCTCCTCACATCTCTCCTACCAGAATTCAACCCCCGAGGGAGGCCAAAATGAAGAACACATATGCCTCTCCTATCCGCCAGCCAACTCCGAAGGCCCGTGCCCGCCGCCAGATCCGAGTCAGCAGCAACAGTGACGACAGCGCTTAAAATTTGAGTTTCTTAACTTATTTTGTTGTCTGCTTATATATTTTGTGATGTACTGTTTTTATTTTATTTTGTCATGTGCATTGAGGGCAATGCAACTCTCAAGTTTGGGGGTGGCATCCCACCATTAATAGAGTCTAATTTAGTTTTAAAATTGTGTCTTTTACATAGTTTATTTTTCTCTAAAAAAATGAAAATATGAAAATTTTGGTTTAAGTCTGTGAACTGAACTTACCTGTCCTGACAGCTCTGTCGTGGCAGTGCCTTTAAGATAGTTTTAGGAGAAGTTTAGAGCCTTTCTATAGTTCTGAAAACCTTAAACACCATTTAAGACTGTTATACTGCCTAGAACTCTTCTAGTTAACTAGAATAGGAAGCTTAGCACTTGAATAGCCCCTAGAGGTGCCTAACACTGGCTCTAGGAAAGAAGTTTAGCAAAAGAGACTCAACAGCCCTAGAGGTGCCCGAAACCGGCTCTAGGAAGTTAGCTAGAGGTGCCCGAAACCGGCTCTAGTGAAACTTTAGCTTAAAAAATAATAATAAATCGAGTCAAAACAAAAAAAATCAAGGGAGCATAAGAATTGCCTTCAAAAAGATAAACTTTGGCATAAAAATTCATGTTAAGGGCTGAAATATTATAGTGAAACTAAGGGAGTCTTGGCATATAAATGTTCACAAGCATGCACACACTGCACGAGGACTATAGTAAGATTCCGGACTAATCCTAAGTTATCCGACTAGGCGCTGCCGTCAACAGAGAATGAACGAAGGGTAAGGGAAAGTTCACTATTTTAAGCCAAAACAAAAATATTTCATTTTTCTTTTAGATCTTAGTTGCTTGAAGGCAAGCAAAAACTTGAGTTTGGGGGTGTGTTGAGTGTGTAAAAGTTCTATTATTTACCCCCTATTTAACCCATATTTCTACTGCATTCAAGCATAATTCATTGCATTTAGGCTAGTTTACAGTTAGACATCACAAATATATTAAATGGCACAGTTTCTACTGAAATTGGTTGCTTTTGCAGGTTGCTGCTGTAGCAGATGGAGAAGAAGGCGCTGGGCAGTGAAGCAGAAGAGCTGGAACTGGACGAGCAGTCAAGGAGGACGATGCTGCCATGGTTTCCACCGTGACAGCAGAGGACGACAACAGTTTTGAGGAGAAGAAGCAAAGTGGACCTCGACAGAAAGAGAAAATTCAGCCCGTCTGTCGTGTAATACCACTATATTTTTCCAAGCCCTAGATCAGAACGAAGGCCAAGCCCAAAGTTCAAGGAGAGAAAATCCAAGCAAGAAGGAGGACGAGTTAAAGTTATATTCTCTGAAGATTTAGTCTTTATTAGAATTGTACTTTAATTTAAACTTGTATTCTTGCTTTTTTAGAAAACTAGGACCCAAAGCCTATATAAAGGAATGTAATTCGACCTAGGGGAAAATCATCATCTATCTCTAGCCTTCTTCCCAAAACCCTAGCCGTTTTCATCCTCTCATCATGTTCTAAATTCCCCTTAGGGCCACGGGTTGATTTGTAAAGTAGTTGCAAGGGTTGCTTTTGTTTTAGGAATTTTCAGTTCAATAAAATAAACTTCAAGTTCTCTTATTCTGGTTATTAACATCTTGCAAGAGTATCGGGAGAGCATTGAGAGGTTATCTATTTACTTAATATCGGGAGAGTTAAGTATACGAAAGGAATAAGTGCGAGTTCTTTAGTTTATAGTTGAACCATCTCAGACTTAGGGATAGGACGAGGTTAAGTGGCTAAAGAAGAATTCAACAACATCAGTGTTCATCCTTCGATTCACGTCGGGAGGTATCATCAAAGACGTGTTCATCGAAAGACTTGGACCTAGGGATAGGCCAAGGCACAGCAGGGATTCTTGCCAAACTTGAAGTACAGAGTTGTGTGTTCGCTGCCGCGACAAGTAACAGACTGCCGCCGCGACAGGTGCTGTCGCGACGAGGACGACGACAGAGCTGATATTCCTAGACTTAGCAATACCTACACTACTGAGCAACTCAATACCAGCCCATTCTCTCTATCTTGATTACTTTAATCTTATTTTCCAGTTTTCTTTATTATTCTCGTGACAAACATCTTAAACAATTCTTTTTACCTTCGTGCAGTAATTCAAGGTGAAGCTATTAGCCCAGTCCCTGTGGAGACGATATCCGATACTTGCGTATAACTTTACTACTTGCATCGTGTACACTTGCACTACAATTGCGATAGACACTTTTACACGCAACAGTAGCTGAGTTCGTTAGTAAGTGTATGGTGTGTCAGCGGGTGAAGGCTGTACATTAGATACCTTCTAGGTTGTTGCAACCTTTGAGAATTCCGAAATGGAAGTTCGAAAGGATTACCATGGATTTTGTGTCCAGTTTTCCTTTGTCACCGTCAAAGAAGAATTCGGTTTGGGTGATTGTTCATCGTCTTACGAAGTGTGCACATTTCTTGCTTGTGCATACTACATATACCCTAGATAAGTTGGCAGAGCTGTATATTGCAGAGATTGTGCGGTTGCACGGTGTGCCAAAGTCCATAGTGTTGGATAGGGATCCAAGGTTTACATCGCGGTTTTGGGAATGTTTACATCAAGCCTTGGGTACACGGTTGAATTTCAGTACTTCTTATCATCATCAGACGGATAGGCAGTTGGAACATGTGATCCAAGTGCTTGAGGATATGTTGAGATGATGCGTCATTGATTTTCAGGGTTCTTGGGAGAAGCATTTGCCGTTGGTTGAGTTTGCTTACAACAATAGTTATCAGGCAAGTATTCAAATGGCTCCATACGAGGCTTTGTATGGGAGGAGATGTAGAACCCCACTTTGTTGGGCAGAAGCTGGGCAAAAGCTGATTTCGATGCCGGCTATGTTAAAGGGAACCACCGAGAAGGTGAAGCTCATTTGTGAGCGTTTGAAGGTAACATCAGATCGACAAAAGTCTAATGCGGATCTGATGCGTAAGGAGATCGAGTTCGCGGTTGGTGAACGCGTGTTCTTGAAGGTATCGCCTTGGAAGAAAGTGATGAGATTTGGGCGTAAGGGTAAGCTTAGCTCGAGGTTTATTGGACCATATGAGGTTGTAGAGCGTATTGGTCATGTGGTATATCGATTGAGGTTGCCTTCCGAGCTAGAAAAGATTCCTGATGTGTTTCATGTCTCGATGTTACGGAGGTACAGATCGGATCCTTCGCACGTGATGCATGTTTAGGAGATAGAGCTGAATCTGGATCTGTCTTATGATGAGGAACCGGTGATGATCCTCGATTTGAGCAGCAAAGTTCTTCGTGGCAAGACGATAGAGCTTGTGAAGGTGTTGTGGCGACACCGAGGGGTTGAGGAGGCTACTTGGGAGAGCAAAGAGGATATGCTGAAGCAGTTTCCGCACCTTTTTCCTTCAGGTAGAATTTTGAGAACAAGATTTCCTAAGTGGGGGAGAGTTGTAACGCCCTGGTTTTGGGCCTAGATGTCTTAGACATTGGATCGGACCGGTCGGAAATGGTTCGAATCGTGTTTGGTGATTTAGGGAAATCAAGGATCAGAATTGGATAAAAATATGGTAAAAATTGCTAAAATCCTATAAAATCATGTTTTAGGGGTTGGTCAAATCAATTTTACAAAAAGAATTTTGGAAGTGGTACATTTTGGGTAGTGACCAAAATGTAAAGTTTCAAAACTGTGGAAAAATGTAATTTTAAAAGAGGAGCCAAAAATCATAGAATCTTTAGGGAGATTTATGGAAATTTAGCCTTTCCTTAATTTGACATGTGATTAAAATGATAATTAAACTAATATATTTTAAAATGCTTTTATTTATTTAATTAATTAGGTAGTTAATTGTGAGATTTTAATCACGTAACTACCTTTCTCTTCTCATTTTCAGCCAAACACCAATCTAAGTCATTTTCTCCAGATTTCTTTTCTTCCAAAAACTCTTTTCTTGATTTCTCTTTCATTTCAAAGAATCATTTTCAATTTCTTCAAGATTTGTGAAGCAAAAACTTGTCATTCATTTAGGAAAGCAAGGATTGGAGGTAAATCTCGTTCTCAACCTCTAATCAATGTTCTTTATTGAAATTCCCAAGATCTTTGGCTTCTAATTGTTGTTTTTGGCCGAGTTTTCATTATAGTTTTGATTTGGGATCAAAATATTGCAAAAATATGAGTAAAATCTTGATTTCGGATTGATATTGATGTGCTCTGTTTTGGATTGATTTTAATTGAGTTTTGAGTTGATTAATATGTTGAAAAAGGGTTTTGATAATACAGATCCCGAAATCCTTGAGATTCTTGAGTTTCTTGATAGTTTTAGTTGAGTTTTTGAGGTGAAATGATGAAGTTATGCTTGTTGGAGGTATAAGGATGGGTTTAGGTCGTCTTTAGTTGTGTTTTGATGTTTATAAATGGTTGAAAGTGTTGTATGTTGGCTGGGCTTGGTTTAGGAAGCAATCGATTGAGTTTTCGGTTGTTTCGAATGGGTAAATTGGTGTAGTTTGGGTGAGCAACGAGTTTGTGTTTAGTTGTTGGTGTTGAAATGCATTTTAATGCATTTAGATCTCTATTTTGGTGATCAAAAATAGGGGATCTTGATCCAGGAGCAAACGAGACGTTTTTGGAGGCTCCGGAAGGGTGATTTTCGTATTGGCGAGCAAGGCTTCGCGTATCGGTGAGTGGAAATGGATTTTCCAGCTTTGTAACGCTTTGAGCGTGGTCTTGGGAGCTTACTGTAAGTTTGAAACACTTAGCTAAGCTCAAGAGTAAGTGATTCGAAAGTCTTTCTCTCAGAAATGTGCTATGTTTTGTTGGAAATGCACTTGAATTGAATGTGATTTAATTATTGTTTTAAAGCATGTTTTAGAGCATTGAAGTTAATGGTTTTAATGCCATTTTGTTAAGTATGCACATGGTAAGTGATCCTAGGATTTATATGATATATGAAAATGGTTTTAAGCACGTTATTGCTTGTGGAAATGACATTAAGGTTTATGCTTGTAAAACAGTGAATTGATCTTGGTTAATAATTATATTGGCAAGTGATGGAACATGATTTTGGTTACTTTAAACGGATATAGTTAGACAGCTATAGAATTGGGTGCACCGTGAATGAGGTCGCATTGGATGCCAAGGGGTTGTAATTGTACCGTATACTCCATCCAAGTACCCTAACGATTGAGGTTAAGATCACAACGGTGGATGGTTTAATTCCGTGTGTGGATCTTGTGATATGTGTCCCGTGCTCTTGTTAGTGGAATTATACAACTACCGATTAGTGGTGTTGAGGGATTGTGATTGTACCATTATACTCCACCACGGGTGTCACAACGATGGAGGGTTGCTCTCGTGTGTGAGCCTTGTGTAGTCCGGTAGGGTGTATGAAGCGTGTGGGACAACGCTTGTAATCCGCGTTTCCGATTGTGTCATTTGTGATGGTTTTTGATAAGATTTGAGATTAATCACTTGCGAGCCAATATAATGTTGATGATTAATGATTAAGCATGAGATGCTTGGAAATTATGCTAGAATGCATGTGATGCTTGGTTTAAGCATGAGCAAATGATTTTGATGTTGTTTTTAATGATGCAATAAGCATGTAGTTTTAAAAGTGCATTGATGCCTTGGGGGGCATGTTTTAAAGGAAGGCATGAGGTTTCAAATGATGATATGTTGGTTTTATAAAGTGCATTGATGAATGTTTGGTTTTAGCGATCCTCACTAAGCTTTATGCTTACGCTCATTTGTTTCATTAATGAAGAGAATTGAGCAATCAAGGCAGTCCAAGATCAAGTGGAATCCAAGCATTTAGATCTAAGCAATGTATGTGGTTTACCTTAGTGTAATAAGAGGCAATGATTGGGATTTCTACTCTTGGTTTTGATGGTGATGTTTAACACCTTAAGCATGTTTTGGTTTCTGATTTTGGATTGTAAATGGCCTCTAATTGGTTTACGATATTGCTTTTAATGTTTTGTCTATGCTATGGCTAGTTTTCTTAAGCATACTTGAGTAGCTAATAATTCTCCATGGTTTGATGTGCTTGATGAGTTTGTTATACTGTTTGTTGATGCTTACATGATTAGTAGGTTGATTATAGCTTGTATGCATGATCTAATCCTGTTTAGATGTGATTAAATGAGTTAAAACGTCTTTTGGAAATGCATTTCTGGTATGTGTATCGATACACGGGGACGCGTATCGACACGCTAAGGCCAAAACCAAGCTTTTCAGCTTAGGTGTACCGATACGATTTGCCCGCGTATCGATACACCTAGGCATATGTTTGAAGTCCGTTTCAATACGGGCTTGGGCGTATCGATACCCTTTTCCCAAAGGTTGCTACTGTCGATTTGCGTATCGATACGGGTTAGTTAATTCTGTTAATGGAATCTTTTAAGTTCTAAATTTATGCATTTTGGTCCTTGATTATTGTTTGTTCAATTAGTTGAGTTTGGATGATCTGTTTGAGATGAAATTTGACAAGCTGACATGTTACATGACTAACTATAGATTCGTAACTTTAGAAATGGAAAAGTCCTTGTATTGTCTGTAAATTACATTTTGGTCCCTAAAAGTCAAAAGTATGTAATCGAACCCCTAAATGATCTCCGATCGATGTGTCGTTTTCTTCAGAGTGTCTTGCTGAACACATAGGATAATAATGTGCATCTAGTGAAGATAAAAAGAAAAAATAGGGTTGCTAATCGAGGTTTACTTTTACGAGTTGACTTCGGTTTTCCCCGTGTAATCTTCTTAGTTCGGGTCGGACGTCTAGGTCGGGCTAAGGGGTTACATTTGTTGGTATTAGACCCAGGTTTTGAAAGAATTGGGGATGTTGGTAAGTGAGATTAGTATGTTTTGATGTATGTTGATTGAAAAGCATGATTTGGGTTGAATATTGGAGCTTATGCCATGCTAGATTGATGTGAATCATATGTGAGTTGAATATAATGTTATGATGATGATGTGATATTGACATGTGCTGATTATGGATGATGGAAAGTATGATGATCATGATATGCTCTTGTATGCTATGTTATGCTTGAGGGAAATCGGGGTGCCCATTGCCTTATTACACTAGTTAAATGTTTTTGTGAACTTGGATCCTTGCTTGAGGCTGGCCTAAATGGTTTGATTTGTTTTTTTTTGTTATGTCTTGTTAAAAATAGCACTATGGGTCCGAGGAGAGAGCTTAGGTTGAACACGGTAGTGCGTGCAGCTGAGCAGGGCGACCAGGGTAACCCAGAGGCTGATGTTCCTCCTGATGGAAACTTACCTCCTCCGCCACCACCGGGAGGTGGGGAGCAGGAGCAACAAGAACACACTGGTCCAGGTTTGGGTGATCTAGCGCCACTGGTTGAGGCGATCACCGGAGCGTTTCAGGCTGTGGTAGCCGGAGCGCATGTTCAGGCCCCTGCAGCTGGGCATATGGGTTTGCCTTTGGAGAGGCTGAGGAGTTTAGGAGCTGTTGAGTTTTATGGTATGTCTCCTGAGGCGTCGCAAGCCTGGTTGGCTAGCACAATCTGTATTATGGATTAGATGGGATGTAACGATGGCACAAGCTGGGATGCACAGTTTCTCTTCTCTAGGGTGACGCTTATAGTTGGTGGACAACTATCATCGCTGGTATGGAACCCAATGAAGTAGATTGGGGGTTTTTCAAGGGTGCCTTTAAGAGGAAGTATTTGGGAGTGAGATACTTGGATGAAAAGAAACGCGAATTTATGTCGCTAGTTTAGGGAAACCTTTATATGGCTGAGTACGAGGTTCAGTTCGTACGTTTGAGCCACTATGCCCTTGAACTGATACTGAGTGGGAGGCATCGTTGTGATCGCTTCCGGTATGGGCTGGTGCAGGAAGTCAAGACATACATGTTGGCTGCGGATTACGCTGATTTTGAAGTGCTTGTATGTCGAGCCAAAGACATTGAACAAAACTTGGGTCTGGCATCCGAGGAGTTGGTTCTAACTCTAGGAAGAGAGCGGCTGAGTCTAGTTCCGGTGGTGGACGGTACAAGAGAGGATGAGATAGGAGATATCAGCCTGCTAGGCGAGGTAATACTGGACATGGTTCACCGGCTCAGGGGGACCGGATGAGGGCGGAACAGAACACATGATGGACATGTGGTTCTCAGGGTCATCTGCGACGAGATTGTCCTCGTGCGTCTAGGGAGGCACAACTCTTGTTGTGGTGGCAGGAAATTCTTGCTGGAACTGCGGTTCAGCGGATCACATAAGGCGAGAGTGTCCCTTGTTGGCTGGTGGAGGCCAAGGACATGGACCTGCTGTGGCTGCACCGCAAAGAGGCCGTGGGCGCGGCCGAGGGAACTTCTAATAGAGAGACGAGGGTCAGCGAGGCATTGCTCATGTTGTAGTAGTTCGGCCTGAGGGAGGCGGTCTTGCGAGGGTTTATGCTCAGCGCGAGGAGCACAATGATACCGGTGTCATCGCAAGTACCTTTGTTCTCCAGTCTTTATCATTGTTGGCTTTGATTGATTCTGGATCCACGCATTCTTATATCTTGAGTGAGCATGCGCATTTGCTTGATATACATGTTGAGTTGCTTGAAGTAGGAATGCAAGTGACTAGTTCTTTTGGTGAGACTGTAGTCACTAGGAGGTTGTATCAGAGGTGTCCCTTATCTGTTCAGGGTCATGTTTTTCTTGTGGATTTGATGGAGTTACCCTTTTTATGGTTTTGATGTAATCCTCGGTATCATGCATTGAAATGAAGATCAACAGGTTTGACATTAATGAAACATGCAAAATATTTTTTAGCGTTACTTTGAAAAAGTTTTGAAAAGTACAGGGACTATGAGGCGTTTCATGACTAAGATTAAAACTTGGGGAACATAGTGCCAATATCAAAAGCCTTCAAAGTGGAAATAAGCTTTGCTCTAAATATTCTCAAGTAAATGATCCCAATCTCAAAGAGTTTTGCAAATGTCTTGTTGCCTTTAAAGTAGCGTGTCGTGAAATAGGGATGCCTTCCAGTCTTTTCTCCATGACAATGAGAACAATTTTATAGACATTGGAGATGACAAAACTTATCCTAAGGATTCTCATTCACATTCTAGAAGCATTCGAGGAGGCTTGTCTCTGAATATGGATGTATCAACTACAATGATAGTAGATTTAGGGATGTTAGCATGCAGGGATCAAATGTTTTCAATGAAGCAAAGAGGTACAAAGAATGAGATATTAGGATAAAGTCTTTCATTCCAACCAAGAGTACAAGATAATTGGATTGAATGTACAAAAGATTAGAAATGTTCTCAATGAAGCAAAAAGGAGTTATGGCGCTGAACCCATGCTGCGGCCTTGTGGTGTTTTGGTAAACTCTAATTTCGCCCATTCTCTGAAGTTAAGAGTAGGCAATGGTGAAGATTTTCTTCCAAGGAATGGTCGAAGGAATTTTAACAAACAAGAAATTGTTGGAGCCAACTAGAATTGAAAGATGGGATGTTGCTAGCTTTCCTACTCGTTGTGATCGTAATAACGTTGTGCAAAGTCTGATTTGGTGTGGAGAAATGAAAATGAATTCATAACTAGTTCTCCGTCTGATGAGATGGGCCAAAAAAATGCTTACCATCTTTTACTAGAGCTGAGAAAATGTTTAAGATGATGCAATCCAGGTTCCTCAGAGCTTCATAGTTTTTTTATGTGTTGACCGCTTGATAGAAAACTAATTATGACAAAAGAATTTTAAAAAGAAAAACACAAAGCAAGACATGCATTTAATTTTTAGGCATCCCTAGGGGCATGCACATCATAATTGCATTGTACATCGCATTTTATCAGGTACACGAAGGATTTTCCAGAAAAGGAACCCTCTTATCTATTCGAGCATACGGAGAATAGAACCTGCCTATTCGTTCGGGCGTTTGGAGAATGGAACCCGCTTATCTATTCGAGCATAAGGAGAATAGAACCCGCCTATCCATTCGGGATTTTGGAGAATGGAACCCGCTTATCTATTCGAGCATAAGGAGAATAGAACCCGCCTATCCGTTCGGGCGTTTGGAGAATGGAACCCGCTTATCTATTCGAGCACAAGAAGAATAGAACTCGCCTATTCATTTAGGCGTTTGGAGAATGAAACTCGCTTATCTATTCGAGCATACAGAGAATAGAACCCGCATATCCGTTCGGGCGTTTGGAGAATGGAACCCACCCATCCGTTCGGGCATTTGGAGAATGGAACTTGCTTTTTGTTTGAGCAAAAGTAGAACGAAGCCCACCTGCTTGTCGATACCAGAAGTTTTGATGGTTTGTTAATTGGTGAAAATTAGTGTCCTTTTGTTCTTTGCTCTATTCTTGTTTCGCCGGAATGACCAAAGAGGGGCAGTTGTTGTCACCAAATTTTCACCTAACCTTTTTCTTGTTTTTATTGTCTTCATTTTATTACTTGTAGTTATTAATTATAATTGGCGTTAGTTTTGTATCATAATTAATTAGCTAATATAATCACAAAAAAAAACAAGTTGTGTATGGTAGGATAAATAATTTTGTGGGGTCTATAATAGTTGGGTCCTTTAGTATTTAGGCAAACCCATTATATTATGTTACAAGATATTAACAAAGTGTTGATCGGCCCATTTTTGTTAGTTTTGTATAATATTAGCAAAAATCCAAGAATGTAAAACAAACAACCCATTTGTATTAAAATAAATAAAGAGTCCATTATAATTAGTAAAGAGTACACTAAATAAACACATACAATTATGGCATGTTTGGCCCATTTCCCTATCTAAGCTAGAACCCTTATTATCTTTATGCTTATGTGCAGCCAAAGGATGACCGTAGGATCAGGAGACTGATCCTACGGCCCAAGCTGGAAGGGTAAACGCCACATCTTCCTTGATGTTCGATCGGGGGCAATCTAACGGCCTATATTGATCACCGGTGAGACACGTGGATCGCCACTCGCGCGTGGCAGCCACATGCTTGTCGCTTTAGTTTTTTGTGGCCGTTTGGCCTTTTCTGATGAACGCCTGATCTGTTTCCCCCCTGGACCGCTCCTCGCCGGTGTTTCCCTCGTCATTTGCATACACAAGAAACAAGACAAGAAATGGTTAAATCCCAAAACTGAAGCTCGACAAATCAGTCAAAAATCAAGCCAAAATTAAGAGAAAGTCTAATCCTGAAATTAAAGTTAGGGCAAGGATCAAGCAAAATCCGAATAAAATTCGGGGAAGAAATCAGGGATTCGAATTTGGAATTCAAGCAAATTTGCACCTACAAAAACCCATGTAATTTGCATGTAAAGGACACGATACATACGAAAATACACAAAAATTATACTAAAAAAGTATTCGTTATAGCAAGCAACAATTGTATTTGGGCGCTTTAGAGGAATAAAACAAGTTTTTTTTTTCTAGTAATTACTTTCTCTTTACATTCGTATGCATGCATGTTAAAATGGAAATAGAAAGGTTTATTTTTTTACCTGACCTTCGAATAAGCGCCGTCGTGCGTGACGACTGAGGCCACAACTCCAATGACGGTTGCATGTTTTACTCGTCGAATTCCGAACTATATTTTTAAAAAGGGTTTTGAATTTTTTTTCTTTTCTTTTTCGTGCGGATTCGAGGTTTTCAACCAATTTTGGGGGTAAAGTTCTCAAAAATGAATTGGAAAAGCGTTTTTACTATTAAAAATGTTGGTCGGCATCGATAAACGGTGAACGGCACGGAGGATTTCAGGGGAGAAAGGGGGGAGTGCTCTCAATTTTTGGGGGGGAATGAGATAAAAATGATTTTTTTTCATTTTTTATGTCTTATACTAAACCCGGCAACCCGATTTAGATCCGATTAAAGATTCGCGCGTATCTGTTTTCATCCATGGATCTTGCGCCACGAGCCTTCGTATTTTTAAATTATTCAATTATGTCCTTTTCCTTTTGAATTTTGTCCCAACGTTATGTTTTTTCTCAATTTGGTCACTTTTTATATTTATTGAGTTTTTTTAATTATATTTATTATACCTTGTATACTAAAAATAAAATAAAATGATAGGAAGGTGTTTTTTTAAAAAACAATTCATGTCATTTATTCGTTTAATTCGGCTTTTATCATTTGTATATCTTTTAAGTATTCTTGTTCTATTTATTAGTTCGTTTAGTTTTGGGTTGAACCTTTAGGAATAAGTCACAAAAAACCTTAGATTAGAGCCTGTGTTTGTTGAAAATATTCCTCTCATAAAATAATGCACACTTAAATCAAATGTTAATCCAAATGAAGACTTTTAAAATATGTAGACATTTTCTTTAGGGTGTAATCACTAATTTGGTTTTAATAAAAAAACTTTAATACATTTAATTTTCTTGTTTTTATGTGTACATATATTTGAAGCCTTAGGATTAGGGTCTTTGAATTTAGGTTAGAAACTTGGTTGACAAAATATTCTTCACCTTTTGAAATAAAATACACTTTAAATATCATGACTTTAACAAATAAAATGAATTTAGATATTCATTAGGATTTAAAAACTAGATTCTAAAAAATGATAACCCACCTAATCTTTTATTTGGTTTGTTTAAAAAGGTGAAAACTTAATCAATGCGGTGTCTTATCAAACGAGAATGATGGGTTAGCGCCAGAAGTGTTGGCGGTGATTGGAGTTCATTTCCCGGGCAATAAGGCCGTTAAAATAGATTTATATTCATTAAACGAAAAAATAAAATCGAAACTTTTGTGAACTTGAAAACTCCAATTTTGAAAATTCTTTTGAAATCAATAAAGTACCAATTTTTAGGCGTCGTGGCGGTGCTAACCCTTCCCCACGTGTAACCGACCCCCGAACCTATTTTTTTATTTTTGTAGACCAAAATGTTTGTGATACCCAATTTTTGTCATGGTTCAAATATATAAAATAAGTAACAATAAATAAAACCCAAATATAAAATAAAGAGGGTCAATTTATAACCAAAGTCCATATACAAGTTTGTTTTTTTTAACAAAGCCCAAAACCTATGCTAACCAACCCATTACAGCTCATACCTAGCCCAACAAACACAAAAAACCCTTTCAACCCATTTGTGTTTCTGTTTCTCGCTCAAAATCAAGCACCAATGGACACGCGGCAGGTCGCTATTGGCTCTATACGTTTCACGCGGATTACAACCCGCCTGGAACCAGCTCGCATCGCCAGTGAAGCATGATGACGTCATGGCTGATGGTCGGTATAAATACCTGCAAAGAGAGGGAAAACGACATCAGTCAATGCTCAATAATTACGAAATAATTACTAAGAAAGGGAGAGGGGAATCGAGAAAGACGAGGAATACCAGGAGTCGCCTGAAATTGAAACGTCGCGTCAGAGAGTTGATCGGAGCGGTCGTCATTTTGCCGGAAAGCTTCATAGAGGTATCTCTCTATTTCTCCTCTTCTTTTGCTACAACCAAACCGCAAAAGTAATAAGTGTTCGGTCTAATTCCTAAAAAACAGAATCCAAAATGACCTAAATCTTAGGTTTTCATAATTGAAACCCTAATCCTACATCTAGAACTACATATCGAAAGTAATAACTTAAAAATCAGATCCAAGACAGAAATCTAAGTCGGAAATAAACCTTGATAACATTTTAAAGTTTATGTTCGAAAATTAAAAAATAGATAAATAAATGAAATTAGAGGAGAGTTGTCGAGACCGTAAGCACCGTCAGAAGTGGGATCTGAATGCTAGGGTTTGAAGGAGTCGAAAATTATTGTGTGGGGCATTTTTTGGTTCAGGTAGGTAGATTTAAGGGGAAGTTGGGTGTTTCTAATGAAACGGGATGTAGATTAGGGTTTAGGAAAAAAAAAGAAGATTTTAGGTAGATTTAGGGTTTCAGCATCGGCGGAGCCGTCGGCCGAAAGTTACAGACGATGATCGGAGTGTAAGGGTCGGTTGGGGAAGATGACTGGAGAGATCTCGATCACCGGTGGAAGGTTGAAGAAGATCAGAAAAGAAAAGGTGGTGGCTGGAAATCAGCATATGGCGGCTAGAAGTCGCCTTACAGCGGTCGAAAATCGCATTTGGAGAAAGGTTTTTGGGTGATTGAGTTGGGTTCTAGTTAAAAATCGGAAAAATGGGCGAGTAGAACCGGGCTTAGGGTTTTATAGGCCTTGGCGTGCGACGTCGTTTGGGGGAGCGGGTCAAAACGACTCGCGCGTTTTGAAAATGGGTCAAATCGTCCGGTCTAGACCGGTTTGTGAGTTAAATGGATCAAATTAATAGATTTGGGTCTAAAGTCTTGACATAATTAAATTTAGGCTCTCTTGTTTACCCCTTTTTACATTTTAGTCACCAAAATTTGTAATCCAACTCTTGAAATTTGAATTTAATGCAATTTAGTCATGTATTTGTTTATCTCTTATATTTGCAATATTTTTGTTTGATTAATTAATTAAATTATAATTTTTTGCATGATTTTAAATGTCATGTAGTATATTGCTTTAGAGATTTAAATCACGTGACTAAAATAGAATTAGATACCTTAGTGTAGATTACTCAATTTCATAATCGAATAGAAATAGACCATTGTAGCAAATAGATGAATATTTGAAATGAAATTTGAATGTTCAAATTGATTAGTGTCACATTGAACAGTGATGTTAATCGATGAATATTCGAATGAAGATTTCAATGTTTCATTTTAACCCAAAAAATGGAAATATCACAAATTTAGAATAAATAAAATTAAAATAGGATAATTGGCTAGATTCACCCTAATTAGGGAATATTATTACTTTTCAATAAAATAAAGGTAGTGTCCAATATCATTTTGGGTGTTACCATTTATGTCCAAAGATTAATAATATTCCTAGATTTCTTTTTTTTTTTAGAACAGCAAGTATGATTTTATTAGCCAAAAAATCATACAAAATCACATTACACATCGGCCTCATTAAAAACCTCTCTAATCCTAAATAGAGGAAAAGAGTACCGCTGTGCATGTGCCAAGGGACAAATACACACGTTACTTGCTATACAACCATACCCATTCACGCCTCACAATTCCACTCTTGGCCAAAGAATCCGCCAACCCATTTGCTTCTCAATAGATATGGTTGAAGCACACGCAAGGCAACCCCGAAATGTCCTCATCAATCTGCTGAAACCATTGCCAAAGCTTCCACGGACGATTCTCTGTACGATGCATCCATGATATCGCCACCATAGAATCCGATTCCACCACAATTGAGGACACCGTACCCAACTGCATCTCGCATAACAAACGCAACGCATAAGCGATCGCTTGAATCTCAGCCACATTTGAATCCGCAATTCCTATCGAACCTGAAAACATTGCCAAAATGCGGCTATTGCAATCCCGTAGCACTCCTCCGCAACCTGCCCTTCCCGGTTTTCCCCTTGCAGCTCCGTCGACATTGAATTTCCATACACCCGCAACCGGCGGCATCTAAGCACTAAGCGATCGCGTCGTATCTACCTCCTGCTGCAACAACCAGCTAATCCGCGGGCAACTCCACCAGCTTGCCTCATTCACACAAGCTTCGTGCATGAACGCACGAGTCCAATACAGTGCCCTGAGCTGGGCCAAGAAGAAAACCATTCGACTCGACGCCCACCTATCTTGGAATATAAGCTCATTCCGTGCCAACCATAGAGACCATAGCACACTAGCACAACCAATCACCCACCACGCTCGGACCTCCCCATTAAACCAACTCCCCCAACATTGCTCAATAAACTCACTCACCGTTCGCGTCCACACCACCGCAACGTCCCACCAAGAAAAGAAATAGGACCATACCTCGACAGCAAACCGACATGACCATAATATATGGTCGCTGCTGTCTTCACAGATCGCACACCAACGGCAACCGAGCGACTCTAAAGGGACGGGAATTCCACGATCATATAGCATTCGCATAGTCGGTAGCCGATCAACCAAAATGAACCATAAAAAGCATTGAATTTTTGGTATAATTGGCATGTTCCATACCAACCCCACATGCTTTGTATCAGGTAGACCAACAGTGTTCATCAAATCATGTAACTTGCCTACCGAGAAAGTTCCCGAAACAGCATGTTTCCATATCAATCTATCCGCTACTCCCACATGTAACTTCACCGCTGCCACGCTTGCTTTTAATTCAGCAAGTTGTTTCGTTTCGAATACCCGCAATTCCCTTCGAAAGCATGTCATCCATTCACCCATTGGGCAATTCAACATCTCACTAACAAAGCACAATTTATTAATTGCCAAACCAAATAGCCGCGGATACACCTCCTTTAACGGAGCATCGAGAGCCCAACAATCCCACCAAAACAGTACCGAATTCCCCTCCCCCACAAGCCAAATAAACTGCTCGTCATTTGTAAACTCAGCCACATGTTCATCTTCCTGCACCTCAACAATATGTTTCCACATTGCCGACATATGTCGTCTCCCTTTATTCTGTATTTTCCATTACTGAACCGCCGTGCCATACTTCGCCTTTATCACCTCTTTCCACAAAGACTTGTCCGATTGTGCATATCGCCAAACCCAATTAGCCAAAAGAGCCAAGTTTCTCGTGCGCAAGTTCACCACCCCAAGGCCACCCATCCTTTTCGGTCTACACACAACATCCCATCGAATCCTACTCATCTTCGATCTCTCCTCCGAACCTCCCCACAAGAAATTACGATGAATACAGTCTATACGTCGTATTACCTTTTTAGGCACCATAAAAATTCCCATATAATAAACGGGAAGTGCCGATAGAACAGTGTTGAGCAGTAACAATCTGCCCCCAAAAGAAAGGGACTGTCGCTTCCATCCAGCAAGTTTCCTACGTACATTACGGATCAACGGTTCCCACAAGACCTCCCCACGCGGATGCACTCCCAGCTTAACCCCCAAGTATGATATCGGCAGCTCACCAATGGAGCAACCGAGGATCGCAGCAACCTCCATCGTTACCTCCTTGTCTACTCCAATACCATACAAACAAGACTTTTCAAAATTAATTTGTAAGCCTGATACATATTCGAAGCAAGTCAGCACGCGTTTTAGATTCCTCGCCTCCTCAATTTCTCCGGATAAGAACACTATTGTGTCATCAGCAAATTGGAGGTGCGACAACCAAATGTCCCCCACCACTCGAACACCTTTGACCAGTCCCATATGTTCCGCATTGATCATGTATTGATGGAAAAGCTCAGCAACAATCACAAACAAAAGCGGTGACAAAGGATCACCCTGACGAATTCCCCTCCTCATCGGAAACTCCTTCGAAGGGCTTCCATTGATCAAAATCGATAGACGGGCTGAACACACACACTCCATAATCCAATCCCTCCATCTCTCCCCAAATCCCATATCACACATAATTCGACATAGGCAACCCCAATCAATACAATCGTACGCTTTTGCGAAGTCTAATTTTAAAAGCACACCTCCATTCGCCCAATTGGCCTTCTTCATGGAATGTATTATCTCGTTAGCTAGCAAAATACCATCCAATATTTGTCTCCCACGGATAAAAGCTGATTGCACATCAGAAATTAGAGATGGCAGCACCTCCTGTAGGCGTTTCGCCAAGCATTTCGCCAAAATTTTATAAACCGAATTCAGCAAACATATCGGTCTATAGTCTCCAATTGTGCGTGGACAATCTTTCTTCGCAATCAAGACAACAAATGTTGAATTCATACCTGGAGGTAATCGGCTGGATTCATAAAATTCGTTCATAAAGCACATCACATCCTCCTTTAGAAACCGCCAACCTCTCTTAAAAAATTTGAATGGAAATCCATCCGGACCCGACGCCTTTTCCCCCTCACAACTCCCAATCGCCGCCCACACTTCCGTTTCCGAGAAAGCCACTTCAAGGCCTCGCTGCTGGTCACTCGACAACCTTCCAAACTTCACGTGTGGCACCATGAGACCCGCTGATTTGGGCTTATCAAAGTGTCGCTGGAACTCCTTTCGGAACAAGATTTTCATGCTTTCAGGAGTAGTCTCCCATCGGTCTCCCACTTGTATGCCAGCAATATGATTATGTAGCTGTCTAATCTTCACTATCTTATGATAAAAGCTCGTATTCCGGTCACCCTCCGCAAGCCAAGTCATGCGTGATTTTTGCCTCCAAATGGAATCCCTCATTTTCGATATCTTCCAAAGCCTCTGATATAATTCCCTTGCCCGCAAATCATCATCCCTCGACTGCCCCATGTTCCCCACATTCGCATCCAATTCATCCAAATCTGCCACCACCCGTTTATACTGAATTTCAAGGTCCGTAACACCCCTATTCCAACCTTTCAACATTCTTTTTAAGCCTTTAAGTTTCTGCGATATCCCCGTATCTACCTCAACCGTTGATAATCGATTCCATTCCTCCTCAATTATTGTTATATCTTTTAGCCAAAGATTATAAAAGCGGAATGGTTTTGGTCCGCTATCTAATACATCCCCCATCAGTAGAATTGGCGAATGATCGGACAGTTCTTTCGGCAAATTTACAACTATCAACCCCTCGAATCTGTTCACCCATCCTTGTGTCACAAGGAATCGATCCAATCGACTTCCTTTCCCCCCCCCCCCGGACCGAACCAAGTATATCTCTTCCCCTGCATTGGCACGTCAACTACCCCAACATCTTCAATGAAATCACAAAAAATACTCGTACCTCTAGCATTGTGTGTTCCTCCTGTGCGTTCCTCCTCTTTCATCGCCACAGATGCACCATTCGATGCGCTACTCCATCATCACAGATTTAATATCCTCCCAATAACTTCGTTGATCCAAGCTTGAACATAGTGCATATACTCCAATCAAACCTGCCTCCCAATCATCATAAATCCAACGACCTAATAGGATGATCATGTTCCCTCGCCAATCCTTCGACTTCAATTGGAAGCCTTTTGGATCCCACATTGCGATAATCCCCCCTGCTCTCCCATCCGAGGGTACATAGTAAAATTCGACCACATCTTCATACCAAATTTGTCTCACCACCTCCATTGTTACATTCTCCATTTTGGTCTCTTGTAGGAGAGCCAAAATACACTTATGTTGTCGTAGAACGCGTTGTATCGATCTTCTTTTCGACAACGCCCCTATCCCTCGGACATTCCACGACAACATTTTCATTGTTTGCTAGAGATTTTGATTGCGCGCTTCAATTAGGCGCGCTATATCGCTGACTAATTAAATTAATGGAGCCTAAGTAGGGTTTACTTAAAATGGAAAGACAATAATCTGACATGCATTAAACCTTTTGTGTTGAGATATATTTTTGCATATAAATTGGAGTGTCCTAATGTAATTGGACATTTTATAAGTATATTCGATCAAAATATATTTTCTTGCAAAAGGATACCTCCATTTGGAATAAATTCATCTTATAATTAAAAGAATTAATTAAATTCAAATTAATGTATGAAATGCCAAAATGTCACATGGAATTAACAAGGTACCGATAATCCCAACTTCTCTTGGAGCAACCCAAAGACTGCTGCAAACCCTCAACAGCAATAAGGAGGCTACCAATAAAACCTGTCTAGACAGCAAGCTCAGCAGCTGCAAAATAATAATTCACTAGAAGCAACTTTTCGTACTTTTATGTCTAGAACTAGTGATTTTATTGTTCGCACTAATAAATTTATTTAAAAAACTGAGTCTTTCATGGACAGGATGGAGATGAAGATGAACAACCAGGAGGCTGCTATAAAGAACTTGGAAACCCAATTTGGGCAGTTCACAGAGATCTTCAGCAGCAGAACAATGGGAGCAGCATCAAGCAGCACAGAGGCAGCAACCAAACCCACTTATGAGCAGTGTAAAGCCATATCTACCAGAAGTGGGAAGCAGTTGGATGAACCCCGGGTGGAAAAACAACCAGAAACACAGCCAGCACAGAAAGAACAGCCTATCGTGGCAGCACCGACACAAGCCGCCCCGGCAGCCGAACATGAATGCGGTCCTAAAGCAAGTGATCCTCCACAGATAAAGTTCCCATGCAAAGAACGTATAGAGGACATCCGCCTGTCAGCACCTTTTCCCCATAGGCTTAAGCAACAGAAGTAAGAGCACCAGTTCAAAAGATTCCTAGATATTTTAAAGTAGGTGCACATAAACATCCCTCTAATAGAAGCCATTCAGAATATGCCCAACTATGCCAAATATCTCAAGGACATGGTTTCTAAAAGGAAGAGGATTGGGGAGTTTGAAATAGTTGTTATAACAGAGGAGTGCATGGCAATGTTGCACAACAAACTGATTCCCAAGCAAACAGACCTGGGCAGCTTTGTTATTCCATGCATGATAGGCAGCAAGCATGAAACAAAAGCCCTATGCGACTTGGGAGCCAGCATCAACATAATGCCTAAGGAAGTATTCGATAAAATAGGAATTGGGCCAGCCAAACCCACCTCCATCATGCTAAAACATGACGATCGTTCTTTTGTGCAACCGGAGGGCAAAATCGAATACATCCTAGTGAAGGTGGGCAACCTTATTCTTCCAGCTGATTTCCTTATCCTAGACTGTGAGGCCGATGAAAAAGCCCCTATCATCCTTGGGTGACCATTCTTGGCCACGAGCAGAACGTTAATAGATGTGGAACATGGGGAGCTGACCATGAGGGTAGACAACCAGAGCATTAAGTTAAATGTTCTACAACCCTCATGAAAAGAAAAGGAAGGATGCCTAGATGCTAAAACTACCAAAATCAGCATAGAGACAGGCCAAAGCAGCAGCTGTCGCAACAGACCCAAGGGAAAGCTGAAGGACTCAGCAGCACATCACCTGAAGGAACAAGAGGACCCCCTAGGAGGGAAGGAGAAGCCAAATTACTTCAATAATTGGTTATGTTTGGGAAATGCACCTAAATGCACTCCCAACATAACTTAATTTTTAATTCTTTTTCTTTATTTTTAATTTTATGCATTAGGATTAGAATTTATTTTATTGCATTTTTTTAGGATTAGATTAATTTCCACATTTTTATTTTTAGAATTTATTTTTAATATTTAATTATCTTTAGTTAGTATTTCAAGATTAGGAATAAAAGAGCAGGATCAAGAAGAAGGCCCAGCAAGAAGCCCGCCAACCATCCCGCAGAGACAGCCTAGGGTAGCCCAGTGCAGAAATGTGTAACGGCTAGCTGCCAACGGCTACAAAAATAACGGGCAGAAATCCCGTAACGTGCGCGAGACAACTGGACCGTTAGACATTTAATGCCACCACGAAACCTCTCAGCAACCTCTATTTAAACCATTTTTCACTTCATTCATTTACTTTACCTTTACCTTCTTGCTAATCTTATTCTTGCATCCACTACTCTCACCTATTTTCTTTCAAAGTTTTAGTAAACTTCAATCGTCTCACATGGCTTCCACATCGGCACCCAAACCCACCTTCCAACGCTTCTTCTCCCGCGAAGATGAAAAGAGATACCGAGACCAGTTCAGAAAACAAGCCATATGGAAGGAGCAAGGTTTTCACTATACAATGTAGACAGGATATTTAGGCCTAGAACCAAATATGTTCGAAAACATCCACAGCAAGGGATGAGAAATCTTCAAACGGCAGCCGAAGATAGCCAACATCACCATGGTTAGAGAGTTCTATGCCCACCATCCCCGCCCGGAGATGCCATTCGTGTTCGTCCGGGGGGAGCCTGTCAAGCTCAACGCAACTGTTATTAGCAGTTTTTGTAGCCTGGATATGAACGACAACCCTCATAAAGGGTGGAGGCTGTCACTGACGGCTGCCGATTATGAGAATATCAAGGCCAAACTGTGCAAGCCCAACACGTCGTGGTTAGCAGGAAAGCACGGAGGATCTCTCCAACGCCGGCACCTGATGCCCGAGGCAATGTTGTGGAACACATTCGTCAAGAGGCGTCTGCTGCCCACCTCCCACAACTCTACCGTAGATTGGTCGCGCCTAGCCCTAATCCACAACATCATTATGAACCAGCCCATCAATGTTGAGGAAGTTATATGCAAGGAGATCCACACCTGCTTCCGGAAGACGAAGGGCATGTTGTACTTCCCGTCCCTCATCACAGGCCTTTGCACCAACTTTGGTGTTCCAACCGACCCCAAAGATGAGATGACGACTGCCAAAGAAGGGTGGACCAGAAAAGTCCGCCTATAGATGATGCAGGCCCTAGAAATAGAGCCCATAACTCCAAGCTAGCCTTCTGCTGCCCAGCCTGACACTCCAGCTGCCTCTGGCAGTACTGAAGTTGCCCCAGACAACAAGGTCCTCACGTTGTTGCGCACCCTTATTGACAGAAATAAACGCATCGAGCAGCAGCAACTGACCTTCATGAAATACGTGGGGGAAGTCCAAGAAGCCTTTTTGGTTTATCTCATGTAGAAGTTCCCTGAAGACGACCCCACCCTGCCTCTATACCTGCAGACCTTGCCCGAGCCGCCCCAACACAAGGATCGCCATCCACCGTCATTGCCCGCCATGCCGATTCTCACTGTCAGGTGCCCTCTCCGATGCACTACCCATCTTACACAGCCACCACAGCATCCAATACGGTGGCAGACTCCCCCGAGAGGCACCAGCAACACCATTCACCTGCCTGGACAGTAGCAACAATAGCGAATACCTCCTCATTGTAGGAGATTAAGCAGTAGCCACCGGAGCTAGCAACAGCAGCGGTAGCAACAGCAGTAGCCATCCCAATGGCAATAGACCCTCCGGCAGCACCCACAGAGGAAGGCACTTGGAAGAGGAAGCGGCAGATCATAGCCGCCGAGCCTGTAGGCGAAGAGACAGAGTCAGAAGAGAGTGAAGCACCTCTTGCCGCTCCCCCTACAGAACCTCAAGAAGAGCCTCGTCCTACGCCCAATAGAGTCCAGCCGCCACGGACAGTAAAAATCTCATCTGCTAAGTTTGTCGACCGCCGCTTCATCATCCAAACCTCTTCCTCCTCCTCGGTAGCAAAGACTCAAGCCTCCTCTCAACCCCAGCCAATTTTTTGTTTTTTTTCTCTTTTCTTTATTTTCTCTTTTCTCTTTTATTCTTTATTTCGTGTATTTATTTTTCTGTTTTGTGCATTGAGGGCAATGCCCATCTCGAGCTTGGGGGGATGCATACTTAGTAGCATATAGATTGCATTGTACTTGCCTTAGTGTTAATCGGAACAGAAAATTTTGTTATATAACTTGTGCCTATGAGAGTTAGCTCATTACTTATTTTCGCACCAATAATAAATTGAACTTAATATAGGAAAATCATGCAAAATGACTTAGAATTTTTTTTTGCCAAAACTGTCAAACACTGTTGTTACTTGTTGAATTGGTTAGAATATCTAATGAACATTGTCTGCTTATTTTACAATTCTTTGCAAATTTCTAACAATTGTTGCAGGTAGCCGTCGAGGCAGAAAATAGAAACAGAAAAATACAGCACTGTCACGGCAGCCGAAGTAAAAACAAAGAAACATTATTGTTTTACCCTAGAGGTGCCCGCAACAGGCTCTAGCAAGAATCATGTGCGAGGACACTCTGCTGCTATCAAAGTCCATGAATCTGAAAGTTTTGAAGTGACGGACAAATTAGCATAAGTGAATGAAAGTCTTCACGGGATGACTCTACTCCATGGGTTCGGGGTTTTGTAGTTTGCTCCTATCTTAATTTCAGACCTAGAAGAGTAATTGTGATAAGTTAAAGCCCTCATTGCCATGATTAAATATTGTGCTTAACTATGTTGTCTCGGTAACAACCTTATATATCATAAAAACATCTTTGTTTATCTAGTTATTCTGTATAATTCAGCATGTACACAGTCTTGCACGCACTGCACTGCATTAGAAATTAATTCTGAGTTATTCTCTTGCTAAGTTCCCTTCATTAATCTAATATAGATGCCATAGCCTTGAGGTATGAAATCAAGTTGAAAACAAGTTTTTCTTTCTGTAACACCCTGGTTTTGGGCTTAGATGTTTTGGCGAGTCGGGTTGGGCCGGTGGAACCGGTGTTAGTTGTTCGAACCGTTAAAAGGTGGTTTAGAAAGATCAAGATTCGGGATAGGATAAAAATATGATAAAAATTCCTAAAATCCTCTAAAATTATATTTAAGAGGTTGGTCAAATCAATTTTACAAAATGGGTTTTCGAAAGTATACATTTTGGGTAGTGACCAAAATGAAAAGATTTAAAAATTGGAAAAATGTTTTTCAAGAAGAGTCAAAATCTAAGAATCTTTAGGGAGATACTCGGAAATTATGCCTTTTCCCTAATTTGGCATGTGTTTTAAATGTTATTAAAAATTAAAAATGCTTTTAATTTGGTGTAATTAAAAAGTTAGTTAATCGGTTAAAAAGTTTTCACGGTCATTTTCATTTCTCTCTTTCACTTCAGTCAAACACTTCTCATTTTCTCTCAAATCTCCATATTTTCTTCACTCCCAAATCCTCTTTTGAGTTCTACCTTTTGTTTATTGATTTCTTCCAATTTCCTTCAAGTTTCTTCAAGCAATCTTGCCAAATTACAGGAGAAGCAAGGATTGGAGGTAATTTTCGTGATATCCCTCTAATATAAGTTCCTTAATGAAATTTCAAAGATATTTGACTCTTTAATACTGTTTTTTATTGAGGTTTTGCGGTTAGATTGATAAACTCTTGAAATTTTGATGAAAATTTGGTTTAAAATGTGATTTTTGGATTTTGTTTGATTAGGCTAGTTTGAGATTGTTGTTAAATGAGATTTGAAAGATTTTTCGTGTTGAAGTGGAGTCTTAATCATATAGATCCCGAAATTCTTGAGATCCTTAGTTTTTGAAGTGTTTTTTGGGTGAGTTTTTGAGGTGTTCTTGAGGAATTTGAGTTGCTGGAGATATAAGGATGGTTTTAGGTTGTTTTTGGATGTTGATTAATGCTTAGAATGTGTTAGATGAGTTGGGTAATGGCTGGGTTGAGGTTTGAGGTCAATCGATTGAGTTTTCGGTTGTTTCGGATGAGTGTTTTGATGTTTTAGAATAGGGCTGTGGGATTTCTTGGGTGTGCTGGAGTTTTGGATGCATTTTAATGCATTGAACTTCTGTTTTGATGTGTTGAAAATAGGGGATAGTAATCCGGAAGCAAATGTGGTGGTTTTGGAGGCTCTGGACGATCGGTAGTCGCATCGGCAAGCGTGGTTTCATGAGTCAGTGAGTGGAATTTGGTTTTTCCAGCGTGGAAACATTTTAGAAAAGGTTTTGGGAACTTAATAAGAACTTGAAACGCTTTATTAAGTTCGGAAGTAAGTAAATCGAAATTTCTCCCTCTGTTATGCTAGTTTTGAGCCTTTGGTTGCACTTGATTTTAATTGCATTTACCTACTGTTTTAAAGTATGATTTGAGTATATAATTTGTGTATGATGATTCCATGTGGTTTAAGGATGCACTAGGTAAGTGGTCCTTGTATGCATGTGTTGATGCATGAAGTTTTAAGCATGGTTTAATGCTTGTTTAAGGCTTATCATGAATACTTTGTAAAAACAGTGAGGTATGCAAGTGATATGGATTATATTGGCAAGTGATGTTGATTAAAGTGTTTTATAGAGGAAATCGGATATAGTTAGCCGGCTATAGGATTGAGTGCACTATAAACAAGTCGCATTGGATGTTAAGGGTTGTGATTGTACCGAATACTCCATCCAAGTACCCTAACGATTGAGGATTGTTTAAGGTTGCAACGGTTAAGGGTAGCTCACGGGTGCGAACCTTGTATGTGTCTCGTCTCTCATTAGTGGGTTATACATCCACCAATGAGTGGTGTTAAGGGGTTGTGATTGTACCGAATACTCTACCACGGGTGCCACAACGATGGAGGGTCACTCTCGTGTGTGAACCTTGAAATGTCGGTAGAGTGTATGAAGGGTGTGGGACAACCCTTGGTAATCCGTGTATCCGATATATGTGTTTTTGAGGTTGATGTTTACCACTTGTGAGCCAATATAATAAAATGAATTAATGTGGAAATGATGTAATGCATATTTTGGAAAGATGCATGTTTTGGGTTTAACCTTAGCATAATGGTATTTATGCTTGAAAGGCTTGGAAAATGAGTAGCAATGGTTTAGTTGCTAAATTTGATTGAATCATGTTGCATGATAATACAATGGTTTTGAAGTTAAAGTGCATGATTTGATAAGAAAGGCATGATGGTTTTGAAAAGAGTGAAAAACGGTCTTGTTCATTGATGATGTTTGTCGTTTTGAGTAATCCTCCCTAAGCTTGTATGCTTATGCTCTCTTTGTTTGATCAATGCAGATAATTAGACTTTCGGTAGCAGCATCTTCAAGGGAATCTTACCAAGACGCTTTATAAAAGTATGTTGCATACTTGAACTAGTGTAATAAGAACAATGGGGGTGTATGATGCATTGAATGTTAATGATTTGTTGATTTATGGTTTTGAGACAGTTTACGATGCATTTTTGAACTTGTAAATGGCCTTTGGGTTTTGGTATATGCTTGCTTTTGGATTTTAGTCTTTTGGTGCTTTTATCTTTTAAGAAGTATGCCTCTAGTTCCATTGTTTCCGAGAATGATGCCTTAATGTTGATTATGCTGCGTACAAGTTGCCATTTATAGGTATTTAAGTTGTATGTATGTTAGGTCATTTTTTGGGATGGTTCCGGAGGGTAAAAACTGATTTAAACCAACTTTTTAGAAAATTGCAGGCCTAGGCGTTTCGGAACGCCCTTACATGTTTTAGAACAGTGGCCTGAAATGGCCTTGGTGTTTCGGAACGGCGAAGCTCGTTTCGGAACGCTTTGCCTTTGTGAACCATTGTACCGGAACATGTCTAGAGGGGTTTCGGAACGGGCTTCTATGTTTCGGAACGGTTGTACCGAAACGGGGCTCCCTGTTCCGAAACACCATACCGTTGAGTGTAGATTTTGAATTCATTTGAGTTTATGTTTCTTGCATTTTGGTCCCTGTTTGCCTTGTATGCAATTTGATGGGCTCCAAAGGTCTTTTCGAGATGAGTTTTCACCGAGAAGCATGTAATAAATCTAATTGAAGGTTGGTAACGTGAATTTGGTAAAAGCCCTTAATGTTCATCAGATTTACAAAATGGTCCGTAAACCTTAATCGACTTTAATTAATTGGCGAATGTGTTGATGTTATACTCGCTGCTTGTGTGCGTACACATAGGAACCTAAATTGCATCTAAACAAGATAAAAAGGGAAAAGGGGGTCGTTTATTGAGGTAAACCTTCCCGGTTTACTTCAATATTCCATGTGTGATCCGTTCGGTTCGGTTTATCGGTCGGGCCGGGTCGAGGGGGTTACACTTTCTGGTTAATATAAGGGCAAGTATGTTTAGGTTGCATTGCTTGACGACAAGAAATAGTTTGATTTTTGGGGTGTGTAAAGTGTCCACAAGTTCTATATTTCATGCACATTCCATCTCATATTATTGTTATTTTTAGTACATTTCAGGCATAATTAGGATCATGCATTGTATTTTACAGTATTTCTTTACTTTGCCATGTTTTTCTAGATTATCCTTTGTTTGGTAAAGAATAGGTATTGTTTTAGTGTGCTTTTGGTTTTAGGTACTAGAGGCTGACAGAGGGAAAGAGGAGCTAAGGATGTGATACTGAGGCAGTGAACCAAGGAGCTGTACTGATGCAGTTCCAGACAGAGACAGCAATTGTCGAGTAGCTGATGTCGCCCACCGTGCCACCCAAGACAGTAGACTATGGAGTTTGAGAACCAGAGTGCAATTTGTAGAGCAGAAAATCATGATTCTATCCACTCAATTTCCTGACGTTTGTAGCAGCGGACAGGGCACCGAAGGTGAATCTCGAGATTGCTTGCGGAACAAGGCAACGTGACAAAGTCAACATTCAACTCAAAGAAGTCAAAGTTTCAAGTCACATTTAATGGGGAAAGCTACTTTGAAGACTTCTACTTCAAAAAGGACTAGACCTGGCTAATGCCTATATATACCCATTGTAATTCTAATTCAAAATAACGGAGGTTTTCCTTAGGCATAGTTTAGGTTTTCTTGTCGCCGACATGTTCTAGTTCTCTCCTTGGGTTTGGGTTATGTTGTAATTAGTTGTGAGAACGGTTGTTTAGGATTTCGAGTTTGTTTTTGCAAATAAAATTACAAGGTTTACTTATTTCATGCTCTTCATAGTTTTCAATTAAGGCGAAAGATTAGTTGAATTCTATCCATTTGTTTGGTATCGAGAGAGTCGAACTCACGAAAGGAGTAAGTACGATTTCATCTATAGACAGTGCAATCAATACGGCCTAGACTTAGGTTAAGGATTTAAGGCGGCTAAAAGAGGACGAATTAACATTGATGTCTTTGCATGAATCACGCTGTGACTGGTATTATCTGCAGTGTGCATCAATAGAATTCTAACTTAGACATAAGTAGAGTCACTTTCGAAGCATTCTGTCAATCCTTGTAGTTCTGCCGAGTTTGCCACCGAGACACAGTTCCATTCCCCTGCCGAGGCAGCAAGAGGGTCTCAGTAGTCTACCTGCCATCTACCGTCGTGGTAGCAGAGTCTGGCAGTCCAAAACAACTTGACCTATTCAACGCAGTTTCATACTAAGCAACAGCATAACCCTACCCTCTCTATCAATCTGGTCACTTCCTTTTTAATTAATTGTATTTTTATTTTACATTTCTTCTCAACATTGACCTTACTTGTGGATTTACTTTTCTTGTGCAGGAACAACAATTCGAATTAAGTTATTCAATCCTTGTTGGAGACGTTATCCTATATACTATAACTTGACAGGAGTTTGCACTTGCACTCATAAATAAAGAACACCCAAACGCTCTACACTATCCAATTCTGATCCGGGAGCAATCACAAGCCAAAGACACAAGTATGATTTAGTTCTATATGTTTAGACTCCTAGAGGGTGGCATAGCTTTGTGTTTAGAAGTAATGTCTCATGCATTTTTTCCATGTATGAATCTTGTTATGAATGTTGATATGGTTTGTAATGGATGATAGAACCTTCGGTATGTAAATTTTAAATGAACTTGTGTTTTGAGAGTTTGTAAGACTCTTTTGGTGTAACACCCTAAAATCCGGTCTAGTCGGAATTAGGTTTCAGTGATCGGAAATCTCATATCCAAACATTGTATCGGTTAGTTAATTATTGATATCGAACTTTAATTGAGTTAAATCATTGTTATAGGATTCTATTGAATAGTATCTGAAATATTTAGTGGCTAAAGTGTGGAAATTGAGAACTTCGAGGTTAAAACTATAGAGAGTAAAAAGTTGAGGGACTAAATTTGTGATTAGCCCCTCCTCAATTTTATTGTCACCAACGTGGGACAATCTGGTGAAGTTACTTCACCTAAAGGAAACATAATTCCATAGAACATTTATAATTACAAAGCAAAAGAAAAGGGGGATTGGAAAGCTTACCGAGAGTTTTCCCAAGCAAGCACCTCTTTGTCATCTTCATCATCTTCCTCCAACCTAGCACCTCCATTGGAGAGCAAGCGTTAGTTTAGTTTTTCATCGATTCATCGATATCAAATCACTGTTATTGATAGGGTAAGCTATATTCCTCAATCGGTTATTGGATTTCATGGATAAATCAAGTTTAAACTCAAGCTAGGGTTTTGACCATCCTTGGAAATTTAATCGTTGTTGTTTATATTGAAATCGAATATCAATTTTGATATCGTTGTATTGATTTTGATATCGTGATATCGACCCTAATCATCTCTCTATTGATTTTCTAGCTCAAGAAGTGGAGAGAGAGGTTTCACCATCTCCATCGAAAGCTAGAAGCAAGGGAATTGTCATCCGAGAGCCGTAAGAGCATCAGATTTCAAGGTGAGTGTAGTCGGAGTCTCAGAATTAGGCAAAAAGTCTTCACGTATCTGTTATCGTTGTCTTTGATCATTTTACTCACATTTCTATTGGAAAAAGTTACATCGGATAATTAAACGGACACCTTTGTAAGTGTCGGTAAGCTTCTCATTGAGTATCGGACATGGTTATTAGTATCGCCATTGAGCATTTTCATTGATATAGATATTGTTATAGAAACATTGCAAAGAAATCATTGATTATTGTTATTAACATTGAATCATGAAACATTGATTATGGGACATATTGGTTATTGATAACATTGAAATCATTGGTCATTGGAATACTCATTGATTACTGAAATGGATATGAACATTGGAACCTTGGATTTAAATGGAATTTGGATACAATTGGCATGCCATAGAATTCATGAGCTCGATGTACGGGTGGACTACGGTCCTAAGGCTACGGCTTATATTGATTTGGCGAGGCAGAGGGATGTGTATTGATATTGGTCATATTGGCGAGGCGGAGGGATTAGACCACTCATTGATTTGGCGAGGCGTAGGAATTCACGTATCCACTATCTTGATTCAATCCAAGGATTAATGATGAATAAATATGCTAAACATTGCTTATTGATGCATAGTGTTGATATAGATAAGCATGAAAGCATGAATATTGATACTTGTTACATTGATATTCACATTGTTATGACTACCTCACTATGCAATGTATGCCTAACATGTCTCATCTCATGCATTTTAGGTTGAAAAATCGTGCGTAGAAGGATCAGATTGTCAAGGCAAGGCAAGTCACTACAAGCCCTAAAGTAATGTATTTTGACCTTATGAACTCCTAGGAGGGTGGCAAAGTAGTTGAACTGGTCGTTTATGCCCATTTTGATATGGTTATGTGATGCCTATGTTGTAATATTGTTAATGGCCCTAAATGGCCGTTTTGGTTGTCTTAAAATGGCTTAAAAGTGCATATTTGGCTCATAAAGGTCAAAACCTAGTAAACGTATTCCTATGATCATGAATTATGGCATTCTAGTAGGTTATACCATTTAAATGTTGTGCGTGAAGTTTCGTTGCATTTGGACATCGTTCGGTAGGTCAGATTGAATAAATACCAGCAAAAATCTGTGATTTCAGGTCATACCGTATCGAAACGGGTGATGGCGTTTCGATACAGGTAAGAATAATTGAACTTGAGGAATAGGGCGTAGCGAAACGGTTTTAGGCCGTATATAAACATTTTGTCACTTGAATCCCTCGTTTCGATACGGGTTTATAGCATATCGAAACGAGTCAAAGTCAAAAGAAGTCAACCCGTTTCGATATGGGGCATATGCATATTGATACGGTCTAAAGGGTAAGTCAATAAGGGTTGACCATCATCCACCTGTTTCGAAAATAGCCCTAGGGTGTTTCGATACGGGGTTAGTTAATTTAGTTAAAGGCATATTAAACAACTTGCAAGGTGTATAGTTTAGTCACTGAATATTGAAGGATTAAATTGAATAAGCTAATGGACTCCAAATTGTATGAAATTCCACTAGTATGTTATTATTGTGATGAGTTTCATTGTAGGACAACCAATTGCATTGAAGGACCCCTAGTTTATCAAATTTACAGTTTGGTTTCTAAAACTTGTAATAGTTAATAGGTAGTCCTAATTGATAAATTATTGATTTGTGTGGATTAATTAAACCTGTATACATTGAAGTATTGTGTTATTGAAGGTTGTTGATATAAAGGTTAAGATTAAATTGAAATTTTGTTGCACCAATTACTGTATTGATCATCGCTAGTACCTTCCGACCCGATTCTCAACTAGACCGGGAAGGGGGTGTTACATTTATGGTATCAGAGCTACAGTTTAGTCGACTCTAGGACTAAACCGAAGCTTGTTGTATTGTTATTGTGTTACTTATCCACCTAGGAGTTATATATTGTTTATATTGTGACTTGTCGACTAATCCGATCTTTCATATAGATATGTCTGAGACTAACGAAAAACACATAGATGAGCTTGCTACCGGCTCCTCGACGCATGGCGAGGAGTTTAGAGGAGGAAATCCTCAGATCCCACCGCAACCGCAGGACCCTCCTATTCAGGGTACCGAGCCTGTAGCACTTACCGCTCAGGTTGAGTGTTACAAGAACATGGCTGACATGTTCAGCCAGTTTATGACTGCTATGAGGGTCGAACAAGTTGTTCAAACTATCTCTCATGTCGTTCAATACACTCGAGCACCTATCGATAAGCTCTCGCAGTATCAAGCTTACACTTCCACTAGAGAAGATGACGACAACCCTGAAGTTGCTGAATACTGGTTGGATAAAACCTTGCGAATTCTGAATAAGCAACTTCAGTGCTCAAACGAGCATAAGCTTGAGTGTGCCATCGCTTTGCTGGCCGATGAGGCACTTTATTGGTGGGAAACTACCATTTTGACATTTTCTGAAGATACGGTGACTTGGGAGTTCTTCCTTAAAGAATTCCGCAAGAAATATATCAGTGAATTTTACCTTGCTAAAAGACGAAGCATCTTTCTTCACCTAAAACAAGGTTGACGACCGATCAAACAGTACATACATGATTTTCGCAAGTATTGCCGATATGGTGCATAATATATAAAGAAGGAGGAAGAAAAGTGTTGGATGTTCATTGCAGGGCTCAACGATGAACTACGCCCTATGTTTACTACACTTAGCATCTCTGATTTTCAAGACCTTGTGAATCGAGTTAAGGCCACCGAAGTTGCACAAAGAGCTCAACGAGCTGGTGGGTCTGGAAAGTCCGAGAAAAGGTTCAGGGATTATTCTCGACCTCCGAGATGGAACAAGAAAGGGAGATATCAATGCCCCAAATAGAATATTTATCCATAGCCCTCCCGTTCTAGAAACATTGAGAGACCTCAGTCTGTGATGTGGTCTTTTGCTAAAGCATCGTTCGTTGATAGCACTAGAGGTTCTAATCGAGGCAAACAGCACCCACTTTGCAACTATTATCAGAACAAGCACCCAGCGGGTCAATCTCGTAAGCAGACTAGAGCATGTTACTATTATGGTGAACAGGGCCACTTTATTCGTGATTTCCCTTTGAATGCAACCAAATATGTTGTCACACTGACTACTGTCGCTTCTCCTGCTCAATCCTTTCGAGGTAAAGGATCAAAGCAAGGATCATTGAGAATTTTTGGACGATCGAGTGGTCCGGGGAAACCCTTTAATAAGTAAGATTCAAAGGCTCATGTCCAAATGTACCATGTGAGGAGCAGAGAAGAAGAGGATGAACTTGATGTCATTGTAGGTACCATCGAGTTATATTTGCATTCTTTATATTCATTAATTGACTCTGGTTCTACTCATTCTTTTATAAGTACCATTGTAGTTAAGAAGTATAGTATGTCTATCGAACCAATAGCATCAAGAATTTTTGTAACCAATCCTTTAGGAGATTGTGTCACCGTAAGGGTAGTGTGCAAGAACTGCCCCTTAATGATTCAAGGGATTCCTTTCCCGGCCAATTTGTTGGCTTTATTGATCCATGAATTCGATGTCATCCTAGGCTTAGATTGACTTAGTGAGCATCAAGCATAGGTAGATTGTTGTAAAAGGAAATTGTACCTTCGAGGTTTGGGTAAGGAAAGTGTTGTATTGATGAACGCGAAGAATTCGTCATTGTATGCTTTGACATTAGAAACAAAGGGCGAATCACAACTACAAGACATTGACATTGTATGTGAATTTCATGATGTCTTCCATCATGAGCTTCTGGGATTTCCCCCAACCCGTGAAGTGGAGTTTGGCATCGAAGTGCAACCTGGGACTGCTCTAGTTTCCATTGCACAATATCGTATGACATCTTTGGAGTTAAAAGAATTAAAGACTCAGATTCGAGACTTATTGAACAAAGTTTTCATTCAACCGAGCTCTTCACCCTCGGGAGCTCTGGTTCTCTTTGTTAAGAAGAAAGATGGTTCTATGCGATTGTGTATTGACTACCGACAACTGAATAAAGTAACTGTCAAGAATAAATATCCATTTCCTAGAATAGACAACTTGTTCGATCAACTAAAAGATGCATTTGTGTTTTCCAAGATCGATTTAAGGTCGAGCTATTATCAAATGAGAGTTAAGGAATGTGATGTACTGAAGATTGTTTTCCGTACAAGATATGGACACTACGAATTCTTGGTGATGTCCTTTGGGTTAACCAACGAACTGAAAGCTTTTATGGATTTGATGAATCGGATCTTTCGACCCTATCTTGACAAGTTCGTAGTGGTGTTTATAGACGACATATTGATCTACTCCAAGGATGAAGTGGAGCACCGAGATCATCTTCGTATTGTGCTTCAGACTTTGAGAGAGAAGCAGTTGTACGCGAAGTTCTCTAAGTGTGAGTTTTGGCTCACCGAAGTTGCTTTTCTGAGACATATCGTGTCACCTTCGGGTATTCAAGTGGACCCGAAGAAAATCCAAGTTATCATATCCACCGAAGAATATTGGAGAAGTCAGAAGCTTCTTGGGCTTGCTGGCTATTATCGAAGATTTGTGAAAGGGTATTCTATGATAGCCGCTCCTTTAACCAAGTTATTGAGGAAAGAAGCTCATTTTGTTTGGACCGAGGTTCAGCAACGGAGTTTCGATCAGTTGAAGCAAGTATTGACTCATGCACTAGTCCTGACCCAACCTGAGTTCGGAAAGGATTACACAGTTTACAGTGATGCATCGCATCTTGGGTTAGGATGTGTATTGATTCAAGAAGGCAAAGTCATCGCTTATGCTTCGAGACAACTTAAGCCACACGAAATGAATTATCCCACCCACGACCTTGAATTGGCTACAGTTGTCTTTGCATTGAAAATCTAGAGACATTATCTCTACGGAGAAAAATGTTATCTCTTCACCGACCATAAGAGCCTTAAGTATATGTTGACTCAAAAAGAGTTGAACCTTCGGCAACGGAGATGGATGGAACTCCTTAAAGATTACGATCTTGTTATTGATTACCACTCGAGCAAGGCCAACGTTGTAGCTGATGCACTCAGCCGCAAACCTCTGCCTGGTAAGCATTGACAATAAATTTGGAGTCATACGTATTGTATAGTACGTTAACTTATTGTAACATTGATATATTGTAGTCTCTCCAGCAATTACCGCTCACTTCCGACTTTGGAAGCATCTTTGCCTTGTAGTTGAACTTCAAGTTCAGTCTACCATCATCACGAATCAAGGATTTGCAAGAGCAAGATCTTGAGCTTCAATCCATTGTCTCTAAGCTATCGGACAACCCTGACTTCAGAATTAACTCTGAAGGACTCTTGTATTTCCATAACCGAGTTTGTGTATCTAATGATGAATCTCTTTGTATCGGTATCCTTTCTGAAGCTCATTCGAGTTCTTATTCTATTCACCCCGGGTCTGTGAAGATGTATAAGGACCTGAGTGAACTTTATTGGTGGTCGGGCATGAAGCAGGCCATAGTTGATTTTATTTCCAAATGCCTCACGTGCCAACGTGTTAAGGTAGAACATTGTGCTCCTATCGGATTATTGCAGCCTATCGATCCACCGAAATAGAAGTGGGAGAAGATCACCATGGATTTTGTTAATGGTCTACCATTAACTCCCGTGAAGCATGATGTTATTTGGGTCATTGTAGATCGTTTCACGAAGTCATCTCATTTTATATCGGTTAGAATGGACTACGGTCTCCCTAAACTAGCTGACTTGTATATCAAGGAAGTAATCCGATCGAGATCCCCGATTTGTGTCTCAATTTTGGAGAACCCTACAAGGAGCTCTTGGCACCAGAGTTAATCTTAGCATACCTTTTTGCCCTTAATCTGACGGCCATACAGAAAGGGTAATCTAGGTAAATCATCAAAAAATATGTACATTGAAATCTTAGAAACATGCATTATTATTGAACCTCCCTATACAGATCTTGGAAGACATGCTTTGGGCATGCATTATTGACTTTGGTGGAACTTGGGAGAAATCTCTACCCCTTTTCGAATTTGCCTACAATAATAGTTACCAAGCATCGATCCAAATGGCCTCGTACGAAACATTGTATGGTAGGCGATGTAGAACTCCATTGTGTTGATCGGAGCTTGGCAAGGGCAAGATGTCAGGCCCTGACTTTCTTCGAGAGACTGAAGAGCGGGTGACCATTATTTACGATCATTAAAGGTTGTCTGTGACCGACAAAAGGCTTATGTTTATCTTAAGAGAAGAGATATCAAGTATGAAGTTGGTGAAAAAGCCATCCTCAAAGTGTCACCGTAGAAGAAGGTTTTAACATTTGGCAAGAAGGTAAAATTGAGTCCCCAATTCATTGGACCCTTTGAAGTTATTGAAAAAGTTGGCCTTGTGGCATATCGGCTATTGTTACCCTCAGAATTGAGTAAGATCCATGATGTTTTTCATGTATCGATGCTTCGAAAGTATCGTTCTGATCCTTCAAACATTGTAGAACCTGAGTTTGTAGAAGTTCGACCAAATCTATCCTACGAGGAAGAACCGGTTCAAATTCTAGCAAGAGAAGTCAAGAGGCTTCGCAACAAAACTGTATCGTTAGTTAAAGTGCTCTAGAGGAGCCACACCGTTGAGGAAGCCACTTGGAAACCTGAAGAGACCATGAAAAAGCAATATCCACATCTCTCCAGTTCAGGTAAAAATTCGAGGACGAATTTTTCTTAAGGGGGAGAGTTGTAACACCCCAAAATCTGGTCTAGTCGGAATTAGGTTCCGGTGATCGGAAATCTCATATCCAAACATTGTATGGGCTAGTTAATTATTGATACCGGACTCTAATTGAGTTAAATCATTGTTATTGGATTCTATTGAATAGTATCCGAAATATTTAGTGGCTAAAGTGTGGAAATTGAGAACTTCGAGGTCAAAACTATAGAGAGTAAAAAGTTGAGGGACTAATCTTGAGTTTAGCCCCTCCTCAATTTTAATGTCACCAACGTGGGACAATCTGGTGAACCTACTTCACCTAAAGGAAACATAATTCCATAGAACATTTATAATTACAAAACAAAAGAAAAGGGGAATAGAAAAGCTTACCGAGAGTTTTCCCAAGCAAGCACCTCTTTGTCATCTTCATCATCTTCCTCCAAGTTAGCACCTCCATTGGAGAGCAAGCTTTAGTTTAGTTTTTCTTCTATTCATCGATATCAAATCATTGCTATTGATTGGGTAAGCTATATTCCTCAATCGGTTATTGGATTCCATGGATAAATCAAGTTTAATCTCAAGCTAGGGTTTTGACCATCCATGGATATTTCATCGTCATTGTTTATATTGAAATTGAATATCGATTTTGATATCGTTGTATTGATTTTTATATCGTAATATCGACCCTAATCATCTCCCTATTGATTTTCTAGCTCAAGAAGTCGAGAGACAGGTTTCACCATCTCCATCGAAAGCTAGAAGCAAGGGTATTGTCATCCGAGAGCCGCAAGAGCATCAGATTTTAAGGTGAGTGTAGTCAGAGTCTCAGGATTAAGCGAAAAGCCTTCCCGGATCTGTTATCGTTGTCTTTGATCATTTTACTCACATTGTTATTGAAAAAAGTTACATTGAATAATTAAACGGACACCTTGGTAAGTGTCGGTAAGTTTGTCATTGAGTATCAAACATGGTTATTAGTATTGTCATTGAGCATTGTCATTGATATAGATATTGTTATAGAAACATTGCAAAGAAATCATTGATTATTATTATTAACATTGAATCATGAAACATTGATTATGGGACATATTGGTTATTGATAACATTGAATCATGAAACATTGATTATGGGACATATTGGTTATTGATAACATTGAAATCATTGGTCATTGGAATACTCATTGATTATTGAAATGGATATGAACATTGGAACCTTGAATTTGAATAGACATTGGATACAATTGCCATGCCATAGAATTTATGAGCTCAGTGTACGGGTGGACTACGGTCCTAAGGCTACGGCCTATATTGATTTGGCGAGGCGGAGGGATGTGTATTGATATTGGTCATATTGGTGAGGCGTAGGAATCCGCGTATCCACTATCTTGATTCAATCCAAGGATTAATGATGAATAAATATGCTAAACATTGCTTATTGATGCATAATGTTGATATAGATAAGCATGAAAGCATGAATATTGATACTTGTTACATTGATATTCACATTGTTATGACTACCTCACTAGGCAATGTATGTCTAACATGACTCATCTCATGCAGTTTAGGTTGAAAGATCGTGCGTAGAAGGATCGGATTGTCAAGGCAAGAAAAGTCACTACAAGCCCTAAAGTAATGTATTTTGACCTTATGAACACCTAGGAGGGTGGCAAAGTAGTCGAACTAGTCGTTTATGCCCATTTTGATATGGTTATGTGATGCATATGTTGTAATATGGTTAATGGCCCTAAATGGCCTTTTTGGTTGGCTTAAAATGGCTTAAAAGTGCATATTTGGCTGATAAAGGTCAAAACCTAGTAAACGTATTTGTATGATCATGAATTTTAGCATGCTAGTAGTTCATACCATTGAATTGTTGTGTGTGAAGTTTCGTTGCATTTGGACATCGTTCGGTAGGTTAGATTGAATAAATACCATCAAAAATCTGTCATTTCAGGTCATACTGTATCGAAACGGGTGATGGTGTTTCGATACGGGTAAGCATAATTGAACATGAGGAATAGGGCGTACCGAAACGGTTTTAGGTCGTATTGAAACATTTTGTCACTGGAATCCCTCGTTTCGATACGAGTTTATAGAGTATCGAAACGGGTCAAAGTCAAAGTCAAAAGAAATCAACCCGTTTCGATATGGGGCATATCCGTATCGATACGGTCTAAAGGGTAAGTCAACAAAGGTTGACCATCGTCCACTCGTTTCGAAACAGCCCTAGAGTGTTTTGATACGGGGTTAGTTAAGTTAGTTAAAGGCATATTAAACTGCTTGCAAGGTTCATAGTTTAGTCAGTAAATATTGAAGGATTAAATTGAATGAGCTAATGGGCTCCAAAATGTATGAAATTTCACAGGTGTGTTATTATTGTGATGAATTTCATTTTAGGACAACCGATTGCATCTAAGGACCCCTAATTTATCAAATTTATTGTTTGGTCCCTAAAACTTGTAATAGTTAATAGGTAGTCCTAATTGATTAATTATTGATTCGTGTGGATTAACTAAACCTATATGCGTCGAAGTATTGTGTTATTGAAGTTTGTTGATATAAAGGTTAAGATTAAATTGAAATTTTGTCGCACCGATTATTGTATTGATCATCGTTAGCACCTTCCGACCTGGTTCTCGACCAGACCGGGAAGGCGGTGTTACATTTGGTGTGTTACATGTATATATATATATATATATATATATATATATATATATATATGGTAAGCTTGGTTAATTTATTTGTCAAATGATATATGATGATTTGATCTTGTGCTACTCGAATGAGTAATATATGTACATGTTTGTAATGCCTAATTTTGATTAGAAACAATGCATCTAGATTATCCATGGGATCTATGTTATGTTTAAATGAACTATGTTTGATTATGATTGGTTGGAATCTATGGGATCTATGGATCTAATTAGGAATGATCGTAATAGAAATGCACCTTATTGGTTATATATGGTTCGAATGACCCAGGTTAATAAGATAAGTTGGTTGAACTTGTGTGTATGATCTAGTTTAAGTAAGCATTAATTGAAAGTATGATGTTTTTTTATAGTTTTGTTGTTTAGCATGTAAACAATGTACGATTTGGTTGTATGTTGTCTAAGCATGTTATATGGTTACCTTGTTGTAATAGCATACATATTTGGTAATGTTAAGATAGTAACATGTCCAGTATGTTATATGTTTGGTAAAGTTTTTGTTAGCCCACCTATTGATAAGTTTGTCAAGTGAGTTCTATGTTTACATGTTAAGTTCTTCTGCTAATTGTTTTGGTTGTATACATCTGTTGCACGCCGTAACGATCTTCGCTCCTAACCCGGGCGAATGGCGTTACACTGAGGATCATACACTTAGTTATCACCATGAGAAATGTTGTGATTGTCACATAATAATCCAAGAAACATGTTCATAACGGGTCAGTCATGTATGTCGTTCTCTAACACATACTTATGTATTGATTTTGACATCTCTATGTCAATAACAACACTTTGTCACCAATCAACTACATATTAGTCTTAATATATATTATTGTTGTTCACGCCCACAATAATTCTCGACTAAGGACATTCAAGAATAACTATATTTTTCTAAGGACTTTATTATAATTCAGTTTATTTATAGATGCACAGAATAAGACTAAAGTAATAATAATGGCTTTATTAATAAACAAGATAAAATAAGTATGTCTTTTACAATCATCTCATGATTGGTCTTTGGGCATACTCTAACAAATTCCACCATCACCGAATCAACATTTTTGAAGCTAATAAATTGTTTCCTTTGCCAGCATAATCCCATCCAAAATCTGACGTCCCTGTACGAAAGCTAATTGCACATCACTAATTAAATAAGGTAACACCTACCGCAACCTTTTCGCCAATCACTTAGCTAAAATTTTGTATAGTGAATTCAACAAACAGATTGGGCGAAAATCCCCAATATGTCGTGGATTTTCCTTCTTTGGAACCAACACCACAAACGTGGAATTCACTCCCTTCGGCAGCTTGGCCTTCGTGCAAAATGATCACATAAAACTCATTATGTCTTAAGAAAATTCCAACCTTTCTTATAAAATTCAAACGTGAAGCCATCCAGCCCCGGAGCTTTTGAACCATCACAGCCTCAAATTGCTTCCCTCACTTCATCTTTCGTGAACATCACCTCTAAACTCGCCGCTTGCCATTCCGAGAGACATGCAAATTACACAGCCTCACCTAAGGAACCAGCAGTATGCTTTTTTGCAAAATGCTTATGATATTCACGAAAGAAATGAACCTTTAACCGGTCATGACCCGTTACCCAAGCACCATGAATCTGCATACCAGCAATCCAATTGCGCAAAGCCCTCAATTTCATTGTCCAATGGAAGAAATGAGCATTGCGATCACCTTCTTTCAACCAAATAGCTCGAGACTTTTGTCGCCACAATGACTCTCGAAACCTATTCAACTACCAAGGTGTCGAACACAATCTTCCTGTTTCGTCCAAATCATCCCAAAATGTAATCCCATCGTCCACATGATCATCAAGATCATCAATTTTATTTGAAATAGCCGCAATTCGCTCATCAACATTGCAAAAAGTCGACGCATTCCAGCCGTTAAGAAAGCCTTTCAACCCTCGCAATTTCTCGGTTAAATCCGCACCCACATTAACTTCATTTAACCGCAACCATTCCCTTGCCATTTTATTCACCGCACCTTTATGTTCTAGCCAAGCATTCACAAACCGGAATGGGTGCAGCCCTCCCTCCGCAACCATGTTATGTAATAACAGTGGGACATAATTGGACAATCCCCTTAGTAATGCCAGAACTGTTAGATTCGCAAATTAACCAAGCCATTCAGATGAAACAAAGAATCGGTCTACACGACTACATCTATATCCCGGTCTGAACCGCGTAAATCATTTTCCCTGCAAAGGTATATCAATCAACGATGTCATCTCGACAAACTCATTAAACAAAGCCATACCTCGGGTTAAGTTAGCACAACGTTGTCGTTCCTTTGGATGCAAAATCATATTGAAGTCCCCCCCACACACACACACACACCAAGGAGAACTTTTCGATTCACAATCATGGTCGTCAACTCCTTCCAAAGTTCTGTTTGCTCCTCCAATCCACAAGGAGCATAAACGCCAAGTACGCAACAAAACCAATTATTCGAAATCCAAGTACCCTCAACCAGGACAAATCGCGAGCCATTTTGCACTCTTGTAAGATTAAAGCATGATACCTCCCATACAATTAACACACCATCCGATCTGCCATTAGATGGAACAAACACAAATTCAAACGAGTCCGTATGCCAGATACGGCCAACCAACGCCCTTGTAATTTCTTCTAGTTTTGTTTCCTGTATAATAACCATCTCGTAACGATGTTGTCGCACCATATCTCTCAACGCCCTATGCTGCAACGCTGATCCTAAGCCACGGACATTCCACGACAACATTTGCATCGCTCATTGCTATTGTTTACGCTCACGCACGATATCTTTAACAATTTCCTCTTCGTTTCCCACAGTCTCTGCTCCGATGTATTTACCCAATGCCAACGTCTCACACGCCTCTTTCAAAATTGCCCGTTTCCTATTTTCAAAATCTGAATCCGAGATAGTCGTTCGCTAGTGCATGTGTTGTGTGTTTTCTCGTTTGCATAATTGATGTTCTACCTCTTTACGTTTCTCCGGGGATAGGAAACTTAGAATTATCTCTGAAACAGCCTTTGTTCACAATTTGTCTCAACAAAAGTGGTTATACCAGCCCGTGGCCCATCTACGGCACTAACCAACGCATCAGCAGGCCTACACACAGTCACCAATTGCATCTGCTCAGCAGGCCTACACACAGTCACCAATTGCATCTACTCAGCAGGCCTACACACAGTCAGCAACTGCATCTGCTCATCAGGCCTACACACAGTCACCAACTACATCTGCTCAGCCTCAACACCCCGCTGCATGTTGTTTCATGCTAACAGTAATCAAAACATCCTCATGCGCATCACATTTGTAACACCCCAAAATTCCCCTAATTCGAAAATCTAAAATTTGAAAACCCTAATTCAGAAACCCTAAAATTTGGGAAAAAAATTTTAATCGAAAACCCTAATTTGAATTTGGGAATTAATTGAGCAAAATAGAATTTGAGGGGTCTTTTTGTAATTTGAGTAAAACTAGAGTTCTTTGTGTAAACCCTAATTTATTTTGAGGTTTTACTCTATAATTTACCCATTAAGTTGGGTATATAATCTCTTTTATCAGAAATTAAGCACGGCGGATAAGCCATTTGATAATTACAGCCGCTCTCCCTATCTCTGCATCCCCTCTCTCTCACGATAGCTTTCACCTTCACCAATCTCCGGCGAAGCTCCGGTTAGGCCCAAGCCGACGTCCGTTCGTCGATCGGAGACCATCAGTGTGCTCGTCCTCCTTTCGCGACCAAAACCCACACAACCATCATCTTCCGTCACCGTCCGTTTCATCAGAATTGTACGAAAACCTTTTTGTTTCTTTGCGTCGCCGTCGGTTCTGCTTCTCTTTTTCAGATCCGGAGTTGGTAAGTCGTCGTTTAGTTTCCCATTTTGTTTGTGCTTATGGGTTTTGTGTGTATGGTTTGTTGTTGATTCTTCCCTTGTTTCTGGCCGGTAATGAGCATCGGAGTTAGTGATTTGAGTTATGGGTTGTGTTTGATTTCAGATCCATTTGAGTGGTGGTCGTGAGTGACCATTGCGGTCACTTTTGTATGTTTTTCAGTGAGCCGCTGCTGTCGCTGTTCGTTCATCGGTCGCCGTCATCGTTCGTTCATCGATCATCGTCGTCGTTTGGTTCTATTACCGTCGCCGCTGATGTGTATCCTTACTACTGCATTTGGGTTGTATAAACCCTAAAACCTTTTGCAATGTTGTATGGAAGATTGGGTTGTAATGTGTGTGAATGTGGTATGGGTTAAGCCCAAATAGAGAAGCCCTGTTGTGTATGATATGTGGTAAAGCTTGGTTATGGAAGCCCATATATTGTGAGCAAATTGTAAAGCCCATCTGAGTAAGCCCAGAACTGCATTTGTCCCAATCTAGTTATGTGAACCAGACTGATGACCCAAACCGGCTGCAACCAAACATTTTGTAAGACCAGAATTGAATTGAACCGGGTGGACTCGTTAAATCAAGTCGTCTAACCAAGTGAATCGGACTGAACCAGACCATTGTCCGGTTTTGACCCTGAATCGGACTTGAATATTGACCAGTTTGAATCTTGACTAGTTTTGTTTTTGACTTGACCAGTCAAGTCAATGTTGACCGTTGACTTTGGATAGTTGACTTTGACTTTGACTAAGGTTGACTTTGACCAGAGTTGACTTTTTCTAAAATTGTTCACATTGACCTTTCTCGACGTCCTGAGTCCGTATATGTTGCATGTTTTGTCTAAATCGAACCCGAAAGCTCCGTCTTGCTAAACTTTAATTAATTGTTGTTGGAATCTGATAAATTATAGATTTCATAATCTAATTCGAAATATTCTCGTGTTCAGGTGTCGACCTTGAGATTGTTGGGTTACCTCTAGTTGTACGGACTGATCGTGCACGTTCTTTGAGATCTTCACGTGAGTATATCTTCAGTTCAGTTTTCAGTGTTTTAGTCGGTGGCTTAGTGTTAGTAATAAATGTTAAAATAGAATTCATATCTCGTAGGTCCTGATTCAGTGAGATCCGAGCGTGAGGCTCGCCCTTCTCCAGTTTAGATCTTCTGTTGCTAAGGTGTGTCTCTTTCTGTTTTATAAACTTATGTGTTTCTTTCTGTGCTATAAATTTTATGTGTTTTTCTGGATTAATATAAGTAAATGTTTTGTACATTTTGTGTGCATACTCTGTTGTGATTGGGTGAATGTTTACAGACATCATGCATAACATGTCATACTGTGATTTAATTGAAATATTAGATTTTCGGAATCGTAAAACATCGAATTTATAGTATTGTGTAACTTGAATTTTCATAATTCAAGTTTCGGATCAGACTCGGATTTTAAAATCTGCATCATATCATTGTGGGTATATGGTTTGAGATTTGTTCGGGGAAGTTCAGTGGTTTCACCCTTCGGGCTGAATTCCACTTCGGATCAGTGGTTCCACCCTTCGGGCTAAGTTCCACTTCGGATGGTGACGATGGAGAAAGTAGGTTCTGGGGAACCTTACTTTTCGGTGTATCGGAGATGGGTACTATGATTCATGTGCATCAGACATCATATCATCATGATTCGGTTTCGTTGTGTTTTCGGAAAAGTCTTTATCAGAAAAATAAAATATTGTTTTGATTTGTTTTGTTTTGTTTTCGTTTATACTTTAGAGACACACTAAGCTCTTTAGCTTACACCCCTTAGTTTTTAATTTTCAAATATCTCGGACTTTTTAGGCGATCGGTACTTGGAGCATCTCTTGTTTATTCAGATAAATTATCATTCAGTATGAACTCTTTTGACTACCCTGGATTTATGTTTTAACATTGTTTGGGATATTTATGTAATTCGGACATTGGGACTGTTTACTGTTTTTAATTTGGGTATTATTAAATACATGCATTTACAAGGTTATTTTTCAGAAATTTAACCAATCATCGCAATAATGTTTAAACGACTACATTTTATAATAATGGGATATTATTGACTTTATTTTCTTTTAATAATAATTTTGTTTTTATGTAAGTAAACTTAAAAGGTGTTACTTGAAGAGTAAGTTTTCAAACACGACTTCCTAGATTCGACTCATTCCTTCTGGGCCGGGTTTAGGGGGTTACATTTAGTGGTATCAGAGCTTAGGTTCAACCCTCGGACTGTGAGGCTCACAAAAGTTGTTTTCAAAATGTTTCGACTTCTGCATGCATTTAAAATATTTTGAGACGGATGTGAATTTCCTAAAAAAATATTATGGTATTATGTGATTTTGACTTTAACGTTTTCAATGTGTTTTAAATTTGAGACTCCAGTACCGATTCTGACTCTAGGTTATTAGCTTCTAGTATATAGTTCTTTATGTCACCGTTTTGGAGTCTTAGTCTATCGTTTGTTCGAGGTTGTGACCGATGTCGTACTGCTACTTTTGGTAGTGATCACCCGCCTTCTATTGGGCAAGCAGAAATTCAGAATAAGTTACATGTTGATGAGAACCATTCGTTAGGAGGATATCAGATCGCAAGTGATAACTCACTTGATATTGAGAACACTGATCGATATGTAGGAGCTGAGCTCGTAGCGAAGTGTTATGATTACTTTATGAATCTGAAACAGAATAACAAGTCAGTAAATGATTATGAGATAGATTTTCGGAGGTTGGCCAAGTATACTCCTAAGTTAGTTATGACTGAGAAAGATAAGTGTGATTTTTTTAAGGAACTTTGACTACCGATTTAGAGAGTTGTTGCAACACACCATGATAAAGTATTCAGTGTGATGGTTGATCGAGCTAAACTGCAGAGAGGATTCTTGCACTAATGGAAAAAGAGGAACTTCGGAATTCTGACCAAGTCGTGAAGCAACCGAACATATCTGCCCAGCCTAGTTTTGTCAACTCGTCTAGAAAGAGGCCTAGAGATGAGTCTGTCTCTCATAGTTATCGGAATGTAAGACCCGCAATATCGACAGTTCCATTTGGTAGTTAGGGTAGTTCAAAAGTTCGTCGGCCTATTTCTGTATGTGGTTTTTACAACAAAAAGTATAATGGAGAGTGCAGATTGATGAGCGGAACATGTTTTAGATGTGGTTCTCAGGATCACCACTTCCAGAATTGTCCACGTTCAGCTATTGGTTCATCCGTTCAAATTCAGAGTCATGCATCAGTTCAGGCACCTCACCGAGGTAGAGGTCAGTTTAGGTCAGTTGCTTCTGGTACTGCTAGTAGAGATAGTCATGCTCAGAGTGGTAGTCAGTTAGATCCGGGATTAGACGTCTAGATTCAGTACATCCAACCAGAGCTCGTGTTGGATTCGATGATATGCATGATGTCATGGAAGGTACATCTTAATATGTTTTGGTTCCATTTTCAGTTCTATGTTTCAGTAATTTCGGTTATGATATATCATGAATTCAGAATGGGAAAGTTATGAATGTTCAGTTGGTTTTGGGATCTTTTGTTAAGTCTGGAAATTTCGATGACGAAATTTCTTTAAGGGAGGGAGAGTTGTAACACCCCAAAATTCCCCTAATTCAAAAATCTAAAATTTGAAAACCCTAATTTGGAAACCCTAAAATTTGGGAAAAATTTTATAATCGAAAACCCTAATTTGAATTTGGGAATTAATTGAGCAAAATAGAATTTGAGGGGTCTTTTTGTAATTTGAGTAAAACTAGAGTTCTTTGTGTAAACCCTAATTTATTTTGAGGTTTTACTCTGTAATTTACCCATTAAGTTGGGTATATAATCTCTTTTATCAGAAATTAAGCACGGGGGATAAGCCATTTGATAATTACAGCCGCTCTCCCTATCTCTGCATCCCCTCTCTCTCACGATAGCTTTCACCTTCACCAATCTCCGGTGAAGCTCCGGTTAGGCCCAAGCCGACGTCCGTTCGTCGATCGGAGACCATCAGTGTGCTCGTCCTCCCTTCGCGACCAAAACCCATCCAACCATCATCTACTGTCACCGTCCGTTTCATCAGAATTGCACGAAAACCTTTCGGTTTCTTTGCGTCGCCGTCGATTTTGCTTCTCTTTTTCAGATCCGGAGTTGGTAAGTCGTCGTTTAGTTTCCCATTTCGTTTGTGCTTATGGGTTTTATGTGTATGGTTTGTTGTTGATTCTTCCCTTGTTTCTGGCCGGTAATGAGCATCGGAGTTAGTGATTTGAGTTATGGGTTGTGTTTGATTTTAGATCCATTTGAGTGGTGGTCGTGAGTGACCATTGCGGTCACTTTTGTATGTTTTTCAATGAGCCGCTACTGTCGCTGTTCATTCATCGGTCGCTGTCATCGTTCGTTCATCGGTCGTCGTCGTCGTTTGGTTCTATTACCGCCGCCGCTGATGTGTATCCTTACTACTGCATTTGGGTTCTATAAACCCTAAAACCTTTTGCAATGTTGTATGGAAGATAGGGTTGTGATGTGTGTGAATGTGGTATGGGTTAAGCCCAAATAGGGAAGCCCTGTTGTGTATGATATGTGGTAAAGCTTGGTTATGGAAGCCCATATATTGTGAGCAAATTGTAAAGCCCATCTGAGTAAGCCCAGAACTGCATTTGTCCCAATCTAGTTATGTGAACCGGACTGATGACCCAAACCGGCTGCAACCAAACATTTTGTAAGACCAGAATTGAATTGAACCAGGTGGACCCGTTAAATCAAGCCGTCTGACCAAGTGAATCGGACTGAACCAGACCATTGTCCAGTTTTGACCCTGAATCGGACTTGAATATTGACCAGTTTGAACCTTGACTAGTTTTGTTTTTGACTTGACCAGTCAAGTCAATGTTGATCGTTGACTTTGGATAGTTGACTTTGACTTTGACTAAGGTTGACTTTGACCAGAGTTGACTTTTTCTGAAAATGTTCACATTGACCTTTCTCGACGTCCTGAGTCCGTATTCGTTGCCCGTTTTGTCTAAAACGAACCCGAAAGCTCTGTCTTGCTAAATTTTAATTGATTGTTGTTGGAATCTGATAAATTATAGATTTCAGAATCTAATTCGGAATATTTTCGTGTTCAGGTGCCGACCTTGAGATCGTTGGGTTACATCCAATTGTACAGACCGATCGTGCACGTTCTTTGAGATCTTCACATGAGTATATCTTCAGTTCAGTTTTCAGTGTTTTAGTCGGTGGCTTAGTGTTAGTAATAAATGTTAATATAGAATTCATATCTCGTAGGTCCTGATTCAGTGAGATCCGAGCGTGAGGCTCACCCTTCTCAAGTTTAGATCTTCTGTTGCTAAGGTGTGTCTCTTTCTGTTTTATAAACTTATGTGTTTCTTTCTGTGCTATAAATTTTATGTGCTTTTCTGGATTAATATAAGTAAATGTTTTGTACATTTTGTGTGCATACTCTGTTGTGATTGGGTGAATGTTTTCAGACATCATGCATAACATGTCATACTGTGATTTAATTGAAATATCAGATTTTCGGAATTGTAAAACATCGAATTTATAGTATTGTGCAACTTGAATTTTCATAATTCAAGTTTCGGATCAGACTCGGATTTTAAAATCTGCATCATATCATTGTGGGTATATGGTTTGAGATTTGTTCGGGGAAGTTTAGTGGTTCCACCCTTCGGGCTGAGTTCCACTTCGGATGGTGACGATGGAGAAAGTTGGTTCTGGGGAACCTTACTTTTCGGTGTATCGGAGATGGGTACTATGATTCATGTGCATCAGACATCATATCATCATGATTCGGTTTCGTTGTGTTTTCGGAAAAGTCTTTATCAGAAAAATAAAATATTGTTTTGATTTGTTTTGTTTTGTTTTCGTTTGTACTTTAGAGACACACTAAACTCTTTAGCTTACACCCCTTAGTTTTTACTTTTTAGATATCTCAAACTTTTTAGGCGATCGGTACTTGGAGCATCTCTTGTTTATTCAGATAAATTATCATTCAGTATGAACTCTTTTGACTACCCTGGATTTATGTTTTAACATTGTTTGGGATATTTATGTAATTCGGACATTGGGACTGTTTACTGTTTTTAATTAGGGTATTATTAAATGCATGCATTTACAAGGTTATTTTTCAGAAATTTAACCAATCATCGCAATAATGTTTAAACGACTACGTTTTATAATAATGGGATATTATTGACTTTATTTTCTTTTAATAATAATTTTGTTTTTATGTAAATATACTTAAAAAGTGTTACTTGAAGACTAGGTTTTCAAACACGACTTCCTAGATTCGGCTCATTTCTTCTGTGCCGGATTTAGGGGTTACAACATTCCAACTCACGACTCACCAGACCAACATCTTCACTCGGCATCCAGTTGGCAACTCTAACACTCTCCAATCCACCACTCTATTATCAAATATAATGATTATTTAATATTATTAAAATTATATTAAGAAACTGGGCCCATATAGAGTATTCCATATTCCGTTTGAAGTTACAGTAAAAATACAATTAAAATTAGAAGTAATAATAGACTATAATGAATCAATTGTTAAAAAAACATAATTATATTAATAACTAAAATATATTTTTGAAATAAATAACTAAAATATATTTAAAGTCGAACTAAAATAAATCTAGAAGTTAGAACCAACATTAAACAAAAATAAAAATAATTTTCACATGTTTTAAGAAAAAGTAGAGTCCAATCCAAAACTCTAATATCTTAATATAAAGTAAAACCCAGTTATGTGATAGGAAAGTCCAGCCCAGGAGTTTATAAACAAACTACAATCTTCTACTCTTATCAATGGTGAAAACTGAAAAGCAATCCTTGTTTAAAATCAAGAGGACTACTTTATATTTTAGTTCATTCAACTTCATATTAATTTTTACGTGAGTCGTTATTTTTTTAGTTTGATTAAAACTTTTATTATTAATAAATTAGATCGTGTATATTAATTCTATTTAAAAATTATATAATGTAGAAAAAAGTATACCAAATTGAAGTAGTAATTAAAACACCCCGTAGTGAAGCAGTTTGAATAGGTCAAGAGGTGAAAACAGTTAGAGTGCATAAAAAGGAGCATCCTGGAGAAGTCGTGTCTGCAAATTAAAAGAGGTTATGAATGGCTGGCAAAGGTGAGGGTCCGGCAATCGGTATAGATCTTGGCACTACGTACTCGTGCGTTGGCGTTTGGCAACATGACCGCGTTGAGATCATTGCTAATGATCAAGGGAACAGAACCACACCTTCCTATGTTGCCTTCACTGATAGTGAGCGTTTGATTGGCGACGCTGCTAAGAACCAGGTTGCCATGAACCCTACTAACACTGTCTTTGGTAAGCCCTTCAAGGTTACCCCTGGTGTATTCGACTCATTTTTAAAACATATACATGGATATGTTTGTTTCATTTCAATTTTTAAGTTTAGATGGTTTTGTATTCCACTCATTTTTAAAACATATACATGGATATGTTTGTCTAATAGATGCAAAGCGGTTGATTGGGAGGAGGTTCAGTGATGCTTCGGTCCAAAGTGATATGAAGTTGTGGCCATTCAAGGTTACCCCTGGTGCGGCTGAGAAGCCTATGATCACTGTCACATACAAAGGCCAAGACAAGATGTTTGCAGCTGAGGAAATCTCTTCTATGGTTCTCATGAAGATGAAAGAAACAGCCGAGGCCTATCTCGGTTCCACTGTCAACAACGGCGTCGTTACCGTCCCCGCATACTTCAATGACTCCCAGCGTCAGGCCACCAAGGATGCCGGCGTCATTGCAGGCCTCAACGTCATGCGAATCATCAATGAACCCACCGCTGCCGCCATTGCTTACGGACTGGACAAGAAAGCTGGCAGTGCTGGAGAGAAGAATGTGCTCATCTTCGACCTCGGCGGCGGCACCTTCGATGTCTCTCTGCTGACGATCGAAGAGGGTATTTTCGAAGTCAAGGCCACGGCCGGTGATACACACCTTGGAGGGGAAGATTTTGATAATAGGATGGTGAACCATTTCGTGCAAGAGTTCAAGAGGAAAAACAAGAAAGACATAAGTGGGAACCCAAGGGCTTTGAGGAGATTGAGGACTTCATGTGAAAGAGCAAAGAGGACTCTTTCCTCTACCGCCCAAACCACCATTGAGATCGATTCGTTGTACGAAGGTATCGATTTTTACTCAACCATCACTCGAGCTCGATTCGAGGAGCTTAATATGGACCTGTTCAGGAAATGTATGGAGCCAGTTGATAAATGTTTAAGGGATGCTAAGATGGATAAAAGTTCCGTGCATGATGTTGTTCTCGTTGGTGGGTCTACCAGGATTCCCAAGGTTCAATCGCTGTTGCAAGACTTGTTTAATGGAAAAGAGCTCTGCAAGAGCATCAACCCCGATGAGGCCGTCGCCTACGGTGCGGCTGTACAAGCCGCCATTTTGAGTGGTGAAGGCAACGAAAAGGTTCAAGATTTGCTCCTTTTGGATGTCACGCCGCTTTCTCTCGGGCTCGAAACCGCTGGTGGTGTAATGACCGTTCTTATTCCAAGGAACACCACAATCCCGACCAAAAAGGAACAAGTTTTCTCTACTTATTCAGACAACCAACCTGGTGTTTTGATTCAGGTTTATGAAGGCGAAAGAACGCGGACAAGGGACAATAACTTGCTTGGTAAATTCGAGCTCTCTGGCATCCCACCAGCTCCGAGGGGTGTCCCTCAAATCACGGTTTGTTTCGACATCGATGCCAATGGCATCTTGAATGTGTCGGCAGAGGATAAAACAACAGGGCAAAAGAACAAGATCACAATCACCAATGACAAGGGCAGGCTCTCCAAGGGAGAGATTGAGAAGATGGTCCAAGAAGCTGAGAAATACAAATCAGAGGACGATGAACATAAGAGAAAGGTGGAGGCTAAGAATGCTTTGGAGAACTATGCGTACAACATGAGGAATACTGTGAAGGATGAGAAGATCGGTGCTAAGTTGAATCCGGCTGACAAGAAAAGCATTGAGGATGCAGTTGAGCAGACCATCAATTGGCTGGACAGTAACCAGCTGGCCCAAGCTGACGAGTTCCAGGATAAGATGAAGGAGCTTGAAAACATGTGCAACCCCATCATTGCCAAAATGTACCAAGCTTCTGGTGGTGGTGATCCGGTTGGCGGCGATGCGCCTCCGGCTGCCGGAACTGGAGCTGGTCCAAAGATTGAGGAGGTTGACTAAGAATGAACAAGTAGTTTTAGTTTGTTTTTTTCAGTTTCAGTACATGAAGCAGCATCAGTGTTTTCCTTCATAGACCATATTGGTTCTCAACTGTGGATTTGCATAAATCATTTGAATGTTCCGTAACTAAGATCTTTATGTTTCATTTACTACTGCACTTTATAACATGATCTTTGTGTTTGATTGATATAAGTGTCAAGAACTGACCATACAGAGTTCTATGTAGAGTTAATCATGACTTTGAACTCAAAAACTTGATTTAGTCTAAATTGACATTATGCAAAATCAACTTGACCAGGTGTAGTTGTAAACCATGGAATAAGATTGACATAATTTTTTGTCTTTTTCTTACGCCGATGAGAAGGTGGTCTATGTTGAGTTTGTAGGTTATCTTTTTGTTTGAAATTAAAGTTGTTCTTGCTCGTCTAAGCTACTAAAACGAAATTGAAAAGCTGTTTTCGGAATGAAAATAGGGACTTGAAATAATGCAGGGAGCAGTTGTTGTATTAGAATGGAATTCAAGTAGAAGTTCACTAAGAATGTAATTTCTACGAGAGAAAAACAAATGTCGCTGGATTGGAACTTTTAAGGCTCTCCGAATAGTCATCATTTTAGTATAATTGATGCTGGCTTAGGTACTTTGCATGAGATTTACAGCCAGACCCAACATTTCGTAGTTCAATTATAGTTTGCTCATTTCCCCTGACGCTTTGTTTCTTGTAAATTCTCATTTTAGCTGCGTTGTTTGCGTCATATAAAATCATATTTATGTAAAGGTTTAATATCTTATTACTCTTTGTAATTTACCCTAATTCTTGTTTTATGTACAATATTTATTCTCTGTTACACTTATTTGTATATCATTAAGAAAAACAAAACAAAAATATCATTTTCTTTTTTGAAAAACCTAAAAAAAAACTCAAAAATAGAATTTTCTGTTATGATTTTTTTTTAAATCCAATTTTTTGTATGCTTGAATTTTCATTTTTGTTCTCCAACTTACCCTGTATTTTCATTTTTGTATACAACCATAAGAATTCGTCTTTTTTTTATAAAAGCCACTAAATTTTTATTAAATTTATAAAAAAATTATAATTACAATGCATCTAAGAAAAATAATATTTGAATTGAACAATCCAAAAATATTCTTACAACCCAAAAAAAAAAAGAAAAATGAAAACTTCTATAGAGATAAGCATACCAACAAAATTTAGCAGCCTCCTGAATCTCCTTGTCTCTGTCCAAACGAGACACATAAAAAAGAAGGAGTGGTACGCGATCCAAGATGTCAAGCAAAAAGTACCGTTATCCAGGACTGATTCCATCGGCAAACAACCATCAACCTAGTGGGGATATAACTTTCCAAGTCACCACCAACAAAGACATAAATCAGAAACTAGCGCCGATTGAATCTCTGTGCGAACAACAATCGATCGCTAGGGTATGCTGAAACATGCCACAATGACAAATGAATCAAACCACAAAACAAAAACAAAGACATGTCACAAGAACAGAGGAAAAGCGTGTCACAAAGACAGAGAAAGATTCTTATTAAAATAAAAAAAAATAAAAAAAAAACTAATAGATCCGGTGGTCGACAATCAATATTAAAATTAATTGTCGACCACCGATCAAAAGAATTGATTAAAGTAAAAATGACTAGAGTTGAAAGAATTTTAGTAGTAGAGAGCGGTTAGTGTTTGAAAAACTCTCTAAAATCAAGCCTCCCCAACATGCAAACGTGATATTGTCACAAGAATTCGTCTGTTGAGTGAATTAATAGAATATAGATGACAAGAGAGGTGTATTGGTAAATAAAATTTTAGTGAAAATTAATTGCATAAGGTAGAGAATTTGTAAGATGAATTAGAGTGATTTAACTTCCTAAATAAAGTTTATATCTACTATTTTAGTTAGCACATTAAAGATTTTACAAATTCACTAATTTATCTTTTTTTTATTTTTGATAAGAAAATAACTTTACGCAATTCACAAGATTTATACCTCAAAACTTTGTAAATCCTTTCCAAAAATTTATATAAAAGAGAAAACTTAAAAATCCTTTAAAATGAAGATGTTTGCACAAAATTAAGCTCATTAACTTTTCCAAACAATTGACAAAATAAAGATTACAAAAAAAAATTCTCTAAGTGTTTACAATAAATTTTACAATGAAGCTCAAGTAGATTCTTAGACTTTATTGAATGCTTTGGAAATTGTTGTCTTAAAAGTTTTGGAAACTTGTTTTAATACCTCTCACTGATTTCTAACCATTTGAATTGTTAGAAACTTGATTGTAACAGTTGGGAGGTTTTTTTCGCATTAAATACATTTTGACAATTGTCGGTATCGATAATTGATCAGTCATTTCGGTATATGTTCAAAATTGAAGTAGGCGTTGTCTAGTATATATCGTACTGGTACTCGACCAGTGAGTATCGGTACGGGGCATATCGTACCAGTATTGATGTTCAAAATGGCTTATTGAAAAATTTTAAAACGAAATATAATGATACTCGAAGGTACTATACCGGTATTAAGTTAACTCAGTATCGGCACTGAGAGCAATACTAGTACTTAAAGAGCTTATTTTATTTTATTTTCAAAAATTGTACCGACACCCATTTAAGTCGTACTAGTACTCAATGTCCAAAAAAATATTTTGAGTACATTTAAACATGTAAAAATACTTTGAAAACATATCATATTATTTAGGTGAATTTTGACTGTTAAAACAAGTCCTTTGACCGATTTGTTCGTGCCAACTTAACATTTATCAATTATTTTAATATTTAAAAAATTATTTAATATATTTTAAACATAAAACCTTAGCAATATCAAAATCAAAATATATTTATTCAACATCATCACATGTAACTTTGGTATCTTGAATGCTTGAATGGCATTTATATTGCTCTCCGGTTGAAATATGCTTAGAAATGACTAGAATATTAAAAAACCCCGGAACTATACTACTTTGTTTAAATAAACCCCTAAATTTTCTTGTATTTTTAACAACTTATAGCCAAATGAGTCGCTAATATTTTAATTTAGGACGTTTTTTTGACAATCAGTGAATAATTTATAGTAGAATGCATTAACCAATTTAACTAATTGATTGTATATAAAAATTTGATAAAGTTAACTGATAATCGATAGTTGTTGTCTTATTTCAATAAGTAAAATAACATTTAAGGAGATGATTATATTTAAAATTGTTGAAATAGTTTATTGGTTATTAATATTAGCTATCTATTAATATGTATTAGATTATAAAAATTAATGTTCTTTATAAACAAAGTGCAAACTATTATATTACAATCAATGGCGGGTCCATGTATAACGTAGGGCCCGTGCCCACCCTGAACTTTTTGAAATTTATACATTTATCCTCAATTTTCTTACTTTTTATGAATTGATCCTTAAATTTTGTAATATTTAAGGCATATGCCCACCCTAAAATTTTAAGATTTTATCAGTGCCCACCCTCAAATATATTTCTGGATCCGCCACTTATTACAATCGCTATGTAAAACAACCATGAGCTCATATGAAGGGTAATTGAAGTTCTAACACTCAAGAGCTCTATATTGGTTTATTTTTGTCATTCCATCAACTACTTCTCGTAGAACATGAATATGAGTTGCTCGTAAACTCTCAATCGCAGGTAATTAGAAGTAGTATTTGTTCTGAATATATTATCAATTATTTGACAATGCATGCTCGATCACCCTGTTGCAGCTGCTGGTGCTCGAACTCGTGACCTCTAAAAACATGTAATCACTAGTTTTGTCTGGAGTGTTAACCTGTTTTTATATTTTACAATAATGGACTTCAATTATCTTAATTACATATCGTATGATTAAAAAAATAAAAAATAAACAAAAATATTATTAGTAATATATATATATATGATGCTATTGTTTTTATTATTGTTTGGTCATTGTTATTCGATTGAAAAAACCCTAAATATTACTAATGTATCATGTTATCTTACCATCCTATCATATTATTATTATTATTATTATTATTATTATTATTATTATTATTATTTACCTTACTATTATCATACTAAACTGAGAAAGAAGAGAAGACAATTCAAATAAAACTGCCCATATATACATTCAGCCTATTAAATAAATCAAAGCCCAGTTTATCAAAATAAAGCCCATTTACATTAAAAAACCCAAAAAAGAGTATATTATACATAAGGCCCGTTTTAGGCCCGGATCTAAGTAAATCCTAAGTCCAACCAAACTGACACCCTAATGCTCCCTTGCTTTCTTGCGCGGCCGAGTCTCGACCGTTAGATCTAGGGAAGATCTAATGGTCCATGATCAAGGAGAAGAAGGCTCCAGAACTTCAACGCGCAGCTCTCGGACTACCATACGCGCGCGTGCACAACGCTCCACTACCCGTGTTGAGGCCACGTGCGTCGGTTCATCTCCTAGTTCTGCCCACGCGCGCGCCGGTTGGTTGTCCATATCTACATCCATGCTGGCTGAAGGAGCCACCGGCCAAGTGTCGTGCTCGTATCACCTTGCCACGACAACATCCACGTCAGAGGCTTGACCTTGGAGTCGCGTCGTTCCCTCGACCCTCCTCTGGTCCCCATCCTCAATCGATTATCGCATGCAAACAAAAAAGAATGTCAGGAAATGCAACGAATTTTAGGGATTTCAGAGATGAATGAAAACAAATAGCAGCAACCAATAGCAATTTTTGTTTTTATTTCATGTAATTCGAAAATTTATAATTTCGGGCTATAAAAAGCCGAAACCAAGAGATGTAACCCCAAGTTAGAAACGAGGAATTTTCAAAAGATCAATACAAGAAACAAAGAGAAATAGAGCATTTTCAAAGGTATATCATCTTCCTTTTTCGTTTCGAAGCATATACAAAACAAGGAGTTATGGTCTTTTTTTAACTTTGCGTCATTTCATTTTCCTCTCGTCCCTTGCTCTCTTTTGCCGCGACAAGCCCTCTGGCCTCTTTGAGGTCGTGCATGGTGAGTCAGTAAAGACAGTAACAAGAAAGGGATCGATTTTGGTTTTTTAAAAACAAAGAAAAAGAGTTTTCGTTTTTGTTTTTGAGGGTTTAAATGAAAAGGGGATTGTTTTCAAAATGAAAGGTCAGATATGGTTTGTAGATGTGAAAGAGGGTGTTTTTTAGGGATTTTGGGTTCGCCGGAAGGAGGTGCGTCGGTCGACGTTTTCAGCGTCGAGAAATGAGAGAACGAAAGGGTATGGAGGCTGAGAGCTTATGGTTTGTAAAGAGGGGTCTCAAATGTTTAAGTCCGCTTTTATAGAATTTTAACGTTTTAAAAATGGTCTAATCCTTTTTAAATCCCTCCGCGTCTCCCTTATTACATGAGGGGGGTCTCCGCATTTTTAAACCACGCTCGTGGTCCCTTAAGTTTTTTTAAATGATTTTAATTTCGTCCCTTCCCAGATTAGATTTGTTTTTAAAATGGAAAAATATCGTTTTCGGTCCCTTGGTTTCTGTGTTCTTTCAATTTGGCCCTTCTTTTTGCAATTTAATTAGTTTTTTAGCGATTTTATCACCATCTCGGTCCCGGTAATCATGCATTTTCCTTTTTGCCTTGCATCTCTAACTTTCCTTGATTTAAGTCACTTATTCATGTTTGTGCCATGTGTTTAATATATGCTTTGGTTGATAATATGTGGTTAGTGTGGTATATGATATATTATTTATTTTATAGTATATGATCGTATGCTTTTTTATATAATCTTGTTTAACGTTTTGTTTTATAATGTATATAGATTTTACATAATATATAGTTTTATATATAAAGTATGATTGTGATATAATATATAGTTTTATACATAGTTTTATCATATATGTTACATGCTTGGTTTTAATGTGTGCATAGCTTAGTCTTTTTTATCGCTCGAATGTGTATTTGTGACATGCATTTTTAATTATCATTCACGTGGCATTTAATATTCTAATTCGCATGTTAATTAATTTTAATCATATAAAGGAGATACTTATCAATTCGCGTATTTGGGTTGTAATATCCTAGCTTATTGGATATTCCCCAAATATTCGAATTGATTTGCATCATCTAAAGGTAAGTTCGTAAATAATTAAAACGAACAAGACCGTGACATCATACTTTATCTGCTTGCATCATGCATAAAGGTGACGTATGAGATATGAACCCTAAACTAACATGGCAGTCAAACTTATATGATGTCGGTTTAGTCTTTGATCCAGTGTACCGTTATCCTTTTTAATTAAATATCTAATTAATTTTCAATTAGGAACACCTAATTAAATTCATTTTAAATTTTAAAAAATTTCCATCGGTTAAAAGCAACAAGTATTTTGGTACCGGTCTCCGGGAGTGATGGGGGTACTAACCCTTCCCCACACATAACAACCTCCCGAACCCTTTCATATAAATCTCTGGTTTTTAGTGGTGTCCGGCCTACCATAGTGGCCGGTGGCGGCTCCAAATTTTCTATTGTTTTCCAAAACACAATTTTTTTAAAAAAATTCCCCTTTAACAAATCTCTTTCAAACTGTGGGACACCTAAAAGTTTATTTTCGAAAAAAAGTTATTACAGTTTGGCGACTCTGCTGGGGATTTATTTTTGTTTTTACAAAACAAAAAAAGAGAGTTAAGCCAATGAAACACTTGTTGCCTTTAATCGATGGAAACTATTTAAAATTTACAATGAATTTAATAAGTTTGTTCTTCCTTGAAAATGTGACTTAAATTGTACGGGCTTTGAAAAATTGTGGCATTCGAATTAATTCCTCATTTAATTTCTAAGAAGTCGCCGACAAGTGTTGCATCATGATCATTAAGCTCTATACTCGAGCTTTGCTCCTTAAGTGGGAGTGAAACACACATAACCACGTGAGTATCCCTCGATGGGTCAGTAATTCACTTCTGAAATCCACGCTTTTGACACGTGAGCAGCCCTCCACGTCATTAGGTCGTGCTTTCTCTCGAATCGAAACCAATTCGCAAGCCTGTAATGGGCCAGAATTGGGGTTCTTGTTGCCTTAGTAGGTGATGAGATAGGTTCAGGTACCCTTGCTAGAACCGAACCCATGCGTGAGAATCTAAGAAGCGTACCCCATTAGAGCCATGTGGATAATCGTATAACTAGAATTTATGTTATAGGTTTTTCCTTTATTTGTCTTGTTTTGATTAATTGCTTTTCTCCTTGTGATTAATTTTGCCCACTTAATTGTTTACCTTTTTACTAACACATTCGTTCTCAATGTTCTTCTACTTGTTTTGTTTATTTGTTATGCATATTCATGACATTTTCATACGAAATGTTAATTCGAGAACAGTCTAAAAACTAAAAGTTTTCATAATGGGAGAAAGAGATCATCATAATGAGTCAAAGAATCCAAAAGATCAAGAGTGATTAGGGATTGAACAAAAACAAGGAAGACAACATTTCATGTGACTATGTGAGCATTGGCCAAGTTGACATGCTACCAATGATCGAAGAATCAAATAGATCGAATTCATCTAAAGCCCCTAGAAGTTAAGTCATTCGATCGTCAAAGCAAAATGTAACTATATTCTTTCCTCTATGTAATGAGACTTGATCTCTGTTACGAAAGTCGTTTAATGAGGATGTTCGTCGATCAACACTTTTTCGCATTATTTCTTACATACTTGTCTTTAAATTATCCCATTTTCATACATATGATTCATTGTATACATTAATCAATCATTGAATTAATTACGAGGAATATCATGGCAGAAAGTGAAAGTTTAATCTGCAATCATTCCTCATTCATACGCTGCCCGTTTGAAAACCCTAGCAATGGAAGAGAGATTGGCCAAGGTAGAGAAAGGGCAGAAGGACCTCGAAACTCGTTTGGACGGGGTCAGTAAGAATATTAGCGATCAGGTCGCACAGTCACAAGCTTCTATTATTGCTCAAATGACTGACATGTTATTGAAGATGAAAGGTAAGGAAGGAGTTTTTATGGATAGCTCAAACATTGAAGAACAAGAGGATACCACATCCCATGTTAAGGATCAATAAGAAGTGCCAAATCCCGGAAAAATAGTCCACATTAATCTCGCGGGAGTTTCTGCTAACCCCGCTATTGGAACACCTGTTAGCCGCCGCGGGGGAACCTCAACGAATCAGCTCATTGACTTAAGGGTAAGATATGATGATGAAGTGGAGAGGATTAAGACCGAGATGGAAGAGAAGCATGAGGAGAGGTTCCGCTTCTTTGAAGAAAGATTCAAGACCTTACAAGTGACGAATGAGCAAGGGAATGATGCCAGCGATTTGATCCTTGTAACGGATTTAGTCCTTCCGCTAAAGTTCCCAATTTTGAGAAGTACGATAGAACTACTTGCCCCTCAGCTCACATTACTATGTATTGTTGGAGAATGACAGTTTTTATAAAAAATGAGAAGCTACTTATTCATTGTTTTCAAGACAGTTTAACTAGTTCCGCAACCCGTTGGTATACTCAACTTAGTCGAGTTGACATCAAGTCATGGAGAGATCTTTCAAAAGCATTTGTGGGTCAGTACAAGCATGTAACTGATATGACTCCAAATCGGCTCATGCTACAAGGTTTGAAACAAAAACACAATGAGAGTTTTCGTGAGTATGCCCAGCGTTGGTGAGACGTGGCAGCTCAAGTGTAGCCCCCACTTCCGGATGGCGAAATCATTCCTATGTTTGTAGACACTCTAAAAGGAGTCTTGTATGATCGCTTGATAAGCAATCTCGCCAATAACTTTGCGGACATGGTCATGACGGGAGAACGTATTGAGGATGCTATTAGGAAAGGGAAGATAATGGATCCCTATAGCACAACCGCCCACAAGGGGCATGAGTCCCAAGTTCATATGGTGGGTTCTCGCCCAAACAACCAGTCTCATGGCCGTTACCATAATCAAGCATCTTGGTCTGCAAAGCCTCTAAGGGTTCTTCACCCGGTTCATATGCCGTACATCGATTTGCTCCCAGTGCTTATTGAGAAGAAGCTTCTGACCCCAATTCAGTCCAAACCAAAAGATCCTCCATATCCTGAAGGTTATGATGTTATTGCCATATGTGACTACCACGTGGGAGGCACGAGTCACACTACGGAGAATTGTGGGGCACTGAAAAACAAGGTTCAGGGACTGATCGAGAACAGTCTGTTGAAGTTTTGAAAAGAAAGAATGATGAGCGTGACTTTTGAAAGGTGTTGTTTCTAGGGTTTTTAAAAGCTCGTGTGTTCAAGTTTTCTTTCATGTTGTACTTTCTCTTGAAGTAATGCATAGAACCAACTTTGCTATCATTTGCCCGAAGATAGTAATGATCTTTTTGTGAGGGCACTTGTTATGTTTGCGGATTTTCTTTCTAATGAAAATGCATTTTTCTTAACATACAATGACCTTGAAATCATATATATGTATATCTCTCCTTACCTCCGTAGGTCCTTGGATATCTGTTGAGATGTGTGGGGCTCGATTCGATCAACCAAATTAGCTCACCAAGTGGTGGAGAGGTGGATTTTTGGGTGGAAGGGTTGTGGAAGCTAGAATGTAAAAAGACACAATGATTTATAGTGGTTCGGCCTTCTAACAAGCACCTACATCCACTACCTTAGCTCCCCACTAAGGATTTCATACTTCAAGGTTAGGAGCCCAATCTTGGTCTCCTTGACTTCGTTTGTCCCCTCGTATGTGACTTCAAGCTTGTCCCATACCTCCTTGGCACTCTCACAAGAAGACATCTTCTCATAGATGGATGGACCAAATGCACAAAATAGAATGTGCAAGGCTTTGCAATTTAGCTCCATCTTCTTGCGATCGTCGGCACTCCACTCCGCTTTACTTCTTTGAGGCACGAACGGACCATCTTCAACTACATCCCATAGCTTGTAATCTCTTGATTTGATGAAGAATTTCATCTTTGTCTTCCAATGGGCGTAGTGGTCTCCGTCAAAGAAAGGCGGTTTGTCGATTGATTGTGCCATTTGAGCCGGTTGATGAACTAGTGATCGAGCTTGCCGGATCTTCTTAATAGGATGTTAATCCTCACCGATTGAGCCAAGCTCTGATACCAATATCACATGCATGATGTGGCATTGATTCTAGTGAAAGAGATCGATCGAATGATGTGATAATGATGAAGTATGATTTCCCGCTCCGTCCGCTCTGGTCGGTAAAACCAGAGAAGAAATATTACTATTCCTTCGATGATGTTCGATGATAAGAAAATCTCCTAGGAAAGCCCAAAAAGAGTTACTTGAATGTGGCTAAAGAAAAGAAAAAATAGATTATTTCAAAATAAATTGTTTTAACTTCAAAGTCTGGTAATAAGCATTAACAAAAGGCACTCCAATTTTCGAAACCTGTTAATAGGAATTTTCGGATATGATTTTGGAATTTTAAGGGCACTCCACTGAAGCCCGAAACTCTTCGCTTCATGAGTGATGGTAATATTTTCAAAATCGTGACCATGCCGAGTAACTCGGGGTTTTGTTGTGTAACACCCGGGTTTAGGGGTCGGGTGAAAATAATATTTTAATATTATTTGGGCTCGGGTTTATAATCAAAATGATCCTTTAAAATTTCGGGTTTCAAAGTAAATGTTTGAAATGGGACCAAATTGATTTAATTGCAAGTTGAAGAGCTATTTAAAGAACAAGGGAATAGCCATTCATTAATGGCCTTTTGGTAATTTACCCATTTTCTAATTTAAATCCCCCTTTATACAAATAAAACACCCTTTTACTATTCATCATCTTCTTCTTCAACGGGTTTGAAGAGCTCCCTCCCCCTTTCACTATTCCATCTCCTTCCTCCCTCATTTTGGCTCGGTTTTGAAAGGTAAACACGTTTTCAACTTGCTCTCACCTTCCTCTTTTCAAAAGTACAAGTAACTTTCATTTTCATCCATGTTTTAGAATTTGGATTTTTGGGAGTTTTGAATAAAAGTGGTAGCTTTATGGTGTTTAACTTGAGATTTTGATTTAATATTGATAGATATGGTGTTTATGAATCTAATGGTCCAACATATATGATTTTTATAGTGTTTTAAATGAATTCCCGAATTTGGGTTTTGGTGGGTTTTTAGGAGGGTTTTTAGTTGAGTTTTGGGTGTGGTTTGTGTTGGAAATTGAGGGTTGATGTTAGGGTATTGGATGGGGGTCGTTTTGGAAACATTTGGAAGTGTTAAATGTGTTGAAATCACAAGTTTTGGACTGTGCAAAGGGGCTGCTCGGGAATGGATTTTTGGGGGTTGTTCTTGGTTCGAAAAACAAGTGTTTGATGTTTGAATTTCATTCCGGGTTTGCTACATTGTGTTGTGGACTGATATGAGGTTAATTTACTTGTGTTGAGGCGATTGGAAGCAAGGATTTGCGTTGGTAAAGCGTTGGGATCGAATCCGGATGTGAGGAGGCTTGAGTCGGCTTTGCTTGTTTAGCTTAAGGAAATGAGGTGAGTGGTTAATGTTTTAAATTGATTTCAAAGGTTGGTTCAAGCATGTAGATGTGAAAATGTTTTCAAGTAATGTTTTGGTTCAAAGATGGTTTTGAAAGAATTTAGATTGGGCTTGAAAAGTCGAATTAAACTCAAGAGTAAGTTGTTGTGAGTTGGCTCTTTAATTTTCCCCTTTTACCATTTGTTCTCATTACTTGTGGTGATGTTTTGTTAAGCATGAAATTTAATTAAATTGGGAAGAAGTATGATTGCTTAATATTATATCGTTGATCATGTATGATGGTATTAATGATGTTGTTGATATGCCTTGTAAGGTGTGAGTAAGTTGGTGCAAGTTGTGCACGAAAATGGTGAGTAAGACCATTTGTGATTTGGTAAGATTCCAAGTAGTAAGTGATGCCTAATTGTGGATTTTGTTACATCTTGATTTGGTTGCGCATGATATAGTGAGTACATGTTGCATGATAGTGATTGCATATCGTGTTGCATGGTTGGTGTCGAACCTCACGTGATGGTTGTCGTTGCTCCGGTGATGTGTAGTCCCGCCGGTAGCGAGTGGTATAAGACTCCGGTGATGTGTAGTCCCGCCGGTAGTGACTAGTAGAAGAGTACTTTGATGTGTAGTCCCATTGGAAAACTACTAGTCGAAACGGTGATGTGTAGTCCCACCGTGTGTGTTTTGGTTATGCTTGTGCATGCCATGTAACGTCCATGTTGTATCTCACTATATCATTGTCTTCTTATTGTTTTGCTTTAATCTAGGATTATGTCCTCATGCATACCATGAAGTGTAATGCCATGTTAAATGCCTATATCGTTGAACTTTGGTTGAACTTGCATGATAGAAGAAGGATTAGGTCGTTGGATGATTTGTATGCGTTGATCTTTACTTTTAAAGAAATCTTTGAACCCTGCATTGTCGTAGTTATGTTTTAGAGCCCCGCTCACTAAGCTTTATGCTTACGCTCTCCTTTTTCCGACGATGCAGATCTTTAGCTGGAGTTAGCAAGGAGCAAGATAAGGGCGTCCAAGCGTGTGGTAATTGCTCAAGTATGGTTTATTAAATAATGTAGTAGTTAAGCAATGGGATAGGTTTTGATGTATGTCGATATTGGTTTGATTCTTGGATGCCTTGTTTGATCTATAAATATCGTTGTTGTTGCATGCCTTGAATGTCTATTTGTTTGGTTGCTAAGGCATGAAATCTTACGTGCTTGGATGACCATATATGCATAGATTGCCCTTTGTATGAATGATATGTATGGATGCCTTGTTAATTGTTTGATTGCTATCTATGGTTCATGTATGATTGCTTAAAAATTAGTATGTGCAAGTCTTACAAGTGTTAATACATGTCTTTGGTCCTTCGTAAGCTCTTATGTATGTCTATGCATGATCTTAATGTTCTTCATAGTTAAGAAGTCCTTAGGTTGGGCAGTAAGTGATCCCCTGCACTAAGGTTTCGAAACCATGGGTAAGGTTTCGAAACCTTTGCAGAAATCTGGGTTTCCAGACCTTACTGCCAACCAAAGTTTCGAGACCTTTGGGTAAGGTTTCGAAACTATGGTCAAAGGTTTCGAAACCTTCCCCAAGGTTTCGAAACTTTTGGTGAAAATTGGGTTCCAGGGGTCACTGCCAGCCAAAGTTTCGAAACCTTGGTGAAGGTTTCGAAACCTTTGCTTAAGACGGCACTAAAATTGACGGTTATATGTTTTGAAATCCTTGCGTTTTGGTCCTGAACTTTGTATATGCAATTGGATGTGTTTGAGATGCCCGTTTGAGTTGAAATTTGGCAGAGATGCATGAAACATGATTAATTTCATGTTGGTAACTTAAAAACTGATTGAGTCCCCCTAATTTTCAGATTTTACAATTTGGTCCCTAAACTTGTAAATTGTGCAATTGAGTCCCTAAATGTTTTCCGTTCGCTACGATTTTTGAGTATGTTGATTGTTTGATCAAATCTAAGGTTAATATGCATTTAGATAAGTTTTAAAAGAAAAAAATAGGGTTGTTAACCGAGGGGGAATCCTTAAGGGGTTTTCACTCAGTTTTCCCCGTGTAGCTCACTCGGACCGGCCATCCGGCCAGACCGGGACGAGGGGGTTACATGTTGTATGCTTCATCATTTTCCTCGAGACAAAGGACTGTGACGAGTTGAATTCCCCTAATAATAAAATTAAAAAACGAAGAAGAAAAAATGAATGAACAAATTGAAAAAATCCCGGAAAGGAATCCTTGAGGACACTGACACAAAATCAATGGTAATCATAAGCACACGCTTACATATAAAGTTCTTAGAATGACATGTTCCACGTTTCATGGGCTAAACAAAAGTTGAAAGTTTAAACATACATATGAGTGGAGAAACATAATGAGAACTAGAAGGGATAGTAATCGAGCTGATCAAGCAAGTAATCATGAGGATGAACCGAGTGATTTGGGAGGAGTTTTACAACTTCACATATCGCCACACCATTCAAAGTCTTTGTAGACACAAGCTATGCTTGAAGTGATCATCAGAAAGTTGAATCTAAGACGCTCTTACATTTGATATTCGGGGCATCCTATTCTGTTTTTCTTTT